>CM062233.1:34565872-36965872 GCA_031216185.1 Syzygium aqueum | reverse complement strand
ACCTGGCCCGCCAATTGGTCTAAAATAAGCATATAATAACAAATGCATGAGAAAAAAAAGGTCATAAATTTCCAGTCAAATTGACTATATGGACTCAATTGATAAAATGTGAAAAGGTTTATGACTCATTTGATACAATTAAAAGGTTTGGCACTGAATTGACAAAAGCGCAATATGTTTATGACTTTTTTGATAAATTTCCCCATGAAAATTGATTCGATAATATTAGATATAGCAAAGTTTGATTTACAAAATTGATATACAAAAAACTATGACCGATTTTTATTGAGCACTGAATATAAATCGACTATTAAAATGTCCATCTATAATCCGTTACATCTACTGATATATCATCTTTGAGTATCAATCTCAGTAAAACTACCTACCACAACTAAGTTTGATTTGCACAAATTCAAGTATCGCCTATCATAAGACGTAATTGTCACATTTAGCATTTCGATTCAAAGAAAGAATATACTGAAAAATCTCGCAATGGGGCACCTTTGTTGTCTTTTTTCTCATTATGGCTAGCTCAATCATACCAATGGAGATTTCGCATGTTTTACATGTAGTTAGGTACGATGGAAGGTTCATATGTAAAACCCATCACTTCAAATATCATACTAATCTTCTCTCAACCACTAAAAACAATACAATAATTATTTCACTCGTACACATATATATGAAATATATAAGTCATGAAGTCAAGGTCCTCTGGTCCCCTCCCTCTATTTCAAAAAATTTAATGGCAAAATTTTCAATCACAAAGCGCTCCAGGGAGAGGTGTATTTGTCAATATCTCCGGGTAAAGTTACGAACGTGATGGAGGGGTTTTCTAGAAACTTTTGAGACATGTTTAGCTTGGTAAAGTGTCATTTTCGTGTGCTCCCCAAGCAAATAATAAAATATATCGAATGATACAAAAAAGAAATTGATATGAACCACTTCTTTTTTCCTCGCCACCTTGACTTGAAGATTTTGTTTGGCTTAGATTAATCCGCCCACGAAAGTAAGAAAATTAGGTACATGTAACTCTCAAATAATAGAAATCAAACAAGCTCTCGTTCTCCACACTCAAGCTTGTTCATGGAGAAAATGAAGTAACTTCCCATGATTATCACAGCAGTGTCATAATATTGTGCTTAGTTTTCGTCTTGAGCTTGGAAACGTAGAATTGAAAGAGAAAGTTGCATTATGCTGATAGAGCAAAGTCAAATGTGGTGTGCGTTCATTGAGTCTCATCACGCAACAGAACTCTCAATAACATAATTGATTAGAAACTTCTGATCAGTTCTTCTCAATAGAGGAAGATGCATCGGTATGATTTACGACATTACTTAGTAATAAAACATCAATAAAAATCCGAAGCTAAGCATATTCAAAGAGGCTGAGCTCGTTTACAGAAGCGAGCTTGGTCTTCAGCAAGCTTGGCGTCTCAGACCTCAGGGATTGTGACCCCGAGGTGAGCTTGGAGCTCGTAACTTTGCCGATGGCAAACAGAGGTGAGCTCTGCATGTCGGACTTCAGACCTCTTGTGCTGGGAAGCAAGTGTCAAGTGCATCGACTAACCTATTCGATGCACTCCGAACCAATTTTCCAGGATCGTACGTTGAATCACCAGAAAACGACGAACAAATCTACTACACGTTGGTCTGAATATATTCACAAGGAAAATATTCTTGTTCCATAACGTTAATGCTGATTATCTTCTCAAAGTAGATACGGCATCCTAATGCGTCGAGAGAGAGAGAGAGAGAGAGAGAGAGAGAGAGAGAGAGAGAGAGAGAGAGAGAGAGAGAGAGAGAGAGTTCTATATTTCTTGTTCTTCTACTGAGGAAGTTATTTTGATTTCCCTTAAGAAATTCTTCTCGCACCTCTTCAAAAGGTGTCTCTTAGACACACTTCTTATTAGAGCAAATGGTGTCCCTTCGACACACAAATCATGGGCGAACCGACGAAATATAACATCTCTCGCTCGCACATGATAGGCTTGATGATACTCTATTAAGAACATAAGACATTCAACATTCATCTACCTTAGAAACAATTCATACTATCAAGAAAGCCGTGGGACCAGTGAGTACACTTGCACTTGGGAGCTCTATGCACCTGTTAGGGACAACATAATGGCTACAACCCCAAAAATAAATAAGCAATTGATGTCTCATAGTGCCCTAGGCATATTTTGTTACGTCAGTCCAAGTATACCTATCCCTTAAAGGCTATACTTAACTTTTCTAAAAAAACACCATGTATTTACTATTATTTCCGAAAGCCATTAAATGCGAAATAATTGGTCGACCAGTAAACACATGTGATAGATGTAAAACAACAATAATCTTCCTTTGCACTCTTGTCTCTCTCCATTTCGGAACAATTGCTTCCTAGACACGTCCTATAAAGCCATATCTATTCATGACCGCCAGTAACATGCTAAAGTAGCAACATTGATCTTCTACTTCGAGAACATAGTCAGAAGTAACAGAGGGCACAAAGTAAGGTAAATTATAAATTACCTTACAGACTCACAAAATGAATAAATAGGGATAATTGTACTTATCTCTTTTATTGGTCAAATAAAGCACATGTAGTATGAATTACATGCTATAGTAGATTTCACTTTCTATAAGAGCTTATGTCATTTATTAGTCATATCCACTATACGAATCTTAGCCTAAACATAGTCATATGCTTCTCACGTACTCATGTTTAGCTCAGGTGCTATATTAGCTCGCTTTCCACAGCGCCCAATTTAGTACTCGCATCCGGCTACCTTCAGGAATACATGATTGTGGGACTATCATGTTCGGTTTATCACATACGACTAATAGACCTCATCTTGATTCCGATCAAGGCGACCGTTTTATGTACTAAACTGCTTTTCCAGCATTTATAGTACATATCGTGTCATCTCAACCCGCTTACTATAGCGTTTGAGGTGATTGCTCATGTGAGTAAGCCAATCATTGCCTGGCGACATACCTTTCAACAATATATGTGTGTTTGTGCTAGTCTCATAATATTGTACTAATTGATAAAACATCAATTCATTAAAAAACAAGTACAATACATATACACACATAATCCAATGATCCTCAATAATATTGCATATCATAATCACATTCTACGTAATACTAGAGACATCCTATGGGTCAAGAACACGTCTCTTGGAACAGCCTTCATAAATGGATCAGCAACCATCATGTTGGTTGAAATATATTGCAGGACTACTTCCTTCTGCGCTATTATATCTCTGATGAAGTTATTCTTTATGTCAATGTGCTTCGTCCTATCATGATATTTGGGATCTTTCACATAGGTAATGGCTTCTTGACTATCGCAATATACTGTCACTGGTCTTGGGACATCAGTGATAATGGCTAAATTTTCCAAAAAAACGTTTTAGCAATACTGCTTCTTGCACTGCAGCAGAACATGCAATAAATTCTGCCTCCAACGTAGATAAAGCTATACATGTCAGTTTCTTGCTATTCCAAGAAATTGCACCATCATTAAACAAGAATGCATATCTAAATGTCGATTTATGCTCATCTAGGTCTCCTCCCCAATCAGAATCAGAGTATCCTAATAAGCGTATATCACTCCCTTGATAGCAAAGTCGATAGTCCATAGTGCCTTTCAAGTATCTCAGGATCCTCTTAACTGCTTTCTAGTGTGCTGGACCAGGATTTGATTGATATCGGCTCACTAACCCTACAGCATGACATATGTCGAGTCTAGTACACATCATAGCGTACATCAAACTTTCGACGACACTAGCGTAAGGAATAGTTACCATTTCTTTTTTTTCTTCTGGAGTCTTAGGACACATCTTAGTACTCAGGCCTTCGCCTTGCATGATAGGGGTATCAATGGGATTACAATGCTGCATATTGAAGCATTCAAGAATCTTCATTATATAATACTCTTATGACATAACAAAGAGTTTCTTTGATCGATCTCTTTCAATCATAACTCCCAATATATATGCAGCTTCTTTTATGTCATTCATTTCAAAATTAAAAGACAACCATTCTTTTATGGTTGTAACCAAACCCTTGTTATTCCCAGCCAACAGAATATCGTCCACATAAAGAGATAAATCATAAATTTATCCTCGAACTGTTTGATATACACACAGTGATCCTCTTCGATCATCGTGAACCCAAAAGAAGTTATGGCTCAATGAAAATGAAAATACCACTATCTAGACGATTGCTTAAGGTCATAAATTAAGTGATGAAGTTTGCAAACTTTACGCTCTTGACCTTCAGCAATGAAACCTATCGGTTGCTTCATATAGATTTCTTCATCTAGTTCTCCATTGATAAATGTTGTCTTTACATCCATTTGATGTAATTCTAGATCCAAATGTGCAACAATGGCTAGGATAAAGTGTATAGAGGCAAACCTTACTACTGGGTAGAGGATTTTGCAGCCTCTAGGCGCTCATCTTTTAATTCCAAATGACGCGCAATATCGTCAAAAGTGACAATATTCTCATTGTGCGTCATATTGACTTTCATATGTTCCCAACTGTCAGGAAAAGACCTTATAACAGCCTGAACTTGCTGTTCGTCAGCTAAGATATGACTTGCCGACTTTAGCTCACGTATCATGTTTGACATCTCTCGAAGATGCTGCCTCATCGATGGATTTGAGCGCTTCCGGTATGTGTCAAATTTGATGGTAAGCCTCCTCAACTTAGTGGCAGACATACTCCCAAACTTATCTTTCAAGGCAATCCACATTGTTCGAGTTTTGTCATAACTTTCAAACTTACACATGAGATCATCTTGCATACAACTCAGCAGCGTGATGCAAGCAATGCTATTTTTCTTTTTCCAAGCTTGAAAAGCTTCTTGATCTCTTTTGTGTTGAGTAGAAGTTTCATGCTCAGGTTCATCTATACTATGGTTGAGGGTTTCCAAAACCTCTTGCTCCTTAAGGATATATTGAACTTTTCGCTGCCAAATGTCATAATTGTCACCGTTCAGCTTCTCACCCTTATTGAGGTCAACCACAATGGTCTTAGATGCCGAAGCCATAATCACTTTCTTCTACACATTTACATAATAAACGTAGAATCAATACTAGCACATTTTCCACATAAGCACACATATTTTAATTTGCAGCAAAAACAAACTAAATTAATGATAATTCAACAAAAGACACCAAAATGAAAGTTTACGATGTTTCCAATCAGTTTCGGCGTACGATTGTTCTACGATCGTTAACTTATTTAATTTGTGCAAATTTTAAGTTCTAGATGAGAATTTCTTCTAATTCTACCAACTTATGAACTCCCACTAGACTAGATAATTCACAAAAATATTTAAAACAATGATCACATCCTTTCTAGCAATCATTTAGCATGGCATAATGTAAATCAACTAATAGAACATTCATGCAACAAATATAATCAACAGCGGAATTCATGACGTAAGGATCTCCAGCCATTGTTTTAATATGCTCAAAATTAGGAAATTGCAAGTACGTCAAATCATATAAACACGCCATCAATGAACCATGCTCTACATAATCTTTATGTGGTCATTTACATATTAGCCAGCTTATGTATTTATAAAACCATAGGGAAATACAAGTAAAATGCAATAATACCCAAAAAAATACACGTATTTAGAGTTCTGTATGCATTTTCATACCTTTAAAAGCCTAAAAAATATAAAATAAATATATCAAAATGTAAAGAATTTCAATATGAACACAACGGTACTAACTACAGCCCGATCAGACCACCCATGCGCCCACACGCGCCGCCTAAGTGCGCGGCGTGTGTGGCGCATACACCTGCCCTATACAGGCTTTTGAGTCGGTTCGACCGGTCCAATCGGTTCGACCGTTGACCGGTCCAACCGGTTGACCGGTCATGGGTTACCGGGTTGGGTCGGGTCGTGGTTGGGTCACCGTTTGGGTCGGGTCTCCAAGTCAGGTCGGGTCAGTCACCGGAGGTTGTTGGCCGACGAGATGACATCAGCATGTCATCATTGACAGCTTTGCTAATGCCATCGATGACGTTAGCACGCGCTGATTGGCTACATGCTCGTGGCCGTCACGCTCTGGCAGTGCCAGCGCTTTGGGCGCTTGGCTCCCACACGCCGCGGCTTCTGGCCACGCGTGTGGGCGCATCCAACGCCTTCCGACAGCGCTCGACCCACCGTTCTGATCGTCTCGACAAATTCTTCAATTATATGTAATAAAAAATAATTTTCACCGTAAAGAATTTATCGAAAAACATCCGAACAAAACGATCGCCCTTAACGTTCAAACCCGTTTTTCGTTTCAATTCATGTTTGTCGATTCATCTTGCAATTCCCGAGCAATGAATAAGCATACAGTAGGAAGTTCATCATCATGATCTCCATATCAAACAGCAAGCGGAAAAAATCAACATGAAAACAAGACAGAGATTATAACCAAGGCTCTGATACCAATGTTGGGAAGCGAGTGTCAGGTGAATCGACTAACCTGTTCGATGCACTCCGAACCAATTTTCCGGGATCGTACATTGAATCACCAGCAAACGATGAACAAATCTACTACACGTTGGTCCGAATATATTCACAAGGAAAGTATTCTTGTTCCACAATATTAATGCCAATTGTCTTCTCAAAGTAGATACGGAATCCTAATGCGTCGAGAGAGAGAGAGAGAGAGAGAGAGAGAGAGAGAGAGAGAGAGAGAGAGAGAGAGAGAGAGAGAGAGAGAGAGTTCTATATTTCTTGTCCTTCTACTGAGGAAGTTATTTTAACTTCCCTTAAGAAACTCTTCTCTCACCTTTTCAAAAGGTGTCTCTTAGACACACTTCTTATTAGAGCAAATGGTGTCCTTTTGACACACGCATCATGGGCGGACCGACGAAATATGACATCTTGAGTGCGAGCTAAGTGATGGAGAGATTTTGGTTTGAAGACCATGTTTGTAGACTTCATGGCTAAATAAATTTTGTTTTTTTTTTTTGGTTAAGCTAAATAAATTTTGTTTAATACTGCTTACAAAAAAAAAATTGTTTAATACTGCAAACAGAAGAGAATGTTTAGGTTTAAGAATCTTTGGAGAGTAGACATTGGTGGGACATCAAAACTTTGAACATCGATTGCCATGCGGAGCGAAGGATGCGAAGTTAGCATGTTATGTGAATGTGGGTTGTTGTTTCAGTTCTGCTTCCTTTTGCAGTTTATAAAGGATGTCCTAGTCTGACTGTTCTGGTTTGGTGATGGCCTTCTATGGAAAAAGTTGTGTGTGAAGTCACGTTGTTTCAAAGATAGCTCCAAGCTCCACTGCTAACAGCAGGTGATAAGATTACAGATTTGTGTGCTTGGAGTGCCGCTGTCGGTTACAGGGATTGCCATGCGCTGGATGCCGGTATGGGGACTACTGATGTGATTAACTACCAAAAACCTAAAACTGTTGTATCATTGTCACAATTACTTTAAAATTAAAAATTTTGTTTCGTAAAAAATCTCAAATCAATACCCTCATGTCACATTTACTCCAAATTGGCACACCCATATCTTTAGACTTTTAATTAGTCCATGTTAATCATTGAATTAATCCTATATATATAATCTAAAATTAAACTTTCAATTTATTTAATTTAGTCTCTTAACTGGATATGATAAGGTCTGATCATTTTGTCGGTAATATTCACAAGTATTTATTTAGTGTAGCATCGGGTTTATATGCCTGCTATTTTACTTTCCTAATCTACAGACTTCCTTAATTTAATTATAAAAACATGCAATATAAAAGTTTGAAAAGTTTATCTTTTTAAAAAATTACGAACAATATTTATATTAATAAAAGTATGAGTATCTATGGGTAAAGTACTATTGTTTTTAGATATCCTTATAAAAACGAGAAAATTATAAAAAAAAAGTCCTAAACCTATTATACGGTCATCAATTATGTAACAAACTTTTTCAATTTGGTCAATTTAATCTTAAAACTATTAACGATTTTCTAATTTAGTCAATCCGGTCAATTTTGAAATGATGGAAGTTAAGTTGAAACAAAGGATATGTTTAAGCTAATTATTTGACCTTTTAACCAATCTCCTTCCAAAATTTCATCATTATGAACACCATATAAAAATGTGGCCAATATGGTTATTACGAAACAAATTCGACGACACTTTTTTAGATAACAGGGATCTGCATGCTATGCGACAATAGAACATGCGGTTTGACAAGGTGAACAATGTTGAGGATCTAACTTTGAGAGAGGGATATGAGTAGTTATTGAAAAGGATGACACGAAATATGAGATTTGCACTCGTCTGTGCATTGTTGTGCACCGTTGTGCACCATCGTGGGACTTGATTGTGCACTTGGGTGTGCACGCGATGCACTTGAGATCGTTTAATTCAAAACAAGAAATATATATATATATATATATATATATATATATATATTGCAATGAAGAGTACACAAGCAATGAGTTTTATTAGATATTATCCAAGATAACATATCAATCAAGGATATGCAAAATCAACAGAGATATATGTGTAATGATCAAAAGAGATATTAGAACTATCTCTCATAGAGAAAAATATCTTAAAAGAAACATATTGTAACATGCATTATTCGGTGGAGAGATCTTCGGCGGCGCTTTGTCTTCATTTTTCCTTCACGGGGCCGTTACCTTTCACGGGCACAGCTTTATTCGCCTTAATCTTGGTCCACATCTTTTAGTTTTAGTTTGTGATGTCGTCTCTTCAGGGGTCTTCCTCAAAAAGTGGATGGGTTTTCCATGTTTCGGCTTTTTAATAAGATCCTCCACCGAAGGGGAGGGGCCGCCGGGGGCGTTGGCGAAGTTGATGGCCAGCTTTTGTCCCCGGAAGCAGCGCTTGCCCACGGTGCCGATGAAGTAGTACTCCCCGGCATCTTTCAATTCGCAGCGGACTGGGCCGGTCGTCAATTGGAAGATGTGGTCTGTGGAGTCGCACGATTCGAATGCCGCCTTGTCTCTGACCCTCGTCACATCTTGCTCTTCGTTAGTGAAGTCGAACACTGCCAACGTTTGGAGCCAAAACGAGAAGAGATGTTAATTTAATGATCATATATCAGTGCCAGGATGTGCATTTTGGGATGAAAACGGGTCTATTCGGGCTCGGTTCGGTGACTACTTGGGATTGATTTACCTAAATTCGAGTGGCTCCTGAGCTTGAATTCGAGTCTCGGGTATTCTTGTCCAGTCGAGCTCAAGCTTGGCATTGGGTCGGCTCGACTCGGATATCCCCTAATTGCATGGTCTGAGCTTGCTAAACTTCTTTTCTTGAAAAGCAAATTGCAACCCCAGAAGTATTTGGTAAATCATATGGAAAAGCTCTTGGTGTAAACGTTAATTTCTTGCTAGTGTTATGTGTTTTGCAACGCAAACCAACTGTGAATTTTTCAATTAGTAGTTGCACGTATGTAATTTAACCATGAGAGAATAAATAAAGATGGCAATTTATGGTGAGCAAAACTAAAAGTATAATCGAGACTCCATTTGCTTTGCGAGAAATGATGATCTATGAATTATTTTTTTATAATTCGCTTAAAATAATTAATCAATAAAAAATATTTTTATTATCGATAATAATTAATGTCTAAACAATTTTGCGAGCAATAAAAATATCTTTTGTTTATTCATTTTTGTAAGCGATGTAAGTGATCATTCCTGAGAAAATGTTTTCCAAATAAATTCATTTTTCGTGAAACAATGCACCACAAAGCACTAAAACTTTCATTTCGAGTGTGCTTACCGAGAACATCGCTGACTTTGAAGTTCTTGTCCTCAGCCCATGTCCTGTAGGGCGTCCCATCCTCAGGCAGGACCTTCCACCCCTGCTCACCCCCGATGATGTACTCGGTCTCCACGGCCGAGGTTTGAAGAAGAGCCGCCACAGCCAGCATGGCCGCTATGGCTACACACATTTTGGCCATGTCTTTGGACCCTTTGATGGCTCCTGAGTCTCTTGTTTCTTTTTGCCTCTCTCGATGTTTTGGTGCAAAGGACTAATTTGATGAGGTTGAGTGCCAGATGAACTTGTTTTCGGCCTCTTAGGGTCTGTTTAGTAATGTTTCTGTTTCTTTATTTTTCTGTTCTTTTGTTCCTCGAAACATAAAAGGAACAGAAATCCATTTAGTAAAAAAATATATTTTTTTGTTTCTGGAATAAAAAAGTGTTCCAGAAATAGATTTGGAACAGAAACAAGAAGCAAAAAAAATCTGCTTCTTGTTTCTGGAACAAGAAAAAAGAAACAATTTTTTTTCTAGAATTCTCCAAAAATAAGAAACAATCCATTGGCCGCAACCCGCCCACCATCGCCTCTCGCTGTCCTTCGCCGCCACCTACTGCCCGCCTTCCGCCGCCGCCGCCTACCGGCCAACGCTCGTCGGCCGCCTCCCACCCGCTGGCCTCCTCTTATCGTCAATCACTGCTCTCCGCCACTCAATGCTTGTTGCCACCCGCCGCTGGCTGCCGTCCTCCATCGTTGGCCGCTGTGCTCCATCGCTCGATGCTGGCCGCCTCCCCCCATCAACCACTCAATGCCGGCGATCACCCATCGCTGGTCGCTGTCCTCCGCTGCTGCTGGCCGCCACCCGGCGCTGGCCGCCTCACCCCACCAACCACCCGACGCCGGCGATCACCCACCACTGGTCGCAGTCCTTCGCTGCCGCCGGCCACCCACCACCGGCCGCCATCCTCCACCGTCGGCCATTGTGCTCCACTGCCCAACGTCGGCCACCACCCAGCGCTGGCTGCCCTAGGCCGTCAGCCATCTCCCGCCTTTGGCCACCCAATGCCGGCAGTCACCCACCATCGGCCGCCATCCTTCGCCACCGGCCGCCGTGCTCCATCGACTGACGATGGCCACCCTCCGTCGCCAGCCACCTCTCGCCACCGCCCCCTGCTGTCGTCATCGCCGCTCGACGCCACCGTGCTCCGCCACTGACTGCCGTGCTCTATTGCCTCCCATCGCCGGCCGCCATCCTCTGCCGCTGCCGACCACCGTCCTCCGCCCCTCACCACCACCCGCTGTCCTCTGCCGGTAGCTCAGAAGGGAGAAACTTGTCCATGGAATAGAAATGAATCATTTGCGCCCTAAACACGTTTCTATTCTTTTTCTATTTCAGAAAAAGAAATTTTGTGCAGTTACTAAACGCTATTTTTTGCTCAGAAACTATTTCAATAAATAGAAATAGAAAAAATTATTTCTAATCAAAAATTATTTTTAAAAATAGAAACGTTTCTATGCATAACCTTATATAACAAAAGGCAGACCGTGTGCATGTCTTCGGGTCAATCAAAGGGACCGCGGGATTGGTTTCGAGCAAAAAGCAAATCGAATGAACGATGACTGACAACGTTTGCCTTGTCAATCATTTGAACAGGAACCCTTGTTCTCCTGACGAGTTCTACTGTCGCCAGAACCTATGAAACTTTCCATTGGCTGAAAAGTAAAATGAGGCTATCGCGCCAGTTTTATCTATTATCCACAAAAGCAACGTCATTTTAATTCATAATCAATGAGGAATACATGTAATTTATGAACATTATTGGTATTTAAAGTTAAAAAAAATGATAAAATTCCGTCCCAATTGGTTTATTAATTAGCTAATATGTTAAGTTGAAACTAGGCGGATAAACCAAAGAAAATGAAAAATTTCCTTGCTCGAATCCCCTACGTACGGTCTCGCAACCTTATTCGAAAGGATAATTTTACGTCAAGTTCATTCCCTTCTTGGATCACGCCCGATCAACTTGATTTGTACTAGTTTCGTCCAGATCCGAATAAATTCACGTTTAAATTTTATGTTTCTTTAATTATGAGCAGGTTAGGACAAAAAAAAATTTATGCTTGATGATAGGCCTGGCCTGTCGCTAATTAATCGGGAAAATTATCAAAAAAGTCACAAACTTATTGCACTTTTCCGAATTCAGTGTAAACATTTTTATTTATGCCGATTGAAAACTAAATATTTTCACGTTTTGCCAATTGACTTCATTAGGCTAATTTTGATCGAAAATCGTTGATGTAGACGACAACCGTCTTACGTGGCATGATCTACGTTGAAGTAGATAACTTTTAATAATATTTAATTTAATTTTCCTTTTCCTTTTTTTCTTTTCTTTCTTTTTTTTTTTTACAACTTTGGCTGGCGAGGGCTAGGATGCTGCTGCACAGATCTGCGCAAGGCCATCGTGGCTACGAGTGAGCTAGCCTTGCCTAGATCAAAGCAAGGCAACCTTAGCCCTTGCTGACCGCGGGCGAGGGTCGCGACCCTCCCTATTGTCGGCGAGGGCTTTGAGTCCCTTGCCAAATCTAGGCAAGGGCTTTGCAGCCCTCACCCAGTGGATGGCAGGGGCCCGGCGACCCTCGCTGGCCACAATAAAAAAAGAAGGAAAAGAGAAGAAAAGGAAAAAAATTAATAACAAATTCAAAAATATATTAAAATGATATTAAAAATTATCTACGTCAGCTCTAGCTGTGTCACGTAGGACAACTAGCATCCACATTAGTGATTTTTAGCCAAAATTAATCAAATGGTTGAAAATATTTAGGATTCAATTAGCACAATTAAAAGGTTTAGAACTACATTGGTAAAAGTACAATAGATATAAGACTTTTTGAACAATTTTCCCCTAGTTAATGTAGCCTAAAGTTAGTCGACGATGAAAGATGCATGAATTTCAATTAAATAATAATGGATGTATATTAGTTCAATTTATAAAGTCGACATACTGAATAATATGACAGATTTTTATTGGGCATCGAATCTAACTCAATATGTGACAGATTTTTAAACATAAAATCGATGTAGGAATTCACATTATACTGTTGGAGCAAAGTCCATATATGGTGTCCGTTCCTTTAATCTCATCACCCAACATAACTCTCGAACAACATAATTAATTAGAAACTTCTAATCAGTTCTTTTAGATAGAGGAAGATGCATTCACATACAATGATTCTTAATAACACATCAATAAAAATCTGTCAGCAAAAGAATTTTTTGTGCATGGAATTAATTGGCATGATTACTAGTTATGTGGTTCATTGTTTTGGCCAAACAATGACATGATTTATTCAATAACAGCACCTCAGTACTGAAGAAAGAAGGTAAAAACACGTCATCGACATTAACTATATATGTATCCTTGTAATCATAAGCTTCACAATACAGAAGACCCTCCAGCCAAAACAATCTTCCCCCTTTTAGTAACTGCTGTGTAGTGTAGCAGCGCCAAGGATGCATGTAGTAATGGTAATCAAATCACAGTAGCGGAGAGACTGCAGCGAAATGATCTTCAGATTGTTATTAACTTGTGCAGCCAAATTAGACAGCCATACCTCTCAAATGAGCATTAGTAGCAGAATGTGCATAGTATTTCTCATGGATCTCGGTGAAGTTATAGTCATCCGCCTACAACTCTCAGATGAGTGAACAAAATGTTCAGTGTACGATATACTCAACAGGATCCTTTCTGTTGGGCATTCTGATGTTTAATGGTAGTCTTCTGAGACAAGTGCACGGGCCTTAGCTAGAAGCAGACATTGTTGAGCTTCAAAATGAAAAAGTTTCTGTCCAGTAACCTCTCAGAAATTTCATGCAACCTGGTTCACATAGACCAAAGAAGAGCATACAGCGTGTATCATGGCATTATTTATAAGTAAGCAATTGCGCAAACTGTTGCTTCTTACTTGAAGTGGGAGTAACAAGCAGATTTCAGTCACCTTGAAGCTCATGGATAATGCCAATGCACGAATCCATTGCATTTAATTAGCCAATGCTCATGGGGCTACTTGTCAGTAAAAGGATTTCTCACTGATTTTCGCAAAATGCTGTCACACTCCTCGAGATTTTCCTCTTTTCTCCCTTTGCACCACATATGATCAGATAAAGACCTATTTGCTGGGAGTGGGTTCTGAAGATCAATAGGAAAATAGATTGATAAGTCCAATACAACCACCCCGCATTTTCCTATTAAGTAAACCATTTGTCCCTGCTAATTTTCAAATTTGATAACTTTTGTGGTACATTGTATGCTTCATTATATTCTTTTATGCCTTTGTCCCCTGTACAATATCAAATCTTCCGTAACATTCCAGAACTCGAGATGCTTTTCTCCAAGGGTTACCGAATCTTTTTGGTTCCTTCCTACACTTTTTAGCCTATATCCCATCATAGAATAATACTTTCTCATTTAAGCATTTGAAGGCCGTCATCTCACATGTTCAAAGCACAGTAATATTTACTCGAATTCGGCATATTTACTTCTTTCTTTCATAAGTATTAACCCATCCATCCAAACATTCTCCCATCCACTACCCCCATTTTATGTGGCAGACTGTAGAGGGGTCTTCAGGCATATTGGTCATATCAAACTTTCCACAAAAGTCTGTTCCTTTACTCAGCATAACAATTCTGTGAACCAGTCCTAGTGTACCTCGCACTATTCTTTCCCTTAAGCTTAATCAGCATTTTGCAATCGACTAACATACCATACATGCTTATCTACTCCATCCAACTGAAAATTGAATTTAAGATACCAGAATCTCTTGCTTTCTAGGTAACCAAATCCCTAGCTCTCCGCTACCTCCTACACTCCAATTTCACCATAGCGTTAGAATATCCTCCATTCGTGAGGGCTTTAAGGCTACACAAGCACATAATGAGTGCATTGAACAATTCAGCTCCAATATATAGCTATAACTTAGAGAAGTGACGACTTGGCAATCCTAGTATATCAGCAGCCAGAGCTACTGGACATTAGGGGAAGTAGGATTGTTAAGCTTCATTAAGGCATCATCCATAAGCAAAAGGGCCACTAAAATAAAGCGAACCGAGTGTGCGATAGAGGCAAGAAGTATATGCAATAGAGACAAAGAAGGACGCTTACCACTTCCGTCTTTTTATATAATGATATTAGAGATGGAGAGTTATGTCCTCAGGGCCTCCTCCATATCCTACTTGAGGACACATGCGAGTTCATGATAGGTGTTGCTATAGATAATACAACTGAACTGGACAGACAGTAGTCTAATGGCATCTATTCTGGGAGATGTCCCTTTCCAAATGCACATTTTCGTTTTTCAGCCTAGTCTCCCCAGTGCAACAATCTTTGCTCGTTCTCACCCTCAAGTCTGCAACTATGGTCAACTAAGTTATCTCAAAAGAGAGATGAGGCCAAAAAACATATGTGAAAGCACCTCGAATAAAGCTAGTGTTTTTGAGGAATTAGTGTCAGAGAGAACATGTGCTTCTGCCCGCGAACTCTTCCTGAAGAGAGGCTATAGAAGCTGCTACTTCCTTCAAAGAAACATGAACAAGCATAAGAACACACTGTCAAACATTCCCTTTAATAGTCACTTGAGTACGGTAGCGACAGACCTGCTTATATTCAGCTGTCATAAGAAAGAAATCAAGTGCTTGCAAATAATGTCCCCTATCAAATGCTCTGCTTAATTGCTAGACCTCACAATTATATGGACTTACATCATAGTATGACACTAATTATAGTATGTTTCCCATGATGAAACCATCACCGGACACTTAAACCATTTCCATGAGTTGAACAAGTAAAGCTTGTTATGTTGAATTCTTTTCCTCAATCAAGACAGCTCCTCCTTAAAGTACATGCCACCTGATCCATTCTTTCAATCCTAAAGATCAGCCAAAAGGATATTAAAGTATCCAGCACACAAACGAGATGTACTAATAGCTTTAGACAGTTCTGTTACTTCTTAGTGAAAACAAATCTTTGAAGATTCTCACATGTTTACAAAGTAAAATTTCCACCAATTAAATTGGCACTGTTTCAACCAAAAAATAATTTGGCAATGGTTCCATACATAAAGACAAACCGGCAAGACATCCATTTCAAACATAATTCTCACAGCCACTAGAATTAAAACCCTGAAACTTAAAATTTTTAAGCATGCATACCCAACAAAAATGTCATCATAGGGGGAAAAGGCTCATCTAAGGAAAAAGTGAAAAAAACAGAAGCACATTAACTGAAACCAAAAAAAGTTAAAACTGTTTGTAAAAGAGGAGTAAGTACCTTCACAGGAATAATCAGAAATTCTGCTTCATATCATTCTACACGATGTACACCACCGCACTGGCAAAGGAGGTATTTTGCATGTATAGTGTCGAACCAATAAGCATTCTCATGAATTCACGAGAGAGTTGACCAAACCAAACAGCAACAACAATAATTCAATTCACCAGTAATCTCCACATGAACAAATGCCATCCTTGAAGCGATGGAAACGGTTTGAATCTCTCACAATAATATCCCTCTCTGTAATCACAGATATGAGCTTTGTGGCAATGTGGCAATCGCCACAAACACGCAGGTTCTTGAAGATTCGAAGTGGAGATTTAGGAAAGGTGCTGATGATTCCAAATGCAATGGCCAATCGCTCACTGTGACTTGTAAGAATATCCTCCTTTTCATCATCCTCGACATCTTGCAACACAAATCTATAATCAGGAATGTAACCCAGGCCTTTCATTTTTGCAGTTAGAATCCTCAATTCATTATAGATCTCCTCATATTTTGGATGGGTTTGGTTACCAGTGTAGAAGACCTCAAAAGTATTATTCACTTCGATTGAACTCCAACCAGGAGTTTTCCTCAAGCCCCTGTCTCTAGCAAATGATCTGACTTTGCCCATTACATCCCATTTCCCAGCATTGGCATATATATTAGACAATAGAACGTAATAACCAACATTCTCTGGATCAACCTCAAACAAGCGGTCCGAAGCTAAGGTCCCCAATTCAGCATTTCCATGTATTCTACATGCACCAAGAAGAGCACCCCATATGGAAGCATCGGGACGTATAGGCATGTTTTGGATGAAATCATATGCCTTTTCTATCAAACCTGCTCTAGCAAGCAAATCAACCATGCAGCCATAATGCTTTAAACCTGGTTTAATCCTATACCGTTCCTGCATCACCTGAAAGCTAAATTGACCCTCATTAACCAAACCAGCATGGCTGCAAGCAGACAATAAGGATACAAAGGTTATATGATCTGGCTCAACTCCCTCTTTTTGCATTTCTTCAAATAATTTTAAAGCTTTGTCACCATGCCCATGAAGACCATGGCAAGATATGATGGCATTCCATGGGACTGAAGTATTTCTAGGAATATTGTAGAATAATGACATCGCGTCATCAACTCTCCCGCATTTCCCGTACATGTCGATAAGGCAGGTCCCCACAAAGACATCTGCTACAAGGCCATTTCTAATAATGAGTGCATGAATTCTCATGCCTTCTTTTAAAGCTCCTGCGCTAGCACAAGCTGTTAGAATACTCACCCAAGTTCCTTCATTTGGAGTTATCCCTCCACGCTCTTCCATCAGGTGGTATGCTTCAATTGCTTCACTTGCAAGACCATTCTGAGCGTAACCTGTAATTAAAGTGTTCCATGAAATAACATCTTTGGCAGGGAGTTCTTCAAACACTTGAAGTGCATAATCTACATAGCCCAATTTTGCATACATGTCCACAACTGCATTTCCAAGTACTACATCCTCCAAAAGCCAACCCCTCCTGAGAGTGCAACAGTGAAGAGACTTGCTATTTCGCAAATCATTTACCTGAGCAAAGGTTGAAGCTAAACTAACTACTGTCAACAAATCAGGCTTTAAACCAGTTGACTGCATCTCCTTAAAAAACAAACATGCAGTGACTGGATCATTATTCTGTTCATATGCGGCAATAATTGAGTTCCATGAGACTACATCTTTTACCACCATGCTCTCAAATATTTGTTGGGCATCTCCCAATTTACCGAACTTGGCATACATGTTTATTAGAGCATTATTCACGAATAAATCAAATTCCAAGCCATGCTTAATGACGTATAGATGAATCAATATCCCACTCAATGCATCATCAAACTGAGAACAAATGGCAAGGAGACTGCATACAGTTATAGAATCCATCTTTATTCCTTCCGACCTCATAGCAGACAAAATATCCAGTGCTTCAGCAGCATTCCCATTCTGACAATACCCAGAAATCATTGCATTCCATGAGCCTGTATCTCGGAATGGCATATCATCAAATACCTGACGAGCAACACCTAAGTAGCCATGTCGAGCATACATGTGTACCAAGGAAGCAGCAACAAATACGTCAGATTGAAAACCCAGCTTCATAATTGAGCAATGGAACCTTTTTCCTTCCAACACATTTCCACAAGCTTTCAGCAATGGAGGAAAAGTATAGAAATCAGGTCGAAGATAAGAGGATATAATAAAGTTGCGGTAACAATTTATAGCGGCACTGAAAAAACCACAACGGACATAAGCAGACATCATACAGTTCCATACGAAGACATCTTTCTTTGGAATCCAATTGAAGGTGCATCGAGATAAGAAGACATCACCAAGATGTAAATAAAGATTCACTAGTCTGGTGGAGAAGAACTTATTTTGAGCTTTCCCTGACACTAAAAGCTGAGCATGATGACACTTCGCATGATCCATTTTTGTGTGAGACCGGATCAAAAGATCAAAATGCCTCTCTTCCTTCTCAACTCCAATGAAATCCGATTCGAGTTGCAGAGCATTTGTGGAGAATAAAGGGCAGAGAGGTTCAGCATATGGAAGAGAGTTGCAATGATACTTATCTCTATGTCTTTGCATCACTCTGAGGAATAAAGGAAACCAAGATATCATAAGTACCAAAAGAATAAAAAATGCAAAGTCGTGATTTTCTTTTTCTAGCATTACATGAGTATTTAACAGGTTTTTGTGAAATAAATTTAACATAATCAAGCCCAATCATTTTTATCCGAGCAACTCCTCATCAAAATGATCTCAATCTTTCTTGTTCCTGTGTACACATGCATAAAATTAGCCACACAAACTATCAAAGATAATAATATGATGTACACGTGATTTAAAAAAACATTATTTACCTCAAGACAAAGGGAAATGTCCACATCTCCAAAAATATAGGACACTTCTGCTCACTTTCATTGATCGAGCTTACATAGTTGGATCTACAAAACTCCAAGGGATATCCCCGTGATACTTTCTATAGAGCCACATGTCATACAGGTTTGTTTTTCCTGAAAATGGGATATATAAGCTTCAAAGCAGAAGAAAGAATCGAAAACTACTGCATCTTCTGTCAGAATTATGATATGCCCAACACTCATCGATACCATTTTCACACTAAAATGATCATTCCCCCCCGCGCCAAAATTGTCAACGGACAGAGAATAGTAAAGATGGTATTTGAGAGGTAGCTATCATTCAAGCATATCATCCACAACTAGAACAAGACCAATGAAATTAAACCCCACAACCCAACCTGGGTAATGTAGTTGCGAGCAGATTCCATCGTCAGATAATAGAGGGATGAAACCATCTTGCCTCTTAAGTCACTAAGTTGCCAGCTTTCGTGTGAATCACTAGGTTTTAGCCAAAGGGTAATTTTTACAAGCACGTAGGAGGCATGGGGAGAAGTAGATAAAAGACTTTACCGTCACCAGCTAAAGAGTGCGCGCGCTACTCACCCACAACGTTAGGAATCGCCGAATTAGAGTGAGCTGAGGAAACAGAGGAGGCGAGGCAACGGTAAGATGTCAAGAGAATGTGTGATGTGTTGGCTTGACTGCTGGCACCTGGCTGCTGCTTGAATATGTTGGTGGGAGGGAAAAGACGGAAAACGGGAGAAGTTAATGACACATGTAAACGCGCGCATTTATTAATTTATGGGATAAGTACGTTGAAAATTTTAAAACTTATCACGAAAGTTTAATTTAATCTTAAAATTTTTAAAAAGTGAAATAAAATCCTAAAATTTATCACAAAAATACAATCAAGTTCTAAAACTTTCAAAAATTATAATCAATAAAAAGACTTGATTGGACCGATTTGATAAGTTTTAGAACTCAATTGTACTTTTATGATGAATTTTAGGATATAATTATATTTTTTTAAAATTTTAAAACTAAATTAGATTTTTGTGATAAATTTTAAGATTTCACAAGTTGCTACTTAAAAGATGAAATATGTCAAAAGTCCTTGTAATAGTTTCAATCAAGTTTTTGGAAGAGAGAACATTGTGAAGTGGCATATAAGTGGAGACTAGTCTCTAGCGTTTATGATTCGAATGATCGTTTTTGAGTTTTCAATCGATGTGAATCGGATCACGCCATTACACATATTCTAAGGACTAAAAGTTGTACACATGACAATTGACATAGTTCAAAGATTTCCTGCCATTCATGCAAATGAACAGAAGACTCTCCCCCCAATTCTACGGTGACTGAATGACTGGATCAGAAGATAACAGAGTGAAAGCAGACCTTATCCTCTCACAGTCCCCACACAAAAACTGCCATTGCAAATCCCTTCCTCTCCCGCTGCTCTTCTCTCCCTCTCTCTTTCATTGTCACCAACTAACCCTCGCACTGAAAAAAAAAAAGCCACTTTAAAATGGCAAAAGCAAAGCTACTGTTTTCAGGGCTTTATTAGTGTTTCAACCATTGCAGCTTCTAAGCTTCTCTTAACAGTTGAGCAAGAGAAGAAGCCTTACCCTTTCTTTGGAGGGGGAGATAAAAGATGGTTTTGCCAAAGCATCAGCTGTTCCTGGAGAAGGTGAAGGAGGACCAGGAAGAAGAGGCTTGACAGACAAGGAGTCATCCCCTCGGTTTCATTCTGCAAAGAAAAAGGGTTTGATCTTTCACGCTGAGCTCTGTTGTCTTCAAGAAAAGTAATGGAGTGCGAAGATTGATGTTGACCGTGTGAAGCTCTCACGGATTGGTGCATTTATGCCATTCTTGAAATTGGCCTGTGATTGTTAAACTTTAAAATCGGGGTTAAAGGTATCATGTGCTTGTCATGTGTAACTACAAGCTCGGATTTGGACTCCAAGTATAGATGAAGCTTAAGTGGTTGATATACTAACGTAAATCTGTTTTAGTTTATTAGGTAATGCGTCTTGATTTTTCCATATAAACTTTGTTCAGTTGCCCGAGTGACTGAATCCAATTAAGCAATGAGATTGTGACTGTTTGTTTCTTTGATTTCTCTCGTCATTTGGGATGAAATAAGAAGACAACATTATGGTCATTGGTTATAGGAATGCTTGTGCTTGGAAGTTGCCTTCGCTGGTGTTCAGTCTACAAGTAACTAGTGATTGAAAGATGCATTCTGTCATTGACTTCTTGAGGACATCGTGAAACATTATCACTCTTTCCATCTGCAACTGTAATATGGGATCCAAAACTTCGCACATGCTAATGTAGTTTGCTTGTCTGTGTGCCCTGATCTCAAGTGCTTCTACTATCCCCTGCTTCATGCTGGTGTATCTATATCGATACAATCCAAGATAACTATTTTGTTGATGACAAGGAAATAATTTGGATAAATTTATGCCCATGTGAGCTGCAGGCCTCACAAGCTATGCTTAAATTATATCCTGATTAGGCAGAGTAGGGCAAACGGAGTATCGCAGACTAATGTTGCATCAAGTTTCCCACATGATTGACTAATCCATTTTTGGGAAAAAGGAGCACATTGCTGGTGTTAGCTTGACATCTGCATTACTTGATCAATGCACTAAGGATAAGTTCCGCATATCGTGTTTCTGATTCTTTTTCTGCTACTTTCTTTCGGTGTGGTATTTTTCTTCTGGCAACAAAGTGCTTTATACAATCCGTGGCCGAATATGTCAATCAGGATATTGCAAGATATCATGTGCAAACTGAATTGAGTGGGAAAGGCCGCAGAGTACCTACATGCTGCAAGTTCAGTTTTTGGTTGAAGCACAGAAGACAGGTAAGCTCAAGAAGGCCAACCTTGCATTTACGAAGGTTACTGTTTGTTGCACCTGCTATAGCCATAGGCTAACTTAATGGCAACAAATGCTATTTTCCATATTTAACTGTCATGAAATGGAGGACTGATCTCAATCAGAACTGGTTTTCTTCCGTCCTGACCAGTCCCCAGCTACTTCAGTAATATCAATTACTGTCTTACTAATGGAAGCTGTCATTGACGTAGGAATTAGTTCATCTTGCTTTCAATTTCATGAGCTCTTAATAATTTTCTATAGCTGATTTGAGTAATGAAGAAAAAGACCAGGGAGGAAACATTCACTTCATTGTTGGCTTCGTTTATTTCATCAGCTACTTATTCCTTGTCCTGGAATTTAACTCCAACTTTTAGATGGATTTGTATTTTTCATTTTGACCTGTGGAACATCTCATGTGGATAGTAATATTTGAGCATGGAACACTGTCACACTTGGTTTTGCTGATTTGCTTTTTTCAGTAAGAGATCAGGGTTAAGTCTTCTGCCCTCGTGTTTTAATAGAGATTGGATAAAGTCTGCTGTCCTCCTGTCCTTGGGGTTCAAGACTCCTGTCCTCGTGTTTTAAGACAAAGGTGCTATGGCGACCGTACTAAGTGGCACACAGCTCCTCACTGTCCGTATGAAGCATAATATTTGGCCGAAGCCGTTGCCTTTACCCTGGCAGCCAGCTTCTCTCTTCTTCTTGAAGCCACCCCTCTGCACCCCAGTCCAGCACATCCAACAAGAGGTACTTCCTCCACCTCCAACAAATTTTTACATGAAGAAATAGAGTTTTCGCCTCAAAGATCAACCTCGAATCAGCTTGAATTTGTTTGACTCTTTCTCATCCCATTTTAACTGTTATTGAGAATTATGCATTAGAAATGTGATTCGTATCTAAATTACTTTCTATTTCCATTTCTAATGCACCAGCGGTCCCATATTCTTCCTTCTCCTCTAACTATATACTAGCTACTTGAAGGCTGATGCAGGAATTATTTGTGAACCTTGCAATGGCAAAGGATGGTTAGTTTGCGATTTCTGTAAGGGACAGAAGACCAACGTTAAAGCGGAAAACAAGCGGATTTATAGGCGATGTCCATCTTGCAGAGCTGTACTTCACTTTCCCGATACTCTTTTCCATGCTTATCCTCACCATATCAACTAGTACCTAGTCGTGAATGAGATTTTTTCAGTTGTTACTGTTCTGCAAACTAAATGTTTTTAGACACGATGGTTGTGCAAGATTCGAACTAAGTACTTAAATTAGATCAGAGGCATTCTTGTGTCAGATAATGTCTAAAACCACAAGCTTGCCCATGACAAATACCTTTCTCACATCTACATCGTGAAGCCATCATATCTTATCCCAATACTTTCCATGGAACATTTTGCAAGAAACTGAAGATATAGCTTGAATTGCATGGTACGAAATGTCTCGGAATTTAGAATTTCTGACAAGACAGCAAGTGTCGATTAGCTGATTTCTTGCACCTGTTCTCTCTTGGCTTGTATTTAGATTTTACACCTGTCCTTCACCAGTGTGCTTGCTGTACTTAGTTTTCTGCCAACTGGAATATTAAACATCATAGGACAGGTTTCAAAGTTCAGCAATTGCAGCTGTTTCACTACTTTGTGGTGCCCGAGAAACAGTGTAGAGGAGTTCTGTTATTGTAATGGCAATATGCCAACATGAATGTCTGAGTTGCTTTGATAGGAATAACAACTAAAACAACACGTGACTTTGGAAATTCTGATCAAAATCTTTCGTTCTTCTGATTATGAGCCTTCCCTAAGTTTACACTATCCGTCTACATTCTTTTCTGACACGTCATGAGAGGATCACTCACAATATAAGTATAAAAATCTACCTAAAGTTCTCATCTTCAAAAAAAGAGACTTCCCCTTCTAATATTACTACCCGTTTTAGACCTTTCGCGGATCATTTATGTTTGTTTTATTTCCGCAAATGTCCGAATGATATGTGAAATATCGCTGAGAATTCTAAATGTTTCTGCACCATCATTTTCCTGCAGATTGGATTCGTCTTGTGTTCGAAGTGCAAGGTATACAAATGTGTCACATTCCCAGATTCTGATGATGGCGAGGAGTTGTCTTTGTGAGCTGCCGCCATATAATTGTACCAAGTGAATAATCTTGAACTGCCGCCATATGATTCTATTGATTATTTTCATTCTCTTCTTCTTAAATCTCTCTCTCTCTCTCTCTCTCTCTCTCTCTCTCTCTCTCTCTCTCTCTAACATCAAGTTCTCGGTTGACTTGAGGAACTGATGTATACCAAATTGCGGAACAGTCAAACTTTGAGCATGTCGTGCCTCATGGGTTTCATTTGTTCGCAAGCCTATGAGGAGATGAGTTCTTCACATCCTAAACTAGACTAGAGGATGTTTAAGCAGAGGATTTCAAACCAAGGAGAAAGTTAAATCTCAAGTAATTTACCGCAGCATCGGTCATGTGTTTCAAGGGGATCAGAGGTATGATAAATATCCTGTTAACAATCTTTTTCCCCCACCTTCAGGTTAACAGGATGCGCACGAGAGAGAGAACGGAGATGGACGTTTTTTGTATATTTAAGCCCTCCAAGACGGAGTTCGGGAGACGGCGAGAGATAGAGAGACAGAGACAGAGACAGAGAGAGAGGTTTCTTATATTTCTAAGCCCTCCAAGACGGTGATCGGGAGACATGGAGAGAGAGGGAGTTGGAGAGAGAGATTTCTCATATTTCAAGTAGAGACAGATATAAAGAGGTTTCTTATATTAGTAACCAGAGAGACAGAGAGACAGAGAGGTTTCTTATATTAGTAACAAGAGAGAGAGAGACAGAGAGACAGAGAGAGAGAGAGAGAGAGAGAGAGAGAGAGAGAGAGAGAGAGAGAGATTTCTCATGTTTCAAGCAGATACAGAGACAGACAGAAAGAGGTTTCTTATATTAGTAAGGAGAGAGAGAGAGAGAGATTTCTAATGTTTCCAAGCCCTTCAAGGGAATCCAAACTCATTACAGCAGCATAACACAAGCCACACAACAAATGCTGAGCTACCTATTGAGCATGGCAAAATGAATTTCTCATGGAACCATCAGAAATCCTCTAAATCTTCAAATCCAACGATAAATCTCTCCTTTTAGTAAAGCCGTTCTTCCTCAATCAGATTAATAGAGTTAATTGGCTCAATATCATAACTAGTGAAAAGAATTAAACTGATAAAACTGGAGCTGTGCAGTCTCTAGTGACCAAACTTTTCACTTCAGGGATCAGCTAATGCACTAGCCGAGATCTGAATGATGAGTAGTAATGGCGCCGATGAAAATGAGAACTTCGGGAGACCACAAAAAATAACAATTAAACATGTAAAACCTTTTTAAGATTTTTTACTCTGCATCCAAAGTATGGCTATATACTTGCCAGTTGCCGTACTTCCTCTAGTCAGAGCCTTCTGCAAGACAACGAACACTTTGACATCTATTAGAACTTGGATGTTAAATCCAAGTAAGTTGATAGATAAAACAGCAATCCGGGTCCAATTACAATTATATGAGAAAAGCTATAAAGCTTCCTATCTTCTCCTTCTTTGTAGACAAACAATAGAGCAAGGCAATCCAATTAGGACTAAATAATGTACCTTACTACCTTTACAAGTCAATGGCGCAATGATATAAAACTGCAAGTTCCTGAATTTTTCCACCATAATTACTAACACAAATAGACAGAATAATATTCAGGACACAATTCATCCAAATTGCTGCTAACAGACTTCAGAATGGCCAGTAAACCATTCAAAATAAGATAATCAGCAAGTTGAGCAGAAGCAAAGTTGCAGGAAATCATAGAAAGTGAGATAAATGCAGTACCCCTGACGAAATGGTATTCTGATAATTTACCTGCTTAAAATATTATAATGAACAAAGTCTGAACCATCCTTGATGTAAAACTTATTGATCTAATTATGGATTGTCAAGAACAGTATTGTATGTTTTGCAGCTTGTATGCTGATTGTTGTCGCTTCATTGGCATTGCTTTCTGTCTCAACCATTTTGTTCTGTTGAATGGTTCGTACAACAAACAGTCACAGGATCAGCATCAGTCAACGAGCTTATTTCCCCATCGATGAAGAGACTGCTACTGGCAAGTTCTGTATGCTCAATGCGTCTCTTCGTTTTGTTATCAACTTCTCTTCCTGGGGATATGGGTGATGGTGTTGGTCATACATCCCAAGTTGGGAATGCTAAGCTCGACAGCTACAGATAATATCCTTATTTTAATTTTTCCCTGTCCTTTGGGCATCTTGGCAATTTCCCTGAAAATTTTCTCTGTTATTCTTCGGCTAAATACATGGTAATACACGTTGACACGTTAGCAGTATCAGTCCTCTACACTTTTAAGGTCACATAAATTCTTTTGGCCTGCGTGCTTTTAAGTTATGATGGTCCACCTTTCAAGGAAAAAAGAGGATGATGATCTAGATGTAACAGTCCGAGTCAGATTAAAGCGTCACTACTGTTGTTAAATTGCAGCAATCATCACCATTTTCTTTTGTTCCATCACGAAATGTCTCCCTCACAGGTATATACGGGGATTGCTGTTCCTCCATTATGTATTTTAGATTGAAGATGTCTTGAATATGAAAGGCGAACAGTCGAGATTACCTTGTAAGAAAGTTCAGTCATATTTCAGTCATTGCTGCACTGCTAAGTGTTTCTGCCATTCATTTTGAACAGCACAATCTAAACTAGTATTGATATGATTCTGGCGTCCCTCGTGATGATTCAGTCAGGCAAAAGAAGTTTAATGAAGCGTTTCATCTGGATTAGCTTGCATGAAGTGGACTCGCTCTTCAGATGTCTACATAGAGGATGAGATTGAGGCCTTTGCATGATAGTCATGAAAAGTTGAAAGCTTAATCCCACGTTTGGAGCAAAAAATATCATCCAGACTCGTACAGAGACTAGGATTTTGAGAAAAATGATCCCATCATTCCATAATGTCAATATGAAGTTCATTTTTTGATGCAGATCAATTGCGGCTACAGAGTACTGCACCCTAAAGTTGCGCCACCTTTTTCTTTGGTAATGCAAAAGTAACTGCTCACTTGCATCTGGAGTGCCTGAGATGCTTACTTACTTGCGTATTATTATTCAGTCTGGTTCGGCATTTTCTTCCTATACTATTGAAGGATTGTAAAGAAAAGCAAACGAATAAATTTATAATAATGACCATTGGTTTCTAGGAGGAACTAGAGCTGTCTAAATCCATGGCTACATTGAGAACCTATGCATCTTTCTTTTACCAGGATGCTAACAATTCGTATCTGATAAGCTCACTAGTGTTATTAAATTTTATGCAAAGTGCTTGAAGTTTCAAAATAACTCCCTGGCTTTATTCAAGCTCAAGCCAATGCAGGACCCTCTATTTTACTCTCTACCAGTTGGCCTTATTAGTTAGCATGCACTTGTTGATAGTCTTCATGAGTAAGTTCTTCAGCATGCTCCTTTGTTGCATCTCCAATTGTCGTGGCCTTTTAAGTACATTGGTTATGTGAATGTTCAGCTCTTCAACTGTTTCATATGGAGAAGCGGGTTTGAACAATATAATCCTAATGAACCCTGCTCTATTACCCAATTTTTTCTCCTTAATCATACAACTACAAAGAGAAAACATCATTCCAAAGAACAATGAGGGATAGGTAGGAGGTTACATGGTCATCTTCAACTGAGGAATTGATCACAGAAGACAAGCTTGCCACCTTTGATGCACAGCCCTTGCTCTCCGACCGAGTTTACCATCTTGCCATGGGAGTACCTCAATGGCATCCTGCCCATCTCCTTGTGGAACTCTCTTATGCAATGGCCTCGCCTCTTCCTGTGCTCTCTCCTCCTCCTGCTCAGCCCTGCATCTCTCACCTCATCCCTATTCTCGCTGCTGCCTCCTTCGTTCCTTGCATCCCCGTAATCCCTGACCCTCTCCGCCCCAACCAGGACGGGACCTGCATTGATCTCATTGGCCACCACAAAGTTCATGAGTATGTCCTCGCAGTTAGCCATCTCGTCCACCACTTTCCTCATCCTTGCCCCCACCGGCCCACTGCCACAGCTGTAGCTGAAGAGGTACTGGGTCTTCAGCAGCATGAACTTGGTGAGGACTATTGAATATCTTTCTGGGTGCACCGTGTAGATCCACTCCTTCCTGGCCAGGTCCATGTCGTGGGACCTCCCAAACATCCCCACTATACGGTCCGGGTTCGACCCCCACACCCTGAACGCAAACTCCACAGACTTGGCATCCACCTCCAAGTCGTCATCGCATATCAGCACGGCCCGTGTCTCGATCGTGAGCGGCCGAGGAAGGAACCTGGCATTGAGGCTGCTCGAGGATTGTGGGACCAGAGAGATCTGAGCGGCGCCAAGAGAAGCGGTCGACAGGTTGCGGGAGAGCTCGGAGAGGAGCCGAGGTGGAGTATGCAGGTTTCCCCACAAGACAAGCACCGCTGCCACGACGGGTGATGCGGAGTACGAGGCGGCGATGGAGAGGAGGAGCGGAATGCGAGACTCAGAGTAGCCGTTGATCAGGACCGTCATCTGGTCCGACCTCAACGATTCCGGCCTCCTCTGGAAGCTGAGGTCACAGGGATCTTGCCGGAGCTGGGGGCGAGATGACCCATCAACTTTCACTAACAACCAGAAGCAGCAGAACACAAAGGCGAAGCCCCAGTTCATTCTATTTCACACCGAGAGCATGACCGCTCAGTCCTAAATTTCCCCCCTTTAACACAAATTCTTGCTTATCATCGACAATGGAGCTCAGAAACAGCTAGCCCAAGTGCTTTTGCGTATTTTATCAACTGTTTCTCATTGGGGGCCTGCTCCTTTGGCTTTCGAATTCAATTCCTACAAAAGGGTCTGAATCGTTCAATGTATCCTTTCGTATTCTTCCTCCCCCAACTTCAAATAAAGCCAACGCAACCAGAATGCACTACACTGAAGAGACTCAAAATTTCTTTCAAGCATCCGCAACACCAAACATAGCCTTAGAAAAGCAGCAACAGAGAAAAAACAACAACAATTAGGATCGAAAATGAAAAACCCGGAATAAGGAGCAGATGAAAAGAAGAGAGATTTACAATGAATAACCAAGAAAGGGGGGGATGCGACAGTGAGGGACTTGAACACGATCACAGCTTTATAGAGGCAAAACTAACCATCAATACGCAAACCCCAAGAAGTACGAAAGTAACAGAGCAGCTGGATCGAGAAGGCTGGTCGGTGTGGAGGGGCGGCGTCGGCTCCTCGTCGGCGGCCCGGCGGTCGGAGCGGTCGCCGGAGCTGAAGAGCGGTGGAGGAGGAGAGAAACGAGGGGACAGACGATTAGTTTCTTTCTTTTTATGTTTAGATGGGCCTGGTCGTACGATGTTAGCGTTACGCACTGCCCCTAATATAACGCTTAAGTTTCTGCCTTTTCTTTGGTTCGCACGTGGTATATCCAAAGGTAGGGGTGAGCATCAGGTACAGTTTAGCCCGATAATCGGACCAAATCAGCCTGGACTGACCCACACCAAGCCGGTTGTCGGGAGAACCGGTTCAGTTCTCGATTTCTTGAACCCATAACCGGCTCGGGACTTTTTGGTCTCCGGTTCAGACACTAGAACTGCTAGTTTTACTAGGAATCAGTTCTGAAATGGTTTTGAAATCTCTTTTAGGAAAGAAATTTTTTTTGCACCATCAAGAATTGAACCATGGTATTCAACGTGAAAAAACGACGACGTAAAATAGACCAGTTCTTGGTTATAACCTTGAATCGAATTGGAACATGCATTTCCAAAATTGACTGGTTCGATTCCTAGTTCTAATCTTTTTGTAACTAAAGGTCAAAGGGTTGGTTTTTAGTTCTAGGTCACGAGTTGAACCACTCCTAAACCGATCACCCCTATCCCAAAGTATGCTCGAATTTTCATAATCGCAAAGCCATTCTTATTTACAATTTTATTCGAGCACATCTAGGTGTGCTAGTCTCACGAGTTCTTTAAGCTTTATATCATTATTGAGTAAAAAGAATCATATATTCATCCACCATCCTATAATACGTATCCCTCATTCATTTGAATCGTAGCATCGTATATAAATTTGATAGACTCTACTATATCATATGGTCTAGTATTTAAGTACTTGTAATCATTTGGGGGTATCAATTTTTGGGTGCATCCATATCAAGTTTGTTATTTGCCCTTTTACCTCCACTTTCCTTTTCTCTTAGCTATGCCATGACACTGACAATGACAATGTTTCTCGCTTGCTAAGGGAAAGAAAGGGCAAATGAAGCAAGAAGGGATCTTTTAGGCCTTAATGACCCAAAAAGACTATACCACAAACTTTTGGTCCTGAGACAACGTTGGCTCGAAATATATTGAAATTGAAGAGATTTATGATAACTTTCAGAGTTATATTTTCCTCCATTCTTGATTGGAGGAATATCCAACTATGCTTCTGATTGATGGATTATAAGTTATAGACATCACTCGCATGTAACAACATGATAATAGAAAGTTTCCTTTAAAAAAATATTATATATGTGTATGTGTTTCGAAGTTGGGCCAAAATTGCTATAGTAGCAACCTATTTTTTTTATAGGTTAATACCACGAAAAATCCTAAATTGGTACAGTTGTAACAATTTTACTCCAAACTATTTTTTTTACCACAAAAAACCTCAAACTAGTACATTTGTAATAAATTTATCCTGAATTATTTTTTTGACTACCAAAAACCCCGAACTGGTATACTTATGACAATTTTACCCCATTTAATATTTTAATATTATTTTTATTATTTGGAATTTTTTTATTAATTTTTCTCTACTTTTCTTTTCTTTTTTTTCCTTAATTTTCTTCATCTTCAATTTCTAGCCGGTCGCCGGACCGGCGACCAGCTAGAGGTGGAAGTCGGCGAGGTCGGTCATGCCGACCGCTAGCGAGGCCAACCTCGCCGTCGCAGGGCAAGGTCGACCTCGCTAGCGACCGGCGAGTTTGAGCCTCACCAAATCTAGCGAGGGCTCGGCCTTGTTGGCCGCTGGTGAGGTAGGCCTCGCCAGCAGCCAGCGGCCAGCGGGGCCGACCTCGCCGGCTGTTGCCTCTGGTCAGTCGCCGGACCAGCAATCGACCAGAAATTAAAGATGAAGAAGATTAAGGAAAAAAAAGAAAAAAATTTAATAAAAAAATTCGAAAAAATGAAAAATAATATTAAAAAATTAGCTTAGGTAAAATTGTTATAAGTATACCAGTTCGGGATTTTTTATGGTTAAAAAAATAGTTCAGAATAAATTTATCACAAGTGTATCAGTTTGAGGTTTTTTGTTGTCAAAAAAATAGTTGGGGGTAAAATTGTCACAACTGTATCAGTTTAGGGTTTTTTGTGGTATTAACTAGGGGTGTCAATGGGTCGGGACGGGTCGGGTTTTCATTATACTCGACCCAACCCGAAATAATGAATATGTGTGCTTGGCCCAACCCGAAACAAGACTCGAACATGATATAGCTACACAATCGGGTCGGTTCGAGTCATATTCTGGTCAAGTCGGGTCAGGTTCGTGTTTTGGAAAGAGGGGTCTCTGTTGAGGAGCTTTCTAATACCAGAAAAGTGGAATCCCCCAGTCTTTTGTCCAAGGGAGGATGCCTAGCAGGCTGGTGCTTTTTTATATAAGTTCTTCCAAAGAAAGAATATATCGCCTTTTCACTACAATAGATGTAAAAACAGAAATTGGTCATGTTCAAAGACTGGCAAAATGACCTCGTAATATACAATAAAAAAACACAAAAATGCACTCTTTATCACTTGCAAAAGTTCTAGAATGGAAGACTTCATTTAATTACTTCCAACAAAACTTGCTAAGCCTTCATAAAATCTTAACGATGGGATCCCAATAATGCGCATCATAATTCTAAAAGCATCCCACCTTATTTCAATATTCCAAAATAGAAAGGGACTTAACAAAACATCAAATAATCAACAGAAAACAAACATATAAAGAAGAAACACCCAGCCGAAGCATTTATTCCGTTCTTCCCTTCTTCGAATAAGCTCGATAACCCAGAGGGGCTCAAGCAACTTGCTCAAGCATCAACACCAGAAGATAGCAACACCATTCATGAAACACAACCAACAAAAAAGAACAAAAGCGCCAAAACCCAACTTTCAATCAAAGCACGAAAGCAAATCAAATCTCAGCGTAACAATCACTCCTCAACGTGTTACACGTAGGGATTGTGAACTTTGGCTGGATTCTATACACAAATCGCCGAAAACCCTCATTTTCTACAAACTTAAAGGGCAATTTATTAAGAATGAACATGGTCGCTAGTTCTTTTCTACTAGCATCTTGGTCAAATTTCCATGGTGAACTACCAACCCTAATAGGTTGACCTGAGGCGTTTTTTTGTCTTTTCTCAATGTTTGCATATGGATATTCCTTACATCTATCTAAATGATGATGCATTGAACTAGTCCCTTGAGTACTAGAACAATCAATGAGGACCCCGCAATTTAAACATTCAGCCTTTTCTTGGTTCTTGTCTGTACATGGAAGCCTTTTAAAGTGATCCCACATAATGAATCTCTTCCTTCTATTTGTATGGCTAGAATCTGTTGACGAAGACATCTAGCAATTAGCAAAAATAATTAACATTCTATAATCAACAAAAGCCAAAAATGGGATTTTACATAAGCTAACCTGGCAATTTCTTGTCAATGAAGAAGACCACCAAATTGACAGTATACCTACAGGTTAAACACAATATGAGCTTCAACCAAAAATGCATCAGTAGTGCCAAAGAGAGATACTAACAAAAAAAAATAGGATTTTACCATGCAACAATGACGTCAACTGTGTAATGTTTCCGCAATGCAACAACGAAGAATCTCTGTACCACAGCAATTGCAGCAAAAATTTTCTGTCATTCTACAGAAAGTTTATTCCAGATAGATCTTCTCGAAGCACTAGATAGATCAAATTTTATTCCAGAATGATAGAAGAAACAATGAAAAACTTTCTGTCATTTTGCTACTATGCAACGAAAAGAAAGGACGGAAGTATAAAACGAATTTCCGGCCAAGCCAACCTTGAATAACAACACAGAAGACCATCGGTAAAACTGGAACCTCTGCTAAGACCATCGGTAAAATATGCTACCTCCAAACTATGTACCACCTCTTTGTTTTGGAATATACTTTTTCTTAAAGCTCTTGTCGAGTTTCACTCTATTGCCAACTTTAGCAATTCCATATGCCAAAGACAAAAAATTACCACCATTTACCATCCGGTTCTCTACATTTCCAAGAATGCTGCCTTCGCCAAATTCTAAAGATCCTTGGCAGTCAATTTGGGTCTCAGGGGATGCCGGAGGTTCAGATTCAGGAAGCAAGAACAACTTTACATGGTATGCTGCAATAGCTTCCTTCCACCGTGTGATAAAAAAATGTGACCGCAATCAGGAACAGAACAACACTACAAATAAACATCAATTATATCAGTCATCCAGAAGTAGTAAGCAACCAATCATTGCATATGAACAAGTAGTAAGCATCCAGATGGGTTCCTCATTCTGTTGAACAAAGGTCAGTCAAAACATGGTCATCCCACAAAAAGATGTTGCCTTAAAATCACACCACAAGGTGGTGCTAGCTTAAGTGCCACTAGCAAAGCGAAGATCAGCTGCTAGAAGAACAAGTACACAAAAAATTGAACCGAGAAAACTCTTGATACAATCACACGCCTTTTAATTCCATTCATCACTCAACAAAGAGGGAAAAGAGAAAAGCAAATGCCAGCAAGGTAAGAATAGGACTTTTAACAAAGGATGGCACTTCCACTTCCAGTTGAGAAGCCAAACCAAACTCGAGAATTCAACCCACACCAGCACAGGCAAAAGCAATGAAAATAGGGCACGACCCAAGTCGCAGAGAGCCAGAATCACCCACGAATACAAATGCGGGAGACTAGAGCAACCCAACTCACCTGGACTGAAGACCGAACGCTGGCCGAGCGCCTGAACCCAGATGAGGGGAGCTGAAGCCAAGACCAACCCAGAACCGCAAACGATCCGATACAAGGGAGGAGAAGCCGAAGGAGGAGATTTTAATGCAAAATCTCAAGGCACACGTTCAATTCGACTAACCTCTCTCTTCTTCCTTCGCTCCCTCCCTCGCAGATTCACCTTTGTTGAACAGAGAACTTTTGGTCACGAACCCATGAGAATATTTCTGGAACACTGCAGAACCCTACTTCACCGACTTGGTGATGCCAGCCGCAATCAGGGTGGCGCCAGCAGCGAAGACGCCGATCATTGCCGCCAGTTGCCTTTGCATCGCACTACTCGGTTGCAGATTTGGAGCTCTGGAAGAAGATGACAGATCGCGTCGCACTATCACGATAAACAAGGTTTGGGGCGGGCTTGGAGCAAGAAGAACAAATGGCTCTTATTTGTTTTGGGTGGACTTGTTTCGGACGGCCTCTGGTAGATCCAAAACAAGCTTAAGCCTTGTTTGTATTGTTACTCAAATAAGTTAAGGCCAACCCGACCCAATGCGACAATTCCTTGTTTGGGTAGGTCGGTTCGAGTCGGGTCATATTTGAGCTGGTATTATTGACACCCCTAGTATTAACCCTTTTTTTATTGAACTTTTTGGGCGATGGGTGTGGGGAGAGAGTTAGCGTACTTTTTGTAAATGATCAATTCATTGGAACATGTTTTATTAATGCCGGAAGTACTAAGTTGGCATAGAAAATTAGTTGACAAAGCGAACATTTCATAAATCCATTTTTGTATTTGCATCTTAGCTCTCTATCACCGCCTTTGTGATAGATATTTAGATATTTCCAATAATTCCTTTGATTTTTCATCTCTCTTTTAATTATGTATATCCAATTTAATTTTCATAGGCAGTCATTTAATAAAGCATATATATAAATGGGTTAATATCACGAAAAATCCTAAATTAATATACTTGTGATAATTTTACCCAAACTATTTTTTTGACCATAAAAAATCCCAAACTGGTACACTTGTGACAAATCTACCTTGAACTTTTTTTTGACCACCAAAAACCCCAAACTGGTATACATGTGACAATTTTACCTTGAACTAATTTTTTAATATTATTTTTTATTTTTCGAATTTTGTTTATTAATTTTTTTATTTTTTCTTTCTTTTTAATCTCTAGCCGGTTGCCGGAAGCCGGCGAGGTCGAGCCTCGCTGGCATTGGGTGAGGTCGGCCTCGCTAGCGGCCAGCGGGGCTAGGCCCTCGCCATATTTGGCGAGGCTCGACCTCGCCAACTCCTGCCTCTGGCTGATCGCTGGTCCGACGACCAGCCAGAGATTAAAGATAAAGAAAAAAAGTAAAGAAAAAAAATAAAAACTTAATAAAAAATTCAAAAAATAAAAAATAATATTAAAAAAATTAGTTCGGGATAAATTATCACATATATATCAGTTTGGGATTTTTGGTGGTCAAAAAAATAGTTCATGGTAGATTTGTCACAAGTGTACCAGTTTGGGGTTTTTTATGATAAAAAAAATAGTTTGGGATAAAATTGTCACTAGTGTCCAAGTTTAGGATTTTTCGTGGTATTAACCCTATATAAATTTATGTACTCATTTCTATACATATCGAAATATAAATTTCTCCAATTCCCCTCTTCCGCATTTTTCTCAACTGCCCTATTTTACTTGCACTAGAACATGTTTGAATCCTAGGGTTTTGACTTTGCTCCCCTTTAAGGCTGCTGAATACACTGAATAGCAGACCAAGTCCAATTAGTAATGAGGTAATCTTGCGATCCTTTTTTGACATTTTCATTAGAACTTGAATATTAAATTGCAATAATCTCCAATAGGGGGTGGCTAAGTTGGTAAACGCAATACCATTGCATTTGATTGAGCATGACATCACCCGTGAGGGAAAAGTGTCAAAAAAATCCTAAACTTTTTACATTGATGTCAATTGAGTCCTTAACTTTTTTGGTGCCAAATCAATCCTAAACCTTTTACATTTATGCCAATTGAATCCTAAACCTTTTTTTATGCTAATTTAGTCTTAAACCTTTTGTGTCTGTGCCAATTTAGTCCTAAATCTCTTGCATCGATGCCAATTTAGTCTCGAACCTTTGTTTGGTGCCAATTCAGCCCTAAACCTTTTGCATTGATGCCAATTCAGTGCTAAACCTTTTTTATTAGTGCCAATTCAGTCTTTCGACACATGAATAGTTATTAGCCGGAATGACTGAATTGGCATAAATGCAAAAGATTTAGGACTAAATTGACACCAATGCAAAAGGTTTATGACTGAATTGACACAAAAAAAAGGTTTAGGACTGAATTGGCACCAATGCAAAAGGTTTATGACTGAATTGGCACAAATGCAAAATGTTTATGACTGAATTGATACCAAAAAAAAGGTTTAGGACTAAATTGACACCAATGCAAAAGGTTTAGGATTTTTTTGACACTTTTCTCTCACCCGTGAGCTCATAATTTTATACTTAGAATAAAGGAAGAAGACAGAATTAATCTCGTGACATCATATGATAACATCGAAATTACTCTAGTTTTATTCTCATTGACAAGAGAGAGAATGACAAAACATCCAACAATAGTCTTATTCGCACGAGTAGTGGACCTAGTTAATCAACACTAGCGCACCTACCACTTCGTAATAAAATAAATGGCCATAGAAGTGAACATGACACGGCGTGAGGCATACACAAAACCTGTGACGGAATTGGATGGAGTACTAGTGCCGGGAGAGCCGGAAGCCGTGCCGACCATGATGGACAGCTTTTGGCACTGTGCACAATGAGAATCGTGGGTGCATGTGAAGTAGAGGGCCCCCGTGGTGGTGAGGGTGAAGTTCACCGGTGGAGTAGTGTGGAAAGTGATTGCAGAATTGGTGTTGCAGCTTGTGAAGTCTGACTCCGAGACGACAGAGACGTCGTGCTTGCCAGAGATGAAGTTGAAGACTGCAAAGGCAATTCAATTTATCCATTCACATTAAAATCACGTACGTAATATATATATATATATATATATATATATATATATATGCACACTATTATTTATATATCACTATGTATAGTGTAGACATATCCACTCAGGCCACTTTTTCTGCAGCAATTTAGAGGAGCTGATTAACATTTCTCGCGTTGACTTACAAAGCTAACCTATAGAAAAGTGTCAAAAAATTGGTCTTATTTTTCACCATCATCCAAAAATAATGCCTAATGTAATTGCCTTTTGTCATTATTTTTTCTGATGTTACGAAGCGATTGAGCCTCTTAGAGCATTCAATTAATCTCATCGAATCACTACAGTGTTCTCGTCTTATAGCAATCAAATTAAATATTAAGATAATAGGCCCCTGAAGATAGTTGGTAAGAAAATTGTATTGGCTGATAATCAAGTGTGCAGAGAATTCATGGAGCAAAAAAACACACATTAAGAACACTTAAGTGGGTTGACTATAGTCCATATATCTTGCTAGTTCGTCATTTTTCGTCTTTGTCAGATGCAAATAAGATGTAATGACCAGAAATGATATTGTTAAGGTCAATCATAGTCCTTATTAATCAGAGGATGTGATCATGTCAAATGTTCTATGAACGGTTCTGGCATTTAGTGAAAACACTAACCCTAAATACACAAACTTTCTATTGCCGCAGGCACAATCGCTGAAAGTCGATGACATGACGATCGGGGAAAGGGATTATACCTAAAACGTCATCGACCTGGAAGGTCTTGCTGCTCGCCCAGGTAGAGTAGAAGGAGGCCCCGTTCACCGCATTGCTCCAGCCCGTGGCGTCTCCCACTATGTACGTCGCCGCCTCCACACTCCTCAGCATCATCCATAGTACCACCGCCATCACCGCGAGAACCCGGCCCGCCGAGCCGGTCGGCGCTCTCGCTTTGGCCATGAAGCTGTGCGTATATCTCAGGTCGCCCCGCCTAAAACCTGTCGTTGCTCTTGCAAACCGAGGATGCGGTCGGAAGCGTGTTTCTGTCTGTCTGTGCATATTGTGCTGCAGGTATGCTCGCTTATGTAGTCGCGGGCCTTGAAGTTAGCTGAAAAAGTCTCTTCAGTCGTCGGATGTTGGAAACACTCGCTCTGATCTGGTCTATCTCGGAATATTTTCATTAGGATTAGGTGAGCGAAATGACGGTTGGACAACATAAAGTCATATTTATATTTTCGTTGCATGCAATAGCCCTAAGATAAAAAAAAAAAAGATATTCAAGAGAATAGTGTCTCTCTCTCTGTCTTGAAACCGCGGTAAATCTATATAAATACCCTCGTTATAAGTAACAGCCTTTTGAAGTAGGCGGATCGGCCCGTCTTGTTAAAGAGCGGAGGAGGAGAGAGACAAGAGGATAGACGAGCAGTAGTTTTTTTTTCCTGTGCAAATTTCTTCCACCAGAAAATAAAATGGGAAATTGAGGTCAAAATAGTCATTTTAGATAGATGGGCCTTGTGCTAGAGTTAGGCATCTTTTGTTCATTTGACTCATAAATGATAAGTATACTGAAAGTCTTAAAATTTATAACAAAAATATAATTGAGTTCTAAAATTTTACAAATTGATACAATTAAGTCCTTCAATCAATTCCGTCTAACATGGCTAATAAAGAATACTAACACGACTTTTCTTCATTATTTTCTATCATACGTGGCATTGACTTTACAAAAGCATGAAACATAAGAGTAAACTCCTATCGAGTATTGAGGAAAATATTATATTTTCTTTTGTGATCGAACGTCATAGGATAGGTTCCGTAAATGTTCGAATGATATGTGAAATACCTCTGAGAATTCTAAGTGTTTTTGCACTATCATTTTCCAGCAGATTGGATTCGTCTTGTGTTCAAAGCGCAATGCATACAAATGTGTCACATTCCCAGATTCTGATGATGGCGAAGAGTTGTCTTTGTGAGCTGCCACCATATAATTGTACCAAGTGAATAATCTTGAACTGCCGCCATATGATTCTACTTATTATATTCATTCGTGTCTTCTTAAGAGCCCGTTTGATTCAGCTTTCGGCTTAGCATTAGCCAAATGCTAGCATTTGGAATGACGAAAGCCCAAAGCTGGTCCATTCCAAAAGTCCGAAGTTGGTCTGAACCAGCTCTGGACTTTCGGCATTTCACAAATGCTAAACCCAAATTTTGTCTTCAAACTACCGTTACTTATTTCGGCTTATTCGGATTTTGCCCCTTTTGTTATGGTTTATCTTCTTCGTGAGGCAGCCGGCAAGGGAGGCCACGCGAGGGCGACCAACACCGGAACAGGCCAGCGAGAGGCTGGCGAGGTCGCACGACCCCAAGGACGGCTGCTTGAGATCGCGAAATCGCTCAAGCGCCGCCGGCTTGGGTCATGTGAGGCCGTCTGTCGCCTGGATCGCGCGACCACAAGCGGCCGCTACCTGGGTCGCTCGACCTTAGGCGGTTCTCGCTTGGGTCGTACGACTCAGGCAGCCGTCACCTATGGTCGTATGACCCAAGCAACCGTCACCTGTCGCCTGGCCTCGGGCGACGGCCAACCGTGATAGATCTAGCTCGCCAGGAGTCGCTCGACCTTGGGCAACGACTGTTGGCATCGGATCTAGCTCGCCGGCAGTCGTAGGCTTTCGTCGGCTCCTGTGAAGGGTAGGATAGGTTTTTTTTAATAAAAAAAATAATTCTCGAAGCCTTTTTACAAAAAAAAAATTTGCCAAACACTACCTGACGTAAAGTAGTTTTACAAATAATTTTTTATCAAATGTCACTTGCATTTTCCAATAGGTTATAATCTAAAAGTATTCTCGTTCTATCAAGTAACGTTTGAAAAGTTAAATCAAACTAGCCCTAAATCCGGAATAAGGAGCAGATGAAAAGAAGAGAGATTTACAATGAATACCCAAGAACGGGGGGAGGACGCGATAGTGAGGGGCTTGGACACGATCGCAGCTTGTATAGAGGCAAAACTAACCACCGATACGCAAACCCCAAGAAGTATGAAAGTAACAGAGCAGCTGGATCGAGAAGGCTGGTCGGTGTGGAGGGGCGGCGTTGGCTACTCGTCGGTGGTCCGGCGGTCGGAGGGGTCGCCGGAGCTAAAGAGCGGTGGAGGAGGCGAGAGACGAGAGGACAGACGACTAGTTTTTCTCTTTTATGTTTTTTACGCTGTCCAAATTTCTTTTGTCAGCGACAGTGACAAAATTTGAAGAAATTAATTTTAATCCAGGTTTCGGGCAAAAATTGTTTATCTGGAAGAAAAATAAAAAATAAAACAAGAAATTTAGGTCGGAAGAGTATTTTTTTTTTTTTAAATTGGGGCCTGGTTGCATGATGTCAGCGTTGGGCTCCGGCCCTAATATACTGCTAAAGTTTTTCGCCTTCTCTTTGCTTTAGCACATGGAATATATCCAATAGTAAGTGTGAGCCTGGGTCCGGTTTAACCTGAGAATCGGATCAAATTGGCCTGGACAGACCGGTGAAGGCTTGTTGTTTGGACAACCGGTCCAGTTCTTGATTTCGCGAACCTAAAATCGGCTCGGGACCCTTTCTGGTTCCCGATTCAGACGTCGGAACAGCCGGTTTTGAAGGAAAAACTTTTACACCCATCAAGAATTAAACAATTGATATCCAACATGAGAAATAACAACGTAGCCGCTGGACCAACAAATGTCTTTTAATTGAATGATGAAAGTCTTTGTATTTTACCACGAGAATTAAGCCCAAAACATAAAATGGGCTCGCTCTCGAGTATAATCGAGATTAGATTGAAATTGGCATTTTCAAAATCGACCGGTTCGGTTCCTGATTTCAATCTTTTGGAACCAAATGTCACAAAGTTGGTTCTCGATTTTAGGCCACAAATCGAACCACCCCAAACCAATCAACCCCTGTCCAAAAGTGTACTCGGACTTTTAAAATCGTAGAGCCGTTGTTATTTACAAATTTTATTCGAGCAAAATGAGGCGTGCTAGACTCACACGTTCTTTATATCCGGTTAATTATTGAGTAAAAAGAATTATATATACATCCACCATCCTATTATACGTATCTCTCAGTCATTTGAATGGCAAGCGTCATATGTAAATTTGATAAACTCTTATCATATAAGTTTATTCTTTGTCCTTTTACCTCCACTTTCCTTTTATCTTATCTGTGCCTTTGACATTGACGATGATAATATTTCCCACTCGCCAAGGGAAAGAAAAGGCAAATGAAGCAAGAAGGGATCTTTTAGGCCCTAATGTCCCAAAAAACTAAACCACACACCTTTGGTTCCAAGATAACGTCGGCTTGAAATATATTGAAATTGGAGAGATTTATGATTTCTTTTAATGTTATATTTTTCTCCATCTCTGATTGGAGGAAACTTTCCCCAATCATACCTTTAACTTATGGATTACAAGTTATAAACGTCACTTACATACAACGGCATAATGGTAAGAGCAAATTTCCTTTGAAAAATATCATTATTTATTTTTATGTGTTTCTAAGTTCGGTCAAAATTGCAGTAGTGGCAGCACATTTGTTTTTTTTTTTTTTTACTTTTTTGGCGATGGATGCGGCGAGAGTTAGCCTGCTTTTTTGTATATGATCGATTCATTGAAACACGTTTTATTAATGCTGGAAGCAATAAGTTGTCATAGAAAATTAGTTCATTAAGCGAATATTTCATAAATCCATTTTGTATATGCATCTCACCTCTCTATCATTGCCTTATTTTCCCTGCTCTAGAACATGTTGATTCCTAGGGTTTTGACTTTGCTTCTCTTTAAGACTGCTGAATACAGTGAACCAATCAGTAATGAGGTAATCCTGTGATCCTTTTTTGACATTTTCCTTGCAACTTGTATATTAAATTGTAATAATCTCCAATAGGGGTGGCTAAGTTGGTAAACGCGATACCATTGGATCTGATTGGGAATGACGTCACCCGTGAGCTCATAATTTTATACTTGGGGAAAAAGAAGAAGAGAAAGAGAGTTAATCTCATGACATCATATGATAACATCGAAATTAGGCAAGTGTTATTCTCATCGACAAGAAAGAGAATGACAAAACACAGGTGTACTGCAACAATAGTTTTATTCGCACGAGTAGTGGACCTAGTCAATCAACACTAGCGCACCTACGACATCATAAGAAGACAAATGGCCATGGAAATGAACATGGCACGGCATGAGGCAAACATAAAACGTGTGCCGGAATTGGACGGAGGTGGTGGTGGCGGAGGCGGAGGCGGAGATGGGGTGGTGGTGCTAGGTGGGCTAGGGCTGGTGGTGGGGCCGGAAGCCGTGCCAACTGTGATGGACAGCTTTTGGCCCTGTGAACAATGAGAGTCGTGGGTGCATATGAAGTAGACGGTCCCGGTGGCGTTGAGGGTGTAGTTCACCGGTGGAGTAGTGTAGAGATTGATCGGAGAACTGGTGGTGCAGCTTGTGAAGTTCGACTCCGAGACGACGGCGACGTCGTGCCGACCGGAGACGAAGTTGAAGACTGCAAACGCAATTCAATTTTTCCGATTAAAATCACATACATAATATATATACACACATGAACACTATTCTATATATATCTAAGTTTAATAACTATACATTTCAATCTAATGCCACTTTTTCTGGAGCAATTTAGAGAAGCTGATGAACATTTCTCGCGTTGACTTATAAACCTAAGCTATATAAACGGTCAAAACATTGGTCTTGTTTTTTGTCCATCGTGATACGAGGCGTCTAATTTTTTTAGATCACTCGATTAATCTCGTCAAATAATTACAGTCTTCTCGTCTTATAGCAATCGAATTAAATATTAAAATAAGAGATCCCTGAAGATGATCCTAAGAAAGTTGTGTTGGGTGGTAATCAAGTGCACAGAGAATTCAAAGGGCAAAAAACATACATTAGGAACACTTAAGTGAATTGACTACAGTCCATATATCTTGCTAGTTGATCATTTTTCGTCGTTGTCAGATGCACATAAGATGTAATGGTCAGAAATGATATTAGTAAAGTCAATCATAGCCCTTACTAATCAAAAGGATATGATCATGTCAAATGTTCCATGATTGGTTCTGGCATGTAGTGGGAACACTAACCCTAGATACACAAACTTTCTATCGCCGGCGGGCGCAATCAATGAAAGCCGATGATATGGTGATCGAGGACAGGGATTATACCTAAAATGTCGTTGAGCTGGAAGGTATGGCTGCTTGCCCAGGTAGAGTAGAAGGAGGCCGCATTTGCCACATTGTTCCAGCCGGTGGCGTTGCCAACTATGTACGTCGCCGCCTCCGCACTCCTCAGCATCACCCATAGTACCACCGCCATCACTGCGAGAACCCGGCCCGCCGAGCTGGTCGGCGCTCTCGCCTTGGCCATGAAGCTGTGTGTATATCTCAGGTGGCCCCTCCTAAAACCTGTCGTTGCTTTTGCAAACCAACGATGCGGTCGGAAGCGTGCTTATGTTATTATGGGCATGTCGTGCTGCAGCTAACGCTCGCTTATGTAGTTGAAGGGCTTGAAGTTAGTTGAATGAAAAGACTCTTCCATGGTCGGATGTTGACAACACGCGCTTTGATTTGGTCAATCTTGGAATATTTTCATTAGGGTTAGGTGAGCGAAATGACGGTTGGACAACATAAAAGTCACATTGATATTTTCTTCGCAGCAGGTAAAGGCCTCGCCAGCGGCCAAGTGGCCGGTGAGGGCCCCGGCAACAAAGAAAAAAAGTAGTAAAAAAAATTATAAAAATTATCCATATCGGCGTTGGCCGTGCCACGTAAGACGATCAATATCCACGTTGATAATTTCCAGTCAATATGAAAAGTTTAAGACTACATTAATCAAATTAAAAAAATTAGGATCGAATTGACACAAATTCAATTGATTTAAAGCTTTTTCGGTAATTTTCTCGTCTCCTCCCGCGTCCGCTTTCCATGTCACTTATCTATGCTATGAGATTGACATGATATTAACAATCAAGAAAAGACATCTTTTAGGCTTTGATGTCAAAAAGAAATGACCAACTTCTAATATTTTCTCGAAGAAGGGGGGTGTAGGTTCTTTTAGCGTGCAGAGGAGGGTGCAGGACTAAAGGGGAAAGAAGATTAATTTTTTATGGAAAAATCGAGTCCCGGCCTTCCGGTCCGGTCCACGTGGCGCCTCATGAGTAGTAGGAGATCACGCTGACTTGGCAATCCGAGACCTCCCAATATTTTCTCTTGATTTTTATATAACATTGGCTTGAAACATATTGAAATAAGCCAATAATGATCCCGACTTTTTATTTCTTACCGAAATGGAGGCACGGTGAGCCAAGTTTGTGTCAAATAATAATGATTTATGATTTTTTTTATAGTTATATTTTCCTCCATTCATAATTGGAGGAAACTTTCTTCAACGATGCATTTAAATACAAGAGAAAAATTATCAAAACAGTCATAAACCTATTGCATTTATGTTAATTCACTCATAAACCTTTCAATTTTATCAGTTTAATCATAAACACTTTTACAATTTGCCAATTCAGTCATAAACTTTTCGATTGTGTCAATTTAATCCTAAATATTTTAATGATTTGTAAATTTAGTTATTCCGGTTAATTTTGGCTAGAAATAGTTAATGCTAGACGTTTTATGTGGCATGGCAGTGGTGAAGTTGTTACCCATTCAATTTGAGCATTGTCTCGCACATTGAAAAGTACCTCAAATTCTTGCTTCGTTGTACTTTAAATACTATGAGTCTCTCCTAGTTTTAGCCTTGACGTTACTCTCCGCTTCTGCTTCATATAATTCATGGCGAAACTTCTAAGACCTTTTATTAGACGGGTGCATGCAACCTCGGTCAATTATGAATGTCACAAATGCTACTCGTGCTCATATGTCCGTAATCTCACAGCTTGCGCCATGATTTCCTTGTTAGTAGAAGCATAGAGGATCATCTCATGTCAAATCTTGGATCTGTATTAGTTCTTCAAAACAATCTGTAATCGGCTTTTTGGCATCGTCTGTCCAACATCTATGAAACCCATAAGATACCAAAGCTAACATAAGTTGATTGCACCAATCAGCACGACAAATTTAGTACCCTCGAGAATAACAAGTTCGTACATAAGATTTATTGGATACGTAGCTACATAACATTGTCAACATTGGACACCATAACGTTACAGTAGTCATTACACGATACGACATTAGAGTAACTACAGAGACCTAATCTGTGATTTTGTACAGAACCAATCAGATAGCTACACCATCAAACTACAGTCATTTCAAAAGTACCCATAAATCTAAAAGGAAGAGAAGCGGCCTAGACAGACTATAATAATCACAGAAGGCTCTCAAGTCTCAAGCCGCAACCTTGCCAGGTCCGCTTCTACGGTTTCCATTCTCGATAGCTTCGCCATCGACCTTTTTGCCCATCTCGTGAACATCTAACTTGTTTGGGTCATCAGCACTTCCATTTGGTGCGGTTTTCTCCTTGATATCAGATTCAGGTTCAGGAGCGCTCTGGTTGATTTGATCCCCCTCTTCTCCATCAAGCATTTTGTCCACACCAGTAGTTTCTTCTGCTTTTTTAACTTCACCAGGACTATCCACTTTCTCTGTCTCAACTTGTGGTTGTTCGACCTTCTCCTTCAGCTCCACATCTTCTGCTTTCTCATTTTCTTTGTCATCTCCAACAGCATCTGTCTTGTTTTCCTTAGCTTCCTCAGTTTTGCCAGAATTGACTTCCTCTGTTGGCTCTTTAGTTTGAACAGTCTTAGCATCACCATCTTCAACTCTTTTTTTATTCTCATCCTGATTTTCCTCAGGAGCTTCCTTTTCTTTTTCAGTCTCAGCTATATCCTTTTCAGTATTTTCGGCATTTGCCATGTCAACTTCTTTCTTCTCCTCAGTCCCTTCAGGAGCAGCTTCAGTTTCTTTCTTGTCCTTCTTGGAAGCTGATGTCCTCTTCGCTTTTTTCTTTGGGGTTTCAATTTCAGGGGGAGGAGTTGCTTTTGCCTTCTCACTGATCCTGGCTGATCTCCTAGGAGTCTCACCAGTGCCCCAGTCGAACTCTGATATAGCTGGACCGCCTGGGTGTTGTTTGAGGTACTGATCCATTTGCTTCCGGTTGGTGATCACGTCTCCAGTTGGTGCAGTGAAGACAATCTCATTTTTCTTAGGAGTCCCACCTTTCTTGATCAAATACTGCAGATATTAGACCAACCATTGCATCAGACAAAACAAAAGGAAATAGAGTCGAGAAGAGATGAGGTCCAAATGCAAGATCATGCTCATATAAAATGAATGCTTAACATGAACATCTTACGTGAGATTAAAGGGAGAGTCAGATCTAAGTCAAGAAGTGATGAGGTCCACATATAGATCATGCTCATAGAAAATGAATGCTAAGCATAAATGTCCTACCAGAGAGAGAGAGTGAGAGAGAGAGAGAGAGAGTGCACATTCGCATTGTGTAAACTGTGTGCTTAGCACTTCAATAACACAATCTAATTTAACGAATTCTGACATTCAAAAGGCAGCATAAAGGTAAAATATGCTTTGTAGAAGATGAAATTAGATGCTAACGATCACATTATTGTAAGAATAAAAAAACTATACCTCTCTACCCCTCAAGAAGGAAAGTATCTTATCTTAAAGCTACTTGAAAGAAGCAAGTTACAGGACCAAATTCTAAAACTTCCTGGGGAATTTATTGGACCAGCAGAAACACCATGCATGCTCTAGAGACGATCTCTTGAATCCATGGTAAAAGAAAAAAAAAGGAACAGCCTTTCCAGAATTAAATTAGTACAAACCTAAATCCAAACAGGTCGAACATTCTTTATGGAGTTGAATACACTCATCTACGGATAAAAACAGGACCCAATAATTGATAGATCCAGCCTCACCAAAAAAATTAACCCTTCTACTCCAAATTGGAGAGTCTACAGCTATAAAATGGGAAATTGAGGTCAAAATAATCATTTTAGATAGATGGGCCTTATGTTAGAGTTAGGCATCTTTTGTTCATTTGAATCATAAATGATAAGTGCATTGAAAGTCTTAAATTTTGTAACGAAAATATAATTGAGTCCTAAAACTTTACAAATTGATACAAATCAATTCCGTCTAACATGGCTAACGAAGAATACTAACATGACTTTTCTTCATTATTTTCTCTCTCACACGTGGCATTGACCTTACAAAAGCATGAAACATAAGAGTAAACTCCTATTGAGTATCAAGAAAAACATTATATTTTCTTTTGTGATTGAACGTCATAGGATAGGTTCCACAAATGTCCGAATGACATGGGAAATACTTCTGAGAATTCTAAGTGTTTTTGCACTATCATTTTCCTGCAGATTGGATTCGTCTTGTGTTGAAAGTGCAAGGCATACAAATGTGTCACATTCCCAGATTGTGATGATGGCGAAGAGTCGTCTTTGTGAGCTGCGACCATATAATTGTACCAAGTGAATAATCTTGAACTGCCGCCATATGATTCTACTTATTACCTTCATTCGCATCTTCTTAAAGGCCCGTTTGGTTCAGCTTTCGGTTTAGCATTGGCCAAATGTTAGCATTCGGAATGACGAAAGCCCAAAGCTGATTCATTCTAGCTGGTCCGAATCAACTTTGGGTTTTTGGCATTCCACAAATACTGAACACAAATTTTATCTCCAAACTACCCTCACTTATTTTGGCTTATTCCGATTTTGCTCCTCTTGTTACTGTTTGTCTTCTTCGTGAGGTGGCCGACAAGGGAGGCCGGCGAGGGCGGCCGACACAAGATCGGGCCAACGAGAGGCTGGCGAGGTCGCATGACCCCGGTGACGGCTGCCTGAGGTTGCACGACTGCTCAAGGGCCACCGGCCTAGGTCATGTGAGGCCGTCTGTTGCTTGGATCGTGTGACCACAAGCGGCTGCCACTTGGGTCGCTCAACCTCAGGCGGCCATCGCTTGGGTCGCGTGACTTAAGCAACCATCGCCTGTGGTCGCATGACCCAGGCGGCCATCGCCTGTCGCCTAGCCTCGGGCGACGGTCGACTACTGTAGATCTAACTCGCTAGGGATCGCTCGACCTCGAGCAACAATTGTTGGTGTCGGATCTAGCTAGCCGGCAACCGTAGGCCTTCGTCGGCTCCGGCAAAAAGTAGGGTAGGTTTTTTTAAAAAAATAAAAAAGATAATTCCCAAAACCTTTTTGCAGAAAAAAATTTGTCAAACACTACCTGGCTCAAAGTAGCTTTACAAATAATTTTTTATCAAATGTCACTTGCATTTTCCGATTGGTTATAATCTAAAAGTATTTTCATTTCTCCGAACAGCATTTGAAAAGTTGACGGCCCTAAATCTGGAATAAGGAGCAGATGAAAAGAAAAGAGATTTACAATAAATAAACCAAGAACGCGGGGGATGCGACAGTGAGGGGCTTGGACACGATCGCAGCTTTATAGAGGCAAAACTAACCACCGATACGCAAACCCCAAGAAGTGCGAAAGTAACAGAGCAGCTGGATCGAGAAGGCTGGTCGGTGTGGAGGGGCGGCGTTGGCTCCTCGTCGGCGGTCCGGCGGTCGGAGGGGTCGCCGGAGCTAAAGAGCAGTGGACGAGGAGAGAGACGAGAGGACAGACGACTGGTTTTTCTCTTTTATGTTTTTTTCACTGTGCAAATTTCGTTTGTCAGCGACGGTGACAAAATTTGAAGAAATTAATTTTAATCCAGGTTTCGGGCAAAATGTGGGCAAAAATTGTTAATCTGGAAGAAAAATAAAAAATAAAACAAGAAATTTAGGTCGGAAGAGTATTTTATTTTTATAAATGGGGCCTGGTTGCATGATGTTAGCGTTGGGCTCCGGCCCTAATATACTGCTAAAGTTTTTCGCCTTCTCATTGCTTTAGCACGTGGAATATATCCAAAAGTAAGTGTGAGCCCGGGGTCTGGTTTAACATGAGAATCGGATCAAATTGGCCTAGACAGACCGGTGAAGGCTTGTCATTTGGACAGCCGGTCCAGCTCTTGATTTCGCGAACCTAAAACCGGTTCGGGGCCCTTTCTGGTTCCCGATTCAAACGTCGGAACAGCCGGTTTTGAAGGAAACACTTTTACACCCATCAAGAATTAAACAATTGGTATCCAACACAAGAAATAACAACGTAGCCGCTGGACCAACAAATGTCTTTTAATTGAATGATGAAAGTCTTTGTATTTTACTACGAGAATTTGGCCCAAAACATAAAATGGGCTGGCTCTCGAGTATAATCGAGATTAGATTGGAACTGGCATTTTCAAAATCGACCGGTTTGGTTCCTGGTTCCAATCTTTTTGGAGCCAAATGTCACAAAGTTGGTTCTCGATTTTAGGCCACAAATCGAACCACCCCGAACCAATCAACCCTTGTCCAAAAGTGTATTCAAACTTTTAGAATCGTAGAACCGTTGTTATTTACAAATTTTATTTGAGCAAAATGAGGCGTGCTAGACTCACACGTTCTTTATATCCGGTTAATTATCGAGTAAAAAGAATTATATATACATCCACTATCTTATTATTCGTATCTCTCAGTCATTTGAATGGCGAGTGTTATATGTAAATTTAATAGACTCTTATCATATAAGTTTATTCTTTGTCCTTTTACCTCCACCTTGCTTTTATCTTATCCGTGCCATGACATTGACAATGATAATAGGGTTAATATCACGAAAAACCTTAAACTAGTACACCTGTGACAAATTTACCCCAAACTATTTTTTTGTCCATAAAAAATCCTAAACTGGTACACTTGTAACAATTATACCCCGAACTATTTTTTTAACCACAAAAAATCCCACACTGGTCTACTCGTGACAATTTTATCTCCGAACTAATTTTTTGGCCATCAGAAATCCTAAACTGGTACACTTGTGACAAATTTACCCTCTGTTAGTTTCCGTTAAATTTTACTGTCAAATTACTAAGTTTAATGACACGTGGTAATTGACATATGTACCGGTTTTTGGTTTTATCCCTCTGTTTGTCATAAGTTTATCAATTTGTGATTTTTTGTGATATTAATATAATTTAACGGACACTAACATAGGATAAATTTGTCACAAATGTACTAGTTTGGGGTTTGTAGTAGTAAAAAAATTAGTTCAGGAGTAAAATTGTCACAGGTGTACCGGTGTAAGGTTTTTGGTTGTCAAAGAAATAGTTAGGGGTAAAATTGTCGCAAGTGTACCAATTTAGGGTTTTTGATGGTAAAAAAATAGTTCGGGGTAAATTTATCACGGATGTACCAGTTTGAAGTTTTTTGTGATCAAAAAAATTGTTCGGGATAAAATTATCACAGGTGTACCAGTTTAGAATTTTTCGCGATATTAACTCATGATAATATTTCCCACTCGCCAAGGGAAAGAAAAGGCAAATGAAGCAAGAAGGGATCTTTTAGGCCCTAATGTCCCAAAAAACTAAACCACACACCTTTGGTTCCAAGATAACGTCGGCTTGAAATATATTGAAATTGGAGAGATTTATGATTTCTTTTAATGTTATATTTTTCTCCATCTCTGATTGGAGGAAACTTTCCCCAATCATACCTTTAACTTATGGATTACAAGTTATAAACGTCACTTACATACAACGGCATAATGGTAAGAGCAAATTTCCTTTGAAAAATATCATTATTTATTTTTATGTGTTTCTAAGTTCGGTCAAAATTGCAGTAGTGGCAGCACATTTGTTTTTTTTTTTTTTTACTTTTTTGGCGATGGATGCGGCGAGAGTTAGCCTGCTTTTTTGTATATGATCGATTCATTGAAACACGTTTTATTAATGCTGGAAGCAATAAGTTGTCATAGAAAATTAGTTCATTAAGCGAATATTTCATAAATCCATTTTGTATATGCATCTCACCTCTCTATCATTGCCTTATTTTCCCTGCTCTAGAACATGTTGATTCCTAGGGTTTTGACTTTGCTTCTCTTTAAGACTGCTGAATACAGTGAACCAATCAGTAATGAGGTAATCCTGTGATCCTTTATACTTAGGGAAAAAGAAGAAGAGAAAGAGAATTAATCTCATGACATCATATGGTAACATCGAAATTAGGCAAGTTTTATTCTCATCAACAAGAAAGAGAATGACAAAACACAGGTATACTGCAACAATAGTTTTATTCGCACGAGTAGTGGACCTAGTCAATCAACACTCACGCACCTACCACATCACAAGAAGACAAATGGCCATGGAAATGAACATGACGCGGCATGAGGCCAACATAAAACGCATGCCAGAATTGGACGGAGGTGGAGGCGGCGGAGGTGGAGACGGGGTGGTGGAGTTGCTGCCAACCGTGACGGACAGCTTTTGACCCTGTGAACAATGAGAGTCGTGGGTGCATATGAAGTAGACGGCCCCGGTGGCATCGAGGGTGTAGTTCACTGGCGGATTAGAGTAGAGATTGATCGGAGAACTAGTGGTGCAGCTTGCAAAGTTCGACTCCGAGACGACGGCAACGTCGTGCTGACCGGAGACGAAGTTGAAGACTGCAAACGCAATTCAATTTATCCAATTAAAATCACATACATAATATATATACACACATGAACACTATTCTATATATATATCTAAGTTTAATAACTATACATTTCAATCTAATGCCACTTTTTCTAGAGCAATTTAGAGAAGCTGATGAACATTTCTCGCGTTGACTTACAAAACTAAGCTATATAAACGGTCAAAAAATTGGTCTTATTTTTTGACCATCGTGATACGAGGTGTCTAAACCTTTTAGAGCACTCGATTGATCTCGTCAAATCATTACAGTCTTCTCGTCTTATAGCAATCGAATTAAATATTAAAATAAGAGGTCCCTGAAGATGATCCTAAGAAAGTCGTATTGGCTGATAATCAAGTGCACAGAGAATTCAAAGGGCAAAAAACACACATTAGGAACACTCAAGTGAATTGACTACAGTCCATATACCTTGCTAGTTGATCATTTTTCGTCGTTGTCAGATGCACATAAGATGTAATGGTTAGAAATGATATTAGTAAAGTCAATCATAGCCCTTACTAATCAAAAGGATATGATCATGTCAAATGTTCCATGATCGGTTCTGGCATGTAGTGGGAACACTAATCCTAGATACACAAACTTTCTATCGCTGGCGGGCGCAATCGATGAAGGCCGATGATATGGTGATCGGGGACAGGGATTATACCTAAAGTGTCGTTGACCTGGAAGGTATGGCTGCTTGCCCAGGTAGAGTAGACGGAGGCCGCATTCGCCACATTGTTCCAGCCGGCGGCGTCTCCCACTATGTACGTCGCCGCCTCCGCACTCCTCAACATCACCCCTAGTGCCACCGCCATCACCGCGAGAACCCGGCCCGCCGAGCTGGTCCGTGCTCTGGCCTTGGCCATGAAGCTGTGTATATCTCAGGTGGCCCCTCCTAAAACCTGTCGTTGCTCTTGCAAACCAACGATGCGGTCGGAAGCGTGTTTACGTTATTATGGGCATGTCGCGCTGCAGCTAACGCTCGCTTATGTAGTTGGAGGGCTTGAAGTTAGTTGAATGAAAAGTCTCTTCCATGGTCGGATGTTGACAACACGCGCTTTGATTTGGTCAATCTTGGAATATTTTCATTGGGGTTAGGTGAGCGAAATGACGGTTGGACAACATAAAAGTCACATTGATATTTTCTTCGCAGCAGGTAAAGGCCTCGCCAGCGGCCAAGTGGCCGGTGAGGGCCCCGGCAACAAAGAAAAAAAATAGTAAAAAAAATTATAAAAATTATCCATATCGGCGTTGGTCGTGCCACGTAAGACGATCGACGTCTACGTTGGTGATTTCCAGTCAATATGAAAAGTTTATGACTAAATTGATCAAATTAAAAAAAATTAAGACTGAATTGATACAAATTTAATTAATTTAAAACTTTTTTGGTAATTTTCTCATCTCCTCACACCTTCGCTTTCCATTTCACTTATCTATGCTATGAGATTGACATGATATTAACAAGCAAGAAAAGACTTCTTTTAGGCTTTGATGTCAAAAAGAAATGACCAACTTCTAATATTTTCTCGAAGAAGGGGGGGTGTAGGTTCTTTTAGCGTGCATAGGAGGGTGCAGGGCTAAAGGGGAAAGAAGATTAATTTTTTTATGGATAAATCAAGTCCCGGCCTGCCAGCCCCGTCCACGTGGCGCCTCATGAGTGGTAGGGGACCACGCTGACTTGGCAATCCGAGACCTCCCAATATTTTCTCTTGATTTTTATATAACATTAGCTCGAAACATATTGAAATAAGCCAATAATGATCCCGACTTTTTATTTCTTATCAAAACAAAGGCACGGTGAGCCAATTTTGGGTCAAATGGTAAAGATTTATGATTTTTTTTATAGTTATATTTGCCACCCATTCATAATTGGAGGATACTTTCTTCAATGATGCATTTAAATACAAGAGAAAAATTACCAAAAAAGTCATGAACTTATTGTATTTATGCCAATTCACTCATAAACCTTTCAATTTTATCAGTTTAATCATAAATACTTTTACAATTTACCAATTCAGTTATAAACCTTTCGATTGTGCCAATTTAGTCTTAAACATTTTAATGATTTGCAAATTTAGTTATTCCGGCTAATTTTGGCCAGAATAGTTAATGCTAGCCATCCTATGTGGCATGGTAGTGCTGAAGTGGATAATTTTTTTAAAATTTTTTATGATTTTTTTCTTTTTTCTTGTTTTTTTTTCTTTTTTTCTTTTTTCTTTCCTTTTCTTTTTCCAACCTTGGGCTGGCAAGGTCTTCGGCCACAGGCAAGAGTCGGCCACAGGCGAAATGAAAGATTTATGATTAAATTGATCAAATTAAAATATTTAAGATTGAATTGGTACGAGCGTAATAAATTTATGATTTTTTTAGTTTTCCTAGGGAAATGAGAGGCAGATGGTGCCATCATTTTTCATAGTGACTGTCGTTCTTGCACCTCTCATTTTTCGAGGGAAATCGGTTGACTCACTTAGGCGGTTTCATTTCCTATTCATTTGTTTTTTCTTTGCCACTGTTGCTTCTGATCACAATATTCTCAATTATCTTTATGCTTATGCTTATAATCGTAATTGGAATTTCCTGTTCAAATGTATGTATTGTATTTCTACCAAAAAAAATGCATGTATTGTCTACGTGTGTAGAGATAATTATAGAGGTTATTTATTGTTTAAATAGAAATAATATTATAATTTTTTAGAGTAATGATTTTACAAGTACGTTACTTTTTTTAGAGTGCAATTTGGTAACTAAGCTTCTTCTTATTCATTTACGTATGCATATCAATTTTGAAAATTTAAAATATTTAATTTAATAGAAAACATTGAGGTATCAAATTGCAATAAAAAGTAAATTTTATTTTCTCAATCCGCATTTCTTTTGGAGACATGAGTTTTGACGATGTTTTGTTTCTCCCAATCCGTAAGCAATCCTAAAGGCGCGATTCATAGACTGGACAATGGATGAGACCACTGTCATGGTGGTCGTCCTTGATAGGCGGCCATCGCAATGGTGGTTGTCTCGTTCCCAAATGGCCACCACAAATGGTGATTACCGATAACAAGTAGCTCAGATCGAAATCGAGATTGAGATATAGATCTTCATATAATTTCTCATGTCTATGTCATGGTTGTTCGTGTAATTGCGGATGGATTAAATGCATGATTATAATGTGTCGTACCTACATGCAGTATCCCTCTGTTACACTTAAACCTTTGGATTAAAAATGCTTACATAGTATCATAACATAGGTCAATAGTTTAGATCCTAGCACTCCAACTAACTCGCCCAAGATAGGAATCGCATCCATTTCACTATAGTTAAGCTGGGTCAAGCACGTGCAAGGAAGAGATTACACGTGAGGGGAGTGTTAGTATAATCCAATATCGCTCAAATATATTATTATAGTGTACCATATATACATGAATTAAAGCAATTCGTGATTATGCCAGCAACTGTGGTCTAAGGCGATCGTCCCAACAAATGCAATTACCACCATGGTGGTTGCCGCGGATAGGCGATTACTGCCAGTGAGCTAATCACCGCAACGGTGGTAGCTCACCGTGGTCAGCCATCCACGATTCCCTCTTCTGGTTTTTACTCTTTTTATGCTATTAAATAATTTTTTATTTTTTACTTTATATGACTATATCCGACATGATATTTGTTGTTTTCCCAAATAAAAAATAGATTATGACTATTCCTTACATTTTTTTATGCTAACTTATTTTATCATGTCGTAATCAAAGTTTTGGGATCAAATACAGTCAAAAGTTTGTTTCACTTTTTTCCGAGTAATTGATGGGCCATCCTTTGCTCATTTCTTGAATAGAATATAGAGATAATGATATAAATGATCCCTAAATTTTGTCTTAATGTATAATATGGTTATATTAAACATTTTCATATAGTTCGGAGATTAAATTAAATATGTACCAAAAGTTTAGAGATCACATTTAACAAATTAAAAGTTCAAGGATGGCATTGTACGTTGAGCTAAAGTTCAAAGATCACATTGAATAAGTCAAAAGTTTATGGACCACATTACATATTAGGACAAAGTTTAATGATCATTTATGTCATTTTTCCTAAAATATATGCTAAATCTACTTCTCAATGGTCAACTCTGCACCTTTATGAAGTTGCCGGTTGCAAGTTACTTACCAAGGAGAACTTGTGGTCCATACCGTTATCTCTAAGAATGACCAAACCGTTACCTTATACGGGCTCTTTCTCCTAAATATAAGTTATAGACATCACTAGCATACAACAGCACAATAAGAGCAAACTCCTATAAAGTATCGAGGAAAATATGATTTTTCTTTTGCAAAGTTTGGCCAAAATTGCGGCAAAAGGCAGCAGATCTTTTTTTTTCTTTTAAATCAATTTTGTATATGCATCTCACCTCTCTATCATTGCCTTATTTTCCCTGCTCTAGGAAATGTTCATTCCTAGGGTTTTTACTTTCGCTTCTTGTTAAGATTGTTGAATACCGTCAATAGCAGACCGAGTCCAATAAGTACTAGAGTAATCATGGGGAAAAGTGCCAAAAAAGTCCTAAATATTCTGCATTAGTTCCAATTTAATCCTAAACCTTTTTTTGATGCCAATTCATTCATAAACCTTTTACATTGGTGCCAATTTAATCCTAAACCTTTTTTTTTGTGCCAATTCAATCCTAAACCTTTTATTTTGCGTCAATTTAGTCCTTTTGATCAATTTTGTTCGGAATTTACCAACGTGGATACCTGCCGGCCTGTCGTGGGTACCGACGTGGACAACTTACATAATATTTTAATATTTTTTGAATTTTTATTTTTTTTTCCTTTTTTACTTTTTTTTTCTCTCCCTCCTTCCTCTGGCCGGTCTGGCAACCGGCTAGAGGCTAGAGGCCGGCGAGGTCAACGGCAACCGGCTAGAGGCGAGAGGCCGGCGAGCTTGACCTCGCCGGCAACTGGTAAGGCTCGCCCTCATCGGCCACTGTCGAGGGTGGCGTTGCTCGGCGAGGGCGAGGCTCAACCTTGCCAGATCTAGCAAGGTCGGGCCTTGCCCAACCATGGCAAGGCTCGAGCCCTCGTTGGATCTGGCGATGGTGAGCCTCGCCTTGGTCATGTAAGGTGCGACCAAGGCAAGGTTCACCCTTGCCGGGCGAGGCCGCCCTCACCAGTGGCCGATGAGGTCAAGCTTACCGGCCTTTGGCCGGTTGTCGGACCGGAGACCAGCTAGAGGAAGGAGGGAGAGAAAAAAAAATTCAAAAAAATATGAAAATATTATTAAAGTTATCCACGTCAACGCCACATCGGCGCCCATGACCGGTTGGTGATCGTTAGGCGTCCATGTTGACAAATTCCGGTCAGAATTGGCGGAAGGACTAAAGTGACATAAAAATAAAAGGTTTAGAACTGAATTGGCATCAATTTAAAAGGTTTAGGATTGAATTGACACCAAAAAAGGTTTAAAATTAAATTGGCACTAATGCAAAAAGTTTATGACTAAATTGACACCAAAAAAATGTTTAGGATTAAATTGATACCAATACAAAAGGTTTACGACTTTTTTGACACTTTTCCCAGTAATCATGCAATCATTATTTGATATAATTTTAGAGAATTAAACATTTTATAATCTCCAATGGTGAGTTCCTTGAGGGCCTGATTGAGTATGACATCACCCGTGAGCTCATATTTAACTTACTTAGGAAAAAGGAAAAGAAAATTAATGTCTTGACATCATATGTTAACATCGAAATTAAGGAAGTTTTATTCACATCAACAAGAAGGAAAATGACAAAACGTAGTAGGTATATATCACGACACTCGATGGGGCAATAATCTTATTCGCACAAATAGAAGTCCTAGTCAATTCGCCCCGGCGCTCCAGCTACATCACGAGAAAACACATGGCCATAGAAGCGAGCACCACACGGCCCGAGACGTACAGATAACCCGTGCCAGACTTGCCCGGAGGTGGCGGCGGCGGCGGAGGCGAGTTGGTGGTGGGGCCGGAAGCTGTGCCGACCGTGACGGAGAGCTTTTGGCCCTGCGAGCAATGAGAGTCGTGGGTGCATATGAAGTAGATGGTCCCGGTGGCGTTGAGGGTGTAGTCCTCCGGCGAGGTAGTGTAGAGAGCGATCGGAGAAGCGGTGTTGCAACTGTTGAAGTCCGACTCCGAGACGAAGGCGACGCTGTGTTGGCCGTCGATGAAGTTGAAGACTGCAAAGTCAATTGAATGTATCCTTTCAAGTTTGGGCATGGGAGCAATTTAGATGGACATTTCTCGCGTTGACTTATAAAAACTAAGAAATATAAACGGTCCAAAAATTGGTCTCATTTTTTGTCCATCATAAATAAAAAAATCATGCATGACGGATTTGCATTTCGTAGTTATTTTTTTTATAGGATGTGAGGTGTCCAAGTCCCTTAGAGCACTCGATCAATCTCATTGAATCACGACGGTCCTTTCGTCTTCCAACAATTGAGTAAATTATCATAATAAGAAGTCTTAGAGTCATCTTAGGAAAGTGTTTTTTGCCGATAACCTAACTCACGCTTTGTGAAGCGTAGTTTGGTGTATTTGATTCTAAATCAATTGGGCCTTGAATAGATTAAGGGTGCCCAATGTAGACAAAATTAATATTAAAAAATTCTTCAACAAGTTTGAATGTCAAGCACCTTTAAACTTCTTGGCAAATCAAGTTGTGCAAGGAATTCAAGGGGCAAAACCCACATTAAAAACACTCAAGTGAGTTGACTATAGTCCACACATATCATACTAGTTCGTCTGTTTCTGTCCCTGTGAGATGCAGATAAGTTGTAATGACTAGAGCTGATAGAACTCTAAGTTAATCATAGTCCGTGTAATTCGAAGGATATCATGTCAAATGTTCTATGAACAGTTTTTGCCGGCGGACATGATCGACGAAAGTCGAAGAATTGGTGATTATACCTAATACGTCATTGACATGGAAGGTGTAGCCGCTCGCCCAGCTAGAGTAGAAGGAGGCCCCGTTCCCTGGAGTGCTCCAGCCAGCAGAGCCTCCCACCACGTATGACGCCGCCTCCGCGCTCCTCAACAACACGCATATTTCCACCACCATGATCGCAAGGACACAACCCGCCCGGCTGGTCATCGCTCTAGCCTCGGCCATCCTGCTAATTAAGCTCGGCACCGTGCCGAAGCTATGTGTGTGTCTCAGGTCGCCCCGGATGCCTGAACCTGTGTGTTGTGCTTGCAAACTGACGATGCGGTCGAAGTTTGTTTATGTGAATTGAGTAATTTGTGTTGCAGTTGCGCTTGCTTATGTAGTCGGAGGATTTGAAGTTAGGCAGGATGTCTCTTCAGTGCTCGAACTTTATTAGCACTCGCCTTCGAGTTGGTGGGGTCTTTTTAATGTTTTCTATTTGGTTTGGTGAGTGAAATCATCTTTTGACGACATTAGTAACATTTATATTATCGTGGCATGCATTACCCCTAAATAAAGAACGATATCCTATGAAATGGTCTCTCTTTTTGTCTTGAGCCAGCACATATCGATATATATACTCTCGTGATAAGTAATACATCTCGAAATAGGTGGGTCATCCCATTTCTAAAGACGGAGAACACGATGACAAGTTCGAGTGATGCTGTTTTCAGAATAGAAAAATACTAAGATTTCGAGATTAACCTACTTCAAATCAGCTAGAAAAAGGGGTACTATTGACTATTTCGAGGAAGAGTGGCTTGATCATTGGTCCATAATCCAACTAAAAGCCTCTGACTTCCCTATGTCATCTCTCCATTTGATGTGACAATTGATTGCTAATGTATTTCACAGATCAGAACAAAGCTCGAAGGTAGCATCGTCACCATTTGAATCATCTGGTGCAGGTATGTATCTTTCCCTGGACAAGAAAAGTCAACGAAGTTCCCGCATGCATCAATCTGCGTTGCAGGTGGAGATTGAAGTTTCAAAGAACTTAAGCATCACACAACACGGTCGGTGAACATTTTTAGCATATTTATATTATGATCTACTAAAATATCATGCGAAAATCTATGCGTCTTGTCCACCTGAACAGGATATCGCAGCATTTTTTTTTATAATCTGCGCCAAATTTGGCCATGAGTTTGCTGGAAGTACTGAATTGAACCCAACGGGAATCGTTCAAAATTTGATTACACAAATTCAAATATTTAGGATCCGATTGCACATCGGATGAAACGTTCAAGACCACCGGTGCAATTATCCCCAGAATTAAGCGACCCCTGAAGCACATACACATCAAATCTGGTCCTTTCCAATTTTATAAACTATCTGAATAGCGGGTCGTTGTTGGATGCAAATGCACCGGCACGAGTTGAAGCCTGCTCTAGACCTGCGATGGTGACATTGTAAATACAAAAACACATCGTTGTATGGAGACAAAATTGGAACTTTATTTTTTTAATTTCTCTGCGTAATTTGAGTCAAATTGGGAGTTTTATAAGGAAAAATACGTCTAGAAACATTGACTCCTTTATCTTTAGTCATGATTTTGCCCCTATAGTCAGGTTGATTACGCGATCGCATTACTTTTTTCCAGGTCCTTTTTTTGACTATATATGCCTCGCATATTTTTTCTTCGCTACCACATTGAAACATGACTTTGGACCTCTAGATTTTCTTCGTCTTTGTTCGACATTTTGCGCATATATATGTAGGATGAAAGTTGCGTCGTTGATTATCAGCATTTTCGAAGATTAGCCGTGGATATCGTTCGACAGGATATCGATGGCGAGGAGTCTCGTGTTCAAATTTTCGCTTCGGCTTGTTATTTTACAGTAGGTTGATACATGCACGGCATCGTTCTGTGATGATTTGAACTTTTGAAACAACTGGTTTTATATCGTTTAGGTTAGTATGTTCTTCGCTTCGGTCGACAACATAGTCAATACATCTGCCGACCTTTAGGTGTTTTCTACGCAAGACATGAGCCATCCCAAGTAGAGTTTGTCCCAGACGAAACATCTACACCAATTTCCCATCTGCAGATGTTATCCAAGAGTTGTCTTATAATACTTTTGTTCATGAGCAATTCTTGTTTTGAAAAGTGGAATAAAATGATAGCGTTCCTCCTCATGCTCATCAGGCGAAGCATCTTCAGCTTCGCCTTCAAATCGTAAGGTAAAAATCACAGAAAGCCTTTGACAATGGCTGCTGATTATGTCATTATTAGGACGAAAATGACTTTCTTTCACGAGCGCCGTCATTAGCAATGTTACCCTCGGTACTCGACACGCGAATTGGCAACCCTTCACGCTGTCGAACTATATCAGATATATAATGCTTACACAGAGCGACGGCGGGCCAAGCTCGAGGTGGCCTAGCGGTAACATGTTTAACAACCCAATTATATCTCCTCTATTTGAATATATGTACATATATTAAATTACTAGTCGAGCCATGAACAAAAGAAGCATGCTGCTAATTGGTGATATTATATCAACATGTCAAGCAGTATAAACGCGGTATGATGTACTCTTTTCCCCCGAGAGACTGGTCACATGAAAAAGCAATGCAATGCAAGTAACAGTAAAGAACCACCCAGAAATCCTTGAAAGAGATGAGAGAGAGACCTGTATACTGATATAGGAAGAGAGGCTTTTGAATCTGCCTAAAGTCATATACATCTCTTACTGGAGTGAAAATACTCAGCAGATTTTTGGGTAACGTTCCTTGGAAAATGAATATATCATCTTTTATATCCGCCATAATCTGTAGAACCCTACAACCCTCATATGGCGAGCACCAAATGACGAAAAAAAAAACCCTACTCGACTTTAGAATCTGGAAAACAGTATCAGTATCACTGTAGAGGCCGCATGTACAATGGCGTTTGACCCAAAACAAGCTCGAGCTCGAATGACCTGCATAGACACCAAGAGCAAGAGAAAAAACTGTGAGAAAATGGAGGACTCTGAAACTTTCAGCCCGTTTGGCCCAAAAAATTATCTTCTACACGCGCGAATCAATATGAGACAGTTGTTCATTGGTGAAATATGTACATTAGCTTCGGATAGAGAGGATTATGACTTGAAAGTACTTTCTGCATATTCCACGGACTTATAAAGCAAATCTCCATGCAGCCTCAAACTACAGTCTCATCACAATTGGCCCATTTAGTGGAATGGACAATCTTCCATACCCAAATGATCCAACTTCAACACTGTCATTGTATATTTTGCCCAATTTGATAAGGTAAAATGCATGTAGGCTATATTGTAGCCACCGGAGAAGATCACAGTTGGAACCAAAATGAGTTAAAAAAAATCTCTGCATCAACTGATATGAACCACATAGGATGCAAACTACAATTGACTAATTGGTTTGACGGCTCAAAAATACAAACTTTCTGGTATGCGGTTTCTATTGGGCTCAAAGTATCATGATTCAAAGTTACCACATTCAAGGCCCTAGGCACATCAGTTACACTTATGAGTCAGAACAGGAAGCTTGAATGTTGCGAGAAACAAATCACTTATCATATCAGAACACTCTATTTTACAGTACCGATCTTATCAGCAAATAATTTGATGAAATGATGACGCTACCCAGCTTAATGATGAATGATATCTTTTCACTTTCAATTCCTCCAGTTAGTAGAATGAAAGCTTATAGGTGCAGAGCACAAGCTTGCTTTCTTCAAATTTGCAATTACAGAATAATTTTCTCAACCATCACGTGGAGCATCACTTCAGAGCGACGAGGGCATCCTATTTTAAGGAGGAGAGTTTGACTTTAATGTTTCTCTGGTCTAGACTCATTTGAAGTGAAAAAGAAAATTAAGTATAATTAAAACCATGCTACAGCGATTCATTGGGGAAAAAAGATGGTGAGACCCGCAGTTGGCATCAAAAGAGAAACCCGACAGAAAGGGAAAATAGCCCAATGAGCATGCCTCTGAATTATAATATTACATTAATAAAGAAATTGGATGCCCCTAAAATAACATTAGCAACACCAATTTCCCACAAACACCAGGTATCATCTACCAAGAATAAAAACATGTAGATGATCATGAACTTCATACCTTCAAAGAGCCAAGCAAAGATGTTGCAGATGAAGATTTAAGCGCCGGAAATCCTATATCATACGAAATGCTTCCATCAGGCTTGAACAGTCCATAATTCCTCTCGGAAGTCGGTCCCGATTTTTGATCCTCGTTAAACAAGGCAAAGATATAAGCCTTCAGTGGATGTTTCGGTCTCAAAGGAGTCCCTTTCCTTAAGGCAAGTCTTTTGCGAAGGTTATAGTTGTATGTTCTTGCATTATCCACCGTCGCTGCAGCTTCGTTACTGTCTCCTTTCGAAGCCCACCCTGTCTCGGTGACAATGACTTCCATCTTTTTAAATCCAGCATCCTCAAGAGCAACATAGGCAGCATCAATAATAGCATCTAGCATATTATCATAGTGTATATTGTTTTTCTCATCATAGATCCCCTGGGTCTTCTGGAAGAGGGTATAATTGATGTCGATGTTCCCGGGATCACTCAGATAAGCCAAAAACGGGTAAGCATTCACACAGAATGGAGAACCGATTTCCTGGAAAAATGCCAATAGAGGCTTCATGTACTGGTCCACATTGTCTTTGAACGTACATGAAGAGGGAGGGTAAGAATTCATAAAGACGGCCAATGAATGCGCAGTCGTTATTTGCACCACATCGTCCAGCTGAAGTTTCTTTACGGCATTGTACACGTTCTTCACTGCGCCCAAAAGAACACCCCAGAGTTCATAATCGGTTCCTCCCAACACTTCATTGCCCACTGCAATCCCACGAATCCGCGTGTCAGGGAGGAAAGACTGCACATTTTGTTTAACCCAATCTAATGCATGATCTTCACTAGCATTGACATCTTTTAGGTTACCATTCGGAAGCCCAACAACTAAATCGAGTCCAGTTCCGCTAAAAGCTGTGAGGACGCTGTGATCAGCATCATAAATACGTACATTCCTTATTTTTGCTGCTCTGAGAAGAGTAACAACTTTATCAGGGGAAGGGAGATTATCAGCAATCCTCCCATAATTTATTCCGTAGGTGCCGATGAATGCTTCAGCGGCCCACGCAACTGAGAAAATACAGAGTCACTTTTATCAATATGACCGAGTATATGCTGCTGAATTTTGAGATAATAAGTACAGCTAACTACAGAAGACTGAAATTCTCGTCCAGCTGATGCTCTAAGATTGATGCGTGGCATTAACATTGTGATTGTCAAGAAGACTTGACCCAAAAGTCATATATTAACATAAACTCTAGTAACGAACGGAGCAACATACAAGCAACAGAAACACAGCAGAATTTTTGTTTAACATGGAGCAAAACATTTTTTGTGCACAGAGAAATCCGATAAGAGGAACACTTCCTTTCTCTTGTCCTAAAGATCTAGAGAACTGCAAAAACCTAATAACATGCACATCAGAATAAGCAACACTTTCGGTTGATATGAAGGCTTTAAAATCAACCTCCGAGAAACCCCATCCAGGAGGTGATCTTTCTTGAATTCCCCCAATCACAAGTACCGATGACAAGTAACAGATCACAATTGACACCCCTCCCCAAACACGCACACCCTCGAGTTGCCTCGGTGCACACACAGAGTAATGGTTGAGACATATAGCTCTGAGACACCAATTGCTATTGAAAATAAGCAAACTCTCATCCAAACTGCCATGAGTTTTCCGAAGTAGCAACAGTTCAGTCAAGTGAGATGACGGCTGACCATCACCAACCACAGAACTGAGTCGATTCAAATTCAACTTCTTTTCGTACTTGCAATATCATATCCACAATTAAAAGAGTACAGAGAGAGAAAAAAAAAATATGCTAAAAAAGCGCGCATCCTCAACGGACCCAATTCAAGAACAATTCACTATCAAGACGATCACCACGGCTACTCAAATTCGGCGAACAGAAAAAAGAAAAGAAAAGATAAGCAAGAATCACACAGACACCGACAGCAAGAAAAGGGAAAAAGACCAAAAATCCAAACTCCAACCCAACAAAGAAATGGAAAATTACCAAGTGGGTCATTACACCAGAGCAATAATAGATAGAGGAACCGTGCAAGGAGCTTGCTCCTCCTCATCTCCTCCGCCCGGTGGAAACAAGATCTCCACGAGGGGCGATCGCGAGGCCCGGGACGGGGGCAGAACCGAGAACCCGATCCCCTTCACCGCAAAGCCGCTGCTGCTGATTCTTCTTCCCCCTCCCCACCAGGCATGCCATAAGAGTCAAGGGAGATTCCCTTCCACTCTGTATACCACCCCTCCCTATCTCAAACTGCGAGCCTTGACGCCTTTAACGCTTTCCCAACCCATCTCTTTCCACGAACACCACACCCCCCCACTTCACTTTATCTGCCTAGCTCCTCAAACCCCCTCTGCTTTCTTTTCTCTTTCCCTTTCTTCTGAACGTGTGCAAAAACAGGGGGGGTGATGGACGTGGGAAGTGAACCAAAGAAACGAGGAACGGACGATGAAGGAGAGGAGGGGGGATGCTTTTAGTAGGATGGCGGTCGTTTTCCGTGGGGCACTTTTCAAAGACGGTGGGGTGAGTTTTTGCCGGGGCATTGTTGGAAAACGCTTCTTCTTTTTTTTTCTTTCCTCGCGAAAAAAAAAAAGTTTTGGAATTTTTTTTATTTATTTATTCCTGTTTGGTGAATAATATAATTGCCGGTTGAACAAAACCCGCGGTGGTCGGCGCTGGCTTGTACTGCGTCACGTCGTTTTCGAAAAGAAACGAAACACTCGATGAATAGAAGAGAAGAAAATTTGACAAAAAAATGAAAAAAACATAGAAAGGAAAAAAAAAGTTCGACCAAAAAGAAGGAAACATTAAAAAAAGAAAAAGAAAAGAATTGATGACGTGGATTCACTAGAGTTCGGATCGCACTGTCTTCGTAACGTGGGAGGGGGTGCAATAATTTTGTCGCGATTGCTTGTGCTAGTCTGTAAACTTTTATTTAGCGTGCGATGTTGCTCTCGAACTCGAACTTTAATTTAATGTTCGACGTGATCCCATAATTTTTAAACATCTCCATAAGGTCTAGCGACAATACTGAACATTTATCTATGATTCGGGAATCACGTTGAATAAATTGAAAGTCCCGGAACGAGATTACATGTTTGGCTAAAGTTCATGAATTACATTGCACGAATTAAAAATTTGAAGACGACACTGTACATTGGATCAAAGTTTAAAGATTATTTGTGCTATTATACCATAAAATATCTATTAAACTTCTCAAACAGGCTTCTCATCGAAGTATTGCTTCGTCGATCGAGCACGCCGATCGACCCTCGTGCTCGATTGATTTGCCGTTTTAGGCTATATTAAGGCATCTTATGTCGAGTTGAGATGTTTTTGAAAAGTGGAGAGTCAATCGGATAAAGGACGCATGACCCTCTTAATTAGGAAATAAAAACGAATTAACGGGTATCAAAGAAGATCATTGAATGATGAGCATGGTAGGAAGTAACAGCAATGTATAACATAGGTTAAGATGTGAGAGCTGAAAAATGTAACGTCAAAAAAAAAATATTTAAATTGGTCATTAAAATGCAATAACAATAAGAGAAAATACCACAAAAACCCCAAATTATGTCACATGTGATAAATTTATCCTGAATTTTTGTTCGTGACACGAAAATTTCTCTTGATAAATTTACCCAAAACTTTTTTTCGTGACACGAAAATTTCCCGTGGTTTCTTTCTCTTTCTCTTTCTTATGAACGCGTACAAAAACAAGGGGAGGGATGTGGGAAGTCAATCGAGAAACGAAGAAAAGACGATGAAGGAGAGGGGGAGGTTGTTTTGGAATGGCGGTCGTTTTCTGTGGGGGACTCATCAAAGACGAGGGTGGGTTTTTGGGCACTTTGTTGGAAAATGCTTTTTCCGGAAAAAATCTCAAGAAAAATCATAAATCGATATAATTACCTCAAGTTAATTTTTGACCACTAAAAATTCAACTTTTACACTCGTGATAAATTTACCATAAACTAATTTTTTTATCATAAAAAACCTCTGAACTGATACATTAATGATAATTTACCCTCTGTTAAATTGAATTGATGCGACGACAAATCACAAACGGATATACCTGTGACAAATTGATCTTTAAATTTTATTGTACAAATTTGGAGTTTTGGGATGAATTTATAGCGGTTGTATCAGTTTGAGGTTTTTTCTAATATTAACTCTTTTTTTAATTGATTTATTTATTCTTGTTTGGTGAATAATATAATTGCAGGCTGAACAAACCCACGGTGGTCGGCGTTGGCTTGTACCACGTCACGTTGTTTTCAAAAAAGAAAAATGGAGAAAGAAACGAAAATAAGTCGACATAAAAGAAAAATATTATGATAAAAAAAACATAAAAGAAAACGAAATTCCATTAAAAAACACATAAAAAAAATTTGATGACGAAGATTCAGATTCGGATCGCACTGTCTTTCTTAACGTACGGCATTCCCCACGCGCAGGGGTTCCCGGTTTGTGGTCACGCGCGGGGGAGCTCCGCTTCGCGTGTGGACCCATGGAAACCGAAGCGGGCAGTAATTTTGTCATGATTGCTTACGTTGGTCCCGAACTTTAATTTGATGTGTAATTATGTTCCTAAATTTTAATTTAATATTTAATGTGGTTGTTGAATTTTTAAATATTTTCATTACATTGAATAGTTACTGATAGTTCAGAGACCACGTTGAATATATTAAAAGTCCAGAGACGACATTACATATTAGATCAAAGTTTAAGAACGATATTGCATGTCAAATCAAAGTTCAGAAATCATTTGTTTTATCACTCCATAAAATATCTATTGAACTTCTCATCGAAGTTTGGCGATGACCCTCGTGCCCGGTTAATCTGTTGTTTCAGACCCAATTTAGACATCTTGTATTGAGCATAAGATGGCTCAGAAAAGTGGAGAGTTAAACGGATAGTAGCGGGGTAAAGGATTTATGACTCCTCTTAATTAGGAAATAGAAACGAATTACTGGGTATTAAAGAAAAGCATTGAATGATGAACTTAGTAGGAAGTAACAGTAACGTAACATAAGAAAAGATGCGACAGTTGAAAAATGTAACTGCAGAAAAAGATTAAATTGGTCATTAAGATGCAATAATAATGGATAACCCTTACTTTTAAGAACCAAGAACTGAACTTACATTTCCGGAATCGAACCGAATTAGCTAGCCCGTGTGGTTTTCGATTTGGGCGATCTGATTTGCATGTACCTAATGGACAATCCTTCCTCTGTCTCATGAGCTTCAAATGGTATGAATCCTCTTTCCACTTGCAATCTCCCACATTAACTTTTTATATACATAGCTTTCTTTAGGAACATCGAATCCCTAAGCATTACTTTTGTGCTTCGTTATTGCTCAAGCATTTCTTTAGGGTTCAACAAGAAAAAAAAAATTGTGATGAGCAATGATGATTTACAAGTCAACCCAAAAAAAAAAGAAAAATCATTAGACACTAGCTTTTCCGTGGCTTTTCAACTAGCTTTTGTCTCTTCCCAATTAGGGTTTCTTTCTTTTTCTTGTTCTGAGTTCTTTTTCTGTTTTATTAATTTGGCATCATATGGATAAATGCTATTTAACCACGTTATTAGCTACTTAACCATTAACAAATAGACAAAATAACCATTCCATTATATGCATGAGGAAAAGATTGATTTGTAAAGTTGAAAGAAAAGTGGTGATAAAGAGGTTATGAAATCGACAGTCAAGGTTATATTATACAGCAACCAGTCAAACGAAGTAGAAGAAAGCTTAATGCTTAAGACTCTCATTGAGAAGACTCTCTCATAGAGAGAATTAAATATATTAGTCTAGAGTTTCTCTTGGGGGTGTAGATTGTGCATACACATTTAAAATCGCGGAAGGTGATTAAGGGTGCGTTTGGAAGATCATTTCTAAAATTCTTTAGGCCTCTGAAGGCCTTGTTGCCGAAGTTGAGGTGTTTAGTAACCCTTAAACCAAAGTCGAGCCTTGCAAAGGTCGAAGCTCAATGCAACTCGAGACCAGTTTTGGATTTCAGCATTCCGAAAAATGCTACTTTAGGGATGTAATAATTTTTTTTCTCCCAATATTGCCCGCACGATTGTTTTCGTATTCCCGTTTCTCCCCCACTTACTTCAGCACCGTTCATCGTCTCTCTCGGATAGAGATGACCATTGCTCAAGTTGGCGACTTCTAGTTGGCGCTCATTGGGTTCTAGATCTGACTCACCAAGGGTCGCGCAACGCAGCAGGCTTCGCCGAGGCCCGAGGGGTCGATGCTCACCTTTGGTCTCCACATTTAGCTCGCCAGAGATTACGCGACCTTGACAGACCGTTGCATGAGCCGACTCTATCGCTTGAGCCGTCCTCCGTTCGCCTGAGCTCATCTGTTCCATGAAAGCCCTATAAAATAAAACTCCCTAGCATAAATGCAAAGCCTTTGAATAAAAGTTGAATTTAACGCACCCTTAAAATAGCATCCATTCTCATTTGCAAAACTCGCGAGGACTAGCAAAGTTAGAGGTCTGATGGTGGCCCAAGCCTATGGGTGTAAAAAGTTTTTAGATACTACTAACTGACGATTCATTATAGGAAGTCATGGGTCCTGTCAATTTCCTTTCGTTGCACGATCGAGAGAGACAGGGAAGAGAGACCACGAAAAGTGACTGGGTGCGTGAATTCTATAATGGAACAAAGGCGAACGTGTGCCTGTCCTGCTGTACTCACCCGAGCACTAAGTTACTGCCCAAAAGACTTTCAAACAGGCGAAGGAATCGACCTTCTTCCAATGTCTGATGATCTGTTTGAGACTCGAAAGTCGCACCTTTAGAGGTGGCTGGAGAGAATTGGTGTTCAGGGTTAAAGAGATATGTTAAATAACAAAAAAAGCAAAAGAGAGCGTGTCTTTTTTGGCTCCAATAGATTTCACCCATGCAAACGAAATCTCTTCTTTCACGTCTCCCAATTTTTTTCCTCTTGAAATATGCAAACATCAATCCTAAGGGGTTGCTTGGTATACGCGTTTATCCTTCTAGTCAAGATCTGAGTTTAAGTCATCGTATCTGCACATTTTCTTAAGGCTACCCTTGAGAATAGAGACATATTCATTTCCGATAATAATCAGATATGACTGAAATGGGAGGACTATCGCACCCACCCGATGAGATTAATCGAATATTCAAAGGGCCTCACTGGGCAAGATTTGAGTTTGGGTCATCATATTTGCGCATTCTCTTAGGGTTACCTATAAGAATATAGATACGTGCATCTCTAGTAATTACTAGGTATGCGTAGAATGAGGAGACTACCACACCCGCCCGATGAGAGTAGTTGAATGCTCAAAGAACCTCGGGCACCATATTGATATTAAAAAAATGACAAAGGAGAAGAATCCTTTTATTCAATAAAGCTGAGTTTTGCACATTGCATACATTTGATACATTGACCATTAATGAGATTATGATTTTGTTTTTCCAAGTAAAAAAATCTAATATTAGAATATTTTAAAAGTATGTAATTCTCTTATATATGTTTTCACCTCGAGTTTTGCTCTTATTTTCATTAAATCATTAAGTTTGATCTAGGATTGATCGAAGGCTGATCGAATATATGTTAGGCCCAAAACACATTTTAAACATAAAAGTACGGGTTCTGTACGTCAAAACAAATCTTTTGATTCACAACCACATGAATCCGACAGTAAATGTTTTACCATTCAAGACCGATCCCTCAATTTTCGCAATGTTGGGAAGTTTGTAATTTCCAGATTTCAATTTCACACCCATATCTTAGGAATTGCAAGCATGCCAATGCATCAAAAAATCAGGTTGAACGGATGTCGGACGAAAGAGTAATCGCCAGCTGAACCCAACGATACCCAAAAGAAAGGTCCCAGAGCCCAAACCATACCTAGAGGTCTCGAACCCACCTAGACCTAGGTATATGCATGGGATTATAATTCAGTGATTTGCATGTGTATTTTGAAATATGGTGAGCGATGTAGGGTTTAAGAATTAGTCTGGCGTGAACTCATCCATTGATAAGGGTTGCCCAACGCTTTCAGACTCCTCCTTTTCTTGGCTGAAGGTGCTGCTCAGAGTCGTGGTGTTGGTCCACCGGTCTCCCTCTGCACACGATATTTCCAACCCTAATCAGACCAGATGATTATAAAAGTCAACACGAATCTGTGGCTCCTAATGGGTGGCCTCAGGAAGTTGAATCTATCTCGGGAACTCTCGTCATTCTTGAGGCATAAAAAAGCCCAAGTGGGTCTAAGAAAATGCGCCGAGTGTGGTGACAAGTCAGCGAGCCTGGTTCTCTGTCTGAAACAAGAAGGGAGTCAGATTTTGTGGTTAAAAACTGCTGGTTTCTCGTGCTTGAAATGACCCAAATGCCCAAGTTGAGTTGCGGAATGGCTGGACCAGATAACAGAATCCAGCAAACCTTATCCTCTGAAGGCTCCAAACTGGCCAATGCCTCAAGTTTCTCACTAAAAGCTACCGGAAAATTTAAGCAAAAGAAGATGGTGGGAGCAGAATGGCAGCCTCATTTCTTCCCACTGCAAATCCCCTGTTCCTCTCCTGCTCTTCCTCTTCCTCTTCTTCATCTTCTTCACTGTCACCAACTGCATTTAGTCCACACAAGAACCAGTTGAGGAGCAGGATCACTGTCTGCAAGGCATTTAGTGATACCCTCATTGCAACGGTGAGCAGGAGAGGCCTTGCCATTTCTTTCGTCACCACCACATTCCTGTTCTCTTTGGAAGGGAGAGAGAAACTGGGCGGTGCCAATGCAGCTATCCTTGAGGCTGATGATGATGTGGAGCTCCTGGAGAAGGTGAAGAAGGACAGGAAGAAGAGGCTGGAGAGGCAGGGGATCATCAATTCATCCAAAACAGAGAAGGGTTTGGTCTTCTCACTTTCAAACTCTGCTGTTTTCTCAAGAAAATGTGATGGGAGTGCATTGATTGAGATAGACCCACTGATGCTATCGGTGTTTTAGTGCATATTGGATTGGATATTCTGCAATCCATTTAAATTAATGGTCTCATGATAGTTTAAATTTTCAAAATGGAATTTGAGGAATCATATGCTGGTCAGCTACAAGGATCATGTTTTGACTTGAAGCGTAACAGAAGTTTCAACTGGATAAAATCCTGTGGTCCTAGTCTTAAGATGAATCTGTTTTCTCTTAAAATGTCAAGCGTCTTGGTTTGTCAAGAAATTTTGTGCTCTGTTGCACAACTGACTGCCTTTTATTGAAGCCGTGAAATACATATACTAGAATCCAATGGCTTGTGATTTAGCTGAGATATGGGAAGTCTTACGTTCAAAGTCGCGCTTATCCTTTGTTTTATATAAGTAGCTAATGATCCAATTTGGTGGTCATTGCATCTCTGCTATGGAATTTAAGGACTGTGAATAACTTTGATCTTATTTTCTGCTGACAACTGTATAATGTCATCCAAAACTTGCACAATTCGATATATTTTGCTGGTTCTTGCATTGTGTTATAATCATATCAGGTCAAACATCTTTACCAAAAAAAAAAAATATCAGGTCAAACATTAGTTTTTGGGGCAACATGTTGGGATAATATAAAGTAATTAACTTGTTTCTGATTCTTTTAACAACACTTTCCTTGCATTTGGTGTTTCCATTGTTATACTGCACGCACAAATAATCCGAGGATGAAATGTATTGCAGGATATTTGCAAGATCTTGTGTACAAACTGAGTGAAGTAGGACAAGCCATAGATAACAACAACCTACCAGCAGCAAGTTCAGTTCTTGGAGGAAGCACGAAGACAGAATGGCTCCAGAAGGCGAACCTTGCATTCACGAAGGTTAGTTATTTTGCAGCAGTTGCAGGCTAACTGATCGGCAACTGCTGTTTCTCTCCACTTTAACTGCCATGTGATTAAGACCAAAAAAAAAAAAAACTGCCATGTGATGAATGACTGATCCCAATCAAAACTAGTTTTCTTTCATTCTACGTTCATTGACCAAACATTGCCACAATGTCAGTGTACTAGCTGATAAAAGCTGTGACAGAAATAGGAATTATAAAAAGTCCTTTCTTTCCTTTTCGTCTTGCTTCAATCTCAATCTTTCTTAATGATTTTCTGCAGCTGACTTCAAGTCCTGAAGAAAAGACTGAGGTGGACACATTTAATTCATCGCTAGCTTCGTTAATTTCATCAGGTATAATGTTCCTTGTGCTGGAATCAACTCCACCTGTTTGATGAATTTGTGTTTTATTTTCTACTTGTGTTGTAGTTTGTGTTTATGTGGATATAGTTTTTTATGATGCAACACCAAAATAGTCCAAATTATCATTGAAGTTTTGATGTTTACATTTTTCATATCACATCAATTTGCAGTCACAAGGAATGACATTGAATCTTCCAAAGTCGCTTTCATCACATCAGCTAGCGCTTTTGCGAGATGGACAACCTTAACAGGGCTCGTCGAAGTGCTCAAAGGACTATAGAAACGATGAGGATTTTTCAATTTTCATTTTACTTCCCCTTCGAGAAATTTTCTTTCTCCTGCATTAGATATCGCGGCTTTCATCCTTGCCGACAAGTTGTTGCCCATTCAATTTGAGCATTGTTTCACACATTGAAAAGTACCTCAAATTCTTGCTTCGTTGTACTTTAAATGCTATAAGTCTCTCCCAGTTTTAGCCTTGTTGTTACTCTCCGCTTCTGCTTCATATAATTCATGGCGAAACTTCTAAGACCTTTTATTAGACGGGTGCATGCAACCTCGGTCAATTATGAATGTCACAAATGCTACTCGTGCTCATATGTCCGTAACCTAACAGCTTGCGCCATGATTTCCTTGTTAGTAGAAGCATAGAGGATCATCTCATGTCAAATCTTGGATCTGTATTAGTTCTTCAAAACAATCTGTAATCGGCTTTTCGGCATCTTCTGTCCAACATCTGTGAAACCCATAAGATACCAAAGCTAATATAAGTTGATTGCACCAATCAGCACAACAAATTTAGTACCCTCGAGAATAACAAGTTCGTACATAAGACTTATTGGATACATAGCTACATAACATTGTCAACATTGGACACCATAATGTTACAGTAGTCATTACACGATACGACATTAGAGTAACTACAGAGACCTAATCTGTGATTGTGTACAGAACCAATCAGATAGCTACACCATCAAACTACAGTCATTTCAAAAGTACCCATAAACCTAAAAGGAAGAGAAGCGGCCTAGACAGACTAATAATCACAGAAGGCTCTCAAGTCTCAAGCCGCAACCTTGCCAGGTCCGCTTCCACGGTTTCCATTCTCGATAGCTTCGCCATCCACCTTTTTGCCCATCTCGTGAACATCTAACTTGTTTGGGTCATCAGCACTTCCGTTTGGTGCTGTTTTCTCCTTGATATCAGATTCAGGTTCAGGAGCGCTCTGGTTGATTTGATCCCTCTCTTCTCCATCAAGCATTTTGTCCAGACCAGCAGTTTCTTCTGCTTTTTTAACTTCACCAGGACCATCCACTTTCTCTGTCTCAACTTGTGGTTGTTCGACCTTCTCCTTCAGCTCCACATCTTCTGCTTTCTCATTTTCTCTGTCATCTCCAACAGCATCTGTCTTGTTTTCCTTAGCTTCCTCAGCTTTGCCAGAATTGGCTCCCTCTGTTGGCTCTTTAGTTTGAACAGTCTTAGCATCACCATCTTCAACTCTTTTTTTATTCTCATCCTGATTTTCCTCAGGAGCTTCCTTTTCTTTTTCAGTCTCAGCTATATCCTTTTCAGTATTTTCGGCATTTGCCATGTCAACTTCTTTCTTCTCCTCAGTCCCTTCAGGAGCAGCTTCAGTTTCTTTCTTGTCCTTCTTGGAAGCTGATGTCCTCCTCGCTTTTTTCTTTGGGGTTTCAATTTCAGGCAGAGGAGTTGCTTTTGCCTTCTCACTGATCCTGGCTGATCTCCTAGGAGTCTCACCAGTGCCCCAGTCGAACTCTGATATAGCTGGACCACCTGGGTGCTGTTTGAGGTACTGGTCCAATTGCTTCCGGTTGGTGATCTCGTCTCCAGTTGGTGCAGTGAAGACAATCTCATTTTTCTTAGGAGTCCCACCTTTCTTGATCAAATACTGCAGATATTAGACCAACCATTGCATCAGACAAAACAAAAGGAAATAGAGTCGAGAAGAGATGAGGTTCAAATGCAAGATCATGCTCATATAAAATGAATGCTTAACATGAACATCTTACATGAGAGTAAAGGGAGAGTCAGATCTGAGTCAAGAAGTGATGAGGTCCACATATAGATCACGCTCATAGAAAATGAATGCTAAGCATAAACGTCATACGAGAGAGAGAGAGAGAGAGAGAGAGAGAGAGAGAGAGAGAGAGAGAGAGAGAGAGTGCACATTCGCATTGTGTAGACTCTGTGCTTAGCCCTTCAATAACACAATCTAATTTAACGAATTCTAACATTCAAAAGGCAGCATAAAGGTAAAATATGCTTTGTAGTAGATGAAATTAGATGCTAACGATCACATTATTATAAGAATAAAAAAACTATACCTCTCTACCCCTCAAGAAGGAAAGTATCTTATCTTAAAGCTACTTGAAAGAAGCAAGTTACAGGACCAAATTCTAAAACTTCCTGGAGAATTTATTGGGCCAGCAGAAACACCATGCATGTTCTAGAGACGATCTCTTGAATCCATGGTAAAAGACAAAAAAAAGGAACAGCCTTTCCAGAATTAAATTAGTACAAACCTAAATCCAAACAGGTCAAGCATTCTTTAAGGAGTTGAATACACTCATCTACGGATAAAAACAGGACCCAATAATTTATAGATCCAGCCTCACCAAAAAAATTAACCCTTCTACTCCAATTGGAGAGTCTACAGCTATACCAGTTCGTTAAAGCCACTGCACCCAACTTAGTACCCTCTATCTCTTAGTTCCATAAATCCTACTTCCTTCTTTTGGATATCTAACATTGCTCCACTGGTCTCCTATTCACCACTCCCATGAACTGTATTTCTTTTCCCAGAGCAATTTAATCGCCACAGGTCTGAACCAGGGTCTCCTCTTCTTATTCTTGACCAAGGTCGCAGCAACATTGTCTCATTCTGTCCCAATCTTAAAAATGCATTACCATAGCGGCCTCATCTCTGCTAAATTCATTTGTGGACACATTAACATTTAACAGCCCAGGTTTGCAAATACAACTCTCAATCTGCTTTGCAAACGATCATCGTGTTTTCATCCAGCTTGAGTGGCACTCTGGGATCACACGGCTCCAAAGTCCAGATCTACCATATGTTTTGACCCATAATACATTTGAAGTTCCGGGAAAGCATTGATCTAAAACTCACTCAACAATGGTAACATTGATGTGGAGGCAAGGCATGTTTAAGTTCCCAATGACACTTCCTCTCCTGCCTATTACAAGACATGCAAAGGCTAATTGAAAGGTTTTCCAGCCAACTAAGGGAATATTAACCTTTTGAGAGCTTTTCAACCAAAAAAGAAAAAAAAAACTTTCGAGAGCTTGACAACAATTGAGTAAATTCCAGCTTCAAATCCTTTGGGACCTCACAATGATGGGGCTTCAGGGTACTCAATAGTTACATAATTGAGCTCATGCTGCCATCATCTGTTTAGCAAGATTCAGCATTGGTCCCAGAAAATACGAGAGAGACATTTAGTTGTCTATACCGACTTCAATTCCCTTTTAAACTCATTAAAAGGTTTCCATTTCAGATGTGTGTGCAACAGACTCTGAGTTTGACTCTACTAAAGCCGGTGTCCTCCTCTGTCAATTTTCCGTTTTAAATTCTCGTAACCAATTCAAAGACGGCGTTCCATTAATTAGCTCAAAGGGAAATACACTAAATCAAGTGGGAGGAAAAAGCTACTCTTACAGCAGAAACAACTCCAGATACATACTCACATGCAATACAAGTTATAATATGAAAATTTGGGAGTGGCAGAAAACTGACCAAAAAACAAAAGTACACCAAACCAGAAATAATGATTAAATCAAGTCAATGCATCTTCTATAACCTTAATGCCAGGTCGACAACAAATTTTAAAAATGTGACTCCAGACAAAATTAAGACAATTTGACAGGTCTCAACGGAAAAAAAAATGGAAAGATCCCAGTAAAAAATGAGGCAGATGCATCTGCCAATGTAGATAGTTTGGGAGTGGTTGCATGATCCTCCAGTCAAAAGAAAATGTCACTTTTCCATAGAAGGGCGGATGACAGGTTGAAAAGAATTAAAAAGGAGAGTTTTTGAAGAAGAAGAGACAATGGCTGGTTAGTAGATCTAATGTATTCGAGGTTTTTATCCAAACATTTAAATTTTCGGTTTTCCCAATCAAATGATTCCATTACTAAACCATTATCAATCAAGAAATTGATGTAAGGTGAGTTTGGGTGAAGTTGTTGAACGAATTACACTGTCCAGAAGTGTTTGATGTGTTTGCGAAAAAGAACTTTGGGATAGAAGAGTTCCACCAGCATAAGAATAAAGAACTTTAAGGTTCACCACCAATGAATTGGATAAAGAACTGAAGGAATCACTCACTTGAGAGAATTTCTCATATATTATCAACTCAAGAAACTGCATGCATACAACTGAGAGTGCACCTCTTCTCCAGAGAGAAGACACTAAACTAGGAAACATTAGGTTTGGAAACGTAAACTTAGGAAACATTAAACTAGGAAATACTATACTAGGAAACATCAAATTAAGAAACCAACTTCAACTGGAGACCTACTCATATTAGTAAACATACTTAATTTTGGGAACAACCCTTCAGCCATTAATTCAGTTGATGAGCCTTTATTCTTCACATATAGAAACTCCGTCTTGATCGCTTTCTCCTCATTGGAACCCATTGGATCATGATATGGCTGAAATCTCCCTTCGCTTGCATAAACGTCAAATGGTCTTTCAATGGAACTTGACACTCCCATATCAGAAATATTGGATTGCGGTTAACAGGAATGTCAATATGACAAAATCTGAACATATCTGTTAACATCAAGTTCAACGCAGTACACTAACAGAACTTTTGAAGGAGTCCAACTTGCACAAAATCCTCTCTATGAGGGGAAGAGATCTTCCCTCATAGATGCGCCTCTTCCGATGAAAAGAGAGCATGGGAGGCAACATGATCTAATTCCAAGAAACAGTGAAACCATATTAAGTGGAGAAAAGTGAAGCAAAAGAGTAAATTTCTGTCTTTCAAATGTCTTTTTTTTTTGGTAAGGTATCTGTCTTTCAAATGTCTGTCTTGCTGAAGATGCAAAAACACATACATTTCTTCCAACTTGTCCATAAACTTCCTCGTGCTTTGCATCATTTCTTCCTAATGTTCATTACTAAGCAGCCAAAGGTAGAATCAGAAAGGTGCTATGTCCACGGCAAACACTTAAATCTGTACTCCACCCTTCTAGAACTTGATCAAGGTCAGCTCTTCATCATACTTTCTCTCAAACCCAACTCACGAAAAGAAAATAAGAGGGTAGTTCTCATTTCCTTGGTCTAACACACATACTATTAAACTTCACATATGTCGACAAGATGATTACCATCATCCTTATGTTCTTGATCATCTACTTAAAACTAATTCAATAACTTCAAAGGCATGTCAAACAAATCCAGCTATCCTCTATAAGGTATCGCACCACTGCACTGGTGAACTCGAACCCATAAAAGCCAAATTGCATCCAGATTAACCATAAACACTTTTGAATAAACCACAATAGATAATACTCCAGCAACTATAAAGTTGAAACCTTAGTCTAGATAATTCCACCATGGACTAGGATGTCATAACTCGAACAATTCGACTGTTCTCATTCCACATGCAGAAAGGGATGTCATCTGTAAAGCAACTGCCAGCATCTACTGTGACTTTGCAGTGCGCAAAACACAGTCTAATCAACGTATGTTCTCAAGTACTTGCATATTATCACGCTTTGGAGGACTTCAGCAGATCATGTTACTCCTTCACTCAATACTTTCCACCAGCTGCCAACTTTGCACTTTAAACCAACCGAAGTGAACATAAATTCCCTATTGCCTTTGTCTCATCCTTAAAATTTCACAGGCACAGACAGTTCCAAGTTCCTAAAATCTAAACAGTGCTCAAATCTCTGTTACACTGTTCAGATTTTTCTCCTAGACCACAAACAGCTAATAGTAGAAAACCTGTTACAGAGTATATACAAATTTACTAGTCGAGACTGGATATCAATTCCAAAGGTTTTCTATTTGCCCCCATTCGAAATCAAACTCCAAGGTTCACCCTCACTAATATGCAGGTCCACTTGCAACTAGTTTCAAAGAGCTTGACAATTATGAAGCCTCCACCTTGTTATCTGAAATATGCCGAGTACAAGGGATCCGTTTTCACTAATGCACTGACCAACTTCCTTCATCCTAATATTTACTAAATACAGATTCACATTAGTAGGATGATCTTTTTATTCACGAGAATTGATTCCCTGGTTAGAGGCGCATGCAACAGTGAATGAAAAAGACAGATCTTTTCGAAATGTAAATGCAATAAAAGTCTATCTCAAACAATAAATGTACCTTAAAAATGAGTCAAAGCTAGTCTCTTCACTTGTTCGGGTTCCTATTTCCCATATTGAACCGAGATGGAGTCTAAAGCTGGTCATATAGTGACATGCTATTGAGACTTCCCCTTTTGTGAATAAAGGACTAGCTGCAAAAAAGGCACCACCAGCAGCTATATTTCTCGCAAATCATATTTAAAAATATATTACATCTCAAACCTTTCTAGATATTGTCTTTCTCCATTACATCTACCAAACCAACAGACTCCAACCGTTAATCACCCAAAACCAACTTTGTCGATTAAAGGATCGGGGGACAAACTCATATGAACATCCACCAAAAATTTATTGCCGAACTTTTAGCCTCGATATGGTTAAGGAAGAACAGCTTCCTTGATCAATAGAAGACCCACACAGCATTGCATTCAAGCTATTCATTTTGAGATTCAAAATTGTCGGACAGCTTTCTTGTTTCCAATGTTCATAATATGATTGCCTAGAGCTCACGAAACCAAAATGGTACCTCCATTCAAGTATCTATTCCTTCATTACTCTCTGATCTATTTATACCACAAAAGCTTCAGAGCAAAGATATTCGATCTTTATGCTCTGTCCTATATTGGCCAATAGCTCCAAGGAATAACCAAGAGATATCCCTTCTTCACCTCAGTTTATATTCTGCTTTCTCGAATATCTCAACGTCCAGAATTTCAGAGAATCACCTCTCCAAACAAATCAAGAAATAGGCAATGTTTGACAGAGCAAACAGCCACAAATCAGGTACCGCACCTTTCCCAACTCCAAATAGAGCAGCTAAGCTTTGAAGACCAAGCGTACCATGAATTTCTTTTCTGGTCAGGCCATACGACATCATGATAACAACAGTTTTAACCACCCATAAGAAGCCATGGCAAGCGGACCATTGGCAAGCCATTTATACGTATCTTCAAGGTTGTATTAATGTAAAAATACACACATAGAGGTAACTTTTCTTTTTGATGAACTTTGCAATGATACACTTCCAAGTAGATGTCAAGATATTAGTGCATCTATTTTGTATATATTTGTGCAAATTGTCTCAACCAAATAAGAAAGGAAAAATAAAAATTCTCCCAGAAATGCTTTTATCTTTTTCATAAATCTTTTGACTTGAGAAGAACTAAGCACAAACATGTATCAATAATTTCATCCTTGCTGAGAAAATTATCTTTTTCACAAACTAAACATGCGTTCAAGAAAAGTGAAATTAAAAAGAAGATTTTTTTTCAGTCCATTATCTGTGGAAACGAATTCTGATAACATTGCTAGAAAACCAAACTGCCCCTCAGTTTTCCAACAAGGCCAGTCATACCCTCCAAAAAACCGTCCATTTCCTTGATACTTCTATGAACTAAGAAAAGCTCATCCTAGTAGGTAGAAATCAATTCTATTCCTGTTACACTTCCAACTTCAAACATTGAAAAACAAAGATGATCATGGCTCTTCAGATACTACACCAGGACAAACCGCTCACTTTAGTACTATGGGCCACAAAATCAAAAGGATTAGCTAAAAATGTTACTATAGAGAACTGACAAAATCTCCATCAGAGGGAAGTACAGAACCCACACACATGTAGACTCCAAATGCCTCAATCAAAATAATTTCACGTAAACCAAGTAGTTTTTGCGCATGATGGGAATGCTTATACAACTATATTAAAAGGCCCAATATTGGAGTTAGTTTTGCACCTAAAAAAGGCAAAGACATGTTTTCTAAGAAGTCACTCAAAGAAAATGCAATATCCTCAACATTACCGCCTCCCCCACAACACCCACAAAAAAAAAAAATCCCCCTTTTGCTTTCACTCTTCTCCCCCAACTCAAAATCAAAGAAAGGAAAGAGATATCAACCCAATTCATCTAACTTGAGAATGTTATAAGAATAGAGTTGGCATGATAATCCCACTTGATGTAATAGAAGATAATTACAAGTAACACCCTCGTAAAAATGATGAGAAAATCATGAGTCACTTCCATTCAAAGCTTCCAAATCAATACACCTTTAGGCTTTTAATTATGAAAACCAACAGTTCAGATTTCATAAAATGGTAGGACTTCATGAAAATAACCATTACACAATCAGGCTTCATTGCACAACTCAATTTACAGCGATTTTTTTTTATAAATAAACGGACATTAGATCTGAATGCAAATCATAGGAAATGGAACAAAGGCTAAAATTTAAGATTGGTTAGAAAATCCATTCTTTCTGTAGTCATTTGAAAAACCTTTGGACTCCACACGAGGTCTCAATGCAAACCCTAGGGTTTCAAACAATGGCAAAAATGTAGACACAATTCCTTTGTTGTGTGTGTTTTGGGCATTACTAATTCAAAAATGACACCACTACCACTTACTGCCAACACGGTAGCTTTCCAGTGACCAAAGAAAGAATATACGGTAGCTTCCCATGCGCATCGGACTGACAAAATAAACAGCTGATGTTCAAGACTTAAACAGAACATTTAGTTCCCAACCAAAGACAACACAAGTTGAATCCTCCACCAGAAAACCAATGAAGGGGGAACAGGAAAGGAAGAAACAGAGGAGCATCATTAGATGCGAATTTTCCTGTTTTCGCAATGCAAAAACCCCGCCGTCTCGATATAATCATGGACCAAAACGTTCGAGGAAACACTTACACTAAAGAAACGTTAACGGGAAACAATAACACGACTAAAGCCTCAAAAGCTAAAGGAAGGAAATAAAAATAAGTGCCAACAGAGCACGGTTCTCTCCCAGAAACCCTAGCGTCTCGTAACAAATTTAGAAAGTCACAGCTCACTAGAATTAATTCCAACCCGTTCCCCAACACAGCAGCAAAAAATCCAGAGACACCCGCACGACTCAAACAACTCCCGCGCCAATTTGCAGAGCCGTGCATTTCCTCGGGCAAAACGCCCTCTTCGGAACAACACGGCGGGGGCTCCAGAAACCCTAGCCCCCCATCACCTAACCCCGAACCAACAATTCCCCACCAACCACTCGCGAGACCAACGAATTTCCACCTACCCCAAGCCAAGCCTCCGCATACAAAATCGCAAGTTTTCAGAGCAAAGATCGAAACTTTGCACATGGTCAAGGCTCAAAAATGTCGTCACGGTTTCGACGCGGAGCACCGAGGCCGAAAGCAAGAAAAGCCCGAGAGGGACAGAGAGAGGGGAAGGGAGGGAGGGAGGGAGACGGAGACACCTTCTTGGTCCAGCCGGGGGGAGCGGGGAGCTCCAGCGACAACACCTCGTCCTTCTCCACCGAGCCCGCCATTCCAAAAGCCTCCTCCCTGCCAGCCGCACGAAACCCCCAGAAACACCGAACCCCAACACAAAGAGAGAGCACACCACTTTCAGCTGCAGCTCACGCGCGCGCGCCCGCACCCGACACACCTGGCTCGACCCAGAGAAAGCCAAGCAAAGGTAACGAAAAGGGTTGCACAGAGAGAGGGAGACGGAGAGGGGTCCGGAAGCTGCTTACCCTTTTGTCAAGCTGCGGGGGGTCTGCGTCGCTCTGTCCGCGTCTCTCTCTCTCTCTCTGGGCGTGGGTGTGTGCGTTATCTCGTGCGAAGGGGACGAATTTGAAGTGTGTGTGATGATGACGATGAAAGTGATGACACAGAAAAACAACTCTCTCTCTCTCTCTCTCTCTCTCTCTCTGTTTCACAGGAGTTATTAATATTTCCTTAATTTTTTTATTTTCTGGTTTTTTTTTTTCGGTGAGCTCGTGTGTTTGAATGTTGCGGTCACGGTGCGCCGTGGGGGGCGACACGTGGCGCGTCCCGACAAGGAAGCAACGGTTTGGATCAGGTCGGTAACGCGTGGCACCCCCTCTCCCGGGGTGGGGGGGCCCCGGTTCCGGGGCTCCGAGGCTCCGGTTCGGTTCTTGGGCCGGGCCGATTTTCTTCCTTTCTCTCTTTTTCCCACTGCTTGTTATTTTTCCTTTTTTTTCTCCTGATTATTGTAAAAAGAGAAAGGACAAAAAAAAAGGCACGTTTTGCCCTTTGAGGCTTTCCCTTTTTTTTTTATTTTCCTAATGTCGTTTGTCGCTCGTCGTAGGCTTCGGCTTGAGAAGATCGTGTCGCAATCCTTTTAATTAATTGTGTAGAGACGTGGCGAGACTAGAGTTTTGGAGTAGAAGGAGAGGGATGAGTGAAAATCAAAAGTGAGAGAGAGAGTTTGTTATGATGGTGTTAAAGTTCGATAAGGGTCAGAGGTGAAGAAATATAGGGAGGGGGTCATTTTCTGAAAGTTTTATAACTCGATTGTACTTTCGCAACAAGATTTAGGACTCAATTGCACTTTCGTGACAAATTTTCGAACTTTTAATGCACTCATTCCAAAAAAATAATACAAGATAAGTTTCACACAGTAAACCAATCTGTGTTTGATGCATATACCAACATTTTCACCCATTTGTTGAAACATTCCCTATCGCCGCCGGACACGGCAAATAATTATGCTCTACAACAGATTTAGATCGAGTCAATAAGCCTCATGGCACCAACTAGAGCGAGGCCTTAAAAGGGCAGACTACGAAAAACAAGGAGAGAACCGGACATTGCTCCAGACACCATTGTAATGGTAAAGAAAACAAAATTTTGAGCTACACCATCACTGGACATATACCTTAAAAAATCGGAGGAAAGCTGATCATGTTGCTTTTTTCCGAGCAAATCTCTGCAAGGACTTTGGCAGTTCGGCTTCCTCGCTCGTTTTTTGCTTCTTTCTAGATAATGCTTCCTCTTCTTTCATCCGTGGTTCCAAGAAAGGCCTCTTGGTTCTGGCAATAATTTCTTGCTTCTTCTTTGCATTCCTACTCGGTTTGCTCCTCCCCTTTGTTTTCTTCTTCATCGGCATGTCCTTGACGGCTGCAATGGCAGCTTCCATCTCCGATTCTCTCTCCTGCTTGGTAGGCTTCTGTTTTCTACTTGGTGGCTTCACCGTGCCAATCTTTGATGGATCAAACATGATGCTCTCCGGAGGAAGTTTGTCAAGAAGAGAGCGCACTTCCTTTTCTCTCCTCTGCTTAGACGTTTCAAATGGATTTGCAACCCAAGAATCAAAGTTTGGTTCTCCTGATCCCAGAATTAGAATAGAAGACCAGCCCACAGAGTGAGCTATGCCCAAGACATCTTCATATGGACGGAACAATAGTTTCTTTATCTGGTACCTGTTGACACCTAAATTTTACCGGCCATTTAGTCGTAATTTGCATAGAAAATTAGGGATTAAATTTTAACCCCTAAACAAAAATATTAAAGTTGCATAACATATAATTTAGGTTCATTTTAATTTAATTGCATTCTGCATAGGATTGGCGGTGGCGAACGAGCTTAAAATTCATTGAATGAGACTCGGCTCGCTCAGAAGGCAAGGGTCGAGAATCTCAAGTCAAACAGGCTCGGTTGTTTTAATTTGAACTTAATTTAGATTATTGTGCTTAATTAAATAAAAGCCCAAGTTAATTCATCCAATTTAAATTAAATTAAAATCTAAGCCCAAGCCTAAGCCCATTAGGACTAGAGAACCCATTTAATTGACCTAGATTAGCTTTATAAACATGACATTAGGTCAGATTAGAGGAGGGGGTCTCACAATTTTTCAGATCTGATTCTTAGAGGGTGACACGAGAGAAACACAAGTGAGAGAGAGAGGACGAGCCGCTGCTTCCTGCGTCTTACCACGAACCTTTTCGCCGCCGCACGTCCCCGCATCATGAGCATCACGTAGCCCCTGTTGCCGCAGATCATTTTGTTCTTCCTCAGTTCGGTGTTATCGCAACCTCAAAGTGAAGCCTTGAAGATCCCCCCATGCAGACGCCGAGAGGAGAGGACGTGTAGAAAAACTTCTTCGTCCAACTTCCCTAGGTCAGCCGCGTCAGCAACATCTAGAGAAGTCCACGTTCTTCCTTGGCGTTGACACCACCAGTCTTGCATGCTTCTTTCGTGATCTACATCAGAACGTGGAAGAAGACAACAACACTCTGACAATACATGGAATAAACGAGAGACTCTAGGGAGATTGAGAGAGCAAGAGAGACTCGGTTGTGTGCATATACAATCGTACTGCCTTCACCGCCCTACCTTGTACCTGCACCGTGCCATCAACTTCTTTGCGGCTAGACCTGCGGATGCGAGAGGACGGCCTGCTGTGCCAATCGCTGGTGCTGCCCCTGTCCCGACGAGTTGCAACCGTTGCTTCCATTCCGATAAAGGACGTCTGTCTACTCCCGCCGTTGCCGCAATTCTCGCACAACGAGCATTACACTGAGATGAAGCCACTGCCATGCCGGAGAGCCGCCCACCGTGATGCGCCGCTGTCCTCGCCGTTCCTTCCGCCGGAGATCCCGCTTGCCTGCCCGCCGGTGCCGACGTCGCCGTCATCGATCGTCCCAATCCACAAACCCAATCCGCGATCCAAATTAGTAAATTTTTTTAAATTAGGTAAGGATATTACTTGAATATTCTTTTCAAATATTTAATTTCCTGATTCGTGGATGTTTGAATATTTCGTGAATATCATGTGGAATATTAGATATCTTAAGATAATTATCTGATATCCGTAATGTTTAAAAATATTCAAAATTAGGAAACTTTCCTAATTTAGCAACGTATCTGGACGACTATTCAACCTTATCCCTAAGGTACGATACGCGGCAATACAAAAAATTATTATCCTATCTATAATCACTTAGATACGACAATGATTTTTATCTGCTTTCCAAATTTGAATAATCGACTTTCCGTCGATATCTATAACCCTATATATATGATCGATAGTTCGATTTATTTGCCTAATCCGAATTTGATCAAATGAATTTTGCGGATCTCGTGGTTGTTTTGAACGTAGATATTATCTCCGTTTAAATTGTTTTTCCTTTTCAAATAAAAAAGAAAATTCAAAAAAAAAAATATCAGTTAGGATTTAAATTAGAGTTTTGTATGTCTAGGGAATCATAAATATATCTAGAAAGATAGGATAATTATTTAATTTAAATTAGGACTTGAGATTATCTATTTCCTAATTTAAATTAGATATTATTCTAATCTTAATAGATTGTTTAGATTATTTGATAATTTCGAATTTTGCCTAAAAATCCCAAAAAGAGTCACTTTAGGATAGAATAAGTCATTTTCCTTAGGATAGATTGCATTCTTAATTTAGGTAATTTTTTAATTTCGAATTTTAATAGAAAATACCAAAAAAAAGTCATTAGATTGCACGTTAATTTAGGCATTTTTATTATTCCGAACTTCATTAGAAAATACTAAAATTAAATCATTTGCCCGTCATTAGAATTAGGTCACGTCGTCGCATGACATATAATTTGCATGTTAGGTTTCATTAATTCGCATGTCAATTTTTGCATGTCATTGCATATAGGTTAGTTTTTATTTAAATAAGTGAAAATCCAAAAAAATTGAGTGAATTGCTTGTTAATTAGAAATCATATTAGGATTGTCAAAGTGATTTTCTAGCTAACAATGCAGATACTTGCATTGCTTCGAGGTAAGTCATTCTTCCAAACTTGCAATTTATTTAACACTTTCTTAGGTGTTAAATTGGTGACTTGCGCACCTGCATGATCACCTCACATGTTAGTGACTAAGTTGAAATGGATCCAAACTGCATGCCAAAACATTTTTTTGAAAAGAAAAGGTACCGAAAGGGCGTTAGACTAAATCTAGCGTAATCAAGTCCCCGAGCTTAGAATTTCTGGTTCGTAGGAATAAAACATATCTCACTATGTTTTATTTAGGTTTCTAATCGACCTACCACAAATTGATTAGTGGCGACTCCAAGCATGAAAACATTTGCACGTGAAAAACTTAAACCCTAAGTTGCAAATTGGTAGGGCTTGAGAGGGCCCGAATTAATATTAGTCTTAATAATCCATTAGCCAGAAAAAGTAAAATTTTTTAGGTCGCGACAGTACCCTTTCGCCATGGAATGAGTCATGTATCCGCTGTAGCTCTAAGATTTCGAGAAATTTCCCGAGATCTGCACAAATGAACTAGTTGCAGCAGCAAGCAAACCCTTCTGACTGAAATCCAGGGTGTTCGCATGGACAAGCAAAGTTTGAAGAACCTCGAACTTTCTCAAATCCCATATTTTGATTTTCCTTTCCTTGCCAAAAGTTGCCATGATATGGCCGTTAGGATGGAATGCCAATGTTGATACAGGGCCGCGATGAGACAGCATCTTGACGAGAGGAGCTGAAGTGGTGGGATTCCACATGGTTACCGTCCCACCTGAATGACCCAAAGCAACCACCCCATTGAAGGGATTCACCTGCATTACATATGTACAACCTAAACTATTCCGAAAGTTGCCAACTGTTGGGATTCTCCTTAATTAGTCGGGAGAATTAATGCATTGATGACCACGTAGTTCCAATGCAACCAACTTGATGACCGCTTAGTTCCAATGCAACCAACTCGCATTGAAAACGAAGAGTTTTGCAAATCTCCATGCTTTGGAAAGATGCTTTACGTCCACCTTATTTATTGATGAAGAATCTAGAGCATGGAAGAGATGTCTCCTGGCCCTCTATAAATAGGGGATGAAGAGATATGTTGGATGGTGACGTGAGATCCGGTGTATATTCCACATTAAAGACAAATTCGACGAGAGTCGGTGAGGTCGAAGGTTTCGACAACCTCTTTTGATAAGAAAGTTCATCTGTGAGAGAGATTGTTATCCTCTTGTAGTAGGTTGTAATCTACCAATAGGTGAGGGTAATCCACCAATTTTCGGTGAAGAAATATTGTTGTAAATCCTACTATTATAGTGGAAGATCTTCGTGGTTTTTCTCTTTCGAGGGGTTTTTCACGTAAAATCCGTGTGTCTTCGTCTCTACATTTCTCTTATTTCTTTTTGCCAATATTGATCACGCACGGAGGGAGAAAGGGTTTCACTTCCGCATCATTATTATATGCCTTTTTCCCAATAGTGGTATCAGAGCCTGGTTCAAAGGCATCGTGTGTTTCAAGATGGAGGCTACCGTCACCCATGATGGTGATATGTTCAAACTCATTGCGGAAAACTATTCCTATTGGAAGCCCATGATAGAGGACCACCTATATTGCAGGGACTTGTACGAGCCTGTCATCATTGAGGAGAAGCCAGAGGAAAAGAGCGATAAAGAGTAGGAACTCTTAAATTGCAAAACAGTCGCCATGATCCGCAAATATATCGATAGAAGTTTGTTCAAGCATGTGTCGACACACACCAATGCTCATGAATTATGGGCGAAGCCAGAATCATGATTCAAAAGAAGACGCCTCGTAATAAAGCTCACCTAGTGCGACGATTAGTGAAGTTGGAGTATAAGGAAGGTCAAAGCATGATAGAGCACTTAAACACTTTTAAGGGGCTCGTGAATCAATTGACGAAGATTGAGATGAATATTGATGATGAGTTACAAGCCCTTCTACTCCTCAGTTCCCTACTAGAAAGTTGGGACACGTTGGTTGTTACTCTAAGTAACTTAGCCCCAGAAGGCAAGCTCACCATGGATGCCGTAGCCGATAGCCTATTAAATGAAGAGGCTTGGAGAAAAGAACGAGGCACGTCCAGCCAATATGAGGCCAACATCGTCGACAATCATGGGAGAAACGAGTTCCGTGGTAGAAGTAAAAGCCGCGGCCATGATAAGCCTCATGGGCATTCTAGATCTCGCCCCAAAGTAATTTGTTACTATTGCGGGAAATCCGGTCACAAGAAACCGGAGTGCCGATTTCTTAAGAGAGATCAAGAGTCCAGCAATGTCAAGCCAGACCAAGTTGACCCAAAGAAGAACGAAGAAACGAACATTACAGCCGTCGCAGCAACTGAAGATGATGATGTCTTCCTAATTGGTGAAGACAACTACCTCAACGTTGCCGACAATGATATTTCGTGGATCATTGATTCGGGTGCATCCTTCCACGTTACTCCACATGAAGGATTTTTTTCATCCTACCAAAGTGGCGACTTTGGTACAGTCAGGATGGGAAACCGTGTTACCAGCAAAATTATTGGAATTGGTGAAGTCACTTTGATGACTGACACGGGATATAAGCTGATACTGAAGGAGGTGAGACATGTTCCAGATATACGTCTCAACCTTATCTCAGCTGGGAAGCTAGATGATGCCAGGATGGTGAATCACTTTAGTTCAGGCAAATGGAAACTCGTCAAAGGGAGTATGGTCATTGCCCGAGGAAAGAAACAAGGTTCCTTGTACGTCATGCAAGGAAGTGCATGCAACGGAGATGCTAATATTGCCGACATTGACTCAAGCCTAGAGTTATGGCACAAGAGGCTTGGTCACATGAGCGAGAAGGGATTGCAGATCCTCGCCAAGAAAGAACTACTCTCTGACGTGAAAGGCCAATTGCTAGAGGCCTGCACTCACTGCTTAGCCGGCAAACAGCGCTGAGTATCATTTCAGAAACCAGATCACCCCAGAAGGAGAAGGTATGTTCTTGATTTGGTTCATACTGATGTATGTTCAATGACAGAGAAATCTCTCGATGGTGCATATTATTTTGTCACCTTTATCGATGATCGCTCCAGAAAAGTATGGGTGTATTTGTCGAGCACGAAAGATCAAGTTCTCAAAACTTTCAAGGAGTACCATGCCATGGTAGAACGAGAGATTGGGAAGAAATTAAAGTGCATGCGAGCCGATAATGGTGGTGAGTATCGTGGCCCTTTCGAAGCATATTGCAGGTCACATGGCATAAAATTGGAGAAGACGCCTCCAAAGACGCCTCGGCTAAACGGCGTAGCTGAGAGGATGAATCGAACCATTGAGGAAAGAGTTCGATGCATGTTATCTCATGCCAAGCTACCCAAATCATTTTGGGGTGAAACCGTGAAGACTGCCGTTGATATAATCAACTTGTCACCGTCAAAGCCTTTGGATGGAGAATTCCCAGAGGAGGCTTGGACAAGAAAGAAGGCGTCATATGATCATCTGAAAGTGTTCGATTGCCGAGCATTCGTCCATATTCCTAAAGACGAACGATCTAAGCTCGATGCGAAGAACAAGGAGTCTATTTACCTTGGCTCACCAAGAGATGAGTTTGGTTATCAACTATGGGATCCTATCAAAAGGAGGATCGTGAGAAGTCGTGATGTTGTCTTCTTTGAAGACCAAACTCTTAAAGACATAGAGAAACCCAAAACCAGGATCATTATCCATTCTGATCCTGTGTTACCCTCTAAAAAGAGTGATGATTCATGGGAAGAGTCATCACAAAATAACAATGAAGAAGTGGGCGATGATGTCGAACCACCAACAGAGGAGCCTGTCGAAACGACAGAGACAGAACCTGTCGAACCAGAGCCTCAAGTTCAACCGAGGCAATCCACTAGAATCAAGCGTCCCTCCATTAGATATCCTCTAGATGATTATACAGTCTTTGTAGAAGAGGGGGAGCCTTAAAGCTATGAAGAAGCAATGACCAGCAATAAGAAAGAAGAATGGGTGAAAGCCATGCGGGAGGAGATGCAATCCTTGCATGAGAATTATACCTATGATCTAGTTGAGTTACCGAAGGGAAGGCGAACATTGAAAAATAAGTGGGTGTATAAACTCAAAACTGATGAAAATAGCTTGCGGCCAAGGTACAAAGCTCAAATTGTTGTCAAAGGATGCAATCAGAAGAAGGGCATCGATTTCGATGAGATATTTTCTTCGGTAGTGAAGATTTCATCGATCCGAGCTGTCCTTGGTATAGCTGCCTCCTTAGAATTGGAAATTGAACAGCTCGATGTGAAGACTGCATTTCTTCACGGAGACCTAGAGGAAGAGAACTACATAGAGCAACCCAAGGGTTTCAAAGCTCCAGGAAAAGAGCACCTAGTGTGTCTACTCAAGAAAAGTCTCTATGGTTTAAAACAAGCACCAAGACAGTGGTATAAGAAATTTGATTCGTTCATGATGGAACATGACTTCAAGAAAACTCACGCTGACCACTGTGCGTTCATGAAGAGATATGCTAGTGGTGATTTTATTATTCTTCTACTTTATGTCAATGATATATTAATAGTTGGGCAAGACTCAAAGAAAATTGATGCACTGAAGAAGGCCTTGAGCTAGTCTTTTTCTATGAAAGATCTTGGCCAAGCAAAGCAGATCCTTGGGATGAAGATTGTTCAAGATCGTTCGAAGAAGCTATTATGGCTATCCCAGGAGAAATATATCGAGAAGATTCTCGAGAGATTCAACATGCATAAGGCCAAAGCAATAAGTACTCCTTTTACTGGACATTTCAAATTCAGTCAGAAACAGAGTCCTTCAACTGAAAAAGAGAAAGAAGAGATGATGAACGTGCCATATTCATCGGCGGTTGGCAACCTTATGTATGCAATGATATGCACCACACCCGATATTACTCATGCAGTCGGTGTTGTGAGTCGATTCCTTTCGAATCTAAGGAAGGAACATTGGGCTGTTGTCAAATGGATATTTCGATACCTTCAAGGTACATCAAAAAGGTGTTTGTGTTTCGGCAAAGAAAAACCCGTGTTAAAAGGATACACAGATGCAGATTTAGGTGGTGATGTTGACTCAAGAAAATCGACATTAGAGTACCTAACTACCTTTGCAGGGGGAGCTGTGTCATGACAGTCGAAGCTCCAAAAATGCGTTGCCCTGTCTACCACTGAAGCCGAATATATTGCAGCCACAAAAGCATGTAAAGAAATGCTCTGGATGAAGAACTTCGTGCTTGAGTTGGGTCATAAGCAAGAAAAGTATGTATTGAGATGTGATAACCAAAGTGCCATACACTTGGCGCAAAAATTCAGCCTATCACTCTCGCTCAAAACATATTGATATGTGTTACTATTGGATTCGGGATGTGATAGAGGAGAAGCATTTACAGCTCAACAAGGTTCAAATCGACGAGAACTGGTCCGACATGATGACCAAGGTTATTCCGGCGAAGAAGTTCAATGAATGCTGCGAAGGTGCAGGTATGGTAGTTATCCCCTCTAATTAATTTGAAAGGGGAGATTTGTTGGGATTCTCCTTAATTAGTCGGGAGAATTAATGCATTGATGACCACGTAGTTCCAATGCAACCAACTTGATAACCGCGTAGTTCCAATGCAACCAACTCACATTGTAAACGAAAAGTTTTGCAAATCTCCATGTTTTGAAAAGATGCTTTACGTCCACCTTATTTATTGATAAAAAATCTAAAGCATGGAAGAGATGTCTCATAACCCTCTATAAATAGGGGATGAAGAGATATGTTGGATGGTGACGTGAGATCCGGTGTATATTCCACATTAAAGACAAATTCGACGAGAGTCGGTGAGGTCGAAGGTTTCGACAACCTCTTTTGATAAGAAAGATCTTCTGTGAGAGAGTTTGTTATCTTCTTGTAGTAGATTGTAATCCACCAATAGGTGAGGGTGATCCATCAATTTTTGGTGAAAAAATATTGTTGTAAATCCTACTATTATAGTGGAAGATCTTCGTGGTTTTTCTCTTTCGAGGGGTTTTCCACGTAAAATCCGTGTGTCTTCGTCTCTACATTTCTCTTATTTGTTTTTGCCAATCTTGATCACGCAAGAAGGGAGAAAGGATTTCGCTTCTGCATCATTATTATTATACGCCTTTTTCCCAACACCAACCTTCCCCCCCATCGTAACATCCGGATAATGAAGTTGGCCGAATTTATTTATGGATGCCAAGAGGAAATGGTTTTTCAGAAATTGAAGCCTAAGCACTGCTCCATGTTCCTAAAAGATGGAAAAGTTAGAATGAAACTGATCCACAATCGTCTTTAGATAATTTTCTATAAATTTGCAACAAAAACAAAGATATGAGCCAGCCTAGACGGCCCATGGTTTATTGCTTTTTCAAAGATTTCTGTGAATATATACGTTGCCACTTTGCATCTATGCATATAAAGGTAGCTTATCATTTGTATAACCTAAGACCTACAAAAATGTAAAACCAGAGTTTTATTCCAAGATCCAAAACTGTCAGCACTACTAAAGATCGTTATGAGAAAGTCAAGAGTCCAAAGTTACAAAAGAAAATTTTCATGTGAAGGTAGAGATTTCAACTTTGTTGGCAAGCAGCAAGAGGAGATGTATAATGGGATATTGAGTTGCACAGACACTTGCCCGTGAAAACCAGAGGAAACTTACGAGCAGTCAAGTTACATGGTAATACAGAGGAGTCACCCATTGGAGCACAACTTCAAAACTTAAGCTACTTTATCAGGTGAAATTTTATAGAAATGATCCTGTTTATGAGCGTCCTCAGGACATTATAATTGATGAACCAAACAGTGCAATTGGAAATGCATATATTGTTTGCATGTATCACAAGACAACCGAACAGACCAAAAAAAACTCTCCTATCATTTTCAAAGTAAAATTGACGTACTTACTAATGCCCTAAGAGCATCCTCTAAACCAGTGACTTGGAGCATTTTTTAACATTTTCCTTATGGATGTACTATCAGGAATTACGCCGTTATTATCAGTCGGCCCCTAAAAAGGAATTTAAATGGAAGTGAATTTCATCAATAGGATTTCTATTATTGGCCAATTTCATATGACAATAATGTAATATTTACAGGAACAAGAATCGGACAAAAAGGCAATATCATGTACAAGAGGAACCTGGAGAAATACTTGAAGATCTCATGTACTAAAAGGAAAGCTATTGTGAAAGAACCAACTCTATGAATTCCTAGGCCCTTTCAATGTGTTAACTAGCAAAAAACGAATCCTAAATAGCAATAGACAAGGACAGAGGAAAGTCATCCGAAACATGACAAGAGAGTAACTAATTTACTAATCAAAACAATAAATGCCACAAAAAGTTGATAGATGTATATTAGGTATTACTCAAAAACAAAATAAAAACCTTTAGAGAGTGCAATTCAATACCGTCCCTGTTGTAGATATAAGGGTACCTGCCAAGTTCAAGGAAGATACATATGATAATCAACCATCAAGATGTGTCACTCTTCCAAAAGCTGCAAAATTTGCAAAATCTTCTTGACTGAAACCAATTAAACAACATCTTACTGCTTTATTTTAATGGACAAGAGACAACACATTACTCCGATTATTCTAGAACTTCACCACTGTAATTCTGGTGAGTTGAAAACTTTAATTTTCCGTGAATCATCATCATAATTTCCTCTGCGTCTTTTATCATGTCATTATGAGTCTTGAAAGTAGATCATCTTAATCCAAGAGAAGAATTAACCCCACATTCACCACAATTGTCTACTTACCAGTTTGGATATCCATACATTTAGTATAAATTGCTGTATCAATTTAAGATGTATAAACAACGAAATGCTTGGCGGTTCACCTGAATAACAAAGACAAGGTTGAAACATGTCCTTATTTATTGTAAGTGGGTAATTTGTAATTCGACCACCTGACTATTTTTTGGGTGGGAGCAATCATATCCCACTTCATCAATTAGCAGTTAGACAGACTTCATTAATATATAAAGAGTCACTTCACAAAAGTTTCCAAATGAGGGCTCAACTTCCAACTTTCTCCTAAGCAAAGGGAACATATTATGCTTTGCACACAAAGTATAGGGTGCAGCAGATTGATGAGAACCTAATGATTGACGAATGGATCGGATAACATCCAGTTTTAAATAGTATGGGAAATTATTTCATAAAAGCAAGAAGTTCATGAGGTCAGACTCCAAATGAGCCAGAGTATAACGAGTGTCTAAACATTTTTGCAAAGTAGTTTCAGAACAAGCATCAGATTACATGGACAATAAGTAGAAACCATCATAACCACGCACACAAAATTAGACAGTCAGCATCAAGTCACGCATGCAATTTAGTATGCAAAGTGTTTAGATGATGATTGAAGCCAAGTCAAAAGAGAGATGCCTCTCTATTTTAGAGAGAGAGAGAGAGAGAGAGAGAGAGAGAGAGAGAGAGAGAGAGAGAGAGAGAGAGGGAGAGAGAGTACTCCTGCGTTGCACCAAAGAAGAGCTCGTTATGCAAGAAGATGACATCACGTACTGTTTCTCTAACCTGATAAAGAAAATATGGTTATCCAAGTCAGTCCCACAACAATCCAAAGCACATGTCGTCACAATTTAAATTGAAAGTGTCCCTATTAATTTTTGAGTAACAAGAACAATGAAAATCAGTTTAGTTGTCCATGTGTGGGGAATTACACACAAATGCCAAGAAACAAGATCAGCCATATCCCATGATATTGTTCCCACTTCATAGATATTTTAATGAAGCCTGAATTCAGCTACTTATTTAGCAATTCTCTAAGCAGTGGTTTACCCTCAAAATCCTGGATATTTAAGTTTTATAACAATTCTCCCAATTTCAAAAGCTCAATATAGATTAATGGCGAATAAATAGAGTCGACTACTTCTCAGTTTGGTTGCAAGACTTCGGCCTCAAAGATTGATGGTGTGTTCAAAACTTAAGTGGTGCCCTCCATACTTCTCAGTATCGTTTAAGTGCTCTTGATACTCGAGACATTCAGGATATCCAACAAGCACAAAATATCAAATCAAACAGGTCCAACAGTTCATTATACAAGGTGGGAAAGCTAATTACCTTCTTGGCATCATCAAGCATTTCTAGTTCAAAAGGGTTTCTAAAGTTTCCTCCACTATAGATCCTTTTGGAAATTTCAGTCCAACTTTTCTTTTGATTAGCTTTCAGTTTTATTGTTACTACTCCAATTATCCACTCAATCCATCTAGTGGATAGGGAATATTTCCTACAGAAAAAGATAATATAGATTATGTCCTCTCAACAATAAACGGTTGCTTCTACAAGCTCAACTCTCCCTTATCACTCCCAAATGTAACCATAATTTAAATATCGTCAAACTGAAACTGAGTGGAGATGATACTCCTATTATATGAATATTCTTATGAAATCCAGAAACACCCAAGATGCCTTTCAAGCTTACTTTCCAACCAACTAATCTCATTATTATCCTCACTGACATGTTATGGAGGGATGACGTCTATCACAAGCTCGAATGGAATCCTTCTTCGCCACCCAAATCACCTTATACCTTAATTTCTTTGATCAGACTCAAGTTCCTCATGTCAACAATAGCTAAGTGGCCCTTGAGTCCAGCTGCTGCCATATACCGACCACTAGAGGTGAAATCCAGAGTGCAAGGACCAAGATCTATGAATTAATTAATTTACTACTTGAAGTGAAAAATAAAGAGTAATTTCTTAACATGACTTCAAAACTTAAAAGGAAAAAGGAAATGACTCGGTTAAAACTCCTTGCAGTGGAATATTCCCAACCAAGGGTTTAGGCCTAGAATTGCCACCATATAATTGAAAAATAAATGCATAACTGTACCTCACAGATCAGATGATCAAAACAGTGAACACAAGAGATGGTTCTTAGCATAAAAGGCCAAATTTGTGTGTATGAGAGAGAGAGAGAGAGAGAGAGAGAGAGAGAGAGAGATTCATCTTTGGAAATAATTGAGCCAGCTTGAATTCAATACAATACACCATTCCATGCGGATGAATATGTTTGCAGGCAATCAAGGAATGCTGCGTACATTCTTCTAAGGGTTACAGAGGTTCCCTTTAGAATGTGTTTTCAAGGCAACAATATCTACCAGTATTGTTGTCTAGCATCAGCCAACTAATACCAACCTGGTAAAGACGATGTCATACTGATTTCTTGAGCTAGATATATCAATCACAAGCAATTGATTCTTGCCTGATTCTCCAAGTTTTTTCTATACCTTCAGCCTCCAGATAGCCTCCCTCACTCGGCATAAGCCACTAAAAAGAGAAACATTTATTGAAATGCTCAAAGGACGCATGGAAAATCAAATACTCCATTAAAACCCAAAAGTACAGTGTGAGAGTCATTTCAGCAAAAACTTTTGCACATCAGATAAAGCCAGCAAGTCAATTACATCTATCCACACAAAGATGGTGTTTGATAAAGCTTCGATATAGTAGCTACAACCAGGTGTTTCAGCTTTTACAACATCTTTGGCAAATATCTCAAAGCTCCAATGACATACACAACTAGAATGCGCAAAGTGCCAACATTTTGTGAACTGAAACCATTTCTCTCCCGTGGCCATTCCCTCTCTTTCTTCCCTTTGTGTGTGCGTGGCACCACCTAGACATCACCACTGCACCACCTAACCACACTCGCGCCACCTAGCCACGCTGCCCACCTCCATTTGGCGCACCAATTTGCTGCCAAATTCGAGTCCATGCGGCTGAGGGAGAGAGGAAGAAGAATTAAACCAGCAATGTTCATTCTTCTTCCCTCCTTTTCGGCGGCCCTCCCTCCGTTCTCTCTCTTTCTTTTTTTAGCATCACCATGGCTTCATGCCTATCCAACTTCGCCAGCGATGCCTCCCTTGTTCAGCCAACCCCTTGCGCCGTCCTGTTGTCTCACGTCTTCTCATCCGCACTGCCACTCAACCTTCTCGGCTCATCTCGGATCGCCAGAAGATCAGCCAATAACTGGGACTCTCACATCTCCACCAAGCCACGCGAAGCACTTCTAAGGACTTAAGGCAAGTGGATGTCTTCTAATCTATGCTGCATAGATCCGTTATTGATTGGCGAGGCTTGTTTTCTCCGGATTTCAGCAGTTTACTATTATTTCTATGCAAGTTCATGCTATTTGGTGACCAACGGTAGACATGCATGGCTGACATCCTTGAGCTCATGGTTCTTGCGTTCTTGAATGTGTTGTTGAGGTGCTAGATGATGAAAGTTGAGCATGCTTTGGGTTGAATGGTGCAAATTTTGGATGAAACTTATGGGCGTTGTAGAAGCCTAATTCGAGTCACGGCTAAACCCATGGTATTGCCAATTTTATACAGATTTGTGTGGTATGAATTTCTTGGGGCTTCCTTCATAAAAGTCGTACCTTATACTTTGTTCTATAACATACTTTAATTTTAGATTCTTCAGATCTCATACGTTCTATATTCTACTTTGAAAATCACACGGGTTCCATGTTAGTTTTTCAAAACGGTTCCTAACCTTTATACGGTTATGAATTTTTATAGAATTTTCAAAAAGGAATATGGACCAGTGTTCTCATGAAAGTGGTAGGTTACATCTAAGACCGTAACATATAAAATTTCCATGATTTTTAGAGCCCATTGAATCTGTGATACGTCCATTTTTGTGTCCGTTTGAGCTCTCGAATTTGAACTTTGTTTTTGGCCCGGCTTGTTGGAATTGTTGAGAGTTGTACAAGCCAAATTGGGTTTTGAGTTCATCACAAGAAATGTTTCTCTGGGTCTCGTCTACAGTGTGTTAAAGTTTCGTAATTTTTAGAGCTGATTTACCTAGGGAATGTTAATGGTTTTCGAAGGTGTGTAAACTGTCTTTATGCGACAATTTTTGGGATTTTTGGATAAAATTTTCTTTTCGTGAGTTGTCTTTTAAGACTCGTGTTCATGAAGGAAGTCTAGCATGTTTAATTTGCCGACTCAGTATTTTCATGCAATTTATATGATTTATGAATGAACAAATGTTGGTTGGTTTGGAACTTGAGATATTTCCTTTGCATTAGCAATGCAAATGACATTTCTAAATTGCTGCACTGTACACGCTGAGGCGTGTGAAATTGTAAGTGTGATTGGTCTATTGGTCCCCATGATGACGATGCCTCGGAGTTGGGATGCCTGGAGGGGTAACTGGGTTCCTTTGGATACCTACAGAGTAACAGGGGTCCCCAGATGTCCTCGCGATGCTATGGTGGGTGTGAGATACCCGAGGGGTAACAGGGTTCCTTGGAGGATGGTGCAGTTTGAGTTATTGAATTAAATGTGATCGTTCGTATTTCTATGTTTCATTTGCATTTCTAGTTTACTTGTCCCAGGGTGCTTCCTTTTCATATCAACATACTATTTTGGTTTTGAGGAAGGTTCTCAGACAAGTTGATTTCAATTTCATTTCATGTATTTATAAGTGGAGTTTTCCTCGCATGTGAAGTGATGGATTTATACGGTATGGATTGGTAGACATTTTACTTGCTGGGTTTATACTCATTTGTTATTGACTATCATCTTTCATATCACTAGATATGCCGATTCTGCCTACCTCTACCACCATTAGCTATGGTGCACTCGTTGATTTCACGGGACACATCACTTAGTTCGTGGACCCATACTTTCATGAGATTGTCTTTGTTAAATGTATTTTGATCCTAACAGTAGATATAAGTTCCCCTGCGGGTTCTGTACTCCTTGGGTTCGTAGAGGTGTATGCTCAGGTTGGCAGGCGATTGGTGGGATCTATCCCACATCTTGGTGACTACGGAGCGAGTAACGGTAGTAGTGGGGTGGAGTGGGCCATGGATTGGATGATGGCGCAGCATTTTTGGAAGCACGACAGCAATTTTTTTTTTTGATGTACATTGGGCGATGAATAGGTGATAGATGGTTCTTTTTGGCGTCGTTAGGGGGTAGTACCTTTTTGTTTCCCCCAATGTACCCCAACCTTTGTCACCTAAGTATATAAATAAAATTGAAAATGCGATCGCCATGTTTATATTTTTCACATGTGTTCCTTTAAATTTTACATGTCTTGGAGTGATAAAAGTGCACTAGTGGCAAAAGGAAATAGGATGAATGCATGCGATACAAGACATTAAATGCATGTGTTTGATTTACTCTGGAAAAAACATGACTGATCGTCACTCGTGAGGTGCTTGTAACAATTGTAAGTTACATGTATGTACCGGTAACATTTATATGTTACTTATGTGATCTCAGTAACGTTTGTACGTTACTTATGAGTTGATTAGTGATGCTAGATCACTAATCTCTGGTGTGGGCAATCCCTGGTATGGTTCACTTCTAATTTAAATTCCGAGTTGGCAATCGTTTCTAATAAGTTCCATTCCCTTGTTCTTACACTCGCTAGACTGATCGTCGATTTATGACAGAAGGCATCCGCAACCTTGTTTGCCTTCCTTGAATGATATAATATCTCACAGTCATAATCTTTTAATAGTTCCACCCACCGTCTTTGTCTCATGTTTAACTCCTTTTAGGAGAATAAGTACTTGAGGCTTTTATGATCTGTATAGATTTCAAACTTCTTTCGATACAGATAATGTTTCCATATCTTTAGTGCAAAAATGATTGCTGCAAGTTCTAGGTCGTGTGTTGGGTAATTTAATTCATAAGGCTTCAATTGCCTTGATGCATGTCGCGACCTAAAAAATACGGGTTTTCCGATCTTAGGCTAATGGATTACTAGATCAATTAAATTAATTAACTTAGCGCGAGTTCTCCCAAACTCTACCAATTCGCAACTTAGGTCCAATTATGAGCATGCAAATATTTTCAACGGGAGTTGTCACTAATCATTTAAGGTAGATTGATTAGAAACCTAAATAAAATAGTGAGAGTACTATTTTATTTCTGCGAACCAGAAATTATAAATCCAGGGACATGGTTACGCTAGATTACCCTAACGTCCTTTCGGTACCAATTTCAAGAAAAATACTCAATTTGACGATTTTGATAAATCCTGACTTAGAGTTCAAAGGTGCAGAAATTTTTTGATTTTTACTTATTTAAATGAAAGCTAACATATATGTAATGACGTGCAAAAATTGACATGTGATTAATGCGACCTAACATGCAAACTTTATATCATGCGACGACGTGACCTATTTCTAATGACGGGCATATTATTTTTTGTATTTTTTTAAATGAAATTCGGAATTAAAATTGCCAATTATCTAAGCATGCAATTTTAAACTAAAGGAATTAACCTATTCTAAAGCAATCTTTTTGGTATTTTTTATTAAAATTCGAAATTAAAATCAACCCGAAATGAACTATCAAGGTTAGAATAATATCTAATTAAATTAGGAAACAAAATTACTCTAATCCCTAATTTGAATTAGAAATTATCTTATCTTTCCAGCAAATCTCGGTTGTCCTATCTTATTAAAAAAATCATCTAGATATATTCTAAACATGCAACATTACCTTCTAAAAAAATCAATTCAAATTGCATTTAATCTTTTTGGCTTTTATTTTATGAAATTTTTTTGTATTTTCAAATTTAAATTCAAATCACAAAATTTTTTAAGTAAAAAAATATAATCGTTGAATCTTTCGGATTAAGTTTCGATTTAAAGCCTGACAGATCGATCCTAAAATTCGAAATACCCGCTATAAAAATAATTCTATCTAAAGCCTGATAGATAGATTTATTTCCATGTGTGCGGTTGCGGATTAGGAAATTTTCCTAATCGATCACATCTTGAAAAATTTTGATATCTTAAACATCTTGGATATATTCAAAAGATTTTGAAAATTCCAAATTCTATCCAAATTTGATAAGTAATAGACATCCAAGATTTCAAAAAAAAAGAAATAAATCCTAATTGAGATAATGCTTATTATTCAAATATGCCAAATTAAACATCAATAAGCACGAATTAGGAAACAAAATATTCAAATCAAATCATGATAAGATAATTACCTAATTTACATATTTCTTTTCAAATTTGAATTTGCAATGGATCGAGATTGCAGATCGAGATGATGACGCAAGGGCGGCTCGACTAGGCTCCGAGCTCACAGACGAAGCGGCAACAATGGCTGTGCTCAATGATGGGACTACTCACGATGTGGGGTGCTCGACTGTGGATCACAAGTAGCTCGTCAACGTTGCAACTAAAGATGCTCCCGGTGGATGACTTACGGCCGATGGAGGCGTGATGGTTCACGAACGGTAGCACGATATTCTATTGTCTATTCTTCACCCCAATGTCTATAATTGCCACACGTCCAAACTCTTCACGATCTCCTTGCCAACTATTCTTATGCTTGCATGAAATACAATCACAAAGCCCACAATGTTATTATCAAATCTGAACAACACTAAGAAGAAGACAAATCCAACCCTTTTGATGTGCTTGTTCGCAATACAGGAGAAGCAGCAGATCGTGGATCGTTGGTGATGCAGGAGCTGCTCACGTGATTGATGCAAGAGGAAACCACAGTTTGTCATGGCAGCAGCCCATCAGCGTCTCGGTTGAGTGGGGGGCTTGTCTAGGCTTAGTCACGCGACAGTGAGCCTTAATTGGGACGAACAGCGTGTGTCATGGGGGTCAACACAGCAAAGCAGCGTCGGCGTCAAAGCTAGGCGAGGCGAAGCTAAGAGGAGCTCGGCTGCGGGCACTCCTCCTCTCTTTTCTCTCTTCTCTCTTTTGTTCTCACCTATCATTCGTGTCTTCTTTGAAAGTTCTGAACTCAAGATTATGAGAGGCCTCCCAGATTATGAAGCATAACCATGTATTTATATCGCAACCCTAGGTTAATTAGTCGGGCTTTCTAATCCTAATGGATTTAGGCTTGGGCTTAGGCTTTAATTTTCATTTAATTCCAAGTGGGCTGAATTAATGTGGGCTTTTATATAATTAAGCTTGATGGGCTAATTTAAGCTCAAATTAAAACAACCAAGCCCTTTTCACGTGTGATTTTCGGCATTTGCTTTCCGAGTGAGCCGAGTTTTTCTCGATGTCCGGATTTTCAATTTTCTCGCCACCGCCGATCCGATGCGGAATACAACTACCCTATATGAACTTAAACTATATGCTATGCAATTTTAATATTTTTGTTTAGGGGTTAAAATTTAATCCCTAATTTTCTATGCAATTAATCACTAAATGATGTGCCAAAATTTAGGTGTCAACAATGCATAAGCTATGACCCTCTCGTACTGTATCAGTACACATCCGAGCCCTTTGTAGGAAGTGTCGCTATATACCGTGAATCCACCAGATCCAAAGGGTATGGTTAGTGTTGGAGCTATAGTTAATTTCATCTTAAGCTCTTGGAAGCTTTGCTTGCATTCGTTGTTCCATTCAAACTTCACGTTCTTCCTAGTCAATTGGGTCAATGGACCCGCGAAAATCTTTCTATAAATCTTCGATAATATCCTACAAGTCCTAAGAAGCTCCGAATTTCTATTGGCGTCGTTGGTCTTGGCCAATTTACTACTATCTCAACTTTCGTCAGGTCCATCAAGATTCCTTCCCGCATACCACATGACCTAGGAACACCACTCAATCCAATGAGAACTCACATTTACTAGACTTAGGCATACAACTTATGTTCTCTAAGTGTATGTAGCACTATTCTCAGGTGTTGCTCATATTCCTATGTTCCCTTTGAATGTATTAGGATATCATCAATAGAAACTATTACAAACTGATCCAAGTATAGTTTGAACACCATATTCATTAGATCCATGAATGTAGTCGGTGCATTAGTTAAACCAAACGGCATGATTAGGAACTCGTAATATCCATAACGAGTCCTGAATCCTCCTTCTTAATTCTTAGCTTGTGATATCTTGATCTTAAGTCAATCTTAGAAAAGACTAACGTTCCTTGTAATTGGTCAAATAAATTATCAATCCTAGGCAACGGATATTTGTTCTTATTCTTGATTGTAACCTGATTCAATTGCCTATAGTCAATGTAGAGACGCATTGATCCATCCTTTTTCTTTACAGATAGAAAGGGTGAACCCCATGGGGACGCGCTAGGCCAAATGAATCCCCTATCAAGCAATTCTTGCAATTGTACTTTCAATTCCTTTAGTTCCGCTAAAGCCATCCTATACGAGGCCTTTGATATTGGTTTAGTCCCAGGAATCAACTCAATTACAAACTCAATCTCCCGTTCCGATGGCAATCCCGATAATTCTTTAGGAAACACATCAGGGAATTCTTGGACCACACAGATCTCTTCAAGTTTCATTTCTTCCGTAGTTTGGTCTTTTACCACAAAAGTGTCCTTGACATCCATTGTCAAGAAGTCTATGTGATGAGTGCCATTAAAGGGTTTGTCTCATCTCCATAGAATTCAAAATTAGGCTCGTCCGGTGGATTGAACTAGATTATTTTCTTATAACAATCCACCTTGGCCCGCTATTTATAAAGCCAATCCATCCCTATGATGGCATCAAAGTCATACATGGTCAACACTACTAAGTTTATCACTTGTTCCCGTCCACTTATAGAAATCTTACAATTTTCACATACTAACATGGACAGCATCACATCCTTTAGTGGTGTGGAAATACTAAGAAGTATTTCAAGTGGTTTAGTTTTCATTTTGCTTAGTTGCCTATACCTTTCAGACACGAAAGTATGTGTAGCGCCCGTGTCAAATAATGCATAGGCCTTTTTATCACTTACAGAAAATCATACTTGAGATGACAATCTTGGAAGCCTCTACTTTCTCTTAAGTGACTGTGTATACCCTTCCTTAAGCTTATGGCCTTTGTGGGTTTCCTTGTGGGGGTGCTCCGCCCGAATGCTATTGCAACTGTCGTACTGGGCCAGCATTTGACTATGATCTTTCTCACGGACAGTCCTTCCTTATGTGGCCCTGCTGTCCACACCAAAAACATCTCCTTTGAGCTTCGCACGATCCTGGGCCATGTTGTTTACCACACCTTTGGCATGGGCCATTTTGATATGGTACCCGACTCATGGCTTGACATTTCTTGGCTTCTCCGTAGTTTCCAAAACTGTGCTTCTTATTAGGGGTAAAGGGTGGTTCTTGAAATGGATGGGGCCTTTTGTCACGTCGGGCATCACCTAATGCCATTTGACGTCCTGGTCCTGTCCGTCGCTCAATCTCCATTTGATCCCTCATTAGTTCTTGTTCCGCAAGTTGGGCCTACCCGTAAATTTCATTATAATCCTTTATGTTGAGGGGTACTAGTTGCTTTCTGATATCCGTCCACAAGCCCTTCAAAAATCTCTTGGCCTTATCCTCTTGATCCTCAACCAATCTAGGGGCATACTTGGAGAGCTCGGAGAATTTTGCTTCATACTGATTCACGGTCAGCTCCTTCTAACTTAGTTGCACGAACTCCATTACTTTTCTATCCTTAACACAGTTAGAAAAATGCTTTCTATAGAAAGCCTTAACAAAATTGTCCCATGCCATTGCCATACCAGTCGGGAATACCGTGTCATTAGAGGCTCTCTACCAATACTTAGCATTCCCTTCAAGCTGATACTATGCTAGAGTTAACTTTTCCATATCATTGCAACTCAACAGCTTGAAGATTTTTTCCCTTCCATCATTCCATTGCTTTGCCTCTTCAGGATTCTCCACTCCGGTACATTTAGGTGGTTTCAATTTCAAAAAATTGCTTCACTAACTCTTGGGTACAACATTCATCTCCAGATTGCTGTTGGGCTTGCCTTTCCTTCAGGGTCCCTATATTGGCAAGCGCTTCTAAAATGTCATCCATTCGGGGTTCCACCCTTGAAGGAGAAGCTTCAATTCTTGATGGAGAAGACCTTCCTAATCTTACCATACTTCCTTGTAGATTATTGCACATTGCCCACACCAAAGATTAGTGATCTAGCGTCACTAATAAACTAATAAGTAACGTACAAACGTTACTAAGATCACATAAGTAACATACAATGTTACTAATACATACATGTAACTTACAATTGTTACAAGCACCTCGCGAATGACCATCAGTCACCCTTTTTCCAGAATAAATCAAACACATACAGTTAGTGTCTTATGGGGCCGTTTGGTTTAACTTTGCAAATCAGCCTTGAGAGAATGTAAATATCGTTAAGTTAAAACCCCTCGGAAAACTCTAAATTGTGTTTGGTAAAAAATCCATTGTGAAACTACTTTGGCCTAAGTAGTGTTTGGCAAATCTTTTTTCCCAAAGGGATTTGGGATTTTTTTATTATTAAAAAAAAGCTTACCCTTTTGTCGGAGTTGGTGAAGGGCTACAGTCGCTAGTAAGCCATATTTGGCACTAGCAGTCGTCGCACCCCCGACGAGGGTCGCGTGACCCAGGCAACAGTCGCCTAAGGTCATGCGACCTAGGCCGCCGTAGCCTGGGTGGTTGTGCGACCTCAGGCGGCCCTTTGCCAGGGTCATGAGACCTTGCCAGCCCTTCGCTATCCCAATCTGGCATCGTTGGCTTTAGTCGATTGTGCTCTCACAAAGAAGATGAACAGTAATAACAAGAGGCAAAATCGAAATATCAAAAAATTAGTGAGGGTAGTTTTGGAAGAAAAAAAATTGATTTAAGCATTTGACAAATGCTAAAAGCCTAAAGCTGGTTTGAACCAATTTTAAGCTTTGAGCATTCCCAATGTTGACTTTCGGCCGAAAACTTATTGAGAATGCTCATCAAATGCCCCAGTATTTCCCCAAGGGATTTCGAGGCCAAAACCCATTAGGAATGGTGAACCAAAAGGGGCCTATATCGCGTGCATTCATCCTATTTCCTTCCACTACCAACGCACATTATCACTCAAAGACATGTAAACTTTAAAAGAACACACACGGAAAATATAAACATGGCAATCGCATTTTCATTTTTATTTATATACTTAGGTGACAAAGGACGGGGTACACTGGGGGGAAACAAAAATGTACTACCCCCTTGACGACGCCAAATAGAATCATCAGTCGTACTACCCAGTCTCGATTCACATTTATGAACACTATCACCTATTCATAGCCCACGGCACATCAAAAAATAAAATCGCTGCCGTGCTTCCAAAAATGATACGCCATCATCCAGTCCATGGCTCACACCACCCCACTACTATCGTTACTCTCTCTGTCGTCACCAGGATGTGGGATAGGTCCCACCAATTGCTTGCCAACCCAGGCATACACTGCTGCGAACCCAAGGAGTACGGGACCCGTGGGGGAGCCTATATCTACTGTCAGGATCGAAATACATTTAACAAAGACGAGCTTAGGAAAGTCTAGGTCCACGAACTCAGTGATGTGCCCTGTCAAATTAACGGGTGCACCATAACTAATGGTGATGGAGGCAGGCAGGATTGGCATATCTGGTGAAATGAAAGATGATAGTCAATAACAAATGAGTATAAACCCAGCAAGTAGAATGTCTACCGGTCTATACTATAGAAATCCATCACTTCACATGCAAGGAAAACTCCAAGTATAAAATACATGAAATGAATTTGAAATCAACTTGTCTGAGAACCTTCCTCAAAATCAAAATAGTATGTTGGTATGAAAAAGAAGCACCCTGGACAGGCAAACCAAAAATGCAAATGAAACATAGAAATATGAATGATCACATTTGACTCAATAACTTAGGCTGCACCATCCTTCGGGGAACCCAATTACCCTCCCGGGCATCTTGCACCTACCATGGCATCGCAAGAACATCTGGGGACCCCTGTTACCCTCTAGGCATCCGGAGGAACTCAATTACCCTTCCAGGCATCTTAACTCCAAGGCATCATCGTTATGGGGACCGACGGAACAGTCACGCTTACAGTTCCACACATCTCGGTGTGTACGGTGCAGCAATTTAGGAATGTCATTTGCATTGCTAATGTAAAGGAAATATCTCAAGTTCCAAACCAATCAATATTTGTCGATTCATAAATAATATAAATTGCATTTCAGCAAATTAAACATACTAGACTTCCGTCATGAACACAAGTCTTAAAAGACAACTCACAAAAAGGAAATTTTATCCAAAAATCCCAAAAATTGTCACATAAAGACAGTTTGCACGCCTTCGGAAATCATTAACATTCCCTAAGTAAATCAGCTCTAAAAATTACAAAACTTTAACACAAGGTAGATGAAACCCAGAGAAACATTTCTCGTGTAGAACTCAAAACCCAGTTCGGCTTGTACAACTCTCAACAATTCGAAAAAAACCGGGCCAAAAACAGAGTTCAAATTCCAGAGCTCATACAGACACAAAAATGGACATATCACATATTCAATGGGCTCTAAAAATTATGGAAATTTTATATGTTATAGTCTTAGATGTAACCTACCACTTTCATGAGAACACTGGTCCAGATTCCTCGTCAAAAATTCTATAAAAATTCATAATCGTATAAAGGTCAGGAACTATTTTGAAAAACAGACATGGAACCCGTGTGATTTTCAAAGCAGAATATAGATCATTTGAGGTTCAAAAAAATCTAAAATTAAAGTATGTTATAGAACAAAGTGTAAGGTACGACTCTCGTGAGGGAAGCCCCAAAAAATTCACACCACACAAATCTGTATAAAATTGGCAAAACCATGGGTTTAGCCATGACTCGAATCAGGGTTCTGCAACACCCATATGTTTCATCCAAAATTTGCACCATTCAACCCAAAGCATGCTCGACTTTCATCAAGAACACATGAACCATGAACTCAAGGATTTCAGCCGTGCAGGTCTTCCGTTGGTCACCAAATAGCATGAACTTGCATAGAAATAACAGTAACCCGCAAAAATCCGAAGAAAACAAGCCTCGCCGAGCAATAACGGATCTACACAGCATAGATTAGAAGACATCCACTTGCCTGAAGTCCTCAGAAGTGCTTCGCATGGCTTGGCAGAGTTGTGAGAGTCCTGGTTATTTGTTGGTCTTCCGGCAATCCAAGACGAGCCGAGAAGGTTGAGCGGCAGCGTGGATGAGACGACGCGAGACAACAGGACGGCATAAGGGGTTGGCTGAACAAGGGAGGCATCGCCGGCGAAGTTGGACAGGCGTGAAGCCGCGGTGTCGCGTGAAAAAGAAAGAGACTGAAAACAGAGGGAGGGCCACGGAAAAGGAGGGAAGAAGAATAAACATTGATGGCTTAAGTCTTCTTGTTCCTCTCTCCCTCAGCCGCATGGATTGGAATTTGGCAGCAAATTGGTGCGACAAATGGAGGTAAATGGCGCGGCTAGGTGGCGCGGTGGTGACGTCTAGGTGGCGCCGCACACGCACAAAGGGAAGAAAGAGGGAATGGCCACGGGAGAGAAATGGTGTCGGGTCACAAAACGTTGGCACTTTCCTTGTTCTGGTTTCGTATATGATTGAACATCGAACCCGTTCAATATGCTCGTAACTTAGCACGGAAATTCAAACCCGATCGACTAAAGCATTTACCAACCTCGATTGTCAAATTTGTCCACACATGATACACCTTCATTATTAGTCGATCGAATGGCTAAGTACTCAAAGGCACTCGGGTCTATTAAGTAGTGACCAGGATGTCACATTTGTTTCCTCTAGGAGTGTGCAAAACGGATTGCCCGAATCAGGGACCACCCAGATCTAACCGAACTGGCCAATTGGGTTTGGTTCCCGAGATTGTCGGTCCAGTTTTCAGTTTCTAGAAGCGGAACTGGTGTCTGAGCTGTCCGGTTCTCAATTCCAAAGGGAACCGGACTGACTTTTCTTTCGTTCACCCTTCACACCTGCCTTAGGTCAGCTTACACCACTTGACTCTTCCTTACTTTGGACCATAACTGGGGGCATTGAACTGCACTAATTACTGCAACTCTGCAATTTCTTCCACAATTCTTTGAGTACAGCATTCCGCAGACAATTTTTCTCTTTGCTTTCCCATTCTTTACATATTCCGAGTTACTCCGAGAAAAACTACCAAAATAGATTCTTCCTTTTCAATTTTTTCTGCTCTATGACACTATATTAGTGGGGATGGTGGAGCCATGTACCCTCTCATTGGACCAAACCGAACCAGTCCGGTTGGGGTCTTGGTCCTAGAATCAACCGGTCCTTCTAGTCCGGTTCTCGATTCCACCTTGGAACAGAACCACATTGGGAATCGATCACTCCTAGTTTCTTCGATCATTGACTAAGAAAAGAAGTCAGGTTTGATTCAAGTTTGACTAATTGTTTTTAGGTATATTACAAGTAAAAAAGCAATAGGAACTTGAATGAAGAGTGCGGCAAAAATAAATGCGAGAATAGTTACTTTCAAAATCTCATTTTTTTTTACTCAGCAAAAATTCAGGATTTAATTCCAAAGCGATGATAAGTCTTTTGCCTGTAAATTCAATGGGATGAATTACACCTTGATGATATTGAATGCGATCAATATCATGAATAACAATAGTTCAGTTATCAAATCAAATCATCTTCAAGAATTGAATAGTATAACTTAGAAAGATCTTTCTATTCACACTGAATCCAAAATTGGATTCCTGATCCAATTGTGCTCTTCGGTCTCAAGCTTCCCAGTCTCAAGCAAGGCTCGACCTCACCAAATCAAGCGAGGTGGAGCTTCATCGACATCGGGCAACCTCAACCTCGCCAAATTCAGCAAACTCGAGCCTCGAGCTTGCCTAACTCGGGTGAGTTGGACCTCGCATGTGGCTAATTGCCAGCCGTTGCCGTGGCCGGCAACCGGTTGAGATAGAAGGAAAAAACAAAAAAGTAAAAGAAAAAAGAAGATAAAAAATAATTATAAAAATTAAATCTTTTGATATTTTTTCCAAGAAAATCAAATTAGATTTTCCATGTCAAACACTGAAAAATTATTTTTAGCTAATTTCATATTGTGGCCAAAAACCAGAAAATATTATCATTTTTGAGAAAATATTTTTCATAAATGTCACATTTTACGCAAAACGAAGGGAGCTTGATCAACAAAAAGATATGGTAACTGCATAATCGCATTATGTTCTTTGGCCGAGTGTTTACCAAGTCAACCACATCAAACTTCAGCAAGAAGCAGACAGCAATCTGCCGCTTATTAGTCCTTACGACCTATGTTGCACCGACACGTTAAAATGGCCAACGTGTTCGTGTCCAACACTGACACGCATGTTAGACATGTCAACACGCGTGGACACGCCTCCGACATGCAATCAACACGGTGTCGGATTTCCGACATGAAATCAACCCTCCGGACACACATCCAACACGCGAGTCCGGCATGTCCGAAGAGAAAATTTGTAAAAAAAATAAAAGCAGAGAACAATAAATGGCGTCGACCTCCAAATTAGGGCTAAAACACGATTACCTCTTTACTTCTTTGTTCGACCGACGAACTCTCGTCCTCCACACCGCTCGCCACTCGTGCTCGCCCCTTGCGCTCGCCACTCCCGCTCCCGCTAGCCCGTCGTGCTCGCGGCGAGCGGCGCACACTCACCGCTCACTACTCCCTCTCCCGCTCGTGCTCACCGCTCGCACTCGCTGCTCGCCGCTCCCGCTCGCCGCTCGCTACAGGTACACCTCTGTTTCAAAAGAAATTGTGGTGGCTGGGAACTAAGAAGAAGGGAAAAGTCGGGGAAGGGGGCGTGTGTGGGTGGGTTGGGAGAAAAGGAAAAAGTGGTGGGGTAGGTCAAATGGACGGGCTGCGTCTTTTTTTCCTATGGGGAGGTCAGATGGATGGGGAAAAGAAATTGTGGTGGGCTGCGTCTTTTTTCCTTATGTATTGGAATATGAGAGCATGAATTTTGAGGAGAAGTTTGCATACCGCATATACTTTATTTTCCTAATTGAATTTGTAGATATGCTTCTTTCGATGGATGAGTTTACAGAACCTAAACTAGTCAAGTTCATCTTTTTATTGAAACTTAATGGTTTTATGGGTTATAATAAATCAATTGTTTTTTATCATTATGGTATATTTAATTATTAAAAAAAAATATTTAATATACGTTTCCCAATGTGTCGGAAAATGGTATTTTTTGAGAATTGACGTGTTGTGTGTCGTATCGTCTCGTGTCGCGTGTCGGTGCAACATAGCTTAGGACAGTTTCAACTAGAAATAATAGACCATGCACAAACATTTACGATCATTTGATGATGATGCCATGCAACAACAAACAGTTTAAAGGACCAAGCACGTAATCTCTCCCTTGTTACTCTGATTAATGCAGAGCTCTCTTGTTGTTTGGTAACATCTTCTGCTTTTCTTTGGCCTGGCACGTGGTTTTACCGGCCTCATGCTCCATGCCCAGGCAAGGCCGGGGTTCGACGAGAGACGTGGGATTTCCTGATGCATCGACCGTGAAGCCCGTTCGAGTGGCTTTGTCCTTGTAGCTGTCGGGTTTGGCCCTCCTCTGGTGATTTTGCCTTTCTTGCTGGGACCTGCATATGTGGTTGTTTCAAGGCACAGATGACATCAAGAAACTTGTACCTGAGAACGCTTCTTAGCGGATAACAAAAAGTGGGATTTGCATCAAATTGCCAATTCATAAATCCGGGACTTGGGCTTCCAAGACATGTCAAGAGACAGCAGTAGCTGAAAGAGGTCGAATTCAGGAGAGTAGAGGCCGATTTGCATGCAAATATGCAACTGGCACATGGTAGAAAAGCAATGGAAGGAAAGGTAAGTGCAAAATCATGTGATCTGCTTAATTGTAGATCATGCGTGATCGCATTTGCTTCTGAGACCTTGTGGCCACAGAGGAAGGAAATCAAAGCCCAACTGAAAGAGGTATGCAAACCAACTGTACAGAGAACATGTATACCCCAAGGAAATTTTTTTTTTGAGCCCGAAAATACTACTGACTGATTATTGCTGGTTTTACGAAAATCCACAAGCAATAAACTAGCAAATGAATAACATAATGATAAGTTCATAGTTCATACTGAAATTTACACAGAATGAACATAGTTGGCCAATCATGCTCTAGATTTCTCGAAAAATAACAAGAACTATATGCTCTCACGATAAGCCCTTTGATCAAGTAGATATTATCCTTGAAAAGAAAGAAGAGAAAAGCTAATGAATATTATTGAGGTATAAATTGGTTACCGGATAGGATGTTAGTCACGTTACACAAAAGGTAATTTACTCAACCGATGTCAACCATAAGGATGACACTTACCTTCTTTAATTCCATCTGGATTGGAGAGCGTTCGAAGTAGAAACTTGGCATTGGTTTTGCCTTAATGACTAGACTCTTCCGAAGCATCTTAATTTCTGCTTCTTCAGCTTCCTGTATACAACCAAGCAAGGGGTTGACGACAAAGTTCGAAAATTTCTATTCATGAGAATCCAAAGAACAAGGTTTTTTGAAACACCTTGAGTTTGGCCAGCATAATTGCTCTCTCCGTTTCCTCTGTGCTGAGTTTCTCCTCGAGCTTTAAGTAGAACTGCCATTGATCAAAACATAGCACAAAATCAGATCAGTTAATAACTACTACTATGGCGGAGATTCGAACTAGTACCTCTTTTCTTTTCTGAGCCCTCTCTACGCACTTAAAACTGAAGCTGTAAGAAGGAAGATGACCTATCCCTTTATCGGGCATATTGGCTATACCGAATTCCATATTGTTGTTTTCTTTGGCTGGAGTTGCAAACTTCTTGGCACTCGTCGTTCTCTTTTTCAGACTGATTTCTAGGGGTTGTCCTGAGCACTCAGAATAACCTATGCCGTCTCTCTTTGATCACAAACATAACAACAGTCATAAAATTCTATGGTAAGCTTCGGTTAAAGGGAATAATAAGAACAAAAGAAAAGTTCATCGTGGGTGGATTGACCTCAGTTATGTTTAAACCAGAAAGTTTCACTGAGAGGGTTGATCTGTTGACCGCTTTCTTCACTGCAGAAGGAAGGATTTCGCTCTCCGGAGTACCACCACTATCCGCATTTACTTTCTCAGCGATCATCACCCCTTGGTTGGAGTTATAAACCTCACTCAGCTTATCACTGTTGACACCATATACTGAATCTCCAGCATCCATCTTCCCTAGAAAATGTTCTTGAATGAAGAGAGAAAATCTGAAGCCGTTTAGTGAAAATGGAAATTGTATCAAACTAAAAAGAAGAAGACGAAAATGCGCAGAACAACCACGGTAACTACTTCAGAACTTCGACCCGGGAAAGAAGCCTCAGGATATAGACACGCGAGAGATTCTCCTCAAGATTGTTAGTCTGATTTCTTTCCCTTGCTTAAACTTCTTATATGCACCACGTGATCACTAAGGCAAAACTTCTGCCGTTGGTGTCTTACCCGTTCCGGTATATAAAAGTGGCATTATGTGTTCTGAGGTCACAGTCCTTCTCGGGTTCTCATTTATCACATGTCAACGCCAAGAAAAAGGAGAATAAAGTACTTGCTTAACACAAAAGGATAGCCAGATAGACTGACTGCAATGCCTGAATAGCCTTAGTCATAGATCTGGGAAATAGAAAGAGATGTACTAACAACTCAGTAAACTCTAGATAAATTAACCTCAATTGACTATGGCATGTGAATCTGCTCACTGAGGAACAGCATCGTTTTTACGAACATGTGATCAGCATATTTATGCTGAGAAAGAGTTCATGTGTGTGGAAGAAAATTATTGGTAAAAGTCATTGGAACTGTTAGAGCGGGCTTCTCCTGTGGAAACCCTTCTTTGCGTTGCACTGGGGAGCTATTCAATGGACTGAAAATTCTGGTCAGTGATCTCAGGTCTCACTTTTGCTCTCACATATCGCATCAGATCAGGATGATTGATTAATGTCTCTCATTCTCTTGCCTTGTGCGCTCTGTGCTTCCTTTCTTTCTACTAAGCCAAAATACATTGGCCCTTATGGAGAGAGAGCACAATGTGGGGAGTAAAGATTAATGGAGGGGTTCTCTCTTCTTGAGCATTATCATCAGTCAATTCTCTATTTCGTCGGAGCTCATTTCAAGAGAATGATTCTTGGTGTATCCTTCGTGATCTCTTTAGTTCTGATTGCTACATGTGAAAGAGACGTGAACATAAGACTGAGTCCGAAGGTGCTCAATTAACAATCGGGGGTAATTGTAAGAAAAACTTTTCAACTTTACTCTCCACATCAAATATACTGCTCACAGTTCAAAACCTACTAAAAAACCTTATTTGCCCTAATGCACAGCCATAATCTACGCCTAGAGCCTGCTCCCACTTTCTTTCCCTCCCCTTTCTTTCTCGTCACACGTCGTAGCACAACAGAACAACCATCGAGAGCCACCCCCACAGCGTCAAACAACTTGACAATATTGCCAACGCCGACGCCGACGCCAACACCAACACCAATGCTGACACCAACGTCGACGTCAACACCCTCGCCCTCGGCTGTTGTCTGCACCCTTCTCCCTCGTCTGTGTCTGACTGTGGCATGAGATCCATGTGGCTGGCGATGGCGAGGTCACCCGAGCTTGGCCTGAGCCCAAAGCTCGCAATCACCAATTTCATGCGAGGTCGGCCTCGAGCTCGTGAGGGTCGCGACTGACACCACGAACCTCTTCAACAGGTTCACGAGCCGCGAAAGCTCTTTATCAGAGCTCGGCCATGGCAGCTATCGACGCCAGATAAAGGTTGATTTGGCCTTGAGTTGGCTTGGCGACCATCGCTGGCCTCAGTTCTGAGGTCTGTGACGATGGCATGCGCAATGGAGAGGGAAGACACGGTGGTGGGTGTATCAGACTGAGCAAGCCTCTCAGGGTGGGGGGAGAGAATATGGACGGACGTTGGGTTTTTCCAAGAATGGGGGTAGTTTGGGAAATCAAATGGCAATTTGGTAAATTATTTGTGAACGGGAGATGCAATTTGAAATTCATTGATAAAAAGTAAGGATGATAATTATACGTTTTAAAACGTGAGAAGGGTACTCGATATGAGAGAGGTAAAGTTGAAGATGGTATTTATAAAAATTCCCTGACAATTAACTACAAGGTCCTGGTCCCAGTTTCATGAGGACTCACTGGTTGAGAAATCAGTGTGGAAAATAATTGCACTAAACCAAACTAGACTCTTAGAGAGAAAGAGAAGGTGATAATTATTTAAAAAGTCTTAAACATATTGTACGACAGCCAATTTAATCATAAATATTTTAATTATGACAGTTTAGTCCTAAACCTATTGTACGGCAACCTATTTAGTCATAAACCTTTTGACAATTAATCAATTTAATTTCAAACCTTTCAATGATTTGTCAATGTAGTCTTTTTGGGTAATTTTCACCGGAAATTGCCAAAGAACTACAATGGCAAATCATTAAAAGGTTTATGGCTAAATTAGCAAATCGTTAATAGGTTTAAAACTAAATTGGCACAATTGAAAGGTTTAGTACTAAATTTACCGCCATACAATAGGTTTAGGATTAGATTAGCACAATTGAAAGGCTTATAACTAAATTGGCCGCTGTATAATATGTTTATAACTTTTTAGATAATTTTCCCGAAAGAAGAAAGATTGTAAACGAGTATTGGATTGATTACTACTTTCCATTCATTTTTCAGCCACCTAAGTAATTTAGTAATGTTAGTTGTCTAGAAGCTAGCAGTATATTGATCCTTTCTCGTGTGTTTATAGTCTTAAAATGTTGACAGTTATTATTATTATTATTATTATTATTATTGGTTAAGGTAAGAATTTGTATTACTTTTCATAAACACCATATACAAAAGAGGTAGGAACACCCAGCGGCCCAAAGGAGACAAAGGATGTCCATATGGGGACAAGGGTGGCTACACAACCCATACAAAACCACAAAGAGGTTGACAGTTATTATCATACTTTAGAAAAATTAATATTTTCTTTCAAGTTAAAAATTATTAAGTTGACTACATATACTACCACACCAAAAAAAATGATAAATTCCAAGGCAATATATTATACATAATTTTGTGATGAACTAGTTTTGCAATTTCTATCGTACATGTACTACACATAATAGAATTTTCCAATAAATGTTGATTGACCACGCAATATGTTCACTTTAGATCCCGTGCCCGGACCGATGGAGGGAGATGACATAATTTTGGGAATAGTAACTGTCGCATATATAGAACTTTAAAAGGGGATAAAATTTAAAAAAAAATCAGTGAAAACTAAATTGAAAAATATTGAAAGATACCAAAAGTTGATCTTTTCCTCAATAATAGTAATAATATTCAGTTTATCAAACGATTAACTCGTTTTCGAATCAGATTGCGAAGCATATGCACTAACAAGAGGAAAACGATGGATGAACTGTAAATTATTTGACGAGTCTCTTTCTAGCAAAATCAATAAAAAGAGGGTTCAACAGTTCAACTCCTTCCCCAAAGGGTCACATCTAAATTGCAGAAATTCGTGAAGATCTGCTTTACCAAATCTATTATTATATACATGTTGCTTGATAATGCAGATAGAGTGTACGTATCTCTTGCGATGCCTCCACTTCTACTGCATTGATACTTGTGCTTGAGACATTCCCCTAATTTCAATGAAACTGACACTTGTACTTAGGGTTCATTTATTTCATTCTGAAGAAGGACATAATTGCATGATGTAATTCTTCTTGTAATCTTGGAGACCCATGGAGTCATGAGAAGGCTAGACCATTGAAATGGCATAATTTCGTTGTTGAAAAAATAAATTTGGTTCTTGCAAAAAAAATATACAAAAGTTTTTAAAAAATGTTAAATTAGCGAAGTGCTTATCAATGAGATTATCATGGAAACACCTTCTTATTTCTTGACACCACGCAGCTATTGAGAACTTTTCAGAGGGTCCAGATAAGTAGAAACTCAAAAGGTGGACTCAAAACACGAACTCGCACAAAGTTCAATAAATGGATCATAACTTTTGATCCGAAATGAGTTACGAGACTCATAAGACTAGTCAAGAAAGCTCATTCTGCATGCTATGCTGTGCCTAATGGGAAACCTGTCGCCAAACTTTCAGCCCCGTTTTCATGGGTTTCAAGCCACTTTCTACCTTTAGGTTCTATTTGTCGAATTTCTTAACTACTTAAGGTCATTTTCGAGTTATTCCGTGACACTTAGGTGTCTTCATAATATTTAGATAACTTTCATCCATCCTTTTAAATAAATACAGTAGGGCTATATTTGGTGATATGGGTTCAGATCGGGATAGGATAGGATAAGATGAAATTAGAATTCCTTCAACTATCCTTCGGATTTTTTAAAATCCCCTCTTATGTTTGGTGCAACTCATGATAAGATTAAATTCTTTAAAATTCCTCGTCATTGTAAAAGCAAGCTTCTCCTTCCTCAAGTTCACGATTGTTCTCATCCAAATCACACACAACTCCCAAACCTTGAAAAACCTAAAAGCCAGCTACCCCCTCAATCCCGGCCTCCATGCCATCCCCTGATATCCGCAATCACTCACGCCTCCACACCTGCAGACGAAATTCAGCACTCAGAAAAAATCGCCTGAACTCGGGAGCAATGCCTCCAATGCCCTAATTCTATCATCCCTCATGCAAAACCCTCGTTGAATGTCCACGAGTAACTCCAATAACTACGAAGGAGAAAAAAGAAAAAAATGGTGAAATTAACGGACAAAAGTGATGGATTGGTTGATTCATGATAGTTATGCAAGGATTGAGGGTTGGAATTGAGGAATTGGTCGGTGACGAATCAGAATTGAAGTGGTGCGAGCAACCTCGCAATTACGAGTTCGAAATTTGTTCATTCTTTTTTCTCCTTTTGGTTCCACTTCTCTCTTTGGTTTTTTACTAAAACAAAATTTTTACTGGAACAAAATGCAAAGAAGGTGCTGTGACTATTTTTCATTTTGTTAAGTTATATTTTTTAAATTTTTTTATCCAATCCGCGGTTATCCCATCCTCTACTCCAGATTTCTTATTTGGCATTTTATCCGGATATATTCGGGTTTGTCCAATCCGTAGGGCATCGGCCAACATTGGATATGATAACTTAGTATCCTATCCGGATTACCAAACGTAGCTAGGAGTCTAGAATTACGCCTACGTGCATGTTTTGCAAGTTTTACTTATACTTATTTATCGTTTCTGCTGCATCATGTATGAGCATAATTTAGTTGATAGAAACACACCTCTATGATGATATGATGATGATTGTCGTGACCTTCCCTTTGGGTGGATCATCTGGGATTTAGCTAATGAATTATTAAGTTTATACTTAGTTCATGCTCTCCTTAGCCAAGACCAATTCGTAACTTAGGTCCAATCTTTAGCACGCAAATCAATTTCATTTTGAAGTCGTTACCAATCATATTTTGGTGAGTTGATTAAAAATCTAAGTAAAGTGTAGGAGAGTGCTTTACTTCTACGAACTAGAGATTTATGAATTCGGGGACTTGATTACGCTAGATTACTCTAACGCCCTTTTGATATATTTTCTCCTTTATTTTCAAAAATATTTTGTAGGTAACTTGGATTAATTTTATACCTAGCCACCAATGGGCATACGGGTGCGCAATCAATAAAAGAAACAACAAATAATAAATAATAATAAATAAATTGCAAGAAAACAAGAATAAAACACAAAGAATCAAATTAAGGCTCTAAATATACTAAACCTAGCCTAACCATGACTTTTATATCTAGTTATGGAATTCTAATTAACTCTATTTTTGGATTGTTCTTTTATTAAATGAATTTCTAATCTAGGTTAACATGCATGATGACATGGGACATGACCTAATTCTAATGACGGGCAAAAATCAGCAAGAAACTATTCTAATATGGCATGCATTAGATAACCCTAAACATGCAATCATTAAATGATGTGGAATTTATGACATGGCATGACATGACGATGGCATGGCAATGACGTGGCATAGATGGTGGCATGACATAGATGATGTGGCATATGACATGGCATGGTGACATAGCAAACATTGATGATGTGGCATTTGACATTGCATGTACATGGTATGATGACTTGACGAGCATTCATGACATGACATATGACATGGCATGTGATGCGGCATGACATAGCAAGATAATATGGCATTGATGACACGGCAAATGGTGATGCATGGATGATGCAACTAAATCTACATGACATGCATTTATTTTCTGGATTTTTTTATATTAAAAACCGTAATTAATAGTGTAAATTCTAATGTAAGATATTATCCAATTCAAACTATGAAATAAACCAAGCCAAATCCTATCTTAAACTGGAAACTTTTCTTAGGGACAGAAATGTAAAGAGCTTTTCAATAGGATGGATCCAACAAACTCCTCTAATTTGTGTTGCTTAATTGTTTTAGGAATATGTACTTCGCTTAACACTTTCATCAAGGACTTTTGGTGTTTGACAAATATATGGAGAAGCTCAAGTAGAGAAATCTATGCGGGCATCTTGTGTACACTACACTATACTCGCTTGCTTTGATCATGGCTAGGAATTACTTAGCCTCTTCGTCAGTAATCGACTTGATAGGTTGAGCATCGGCTTGAGCATAAGTACGCCCATACCTCGTTACTATATTAATGTCCATGTTGTATGGCCATAGAACCGCCTTGTTGCTAGCATACGCATAGGGTTGTGGGACATCAATCACTACCCCCTCATCAATTGATGACAAATCAACTATAAACTCTTCATTGTCAGAAGCGTCTTCAAGTGGTGGCATATCCATCGACAAAGGATCTACCTTGTTCTTTCCAATAATTAGGGCAGCAAATTCCTCATCCCAATCAATAATGACTTGGGTGATGGTGGAAACTATACTAGTGCAGCTAACATATACGATCATCCCAACTTCAATCATCTTTCGAACTCTCTCACTCATAAGAGATAAAAATGAGTCTCATCTTTCAAGTAATATCTAGCTCTCACCAATCCATCATAAATGTCATTCACAAGCATCTTCAAATTCTTCTCCTTTCCAGCATCAAAGCCTAAAATGACATTCACCTCTTCTGCACGATGGGGCAATGGATCTGTTTGGACGTTTGGTTGAGTGGTTGGAAGGAAAATGCCTCCATGTCCAAGGTTTTGGACTCTATGCTTTAGAATTAAGCAATCATCGATTGAATGTCCCACTTCTCCCATGTGGTAATCATATTTCTTGGATGGATCATAGCTAGAAAATCGCTCAAGATTGGGCCGCTATAGCTCGTTGGAAAGTAAGCCCTTCTTCTGGAGGATTGTTAGAACCTTGGATAGGGGACTGGGGAGAGCAGTAAATTGTCTTCTATTACCATGGCGACCAAAGGACTGGCGTCCACCTCCAGAATGTTACCCCACGGCAATCTGGATCGTCGTAGTATAATTATGATTTGGTTAGGTGTAGGTCACATTAACCTCAGCAGCATGTTCCTTCTCTTTCTTAGTGGTGAACCTCTTGTGATTCGAGGCTTGCTCAACAGGCCAGCCGTCTCTCAGTGCTACCTCGATTCTTTCCCCGACAGGGATTAAGTTGGTTGAACGACTCAACAATCGAGCCCAGCATTCCACTTTAATACTCAGGTGGGAGAGTTTTCTTGATTAGATCCATTAGCTCCTTTTCCATTGGTTTAGGCTAATCTAGGTGGCTAGGGTCCTCCGCCTCGTAGCATATGCCTTGAAAGACTCACTTTTCTTTTTCTCGGCACGTATCAAATCTTCACAAGACAAAGTGATGTCGATGTTGAACTTGTATTGCTTGAGGAATGCATCAAACAGCTCTTCCAAGTCTCAAGGAGGTTAATCTTCTTCATAATGTACCGCTGCAATGCCAGGCCAATTAGACTCGTTTGAAATGATTAGATCTTCAAAGGCAAGTTGTAGATGTATTGGGTCATCCGAACTAGGTAAGTCGGCAGATGAATCTTCAGGCAAGACGTGCTGTCATACTTCTTGAACTCAGGTATTTTAAAATTCTTTGGCACGTTGACCTTAGCATATAGAGGGACAAGTCAGTTGGGCCTTGAGTTTGCGATCCTTGCAATTAGCTCAATTTCTCTCCAACCTTCGCAAAGCGCTTATCTTGCTCAGTTTTCGGCATATCAACAGATTTCGCTTTGTCGACTTGAGGAGGTCCTCAATCAATTCCAGCATGTCATCATCGTCAAGAAACATGCTTTTGCCCTTATCAGTTGTTTGCTTCGGCATCACAACCTCAGTCTGAGGTTGAGCGGGTGCAAAAGTGAGATTGGTTTGAAGAGAGTCCATCTGTTTCGACAGTTGTTGAGGGGCGATGAAGACTTGCTTCATGTCATTCTCGATCATATTAACAACACGGTTCTGCACTTCACTTAGTTCAAACATTTTGCCTTAGAATGCATGCGGATGGGTGAACGTCGACGATCCGTAATCACCTAGTTTAAAGAAAATAAGCACAAGATTTCAATAGGACCGATCCACGACAATGGTTGAATCTCCCATTTTATTTATTTTATGAAATTGTTTGTACACGAATGAAACTCCTAAATATGAAATAGGAAAGTAAAGACTTCTAACTTCCTAAACATGAACTAAGAAAGTAAAAACACTGATAAAAAAAAATCAACAATTCGAGCCATTTTCAAATAACTTGATCTATATACAATTGGGAGATGACTTTCCGACGTAACCGCTTATTTTCTCGATCTACCATGTGCCACGCTCTTGGGCTTGTTCCGCTTTCCTCTTGAGGTGCTTAATCTCCGCTCAGTTGGTGGGTTTCATGGTCACTTTGGGTACTGCGGGACGCAGATCGGTCGGAATTCGATGTCGACAAATGTAGTGAGTTGAGGCATGGTAGATCTTCTCTTTCCCCTCCAATTCATCCACGGGTCAAACTAGCTTTTGTGGGCAGCATTCATTCCAATCTAGATCAAAAGATGGATGTCATCTTTGTAATCATGATCCTTGTGAGTAAACCTGACTTGGATGAGTCTGTCCGGAGCGTAGGCGGAACTTCTTGTAAAACTTTGTATTGTCGGACCACTCGATAAGGATTGCAACTCGTCGCACCAGTGATTCCCAGTGGAATTGGACCATCCTTTCCATGTGAGAGGCGTGCCTCACAAACTCGGAAAAATTTGTCATCCAATAGGAAACCCTTGGGATTTGGGTTTCTTAGAAAAGCTATCCATTCAAAATAAGACAAATCTGGTGTATTGTCTTTTAAGGTTTCAAACTTTTTGATTGGCTTAGTAGAATGATTCACTTCATTTATGCCCATGTGAATGCCAAACCCATTTGTGTGAGAAAAGAACCAAATTTGCAAGAGTTCAGGTGGCGCATGAAAGTTCCTTTCCCCATTTTCTTTGAATCGAGAGAGAGATGGGAATGTTTCGCCTAAAACAGTGTTAACAAAATTCGTCCAAGCACATACTTGTTTGACTACCCTTGCAATTGAAGGATTAATAGCATTCTTAAGGTGTGGGAACACTACAAACCTAAAGAAAGTTAAGTGAAAGATCCTACTTATTTGAAATGTCAAGAAATTTGAGAAATATTCAGTTTGGAAATAGAATGAGCATGCATTGTAATTATCCTTCAAAACTCTTCTCATTTTATCCTTTTTAATTCTTAAGAAATCAAATAGGTTGATATAGGCTCTATTTCCATAGGCGGACTAACCAATTCGGATTCGAAAGGTTTTCCGATGTCAATGTTATACTCTTCCAAAGTCGTTGTTAGCTCATGCTTACAAAATATGAAGGTTGATGTCTTAGGGTACCAGAAATGCGATAGTCTTGCATATGACCAGTTTGGACGTTGATATCAAGAAGAGGGAGGAGTCGACCAAGCTTGGACTCTACAAAGTCACGGCCATTTTGGTCTAACTTGTTCCACCACACTTTGAGCTAAGTCTAGGGAGTGGTAATGAGTCGCATGTCAGATCTCCTCATTGTATATAGACAAAGACACACGATTGACCTTTTGTCATGGACCAATGTAAAATAACAACAAACTAAGTAAATTGCATAGTAAAAGGATAAAAAACTTACTTCACTAGAGACTAATGGCAAACACATAAACATGCACATGAGATGTAGGGTTTGAATTCTAACTAAACGGCTTAACAAAGTGGGACCAAGAGTATGATCAGACCAGCCACTTGCTTGTGTACTAAAGCCAGGTCCTCTTAGATTCAGCTCGGTCAAAAGGATACCCAATCGTCACAAATGCCTACGGACAAAGGTAAGAACTTTTGACACCAAGAAAGGAATGTTTGGAGATGAGAAGGGCAACCTCTACTATGCATGCCCGCATTCAAAGTAGTATCCTTCTCGACATCATCCAAAATATCATATGCGGCCTAGGTCCAGCGGCAAGTTGTGTGTGCAATAATATAGTGCTAAAGCATTAAAGTATGCATAACAGTTTATAAGGAAACACTGCTTGAATAGCTGAAAGGCAACCGTTCATTCTCAACTCCAATTTGGCAAGACAAAGGTTAATAAACACTCAACCCTTTGTAACTCCCATACGCAAGAACATTTAACACAATATTAGGGATGTACCTTGCCTCCACGCTACCAAACAAAAAAAATTTTTGAAAAAGAGAAAGTTTAGGCTAAGTACACTATAAAATTTAATTGAACATCCTTAGTGGAGTATCCAAGCTGTCACAAACTTTTCTTGGGTGAACTACCTAGGGGGAATTACTAATAGATCACTTAGCTTACACTTAGCTCAGGCTCTTTTAAGCCCACACCAACCGCAACTTTCAAGTTTTATTGACATGCAAAATCAATTTATTCAAGAGTCGCCACTAATCTATTTTTGGTAGGTCGATTAGATACCCGAGTGTAGGCCAATACTTAACTTCTGCAAACCAGAGATATCATGGATATGAGAACTTAATTACGTTAGATTACTTTAACACCATTTCAATACATTTTCTCTTTTATTTTCAAAAAATATTTTTTTGCAAGCAACTTGGATTAATTTTAAACCTAACTACTAACATGTGAGGGGTGATCACATGGCAATCATTAAAGTAGCAACTAATAATCAAAACATTCAAATAAATAAATCGCTAAAAATAAAATAAGGATTAAAACACCTCGAGTTAAATGATTTTCTAAGTATGAGTAAAGCACTAAAGCACTACACCTAGCCTAACTACGATTTATTAACTAATCAACATCTTTTGGGTTTACTTTACCAAAAAAAAAACATCTTTTGGGTTTTTCCTTTATTTTTGAAAACTAACTATGTGACTAATCTATGTTAAACATGCATATGATTTATTACTCAAATGACAGGTGACATGATCTATTATAATGACGGACAAAAATTAACATAAAGTATTCTAACATGACATGCATTCTAAATTAATGAACTCAATCATGCAATCACTAATTGACACGGAATTGATCACACGACATGGATAGTGGCATGGCAATGACATAGAGATGACATGGCAAGCATGATGGTGTGGCATAAACAACGTGGCATAGATGACAAGCCACAATGACATAGCAAGCATGATGACGTGACACATATAGATGACATGACAAGTAGTGATACATCTTGATACATCACAGTACAGTTAACCTTATCGTAGTCCATCCAACTGTTCACATTCTTCCAAGCTTCAATAAACATCACACTTCTAGATTTGTTCACCATCACTAAGGTCCATCCAACTGTTCACCTTATCATGGTCTTTGGTAGCCACAATGATGGCCAATCATCGGTCTCTATCGTCAGTGAGAAATATTCACCAAGAAAACTAAAATTTTGTCCATCAAACAATGAAAAGTGTATTTTACTTCGAGAAAAATATGTTTGGAATGGGAGTCCATGTGAGGACTCTGTGTTCATGGAACCAGACGAAGGGATGTCTCTTCTTAAACATTGAATCATGGGACTGACCCTCTCATACACCACGAGAGATGCGAATCTCACAATCCAGGTTCTGCCAGTCCTGAATGCCAAAGGAGCACAACAGCTGGCATGGACCTCGGCGATGGAGAGGCGGCCGCGAGCCCTACTTGAATCTACATCGATCAAGGCCTTCAGCACTCAAGTAGTCATAGCCCATTCAAGATCTGCCTACCTTTTTTATAACATTACATTCCTCCTCCCCTTCCACAAGAAACATTGAGTCTCAAAAATCCACCGGGTTAATATGGTCATCCATCATGTTTGCAACCACGGTCCCAGGACACCGCTTGCTCGGACTATCACACAGAAACTCATGGTCTTCACAACCGATGGTCCAAAGCCTCCTTGAGATGAGTGCTCGGTCGATAACCTCTTTGTAATTAGATCGCAAGCTCGCCTCGACTCACTGTATATCTTGAGCCTTGGAGAACCACCACACATCTCCTATAGTACCAATCTCTTCGGCCCCGGACAATTTGAGAGAGGCATAAAACCCACGATGTTCACTGCTATAGTCTCGAGTCATGGCTCCTCACGATGATTGGCCATGTTCCGATGCCATTCCTGTGTATGACCTCCAGAAAGATTACTTGGGGTCTTTGGATGTGTTCGACACTAAAAGCATACAAGTCTATGATCTGAAAGAGTTCCTCAAGAAGAAATTGCAGGTCCTTTGATTTGAACCGAGACCCTAAACAAAACGAATGCACTCGCGCTGCTTCAACTATCCCTTCCCTTCCATCTTACAGACTCACCATTACGATAGCATAACAGAAACATTGCTTCATCGAACCAATATACTGCACATGAGAGTACCTGCCGGCCCTTGGTCTAATAACAGAGAAACTGAGCACTGGGAAAAAACTCAGTTCATTGATTATTTTCTCTCTACATTATTCTTTTTTACATCAGAACTGAGGCGAAAGGGCCGAGGTAATTAGGTCATATAAGGATATTCGCAGAGGTCAAAATTTGATATCTAAGAGCTATTTTTACACGAGGAAAGGTAAAAACATGGAGAGGGAGGGCCCAATTAAGATGCAGCAGCTAGAGGAGGGAGTGATTGAGAAGCTCCACGGAAGAAACTCGGAGGTGAAGTTGTCATGGTATCGTCCCTAGCCTCCTCATCGTCGTCTTCTTCGGTGTCCCACAAGAAGTGCGCGTACGAAGCCAGAACATAACTGCACCACCACCAAACCCAAAACCGTTCAATACAACCAACTTCAAAAGGCCATACACGAACCAAACTTGAAATTTCAAGAACCACCATAGTGGTAAGCCAAAACGTTCAAATCAGTTTTCAACTAATCCTTTTCTTTCTCAAGTTATGTCCAGGTTTCAGTCTCAAATCAACATACTCACCAACTTACTATAACCATACGACAATACTTTTTAACTTCAGGAACAACCAAACCTGTTAAACTGATCCTGCTGTGTCTCTAGTTATGTCCAGGCATTCAGGGTCAAATCACAAAATTGAATACTCTTGATGGCTGACAGGATTGCTTACCAATCATCAGGTGCGGCTTTAACAGCCCGATCAAAGTAATTCTCCGCACGTTCCGAGTCCTTATGGCTCTGCCATATCAGGTCTCCAAACATGGACAGAACGTTTCCATCTTTCGGGTTCGCCAGAATTGCTCTCGCGAAGTACTCTTCGGCCTTCTCGAGATCCCCTCGAACCTAATTCAGATTTCAAACCAAATCGTTAGAATAGAGGATTAGCTACATATCTCATGTTCCACCATCAAAGCCACATCGCTGAACAAAGCACAAAGATAAACAATTCAAGTCAAAGTTTCGGAAAGCTGTCGCTCTTGAATCCAATTCACTCGCATCAATATGTATATTATACATCAAATAGGTCCAAGCCCTTCTTCTAATAGAGAAGGAAGCCCACATAATTCATAAGTTTCTGCTAAAAACCCATTTTTTTTCCTTGGGTTTTTTTTTTATTTTCAGGAAGAAAAACACTTCACTCACCTCTTTCCCTTACTAAACAAACAAGAAAAGACAGAAAACCAATTCTCACAACGCAAAACCAAACCAAAAATCAAAGAATCGCGGGCAAAAAAAAAGATGGTATTTTTAAGAAAAGCATACCTCTTTCAAGAACCTCGCGTAATTGCCAAGAACGAGAGCATTCCCAGGATCCGCCTCGATCATCCTCTTGTAATACAAATCCGTGCTCTCCTTCCCGCCATTCGCATCCCAATCCTCGAAACTCCCCCCACCGTCACCGCCGTCCGATCCTCCGCCGCCGCCGCCGACCCCGCCCCCTACCAGGACGCTCGGGAAACCGGCGTCCCCCACCCGACTCCGGCACCCCGCGTCGACCCCCCCATCGAGCCCCACCTCCTCCTCCTCCTCCAGCGTGAGCCCATTAAGGATCCCCGAGATGGGGGGCTTCCTGCTGGGCTGCGGCACCGGGACGATGTCCAGCAGGTCGGACTCCGACCGGGCCCTGGCGACCCTCCTGCCCCTGCCCGGGAAGGAGTCCTCGACGGGGGAGAGCGCGGCGGACGGGGAGGCCGTGAGCGAGATGGGCCGGGCTCGGGCCGCCGCGGCGTGGTGGGCGGTCGCCGCCGCTGGCTCCGGCGAGGCGGCCTGCTCCTTCGCGTGATGGGGCGCCCACGAGTTGAGGAGCGGCGTCGATGCGCTCCGCAGAAGCATCTCTAATCCTTCTCCTCCTCCTCCTTCTTCTTCTTCTTCTTCCCCACCCTCTTTTGCTTTTCCGATCTCAGAGAAACAGCGCAGCGAGAGAGAGACTGAGTGAGTGAGTGAGTGATATTTTTAGAGAGAGAGAGAGAGATAGACGCGCAGAGAGGTTGACGAAGAAGACGAGATGGCGGGAGGCTCGGCTTTTATAGGAGGAGGAGTGGGGGGTGGGAGTACGGATGCGATCTCGGCCGTCGGTTCGGAGTCCCATCGAAGGGGCGGAAATGACCCCGGGGCGTGTGGTCTCTTCGGGAAAAGGTGCGCGTGGATGTTGTGCCGCACGTTGCTATTCTTTTTCCCCCCCGTAAAGGTCGGTTCGTGTGAAGACGCCTTCCACCGTTGATGTTTCGAGGGTCATTATCGCGAAAAATTTTAAATTAATATATATAATAATTTTAGCTTAAATTGATTTTTTAATTATAAAAAATTTTAAAATTGATATATTTATGATAAATTTATCTCTGATTAATTTCTATTAAATTTTACTGTCAAATTATTTTATTAAATGATACGCGACAGTTGACTAATATGCCGATTTTATATCTTATCTTCCATTTCAGTTTGTGATTTTTGTGGTATTTATCCAATTTAACGGAAATTAATATAAGGTAAATTTGTCATAAATATATCATTTTTGGAGTGTTTAGTGATAAAAATATTAGTTCGGTGTAAATTTATCACATACGTACTTGTTTGGTATTTTTTTGTTATTAAAAAATTAATTTAGGATAAAATTATCACAGACGTACCAGTTTGGGATTTTTCATAATATTAACCCTTATTTTGACCTTTAACACTCTCTCTTTATTTCTTCAAAAAAATGTGTTTTGTTGTTATATTTTTTTCAGAAAAATGACCACTTTTTTCAATGCTCGGCTAAAATCTAAAAATAAATTCAAAAAAATAGTTTTTATTGTTTGAAAAGGAAATATTTTCCCTCAATTATGTTATCAAATGCAGAGTCGTTTTCATGTCGATTATGTTATCAAATGCAAGAAAGACAAATATGTAAATGAATACCACCTGCCTGGGTGGCGCTGCTGGAACGCGCACTCTTCTTCTCACAAAAAGTTGAATGTTCGAATCCCGGACGCCGCAGAGTGACTTAACTGGTGGCACGTGTGTGGTGGCTAGCACGTGTCGCCCCCAGGGTTTACTCCCCGGCTGTCGGCCGTGCGGGGGTTCCCTGAGTTATCAAAAAAAAAAAGACAAATATGTGAATGGATCAGATCGAACGAATTGCCCCGGCATTAATGAACATTATCTCGAGTAACCCTTAATTTTAGAATTGGTGCTAATAATTGAACTCGCAAAAAGCGACAAATAAAATGAGAAACTCGACATTCTTTATTGGACCAGCTCGTACATTACCATTCCATTCCATTCCATTGCACGGTCGACATTGCATTGCACCTTGCACCATCGCTCGGGCGGGCCCCTTCATGAAGATGGAATCGCCCGAGCGTGGTCACCGCTCGCTCGCTCGCTCAATGGAGCGTCGGTGGCCGAGATTGGACGCCCCCACGTGATCTCCATCCCCCCATATTAGACAAATATGTGAATGGACCAGATCGAACGAATTGACCTAGCATTAATGAACATTATCTCGAGTGATTAATTTTAAAATTGGTGCTAATAATTGAACTCACAAAAAGTGACAAATAAAACGAGAAACTCGACGTTCCTTATTGGACTGGCTCGTACATTACTATTCCATTCCATTGCACAGTCGACATTGCATTACACCATGCGCCATCGCTTGGGTAGGCCCCTTCATGAAGATGGAATCACCCGAGCGGAGCCATTGCTCGCTCGATGGAGCGCAGGCGGCCGAGATTAGAAGCCCCCTCCCACATATTAGACAAATATGTGAATAGACTAGACATAACCAATTGCCCTGCCATTAATACACATTATCTCGAGTGACCCTTAATTTTAGAATTGGTGCTAATAATTAAACTCGCAAAAAGCAATTATTAAATCGAGAAAACTCGACATCTCTTATCGGACTGACCGGTACATTACCATTCCATTCCATTCCATTGCACGGTCGACATTGCATTGCCCCTTGCGCCATTGCTCGGGGCAGGCCACTTCATGAAGGCGAAATCGCCTGAGCGGGGCCACCGCTCGCTCGATGGAGCGTCGGCGGCCGAGATTCGATGCCTCCCACGTGATCTCCATCCCCCCCTGCCCGCCACTTTCGTAACACGGCAGCTTGTCATGTCACCAGCGAGCCTGAAAACGAAAGAAAGGCGACCTTTCCCTCGTCTCCATTTCGGCATCGAAAGTCCCCTCCATGTTGGGCAGTATTAACGGTTTTGCCACTGGTGCGCGTGAGCGGCTGGGCTTCGCCGTCATGGGCCCTGCAGGCTCAATTTGATTTGTCAACTCAAATCTCAATTTATCTTTCTATTGAGCCGATTGGGATTGCGCGGGGGGTATTTTCGTCATAATTTTCGCATAGCATGATAAGTCTACACACAAAAGTTAGTTTGGTGCTTTGAGAGTCATGCACGCCTCAATGCTCAGATTTGTGTTAATTTTTCGAAATGTTTCTATCTTAGCTTAAATCCGAGCTCGAAATCGAGTCCGCCAATACAAAGGGTCCGAAAAAAAAAAAAAGTGATGTCGTGATTATGTGGATGATTAGTGCATTAGAGAAGGCTCAACCACTCGATCGATTGGAGCTACTCGGGTTAGGTGGTTTTAAGTTCGAGCTCCACTTGTCTGAGCAGTCGAGCTACTCACAAATCGAAGAGGATCGAGCCTAGTGGTGGCCACGGGCCGGTTTGGCTCGGAACCGGCCCGGAACCGGACCGGTCAAACCCGGGCCCGGAACCGTTGACCGGGCCCGCGGTTCGGAACCGGAACCGGCCCGTGGCATACGGGCCCGGTTCCGGTTCCCGAAAAATTTGAACCGGCCCGGAACCGCCGGTTCTACTAAATAAAAAATAAATAAAAATTTTATAAAAAAAATAATAATAATGAAATTTTTTTAAAAAAATTTCATTATTTAAATTTTTTTTATAAAACAAATTAAACTATAATTGCCATGCATTGTAAGTGCATTGATTTTCAATTGCAATGCTTGGCTTGGGTGTATTGAACTCTAATTGCAAGGCTTGGCTTGAGTTTTATAAACAACCCCTTTGATGGTCTCTTCATTCCCATTCGATGTGGGACTCTCAGTTTGCCTTGAATGCCTTTTGGCTTTGTCTTCATGCAAATGCCAAGAGTCCCACATCGAATGGGAATGAAGAGACCATCAAAGGAGTTGTTTATAAAATCCAAGCCAAGCCATGAAAATGTGAAGTTGTATGCCTTTTGTGGCTACGATCCTTTGCTAATTAAGAGCAAAGGGTTTCATTGGACCGCCTAGAATCGGACCGGACCAATGGTCCGGTTCTCAGTTCTATGGTTTGCCGGTTCGGTTCTTAGTTCTAAAATTAAAAGACCGGTCTTACCGGTTCGGTTCCCGGTTCCGATCGGGAACCGATCACCCCTATAATTTTCATTTTGATTATAATTTATATTGAATAATTCATTATTTCATATTTTTATAATTATTTTATTTTTTATTTTATAATTTATTTTTTAAAATTTTAAATTCCGAATCGGAACTGGCCGGTTCCGAATCGGAACTGGCCGGTTCCGAATCGGAACCGGAACCGGCCGGTTCGGAATCGGAACCGGAACCGCTAGGGGCGGTTCCGATTCCGGTTCATGTGTGGCCACGAACCGGAACCGGCCGGTTCCGAACCGTGGCCACCACTAATCGAGCCAAATTTGAATGATTCATGTTACTTGGGATTGCGAAAGCATGTCATGGTTTTGGTAGCTCGCCTGCACATGCCACGATGGTCCAATCGACAACTTTCGATGCAAAGGAAGATATACTTGGAAAAGGATTTCAAAAGATAAGATTATTCTAAATAATGAAGCAGTATTTACAATGTCTCAAGTGCCTATTTATTCGAGACTCGAGCGAAGAAGACAAGCGCGCTTAACAATTTCGCGAAAATCGATAGGGGGGGAAGAACACGATAAGTGGAGCCCGGCGGCCGGATTCAACGGTGCGAGCTCGAGCCGAGGGTCACGGCCATCGCCCGCCAACGGATGAAAGGCCAATCCCGAGGGCGCGTCCGCCCACTGGAACAGATTCTTAGGGGCCCCAGTCGAATGTGCGCTTTGTCATGGAGTGAGTGATCGATGGCAAGTTGGCCCGGCCCGGGGGCAGTTCGGTCATTTCACCTCGCTTGGAGACATTAGAGATATTTTCTCAAAAAAAAATTTTCTTAATTTCCCACCTTTTTTTTGTCACTTCCGACTACTTGGGTCTTGGTCGAATTGTTTTGTCGTTTTTACTATTATGGGAAAGTGGAAGAGGGGCTTTCGAGGTGGGGCACATAATTGAAGTAGACATGAGCCAAGTTCATAGATAGGAAGGAAGAAAGAAAGGCTTCTCTTGCGGCTTCGCCGTGTAAGAGTAATTGCGACCCACATCATATTATTGATTGGTTTTAATAATTATTGCTAAAAACGTATTGGCTATGAAAAGTTTGCAGATAGAAGATGAGAGGTTGCAACTTATATGAAGATAAAATATTCGATGTGCTTTAATGGAATGCACTTTTTGAAAATATCTATTGATAGCTTATAAGAAGAGTCTGGTCGTCTATCCATCCACGTAGATAACGATAAGTTGTATTCTATTTTCATCGTTTCTTCTATTTTTGCAACAATCGAAAGCTCGAGGTTATTGCTTTCTTAAGGCTATTACTTTTTCGAGGTTATTGCTGTGGATATATAAATGTATACCTTAATCCCTCTTATCGTTGAACAAACCGTGAAGATCTAAGATTCTCTTATCATGAAATTTTGCATTATCGATTACATTATTACTAACAGGGTGCCGCCGTGTACGTGCTTGATTCAGATCAAGTTTTGACAAGGCATCGCATGGCAACCCAAGATTTGCTTCGGCCGGCGGGTTGCTTGGAGGTGAAGGGTGCAACCGACGGAGGCGGTTTTAGTCTAAAGACACAATCAGGTGCCGTAGTTGCCGGAACGAACGAGGCTTCTGCTTTCGGTCTCTAAAAATATCAAGTTCACTGTAGATTCGAAGGCCGCCGTGCAATTGCCCGCGGCTCCTTTCGCTGATAATCGTAATCCTCGTGATCAAGGTCTACTTGAACGCGAGGATACTCTTGTACGGGGTGCTTAACACATGTTGCTTCTTCGAGCTAAACTGTACAACAAGACTCTTCTTCATAACAATTAAGAGGAGTTCTATGAACCGCGTAACATCATTTTGGAGTCGAAAATACGGCCGTTTCGGTCTCCTCTGTCACCCATTCAAAAAGAAGTTTCGGAAAAAGGTGGGAAAGAGCCCCCAACTTGAAGAGCGTCCTTAAGCATATGGTGAAGGAGAAATTAGAGCAAAACATCAAGGCCATCTCCATCTATGGAAAGCTGATGATAACAGGAGAGACTGTAAAGAGATGTGGTTTCAAGATAGCAAAATCTTTTGCAAGGACCACCGGGGAGACAGAGAGAGAGAGAGACTTAGTTTTCAAACCCCATTTCCAGTTTGTGTGAAGGAGGTTCCGTGTGGTTTTGGGCAGGGAAAATGTAAGCCTCAAGGAGCATTTTCGATGATACGTACAGGTGCGGACAAGTACACAGCTGGAGGAGAAACATCGGTCTCCGTCCACTTCGTTCTGCACGAGAGAGATCACTTTGTTTCATTCCATTTCACGTCGCTTTTGCTTCGGAAAAAGATCGTCACGGTGGACCCTGCTCACGTGCCTTGGAAAAATTATCCCAAAAAGTCTTAAACTTATTGCGCTTTTATCAATTTAGTCATGAACCTTTTAATTGTATCAATTGAGTTCTAAACATTTTCGCGTTTTGCTAACGGAGTCCATTCGGTTAATTTTTATTGGAAATCGCTAACGTTAGTGCTGGCCGTCTTACATGGCTCGACCGGTGTTAACATGAATAATTTTTAACAATATTTTTATACTTTTTTCAAAAAATTTTTTATTAATTTTATTAATTTTTCTTTTCTTCTATTTTCATTCTTTACTTTTTTTCTATTTTTTTTCCTTTTCCCTTATTTTCTTTTCTTTTTTTCTTTTTTTCTTTTTTCCCTCTGCCGGCCATGGTCGAGTCTCGTTAATGGCTAGCAACCTCCGCAAGCCCCTCGCCTGGGGTCGATAGAGTTTGTCGGCCATTGATGACGCCCAACGATGGCCAGCGGAGGAAAAAAGAAAGGAAATGAAAAAAGTAAAGAAGGAAAAGGGAGGAAAAGAAAAAAATTCAAAAAAAAATTAAAAATTATTAACATCAGCGACAGTCGTGTCATGTAGGACGGCCGACATCTACGTTAACGACTTCTGGATTGATTCAATTGGCAAAACGTGAAAATGTTTATGACTCAATTATCATAATTAAAAGGTTCATAATTGAATTGGTAAAAATGCAATATGTTTAGGACTTTTTTGGACAATTTCCCCAACGCGCTTCTATTTGCCTTCCTCTTTTGCTAAAAACTTTACAAGTTTCGGTTCCTCGAGCACAAAAGCTGTTCAGTGATCACGATGCCATTGAAAGGTACTACCATATAGAGCTGTTGGCTTGAAATCAATTGGCATTGATATGGCAGGGGACTATGCTCGAGTCACAAAGCCCTGCGGGAACGACATCTTACCGTCGTATTCATCCTAGACTTGAATACAAATCTAGCATGTGAGATTTTCCTTAGACAATTGGGTGTTGATTTTATTGGTCGAGAAAACTAAGAGACATTCCGCTTCCAAGTTTAGCTCGATGCACCAGCCGTTCACTTGTCTCTGCACTACACTGAACCTCATCAGTTTGACCCAAAAGCATAATGAACCTGGTCATTCGGACCTGTTCCGTGTCGGAACACGGCACAGAATTGTCACCAGGCTAATCGGCAAAACTGTGGTCAGGCTAGCTAAGTGCGGTTTCGAGTTCCACAGACACGAACTTTGTCGGAAACTCAATCTGAAGAGCCAAACGAAGCACGCAACCACCATCAAATCTTAAATTGTGTCGCGACACAATTGGTTTCGCAAGATAAATTTGCCTTATTAGCATTTCCAAATCTCTTAGTTACACCTGTTTTAGTCCCAATAACCATGACACTTTCAGAATGAACAGCCGAAAAGGCGGGTAGAATGAAAAGCCTTCGCCTCATCATAAGATGTGCTGCTGCATCAGTACACTCGTTGAAATGCCATTACTGCAGATATCCAGATTACTGATGCCACACATTTCTCAAGTGACAGAAAGGGGGTGGCAAATTCACAGAGGCGCTTAGAGTGTCTTTTGGTATAAGCTAGTGGTTCGCTTATGGTTCAGCTTTAACCTTCACATCGCCATTTGGCAAGGAACTTTGTGCTTGAGCCAGACGCTTCGCTTCCTGTATCAAGAAAACACTATGAGGACTCTTTTTCTCAGATCAGAAACATTTTTATAGTACATTCACCATGAAATGAACCACTAGGGGACACTGCCCAGTATCGACTTTTCCATGAATACAATCAGCTCTACTATTGCGACATTAGATACAATCAGCGACTTTTTAGTTCAAAAGAGCCTGCCTAGCTCAAATTGATTTTCCAGAGAATGAACATGAATTGATGACTGATTTATAAAATTGATGACAAAATGATGTTGAAGACTTCATCTAGTGTTGGATATGACTACTTGTTTAAAAGCCCACTAATAATTTTTTACAGGTTAGTATAATAATTTCACGCAAGCTTCACATACCCAGCATTACTCTCTCACTTAATGAGAAGACGAGCACGGGAAACTGACCACAAACAATCATGACTTTTATGGATGCTTAATCCCCGCCATCAATTATTCCTGATATTTTTGCACTATATATTCCAGTTATATCTGTTTGTCAGTATTAAAAGATTCTACCGGACAAGAAAACTAAAATTGAAGATATAAAGCTACACGTTTCTGAGCCTGAAATGCTTCTGAGCTACGGCACTACTAGGCCTACCCCCTACTTAAAATGCCATCTGCAACATTGCTAACTACCTACCCCATATAAATCATCCTTTGTGATATTTGATGATGGATAGTCAACTTAAACACTCACAGATTCCATTTTCTTCAGAGATTGCTTTCAAACACACAAGCCAAGGGATGACTACCCAAAAGTAAACAACTGGAGAAGAGGAACCTAAATGAAACGAGAACTTACAGAAGCAGAAGGTGCTCTTATCTCTCTAAACAACAACGACCAATAATAGATCCAACCATGTTGTATGTTGCTTTCAGTTTTCAAGCTTTAAGTCCAAGCTTAAGGGAGGAGCTTGGAACGAACTTTTCTTTTCAAGCTTTTTTAACTTCCAAATTTATATTTTGAAATTAGACTTGCATTTAAAATCAAACTCCTTAAATCTGTCAAATTGTGCACATATTACATTTAAAATCACCTACCTGTATTTCTTCATAAGTTCTTAGAATTAACATAATTCTTCATATTAGCGAAAAAGTAAAAGACGCTTTGAGAAAAGCTTATAGATGAACCAACAGGGCAATTACTTTTAGCATTTGTAGCGTATCTAATACTGATCACCTCAGAACTTTTCAAGACATACAAACATTTACATTTATAGTCATTGAAATTTGTTCATACTTTAGATGAAGTTAAAATGAATTATTTCTGAAGTTGCTTGTCTGGATGGCTTTTAGCCCAACGTAAAACTCACTTACGTTGTTATCAGTGCTTCAAGATTATATTTTCATCAAAGAGGAGTGATCTCTAACACCAAAGCCAAGTTATGTGAAAAAGCAATAATAGCCCACTGGAGGAGAGGACCTAGGAATAATAAGAACTTACAGCAGCAGAAGCTGCTCTTATATCTCTAAAAGAATCAGCCTCATCTGGGAATGCTTGATCAAGTTCCTCTAGAAGATGCCTGCGTAGACCCTGATAAAGGTGAAAAACAAAGATTAGTAAGAAAACATTTCTTGTATCAGGAAACAAGGATTGTGTACGTTTGACAGAGAAATGGTACCTTGAAGGCATCAGTTTTTCCCTTTGTAATTTGATTTTTCGCAATGCAACTATTGATGACGTCCTTTGTAAATCCATCTGGATTCTTGCCATCATCAATCAAGCTGAATAACAGCAAACAAGAAGTTGAATGTGCGAACCTAGAAATGCTTCTAGTAAGTATTAAAGATCGAGATCGCCGACTCACTTAAGGACCTCCACTGGAACATGAATGTTGCACTTTTCTGATAATTTCGCCATGTTGTCGAGCTCCAAGACAAGAGAATTTCTGGAAGCCCAGATTAGTGAGATCAGTTGAAGTATACATATAGAAATCTTCAGAACTTCTAAGTCTAGGGCCACAGAAGGAGCTAAGATTAAGAGCAAAATTACATGCGCTGGAGGAGAGGGAGTTGAAGGCCAGTATTGAAGGACGAGACATTGAGGTAGAGTTGATGGAGGAGACCCAGAGTTTTCTGGATGGAATTGATAACCTGATTGAGGTCCTGCTTCGGATCATCTTGTGAAGTTGTAACATCATTTTGGGGATTTATCACCCCATTTCCACCACTCACGCCCATGCTTGCCACAGTATTCTGTGATGTATCCATATTAGCTATTTCTCAGTCTTCCAATGTAAAGCAATCAATAATCTGTGTCGTCTACTGATCACCTGCACAGATACAAGAAATGAAACAAATAATTTTAAAGGAGTGAGCAATGCGATACACATTATGTTTGTTAGACAGAGATTTAAAGAACTAAATCCATATTTCCTATGTCATATGAATGTGCCAACATGCCCTGAAGCCAACATCATGGGTACTAAAAAGAGAACCACAAAACAAATCGTGTGCATGAGATGAACAGGTTTAAAAGAACTACATCGCGATTTCATATATCAGACACATGTACCAACATGCAATGAATAAAAAATTGTATATTAGATAAAACCACCACACACGCCATTTCTATTAGAGTTCCAATATCACAAAATGTGCCAAAGTGCAGAGAAGTAAACATAGACTTGGGACGCATTAGAAATAATTTGCGACTTCACTAAGTTTAACCGTCATACCCAAAAAAAGAGAAGAAGCTGAAAGGTCGGGAGAACTACAGTTAGCAAGGAAAGGATTACTAACAAGAGAATGGCTAAGCAAATCCACCATCATTCGAGGGAAAATCATTTGGTCCACGAGGTATGGATTTCTTCAATTAAAAACTCAGCCTATATAAAACTTGCGAACAAATTAATCCCAACCTGGATCTGCAATTGATTATCAATAAAAATGGAGCATGTCATTAGAGATCTTATTTTATTGGGTACGATGGAAGCCAATTGTACTTGACATTGATCGTCTTTCTACTGTTTTGCGTAGAATGGACTGAATATCCGATGTTAACAGTTCCAGAAAAAGTTTCAATAGGTGAAGTACAGGGCTCGAGGCACAAGACATTGGAAGACTTCCAATTTAATCAAAGAACAGATGCATTTTTTAATCCTCGTAAAAAAGACTAATAGACAAATAGACAGAGGCATCTACCAGTTCTGAACCAAGATATCCAAATTGAAGACAATGCCAATTAGCTTTCTGGCAATTAGATAACATCAAGATCTCTATACTATAGGCTAACAACTTCCTCTGCTAATGGCTTCCCCTAGGTAGGGCCGGACACGCCGGCGACACGCGAGCCCGGGGCAAAAGGGAGAAAGGAAGAAAGAAAAGTACCCCTCGCGTCAAATCTCTCGCTCGTCAGGGCAATGAACAAGGACCACGTACCGTATAATCCCGGCCCCCCTTCCGACAGCAAGTGCCCCGTTGATCTCATGGAGTGGTGGGAGCAATCGACAGTGCCAGCGATCGACGTCAACAACGAAGAGGAGGGAGAAGAGGAAGAAGCCTCCGCGGTTTCGTCTCGTCCAGGACCTTTCCCACGCTAAGGAATTCCCCACAAATCGGAGGCTCAGATGCTGCAAAACCCCCCACGACAAAGAATCCTCCCGGAGAAATGGGAAAAAGTGGATGGAGAGGTGGCAAGGGGAGTGGATCTAGGAATCGGTCAGGAAGGGAGGATTTGGAGAGATCTAGGGTTTGGGATTGAAGTGAGGAAATTTTGCAATTTTCATCTGATTTGCGAGAGGGAGAGAGAGAGAGAAGCGGGGAGGAGAGGGGAAGAAGAGGGTAATCTTTTGTGTGGCGCGTGGGCAGAAAAGAGCCCTTTAGGCTGCATTTGGTCGGTCGGATAAAAGTCAGGATAGGATATGTTTTATCCTATCCTGTATTTGGTGGTAGTCTAGAATAGAATAAGATCGGATATAGACCGGATATAGTCCGGATAAAAAAATCTAAGGAGAGATGGATAGACCCGAATAGGATTTCTAATGCCTATTTTTCCAAAAACCCTACGCTCCACTCGCCATCATCTTCATCCCCATACCTTATGCGCTTTCACTAAAAAAATTTCTCTGCTTTTTTTCCTTCACCGACTCCTCCGGACCCTTGAATAGCAAAAAAAAAAAAATTATCTTATCCAACTTTAAATCTGTAGTTATGAAGAAGTCCCAGGATTTCTTATTTTATTCTATCCGGTCCTATCATATTTAGAAATTCGGACGACCAAATGCAGCCTTTTACAGTACAGCTTGGAGGAAGATAACGAAAATAGGCAACTCCCAACAGAAAAATATATATATGGCCAAATAAGTAGAACTTTTACTATATCACTTGTAGATAAGGGTGTTAGAACCGAACCAACCAAACCGAAATTTCGTACATTTTCGATTCAGTTCGGTTCGAGTAATAAAGAATAACTGTTCTTTTTTTTTTTTTTTCTGGTTTGGATTTATTTGGTTCGATTCGGTCCAATTAACCAACCGAATTGAAAAGAAATTGGGCAAACAAAGTGGAAATCGATATCCAGTGATGACGGCTCTCTCGCTAAGATCTCACAGAATTTCTCACTTTCATCCCATCCACAACACACCCGTTTGCTCTCTCGCTGCAATTTAGCCGATTTCGCGCTGTCGTGCAATGGTGCAAGGTCCGTCCTCGGCCCCCAGCTCCCCGAGCTGATCCACCGCGGTTTGGTTCACCCTTGATTCGTCGATTGTCACTTCAACCGAGTCTCAGTTACCAACTCTTCATGCCTCAATAATCAATACTTAGTAATTTTCTTTAGTGTTGCCCGTCGGCAAATTCTCATTACCTTTACCGATTATCTGTAATTGCCGATCAAAAGGACTTAGAATATTTTATATTTTTTGCCGGGTCTTACTCGGTCTTATTCAGCTCCAATCGACAGTCAAGTACATGGGCAATTTGGAGTGCCAACGGACACAAATGTCTATATAATTCATAATTTATACATTCTTAAGTCTAATTTAAATTTGGAGTGCCAACGGACACAAATGTCTATAATTTCATAATATCCAATAAGACGATCAAGTCCATAGCCTTTGTCAACCATCAACAATACTAAGACGACATGCAATTTCAGTATAGCATGCGGACAAAAGTAGCATTTAGATCCCATCCACAGAGCAGATAAACAGAACAAAGCAATTGCAACAAAGATGCTTCACAGAGGAGGGTGTCAACACAAACAGATAGTGGATCCATATGATTAAAAATATCTTGAAGATTTTAACAAATCACCACTCCAATATGCATCACTAGTAATAATCTTATTGTTCGTGACCACAAAAAAACCAGGACGTTCTTAAAACTAAAAGAGTGAAAGTGTATAAACCCGAATACGTGTTTTATAATATATGTTCATTAAGACCCCCAATCATGCAAGCACTGTGCGCTGAAGAGGATAGCACATTTTATTCACAAACTGAAGCAATATGACATTTCTCCTGGCATGATATCAAAAGGCTTAGATTTGACCAAACGCAGTAGTGTAATGATGTCAAAAGCATTACCAGCTTGAACTAACACACTTGTTCACTTTAGTTACATTTCCAGCTTTTGTATCAAAGAAAGGAAGCAAATTTATATTTCCACAATCGTCTTCTCACTCAAAATGTCTTGCATGAAGATTTTCCGTCAGATTAAACAAGTCGTAAGCATTTCATATAGAGAAGACGGCCCTAAATAAGCCCTAGAATCAGGTAAAATACATGTATCACTAATAGCCAGTTGGCCTCCAATACAAATTTGGATAAGAACACCAAAGGGCTCAATCAAAAGATTGAGATCAACCCTGTTTTCAGAGCAAATAGCCTAATGGGCAAGAAGCCATACTTACATATTCATTTGTTCAAACAAATAAGTACTGCGCGGTTAAATAAAATGAACCGACTAGAACCGATTACCAGCATGTAAAAGTTTCAATGTCAGGCACATTCCTACAAATGCACACAATTCATATTGAACCACGTACAAGTATATCTTTTTTGGCCCAACACTGCTCCAAGAAAGTCGCCTAAACAGCGAGGCAACTAAATTCTAAGCGCATTATCAAGAAAACAAGAAGAGACAAACCTGCTAACGCTACGTCTGCGATGAGCTCACAGTTCTTCATCTCTGTCTCCAAACACCAAGCCGAAAGTCCAAAATTTAACTCCGGTGGCCGACTTTTATCCTAAAGAGTCCGAGTCGAATACAATCGAAGATAGCCTCCCGCACCGCAGAAGCCCTGCAATCCAGGAGTTCAAAGGAAAATCACCCCCCATCACACCCAGTACAAACGGGAACACATCACGCGGCCAATCAACAAGCAAACTCAATCAGTCAGTCGAGCCACTAATCCGGATCGAGCGAGCGAGCGAGATTCCCGCGGCCCCTCACCCGGACAAAGATTTGACGTAACGAAGAAAAATCCCCAAGCAACCGCGAGCAAAAAAAAAAAAACAAGAAACATGCAGATCCGCGAGCGACGGAACCCCGTAACGTTCCCTCGATTCGTCCCGTTTCCGCGAATCCTTCCGCGCGACGGGAAACAACGAAACCGCGAAGAATTCACCGAATCAGTCGGCCCGACAAGCCGACTCGCGCGAACCCCGAAAAGGAAAAATGCAGAGAGCAAAGGAACCGCGACCGAAACCCATGCACACATACTCCGATGCGCACGCCGTCGGAGACAGATCCCGGCGTCGCGCCCTCTGCAAGAGCCGATGCGGACGCAGATCGGCGGATCGCGTCGACCGGAGAGAGAAGGAGAGGGAGAGAGGGAATTCGATATTTGCAGAGTGCGATAGGGTTTTTAACCTCTCGGGAGGAAGAGGTCAGATCGAGGCGCTACTCGGCTCTGAGGCTAATCGCACGGGGCGGTCACGGACTCTTCCGCCACGGCCAATCCGGAGGCCGGATCATGTACGGGGCCGTGACGTTATTGGGCCGTCGGCCCGACGGACGGTCGGGTGCGCCGAGTGCGATGGCGATGAGTCTCGGGGTCCTCTGGCCAATACGGTCTCGCCACGTCGGATTGGGGGGGGGGGGGAATATCTTCGCTTTTCTTTTGGCGTTTATCTTCTTCCCGGCACTTCTTTTTAGTTTTTCGGCACCCCTTTTTAGGTTAATTGCGAGAAGCTCCAATTGGCTTTTGCATATTTCGCAATGTGCCCCCTCCCCCCCGGGGAAGCGGTTGATTTTGACAAATTTACTGCCTCTGCCTCCTACGAATTTGCCCCTTTATTTCGAAAAAGCTCAGGAGGTTAAAAAACCAAATGGAGTTAAATAATCCTTTAGTGGTACCCTTTCCATAGATTTCAAATCGCATATCATAAAAATGGAAATCTTTAAAAAAAAAAAAGGAAGGGATTTCTTGATATCTCGATTGCTCAAAATCCATATCGCATTCCACTTACTTCAACTGTGATTCTTTCTTCAATGAAGGAGAGAGATTTTCATTTCCATTTTTGACGGGGCGATTGGGTTCTTTTCCCCATCGGTTTCCCCTGATCAAGAAGAGCGTCCCCACTCTCGCTCAAGTCAAGGAGAAGGTTAATGACCCATCACTAATAATAACGGCACCTTATCTTTTCCCATTTTCCTTTTTCGCTTTAGTTTTTACCTATCACCGACGTGAGATCCACGCGCTGCGTAAGTACCGTGTATCGACTTTTTTCTCGTTAGCAATATCCCGTCATTTTCTATACTTCGATTTTTTATGCGCCGACTCTATCTTAGGAAGAAATACGAGGTTATGTACTTCCAAACGCTCTTCAGATTAGCGGGATAAAGGTCATGTACACCGACTACGTGAATTAACTAATCGCGAGCGATGTCTCTACTTGTTTATCCACTAATCAAAAAGGGTCGGACGGAAACGTGGCACCAATAATAGATCATCACTATTTATATGTTATAAAATCTTTGTCAAAGCAAGAACGAAAAAGGGCGGATGTGGTACAAAGCATCGGAATTGGGCCCTAGAAACCGTAAATGAAGGGGCCCACACACAGACCCACTAGCCTCTTGTCCTTAGCAAGAGGCGGTGGCCAACAGGAAGTGGCGGTGGTCGGCGAGAGGTCGGCAGGGGACGGCGGGTGGCAGGCAAGTAGAGGCGAGGGCAAGCAATCAGAAGAGCTTTTATTTCTCCTTTTGTTTCAGAAATAGAAAAAAAAAAGTAGAAAATTTGCTTCAAACCCATTTTCGGGCTAAAAATTTGTTCCGGAAATAAAATAATGAAATTGCTTTGCCAAACGGATTTCTACTCCAAACCGGTTTCTGAAATAGCAAAATAGAAAAACGGAGAAATATAATGATTATCATGCATGTCATAAGTGCGAGCATTATTGAATTTCGATCCGAGACCTGTTGGCACTCCAAAGAGAACATAAAAGCCCGTATGGTCCCAATTCATAAGATTTGCGTCCATCGAACGTGAACCCCGCTAAATATAATAGTCGCGACAGGACGATTGGTACGCAAAAGCATCGCTTGTAACGTCGTAGGTATGACAACCCTGATATATTCTTTACACATGCCGCTGCTTTTCGTTTACCCTATCAATGAAATTACCTGTTCTTTCATTGGTTTTTCCAACCATTGCTGGCCAAAAGGGCATTCAAGAAAACTTACCGTTCTGTCCACATCTGATGTGTGACCAGCGCTGACTGGACATTCACGCGGCATTTTCTTGGCTTAATTTGGTTAGAAGGATTAGATAGGAAAATCGTGAAGAAGTCTGGGACTAAATTGATCGAATTGGAAAATTAATGACTAAGCAATATTTCCTCACAAAACTAGCATTTCATAGCGTTAACACGTGAGTGCTTGGGAAATTGTCCAAAAAAATCTAAAATCCATTGCACTTTGATAAATTCAATCGTGAATTTTTTAATTTTGCCAATTAAGTCATAAACATTTTCACAATTTGCCAATCGAGTTCATTCGGTCAATTTTAATGGAAAATCGCTGATGTGAACACTAATAATGCCACATAAGATGGTCGGCACTGACTCGGATAATCTTTTATAGTTTATAAATCTTTTATTTTATTTTATTTCTTTCTTTTCTTTTTTTTTGTACCAAATCCGATGAGGCTAAGCCAACCCTAGCCGGCAACAAGCAAGGCCCGGTGACCCTCATTGGCAGCCACTGGGTGAGGAACGCGAAGTCCTCACCCGTCGTAGTGACCAACGAGGGTCGATCGACCCTCGCCCAGCTTGGAAGAAAAAAAAAAAGAAAAAGAAAGAAATAAAAATTTTAAAAGATTTGTACACATTAGCGTCATCGAGCCACGTGAACGGCCGGTGTCCACGTAAGCTATTTACGGATAAAATTGATCGGATGAACTCAATTGGCAAAATGTGGATAGGTTTAGCACTCAATTGGCAAAATTAAAAGGTTTATAATTGAATTAGCCAAAATGAAATAGGTTTAGGACTTCTCGGATATAATTTTCGAGACCCGAGTTTAGATAATCACAAGTACCATGTGAATTTGCAAAGATTTGCCTCGGCCACGAACAACATTAAAGAAAAAATTTCCAGAAGTCTTATCATCTGCTTTCGATGATCTGAATCGAGTTATGCTCACAAACCTTCATCGTCAGCTGCCAATAACAATGTGAAAACGATGAATAGTTGGTGTTGGCGGAAATTGGCCCTCGGTATGCCTAAAATCAGGAGATTGTCAAATGAGCACGTTCTTCGCGCCATTCGAAATGAAATTAAATCATGAAAATCATTAAAAAAAATTGAGTTGATATAATGCTTCTTTCACACTAAATTTCCAATAACCCAGACAAAAAAAATACACGTCGTCCGATTGAAATTCGAGCGGGAGGTACATGCATCGTGTCTTGGTCAATGTCTATGGATTAAGGGGGTGGGGGGACTGGTCAAAGTCATACTGTACATTGGATAAGTGCCACGTAATCCGAAAGATTGATTTTATTTCATCTGTCAAGCTCGACATTATAACGAAATGATTTTGTTTCCGTGCAACCTTTTCGCTTTGTAAGGCGCGAACTGGACGATCGGTCCGGCTGAGTGTCGCTGTTGGAGTGGTTAGCATAAAGAGTTGGAGCAACAAAACAACCAAATTTGTACCAAAATAAGGTTCCAATATTTAATGAAAGTTCGAGTTTGAAACTCAGGGAATTAACCCCTCTTGCTTTTGGTAAACTCGAGGGAAAAAGAAAAAAACAGGGACGCCGCGGGAATTGAATGGCGAGTGATACGTGGTGGGAAGCTATCAAGTAGGGTTCTAAGGGAAGGAATTGACTCACCTTCTCCAATCAAGGAGAACGGACAGCTCGACGGGGAGGTTATAAAACTGCGGATGCTTGATTTGATCCAGTCCCAGGGTATCGGAAACAAGCTATACCATGGCAATTGGTTGAAGATCGCGAGGCATTTCGAATAATGGCAATCTGTCCTTTTTATTTATTATTTTCCAATCCTACATTTTTCTTAGGTAATTGTTTGTTAGCTTCATCAGTGAAATAAAATGATGAATCCTTTATAATATATATATATATATATATATATATATATCATGAGTTGACGAAGGGTATCTCGGTCATTTAAGTCCTTGTTTTAAGGGTAGATTAATTAGTTTAATCGGGAACAAGGTCATAGGTTTGGTTTACTTTTGACCACTCTCTAACCTCTCTTTTATTTTTTTTATAACAATTTCTCTTCATTTAAATATAATATCCTACCAATTCAAGAAAGACTAACGACCAATTTCCCAGCAAAAATTAACAACATCGACCGTTTTTTTACGCTGCATGATATTTGGAGTTCGAATTCTTGACGTGAAAAGGCAACTCTAACATGAGGGAAAATTCGAGGCGACTGCACATGTAAAATTATCCCCTATATATGGACGATTCTAATCCAATTAAGGACGCGTGTGTTTTACGGAAGATGAATAATACGAAAAATATTATTTTTCAGAATGATCACTTCTGTTGCTTGCAAAATTGAACGAACGAAAGATTTTTGCATTGGCTACAAAAAATGTATAGAGATAAATTGTTGTGGAAGATGAAAATATTTTTCGTTGATTAATTATTTCGAACAATGCAAGCGATCATTTTTAAGAAAATATGTTATGAATTATTCATTTTCCGCAAAACACACGGAGTATAAAACTGCACATTGTTGAGCAAGAATCATGTACTAAACCATAGGCTAGCTCCTATGGCCTTAAGCCCTGGTCATTTTTTCAAGTTTCATGCATATCTCACCGCGGATAACCGTCGCTTCTACGTACTAAACCAATCGCACTCTACCCACGAATTGATTTCGTGGTCATTTCGTGATATCATTACATAAAATCGCTCGTGCCAATACTGCTCTCCGAGACCGTATCGATCTTTGTTCAAAGGCCCAAAAGAGGACGTTGTTATAGGTGGGATGACACTCGTCGGTACCGGATTCAAAGGATCAGAGCATCGTTCTCCTCAAGACCATTCTCGATCGCGTGATTAACTCCCTCGTCTCCTGAGCCTGCGTGCAAACACTTCCCCTTATTTTTTAGAAACCACAGGCCATCTTACATGACTCGGCCGACGTTGACGTGGATAATTTTAAACAATATTTTTATACTTTTTTCGAAGTTTTTTATTAATTTTATTAATTTTTCTTTTCTTCTATTTTCATTCTTTACTTTTTTTCTATTTTTTTTCCTTTTCCCTTAATTTCTTTTCTTTTTTATTTTTTTCTTTTTTCCCTCTGCCAGCCATGGTCGAGCCTCGTTAATGGCTGGCGACCTCCGCCGGCCCCTTGCCTAGGGTCAATAGAGTTTGCCAGCCATTGATGACGCCCAACGATGGCCAGCGGAGGAAAAAAAGAAAGGAAAGGAAAAAAGTAAAGAAGGAAAAGGGAGGAAAAGAAAACAATTCAAAATAAAAATTCAAGAAAAATTAAAAATTATTAACATCAGCGCCAGTCGCGTCATGTAGGACGGCTGACATCCACGTTAGCGACTTTCAGATTGTCTCAATTGGCAAAACGTGAAAATATTTATTACTCAATTATCATAATTAAAAAGTTCATAATTGAATTGGTAAAAATGCAATATGTTTAGGACTTGTTGAACAATTTTCCCAACGCTCTTCTATTTGCCTTCCTCTTTTGCTAAAAACTTTACAAGTTTCGGTTCCTCGAGCACAAGAACTGCTCAGTGATCACGATGCCATTGAAAGGTACTACCATATAGAACGGTTGGCTTGAAATCAATTGGCATTAGATGTGGCAAGGGATTATGCTCGAGTCGCAAAGCCCTGCGGGAACGACATCTTACCGTCGTATTCATCCTAGACTTAAATACAAATCTAGCATGTGAGATTTTCATTAGATAATTGGGTGTTGATTTCATTGGTCGAGAAAACTAAGAGATGTTCCGCTTCCAAGTTTAGCTCGATGCACCAGCCGTTCGCTTGTCTCTGCACTACACTGAACCTCATCAGTTGACCCAAAAGCATAATGAACCTGGTCCTTCGGACCTGTTCCGCGTAGGAACACGGCACAGAATTGTCAACCGGCTAATCGGTAAAACCGTGGTCAGGCTTGTTAGGTTCAGTTTCGAGTTCCATAGACATGAACTTTGTAGGAAACTCAATCTGAAGAGCCAAACGAAGCACGCAACCACCATCAACTCTTAAATTGTGTTGCGATACAATTGGTTTCGCAAGATAAATTTGCCTTATTAGCATTTCCAAATCTCTTAGTAACACCTGTTTTAGTCCCAATAACCATGACACTTTCAGAATGAACAGCCGAAAAGGTGTTTTAGTCCCAATAACCATGACACTTTCAGAATGAACAGCCGAAAAGGTCGGTAGAATGAAAAGCCTTCGCCTCATCGTAAGATGTGCTGCTGCATCAGTACACTCGTTGAAATGCCATTACTGCAGATATCCAGATTACTGATGCCATACATTTCTCAAGTGACAGAAAGGGGGTGGCCAATTGACAGAGGCGCTTACGGTGTCTTTTGGTATAAGCTAGTGGTTCGCTTATGGTTCAGCTTTAACCTTCACATCGCCATTTGGCAAGGAACTTTGTGCTTGAGCCAGCCGCTTCGCTTCCTGTATCGAGAAAACACTATGAAGACTCTTTTTCTCAGATCAGAAACATTTTTATAGTACATTCACCATGAAATGAACCACTAGGGGACACTGCCCAGTATCGACTTTTCCATGAATACAATCAGCTCTACTATTGCGAGATTAGATACAATCAGCGACTTTTTAGTTCAAAAGAGCCTGCCAAGCTCAAATTGATTGTCCAGAGAATGAACATGAATTGATGACTGATTTATAAAATTGATGACAAAATGATGTTGAAGACTTCATCTAGTGTTGGATATGACTACTTGTTTAAAAGCCCACTAATAATTTTTCACAGGTTAGTATAATAATTTCATGCAACCTTCACATACCCAGCATTACTCTCTCACTTAATGAGAAGACGAACACGGGAAACTGGCCACAAATAATCATGACTTTTATGGATGCTTAATCCCCGCCATCAATCATTCATGATATTTTTGCACTATATATTCCAATTATATCTGTTTGGCAGTATTAACAGATTCTACCCGACAAGAAAACTAAAATTGAAGACATAAAGCTACACGTTTCTGAGCCTGAAATGCCACTGAGCTACGGCACTCCTAGGCCTAACCCCTACTTAAAATGCCATCTGCAACATTGCTAACTACCTACCCCATATAACTCATCCTTTGTGATATTTGATGATGGATAGTCAACTTAAACACTCAAAGATTACATTTTCTTCAGAGATTGCTTTCAAACACACAAGCCAAGGGATGACTACCCAAAAGTAAACAACTGGAGAAGAGGAACCTAAATGAAACGAGAACTTACAGAAGCAAAAGGTGCTCTTATCTCTCTAAGCAAAATTACATGCGCGGGAGCAAAATTACACGTTCAGTGAACTTGTCTGGTACAATCATCTGTGTTCTAACTCGAGCATCACAATACCCAATGACTCGTAACTCGTTATTCTCTTAAATATCCAATATTTAACAGTGAAACTAAGAACACACTGGTCTCAACAGGATTATTGATATCCACTCAATGATCCATTGACCGGGAATAATTTAAAGATTCAGTCTAACTGTGAACTTGTCACACATATTCTTAATGTCTTAAGAATAGGTCTAGTCACAACTGATCTTATGGAATCATTCATATATTTAAATAATTGGACAAATGAATGAATACGTCATTGCCATTAAATAAATAATGAAATTGAAAATACAACTTAAATCCCTAACATGTAATTATTACATGATGACTTTAGGGCATACATCTAACAATCTCTCACTTACACTAAAGCCAATTTGTTTGGTACCTCAAACCCATATTGTCAATGTGTCTTTCAAAAGAAGACTGAGGTAAGGCCTTAGTAAAGGGATCTGCCACGTTTTCTGCTGAGGCAATTTTTTGCAAGGCGATATCACCTCTCCCGACAATTTCTCTAATGAGATGGAAGCATCTCTCAATGTGCTTGGACTTCTAATGAGTCCTTGGTTCCTTTGCTTGAGCTATTGCCCCATTGTTATCACAAAACAATGTTATTGGTTGTTTAATGGAAGGAATGACTCCAAGTTCAGAAATGAACTTCTTCATCCAAGCGGCTTCTGAAGCGACTACATACTCTGCCTCAGTGGTGGAATTAGTATTTATGCTCTGTTTGGAACTCTTCCAACTAACTGCGCCACCATTAAGTGTAAAGACAAACTTAGATGTAGACTTATAATCATTAGGATCCCCATTAAGTGTAAAGACAAACCCAGATGTAGACTTATAATCATTAGGATCTGATTGAAAATCGGAATAAGTATAAGCTTCAACTTTAAACTCTCCTTCTTCATAAATCAAGAATAAATCTTTAGTCCTTCACAAGCACTTAAGGATATTCTTGACTGCCATCCAGTGCTCTTCCCCTGGATCAGACTGATATCTACTAGTAATGCTTACAGCATGTGCAATATCAGGTCTCGTAAATAGCATAGCATACATTATGCTTCCAATAGCATATGCGTAAGGTATCTTTGCTATCCGCTCTCTTTCTTCAGGAATGTTGGGACACATCTCCTTAGAAAGATGGATTCCATGCCTAAAAGGCAATAATCCTCTTTTGGAACATTGCATGTTAAAACGTGTTAACACTTTATCTATATATGTAGATTGTGAGAGGCCAATCAATCAGCTCGATTTATCTCTATAGATCTTGATACCTAAAATATAGGTTGCCTCTCCTAAATCTTTCATGGAGAATTTCTGTGACAAGAATAGTTTGATCGATGATATTATTAGTACATCGTTCCCAATTAAAAGTATATAATCGACGTACAAAACTAGAAATGCAATTGCACTCCCATTGACCTTCTTGTATACACAAGGTTCATCCGGGTTTTTGATGAAACCAAACGATTTGACTACTTCATCAAAATAGATATTCCAACTTCTGGAGGCTTGTTTGAGTCCATTAATAGATCTTTTAAGCTTACACACCTTTTGATGTTCACCATTGCATTCAAAACCCCGTGGTTATTCCATATAGATGTCCTCCTCAAGAAAACCATTTTAAAAAGCTGTTTTGACATCCATTTGGAATATCTCATAATCTAAGTGTGTAGCTATAGCCAACATAATCCGAATGGATTTTAGCATGGCTACAGGTGAGAAAGTTTCGTCATAATCGATTCTTTCTTTTTTACGATATCCTTTCGTCACCAGCCATACTTTGTAAGATCCAACTTGACCCTTAGCATTCATCTTCCTCTTGAAGATCCATTTACAGCCAATTGGTACAATACCATCAAGCAGGTTAACTAAGGTCCAAACTTCATTGGAATACATTGAATCCATTTCGAATTTCATGGCTTCTAGCCATTTACCAGAATCGATGTCTAATATCGCCTCCTCATAAGTGTTTGGATCACCAGGTTGATTAACATCATTCACAATGAATAATGGTTCAATATGTTCAACCAAGTGTCTATAACGAGCAGGTAGACGAGATGTTCTCGCACTCCTCCTAAGAGGTTGTGTATCGGAAGCTCCCATTGAATCAGAGATTAGTGTTTGAACTTGGTTATTTGGTACTTCATTGTTCCTTCTTGTAAGACTATTTTCCGCCCAGCACCACCTTCCTGAACGAACTAATTCTCTAGAAAAGAAGCATGCCTATTGATAGAAATTCTTAGGTTAGATTGAAAATAGAAATAGTATCCAAGAAACTCCTTTGGATATCCAATGAAGTGACCTTGTTTAGATTTAACCTCCAATTTTTCCATTTTTAGCTTCTTGACGAAAGCTGGACAACCTTAAATCTTAATATGATTAAAACTTGGTTTCCTACTATGCCATATCTCATAAGGCGTAGTTGGAACAGAATTGGATGGCACTCTGTTAAGTACATATGCGGCTGTCTCGAGGGCATATCCCCAAAGGGATATAGGCAAATCCGTGTAACTCATCATAGATGGCACCATATCTAATAAAGTGCGATTTCTTCTTTCAGATACATTATTGTGTTCTGGAGTTCCAGGAGGTGTCCACTGTGATACAATGCCATTATCCTTAAGATAGTCCAAAAATTCAGTACTAAGGTATTCACCTCCTCGATCAGATCGAAGAGCCTTAATACATTTTCCTGTTTGTTTCTCAACTTTAGCCCTGAATTCCTTGAACTTTTCAAAAGATTCGGATTTATACTTCATTAAGTACAAATAACCATACCGTGACTAATCATCGGTGAATGTGATGAAGTAAGAATAACCACCTCTAGCATTTTCATTTATTGGTCCACATACATCCGTATGTATTAACCCCAGTATATTAGTAGCTCGCGCACTATGTCCCACAAAGGGCGCTTTGGTCATTTTTCCTAGAAGACATGCCTCACAAGTTAAGTATGGCTCAAACATAGATGGACCAATATACCCATCATTACTCAACTTGTTGATTCTATCTTCTCCAATATGACCTAATCGAAGATGACAAACATACTTTGGGTTTGGACTATCCCTAGGGCGTTTATTAGTTATTGCATTTATATCATTATTTTGTTGCTTATTGACATTGGTAATCGCATTACCGGACATTGTAATGGTATAAAGATTATTGGTTAATAAGCCAAAACCAACACATCTCTTATTATGATAAATAGAACATACATCATCAGCAAAAGAAAATTCATAATTCTCTTTACTCAAACGAGGTATAGAGATGATGTTCCTAACATCATTCTCATAATGCAAGCAATTTTTCAATACCAATACATGTCCATAAGGTAAACATAAACGAAAAGTCCTTACAGCTAACACAGCAACTCTTGCTCCATTTGCAAATGTTAGGACAATTTCATTTCGCCCCAGCATCGTACTTATTTCCAAATTCTGTAAAGACATACAAATATGTAAGGTTGCAGCAGAATCTAGAATCCATAAGTTGGATTCAGCACTAACCATAATATTAGTTTCAATAAGCATAGATACCATACCTTCACAAGGTTGGTCCTTAGGCTTGACCTTCAAGCTTGCGAGGTACTTCCTGCAGTTCCTCCTCCAGTGCCCTTTGACGCCACAGTAGTGACAATTCCCTTTTTCAACCTTGGGCTTTGATTGCACAACATGTTTCATAGGCCTCTTCCATTTCTTTTTCTTCAAAACAGTCTTACTCTTTGAAGAAGAAGCCTTAGCCATAGCAACCGCATTGGGCCTCGTGTTGTGCATTTCCTTCTCATAAACTACCAACATGTTATGTAATTCAGCAAGAGTTTTCTCCATCTTATGCATGTGGATGTTTTGGACAAAGCCAGAAAAGGAATCGAGCAGAGATTGGAAGATCAAATCCACAGCTAATTCATTATCCATAACAAGATTGAGCCTAGCCAACTCTTCAATGTGCCATATCATTTTCAAAGCATGATCATTAACCAATGATCTTTCAGCCATTCTCATACAGTATAATGCCTTAGATATCTCATATCTAGAGGTTCGATCATTCTCATTAAAATATTCTTTTAAGTGCAAGATGATTGACCTAGCATCTTCCATAGTTTCATACTTCTTCTGCAATTTATTGTTCATTGAAGCAAGCATATATAACCTAACTTTTAAGTCATCATCACGCCACTTATCATAAGTGATGCGCTCCTCTTGGGTCCCACCCTCATGAAAGAATTTTGGCATCTTTTGATCAAGCATATACCCGATTTTCTCTGAATTGAGAACAATTCTCAAATTCCTCACCCAGTCAGTGAAATTGGGTCTAGTCAAACAATTCTTGTCAAGTATAGAAACGAGTGGGTTTGTGGTCACCATTTTCAGAGTAATAATATATCTATGCAGAAAATAAATTGTTAGTCGTTGTCTTTCAAAATAACCATTTCATTTTGGCCTTTAAATGAAATAGTGCATCCCACTAAAATTTTCAAATCCCATACTCCTTAAAATAGGAAAACGGTAATCTTTGTTGGGTAAAGATTACTAGTAGGGATTGGAGTCCCACTATCCCATAGCCCACCTCACCTGACAGTTATTGGTGTTCTATGAACTTAGTGAGTGAACCAACTTGTTCAACTCATCACATGCGAGACCTAATCATAACTTCGGCCTCTAGACCATGAAAGTCTCACCTGACAGTTATTGACATCATGATCATAGTTAAGTCTAGCCCATCATCTCATGCAAGTATTGAAAACACAAACGATCTCCTCACCTGACAGTTATTGTAAATTGTTCGGCTCCAACCCTACAACATCATATGCATAATAGAGTGATCCAATATTATAAATGGCAATTGACCCCTGTGTATCCATAGCCGGTCAATCAACCACTATAATGTTGGACCAAATCACGATAATGGAAGGCCATGAGTCCAAAACCCGTTTCGACTTAATATAATTAATAAGGAGGTTTGGGTTGTTATTAATGGTCTCACTTTGCACATTAACCAATTTAACATGCATAAGAACTTAATAAATAAATAGATATCAAATTCATAAAAATCTATCCTACGTGGCGATCATGGAATTATGGCTCAATGGGTCTCAAGCCAATGAGCCCCCATTTAGCCATTTTAATGTTTTAATAATAGAGACATGCTCTTCACTTCTTCTTGGATCCTTGAACTCTTCATGGATCGGGCCCACAGAGTTTTCTGGCTTAATGACTCCTTCTCGTGTAATGTTTACATCAACAATTGATAATACTAAACTATACTAAAAATACATTACATGAAAAATAAAAAGAAATAAATAAAAAGAAGGACGCAGCCTCCATTTAATAATTACAACCCCAAAAATACTTGTAATCATCATACATTCATCCATACATCAATCATATTGATTAGGGGTTTTTCCATGATCACCACCCTTCCTTGCGAGCCATAAATTCTAAATTTAAAACTCTGGAAGGCACAAATAAAATTCTACACTGAATCAAATTCATGGCCGAGTAACGTAAGCCGCGTAAAGAAATCAAAACTGGTGAAACAAATTTCACGTGCGTGATTCCAAGTGACGGTAGCGTTGTCGCCTCTTGATTCATAGTTGTGAATCATTTTGCAGAAGACAAATGCAAAAGAAAACAAGCTACGGATTTTTGATTCAAAATTGATTTAGTTCCAATTTTTGCTCAGTTGATCAAATTTATCAAATAAATTAGTCAACTTCTATAGGCTAGTTAAGAGCAAGCAATTCTCTCAACAAATTTAAATTGGCCATTGGATCGCAAAAATATATATGAACCAAAATCAATTAAACGCATGAGAACGCCTAAGGATGGGCTCTGATACCACTGTTGGTTTTCTAATGAACATGCATAGTTAAATTAAATATAAATATAGCGAAAAGATATAATCATACATGTATCTCCAAAGATGTTGTTCGTGCGTTTCAATCAAAAATCGGAAAATCATAGGGGGTTAAACAGATTACCTTTCGCAGCGTGCCCAAAACGATTTCGGTTCGGATGTTCTTTAGTTCGAGCCCCACAAGCGTCGGACTTTTAGTTCAGACACACCACCAATCGCATGACAAACGGAAGGAAGAACTTGCGGAAAATCACCAATAGAATTGTGCTAGCAATCTTATGGCGACAATTTTTTGCACTCTCGATATTTCAGTCACATCGTCGAAAGAGAGAACACATATTTTCTGAACTCTCACGAACACATGATAATTGCATACGCATATTTTCATCATCATGCAACTGTTGCTGATCGCGTTTTTTTAATTTGGTGATCAGCAACAGTTGCTGATCGCATGCACGATCAGCAACGGTTGCTGATCATAATGCACACGGTTAGCAAACTTTTGTTGACCGTGTGCCCCCTTTTTTTTAAATAAAATTAAAACGTACACAGACAGCAACTATTGCTGTCCGCGTGCACTTTTAAATATATATATACATACACACACACACAAACATAGAAGTGCATGATCATCATATGTGTATTTTTGGGAGCATCATATTCACACACGCCCATGATAAAAATTGAATTAAATTAAATCCCATTTAATTTAATTTCAATTCGACTCAATTTGATTGCAAACATATTTGCAATATCGTCTCTTCCGTACAACGTCATCCTAAATTGATCATGGTGTGTGACATCCCTAACTTCATCACTGAGCCGATAGTAAGACTTGCACTAATACATTAGTACTCTCAAGAGAATAGATTGTCCCGATCAATCTTTAGGTCTTACAAGCCATGATTGACATCTAGCAATATGTCATGACTATCCAAATAACGTGAATGCTTTAAGAACATAATGAACCTGTCAGCTTTGATTACAGTATAATTCAATCCCTCTGCCTTACTATATCTCGATCAAACAAAGACCATGAAATATTTGTCAAGTCACCAATTCGATCATATGCACAAACCTAATTGACAAGCATTTTATATGAGACATGAACAGTTCTTTCTCGATTACAACCCCGACCGAGGATTTTAATGTAGTATCAAGATTAGATTGCATAGGACATCATTATTGTACCTTGCATATAACAAGGAGACAGATTCCATTTTGTGCACACGTGTAACTTTGTATGTGAATGAACTATGGCCATCAAGTACAGAGACGGATCAACAAACTAGCAATATGTGCACCTGTGAACCATAGCCATCTAACACACAAGTCAACACTGTGCCTCAGGTCTAAGGATTATTTACACAAGACCAGAGCATGAACGATTAGGCATTGACCACGCTAAAAGCTTCCATGTTGCTAATCGTTATATGCACGTCACGTTCAGTGAACTTGTCTGGTACAAGCACCTGTGTTCTAACTCGAGCATCACAATACCCAATGACTCGACTCGTGACTCGTCATTCCCTTAAATATTCAATATTTAACAGTGAAGCTAAGAACACACCAGTTTCAATAGGATTATTGATATCCACTTAATGATCCATCAACCGGGAACAATTTAAAGATTCAATCTAACTGTGAACCTGTCACACATATTCTTAACGTCTTAAGAATAGATCCAGTCACAACTGATCTTATGAAATCATTCATATATTTAAATAATTGGACAAATGAATGAATACGTTATTGCCATTAAATAAATAATGAAATTGAAAATACAACTTAAATCCCTAACATGTAACTATTACATGATGACTTTAGGGCATACATCTAACAGCATCTTCCCATCCAAATTTGAACACCAACTTTTCCGATGGTAAATCCTCCAACCTTCATTAAGCAAAGACCAGCCGTCTAGAATCAACGCAAACATCTTCAAATCAGAATAAAAAAAAAACCATATCAAATTCATCCATCTCGGCGCATCCAAATTGGGTTTCACCCAACACTCAGCGTATAAGCTTCACGCACACAGCAGAGGGATGTGCATCATCTTACCGGACACAATCCTTGTACTCAAGAAGAGGGATTCGAGGTTTATGCAAAAACTCACCTCGGTGACGAGGGATGCCGTGGCAAAGATCGAATCTTTGGGGAGCCGAAGGAGAACCGGCAGCCACCCAGCTCGAGTCCACCTGAGGGGCGGGGAATCAATGAGTCGTGGTGGTGCGCCGAGAGAGATTCAGTGGAGAGTTCAGCTGTCGTGACCTAAAAATTTTTTCATTTTTCGGGCTAATGGATTATTAAGACTAATCTTAACTCGGGCATTCTTAAGCCCTACCAATTCGCAACTTAGGATTTAAGTTCTTAACATGCAAATATTTTCATGCTTGGAGTCGCCACTAATCTATTTGTGGTAGGTCGATTAGAAACCTAAATAAAACATAGGGAGATATATTTTATTTCTACGACCTAGAGATTCTAAGCCCGGGGACTTAGTTATGCTAGATCTAGTCTAACGCCCTTTCGATACCTTTTCTTTTCAAAAAAAATATTTTGGCAGATAGTTTGGATCTATTTCAACTTAGTCACTAACATGTGAGGTGTTCATTGGAGTGCGCAAACCACCAAATTAACACCTAAGAAAGCATTAAATAAATTACAAGATTGGAAGAATCACTTACCTCAAAGCAACGTAAGCATCTGCATTGTTAGCTAGAAAATCACATTGACAATCCTAATATGATTTCTAATTAACAAGCAATTCACTCAATTTTTTTGGATTTTCACTTATTTAAATGAAAGCTAATCTATATGCAATGACGTGCAAAAATTAACATGCGATTAATGCAACCTAACATGCAAACTATACGTCATGCGACGACGTGACATAATTCTAATGACGAGCAAATGATTTATTTTTGGTATTTTTTTATCAATGAAATTCGGAATTAAAAAATGCCTATAATAACATGTAATCTAATGACTTCTTTTTTTGGTATTTTCTATTAAAATTCGGAATTAAAAAAAATTACCCAAAATTAAAAATGCAATGACTTATTCTATCCTAAAGTGACTTTTTTTGGGATTTTTATGAAAATTCGAAATAATTAAATATCCTAAATAATCCAATAAGATTAAAACAATTTCTAATCTAAACTAGGAAATATGCCACTCTAAATCCCAATTTAAATCAAATAATTACCCTATTCTTTTGGACGTATTTAAGATTCCCTAAACATGCAAAACTTCTAATTTAAATCTAAATAAACAGATTTTTTTTTGTTTTCTTTATTTGAAGGAAAGCAATTAAACAAACAAAGATAGCAACCACATTCAAACCATCCACGCAATCCGCCAGATTTATTTCAAATTCAAATTAGGCACAAAAATCGAACTAACGACCATATCTATAAGGTTATAGATATTGACATAAAGTTGATTATTCAAAATTGGAAAGCAGATAAAATTCATTATCGTATTCAAGTGGTTATGGATAAAATAATGATTCTTCCGTATCGTCGCGTATCGTACCTTAGGGATAAGGTCATATAGTCGTCCAAATACGTTGCTGAATTAGAAAAATTTCCTAATTTTGAATATTTTTAAATATTGCGGATATCAGATAATTATCCTAAGATATCTAATATTCCATATGATATTCACGAAATATTCAAACATCTACGAATCAGGAAATTAAATATTTGAAAGGAATATTCAAGTGATATCCTTACCTAATTTACGGATAATTTCCAAATTTGGATTCGCCGATGGATCGGGACAAGCGACGGTGGTGGCGACGACACGGTGGCTCACGGCGGTGACACGTCTAGCGCAGCGGAACGGTGCGGTGCAGGTGGCTCTCCGACGTGGCGGTGATGCCCAAGCGGTGGCGCACGAGCGATGGCGCGCGGCGGTGGTGGCGTGCGGTGGCGGGACGATGATGGTTCACGAACGGTAGCGCGATATTCTATTGTCTATTCTTCACCCCAATGTCTATAGTTGCCACACGTCCAAACTCTTCACGATCTCCTTACCAAGTGATTGATGCAAGAGGAATCCACGGTCTGTCGGGGCAGCAGCTCGTCAGCGTCTCGGTTGAGATGGGGAGCTCGTATGGGCAGTCAATCTCGACTGGTTCGTCGTTGGATCAGCAAGAACTAGACATTGTCGTTGACTGGCCACGGTAATGCAAAGACCTTCGCGAACTTTTTGGCTGCGTCTTCTATATGGTCAAAACTTGCAAGAGAGAAGAATCCGAAAGTGGCTGCTTGGAGTCGTGGCCTCCAAGGGGAGCTACTTTGAATGTGTCTCAGACATGATATCATCCCCAGAAAAAAAATCAACAATGGTTCATCAAGTGGAGTCAACACATGGCAGGGGAGAGCTCCTTTGAATGTGTCTCACGTCTTCTTCTCTGTGGCCGTGCTTCTTCGAATGTGTCCCTCTCTTCACGATTTTTCTTTTCTCTCAATGGTGGCCGTGGATGTCTTGTGCTCTCCCTGAAAATTCTAATATGAAAAATTATCCCTTAAAATCTGACCTAATGATGTATTTATATGTTTAAACTAGGTCAATTAGATGGGCTTACTACTCCTAGTGGACTTAGACTTGGGCTTAGGCCATTAATTTAATGTAATTCTAAGCGAGTTGAATTAATTTGAGCTTTTATTTAATTAAGCACAATAGATTAAATTAAGCTCAAATTAAAAAAACCGAGCCCGTTTAACTTGTGATTTTCGGCCCTTGCCTTCCGAGCGAGCCGAGTCTCATTCGATGAATTTTAAGCTTGTTCGCCACCGCTGGTCCGATGCAAAATGCAATTAATTTAAATGAACCTAAATGATATATTATGAAATTTAAATATTTTTGTTTCGGGGTTAAAAATTTAATCCCTAATTTTTTTTTGCAAATTACAACTAAATGGTCGGTAAAATTTAGGTATCAACATCAGCTCAATTCCGAAAGTAGAGAGAGAGAGGAAAGAGGATTAGGGCTTCGACTGATGCATTAATCGTTCATTTTTCAGGGATTGAGTTTGATTACAATATCAAACCCCCAATATATATATATATATATATATATATATAGAACATAATCTTGATTACAATATCGAACCCCCAAAACTATGGTAAATAGAATTTAATTTCAAATCAAACATCACGAAAAGTAGGTGCAAATAGAGTGCACATGAATAGGTAAGTTGTTCCTACTTTGATTAAGTGCAAGAGCAAATAAACTTCGGGTACTCCGAAAAGGCAAGATTCGTATAATTTCTTTTTATTTAACAATATCTACCTATAGGACTTTTTTATTTTAAAATTTGAAGTTACCAATAAATTATCGTGAACTATGAAACATTACGGTAAAATTTCACGTGATTTTACACGGTATTCGAAAATCTTGAACTGTTTTCGAGTTTTTCATTTAAGATAAAAGTAAGAATGTGAACGAGTACCGCAAAAAGTTAAAAGTTAAGAATATAAGTCATTTTCCAATTGGAAATTTTTTTAGATGTTTCGTTTGTCCTTAAGGTCATTCTGATACCAACTCTTCCGTATTCTTATCTCATTAAAGTCTTGCATAAGGTTGTGATAGTGCAATGGCTCATGACCCTCAAATTAGGCCTCAACATTCGGTCCACAGAACCGAACCGAATTACCCTTGGTGGGCTGGTTGCAAGATCTACATTGTAGGCTCTCTGCTCCAAAAACTAGGATCCAGCCTTAACTGAGTAGATTCTAAATTCCATATCTCGAAACTATCCATCCTAAAATATATTCGCTTTGAAATTGATCATATATTTATCTCGACCAAAGTAATTAAGGGGATGTTTTACTTTTCGCAATTTGATAAATAAACCAGAAAAGTTTGTCCTTTCAAGGAGTAAAATAGTGAAACAAAAAAAAAACAAAACAGCTTATTTCTGAATAGATCCCGAAATCAACTATATTCTATTAGGTAGGTTTCAAATTTTAAATTTAAAACGTACCCATTCAGGAATTAATTGCCCTTATTTCAAAGTTCCATCCTTGAAAATAATGCTTTTATTTTTTGTAATTTTCCCTTTATTTATTTGATAAGATTGATTTGACTTTCTTTATACATTAGTGAGGTGCCCAAAGCTCTTGAAGCATTTTAAGCATCCAACTAACTCTCACGTGTGACAATCTCACTAAAGGGGTTCATTTGTTTTGTTGTCTTTTTAAGGCGATTCGAGTTTAAAGAGTTCCCCAAAGAGAAATCATTCTTTTCACGATTTCAAGATTCATTCAACTTACCCTTTCTGTTCAGTATCAAAGTGGTCGAGCCATTAGATTAGTGAATTGTTCTTTTTTTTAGTCAGGTCTATCACCTCGATATGTACTGAAGACTGAAAAGTCTTCTACCCGGCATTTGGCGGCCCGCTTCGAATCAAAAGCCTTGATAAATTGGATAAAAAAACCTGAATGACTCATTCAGACTTTAATGGCCTGTTTGTTTCGCGAAAAATAAATGATTTTGAAAAACATTTTCCTAAAAAATGATTGCTTGTATCAATTGAAATACTTAGTCAAAGGAAAATTTTTTCATTATCGACAACAACTTATGTCTAAACATTCACATAAACATTGGAAATGGTTTTCATTCATTTATTTTTGTAAGAGACACAAATAATGATTTTTAGGAGAACATTTTTCAAAATTTTCATTCTTTGTAAAACAAATGGAATATAGAGGAGGGATCTAGGGTGCCGGCTAGGGGTGAGCGGTTCCCGGTCCGGTCGAGTCTAATCCAAGAATTAAGAACCGAACCGAGAGGACCAATTCCCAATTCTAGGATTGGAGACCGGATCGGCTAGTCTTGGAACCGTGGACCGGATCAAACCGGTGATCTGGTCTGGTTCCAATGGGATCAATATTAAATATTATTTATGAATCGGAGATCAATTGTTCCGTTTTTTCCTTTGTAATTTTGATCTGATCCCATGAGGCCATGGACAAAATTGAAATAATATATCATATATGAAAAAATTGAACAATCGTTTACATTGAGACCAATATTAAATATTTTTCATATGTATTAAATATTATATATGCAAAAATTAGAAAAATATATATTTATCGGTCCGGTCCGATCCGATTCCTACTCTAAAACTGGGAATCGAACCGCTCAAAAACCGGTTTCACTTTTAGGAACCGGGAACCTGACCGATATTCCCCAAAATGGGACTAAATTGGTCGGTCCGGTCTGATCCAATTTCGATTTGAGCAGTCCATCTTGCTTATTCCTAATGCCGGCAACACAGTGGTTGCTTCTTCTAGGCCACCACGATGCAATGGCCACTCTTCTCAAGTGATCGCCTTCCTTTGATCTCTCTCTCGTGTTATGGTGGTCATGGTGGCCAATCAACTGTCTCTTCACCAAGACCAGATTTCAATGAAGAGACAGAAAAATCTTCAGTATTTCACTATTTTGCTTATCTTGATAGAGGCGACCATCACCGGCCATGGTTGGTGATCTGCTCGTGGAATGGAGTCTCTCGGTTTTAGTAATTTATTTGGTTTTTCTTTCGATTACAAATGCCGTGGGAGATAAATGGAATAACTCTTGAATTCGTGTGCACTACTTGAAGTTGGGGCTAAAGAAACCAATGAAAAACGATGATCAAGATGAAAAGCATATCTTACAAGAGCATTGTAAAGCAGTTTTAGATCTCCAAAAGCCTTTGAGCCGAAGTTTTGTACTTGATAATACAAAACTGATGTTTTTTGGTGCAAAGTTTTGCTATGAAAATGCTCAAAGCTCGAGACAAGTCACCTTCCCTTGGGTTCTAGTATTTTCGGAATGTTACTAACAAATTTATTTTTTCTTTTGATATTGCCCTCATTAATATATTAGTATTCCTGTTTTGCCCCTCACTTTTTAACTTTTCGTGCACCGAATCTGCCAACAGAGAGAACTACACGGTCCCTTCAACGATGAAGAGAGGACGGCTCATGGAGATTGTGCGAGGTCGTGTGAAGAGCTGGAGGTCCGATCTCGAGGGCGAGGTTGTGCTTACTGCTCAGCATCTTAGAGGTCAAGGATGTCGTGGAACTCAGCGACATCCTTGAAAGCTGAGTCTGGAGGGAAGTGTAGAGAGAATCTCTTTCGTCGAAGACGGAGGTGGCTCGTGAAGGACGACGCGCGCTTGAGAGTAGAGGAATAAGGGAGAGAGCCTCGAAAAGAGGAGAGCTAGAGGGAGTGATTGGGGGAGAGGTCGAAGAGCTTGGAGGCGAGGAAGGACATATGGTGGAGCAGCGGTTCACTACAAAAAAACTTGATTTTTGCCACGAAAATTTACGATGAAAAAATTTTTATCGGAAATTTGCGACAAATTTTCCAACAAAAAGTAAAATTCATTGGAAATTTCCAACGAAAAATTTTTCTTCGCAAAATTCGTTGGAAATATCCAACGAAAAATTTTTCGTGGGAAAATTCGTTGGAAATTTCCAACAAATTTTGCAACGAATTCAAAAAAAACCTGGTATTGTTCGGCATTTTTTAAATTCATGGGAAAATTCGTTGGAAATTTCCAACAAATTTTCCCACGAAATTAAATTTTCCAGGCAATTATTTTAGTGTGTGCAATTTTCGTTGCAAAATTCGTTGGAAATTTCCAACGAAAAATTTTTCTTTGCAAAATTCGTTGGAAATTGCAAAATTCGTTGGAAATTTCTAACGAAAAATTTTTTGTCGCAAAATTCGTTGGAAATTTCCAACGAATTTTGCGACGAATTCAAAAAAACCCAATATTGTTCAGCGTTTTTTTAAGTATCCGCCTCAGGCCTCACCGAATACTTATTAACCCTCCTCTCCTCTCTCTTCTCATCGTCGCTCTGGCTATCCCTATTCTCCTCTTTCTCCCCGTCGCCGCCACTCTCTCCTCTGCTCTTGCCGTCGCCGTCCTCCGCCCCGCGAGCATCGCCGTCCGCGTCCGCGCCCGAGCCCTTCTCAGCTCCTCCTCCATCTTCGACGACCAACAGTTCTGATGCTCCCCCAACACAGAGGCGCGCAAACTCCTCTGCCAGCTGGCTCTTTGCCGCCCGATTGGGATCGGGCGTCGTGGGATCGGCCTTGGCAACCGATTGCGACTGCGGTGGGGGGGGGGCGGCGGGGACGACGAGTCGGGGCTGCCGTCGGGGTCGGCCATGGTGGGTTCTTCAGAGGAGGGGGCCTCCTTGGAGTTGAAGATCCATCTAAGCAGAGCCTCCCCACTTCTTCTCCTCCTCCTCCTCCTCCGAGTCGGCTCAGTAGGCCTTGACTCGGCCGTCCCTCTTCGAGATGATGTCCCAAGAATAGCACCGCCTGGAGTCCTCCAATGCCCTCAAGTCCAGACTATCAAAGATCTTGTCCAAGGCGCCATTCGGCCCTCGCCATGCCCGGCAACCTCGAGCTCGCCGAGAACGCTCGCCATGGCTGACAAGCTCGAGGTCGCCCAGATCTGGGCGACCTCGAGCTCATCGGCGACGAGGCTGGCCCTCACCGCACGATTTTTGTCACGACGAAACTAATTTTGCCACGTTTTTTCGACCAAAAAAAAATTTGCCACATTTTTGCAACAAATAATTAGCAAAACTTTATAACGAATTTAGGTACGAATTTTGCAACGAAAAAATTTCGTCGGAAATTACCAACGAAAATTTATATTTTTTGTCGGAAAAATTTTTCTGACGAATTTTTGTTCGTCGGAAATTTCGTTGGATTTTCAAATTTTTTGTTGGAAAAAAGTTATTTTTTGGTAGTGATTTCCAACGAATTTAGCCATGAATTTTCCAACGAAAATTGAAATTTTTCGTTGGAAAAATTTGCGACGAAGAATTACCAAGGAATGTTTTTTCGTTGGAAGATTTGTTGGAAATTCGTTTTCCAACGAATTTTTCTCAATTTTTCATTGGAAAAAAGATGTTTTTTGGTAGTGGTTGGGCTGGCAGGAGGGCTGGCAGGAGAGGCAGGAGGGTTGAAGAGGTGGCGGGGGCGGATTGTGGACATTGAGATGGCGGTGTGGCGGCTGGTGGGAGACGGCGGCGGCGGTAGTGAGTTTTGAGGGTTGGGGTTTGGGAGAGGGAAGTCCCGGGAGTGAGAAATCAAGCTAAAGTGAAAATCTTGGTTACCATACAATATTTGCATTGGGCGGCGAAAATTCTTAAAGTCAAAGTTTTTTTTTTTTTTTTATCTTGATGTAAAATCATAAAGCCAAATCCCTCCCAAACGCACCTTTAATCAGGATCTTGCTTTTCTATGAATTTTGACGATGGACAAGATTACGACGGGTCATGATTCAAGGAAGATTTACTTTCTAATTAGTTTAAAAGTCCATAATCCGAATTTAGTAGGATTATGAAATTTTTATTCTTAAATTTAGTAAGAAGGTACTTTCTTGATGCACAGGTTGTGTGTTTATTTGTTCAGGTACTTTCACCTATTATATGTATTACGGTATATTTTCACCTTCTGAACTTCCAAGAACAACTTCAATAACTCAAGACTCGTTTTACAGTCAAGAATTCGTGAGGTGTTTATAGGAGCAGCATGAATCGTATGTGTATTCTACAAGTAACAATAAGATAACCTGCGTAAACTATAAATTTTGAAAAGATAACAGGATTATGAAATGCCTTTGTTAGATGAAACTAAATAAGCAAATTATAGCCATAACTTGTAAAAAAAAGGGAATATAACACAAATGGTCCATGAACTTTAGTACAATGTGTAATGTAGTACATGATCTTTTAATTTGTTCGATACAGTTCTTAAACTTTAACCTAATATGTAGTGTCAACTCTGATTTTTTAATTTGTTTAACATAATTCCTGAACTTTTGATACATGCTCAATTTAATATTTAAACTATATGCTCAACGTTGTTGGGTGAGGGTTCCCTGTACGTAGAGTATTGGGTATTGTTGGGTTAGGGTTCCTTGTTCCAATCCCACCCGTGTGGAGTTCGAAGAGATTTCATTCTGATTGTTGGAATATATAAATATAAAATCACTTATTCATCTTGAAAGACTTAATGGGTGGACCGCTCAAGATGGGCCAAACTCGGCCCGTGAGCCATAAGGGCCCATGAGGTAGTTGTTTGCCTATCACTATAATAGGAGACATCCCTTGGAAAAACTAACGTGTTTTTCTATATGCAAAAGAACACACTCATTCGAACGTAACGTTTTCTCTGTTATTCCTTTGGAATGCAAATGAGTACGAAAGACAATCGAAGAACTCTCAAGCGCAAAGTGGCACTTAATCTATAATAATACCGGGTATGTTCGTTGTGTGATATGTCTGTACGATCGGTGATACAAGTTAATGGTCATCAAACACGTTTTCCACATTGATCGAATTCGTTCCGAATACGTTTTGAATGTGTCGATTGGGGATTGAGTTTTCCCTACATTGGTATCAGAGTCCGCTTACTTATTTCCTGATCATGCATGTGCATCGACTCTAACATTGAATTGTATACTACTTGTTTTTTCGTTTTGGCCTCGTTTTCTTCGCACCATCGAACTGTTCATGCATGTTTCGATTTTTTTTTCGTCAAAACTTGAATTTTATTGCATAGACAGAAAGTGCCCGTTGAGACGAGCAAAATGAGGGGCGGCGCGTCACTGGAAGAGGCCGCATGCGCCCTCATGCGCAGACAAGGGCCGTGGGCGTGACGGCACGTGAGGCCCATGCGCGGCCGTGGCGAAATGGCGTGTCGATCGCCTCCAACTGCCGATGATGACATCAGTGTGACATCATCGGAGCGTGGACCCAAGACCCAAATCGTTGACCCGACCCGGTTGACCGTTGATCGGTCAACGGTCGAACCGGTCAAACTGGTTGAACCGGACTGGTTCAAATCGGGCAGAATGACCCCATTGTGTTCTATCGGCCCGTTCGAGCTCATTTGAACTTCGATTTGGGCATTCTTGGTATCGACGTGCTCGTATCGGAATGTTCTACGTTATGATATATTCATATTACATGTTTGCTGCACTTATGAATATGAAAATGCACGATAAATCCTATGTACATGTTCTTAGGGGTATATTCTTTGGCATTTTCTCTAGTATTTCTCTATAGTTTTTTGAAATACAAATGCTAGATCATATGTATATAAATAAGTATTCCTTATCTTAATGTATCATGGATTATAAGTAATCCATTTGTTCTGCATTCGTTGCAGGAACAATGGTATATTGGAGACGCACTCCGATAATCCTAGGAATGGTAGCTCAAAAAGAGAGGCTTGACAAACTAAGAATCAAGCTAGCTCTTTATCGATGGGATACTGGAGATGATATGATGACACACATCATCAAGGTCAACAAAATGATACAGGATATCATTTGCAACGTTTTTGTAATGCCGGAATATGTAATGGTCGGAGCCCTAAAATATACTATTCCCGAGGAGTTGGGAAGAATGCTTGATAAGGTTAAAGAAACCTTAAAAGTTCAAGCTATAAGATGCTTGTGGAGAATTTTCTGCAAGAACACATAAGGGTCGGGGCAAGGAGAACATCAACCCTTGCATTGAATGGGTATTAAGGCAAACCATGGCCCGGATCTAGAGGTTTTCCGGGAGCCTCCGTTTTTTTTCTAAAAAAAATAGAATTTTCTAAAGAATTTTATGAGTCCTTTTCTATCTATGTGTTGGATTGGTACACTTGATATTATTTTTTTAGGATTTGGAATCAATTCTGTACATGTTTCAAGTTGATATTACATGTTTTTAAACATTTGTGAATGTGTTATGAAATATATAAATGGCTATGAATTTTTTTTTATTTCGCATTTTATATTGCCATATTATATGTTATGTTATATGTGAGAATTTCAAAAGTTAGTATAACTTTTTAAGAATCAATTTCTTTACATAAATGATTATGTTAATGATAATTTCAAAGTAGGTTTTTTAGACGATGATTGAGAGCATAGTGAACTTTCGACTCTAAGACCTTTTGTGAAACTATTCATTAATATGATTAGTTTATGTAATCATGATGCTGATGAAGCATTTAGATAGGCTTTAATAATTCGTACGTATGTGTCTGAAATGTTAAGATATGATAGCTTCAGCAACTAAGAACATAGTGGCTAAACTTGATAAGGGAGAAAAATTGAATGGCGACAATTATGAGATTTGGAGTCTCAAGATTCAATATGTACTAGAAGAGCAAGAGGCACTCAAAGCTCTTAATCAAATTATGGAAGAACCTGAGGATGGGACAACTACCCAACACAAAAGGGACAAAGATGCCTTTACTATTTGAAAAAGAAAGAACTCTCTTGCTTGCATTACGTTGCTAAGCAGCATGGACAATGACATCATGCGAGAGTTTAGACATTTCTAGAATGCCAAAGACATGTGAGTTGCATTGGCATCAAGATTTGGTCAAACTTCTGTGACCAAACTGAGACAACTCGCTATTCGTTTCGATTCATACAAGATGTTTCATGGAAAGACTATGAAACAACATTTGAGGCATATGTCGAATATGATTAGTGAGCTGAAGGATGCCGGCCACATACTCACTGATGAACATATGTTGTAGGCAGTAATCCGCTCCTTGCCTCACAGCTGGGAGCACATGAAGATCCATTTGATCTACAATGAGGGTATTAAGACCTTTGAGGATGCTATGCAGCATCTTGAGCCGGAAGAGGATCGCCTCATGGTGGCTAAGTCAGAAACTGATATTTACTTTGCTGGTTCTAGCTCGCATGGAGTTTTGGATTCCAAAAGGAAGCACCCTACTGGGTTAAAGAAGTAGAAAGGCAAGGGAGCAAGTCCTTTAGGGAATAAGCCGAGGCACAACCAACGGGAGAAAGGAAAGCGTCCTTTCAAGAAAAACATTTCAAGAGTGAAATGTTACAACTGTAGCAAGAAGGGTCACTTTGCTCGCGACTGTGGCGAGCCAAAGAAGATAGAAACTATTAGCATGAATGAAAATGTTACTTATGTATCTAGTTCAGTGTTTCTAACTGAATCTAATCTTTTGTAAACTGTAGATTCGGGAGCCACAGACCATATAACGAAGGACAAAGAAGCTTTCGTGGAGTTTCGACGAGTTCCACAAGGAACGAAGTGGATATATGTGGGGAACAATTCAAGTGTAGAGGTCAAAGGCATTGGCACTTGTCAACTACTTATACGCGATGGACGTACATTGTTGCTACATGATGTACTATTTGCTCCGGAGATTTGTCGGAACTTAGTTTTGGTGTTGGTTTTAGTTAGACTTGGTTTTAATGTAAACTTCTATGACAATGGTGTAGACTTGTCTTTAGGTACAAGTTATTATGGTTTCGGATTTTTTTAGATGGTTTCATTATATTAAATGTTAACTATTGTGAAGTTAATGTTAGTTATTTCTTATTTACATCATCTTATTCTTATGAGAATGATGTGAACGTGTGGCATGCTAGACTTGGTCATATTGGCCAACAAAGAATGAATCGATTGGCTAAAGATGGCTTAATGGGCCATATTAAAAAAGGTTGATTTGCCTCATATGTGAGCATTGCCTAGAAGGAAAAAAAATGCGGAAACCATTTGGAAAAGGAACAAGAGCTGAATTTCCTTTGCAATTAATCCATATTGATATTTGTGATCCAATGAATGTAAAAGCAAGACACATGTCTATTTATTTCATAACATTCATTGATGATCATACTTGATTCGGACATGTCGATTTGATTTCTCATAAGTCCGAGGCTTTAAATTGCTTTAAAGGATTTTTGAGCTTAGTGGAAAATCAATTAGACAAGAAAATAAAAGCATTAAGATCTGATCGAGGTTGAGAATATCTATCTGATCAGTTCAGAAATTTATGTGATGAAAAGGGAATAGAAAGACAACTGATTATTCCGCATACTCCTCAACAAAATAGTGTTGCGGAAAGAAGAAATAGAACCTTAATGGAAATGGTTAGGTCAATGATGGCACAAGCTAACTTGTCTATCACTTTTTAGGGTGATGCTTTGTTGACTGCTACCTACATACTTAACCGTGTGCCTTCTAAATCAGTTGCTTCTACTCCATATGAGTTATGAACAGGCAGAAAGCCTAATTTAAGCTTTCTAAAACCTTGGGTTGTGCTGCTTATACTCGTGAGTCTTCTCACAAGTATGGAAAATTAGGCCCAAGAGACAAAAGGAGTATTTTTATAAAATACTCAGAGCACTCAAAATGATATGTATTCATAGGTGAGCAAGAAAGTGAAGTATAACTGAATTTGAATAACATGATATCACATTCTTGGAGAATAAATTTCCTAAAAAGGGCGAAGTATGTGGAAATTACTCACTATACGAATTCGTGGATCGTGATAGTGAAGATAGTGGAAGCATTGTGACAAATGGAGAGTTGAATGTAATGCAGTCTCAATTGCAACCGCTTAAAGAGCCAACACCACCATTATCTAATTTGAGTGTGAGCGCAATGGAACGTGGTGAATCATTAGGAGTACAACATTCCATACGACAGTCAAGTCATAATAGGATTTCCCGTCGATGTTTTGACATTGAAGGAGAAGTTTTCATGATCACCTTACAAGATGAAGATGAACCGAAGAATATGAACGATGCTCTAATGCGTGCAAGGAGGTCGGGTTCAGGCTCTCATATGCGTGCGGACCGTGCGCCATCCACCTCCACAGGGAGTGCGTGTCCCCACCTATGGCCATGATCCATCCTCTACAGGAGTGTGCTGGTGATCTCTCCTTCGTTCGACGCGTCGACGATGACCACGGTGGCACCAAATTCTACGGGGCATGCTCCAAGCCGATGCGTGGTTGTGGGTACAAGTCCGGTGGAGGAGAGAGCTGCTTCCACCCATGTTGTCTTCACCTTGACAGATTCATAATAGTTAACGGGTGAGTTATTTATCTGTTTTATTTATTAAATAGTGAAGTCTTTTATTATTTTATTTTGTGAAATTTCATCTTTACTTATTAGCATTTCACTCAAAGAAGACTTAATTCTATGAAAGGCTATGAGTTTTTTACTTGTGTAAATCATAAACAGCCATAGTAGGAAAATTAATGTTTCCTATTTGATCATTAATTAACGCAAGAGTAATTAAAACAAAATTTTCTAGATCTGAATAATAAGAAGAAAAAAAAGTGTTACAAATAGTTAAAGAAATGCTAAAAGAAAACTCTCTAGCCATTTAACATGAAATTGAACTTGACTCAATCAGTTTTTTTAATTTGGCCGATAGTCGTTGACGCGAATGCCGACTGTTCTACATGGCACGGTTAACGCTGATGTGAACAATTTTTAAAATTTTTATTTTTGTTTTTTTAACCTTTTATTTTTTTTTCTTTTATTTCCTATGTTCCTCCGCCAGTCTATAGCCTTGGCAACAATCGACGGAAGTCGCTGACCATAGGCAGGGGCCAAGATGCCCTCGTTGGCCACTAGGCGAGAGCTCATGAACCCACACTGTGGTTGGTGAGGGCGTTGCGGCCTTCGCCCAATGCCTGCACTGTCCACTGTGAGGGCTTGGGTGAGGGCCGCGAGCTCTCGCTAGATCCAGCCAAGTGCGATGCCCTCACTTGTGGCTAGCGGAGGAAAATAAAAGAAAAAAAGTAAAAAGAAATAAAAAATGGACAAAGAAAAAATTTAGAATTTTTTTAAAATGCGAAAATTATCCATGTTAGTGTCAGTTGCACTACGTATGATGGCCAACATCCACATCAGCGATTTCTAGAAAAAATTGGCTGGAATGACTATATTGGCAAATTATCAAATTGTTTATGACTAAATTGATCAAATTTTACCAAATAAATAAATAAATTTGTCAGATTAACAAGTTTAGCACTAAATTGATATCTGTATAACAGATTTATGATTTTTTTCTATAATTATCTCCAAGCTCAGCATGGGCTGCGCCATCAAATCATGGTGGCAATCGCTTCGTCGATGGGTGGGGGGGGGGGCTGATTTTGTTTTTGATTCAAGTTTTTGGGTGGCGCCGCGCAGCGCGGCAAGGTCTCCATAGATGGTGGCAGGCGGCTGCTGGGCGGTGGCAGCTGATGACATTGATTGCGGTGGTCAACGAAGGAGTATTAGGTGGTGGGAGAGCTATTCACTATTTGGGTAGAGTAGAGAGAGAAAAAGAGGAGATGGTTTTATGTTCACATTTGTTTTCATGGCTAAGATAAATTGAATACTGCTGCGATAAGTCTTACGTATGCGGTCTTCCGCATTTAAATAAGTCCTTCCCGTCAGATTTCTTTTTCATCGCGGCGAGTTTATCTGCTAGATAAGATGAATGGTACACATATACATTATCGCCGATAAATTAGTGCCACAAGTTCTTACTGAATTCAAGGTTACAATACAAATAAACCCAATGTCTCATGTTGCTTAGATATAAATGTTTATTTGCAAGATGTCTGTAAGATTTTGGTAAGACCATTGTCAACTGTTATGTAAGTTTAAGTTGTTAGATAAAGATGTGGTTTTATATTTATTTACTCTAATACTCTCCCTCATGCTTAGTCTGGTGTTTGTGCCTAGTACTAAGAGTGGATATTTTTTTATTGGGGAGACAATTGAGATCTGGAAAGATTTGAATTCAGGATTTCCAGCTTTGATATCATGTGAGATTTTGGTTAGACCACTATCAACTATTCTATAAATTAAACTTAAACTGTTAAATGAATATGTGATTTAATATTTAATTACTCTAACGATGTCAAAATGAATAAACCTTATGTTTTCCGTTTATTGCTTATGCTTTTAAGCAATCAAGAGAAGTGTTAAGAATTCTTCTCTATAGTTTAGGATTTTCTAAGTGAGTTCTATGTGAGATGGTGAGATAAGATTTTGTGGGATTGCTTAGGTGCAATGGAAGGGTAGGAAATACTTGAGCAATTGTATGACTCTTGTAAATGTTCCGATTAATAGTGGATTCATTGCGGTGGCTCTCTCGGTGGAGTATATTCTAACACTCGAATTAAACCGTGTAAATGTCGAGTATCCATATTGATTCTTATTTATTTTTCTAAAAATTTCATTATTGCTTGCTATTGAATTGCATAGCTATTTAGATTCCACCTGCACAACAATTGATATCAAAGCTCGATCTCTAGGTTTTGTTAGGAGCAAATGCCGAGATTAAGAAATTCAATGAAAGGAACAACTTTAGGTTCCACTTATTGGACAAAAATTGGAATGAAATCTCTAGCTATGGTTTTGTAGAATTGATTTGGGGCTTTTCCTTGTTTGATCATTGTGTGGAAGGACTGTCTTTGCAATCATATCAGGAGCAAAGGTTGAGACTGAGAAATTCAAAGATAGGAATAACTTTAGGTTCTGGAGCATTAAGATACATGCCCTATCAACAATCTTGTGTTTGGTGAAGGCTTTCAATGGTAAGGACACATTGTCGAAAACAATGAAAGAGGCCAATAAGGTTGAGTTGATGGAGAAGGCAAAGAGTACTAATTCTACGGAATCTGTCAAATGATGTGTTGATTGAAGTAATTGAAGAAAAGGATGGTGCAACTTAGGCAACACTTGAAACTCTTTATCTGACAAAGGGTTTGTAGAATCGCTTGTTCATGTCAAGAAAGATGTTTCAATGCCAAATTAATGAAGGAACTTCAATTAGAGCTCACATAGATGAGTTTAATAAACTCATGATGGATTTGAATAACGTCGGGGAGGCCCTACTTGATGAGAAACAAGGTATGATGTTGTTGCCATCTCTATATTGAATTCCTTTGAAAACTTATCTAAAGAAATAGTAGGGGCGTTTATGATTAACTTGGAAGAGGTGAAGTCCGCGTTATTTTCTACAAAGTATCTTTGAAAGTTGCAAGATATAGTTTAGTGTAGATAACGCAACGTTGGGTGGTGATTCACGATAGAGTTGAGCATTGGCATCCAGCAACAGAGGTGCAAGCAGGTCAAAGTTACTCCCAAGAAAGTCTATGGCTCATGTGAAATGCTTTGTAAGTCGCGAGGAGGGACACATGAAGAGAGATTATTAGGAGTTGAGAAACATGGGCGGAAGGCAAGATACCACAATCGATAACACGGTGAATGTTGTCGAAAAGAGAACGCTGTGGATGTAAAGGCAATCTTATATGCGATTTTCAGGAGACAAACGAGTTCTAGATTGATTGCGTCTTCATCATATGATGCGTTTGAGGAACTAGTTTACTCCTCACCAGATTGTAGATGGCGGTAGAGTTTGGAAGGGGAATAGTGCAGCTTGTAAGGTTGTGGGGGACGGGGATAATTTGGATGCAGATGCACATTGGGGTGATGAACACAATGACAGACATGAGGTATGTATTAGAGCTTAAGAAGACCCTGTGAATACAGAGACAGATCAATCGAAGGTGAATCCTGGAACCTTCTAGCTGCTTAACTCTCTCTTCCAGCTTGTTGACTCGTTCATCAAGTTTGTGTTTGTTGACGATGATTTGGACGGGATCATCTTCCAAGTCGGGAATATCGTTATCTTTCTCAAGATCAACATTCTTTCCACCTTTATGCTTTGGAGCTAATGCCTCGAGAGATGTTGGAACGGGGGCCGATCGAAGAGTCTTGATTTCAACGGACATATGTTGCATTGCAATGACGAGTTGCTTCATCTGGTCTTCCATACCAACAACATGCTCTTGCAAGTTGGTTTGATCGGCCATTCTGGCTCTCGACCGTGTACGAATGGGTGATCGTGATCGGTCTGTAGTTACCTAATTTCGGAATGAAACAGGCATACAGAAGTGTTAAGCAAAATCATAGGCCGATCCATGACATTGGCCTATTCGCTTCGAATTGAAAAGACTTTTTTATTGAAATGACGAAAACTTTTAAATCAACTAATGACTTGAAATTGAACTGAACATAAAGGCAAATGACTCAATTCCTAAACAAGCTGAAACTGAAATGAGAAAACAACTTCAAGCTTTTTATTTAGCTTGATCTATAGATATATGGGAGGCGACTTCCTTCTTCAACTGCTTATAAGCTCGAGCTATCTTGGCTGCTTTTTCTTAAGCTTCTTCGACCTTCCTTTTGAGGCGGTTGTTCTCTAAGCGATTGGCGGTCTTGAGAGGCACCTTGGGTATCTTCGGGAGTAACTCCTGCGAGATTTTGTGCCGTCGATTGTAGTCGGCCGTTGCGAAATAGGACTTCTGCTCCCCCTTGATTTCTCCTTTGGGCCGAGCTATCTTTAACACACGGTATTTCTTCCACATCTTTTGGAGCTGAGCTATAGTCCCTTCGTGGTCTTCACCATCATCAGAGAAATCAACAGGGAGGAGCTCGGGTTGCAACGCCGGAGGGAGCCCCTGGAGAATCCGGTACTGTTGGGATACTCTGGCGGGATAGTATTCGATTGCGCCAGTGAAGCCCAAAAGTGGCACCGGTCCAACACCATTACACGTAAGCCGAGCTTCCTCGACATCGAACCAACTAGCATGCCATTGAAAACTTTGGGGTCTAGTGTTTTTCATGAAAATGATCCATTCGGAATAATGATAATCATGTGCATTCCCTTATTTTTCTTTATAGCTTAAAACGGGATGGTCAGAATCACTGAGTTAGGATATTTTGAGTAAATCGCCATATCCTTTTATGTGAGACAAAAACTAAATTTGCAATAGTTCAAGAGGGGCATGAAACGTCTTGTCAACATTTTGCTTGAATTTAGTGAGAGAAATGAAAGTCTCGGCTAAAATGGTATTGACAAAATTCTTTTTAAGACAGACTTGTTGGACCAACCATGCAATTAACAGGTTGCATGCATTCTTGCAATGAGGAAAAGTCACGAATCCGAAAAATGCTAGCAAGAAGATTCTGCCTTTTTGAAATGGCGTGGCGTTATTAAAACAATGACTTAGGAATGAAAAATGACATGACCCACGATTTGCTTTCAAAACTTTTTCCAATTCGTGCTTTCTGACATTCAAAAATTCTAACAACATTAGAGTGGAATTGATTTCTAAAGGTGGTGTAACTAGCTCCGACTCTAAAAGTTTTCCAATGAGCACACTATATTTTTCTAAAGTCGAGGTGAGCTCATGCTTATTGAATATAAAGGTGGATGTCTCGGGGCACCAGAAGTGCACTAATGCTCAAACGAGGCCGCTACGGACTTTGACTTCCAGTAAGGGGAGCAGCCTTCCAATGTAACCTTCAACTAGCTTGCGGTTGGTCGGACTAAGTAGGTTCCACCAGGCATGGAGCTCGTCTTTAGGAGCATCAAGAATCCGAATGTCTACTCCTCCCATAGTGTATAGACAAAGACTCACGACCGACCTAATGTCATGAACCGACCAAGGAAAAAGACGAAACATAAATAAATTGCGAGATAAATGTTCAGAACACTTACTTCACCAGGTAGAAAAATGGCAATCACATAGACATGCGCATGAAATGTGAGGTTCGATTTCTACCTAGACTCTGACTTACAGAGTGGAGACGCAAGGATTACCGAGCTAAACCAGTCATGGTAGTGGTTAGGCTGGGATTTTCCTGACTCCGGCTTAGTCAAAGAGCCGACTCGGATTGCAAAGAGCGCAATCGTGGTGGGTATTCAATGACACCATGAAAAAAAATTTCGGGACCGAGGAGGGCAACCCATACCACATGATTTTGGTCGGGATATCCATTATCTTGATACCATCCTAAACCTATGTCGCCTAGGTTCGGCAGCAGGTAGTGTGTGCGATATAATGTAAATGTAAGGCATGCACAATAGGTTATATCAAACAGCGCTTCATGCATAAATTAAATCATACATCCGAACAACTCTCTGCAAAACGAGAGTTAACAATCACGTCTCCCCTTATACCTCCCATTCTGCAAGAACATTTAACACCTAAAATGTTAGGAACGTACCTGGGATCCTCGCTGCCAAACAAAAATTTTTTTTTAAAAGAAACAATTGACCTAAGTCCACTAAGAGTTTTACCTCAAATCCCCAGTGAAGTCGCCAAGCTGTTGCAATCTAAAAAATTTTCATCTTTCGGGTTAATGGATTATTAAGATTAATCTTAATTCGGGCCCTCTCAAGCCCTACCAATTCGCAACTTAGGGTTTAAGTTCTTAACATGCAAATATTTTTATGCCTTGAGTCACCACTAATCATTTTGTGGTAGGTCGATTAGAAACCTAAATAAAACATAGGGAGGTATGCTTTATTCCTACGAATCAGAGATTCTAAGCTTGGGGACTTAATTACGCTAGATCTAATCTAACGCCCTTTCGGTACCTTTTCTTTTCAAAAAAAATATTTTGGCAGGCAGTTTGGATCCATTTCAACTTAATTACTAACATGTGAGGTGATCATGCGGGTGAACCACCAATTTAACACCCAAGAAAGCGTTAAATAAATTGCAAGTTTGGAAGGATGACTTATCTCGAACCAACGCAAACATCTGTATTGTTAGCTAGAAAATCACATCAACACCTTAATATAATTTCTAATTAACAAGCAATTCACTCAATTTCTTTTAAATTTTCACTTATTTAAATGAAATCTAGTCTACATGCAATGACGTGCAAAAATGACATGTGATTAATGCAACTTAACATGCAAACTATATGACATGCGACGACATGACCTATTTCTAATGACGGACAAATGATTTATTTTTGGTATTTTTTAATGAAATTCGGAATAAAAATATGCCTAAATTAACATGCAATCTATGATGATTTAACATATCCTAACATGACTTATTTTTGGGATTTTTGTTAAAATTCGAAATTAAAAAAAATAACCTAGATAATCTATTAAGACTAGAATATTACTTAATTTAAACTAGGAAATAGATTATCTTAGGTCCTAATTTAAATTAAATAATTACTCTATCCTCCAGATATATCTAGGATTCCCTAAACATGCAAAACTCTAATTCAAATCCTAACTGATTTTTTTTAATTTTCTTTTTATTTGAAAAGAAAGAAAAACAATTTAAATAGAGATAACATCCAAATTCAAATCAACCACGCGATTCGCCAGATTTGTTTCAAACTCGGATTAGGCACCAAAATCGAACTGACAATCATATCTATAGGGTTATAGATATCGATGGAAAGTCGATTATTCAAATTTGGAAAGCATATAAAAATCATTATCGTACCCAAGTGATTATGGATAGGATAATGACTTTCCGTATCGCCGCGTATCGTACCTTAGGGATAAGGTCAGATAGTCGTCTAGATACGTTGCTAAATTAGGAAATTTTCCTAATTTTGAATATTTAAAAATATCGCGGATATCATAAATATTATCCTAAGATATCTAACAATCGACATGATATTCACGAAATATTCCAAAACATTCAAATTAGGAAATTAAATATTCTGAAAATTTAACGGATAATACCATTACCTAATTTGTGGATAATCTCCAAATTTGAATCAACTTGGGATCGAGCTTGCGGATTGGAATCGCGACGAGCGGCGACAACGGCGAGGCCCGACAGCAACACCGGCGGACGTCTTTGGTGGCTGTGTACGTCGCGATGCAAGGCGTGGACGGCGGCGTCGGTGTGGTGGGCTTGATTTTGGCGACTCCAGTGGGGTGCTGTTCCAGCGGGAACAAGTGGCTCCGGGGGCTGCGGCGTCACGGCGGAAAGCGGCTGATCAAGGGCAGCAACACCGGCGGGGCTGTGGCGAGGCACGACGGTTGATCAAGGACAACGGCGGGGCTGTTCTGGCGATGCTTGGCTGTGCACGTCCAAGCGGTGGCGTCGGCGGCTATGGACGGCAGGGCAGACCGGTGGACGGCGGCTCTCCGGTGAGGACGATCGGCTCCGGGACAGCAAGGTAGTGATGGCGAAAGGGCTGAGGTGGCGGCGACGCAAGGCATGCAGCAAAGCAGCTCCGGCGGTGGGCGTCTCCGGCTCTTCGGTGTGGAGCGGGGACGACGATCGGCGTAGGAAGCGAAGCTACGGCGGTGTCTTTCAGGCGGGGGTGTGCAGTGGCTGAGGGCCATGGTATGTGGTGGCGTAGGCGCCGGCGTATGGCAGCGAGGATGCCGCCGTGCGGCGGCGTGGGCAGCGTGCCTTTCCCTCTCTCACTTTCACTCTCACTCTCAAAAATCATATTTGAATTATGTTGTGTCCTCTTTCCCCAAAAATCTAACCTAAACATGTTTATATAATTGCTAACCTAGGTCAATTAGATGGGCTTACTAGTCCTAATGGGCTTAGGCTTGGGCTTAGGCCTTAATCTAATTTCTAATTTTATTTAATTCCTAAGCGGGTTGAATTAACTCAGGCTTTAATTTAATTGAACATAATGGGCTGAATTACGCTCAAACTAAAACAACGAGCCCGTTTGACTTGAAATTCCCGACCATCGGATTCCGAGCGAGCTGAGTTTTGTTCGATGAATTTTAAGCTCGTTTGCCATCGCCAATCCGATGCAAAATGCAATTAAACTAAAATGAACCTAAACTATATGTCATGTGTCGCGACCCTAAAAATTTTTATCATTCTCTCGGGCTAATGGATTATTAAGATTGAACTTAACTCGGGCCCTCCCAAGCTCTATCAATTCGCAACTTAGGGTTTAAGTTCTTAACGTGCAAATGTTTTCATACTTGGAGTCGCCACTAATCAATTTACGGTAGACTGATTAGAAACCTAAATAAAACATAGGGAAATATGTTTTATTCCTACGAACCAGAGATTCTAAGCCCGGGGACTTGATTATGCTAGATCTAGTCTAATGCCCTTTCGGTACCTTTTCTTTTCAAAAATATTTTGGCAGGCAGTTTGGATCCATTTTAACTTAATTTCTAACATGTGAGGTGTTCATGCGAGTGCGCAAACCACCAATTTAGCACCCAATAATCAAAGCATTAAATAAATTGCAAGCTTAGGAGAACAACTTACCTCGAACTAGCGTAAGCATCTGCATTGTTAGCTAGAAAATCACATCAATCACCCTAATATGATTTTTAGTTAACAAACAATCACTCAATTTCTCTTTTTTGATTTTCACTTTATTTAAATGAAACCTAGCCTAGATGCAATGACGTGCAAAAATATGACATGCAAATTAATGTAACCTAGCATGCAAACTATACGACACGCGATGACGTGACCTAATTCTAATGACGTGCAATGATATATTTTTGGTATTTTTCTTTATGAAATTCGGAATAAAAAACATGCCTAAATTATCATGCAAACTAATGACTTAACCTATCCTAACATGATTTCTTTTTGGGATTTTTGGCAAAAATTCGGAATTATAAATTACTTAAATTAAAATGCAATCTATCCTAGTAAAACATGAAACAATTCACCATTTTTTTGGGGTTTTTTTTATGAAAATTCGGAATAATAAAATAACGTGAATAATCCGTTAGGATTAAAACAATACCTAATTTAAATTAGGAAACATGCCACGTTAAGTCCTAATTTAAATTAAATACTTATCTCATCATTCGGGATATATTCAAAAATCCTAGTCATGCAAAATTCTAATTTAATATAGATGATATTTTTTTGAATTTTCTGTTTTATTTGAAAAGGAAAGAAAGCAATTTAAACATAGATAGCAACCACTTTCAAATCAACCACTCGATCCGCCAAATTTGTTTCAAACTCGGATTAGGCACAAAAATCAAATTATCGGTCATATCTATAAGATTATAGATATTAACGAATAATTGATCATTCAAATTTGGAAAGTTAATGAAATTCATTATCGTATCCAAATAGTTATGGATAGGATAACAATTTCCCGTATCGCTGCGTATCGAACCTTAAGGTCAAGGTCAGATAGTCGTCCATATACGTTGCTAAATTAGGAAATTTTCCTAATTTGAATATTCAAATATTGCAGATATCTAGAATATTATCCAAATATATCTAGACATTTATCAGATATTCATGCAATATTCCAAACATGCAAAATTAGGAAACTAAATATTTTGAGAGAAAATTCAGAATATACCCCGGATAATCATCTTACCTAATTTAGATAACTTCCAAATTTGAATTGGCTCGGGATCGGGATCAACTTGCGGATCGGGACGACGACAACGGGATCGAGATGACGACAAATCCGGTGGGGCTCATGACGGCGACGGGACGAGGCTATCCGGAAGTGACAACGGCGACGGCACGGCGGGTGCGGCCGTTCGGATAGTGCACTGAGCGGCGGGAACGGCGGGCGTCTTCGGTGTGGGCTTCAAAGACGGCGAGGGCGATGTCCGGCTGAACAGCAACTTGGCGGGGGCTCACGGCGAGGATTCACGACCAAAATAGTCAACACAACAGGAAAATATAGGAACACTTGTGGGACATGCACGTCTCTCCCCTTGGCTGTCTTCTGCATGAGCTATGGGGGGACGTCTTCTGCATGGGAGAATCTTCGCTGAGGAAGGAAAAACGTAGACTTCTTCAAGGCTGTAGAGGACGAGGCATGGGCAGCTAACGTCAACTCCTCTGGAAGCGTGGTGGTGCAGCGAAGACAGTAGCGTGAGCAGCGGTTGTCGTTCGAGGGGCTGTTTCGGATCAACGCGGGCACGAGGGACTGTCCACACGGCAGAGGAATACTAAGGCTGCCGGATGCTTCTCTGGAACCGGTCAAGAATTGTTGGTTGACTCCTCTTCAATGCTGTGGACTCGTCGGGTTGAAGAAGAGCATGGCTGTGCATGAAGAAACAGCAACCAATAGCGACGGAACGTTGACAACCTCCGGATTCTTCAAGATACTTCTCAGTTGACTAGGAAAACCATGACTGCAAAGCTTGTTGGAGATTTTGATCTTGTTGCATGGATTGGACGTCGTGGCTTCGTGGAGGGCTTCGTGAAACAAAGACTTCGGCTGCTTGTTGATTGGTCAAACCAAGAAGCCTTCATGCACGCTGCATGGGGGGATTTCAAGGCTGTGGCTGCTTCAAGGACACCAGGGAGAAGCCACGCAGAAGCCACGATCCGCCGTTCTTGAGTGTCTCGGTGGTGGAGTGAGGAACAGCAAGTAGCCGCTGTGAATGGCGCGGAAGGGTGGTGCACGGCAATGAGGCTTCGGACACGGCGGGAGGCAGACGCGGCGGCGATGAGGGGCACGGCGACCGCGGTCTCTCTCTCTCTCACTCTTTGAAAATTCAGATCTCTGTAAATTGTCCTCCCCCTAATTATGACCTAATAACATGTATTTATAGCACTAATCCTATGTCAATTTAGATGAGCTCTAGTCCTAATGGACTCAAACTTGGGCTTGGGCTCTAATTAAATTAAATGGGTTGAATTAATTAAACTCAACATTACTAAATTAAGCTCAAATTAAAACAACCAAACCCGTGTGACGTGAAATTCTCGGCCCTAGCATTCCCGAGCGAACCGAATTTCGTTCGATGAAATTTAAACTCGTTTACCATCGCCAGTCTGATGCAATAATGCAATTAAATCTAAATGAACCTAAACTATATGTTATGCAATTTAAATATTTTTGTTTAGGGTTAAAAATTTAATCCCTAATTTTTCTATGCAAATTACGACTAGATGGTCAGTAAAATTTAGGTGTCAACATCATGCAATTTAAATATTTTTGTTTATGGGTTAAAATTTAATCCCTAATTTTTATGCAAATCACACTAAATGACGCACCAAAATTTAGGTGTCAACACACTAATCGGCCGTGCTGGACGCAAGGTTTGGACCACAGTCACGCAACCATCCAAGCTGTGGGAGCTAATCCGTCCCCTCCTGCGATGGGTTTGCTCCAAGTTATGCGAAATAGCGAGCTGGATGTTCATCGGGACGTCCTCACCGCTCGGTCAACTCCCGTACAACGCCCAAGCCTACTTGATGGATTCCATTTGAGGAAAGGAAAAGGATACGTTCGAAGTTTTACAATTAAACGTTATAATTAAACTCGTAGCATCTCGTCTTGTGATCTCTCTCTAGTTTCGCCGAACTTTTGTGGTGTCAAAAGCAGTGCTTTTGGAGTAATGTGTTATGAATTCTTGGATGCTTGATGAACTTATTGGCGATGAAATGTTTGTGCGTACGTGCGTGGGCTATTTTGTTCCTTTTTTCCGGCCCTTTGTTCTTGATAAGTAGGTGGACATTTGTTTATGGGGCCGAATTTTGAAGGCACTTGCAGGACATGAGTACTATGGGGAGCAATGATCAACATGCCTTGAAAATAGTTCATTAACTTCTCAAAAAGGTACGTGAGATCATAAAAAAAGATGGTCCGCACCCAATTATTCGAAACTAAAGGTAGATTTGTTTCGTAAAAAATGAATAATTTGAAAAATATTTTCCTGAAAATGATTGCCTATATCTATTACAAAAATGAATAAACAAAAAAAATTTCATTGTCTACGAAAATATTTAGGCACAAATTATTGTCGATAATGAAAATATTTTGCATCGATATTATTTTTGCAGAAAATATTATTTAAATTAATTATTTTTTGTGAAACGAATGGGCTCTCACAGTTTGAATATCTTTTAATCAGTGCTGTGCTAAGACTTAGTGTTAGCGGATTCAACAAAAGGAAATAATTCTATCGCAAGGAAAACTACATTAAACTAGGTTCATGATTGAGTGGAGTTATTGATTATAAATTTTTTTTTGTTGTGTCCTGGACTTTTTGAGTTTTATTAGACTGTTGGAAAAAATTAAGTGGTATGGAAACTCAAAAAAACGGTGAGGTCAAATTACATATACGTAAAAATAATAATGGGAGCAATTGGTTTCCAAATAAGGTAAAAAAAAGCTGCCATACTTGCTTGGACCCAAAATACTTTTGTGCGCAAGTGCCGGGGGGATAGGGATCCGTCATGTGAGTATTTTGTTGTGGGCTCAGACAAGCCTGTACGGAGCTTGAAATAGTTGAAACACCGAGCTAGCCTTCCTTTAATAGATCTTTCCCAAGGGGCGACTTGTATCATTAGTACCGACCATACTATGCCTAACTAAATTTGAGCATTGAGTCCTTCGAGTGAGACATACAAAAGGCTTCGGCACACCAATTGGTTCAGTCTGTCGTGGTCATAATCAGGAGAGTGGTATAAGCTCTCGAACAGCCTGTGTATGAGAGGGCAACCACATCTTTAGAGATCTTCCAAAGTGATATTTTTCTTATCCCCATAATCTAGCATAAACACCACTCCCACAATTCAGTTCCGTCAACCCTTGTTGACATCTAGATTATCACCTTCAAGACTTCACATTTCATAAGTAGACTAAGGTGGTTTTGATTAATTAAGCTTGGGGCAAAGAGGTAATATGACCGCCATTCAAGGATAGAGAAACAATTTCATCGCTCATTCAGCACATGTGCAATTGAAAGAAGGGAAAAAATCACAAAAAATCTCAAATTATATCCATTGTGACACATTTACTTTAAAAAAAATTTGTGACGCAAAAAATCTCAAACTTGTACTTGTGTAATACATTTGCTCTCCATCAAGCTTTCATTAATGAACACTGTTAAAAATCTTCCTACATGTACGACGAAATGCAAACAATGTTGACATGGTGTTCACGTGGCTCAAATGAAATAAAAACGATACTGTTTTAGTTGAAAAATCATCTGACAGAACTTTAATATAAGATAAATGCGTTACGTGAGTACAAGTTTGAAGTTTTTTATGTCGCAAGAAAATTTTTTTGGTAAATGTGTCATAATGAACATAGTTTAGAGTTTTTAATGTTACAAATACAAGTTCGGGATAAATGTGTCACAGCGAATATAATTTGGAGTTTTTGGTGGCATTTTCACTTGAAAATTTCAAGAGATATTTGGCCAATGATTTGGAAGATAGGGGCCTATGAATCTGACTTTATAATGTGGGAAAAGGAACAATCGAATTGTGCAGGTGGGATTTAGAAAGAAGAGGGAATAGATAATCTCAAAAAGGAAAGAGAATCATCCTTTCTTGCCTTTCAAGCTCAAGGCTAACACCTATAAAGAGAATCATCCTTTCTTCCTCCACCGGCGTCACTTGTGTGGCCGTGTCTCGTCCGTCCATCTGCTCTGTGTCTTCGGTTGGTAGCTCCACCTAAGGTAGGATTGGGAAGTTGTTTTAATCCTAATAGAATTGCTATGGTATTCTAGTTCTAGTAGGATTGAATGCGATGCTTGGGTTATATAATGTTCTGTTATATATTTTGGTCATGCCCTAGGATATTCACGACTCCCTAAGAATGACCTTGCATCATGTATTGCATATTTCACGCATAAGGAATCGGATCTTTAAGCCAAAAGTTCGGACCTCAATCATATTGCTCTTGCATTACATATACTTATATCAAGAGTGAATCTTCGTAGTCTTGGGTGCTCTTGCATCTTCTTGGTATTTCTTGTTTATTATATGTTTTTGAGCATTCTCGTATATCTACTTTGCATAATAGAAATTATTCAAATATTTTTCCTTCCAAATTCCTTGCTCGTGTATTCACTAACATTGTTAGACTTCAGAGATTTAATCTGATAACATGTCTCTTTTTATACCATTTTCTTCCACATTTTGAACAATTTGAATACTTCTAATTTTTTTTCCTGAGAGCATAGATTCAAGTCCTTCTTGTCTCATCATCATTGAAAGTGACAAAATATTTCTTACCATCATAAGAGAGTTCCTGAGCCAGTCCCCACACATTAATATGAACCAACTCTATCCTTCGGCTTTTATTCTGTCGCCCATTCAATTGAAAACTAACCGCTTTTTGTTTTTTATAAATGCAACTCTCACAGAAATCCAGCTCAACTTTCTGCAAATTTGGAAGAAACTTTCTTGAGCATAACTACTTTATATTCTTTTCACCAAGATGTCCCAAACGATAATGCCAAAGAGCAGACAAAATAACTGTAGATGCAGTTGCAACCATATCACTTACATTGTCTTTTTGGAGAAAGTAAAGTGCATCGATATGCTTTACCTTTTCTACTACTCTTGCTCCTGAGGTTTTCTTTCACTCTCCACATGCAAAGGTTGTTACTAAACCTTATTGGTCAAGTTTACTAGTTGAGATCAGATTTTTCTTCAATTTTGGAATATGCCTGGTTTCACGCAAAACTAGATGTCTTCCCCTTGAGATGTTACAATTGCAGTTCCTTTTCCAACAATTAGACACGTGTGGCCATTTCTCACAATCACTTGCCCGAAATCTTCACTGGCATAATCAGTAAATACGTCTCTTTATAGAGCATCAATTCACAACGTATAGTCTGTGCAAAGAGGATTGCTAAACAAAAGATCTGATACATCTAACCGATAGAGAATTAATTCATGAAAGGACGACTTGAGATGCAAAGGATTTACATCTTGATCTAAGTTTTTCGGTGAAAAAGACATTTGGTACACTGATTATAAACCTTAGGATCATCGAACTCACGGCACAAAAGGGATGATGATTGGCTTCATTCCTCAGAAGTATCGGGCGAAAAATGCCAATTGATTTTCTTTCTAATAGGTCTTCTACAGCTGTACTCATCATTTACCACCATTGGCCCCTTTCTAATGTTAATCTGAAGCAACTTGCAATGTAAACAAGAGCGTAGATTTTTAGTGGGTTTCCTTTTGATGCATGAGAAGACTTTTACTGAATGTTAAGATAGGAGGTGGGTGGGAATCAAAATGCCCTTTGAGTTCTTGTCCAATTAATTTCTTCTGATGTTGATACCGTGGAAATTAAGAGCCAAGGGACCTATTCAAAGACGCGTGTTGGAGTTATCCATCCAGGGGATGCAAAGACGATGCATTGGCTTGTCGTTAGGGGTGTCAAAACCGAATTGAAAAATCGAACTGAAATACGAACCGAACCGAATCGAATTAAAAATTTGGTGCATTTTGATTTGGTTCAATTTTTAGTTTGGATAACCATTTTTTTTTTCAATTCGATTTATGTCAGTTCAATTCAAATGGAACCGAACTGAAAAAAATAACTCCGATTTTTACCCTAAAAGTGTGTATCCCCCCCCCCCACCCCTCTCTCTCTCTCTCTCTCTCTCTCTAGCTCAAATCCCCACTCCATCGTCAAGTTGCCGGCGGCCAGGTGGCCGCTCGGCCTCGGTGCCACTACGATCCTCGCCGGTACCACCTCCATCGTCACGTCACGCACCGCGTCCGCTGCACCGCCGCCCTCCCTGCTGGGTTCCTGCCCTCACCGACGACCTCCTTGCCGTACGATATCTCCAGCGTGGAGCCGCTGTACTGGAAGGATGCGACGTTCGGGTTCTCGACAAAGACATCAGCGACGACGGTGATGTTGGCGCCGGCGAGCACCGTCCCATTCGAGACCAGTTGGGCGAGCTGGGGGATCTGGCCCCGATTCATCCATCCGGACGTTCGGGTCTCTGACGTGGAAGACGGGGAAGATGAGGGCGAGGGTGACGACGGCAAAAATCAAACCGAACCAAATCAAACCAAATCGAACCAAATTGGTTTTTTGGTTTGGTTCATATTTGGTTCAAGCGAGATTTAGTTCGATTCAAAAGTGCACTCCTAACAGTTCGGTTCAATTTTTCAAGAAAACTGAACCAAAGTGAACCGTTTACACCCCTACTCATCATCAATGATGAAACCATTTTTAAAATAAATCATGAGCATATGAGATGTCTTGTTAACTTGGTATGCCAATAATATATAGGGGAAATCCCAGCTTTCTGGAGTATGAAAAGATAATTCATTCGGATCTTGCTCGGAAAAATTATACAAAAAGTTCTAAATCTATTGCATTTTTATGAATTTAGTTTTAAACCTTTTAATTTTATCAATTAAGTTTTAAATCTTTTCACTTCTTACCAATTGAGTCCATCCGATTAATTTTGCCCGGAAATCGCTGACATAAATGGCGATCGGCCACATTGGCATTTTTAAATAATATTTTAATAAATTTCTGAATTTTTTTTATGTTTTATTTTCTCTTTTTTTTTCCTTTTCTCTATTTTTTTTTTTTTGGGTTTTGAAGTTAGGGCGAACAACCTTGCAGACCAAAGCGAGGTCACGCAAGCCCTTGCCTAGATACTTTAGTTTTGATGTTCTTTTTTGTAAACCAAGGTAAATAATTTTGCGTACATAGTAGAAAGGTAAGATATTTTCGTCATGAGAGGCCGTCGATGTATTGACCTGGTGACTGGGAAGTCAACCGGTTTATCTTGATGATAAAAAGAAAACGAGAGGTGCAGGATGTAAGATATTTTCCCTTTGCCACCACTCTTGCTCCTGAAGTTATCTTTCACTCTCTGCCTGCAAAGGTTGTTACTAAACCTTCTCGGTTAAGTTTACTAATTGAGATCAAATTTTTCTTCAACTCTGGAATATGCTTGGTTTCACGCAAAACTAGATGTCTTCTACGTGAGATATTCACAATCACAGTTCATTTTCCATCAATTAAACACATGTGACCATTTCCCACAATCACTTGCCCGAAATCTCCGCTGGCATAATCAACAAGTATGTCTCTTTGCAAGGTGCAATGGACAGAGCATCAATTCACAACATATAGTATGTGCAAAGAGGATTGCTAAACAGAAGATCTGATACATCTAACCGATAGAGCATTAATTCATGAAAGGACGACTTCAGATGCAAAGGATTTACATCTCGATCTAAGTTTTTCGGTGAAAAAGACATTTGGTACACTGATTATAAACCTTAGGATCAACGAACTCACGGCACAAAAGGGATGATGATTGGCTTCATTCCTTAGAAGTATCGGGCGAAAAAATGCCAATTGATTTTCTTTCTAATAGGTCTTCTGCAGCTGTACTCATCATTTATCACCATTGGCCACCTTCTAATGTGAATCTGAAGCAACTGGCAATGTGAACAAGAGCGTAGATTTTTAGTGGGTTTTCCTTTTGTTGCATGGGGAGACTTTTACTGAATGTTAAGATAGGAGGTGGGTGGGAATCAAAATGCCCTTTTGAGTTCTTGTCCAATCAATTTCTTCTGATGTTGATACCGTGGAAATTAAGAGCCAAGGCACCTATTCAAAGATGCGTGCCGGAGTTATCCATCCGGAAGGATGCAAAGGCGATGCATTATTTTTTTTTGATGACCCGGGAACCTCCCTTTCGCCCGACAGGCTATTCGGTACTAAACCCGGGGGAAGGCTAGCCCAGCAACCCACCACCAGGACCCCCCACTTAAATCGTTGACGACGCAGAGTTTCGAACCGCTCACCTCCTGCGATGGCGGAAGGGCTCAAACCAACTGCGCCACCCACGGGTGGGTCTGCAAAGGTGATGCATTGGCTCGTCATCGATGAAAAAACCATTTTTAAAATAAATCATGAGCATATGAGATGTCTCGTTAACTTGGTATGCCGATAATATATAAGGGGAATCCCACCTTTGCGGAGTACGAAGAGATAATTCATTTAGATCTTGCTCGGAAAAATTATCCAAAAAGTTCTAAATTTATTGCATTTTTATCGATTCAGTTATAAATATTTCAATTTTGTCAATCGAATCCTAAATCTTTTCACTCCTTACCAATTAAATCTATCCGATCAATTTTCGCCTGAAATCGTTGACATGAACGGCGATCGGTTATGTAAACATTTTTAAATAATATTTTCATAATTTTATCAATTTTTTAAAAATTTATTTTCTTTTTTTTCTTTTCTCTGTTGTTTTTTTTTTTGGGGGGGGGGGGGGGTTCCGAGTTAGGACCAGCGACCTCGCCCACCAAAAGCGGGCTCGCGCAAGTCCTTGCCCAGATACTTCAGGTTTGTCCTTGCCCAGATACTTCAGGTTTGATGTTCCTTTTTTGTAAACCAAGGTAAATAATTTTGTCGTACGTAGTAGAAAGGCAGGATATTTTCGTCGTGATAGGCCGTCGATGTAGACCTGGTGCCTGGGAAGTCAACCGGTTTATCTTGATAGTAAAAAGAAAACGAGAGGTGCAGATGACCGACGTGGGATTTTTTATCTTCAGATTCCATTTCCCCGTCTCATTTCTTCGGATAAACGAGAGGGGAGGGAAAAAAGAGAACAAGGAAAAAGATGTCGATTCTTGATTTTCTTTGCGTTCTTTGGAATCACCTCGAAACCCTAGTCCAGAAGCTAACGTCGATCTTCGGAGATGGGGCCGTTGAGGACAGGTCATATATCCACCCGGAGCACAGGCTCCAGCCGACCGATCGGCGGGACCCGTTCTACTGCGTGGCATGTAAGGAGATCGGGTTCTGGCGCTCGTACTCCTGCGAGCCGTGCGCGGTCCACGTCCACAGGGAGTGCGTCTCTCCACCTCCCACCATGTCCCATCCTCTACCGGAGGGTCCCGGTGATCTCTGTTTTTTTCGAAGCATCAAAACTTATGACACCGACACCGACACCGACACTGATACCGATACAGACGGCAACGGCAGCAAATTTTGCAGGGCATGCTCCAAGCCACTACTCGGTTGCGGGTACATGTCGGCTGGCGGAAATAGCTACTTCCACCCATGTTGTCTTCACCTTGACAGATCCATAAAAGTTAACGGGTGAGTTAATTATCTGTTTTATCTACTTAGGTGAGTTATTTATCCACATGATGGGAGTCGGAGAAATTCTAAGGCGCTTGATTTAAATGATATCTTTATTATCACATGCCGGAAATAGCGTTGCGTAGTAAAGCAATGCAAGTTACTTTTTTGTTTAAGACCAAAATAAAAATTACTATTATTGAAGTAATTTTAATTTAGTGAATCATTTTTTGTTTATTTTGTGAAATTTCATCTTTTAAAGCATGAACACTCTAAAATTTACTCATTATGTTGGTATCTCACTTTATAAAAACTTAATTTTAGTAAAGGTTATGAGTTCTTACTTGTATAAGTTATAAACAGGGAAAAATGACATAAATTGTCTTTGGACTTTAGTCAAATGTGCAATATCTTCTATAAAGTTTTAATTCATTCGATGTGATCCTTGAACTTTAGTTCAATATACAATATTGTCCATGTAGTTTATAAACTTTTGGTACATATTCAATCTAGTCCCTGGATTATATGAAAGGGAATAGATTGAATATGTACCAAAAGTTCATGGATCACATAAAATAATTTAACAGTTCAGGGACGATATTACACGCTGGGATAAAATTCATGGACCACATTCAATAAATTGAAAGTTAGAGAATAACATTGCACATTGAGTCAAAGTTCAGAGATGATTTGTGTAATTATCCCTATAAACAACCACAGTAAAAGATGAATGTTTCCTGATGATCCTTAGTTACGAAAAAGCCATTAAAACAAATTTTGGTAGATTTGTGTAAAAAAAAGTAATAAAAATAGTTAAAGAAGGTTAAAAAGAAGACGCTATGGTTATTCCATGTGAGATTCATAGGCGGGCTCAATCAGTCCCTTGAATTTTTGGGAGAGGGAGCGACCAAACAATTTGATAAGTTTTAAAATTGACTTTTGGCCGTCATGATGAGTTGCAAAAGGGCCGATGAGAAAGAGAGAGGAAGGACGACTAGCCTGGCTTGCCCCACCTTGCTCCGTGTCGGAGCGGCACCACCTACCCCCCTCCTTTTCCACTTCTTTCAATTTCTTATTTTGAAGTAAGACATATTATAGATGATGAAGGGCATATAAATAGTTCTTTGTCGAAGTTCAATCTTTCCTTGGACTCGATTGGTGTCTGTAAAGTATGTCCGCTTGTCAGCAGCGTTGGGTGAGCTGGCATGAATGATGAGTACTCTGGCTTTAGCTACAAAAGTCAAGCCCAGAAGGCAGGGAAGGGTTGAATTGATGTCTCAAGTTCTTTCCAAATCCAAAGTTTATTTTCGAGGTTACAATTCAAATTAACCGAAGTCCCGCATTGCTTAGATACAAAGGTTTATTCCCGGAGTTTCAATATATATAAACCGTTTGGCTTGTCCTTTTATCCATCACATTTTTATTAACCAAGATGGTGTTAGGGTTTTTTTCTTTGACTTTCTGAGTAAATTCTATAAGACATTATGAGATAACACTTTGTGAGGTTGCTTGAGTGTAATCTAGGACTGATGAATACTTGAGCGATTAAGTGATTGTACAACTCTTATAATTCTCAGGTTAATATTGAATTTTTTGTGGCACGCATTCATCATGAAGTAGGTATCAACTCAAAATGAACCACGTTTATCTATAGTGTCTTTATTATTTCCCATGGACTTTCTCTTGTAGTTTGATTATCTAGCATTTGATATTGGATTGAACGGTGTATCAGATTCCGCTTATTGCATAACAATCGCTGTCTTCTGTCATTATATCCTTGTACGTTTTGTTTTGGTTTTTGATAGGGAGAAACTCAAGCTTAAGACAAAGCACATACCGTCGAAATGCAACTGGTGCAAGGAGGAGTTGATCCGGGATCACAGAACTGTTATCCCGAGCTGGTCTTACGTCTCGGTGGGCAAGAATCGCCGTTTTCATGTTGGGTGCGTCCAAGATATGATGCTCGAGAGCTGGAGAGATGGCGGCATTGATCAGCCCGTAGGAGGAAAGGAAGAGGACAACACCGCGGACTGCAAGAAACGCCTAAGCCTCAAGATCAAGCTCCCCATTGGCCCTGAAGAAGAAAGAGATGCCGACCAGTTGGAATCAGCGACGAAGGAGGTGGCAGATCTCATGACGAAGGACCTCTGCGACGGGAATAATCCTTCGGCCGCAGCCACGGCAGATCAGTTAAACAAAATTGTGGAGGTCCTCAGGCAAAGCTTGAAAGTTCTAACGAGTGGGGTGGGGTCTAAGTCTGGCGAGGTATGGGAGCTCACCAAGGCCCTGTGGCAACTGCTGCTTCTCAAGATACGCCAATGGATAGCCCGGATGGCCGACACTCCAGTCGGCCGTGCTGGACGCAAGGTCTGGACCACAGTCACGCAACCATCCAAGCTGTGGGAGCTAATCCGTCCCCTCCTGCGATGGGTTTGCTCCAAGTTATGCGAAATAGCGAGCCGGATGTTCATCGGGACGTCCTTACCGCTCGGTCAACTCCCGTACAACGCCCAAGCCTACTTGATGGATTCCATTTGAGGAAAGGAAAAGGATACGTTCGAAGTTTTACAATTAAACGTTATAATTAAACTCGTAGCATCTCGTCTTGTGATCTCTCTCTAGTTTCGCCGAACTTTTGTGGTGTCAAAAGCAGTGCTTTTGGAGTAATGTGTTATGAATTCTTGGATGCTTGATGAACTTATTGGCGACGAAATGTTTGTGCGTACGTGCGTGGGCTATTTTGTTCCTTTTTTCCGGCCCTTTGTTCTTGATAAGTAGGTGGACATTTGTTTATGGGGCCGAATTTTGAAGGCACTTGCAGGACATGAGTACTATGGGGGGCAATGATCAACATGCCTTGAAAATAGTTGATCAATGGCGCGAATAATAACCATTCTGTTTCCCTCTTTTTCTATTTTTTTGTTTCCCAAAACCAATTTAGAACAAAAATTCATTTGTTAAAATAATTTCATTTTTTTTATTTCTAGAATAAATTTTGGCTCAGAAATAGGTTTGAAATAGAAATGAGAAGTTAAAATGTTTAACTTTATTTCTGGAATAGAAATAATAACAACTCTTTTTTATTGCTCACTCTTGCCGCCCACTCGTTGCCCACCGTCGGCTGCCCACTAGCGGGCAGTCCGCCACCACCCGCCCGCCTGCCATTGCTACCCACCGGACGCCTGCTACCACCTGCTAGCCATCCACTACCACTCGCCGGGCGTCTGCTACTGCTAGCCCACTAGCCACTGCTACTCACAAGCCACCCACTACTGCTCGTCAATCGTCCGCCGCCGCCGCCATGCACCGGCCCGCTTTTGGAAATAGAAATTTAAGAATAACTTGTTAAACAAATTTCTATTTCGAAAATAAAAATTTTGTGTCATTATCAAACGCTACTTTTTAGTTAGAAACTCGTTCGGGAAAGAGAAATAAAATTTTCTAGTTCTAGCTAGAAATAGGGCCGGGGGACGAGAAATGTTGTCATTCACGCTTTAACTTCTCAAAAGGGTACGTGAGATCCTAGAAAAGATGGTCCTCACCCAATTATTCGCAACTAAAGGTAGGTTTGTTTCATGAAAAAATGAATGATTTGAAAATATTCTCCTGAAAACGATCGTCTGTATCTATTACAAAAATGAATAAATGAAAATCTTTTTCATTATCCACGAAAATCTTTAGGCTCAAATTGTTGTCGATAATGAAAACATTTTGCATCGACATTATTTTTCAGAAAATATTGTTCAAATTGATAATTAATGGGCTCTCACAATTTGAATATCTTTTAATTAGTGCGGTGCTAGAACTTAGTGCTAGCGGATTCAACAAAAGGAAATAATTCCATCGCTACGAAAACGACATTCAACTACGTTCATAGTTGAGTGGAGTTATTGATTATAAATTTTTTTTGTTGTGACCTGGACTTTTTGAGTTTTATTAGATTATTGGAAAAAATTAAGTGGTATCGAAACTCAAAAAATAGTGAAGTCAAATTACATATACTTTAAAATAACAAAGGGAGCAATTGGTTTCCAAGTAAGGTAAAAAAAGCTGCCATGCTTGCTTGGACCCAAAATACTTTTGCGTGAGTGCGTGGCGGGGGGATGGGAATCCGTCTTCTGAATATTTTGTTGTGGGCTCGGACAAGCCCGTACGGCCCCTGAAAGAGTTCAAACACCGAGCCAAGCTTCCTTTAATAGCCATAGACCGAATCTCATTATACTATGCCTAGCCAAACTTGAGCATCTAGTCTCTCGAACGAGACATATAAAAGACTTTAGCACATCAATTGGTTCGCCTTGTTGTGGCCATAACTGGGAGAGTGGCATAAGCTCCCGAACGGCCTGTGACAACCCTATCCTAGAGATCCTAGCTCCAAGATGATATTTTTCTCATCCCTAAATCCTAGCACAAACTCCATTCCCACAATCCAATTGTGTCAACCCTTATTGGCACCTAAATTTTTACCTTCAAGACTTCACATTTCATGAGTAGACGAAGGTGATTTTGATTAATTAAGTGTGGCAAAAAGGTAATATTGCTGCCATTCAAGGGTAGAGAAACAATTTTATCACTCATTCAGCACATGTGCAACTGAAAGAAGGGCAAAAGCCATAAAAAAAACCTCAAATTATGCTCACGGTGACATATTTACTTAATTTTTTTTGGTGACACAAAAAATTCCAAACTTGTATTTGGATGACATATTTACCCTCCGTCAAATTTTCGTTAATGGGCACTGTAAAAAATCTACCTATATGGACGGCGAAATGCAAACGATGTTGACATGGTGCCGGCATAACTTAAGTGAAATAAAAACGATACTGTTTTGATTGGAAAATCATCTGACATAACTTTGGCATAAGGTAAATGTGTCACTCATAAGTTTGGAGTTTTTTATGTCGCAAGAAATTTTTTTGGCAAACGTGTCACAATGAACATAGTTTAAAGTTTTTGATATCATAAATAAAAATTCATGATAAGTGTGTCACAGTGATATAATTTGGAGTTTTTAGTGGCTTTTTTCCTTAAAAAAATCAATAATCTCAACAGATATTTGGCCAATCATTTCCAAGATTGGGGCCTATGAATTTAACTTATAATATGGAAAAAGGAAAAGTCGAATTGTGCACGTGGGATTTAGAAAAAAGAGGGATTATGCTTATTTCTTAATATGCAGCGACAATCCCAAAAAAGGAACGAGAATCATCCTTCTTCCTCCGCCGGCGTCAGTTGCGTGGCCGTGCTTCGTCCGTCCACCTGCTGTGTCATAATGTTTTGTTATATAGTTTGGTCATGCCCTAGGATATTCACGAGAGGTGTGCAAAACGGACTGCTCAAACAGAAAATTATCCCGACTAGATCGGACCAGTCAGTTTGGTCCATTTCTAGAGAGTGTCGGTCTGATTTCTGGTTCCTAAAAGTATAACTAGCGTCCGTGCGGTTCCATTCTCAGTTTCAAAGAGAATTGAATAGGACTGGATTGGACGGACATATACATTTTTTTTTATTTTTTTTCAAAAAAATTAATAAAATATGAACTAAACCCTAAGTGAAGCACGCCTTTTTATTTATCTTTTCAATTTAAGAATCATTGCATATATAGGACTTAATTCAACATGAAAAGATGGCATCAATTAGTAAAAAAAAAAAGTGACCGGTTCCATTGGACCGGACCGAAATCGGACGGTCCAGTCCGGTTCTTAGTTGTAGGACTAACCGGTCCGATCCTCGATTTCTAATTTTGGGAACCAATCCTTCCGGTCTAGTTCCCGATTCTACCTCTGGATCGGACTGGATCGGAAACCAATCACCCTTAATCCCTAAGAATGACCATGCAACATGCACTGCATATTTCATGCATGAGGAGTCGGATCTTTAAGCTGGAAGTTCGGACCCTCAATCATCATATTGTTCATGCATTACATATAGTTATATCAAGAATGCATCTTAGCAGTCTTCATTGCTCTTGCATCTTCCTGGCATTTCTTGATCGTTATTACATGTTTTTAAGCATTCATGGATATTCACGATAGTGTTTTGAATAATAGGAATTATCCAAATAATTTTCATTGCATCTAGGTTAGTAATAATAATCAAGATTCCATTTTCTTAAAATTGTTAGTAGTAATCATGTATCACCTTAGTTTAACCACAATAGTTTAAGTTTTTGCATATCTAGGATTTGATGCATGACATATCCTTAGGGTTAGTTTCATTCATGGGTGTTAATGAGATTAAGAAAAACTTTTTAAAAAAAAGGAATTAGCATCTCATATAGATTGTATTTAATTATAAGATTAACTCATGTCTAATTATATTTGATAAAGTAATGTTCGTGTCATTTAGTAATGTATGTTGCACGTCATTTAGGAGGTGATATGTATTTAGAATCTAATTTTGATTTTTTGTGAATTGTGTTACACATAGGTTGCACCTCGAGCATATTCATGTTTAATTCAACCCCATATAGAATAGTATTCATAATACTTGTCATTTAGTAATTCAATTAATACATGCATACATAGTTTTGGCCATGAAGCATTTTAAGAGATAATTTTGAATTCATTATGTTAGTCATGAATGTAGCATTACAGCATTAATTCACGTCATTTATTACGCATGTCATTTATTGATTCAAATTTTGCATGCATCAATCTTGTTCACGTAGCTTTAATTTCGAGTTGATTATATTAATTAAATGAAGGAAAAACCAAAAGCATTAGATCCAGTTGCATGTCGGTTAGTTTTTCATTGTAGCATAAGTAAGTCATAGTTTGATGGTACATGCATAATCATGCATAGCCATTCTATTTTAGACACCGCATGTAAGTAATGCCATTACACAGGGGTAGTATGGTTCTGGCATAGAACCCAGAACCTGAGAACTGGACCGGTAGGAATCTATCCGGTTCTAGATTCTAAATTTCAAGATATGCAGTGTAGCTTTTAGGTTTCAAAAAAAATTAGAAATCTGTTTCAACGAGTAGGTTCAAAGTCAAACCTGTAAGGAATCTAAAACCGCTCACCCTTACCATTATGGCATTGCATCTTTATCTTTTGATTCGTAGTCCACAAAGCCTTGAGGCTTTGCTTAAGCTTGCTTGATGTATTTTAGGTTCTTCACTTGTTCCTTGTAATTTAATTACTGTTTTGATTACCGAGTGTTTTCTTTATTGTTCACGCACCATGCATGATCCCTTCATGTGTTAGAGGTTTAGGGATAATACAATTTGATGAAGATTGCATGCAAAATGTTTTCATAAAGAGAAAAGTTACTGAGAGGGCATTAGAGTAATTAAGCGTAATCAAATCCACATATTCAAAATCTATAGTTTGCACAATTAGATGGTCTCCCGAATCGTACTTGGGTTTGTAATTGGCTCGTAATGGGTTAGTGGTAGCTCCAAAGTTAACCAAATTGCATAATTGAATTGATAAATCAAGTTACAATTAACAGGATTTAGGATGGCCCGTGCTAGGAGAAAGCATTCTTTCGAGAGAGGGACCACCCACCCGCGTAGTAATCCATTTGCTTTCTCTTGGTGGTTCACTTCAGGAGGGGACAAACTTTATGTACCCCTCGCACTTTATGCCGATGCCACGAAATTCTGTTTTTCAGCACAATGGGTATGGAAGAAATCGAACGGTGGCATTTTGCCCCAACCAATTCCACAACGTCCTCATTACGGACTATTCTGTCACTTCCTTGCATTCTTCAACTATCATCCACACTTTCCTGGGACTTTAAATGAATGGTAAACACTTGCCCAAGAGAGCATGCCACTCCACTCCATCTTTTGCTTCCCTTGATCAAAGCTGTCCATAAGTCTCCGGTCGTTTGGACTCTCTCTAACAAGTATGACACTCTTAATCAACAGCACGCCCTTTTCTTTCGCGTTCTAGGATTTTCTTGGTCTCAACAAATCAACGGAGGTTTTCTCTTTTGGTTGAAAATGTTGCGGTGGATCTTCTAATAACATCTGTCCATGGGAAACCTCCAAGACTTGGTTGACGACAAGCTCATGCAGCGCCTAATGGGTTAGAACACCGGACTAGCCTTTTCTTAATAGATCGTTCCTAACAACCATATGGCAAATCACATTATTACTGATCATACGTCACCTAATTTAGTTGGGATCCTCTAGTCTTTCAAACAGGACATATAAGTCATTTAAGCACAATAACTGATTTCAGCTTGTCGTGGCCAGCATTAGAAGAGCAACATTAGCTCCATACTAGTTTACTTATGGGAGTTCAACCCTACCTTCAGAGATCTTCCAAGAGAATAATCATCCTATCTCCAAATTCCTAAAACAAACACCTTGGTGGGTCAAGACTTCCCTGGTGGAGGATAAGAACGGTATGGCTAATATCAATCGGGACAAATACTACTGACCGATTTAGTTCTCTCAATAGATAGTTCCTAAAAACGGTATAGCGAATCGCATTATCATCACTGACTAAACAACGCCCCATTTAGGCCGTGCATCTAGTCTTTTTAGTAAGATATAGATCACTACTCTACAATAACTGATTTATGCCTGCCTGGCCATCCTCAGAGCCGCATTAACTTTTGACTAATTTTTATCTGGGAGGCTAGCCCACTTTTAGAGATTGTCCAAGATGATAGGTCCTACCCTTAGGTTTCTAGCACAAATACCCTAGTGGCACTCCGCGATCAAGATACTTCAACCCTTTCCCGTTTCTCACGCTTCACCTAATGCTACGTAATCCCACTTTTCAACTCCGATGGGTATGCGAGATATTGAACTGTGGCATGTACTCCATTCAATACTTAAAACTAAAGGAAAATCCAATTGAAAGGGTTGCAATTCCACTTTTGACAGGGGATTTGAATAAAAACTGAAATACCTGGGATTGTGCCTATGGAACGCCTATCATTAAAAGAAAAATTAGAGCATACGTCGCAAGCGTAAAAACAAATTTTACACGAGTTATCCTGTTCGCCCTTAATTCGAGGATTGTGAAAGAGTAGGGTGGTTAAAACTCTCAAATCAATAGTGAATAAGATTGCTCGTGGATATCTATTTACTTTCAGTATAATTTCTTGAAAAAAATGACAATTTGCCCTCTTAACTGATAGTTGATATGAGGTCATACGACAAAACATACTTCAACTATTTTTCCATCTGCAATGATGGCTTTCTAGCAACAATTTCTGATGATTTTGCTAATTCTAATTTGGAACTAGATAGGTAAACGTGAAGAAACGGGAGGATAAAAGCGAAACCAATCCCAAATTTCATGGTACAAACTGCAATTGATATATAAAACTTAGGAAAAATACCACCAAAAACTCCAAACTATGCTACTTGTGATAAATTTACCTTGAACTTTTTTTTATGACACGAAAAACCCCAAACTATGTCACTTAAGACAAATTTACCTTGAACTTTTTTTTGTGACATGAAAAACTCCAAACTATATCACTTGTAACACATTTACCCCATAATACTTTGGTCTATGAGTATTTTCGTCTTTTTCCTTTTTCTGTTTTTTTCCTTTTTTTTTTCTTTTCTTCTCCGGCGAGGGTAGCCTTAGCCAACGTCGGGCGAGAGCTACCCTCACCGAATCTGGCGAGGGCGACCTTGGCCAGCGTCAGGCGAGGGCTACCTTCGCCCGCCCAGCCGAGAGCGACCCTCGCCTAACGCCGGTGAGGGCGGCCCTCGCTTGAGTCGAGCGAAGTCACCCTTGCCAGATCCGGCGTCGGGCAACTTCGCCCGACTCAGGTGAGGGCTACCCTCCCCCGCCTAGGCGAGGGTGACCCTCACCCGACGCCAAATTCGACAAGGATAGCCCTTGCCAAAGAAGAAAAGAAAATAAAAGGAAAAAAATAGAAAAAGGAAAAAGATGAAAATGCCCATGGGCCAAAGTATTATGGGGTAAATGTGTCACAAGTGGTATAATTTGAGGTTTTCGTGTCACAAAAAAAAGTTTATGGTAAATTTGTCACAAGTAGCATAGTTTAGAGTTTTTCGTGTCACGAAAAAAAAGTTCAGGATAAATTTATTATAAGTGACATAGTTTGGATTTTTTTGTGATATTTTCTCTAAAACTTATGTCATGTCGATGTCCACGACATAGAGCATGACATTTTTATTACCTATTCACCTGATTTTCTAAAGTAACAAGAGCAGCATCAGCAGGCGTCCGTGCGTTTAACATGATGGATAAGCGAACGGTTCAAGAGGGTATTGCGAGTATTAATCATTAATCACCACTTTAATGACGAAACTGCGCATTACGTGTTCCCCATCCTCAATCACAACGAACTAGCCACTTCTTTTCCCAACCTCTCATTCATGATTTATGTAGTAATTATGTAAGATTATGTAAAGAGGAAGAAATGGTGGAGGATCCACTTAAAAATTCTTAATTGGGCCAAACCCTCATCATTCTTATATTAAATAGGCACCAAAAAAGCTAGCTACTATATCACCCGTCTAGGTGGCGCTGTTGGCGCGGGCGCGGGCACTCTTCCTCTTGCAAAAGGTTGAGTGTTCGAATTCCGGGCGCCACAGGGTGACTTAACCAGTGGCACGTGTGCGGTGGCTAGCACGTGTCGCCCCCAGGGTTTACCTCCAGGCTGTCGGCCGTGAGGGGATTACCTGGGTTATCAAAAAAAAAAAAAAAGCTAGCTACACAGAGAGCTGAAAACGACAGCAGAATGTACCGAGGAAAAAATGTGCGAGCTAACAAAATTAGAACTTAATTTGGGCAAGGAAGCCATTTTATTTATTTGATGAATGTTCCCATCCATAAGTTAATTGTTTCATATTGTAAAGAAAACCCTAAAATGATTTATATCGCGAAAATCTCTGCTTGATGAAAAAAAGTAAAAAAGAAGAAGACTATAATAAGAAGTTGATGTGGTTCTGTAAGCGACTTGTAGGGTGCATTTGTTCCGCGGAAGATCAATGATTTAAAAAAAATTCTAAAAATGATCACTTGTGTTGCTTACAAAAATAAATAGAAGAAATATAAAAGGTTTAGACATAAATTATTATTGATAATGAAAATGTCTTTGATTAACTAATTATTTCAAGCGATACAAACGATTATATTTAGGAAAATGTTTTTTAGATTATCCATTTTTTGCAAAACAAACAAAGTATGTTCAATCAAATAAACCATAAATTGAGGAGAAAAAAAGAGTTACATTGATCCAAAGAAGAAAAAAAAGAATTGGTGGGTTATGTTCTCACCTGATTTGAGATAAGAGACCTGATCATGTATGTAGAATCGGTTTCCAAGTTTAAAGCACGTCAGATGAGACCTAATTATATTACTATTCGAAAGACGTGTTCCTTATGGGTGGGCAAACACGTGACTATGATTTCCTACCAACGACAGATTATAGATCAACGGGAATTTAATGGGGGCCCCAAAGAATTTGAACCTAAGGTCTTGTTGATTTGGTAACTTATGTAGAATTTGTGCGACCACCTTGACCCATCTAGAAGTTCGTGCTAATAGACAGAGGAGTGCATAATTACTTTGAATATCTCGATAGAAATAAGGATGATGGCATCGTAAGTTCCTTAACTTTTCCACAATGTGATCATCCGTTGAGTGGAACACCATGTCAAATATATTTCGCTCATGTGGGGTGCCAAACATAATGACATGAATTGTCACGTCATTTATTTATTTTTTTAGCTCAGCATATTTACATTTTCTTCTTATTTTACTTCCTAGGAATGCAACTCGTCATGCCGCTCTCTTTAATCACCACGACCAACCCACGCATAGATCATATCTCTCTTGCAGGCTCGATTTGTCATTGATAGAGGTCGTTCGCCCGCATTTGAGGCTACATGGCCACAATTCTAGATCAAGCGACCAAGATTGGAGGTCGTGCGACTTAGATTCGGGTTATTGAGCTCGGATCCCAAGGTCGCAACACAAGATTTGAGGCATAATAAACGTTTGAAGGAGGAGAAATTGGCTTAAAAGACCAAGCACTACAGGATCACCCCTTTCATTCTAAAGTGACGGAGGGATCGTATCATTTGAGTTTTTTTTTTTTTATGCTTTTTCTGGAGGTTTGGAGGAAGTTACAATTTATAGGATTTTGCTAATGCTCCTTTCTTGAAAAGAAGAACATGAAATTCTTTTTCATTTCAGGGGACCAAGAGATTGGATCTAGCCGCAAAGAGAATGCTTATAGATGATAAATAATTCATTTTTCGGTCTTTGACCCCGTCACTACGAACATTCCCAATCAATGCAATGGAATGTGTCTATTTTTCTATCTCTTGACTTAAAATGGGAAGATGTGCTCCTTATGCGTAGGCAGACGTTTGACTATCATTTCTATAGAATGACAGATTATAAATCAACGGGAATTAAGTGAGGACCCCAAAAAAATTAACCTAAAGTCCTGTTGATTTGATACGATATGAAGAATTTGTGCAACCATCTTGACCCATCTAGAAGTTCATGCGAGTAGACAGAGGAGTCCATGATTACTTTGAATATATCGGTAGAAATTAGAATAATGGCACCCCGTAAGTCCCTTTAACTTGTTCACAATGTGATCTTCTGTAAGTGGAGCTCCATGCCAAATGTATTTTGCTTATGTGAGTTGTCAAATGTAATGATATGAATTGTCACGTCGTTTATTTTTTGTTTTAACTCCGCATTTTCCTTTTCTTCTTATTTTTCTTACTTTGGAATGCAACTCGTCATTCTGCTCTCTCTTGATCATATCTCTCCCTCGCCCTATTCGTCATTGATGGAGGCCACTAAATCGCATTGGAGGCTACATGGCCACAATTCAAGATCAAGCAACTAAGATTGGAGGTCATGCAACTCGGATTCGGGTTAGCGACCTCCGATCTGACGGTTGCAACACAAGATTTGAGGCATTACAAACGTTTGAAGGAGGAGAAATTGGCTTCACAAATCAAGAATTACGAGATTGCCCCTTTCATTATGGGGTGACGGAGGGATGGTACCATGCAAACATTTTTTTTTTTCATGTTTTTCTCGGAGGTGTTGACACCTAAATTTTACCGACCATTTAGTCGTAATTTACATAGAAAATTAGGGATTAAAATTTTAACCCCTAAACAAAAATATTTAAATTACATAACATATAGTTTAGTTTCATTTAGATTAATTGCATTTTGCATCGGACCGGCAACGGTGCGGAAGCTTAAAATTCATCGTAAAAACCGAGCACTCGGCTCAAGGGATCGGGGGCCGAAAATCACAAGTCAAACGGGTTTGGTCGTTTTAATTTGAGCTTAAATTAGTCGATTGTGCTTAATTAAATAAAAGCCCAAGTTAATTCATCCTATTTAAATGATAATTAAAGCCTAAGCCCATTAGAACTAGCAAGCCCATCTAATTGACCTAGGTTAGCACTTTAAGTATATCATTAGGTCAGATTTTTTGGGGAGTCTCTCACAATTGCAAATCAGAATTCTTTTAGAGAGAGCAAAAGGGAGAGAAAGAAAGCTACAAGAAGGAGACCTTTTTTTTACGATCGTGGTAGACGTTCGCCTCCCAATTCCCAACGAAGTGATCAATCTTGGTCAAAATTCAGCAAGCATTCGAAGTCACTACAGTTCTCTGCTCCCTGTTGCTGCTTCCAGTACTGATCGACGAAGCCACGTGACTACTGCTCTCGGCCCAATCCGCTTGTTACAGTTCGCGTTCTCAATTTGACTTTCAAGCCTTGCTATGGAACTTCCACGTTCTGCATTCACAAAGAAGAAAAGGGTACACGGCCACAAAAAGTGAGGAAAAAGAAGCAGAGGAGGGGGATGTGAGAAAGAACAATCGGTAAACAGAGGGGGCTTCACTTCACATAAGAGAGAAAAAAAAAACAGAACAGAGAAAAAGAAAGGAAGAAAGGAAAAGTGGTCTGCTTTTTTCCTTGGTTTTTTGTTCGCTTCAACAAAAGATCCTACGAATTGTTCCCATCAGTGCTGCTCTTCCACGTTGCCACTTTGATTGCCGAAAGTCATCATCAAGTCTCAACCAGCAACGTCCAGCAAAGTTCATCAAGCATCGTCAAGAAGTAGCTATGAACGGAGAAAGAGAAGCTTTGCGGACCCGTAGCCGTATTCGGTCAAGTTCCCACGAGTTCATCCGTGGTCGAGAACAGTGATCATCTAGCATCACTGCGAGTTACCGGTCCCAAACCGTGCCGCTTGCCGCACGCCACCGCCGTTCGTGCGCCGCCGTCACCGGTTGTCCCGATCCCGATTCGCAAACTCGATCCCGAGCTGATTCGAATTCGGAAATTATCTGCAAATTAGGTAATGATGTTATCCGGTATATTTTTAAATATTTAAATTCTTAATTTAAATATTTTGAATATTCCGTGAATATCTTGTGGATTACTAGATATCTTAGGATAATGTCTATGATATCCGCAATATTTATAAATTTCTGAAATTAGGAATCATTCCTAATTTAGCAACGTATTTAGACGACTATCCGACCTTATCCTTAAGGTATGATACGTGGCGATACGGAAAATCATTATCCTATCCACAATCACTTGGATACAATAATGAATTTTATCTGCTTTCCAAATTTGAACGATCAACTTTCCGTCAATATCTACAACCCTATAGATATGACCGATAGTTCGGTTTCTTTGCCTAATCCGATTTTGGAACAAATCTTGCAGATCGCGTGGATTGATTCTAATTGTGGTGGTTATCTATCTGTTTGATGTTTTTCCTTTTCAAATAAAAAGAAAATTCGAAAAAATATTAGTTAGATTTAAATTAGGATTTTGCATGTTTAGGGAATCTTAAATACGTCCAAAAGAATAGGATAATTATTTGATTTAAATTGGGATATAGAGTGGCATATTTCCTAGTTTAGATTAGAAATTGTTTTAATCTTATTGGATTATTTAGGATATTTAATTATTTCGAATTTTCATAAAAAAAAACCCAAAAAAGAGTCACTTTATGTTAGAATAAGTCATTTTCCTTTGGATAGACTGCATTCTTAATTTAGGTAATTTTTTAATTTCGAATTTTAATAAAAAATACCAAAAAGAAGTCGTTAGACTGCATGTTATTTTAGGCATTTTTTTTATTTCCGAATTTCATTGGAAAAATACCAAAAATAAATCATTTGCTCGTCATTAGAAATATGTCACGTCGTCGTATGACATATAGTTTGCATATTATGTTGCATTAATTCGCATGTCAATTTTTGTATGTCATTGCATATAAATTAGTTTTCATTTAAATAAGCGAAAATCCAAAAAATTGAGTGAATTGCTTGTTAATTAGAAATCATATTAGGGTTGTCAATGTGATTTTCTAGCTAACAATGCAGATGCTTGCGTTGCTTCGAGGTAAGTCATTCTTTCAAACTTGCAATTTATTTAACGCTTTCTTGGGTGTTAATTTGGTGGTTTGTGCACCCGCATGAATATCTCACATATTAGTGACTAAGTTAAAATGGATCCAAACTGCCTGCCAAAACATTTTTTAAAAGAAAAGGTACCGAAAGGGCGTTAGACTAAATCTAGCGTAATCAAGTCCTCGAGCTTAGAATATCTGGTTCGTTGGAATAAAATATATCTCCCTATGTTTTATTTAGGTTTTTAATTGACCTACCGTAAATTAATTAGTGACGACTCCAAGCATGAAAACATTTGCATGTTAAGAACTTAAACCCTAAGTTGCTAGTTGGTAGGACTTGGGAGAGCCCGAGTTAAGATTAGTCTTAATAATCCATTAGCCTGAAGAGAATTTTTTAGGTCGCGATAGGAGGTTTGCAGAAAAACTGCAATCAATATTATTTTCCTAATCCTCCCTTCCTGAAAGGAAAAATTCTACATATAATATCAAATCAACAAGACCTTAGGTCAATTTTTTCCTTTCTGCAAGGATCAGCAAATTGGATCTAGCGGTAGAAAGAATGCTTGGATCATGTTTTTCTCGGAGGTATGGAGAAAACTGCAATCAATATTATTTTCCTATCCTCCCTTCCTGAAAGGAAAAATTCTACATATAATATCAAATCAACAAGACCTTAGGTCAAGTTTTTCCTTTCTACACGGATCAGCAAATTGGATCTAGCGGTAGAAAGAATGCTTGGATGATAAATAACTCACTTCTTGTTCTTTGACCCTCAGTCACTACAAACATTCTCGATAGGTGTAACGAGACATGTCTCTTTACCTATCTCTTGACTCAAAATGAAAAGATGTGCTTCTTATGTGTGGGCAGACAATTGACTATGATTTCAAAACGATGACAAATTATAAATCAACGGGAATTAAGTGAGGTCCCAAAAAAATTGACCTAAAGTCTTGTTGATTTGATAACACATTTAGAATTTGTGCGATCATCTCGACCCATCTTGAAGTTCATGCTAGCACATGGAGGGGTGCATAATTTCTTTGATTATATCGACAGAAATAAGAATAATGGCATTGTAAGTCCCTTAACTTTTTCACAAGGTGATCTTCCGTAAAGTGGAGTACCATGTCAAATGTATTGCACTCATGCGGGTTGCCAAACATAATGATATGAATTGTCACATCGTTTTTTTTTTTTTTTCTAGCTCAGCATTTTCTTTTTCTTCTTATTTTTCTTCCTATGGAATGCAACTCGTCATGCTGCTCTCTCTTTAATCACCACCACCAACCCAACCATCGATCATATCTCTCTCTCACATGCGATTCGTCATTGATGGAGGTCGCTCGACCGCATTTGAGGCTACATGGCCACAATTCAAATCGAGTGACCAAGATTGGAGGTCGTACGACTCAGAATTCAGGATAGCGACCTCGAATCCCAAGGTTGCAACGCAAGATTTGAGGCATGACCAGAGTTTGAAGGAGGAGAAATTGGCTTCTTGCTGTGGCGATGCTGCTGATTGTGGTTACTATCCGTTTGGTGGTGGCTGGGATTGTGAGGTGGCGGTGAATGCGTTCCAAGGTGGTGTTAGCACCGATTGCAAGCGGCAGTGTAAATTCCGAAATTTACTTTGTAATTATTCTATAGCTATCAATCTTATGCAAAAGTCACATCATTCGATAGGTTATGGATCCATTGAATCGATGATCATGCATTGAGCCATATATTCACTAGTGAATCAATAGATATGTTCACGACTCTAGAGGTCACCGATTCATTCAATACATACTTGTAGCTTTCCCCTAGAATCCAATCTAATCACAAGATAGAAGTCGATGATCGACCGGCCTGATAACCATGCCTAGGATCCCAGAAATGACATTGAAACACCCTCCTCGGCTTCCCCACACGTTCGTCCGATCGACTTCTAGCGTCGACATCTCGTCGTTTGTGTCTCAACATGGACATCACCAAGGATTTGAAAGCGACAATTCGCAGCACAAAGAAAAAAACAGAGACACAAGTTGTTTTGTGTCATATCAGTGACGTTCTGAGGCGGCCATCGAATCGCGTTCCGGGTTTCTTTTGTGGATCCATCTTCTGTCGTTGTTTTCTTTCGTCGCCTTTACCTGCCTCAATGGCGACGGCCACCGTTGGCGTGCGTAAACGCATGCTGATTATATAATTCCTTTTCGGCTTAATCGCGTGATTAGCATGAATCTTGGTTTTCTTTGGAAAAATATTAAGAAGTAAAAGTCATCCGAAAACACCATCCAAAGGCCGGGTAGTTTCGCTAATCAAGTGAATTGAGAAAAACATTACTGTACCCCGAGGAATCACAACACGTAAACACACAATATCCGAAGCCGTTAAAGTCTCTTAAAAACCTCCGACCAAAAATAAAAGTTTCTTAAAAACAACAAATGACAATGATAGAAAGTTTTCTTTACCAAAAAAAAAAAATGATAGAAAGTTTAACTCAAAAAACGAACAGGTTGAATGCACTCACCGGAAATAAAGCAGGACAAAAAGCGGCTCCAATATTACATTAGAAAGGCAAACTCAAAAACTCAAACCAATAAATGGAGGGAGACTACGTGTATATAAACAGTATATAAACTTCATAATCGAGTGATGAATGAAATTTCAAAAGACATCGCATTCTTTATGGATTTGAAGAACACCTAGCACCCTTTTAATTTTAAGTTGATCTAGTTTTGTTGAATAGGGATAATGACACAAATAGTCCCTAAACTTTGGCTCCATGTGCAATTTGATCCATAAACTTTTAATTTGTTCAATGTAGTCCCTGAACTTTAGCCTAATGTTCAATATGGTCCCTAAATTTTTAATTTGTTTCATATGGTCCTTAAACTTTTGGTACATATTCAATTTAGTCCTGAAACTATATGAAAATGTATAATATAGTCCCTAAATTTGAATTAATAGAAGGACTGCATTGAATATTTTTACAAAGTTTAGGGACTATATTGAATATGTATAAAAAATTCAGGGATTTCATTGAACATTAGGTTAAAGTTCAGGGATTATATTGAATAAATTAAAAGCTTATAGATCAAATTGCACATGGAGTAATTGTTCTTGGACTGTTTTTTTTTTGTCATTTTCCCTATTGAATATACCGTTGAAATGATTTGAGACGCTATGTGCGTGCTACTCATTATAGTCACGGAGCATGGTTGGGGCCTTATTATTGATAACCTATGCGGATGGATTATATTTTTAGAGATAAACAAAACTTTTATAGAAGATGATTAAGTTGTCATGTCGATCAGAACCATGTATGAATATAGAAACATGAACTTTATGCCTGCCCATAAAAGTTCCTCACGTTTCATCAAATTTCTAGCGAACTTTCCACTATTGCTAGTATACTTGTCCATGCTTCACTTTGGTTTATGTATTTTAGGAAATTTATATTGATTGAAAATGCTTTTCTGCTCTTGCAGATTCAACTATATAAAAAATGGAAATATCACTTAAAAACAAAGCATATCATCTGGTAGATAACTGAACATTATGAGTTCGTTTGCCTAGTAAATAAATTCACTTTACAGTTATCAAACATCTGCTTATGTCGATGAATTCCAATTTTATGCCCAAGAACACAGTATTCCTTAAAGTTGTTCCTAAACGGAGTCTGTTCTAGATATCCATGCCAAAAATCCCGGGTTTCTTGGTTTTTTCCGATTTCAAGTGTTGTCTAAGAAATCTATCCCGAAATCACGGTGAGGGGACTCGATAGCAATAGCTGAAGGATCTCATGGAAAAGCTTCCACTAGGAGCTTGCATTTGATGCACCAATGAATGTGCTTCCAATATTATGATATACAATACTGGAAGGAGACAAAATCAATTTCTCTCTCCATATTATTAGATGTCATATTTACAAGGATGTTTATATTCTAAAAAAAGCTCCATTTAAAATTTCTTTGATAGTAATTTTCCCATTTTTATAGAGTTAGCTGTAATACTTATTATGAAGAGATTTTCCTCTAAGCCCTTAAACATTACTTATTATAATATAATAAATAAAATTTATCTAATTTAATTAATATTTTTGTATAAATTAATTTTTATATAGTTTAAAGAGTTCTAAATAATTAGACTTATATTCTATTTATAAAATAATATGAAATGATTATCATACGCAAAAAAAAAAATGAACTGACTACTTATGGAAACGATTTGTTGTTGCTATTATAAATGATTATGGATTAAATGTACAATACAACCTTTTTTTTTTTTTGAGATATAGAATGTCCACTCTACTCTAAAGAAAGGACGAGATAAGAGGAAAAATGAAAGATACAATACATTCTTGACAAAACTCTTAGATTGCGTTTGGTTATTTAAGGTTTTTTTATCAAATAGGATATAGGTCGGATAAATAAAGATAGAATTTCTAGTATCTTATATAATATTTGGTAAATATACGAATATCCGAGCTAGATTAAATGTCAACCTTTCAAAAGAATTGAATGTCAACATAATGGGTCTCGTCACCGCAATTCCCACCTTACTCTACTCGTCGCTCTGTACCTCCCTCGCCTCTCTATCCATGCCGGATTGAATGTCGATAGTTGAGATATCTGAGCCCTCGTGGACATCCAAATTACTTGGACACCACCATCGCGCAAAAGCTTAAGCAACCATCGATCCCTTCTCAATATTGATCACCGTGGCCTGCAACCTTTAGCAACCATTAGTGTAGTCGCCACCTCTACCCTTGCCCCGACATTGAGGTCGAGGCCCATCGAAGGAAGGTGCAAGGGATGGAGGTGAAGTGCCCGTGCGACAAAGGTGCATGAGACATAGGAGAACGGTGACCGTTGTTCCGCCATGGAGGAGAACAACGACTAGTGCTCCAAATTTGGCCATGGAGCTCCTCCATGGCCGAGGTCTAATCGAGCTTCATCGAGTTGAGCTCAGTCATGGAGGACCTTCGGATCTGGCCATGGAGGTCCTGTGGTGGATAAGATTATTTGTGTAAGATATTTTTTACTGTATGGCATAATTTCTTGAAAAAGTGACAATTTGCCGTCTTAATTAATAGGTGATGTGAGGTCATACGACAAAAGGTATCTCAACCACTTCTCCATGAGCAATAAAGGTTTCGAGCAATAACTTGTGATGATTTTGCCAATACTAATTAGAGACTTAGAAACTCTAGCTACAGCTAGAGCTGAAAACCAAATCAGAAAATACAAAGAAAATACGTAGGAGCTAACTAATTACAAACTTTATTTGGACAAGGAAGCAATTTTTATTTATTTATTTAATGAATGTTGCCATCTATAAATTAGTTTATTTAAAGCGTGTAGAAAAACCCTACCATAATTTATTACATGAAAATCCCTGCTTAACAAAAAGGAAAAAGAAGAAGAAGAAGAAGAAGACTGTAATAAGAAACTAATGCGTGTTCCGGAAGCGATTCGTAGAAGATCAAGTCAATCGTATATTGAGAAAAAAAAAACACGGTTTTACATCGATTCCGAAAAAGAAAAAACAAAGATATAATTCCTAGGTTATGTTTTCACCCGATTTAAAAATAGAGACCTAATTTAAGTATGTAGAATCAGTTTCCACGTTTAAAGCACATAGATGAGACCTAATTATTTAATTTATCGAACGACTTGCTACTCGTGCATAGGCTGACATTTGACTATGATTTCTTAAGGACTTGCTCCTTCTTCAGACGTGGTCTTTGAATATTATCATTTAATTCGATATTGAATTTACGAATATCGGCTCGATGTGTTTCTTAAATTAAGGGGACCACCATGTCGCATGCATCTTGTTGAAGAACCTTTTAACCTACATTTGCATATGTCGCGACCTAAAATTTTCTTAGGTTAATGGATTATTAAGACTATGCTTAACTCGGGCCCTCCCAAACCCTACCAATTCACAACTTAGGGTTTAAGTTTTTTAACATGCAAAAGTTTTCATGCTTGGAGTCGCCACTGATCTATTTATGGTAGATTGATTAGAAACCTAAATAAAACATATGGAGATATGTTTTATTCCTACGAACCAGATATTCTAAGCTCGGGGATTTGGTTACGCTAGATCTAATCTAACGTCCTTTCAGTACCTTTTTTTTCAAAAAATTATTTTGGCAGACAGTTTGGATTCATTTTAACTTAGTTACTAGTATTTGAGGTGATCATGCGGGTGCGCAAACCATCAAAGTAACACCCAATAATAAAAAACATTAAATAAATTGCAAGATTGAGAGAATTACTTACCTCGAAGCAACGTAAGCATCTGCATTGTTAGCTAGAAAATCACATCAACAATTCTAATATGATTTCTAATTAACAAGATTGAGAGAATTACTTACCTCAAAGCAACGTAAGCATTTGCATTGTTAGCTAGAAAATCACATCAACAATTCTAATATGATTTCTAATTAACAAGATTGAGAGAATTACTTACCTCGAAACAATGTAAGCATCTGCATTGTTAACTAGAAAATCACATCAACAATTCTAATATGATTTCTAATTAATAAGCAGTTCACTCAATATTTTTTTGATTTTCACTTATTTAAATGAAATCTAATCTATATGTAATGACGTGCAAAAATTAACATGCGATTAATACAGCCTAACATGCAAACTATATGTCATGCGACGACGTGACATAATTCTAATTACGGACAAATGATTTATTTTTGGTATTTTCAAATGAGATTCGGAATTTAAAAAATGCCTAAATTAACATGCAATCTATTCTAAAAAAATGATAATTTAGTCTATCCTAAAGTGATTCTTTTTGGGATTTTTATGAAAATTCGAAATTATTAAATATCCTAAATAATACATTAAGATTAAAACAATATTTAATTTAAACTAGGAAATATGCTACCCTAAATCCCAATTTAAATCAAATAATTATCTTATTCTTTAGCATATATTTAAGATTCCCTAAACATTCAAAACTTCTAATTTAAATCTAACTAACAAATTTTTGGATTTTCTTTATTTAAAAGAAAAACAAAGATAACAAGCACGTTCAAACAATCCATGCAATCCGTAAGATTCTTCTTATCAAATTCAAATTAGGCAAAAAATCAAACTAACGGTCATATCTATAGGGTTATAGATATCGACGGAAAGCTAATTGTTCAAATTTGGAAAGCAAATAAATTCTATTATCGTATTCAAGTGATTATGGATAAAATAACGATTTTCTGTATCGTCGCGTGTTGTACCTTAGGGATAAGGTCGAATAGTCGTCCAGATATGTTGTCAAATTAGGAAAAATTCCTAATTTTGAGTGTTTTCGAATATTGCGGATACCGCAAAATTATCTTAAGATATCTAGCCATCCACCAAAATATTCATGAAATATTCAAACACCCGAAAATTAGGAAATTAAATATTTCGGAAAATATTCGGATAATGAGTTTACCTAATTTGTGAATATCTTCCAATTTCGAATCATCGATGGATCGAGCTTGCGGATCGCGGGACGATCGGCGATGGGCGGTCGACGGTAGCGCAAGGGCAGCTCGGCTAGACTCCGAGCTCACAGACGACGCGGTGACGATGGGCTCACTCACGGTCGTGGTTGGCAGTCGATCTCGGAACAACGGCAGGCTTCATTGCCCCGCAGCTAGTGGGCATGGCAACATCACTAGAGAGGTCGGCGTAGCAAGAAGAGGCCGCGGATCTGCTGGCTGTTGACACCGGCACACCAGGATAGAGAAAGCAACGTCGCGGGGGTTATGTGGGTTGCAAATCGAAGCTCCAAGGAAGAAGACCACACCTTTTGACTTTTGTCTCTTGATTTTTTACTCTAAGACTCCCACTTTTGGCTTCTCTGTGAGTGCAAAACGTGGAAAGGTTTTGCTCTCCACCTTGGCCCACGTGAGTTGAACCTCCTGCGGAAAGAACCAAAAACAATCTCTCTCTTTCTCTTTGATTTTGCTTTCTCGCTTTCTCTCTCGTGTGTCTTTCTGAAAATTCTGATCTTGAAAATTATGAAAGCCTCTGAAGTGAAGCCTCCCTCCTCCTTTTATATACTTTCTTCACCAACAAATCTTTGGATGCATGCATATTTTCTTTCCTCTTTCTGTTCAATCAAATATTCATTTTATTGACTAAATCTTGCTATCAACCATTTATTCCCTCAAATAGTTGATCTCACAAATATCGCAGGAATTATGCCGATTGCTACTTCTTTATTTGCTATGTGACCAAAATCTTGATAATATCAAGATTTATCGTTTCAAATTTTCATCAAATTTTCCTAACTTGATACATATGATTTCGGCCACCGCAAGCTTAGTCCGGTTAAGTTCAGAATCATTCACTCAAGTCCATCCGCCGACGGACCAAATGCAACGAGTCTATCACTACTAATGCTCTTAAATCCTATATGCAATGCAATATTTTTTTTTTAGGGACTAATCTTATTAGTCCCTAATTTTTTATGCAATAAATTCTTAATAGTTAGCCATAATTTAGGTGTCAACAACATCTTCCTAAAGGTTTTTCACCAAAAATCAAACCAAAAGCGCCCTAAATATCTGAGGCTACACGGCCTACAATCCAAGATCACCCGACCTAGATTGGACGTGGTGTTCCACTCAGACTTGGGATGGCAATTAGGGTTATTGTTGTGTTGGTGGCGATGTTGCCGATTGTGGTTATTGTTGTGTTGGCGGTGATCGGGATCTAGAGGGGCGGCGGTCATGTTTCACGGTGGTGTTACTACCATTTGCGATGACAGTACAAATTCCCAATTTAACTTCTTTAACTATTCTACAGCCATCAATCTTACACAAAAGTTACGCCATTGGATAGGTAAAAACATAGAAGAAATCACGAGTCGATTGAATCGAAGAATACGCTTGTGATCCTAGATGTTACTGGCTCATCTAATAGACCTCGAATCGAATCTAATTAGAAGACAGAGGTCGACAAATCGACCCGACCCGACCCTCATAACTATGCCCGAGGTGGCGGAAATGGAAATCGAAACACCCTCCTTGGTTTCCTCGGTGTTTGTACACTTTGGTCAAGTTTGACATCTTGTCGTGTGGGTCTCCCCCATGGAAAAAGATTGGAAGGAACAGTTAGCAGCACAAAGAGGGAACACAAGATGCTAAGAAACAAGTTGTTCCTTAGGTGGCCATCAAATCCATCCGTTTCTTTCTATCTTACGTACGTGTGTTCTTTGGTGGACTTTTGGGTCATTTACCCTTGCTTCTTGGATGGTCCAACGGTGGACTTTCGATCGCTTGTCCTTGTTTCTTGCGTGGACTTTTCCTTCCTTCCCCTCAATGCCGGCGACCACACATGGCACGCCACAGTGCAAGCTAATCATTTGTCTTGTGTTACTTTGTTTTCCCAACAGATAATTGACCAAAAATACTTTATACAGTTATCAATTCAATTTTAAACTTTTCAGATTAATTAATTTAGTCTTAAATATTTTGATGATTCGATAACATAGTCTTTCCGATCAATCGTGATTGGAAATCGATGACGTTGATGCATCCTGTCGTATGATTGGCGTTGACGTAGTTAATTTTTGTAATATTCTTAAAGTTTTTTGAATTTAGATAATTTTTTTTTATTTTTTTCCTTTTCTTTCTTTACTTTTTCTTTTTATCACTGTTCATCTTCCTAGAAGGGCCTGTAGGGGTTGCCGAGGCCTTAGCGATGGTTGCGAAGCCCATGCCAGCCACTATGCAAAAGCCGTCACCCCTCATTTTTCTTTAGAAGAAAACAATAAAAAAAGGAAAAATGAAAAGAAAAAAAAAACCAAAAAATCAAGAAGTTTAAAAATTTGTGAAAATTGCATGTCAGTACCGTCCATGTATGTTGGACTGTCATCTTAGTGATTTCCAATCAAAATTTATCAAAAGGATTACATCGACAAATTATCAAAAGGTTTAAAATTGAATTGACCAGGTTAAAAAGTTCATTACTGAATTGGCCACAAATTTAGGACTTTGCGGATGATTCGCTTTTCCCTAAGAGTTCTTTAAAGGATTAATACCACGAAAAATCCTAAACTGGTACACTTGTGAAAATTTTACTATGAACTATTTTTTTTACCACAAAAAACTCCAAACTGGTACACCTACGATAAATTTACCCCGAACTATTTTTTTGATCACCAAAAATCCCAAACTGATATACTTGTGACAATTTTACCCCGAACTATTTCTTTGACTATCAAAAATCCTATACTGGTATACCTGTGACAATTTTATCCCCGAACTAATTTTTTGACCACTAAAAACCTCAAACTGATACATTTGCAACAAATTTACCCTCTGTTAGTGTCCGTTAAATTATATTAATATCACAAAAAATCACAAATTGATAAACTTGTAACAAACAGAGGCGTAAAACCCAAAACCGGTACACATATCAACTACCACGTGTCATTAAACTTCGTAATTTGACAGTGAAATTTAACGAAAATTAACGGAGGGTAAATTTGTCATAGGTATACCGGTTTGGGATTTTTGATGGCAAAAAAATTAGTTCGAGGGTAAAATTGTCATATGTATACCAGTATGGGATTTTTTATGGTAAAAAAAATAGTTCGGGGTAAAATTATCACAGGTGTACCAGTTTAGGATTTTTTGTGGTAAAAAAAATAGTTTGGAGCAAATTTATCACAAGTGTACCAGTTTGAGATTTTTCATGGTATTAATCGTTCTTTAAAAGGATTATTACTATTTTAGGGATCGGTGCATTTTCATAGAATTGTCGAGTCTTTTTTTATCTTCTTTCCTCTTCCTCGCCAAGCAACACGCAATGCTCATTTAATAACCAAAATCGATCAGTTCATAACTGAATTTCGACAAAATAAGTAATAATTATGCAATAAAAACTTACATATCAATAATGCACATACACAGCATATCCCCCCCCCCCCCCCGGCCCCGGACGAATCTGATAAGTGGTCTCGACTCTCAAGCTCCACACAAGACGCCGTTTTCTCCCCGGGGTAGCCGTTGAATATAAGAGATGTGACGTGGTGAACCATTAAAATAATTAGTTTATTAGAAAGGGCCATCCGCAAGCAACTCAATAAAATGTTTAAAAAGTAATATAAAAAAAAAACCAGAAAAGACGTAGATCGAATTGGACAATGTGCTATCGTGCTATATAAAGACGACGACGCCCCACGCCGTGTCCAGATCAGATATAGTAACAATTATCTCCGTCTCCGTCTCCGTCTCCGTCTCCGTCTCCATCTCCATCTCTTCATCTCTGCGCGCAACGCGGCGTCGCATGACGGAGCTCCGGCGAGCCTGTCCGCCTCCGGTAAGGGTACCTCCGCCTCCCGGTGCTGCCCCGGCCGGCATGCGCCCGGCGCGGTTTTGGTCTGCTTCGCTCTCGGTTTCTTCCTTCGAGCCTTCTTTTTTTTTTGCGAGGACGAATCGAGCTTCTGATGAGTAGTTGCTTTCGGAAGCCATTTGCTCCGGTTGCTTTGCTATTGCTTTTGCTTTTGCGCTATCTTCGTGTTCTCAGCTTGCTTGAGCTCCGAAGCAATCGCGCGAGATTTGCCGGAAAACGAGCGATCGCTCATCGGTTTTTCGCTTCGTCATTGCGATTTCTGGTTTTTTTTCCAGCGTCGTGATGGATCGGCGGTCGTCGCTGCTCAGAATATGTTTAACTTTGTTGAGTTTTGTTTTCTACGTAAAGTTCGGGGGGCTTTGCTCTGTCGGAGGCTCTACTGTGATTGATAGATTGGTTGATGTTGCAAATTTCGAGTTCTGGATTTTTGGTAGATGCGATTTGCAGTGTCTTGTTTCCGCTGAGGAGCAAGCGAGTAGTGATTGCGGGTGCTGCTGGTTACAGGAGAATGAGCTGAGTGCCTATCGAAGATGGTGACGAGGAAGGTCGGAAAGTATCAAGTCGGGCGGACGATTGGCGAAGGGACTTTCGCCAAGGTCAAGTTCGCGCAGAACCTGGAAACTGGGGAGAGCGTGGCCGTAAAGATTATGGCCAAAAGCACCATTCTTAAGCACAGAATGGTTGATCAGGTACTTACCTTTTGGCTTTCTTCCCTAAGGACTTTTCATTCAGTCAATTTACATTCACATACGTATCCGGAATCTCTTCGACCGTTGATTGTCGATGCGGCAATTTCTAGGCTGATAGTAGTCCAAACTTCAATCTTTGGAGTCGGCAACAGCTCAAGTTCATTTTTTTAGATATAAAATGTTTTGCCTCCCATGCCACTTCATAGTTTCATGATTGACGTCACTTAAAACAGAGTTAACAATAACTTAACTAAGGAGCTAGAAAGTTATCGGAGGCAATGGACAGCTGTTCTCTTCCTGAGGCTGTGGTCCATTTTAAAGAGGCAGAATTTCATTGTAACAATGGGAGAAAAAGAGATGAATTTGATAAATTTAGCTTGCCCACTGGCTATCTGAAACTTGCATAGCACCTAATTGAAGTCTGACCACGACTTTGGTGCTTTTTCAAGAAATGCAGTCAGAGCAATGACATGGTTAAATTACTAAACTCTAAAGGATGAAATTGAGGACTTTGGTCCGACTCGTGTGAGAAGGAAGACTTGCATTTTTTTGATGTCCAATTTTTACAGTTTTGGAGATTTTTGGGAACTGTTTTACTTTAGAGCTACATCTCTCAATCTGGGTTGTTCAGCTTGTCCAAAAATGTACATACAATTTGGACTGTAATACTAACATTTACTTTGCTCTCAGTATTTGAAATTGTAAGTTGCCGTAAGCACTAACAATCCGTGCAGTAGATAATGTAATGCAGGGCATTATTCTTGCCCATGTTACTTGTAATCAGTTGCTATTCCAGGACAACCAGGTCAACTGATATCCAGTGAGATTACGTAATCATCATTCGCGAGCTTGTTAACTCTTCTTCTTAGCTTGTCAATAGTATAATCTCTCTCTAACAATCTTTCTTCTTTATTGCAGATCAGAAGGGAGATATCCATAATGAAGATAGTCAGGCATCCTAACATAGTTAGGCTGCATGAGGTATCAGATAATCTCCTCTTCTTAATGATCCTCGTGGCTTTTTTCATGATCTCTAAGAATTCGACTGGATTGTGCTTCTTCTTCATGACTCTTACTTAAATAACATAAGCTTCACCTCGTTACTTGAATGCTGCAGGTTTTAGCAAGCCGGACAAAGATATATATCATCCTTGAGTTTGTGACTGGCGGGGAATTATTTGATAAAATTGTATGAACTACGATTGCCTTTGTATGCATTTTATCCTGGTTGGAGAATGATTGAGTGGGTTTTGCAGGTTCCAACTTTTACAGCATGCATATTTTATTTACTTGTGCGGTAACATGATCTTGTTACATTGGAAATTAAGCTAAAAATAATTCAGTTCAATTTTTTTCTCTTTGCATGTTGAAGATATATCTTCGCAACCATAGAAACAAGGTTATAAATTGGGGAGTCTACTTAAGATTGATGGAGGTGTTTCAGAGATCAGATCTAGAATCTTAAGATTCTAGAAATTGTCAAAATAATTTGTATTCATAATGTACATATACTTGTGAAAGTAAGTAATCGTGTCTTTTGTAAGATAAGGATTTACATAAGCAGAATTGAGATTCAATTGAATGCTAGCAAAGTCTTTAAATCTTAATGTCAAAATCTCAAAAAGGTGACACTAAGTTTTGGTGTAGCAAATCTATAAGAGAATCGAATTGTTAAGATTGGAAAAATAGCATTGATTTTATGATTTTATCTATCAATATCGGAAATTTCAAACAATTTTAACAGAACCAAATTCTACTCAAGATCAAGGTTGTTCTTAAGTTTTTTTATCGCAAAATAGTTATATTTTAAAGTCTAGATCGTGAACAATCATGGAATTCTGATGCCTGATTTGTTTATGTTTGGATTCACAGGTTCACCAAGGAAAACTTTCTGAAAACTTGTGTCGGAAATATTTCCAGCAGCTTATAGATGCAGTTGCTCATTGTCATAGCAAGGGTGTCTATCATAGAGATCTGAAGGTACCGAGCTGTACCTTGCATGTATTATATCTCATGTTATGTGTTCATTTGGCACAATGTATTGACTGATTAGTTTTTCCTTGCTGTTTGGTTAAAGCCTGAGAATCTTCTTCTTGACTTTCATGGAAACTTAAAAGTTTCTGACTTTGGATTGAGTGCTCTGCCCCAGCCGGTAAGCATTATGATGTTCACTTCAGGATCATCAAGATTTTCTGTGATTATAATTCTTCATTCTTCCGTTCCCATCTGTATTCTCTTCTGAATACGCTTCTAATTGTATACAGGGGGTTGGACTCCTTCGCACAACATGCGGAACACCAAATTATGTTGCTCCCGAGGTGCTAATGTAGTCACCTTCTGTTTAGTAAAATTAAAATTTTGATGTGCTCTTTCATCCTCATTTTGGTTGTATGTTTCACCTTAGGTGTATTATTGGTTGCCAGTTATATATTTTGGGCTAAATGATTGGACAACCACTCCAACATGCATAATTCTTATGAATTCTATTTATTGGAAATGTATTTTTCAGTTGGTAAACTACATTGTCATCGCTGTTAAAAATTTTGATCTGATTTTACATTTGTTTAGCACCAAGTTTCCTTTTCCTTTAGTGGGCTTTGCTTACAAGAACAGATGATCACTAAATATCACACGATCTGATCCAGACAGTGGCTTTGTTTCGCTAGGTATTGGTTTTCCTTTGCCATTAGTAAAGAAGCTTCAGTACTGTTTTTCTTTACCTTAGTTGATTGTTATGGGAGTTAAATGCTAGATAAGATTGGCAATCCCGTAGAAGTAACCTTCTATGCATACTCTGGTCTGCGGAAGCTGGCATGAACACCAGCCACCTCTCCTCACCCTGTGTGAAGATGTCGTATATAAAACCATTGGAGACACTTAAAAAATCTCAAAAGATTCATTTGTGATATTATGACCTGTGAAAAGTTATTGAATGCCGGCAGTTGCTTTTAAGAAGTAGGTAATAAAAGGATAAAAGAAAAAAGACTATCAGAGAGGTTGGAAGCTCTTAAAGTATTTGTTCCCTTCATTGCCTTCTTGCCTGATGGTTGCTAGCATGCTATATCAAATGGTGGATACTCTTCATATTGCTTATTTGTATGGTAAGTGGCCATCTTTGAACCCGCTTTGTTGGTTGTGGCTATAGTAGCTCACTTGAATTCCTTTTGGGGCTTATGTTGTCTCTACGTTCTACCTCTCAATTTGTCATATTTTTAATGCTAAAAAATGCCTCAGGTGCTGGGGCAGCATGGATATGATGGTGCAGCAGCTGATATATGGTCATGTGGAGTTATTCTCTTTGTTATAATGGCTGGATATCTCCCATTTGATGAGACGGACCTTCCAAGTCTTTTTAAAAAGGTCATGTTCTTACCTTGATTTTTTCCAAATTGAATATGGGTAGACCTAGAATCCTTGTTGATCTGTGGTAATAATTTTTACCTCTCCTGTTCCCTTTTAAGTAGAGCCAAGAGTGTATGAGAAAAAGTAGTGGCAAACGTGGCAAGCATAAAATATCTGCCATTGTTTATTTACGGATACTGTCATTATAAGGGAGCTATCAGCTTAGAGTTTCTTGTCATTTGGACTTGGAAGACGTGTCAGTGCTTGCAGTAGATGGTGTGTGGACAGCAAATGCTAGTATAGGTTGACTAATTGTAATAATAATTCCTTATCCTTTTCACATTGCTTCTCTTGATAGGTGTGTTAAAAAAGTAGTCGGACATATAATAGTCTGCTCAATTCTAATACGCCAGAAGTTGGTCCATTTTACTGCGAAACTGACTGAATGGGATCTTGGAATGGATGGCCGCTTGTTATCCTTTCTCTTCTTGTCCCCTGTTTTTTTTTCCTATGTCCCATCTGTTTTGATCCTTTCTTCATGGTGCTTTTCCTGGATTGTATCGAACTTTAGATCATCAACGTTCATCATTTCAATTCATCGCATGTGATCTCTTTGTCCTTTGTTATATAAGTGAATAGCTATCTACTTTTATGATTTGAAAGTCCTCACTTCTCTGGTTTATGTATAGATAAATGCTGCCGAATTTTCTTGCCCCTTCTGGTTTTCTGCGGGTGCAAAGTCCTTGATCCAAAAGACTCTTGATCCCAATCCCAAGACAGTAAGTTGTTCAATTTGACACCCTATACTTTTACGCTGGTAATAAATTACCTCATAAACTTCATTTGACGCATTTGGTGGGTTGACTTAATTTTTGCTTAGCCTGGTTGATGTTGTAGCATGATTGAAAGTATCTCTTCCATGCATGTAGTGATAATCTCACTTGAACTTTATGCATTATGTTGTCCAACTATTTGATGGGGTTTTAATTCATAATGTCAGATTTCATTATTAGTCAACTAATATTCTTAAGTGATTTTGCGAGATTTATCTTATTGCAAGTCTGTCATATCACTAAACAATAGTACATCACTGTTTTGCATACTTCTTGAGCTTGCATTAGCATTTATTTTTAATGCCGATGCATAACTTTGTGGATATTTCTTAAAACAGCGCATTGATATCGACAATATCAAGAAGCATCCATGGTTTCGTAAAAACTATGTGCCTATCAAACATAGAGAACTTGAAGATGTGGATCTGAATGATGTACATGCGGTTTTTGATGATATCGAGGTTTGCTTCGGTCCACTTTTCTCTGATTTAATTCCAGAGAGCTGTCTTCTTTCTGGTATTACTTCATGATTAAAATTGTTCAATAGAAGCTGTCTCGTGGCATTTTTATTAAAGCCCTAAAAGTTCAATGATCTTTGTTGTATTTGCTTAAATTATTAAAGAAGCCGTGGATAATTTGCAGGAAAAGTATGTAGCTGAGAACTCAGACTCTATAGAAGGGAGCCCTGTAATGATGAATGCGTTTGAGATGATAACTCTATCTCAAGGGCTGAATCTGTCAGCTCTTTTTGACAGGGGTCTGGTAATGCATCTGAATTCACCATTCTCTCCAATTAGCATGTCCCAAAAAGTAATTCTAGCAATTTTCTACTGCAGTTTCTCAAATTTAACCTGTAGCAGACTTACTACTATCAACAAATTAGGGATTGTTAAACTCTGAAGTAATTTGGTCTGTCCGTATGATTTAGCTCACCTTTTAAGGTCCATATTAGGTGAGTCTCGGGAATAGAAATGAAAAAGTAAAACAAATCTGTCATATTATTCATTGGCCAGTTTACTTCGATCAACTTATACATTTACACATCTAGAGTTAACTAAAAAAAGTAGCCATTTCGGAGAACAGCCCCCCCCCCCCCTCTCCCCCTCTCTCTCTCTCTCATATCATTGTCTATCTGTGGCAGGATCATGTAAAGCGGCAAACTCGTTTTGTTTCCCGGAAACCAGCCCAAGTTGTGATTTCATCGATTGAAGCTGTTGGACTATCAATGGGTCTCAAAGTCCATACACGTAATTTCAAGGTATCTGTCTATTGCATGACACAATTCAAAGTCAGACAGCATTCATTTCCTGACCATCTTGAAGTACTGTAAAATCAAATGCATGTACACCTGTATTTGACTCGGGACTCATCTACATATTTAGGCGTGGCAAACACATAAGCATATACTCTCTTAGAATGCAACATGTGCTAGAATTGTTTTGGTTTTTTGGGACATCCAGTGATTGTGCTTCGTTTTTGCCATTTATGCGCACTTAGTACAACTGTAAATTTGCAACAGGACATGATTATGGTATGTGTAACTGTTGAGACTCGAGTTTTGAGCTGCAGTGTTCCTAAGTCAACATCCATACTAAAATCATATCTCATGGACATGAGTAAATAATGTCAATAGAAGAATGCTGTGCACCACTCATTCTGTTAAGCTAGAGCGTTGGTTCATGACTTTCATTTTCCCCTAGCAGTTTCTGCCAAGGATCAATATTTGATAAGAGTATCAGTTATATTGCATGTTGTGTTTTCCATCACTTAGGAACATCTACCAAGAATATGCCCAATTTCAGCTAGAAACATATTATAACGTGTGGAATAGCTAGATTATTCGCTGATGCACGAGGGTTTGAGAAGTGGACGAGATGCCCACTCTAGTAACCTTACTCTTAGAGGATCATATTGAAGATGGTAGAAAGAAAGAGTAGAGTAGTAATATTCATCCTTGGCCATCAATCTTGTCGTTTCTCATAGGGATCTTTGTTTGTTTTATGGTTTGAATTACTTAACATGCCTAAGATGGCATAATTAGAAATTCCCAGTTCAAACATTCTTAGGTTGAGCATGCATTTTCAGTTGAAGGTTTAAATTTACTTAGGCTCCGCTTGTTTCCCGGTGAATGATTTGGAAAATATTTTCCTAAAAGTAATCGCTTGTGTCACTCAATATAATTAGTCAATGAGAAATGTTTTCATTATCGATAACAATTTATATCTAAATATTTTCGTGAACAATGAAAATACTTTTCGTTCATTCATTTTTGTAAGCGATATACGCGAACATTTTTAATGTTTTCCAAGTCATTCATATTTTCGTGAAACAAACGCACCCTTAGTTGTAATGATCCTTTTCTATTCATTCTCATGCTTTCGGTGTACTATCAATGTGTTAAAGAAGTTCAGTTTCAGTAAATAACATTCGGTTTTGTATTCCGACATTTTGTTCATACCTTTGTCCTTGAAGACGAGAATTGAAGGAATATCTGCAAACAAGGCTGGTCAATTTGCAGTCGTCTTGGAGGTGACTCTTATAAGTTTTGTATTAACTTCAGACTATCTTCGGCGATACAACCTTGGTTTCTAGATCCTTGTCATTCATAATGTGATCGAGTAATTCTTCCTTAGGTGTATGAAGTGGCACCATCTCTGTTCATGGTTGATGTTAGAAAGGCTGCTGGGGATACACTCGAGTATCATAAGGTAAGCTCTTAATATGTCATTCGATTCAGAAACTTCCATCTGGTAATCCCTGTTTGGATCCGACACAATGCCAGGCGGCTCGAGCTCGACTCGACTCATAAATTCGGAGCTCAAAACTTGATTCGAGCTCGATTTATAAATTCAAAACTTTTCTTCCCGCTCTAACTCGACCAGACTCGAAATAAAACTAGACATACTCGACTTTTCCAGCTCGATTGAACTCGACTTGGCTCGAAATACTTGCACTCTGCCTTTCTGTTTGTGTTTAAAATTACATTCAAAGGTGAAAGTGTAACTACATACTAAAGAAGTAATATTATAAGTCCATTATCTGTTACAAAATTAAAAAAACCTGCATAACAAATGAGATAACTTGATTAGGCTCGTGAGCTGATCAAGTCAAGTATCTTAGGCTTGGACCTGAGTCGAGCTTGAAAACATTCTAGCCAATCTCGAGTAGCTAGCGGGTTGATAACAACTGCACAAGTAGCTCACGTAGCTTGACTGGCTTGCATTCCTATTAATGGCCAAGAAATTGCAAAAGAATCCTTGCAGGCCATTTGATAGTAAAATTTGCACTTGTGAACTTGCCCTTCCAGTAATACTCCAGTACCTTTGCATTGTGTTTCAGCAAGTTCATTCAATGATCTCACTTCATCTATGCAATTTGATCGCTTTATCTCGGTACATGTAAGTTTGTAAGTAATGTATCAATTACATCAGATTTGCATCGCTGAAGCCGAGTATTTAATCTTCATCTTTATGAAAAGCCTTGGGAAAGGTATTACTAATTGAGGTCAACTGATATTCTAGTGCACTTCCATTGAATTTTCCTAGCACCAATGAGGTCTAGTTGAACCACTCACATTCTTCTGGTCAAGTCGATCTACTGGTTCGAGGTGCTCGATCGTGTCTGTTCGAGCGGAACGACTCCACCCAGGATGCGATTTGAAGTCTACAAGTGTCTCATTGTCCCTTTCAGACTATACTGTATCATGAATCTAGCCCGGTTTCGCTAAACTTCTGTGTTGCCTTGCCTATGGCAGTTCTACAAGAACCTCTGCGCTAAACTGGAACACATCATCTTGAAACCGGCCGAGGGTTTGGCGAACGCCAGTCTGCTTAGAACAATGACTTGCTGATCCGGTGTAGAGGGCGTGAGGCAAATCACTGTGCAGACTGCTCCAAGACATGCTGTTCCTTCGCCAAGATGATCGACCCCTTCAAAATACAGCAGTTTTGGGGTGATATACCTAAAACAAACTAATAAAAAAGAAAACCTGTATATGTTTGGCTCTGTAGATTATGGTAGTCCTGATGATCATGAAATCGTTGTGAAGGATCTTGTAGCTTTTATCCAGAGATGTTACCACTTGTATTCTTTGATTTAGGGATTTCTCGGCAATGTAGAAGCACACTTGTTTCTTGATAAAAAATAGACTTGCTTGAAGTAATTAAATGAAAAGGAAAAATGTTAAAGAGTATACTCTTAAATTACAGAGTCGTGAATGGTGCTTTGAAAATCGAAATATTTCTATTCGAAACATGTCGCTTTTGCGAAATATCTTGTTTTTCATTTCCCAAATTTTGTTAATACGCATTATTACTGATTTTGCATATAAACATGCCTAGCATTTTGAACTGCTACGCTCTTTTCACGTTACTTGTTAATCCCCAACTATCGAGATTCGCAAGAGATTAAACCGTCAATTCAATGTGTCTAAAAAGTCATGATTTATTAGGTCTTGATAACGAGATTGGAGAAAGAAAGTTACTTAATCGACCGAATCGGCGATTACAACATTTGAGAACTGTTAAGAAGGAAGATTTGTTTTCGAAGACACCACACCACCGTCCGCAATGCAATGTCATCCTTGTCGAGTATACCGGCACTGACGCACCATAGCATTAACTCCTCTATAAGAAACCGAATGGCTCTGCTGATTTTTGAAAGCAAGCTTCTGCGACAGGTTTTTTTTCCCCCCTGAAAGCTTCAGGATCGTCGGTAGCATCATCGACACCTTTTGCGGCGTTCCCAAATCGTACGCCTATGACCCACTGCAACTTAATCAAAATCCACAAACATTGCTTCACTAGCCATTACAATCTCGGAATGACGACGACAACATCTGCTTTCCAATCTAGATAGTTGATACAGCACCCGTCAAGCGTTTTTATCATATTAGATCGCCTGCCGCGTACACTAAGTGAAAGAATCCAGGCTAATGTACAACAGCCAACAAGCTTAATCTGTACATATCAGATCAGATATACAACAGAACATGATCAGCCTACTGCACAGAGAGCATATAAGTTCAAGCGGACCAGGGCAGAATCACAGCAGGTGTTAGAACTGAGACACAGACCTTTCTTCACATCATCAGCTGTTTCTTGGGTTTCATTGATATTCTCAAGCTCTATACAAATGCCTCTTGGTTAACATTAAAGAGGCAGAGTAAGATCACGAATCAATGCAGGCTAAACATGTGGAACTTCTCGGCGACGTACTTCCTTAGTCATACATCCCCTCCTGCTCCCAGGCTTCGACCAGAAATTCTATCATTTCCTGTGAATGCAGCAAAAGAAGAAATCACGGGTTGTAGTTAGCAAGTATGCAGTAGTTGCTGGTACAAATAGTATAAATGTCACTAAGATGAAATATATAACTCTGGCATACTTACCGATAAAGGGACGGGCCTGGCGAAAGGAGTTCTCCTAGCTAGTACGCTTTCATAAGTGGTATTCCAACTGCATAGATTTAGAAAGTATAATCAGAAATGGAAGAGTGAATATATGTGTCTGTAAGTGTATAACTATATACATGTTCTGTGAATGTGAAAGACCAAATGAAGGTGAGGATATGTACATATAGGACTGCTCGCTATAGCATAAGCTTACCACAAAATATATTCCACTTACTTGATTCCAAAAGCATATGATGAATAAATGCTTTATATTGCTAGAAAACATAAGGTCAAGTGATTTTTGAAGCAACGTATCTTAATACCGAGACGCTGACAGCTTGACAGTGTGCAATAAACAGGATGACATTATAGGCCATGAACTTAATAATGAGACGATGAATAGCTTCATGAAGTGCAATGTACATCAAGTTTTTGAATACATGGAATCTGAGGATTGGACAAGTTGATTAGAGGATTGACAGGTCTCACACTCTATAGTATCCATTTGGTTGACCCATGCTGAATTGTATGAGGTAAACCACGCCTCTCCAGGTATTGCCTCATATTATTATTTTCTTAAATCTTCTTTACAAGCGAGCCGAATCTTTGTTTTGTTCCACTTTTTCATTCTCATTGTGTGAGGAAGGCAAGGGGAAGGGGGTTTATGAGACTCAAGCTCTAATCTGATCTCCGGATAACGAAGGCCTCTAGCAACTGAGCCAATTTGATTTCCAGATCTCAAATCAGGTTTAAATGATGGCATAACTCTTTGAAATTTAGTAATTACTTCCACATAATAGTAATTGGGTTAATTGACTTGCTAACGTCAATTGAAACCTAGATGCACCGAAGAAAATGGAGAGAAAGTAGCAACGAGCAAGATTGTGCATACAAAGAGGATATGGCTAGAGTACGCACCTCAATGTACGTCCACGCTTCTGTTTAGATTGATTCCTGGAGCTCCCATTTCCAATCCATTGCAGCCTGCTCTCATTCCATAGGATAAGGCCTGCAACAATAAAGCTGCAACATTACATATGGTGACAAGAGTAACAGCACACAAAACACTTTAAAGTGGGCATAAAAATTCATTCGAAGCATTAAGCTCATCAGCAGCAGAAACCGTCACGACAACGGAGCACTTCTCCCCGTACCAGAACAAGCAACATGGAGTTGAAAACGCACCGTGATTCACAAACTCAGAATCGTTGCTCTGATTAAGAGTTGACGTGCTGATAGACGACATGCTTCTCTGAGATTGAAAAGCGCCATTATCCACATCAAAAGTGCTGCTGCTCCAGAAATCATCGGAAAAGCTGGGCTTCTTCACAGTCTGCCCTTGAATACGCAGCCCCTTGGCCGGTTCATCCACAGCTATGATTGGTGTGGGCTTAGAATAGCATCCAAAGCAACCGCTGCCACGTCATAGACCGTGTAAATCACATAAGCAAGAGTTACCAGCAGCGAGGAACACACTATCGGACCTGATCAAGAAACACCATTATCGAACCCCCCAGGGCCTAGTCTCAACATTAGGCATCACAAATCCATTCCTACTCTTTTTAACGATAAAATTCTCAAGAAGCGCTCTCTGTTCTATCCCATCCATCACTTCTTGAACAATTTCTGAAGGAGAAACTTTTCCACTTTCGCTTTCAATAAACTGGAGCAGTCAAGAGCAATATAGATAATCCAAGAACCCATCTAAAATCAACCCCACAAATTAACAAATTTCAACTCAACCCAAATCTTAAACCAAACATTAAGCAGAGAACAACACACCAAACAGACTCAGACAAGCCAAGAATCGTTACATGTTCAAGGCAAGGAATTTCTCCCAGAAATCAGCCAACAAAACTTCCAGAGAACCCAAACAAATCAGAAAGAGCGAATCGAGGGCTTACCCCATGCAAGCAAGAATGTGGCGGATCCAAACTGTGCTCGAGCTACTGAGCAAAACCATGTTACTGTCACGACCCAAATCAAGAAACTGGCGACACCCAGAGACGGGATTTCCTTTCCTAATTAATAACCATAAACCTACACTCACTGTAACGCACGTTTCAGCCAGATGTTGGAGTTGCAATAACGTTAAACACTGTCGCTCCCGGATCGAAAGTAACAAGAAAAATCCATCAGAAGATAAAAGATGCTGCTCCTCGGTCGTCGCGGCCGAAAAAGACAGCCGCTATTTCGTCTCGTTGGGTGCAGTAGTTACCTCGAATTTCCCCAATCCTCGTTGACCCAGCGCGCTGATGATTGTCGAGAGCCCTTCCCGACGACGACGATGATGTCCCGGGCTCGAGCCCAAGACCGGTTCTTGCTCGGCCCAAGAAACGGACCGACAAGTCTGACACGACTCGGCCCAGAAAAGGTTTGAAAAGAAAGAAAGAAAACGACGATGGGTCGAGTTTTTGGAGAGATTAAGGTGGGATCGCAACTGTGAATCAGTTTTGTCGAATGGTTCAGCTCGTTTCAGCGATGAGATGCCACCGACCGTCGAATCTCTTCCATTGACATCCGAACTTAAATTTGGGATAAGGCCATGGAAGATCTGTTTTCATAGTACATAGGTCCGATTGCTTCGGGGTTCACTTCTCGGCTTATTTATTGGGATAAACGGGAGTGATCTTAACCGTCGATCACCTAGGTCTCACGTGGATCCCCCGCATGTGGGGTCCCCATGATCGATGGTTTCGATGAATCCGGCCTAGTTGTCGTGAGTTCGGACAAAAAGCCCGCGTTGTCCATAGCAAGGCCGAACCAATTGTCTTCAATAGTAGTGAATACGGATGCACAAACTTACTTATAAACTTACTTAAGGAGTGAGTCGATGGTAAAATCCCTTTCATCGGTTGAGGGTCAGTTGAATTGTCGAGCAATTGGTTTGGGTACGACAGATCTCGATTCAATATCACACCCTACCCTATTAGCCCACTCAAAATAATTCCGAGCTGATGCAGGCTGGATTACTTGTGAAGCTTCATTCTCAAATTTGCTCGTATCAGTAGAAACCGATCGAGTCAACGGTCCGAATAATCCCATGTTACAAAGAAGAAAAAAAAAACCCACTTTCGCCCTTTTGATTCTTAAATCTTAGCATGCTCAAATTATGTCGTGCCATGGAAATGATGAGAGCTCTTTCGTCACCACTCACTTTGCCCTACCAAAAATGTTAGATGAGGTCATGCGCCGGATCTAACTTACATGAACGTATCCAGTAATGTTCCATTGTACCACGAAACCCTCTTTTTTAATTTTTAATTTTATACTTAGGTGATCTCACACTAAACAATGAGGTAAAATGAGGACAACCCTTGTTTTAGCTTCTCTCTTAAGTCCCATTGGTCGGTCAGCCGCCATAGCTAACAAAAGCAGGTTCGTTACTTCTCTTTCATACTAAGAAGGGAAGCTGCCTATGGAAGAAGGGTGGGAAAAAAAATGAAGAGCCGTCGCTACTTCATTTTTCTTTTCTTACATAATAAAAAAAATTCATCCACATGATGAGGGCATTATCTTAGTAGACGTCAGTCATACAATAAAATATTATAAAAAAAGAAAAATGACTCAAACAGTCTTTAAACTTTGACATTTCCTTGAACTTTTAATTTGTTCAATGTAATCCCTGAACTTTTGGCATATGTTCAATTTAGTCTCTAAACTATATGAAAGTATTTAATGTAGTCCTTGAACTTGAATTAATGGAAGGACTATATTAAATATTTTTATATAGTTTAGAAACTAAATTGAACATGTATCAAAAGTTTAGGGACTACATTGAACAAATTAAAAGTTTATGGACCACATTGAACATTAGGCTAAAGTTCAGGAACTATAATGAACAAATTAAAATTTTAGGGACTAAATTGCATATTTGGTCAAAGTTCATGGATTGTTTATGTCATTATCCTTATAAAAAAAAGGGTTGCTGAGTTATCTGGTTAATAACTTCAGCTTGTAGAGTAATTGATGGGGAAATTACCAAAAAAAGAAATTATTGCACTTGTACCGATTCAGTCTTATATCTTTTAATTTGATCAATTTTTTATCGAAATAATTTAACCAATTTAGTCTTCAACCTTTTGACAATTTGTCAATATAGTCATTTCGGCCAATTTTGACTGAAAATCGCCAATGTGAGCACCAATCGTCTTATGTGGCACGGTTGAGGCTGACCTAAACAATTTTGTAATTTAAAAAAAATTAAAATTTCTTGAATTAAATATTTTTCTTTCATTTTTCTATTCTTTTCTTTTTTTTCTTCTTCTTTCGTCAATTGCCAAGCCTCAACAATTTGGTGACCGGCCACAGACGAGAGCCGATGAGGCTCGACCTAGCTTGATCCAGTGAGGTGACCTAGGTAGGCCGCACGGTGAGGTGATCGAGGTAGGCCACACGGCGAGGTCGAGCCTTACTAGAGGCCGACAAGGATCGGCTTCACCAACTTTGTGTGAGGCTCGACCTTGACAGCCTATAACGAGGTGTCTAGCAAGTTCACCCTTTGCTGGATCTAGTGGTGAGGTGACCTTGCGTGAAGCTAGGAGGTTGACCCTTGCTGGTCTTTGGCAAGGCTCAAGGTTAGTGAGGTCGCTCCTCGCCAGATCCAACAGCAAGGTGACCTCAAGCCCAGCGAGGGAAAGCCTTGCTCGAGGTCGGCTAGGGCGACCCTCGCCTGTGGCTAGTCTAGTCACCACCATCTATTTTTTGCTCACGACATTATATGTTGACCAACTAATATGTGGATTTTACTCGAAATAACTGTATTTTCCATGGAAATTATTATCAGGTTGCTTAACAACACCTCCATAATCCATCTTGATTTGCTTTGACAACATATTCTCCGGCACTCAAAACACTTGTTTGGTTAGTTCTCTCGTTTATTTGATAAACTAAATATGTACAAAATGATTTTCAATAAACTAAAATCAAGCTTAAATGCAGTGAAAAACAACTTATCCGGCAGTTCTGCTTTGTCTCTAGCTACTCAATTAATTAACCTTCCATATATCATGACATCCAAATCAAGTTTCTGTGACGTGAGTGGCACATAGGAATTCTTAGATAGTACATGACATGCTCATCACTAACTACAATTTACATAAATGGAACAGCCAATCAAAATATTTTACTTGAGAAAAAACATCCTCCTTCCACACATATTCATCAGATATACACATTTTGAGCCCACATACCAATCTCCATAGGCTCCTTACACTTCCTTGCTTAGTGACAAGGTAGAGCCGAAAAAAGGAAAAAAGAAAAACGAGAGCTATAGTACAAAAAGGGACAAAAAGAAAAGAAAATAGAGAATATTTATCGGAAAATACTAATGGCCGACGATGTAGATATTATATAAGACATGATATTTTTCCATATTTTCCTTCTTTTTCACGTGAAAATAAATGTTCTTTATCAATAACAACTGGCCAATCTGTGACGGTTGCGATCCCTGAGAATTGCTTCGTAAAGTGCTGCTCTGTTCGCTGGGATTCCTCCGAACTTGGACGAGCTTTTGTACTTCGTGGACGACGAAGGATAATGATCATCATCTTTAGCATCCTCTTCGAAGTGAACTCTCTTTCTTGCTTTCTCTCTCTTGATCTTCTTCTTCTTGTTGGTTGCACCTGCGCGAGGTCAGGCTCGATCGGTTAACGAAGTTCTTGCTATACAGATTAGGTTATACACGTAGTCGAATAGGTAAGCGTACCAGAGATCGTGCAAGCTGGTATGTCTGGTTCCGAGAATTCGGCCATGTGGTCAACTATGACGCGGGTGGTCGAGTATGACTTTTGGAAGCCTATGGCGAAGAGGATTAACGTGCCCGAGACCGCCATGGCCGTGGCCAACGATGCCCCATCTGAGCTCGGGATGAGATTCATGCTTGTCGCTTGGTTTGGTCGATGGGGTAGAGAAGAGGGAAATGGGCAAGAGTGAAGGGTGAGTTGATGAGACGATGAGGGAAGAGAGTGAAGCCTTATATAGTGCTGAATCCAGGGAGAGAATAAATTCATTAAGTCCGGAAGTACCTTCTACGTAAGCATTTGGTTCTTTTATTTTTCCTTAAATGATTTATCAACTTTTCTCTAAGTCAGTTATCAACTAGATCTGGATTACCAACTTTAATTAAAGTTATCCAAGTTTATTTGATTTTTCTTTTAATTTACCAACTTTTTAATTGGGTATTTTTGTTGAGAAAAAAGTCGATTACTGACTCAAATAAATGGTCGACAATGCAATATAATAGCCGTTGATGGATCCTTTTAATGTATGTCAGTATTCAAAGGGATTGTTGACCGATAGGCCCTCCCAATGTACATTGGTATCTGGGTTTTATAAGAAATCTCATAAATTACCGATGTTGTGGAGTGAGAATCGCCACCACGGTTTGGTCTCGGAAAAGACCATAGCCAAAGGAGCCCATCAATACCTGCTGGAGATTCGTGTTGAGATCTAGGGGCGTAGAAGAAATACTCAGCAAATAATTAGCAAGCCATAATATCCAGTTGGCGTATAACTCATTGATTCGGCCTTTCGAGCAATCGCAGCTCTTCTCCAACGTTGCTATGGCAGCCGAACGAGCAGCCATCCAAAAAGCGACGAAGAAAACTGGGGTTCGTGTTTTTCCAAGCGGAGTTTAATGTGTGTCTTATCGTGATGGAACATCTGATTAGTTTAATCTAACAACGCAAGAAAAACACTTACATGTGATCCAATCACTAGTTGCTAAGTCTTCTGCTGGTGTTCTACACGGCAGTGCCAAGAAAAGAGTGGGACTTGGATGATGTCAATTTCTTGCTTGCGTGAGGCAGAAGTTGCCCAATCATAAGCTGCATAAGTGCTGCCTTACCCTATAATAGTAGTGCAATTTGATTATCTAATTGATTTTTCTTTTTTGGCCAACACTGTATGGTTTGATTAGCAGTGAATGTCGCGACCCTAAAAAATCTTGTCAATTTTCTGGGCTAATGGATTATTAAGATTGAACTTAATTCGAACCCTCCCAAGTCCTACCAAATCGCAACTTAGGGTTTAAGTTCTTAACATGCAGATGTTTTCATGCTTGGAGTCGCCACTAATCATTTTACGGTAGGCTGATTAGAAACCTAAATAAAACATAGGGAGATATGTTTTATTCCTACGTACCAGAGATTCTAAACCCGGGGACTTGATTACGCTAGATCTAGTCTAACGCCATTTCGGTACCTTTTCATTTCAAAAATATTTTTGGCAGGCAGTTTGGATCCATTTTAACTCATTTACTAACATGTGAGGTGCTCATGCGGGTGCGCAAACCACCAATTTAACATCCATAAATCAAAGCATTAAATAAATTGCAAGCTTAGGAGAACAACTTACCTAAATGCCACGCTAGCATCTGCATTGTTAATGAAAAATCATACAGACAATCCTAATATGATTTCTAATTAACACGCAATTCACTCAATCTCTTTTTTTTTTTTTTTGTATTTTCACTTATTTAAATGAAATCTAGTCTACATGCAATGACGTGCAAATATGACATGCGAAATAATGCAACCTAGTATGCATACTATATGTCATGCGACGACGTGACTTAATTTTAATGACGGATGCAATGACATATTTTTGGTATTTTCTAATCAATGAAATTCGGAATAAAAAATATGCCTAAATTAACATGCAACCTAATGACTTCCTTTTTTGGTATTTTCTGTTAAAATTCGAAATTCAAAAATATCTAAATTAACATGCAATCTATGATGACTTAGTCTACCCTAGAATGGCTTATTTTTGGAATTTTTGTTAAAAAATTCGGAATAATAAATTGCTGGAATTTAGAATGTAATCTATCCTAATTTACCCTAAAGCAATTCATTCTCTTTTTGGGGTTTTCTTGAAAATTCGGAATTAAAAAATAACGTGAATAATCCGTTAGGATTAAAATAATACCTAATTTAAACTAGGAAACATGCCACCTTAAGCCCTAATTTAAATTAAGTACTTATCTCATCCTTCGGGATATATTCAAAAATCCTAGACATGCAAAATTCTAATTTAAATCTAGCTAATGTTTTTTTAGAATTTTCTGTTTTATTTGAAAAGGAAAACAATCAAACAAGTAAGGATAGCAACACATTTAAATCAACCACGCGATCCGCCAAATTCGTTTCAAACTCGGATTAGGCACAAAAATCGAACCATCGGTCATATCTATAGGATTATAGATATCGATGGATAGTCGATCATTCAAATTTGGAAAGCGGATGAAATTCATTATCATACTCAAATAGTTATGGATAGGATAATAATTTCCCGTATCGCCGCATATCGTACCTTAGGGATAAGGTCGGATAGTCGTCCAGATACGTTGCTTAAATTAGGAAAGTTTCCTAATTTGAAATATTTCAAACATTGCGGATATATCAAACATTATCCAAATATACCTAGGTATCTACTAGATATTCACGCAATATTCCAAACAATTCAGATTAGGAAAGTAGAATATTCTGAAAATTTATTAGATAATCATCTTACCTAATTTACCGATAATTCCAAATTCAAGTCGGTCGGGATCGGGATCGGCGACAACGGCAAGGTGGCACCGGGATTGGGATTATCGACAAGACGACGGGACGACGAGGCCACGGCAACACGTCCGGCGGTCTGTGGGCGCCTCCGGACGGCGACGGTGCGGCTGCTTCGGGCACGGCAAGGCGTCCGGCGCCGGGAACAGCAACACGGAGGTGCTGTGGACGCCGGCGGGGAGTGGACAATGGCCGGGACGCCCAGTGATGCTGCGGGCAAGTCTCGGCGTGGGCGGAGCAGCGGCTGAGGCGGTCAGCACACGGTGGCTAGCGCGGTGGGGAAGGGCAACACGGCTTGAGAAGAGCTCCGGTGGACGGCGGCAGTGCACCGGCGGGATGAACGACGGCTGTGACGTCGGTGAATGGGTGATAAGACCTCCGGCGATCTGCGAGGACGGCTTCAGACGGCGGTGATGTGGCGGGGCTATCCGGTTCGGTGCAGGGCAGCAGCGGAGGAAGGGGAGCGACGGCGGCAGTCCTTGCGGCGAGGCGCTGCTCGGTGGCGCAGCACAGCTTCCGACGCGGCGACGTGGACGCGGCAGGGAAACGGGCGCCGGTGCTGTGGGCGTGTAACTCCGGTGAGGGCAGCAATGGAGGCTGTCCGGCGCGGCTGAGGACGATGCTCCGGCGTGGCTGTGAACAGGGCGCGGCAGACGTCCAGCGCGGCGGTGATGCACGTGGGAGGCGCGGTGAATGCCGGCGTGCCTCTCTCTCTCTCTCTCTCACTCTCCCTCTAATTCTCGCACGTGTTTCTCTCTGAATTTTTCTGATCTGAAAATTCTGACCTAATTATGCTTATATAATGCTAATCCTAGGTCAATTAGGTGGACTTTCTAATCCTAATGGGCTTAGGCTTGGGCTTAAGTCTAATTAAATTAAATGGGCTGAATTAAGCTCATTACATAATGGGCTGCATTAAACCCAAATTAAAACTACCGAGCCTGTCTGATTTGAAATTCCCGGCCCTTGCATTCCCGAGTGAAACGAGTTTGATTCAATAAAAATTAAGCACGTTTGCCATCGTCAATTCTGATGCAATAATGCAATTAAAATGAAATGAACCTAAATTATATGTTATGCAATTTAAATATTTTTGTTTAGGGGGTTAAAAATTAATCCTTAATTTTTTATGCAAATTACACTAAATGTTCGGTAAAATTTAGGTGTCAACAATGAACTTTCTACTTCTAATCGAGTAATTTAATGCACTTTGATGTCCTTGGCTGAGGCTGCAGTGGGTGCTTGGCGAGTGGATATCTTGGTGTTGTCAGCAATAAAAAGCTAATAATTATTGATAACGAAATATTATTAGTTTGTTATGAAAGGAAAGTGGTTTTTTCGAGACAGTTTTCTTCTCGTGCTAAAAGTTAATAAATAAATGATTCGAAATTATTATCTTTCTCTCGTGAAAGCATAACGATTTTTTCGAGACAGTTGCGGTACTAAACTTATTAGAAATTAATTTTTATCATATAAAAGCGGAAGGATTTTTCCAGGGCCTATATGGTGCTGAAGGTTATTAATTAAGTGACTAAGTATATGGTGCTAATCCTTACCAAAAAAAAAGTGTATGGTGCTAAAGGTTATTAATTAAGTGACTAAGTAATTTCTTCTGGGGTCATGAAGTGACTAAGTAATTTAAAGATGGAAAAATGTTACAATTTTTTTTTTTGCAGCAACCAAAGTTTCAAAGCATCCCTAACTAGATCACTTATTGAAAATCAACCCTTGACTTCTTAATGTGATGCCTCCATTTCTTGCTCTCATTAATTGTTATTGAAAGAATTAGCGTCACAAAATCACTCCCAAACACCACATATTCCATAGCTTAATGTTCTAGTAAAAATGAAAGTTATTAATTGGCTTCGTGTGGCATTGGTATCATCACAATTTGCATCATTAATCTTAAAAATCATTCATTTTCTATAGTTATCTTTAAAAAATTACACTTTTTCTATCATATATATAATATATATTCATATCTAAACTTTGTTTCTAGAATGATATCATCTAAATTACATAAGGAGGCATTATTAATTTACCAATTTTACTTTGCATGTCGTGAGAGCTTATGTAGGCAATCGTCATTTGCCACCTAGAAAAAGTGCGCGGTATCAAACTTAAATTAATGATTAAGATCGCTAATCCTTATCCTTGGATCTCTCTCTCTTTTCACCACTTCATTGGCCAAGAATTTCCAATACCAAGAAGGCGCTTCCACGTCACCCATCTCATCTTCCACACCTAACATGTTAGATGAGATCATGCACGTGGGCTTTGTTCTTCCTCCTAACAAAGTGATTAAGAGAAGATTCAGTATAATGGAGATTAGCAAAGAGTGATATGATTGGGCTTTGATTTTTTCGAGACAGTTGGGGTACTAAAAGTACATAACATGTGTGACTCATTTTTTTCATGAAAAATTGACACAAATAGTCCCTTAACTTTGACCTAATATGTAATTTGATTTCTAAACTTTAACTTAATTTGTAACGTAGTCATCCCTGGATTTTTTGTACATGTTCAAATTAATCTATTAATTATATAAAAATATTCAATGTAGTTTTTTCATTTATTCAAGATCAGAGACTACATTAAACATTGTTATATAGTTTAAAGACTACATTGAACATGTATTAAAAGTCTATGGATCGTATTGAACAATAGGCTAAAGTATATAAAATATATTAAACAAATTAAAAGTTCATGGACCACATTGCAATTTAAGTCAAAGTTTAAGAGTCATTTGTGTAATTATCCCTTTTTTATATTGATTGCATTCATTATCACTGATTCAGATAGTCAAATGTTTAAACCATAATTACCGTAGTAATGTTGATGGAGGTGGGCTATGAATCGATGACTTGCATATATTGTGTACTATATTAAAATCCCAAAAAAATATGATCTAACGAAAATTTTGTACTTACTTAAAATAAAAAAAGAAGCCTACGTCCCTTCAACTCCACCGTCTATGACTACTAGCATTTGTCAAACTATATATATAACAAAGGGGCCAATATAATCTGTAACGACCCGGCACGATATGCTCTTAATTACATTATGAAAACCCTCTTCCAAATAAACCGATTATATGATTTGATCGAGATTTACTGCCTCAAATTAGTCTTATAATCAAGGTCACAATTTGACCAAACCCAGCCAAGCACCATGCTTTCTCGAAACTCTAACTTGCCTTTCTTGAAGTTGACATAGCTAGTATCCTCTCTGACCATGAACTGCAACATAGCTCGTCCTTTCTTATCATAAATTCCACTCCTTCAAGCAATTAGTAGCCATTTACGGACCCCAACGTAATTTCCACAACTTAGACAATGTTTGCAACTTGAGCTCAAGGACAGATTGGTGTTGAGGTCATTGAGATAACTATTCTTATCTATGACCATTTTCATGTCATGGACACAACAGCATTAACCTCGTACAACAGTGAGATTCATATAGAAACACGTCTTCCACTAACATCAAAATATCATAATGTACAGAAAGAAACGAAGCAATCTTTTCTAAGAACAAGTACAAATTGAATGATTCTGTGGCTGGTGAACAGTTATTGTGCACTGAATTTTATGTCTAAGTAGTGAGGAGTGATGGTAGGACATGTGACTTGGACCCAAGAACTTTAGCCTTTGTATCTGGAAAAAACTCCATGCCAGGTTGCTCTGCAACCTTTCCATCCTCAGCAATTGCAATTGGGTACTTCAGCAACTGACCCGGCAAGTCTCGATCGGGTTTCTCCGAGCAGTATAGCCTCCAGTTGCAATCGGCAATCTGGTTGACCGTCTGGACGCACTCCAAACTCTCGGGGTGATCGAAGGAGCAGTGGCACTCGCGCAGGTGCTCATGCCACAAGGACATCCGAAAACCGTAGATCTGGCCTCTGGCTCGGTGCGGTTTGTTGTCTAGATGATGTGGCTGGTAAGCTCCCATCGCGATCTCGGTGTCCCTGGCACCGTCCATCGACCTCTCATTGATGTTGGCCGATCCCACGATTATGTATTCGTCGTCGACTGAATAGCACAAGAATTATTAGTCTATCTGTTTAATAGCAAACTCTAACTTACCCAATTCAAGCAAGTGAACTGATAATACAAAGATTTCGTACCGATTATTGTCTTGGCATGCACGTAAATCATGAATCGCCTCGAACGCTGAGCCCTTCGGTAATCGGTATCGTGTTCTAGCTGCTCCGCAGGTACGTATTCTCCATATTTTTCAGTCTCTCTATTTCCCAAGCAGAAGAATGTCAAGTAGTCCGTGGGGTCTGCGTCGAGCCCGTTGTTGCGGATAGCCCGCGCTACATCCTTGTACATCATCTCCATTGTCTGGTGCTGCCAATGCAATATAGCTTGAACTGATGGACTCTCTGGAACGCCCTCCGGCCACATTGGGATGACCATATACACTGCGAATCTCTCCCCTGCTTCGATCTTGCTAATGATCTTTAGCGACAACTCTTTGGGGATCAGATGAAGAGCGCCGGCCTCCTGGACTTTGGCGTCGCTTGACTGCCACGAGAACGAGCTTCCTAGGAAGTACTGGTTTTCGATGTAAATGAAATTCTTCGCCCGTCGAATCGCGTTGATATAAGCATCTTGGATGCTTCTCTCAATGGGGTATTCTTTGCCCCTAATGATGCCGTGCTTTGCTGCATAGCCTGGGGTGTCTGGCAATCCAAGAGCTGCCCCGCCATCGATGGAGCGAAACAATTGAACGTTCCACGTTTCACTATCATCGAGCAAAACTTCTTCAGATGGTTGCATGAATACTTCAGCACTTACGTTGACAAGCAAGTTGTTGCCATGTCCTTGCTTTCTCCATCTTTGCTCGAAGTTGAGCAACACGTCTCTGGCGACCGGGCCTTCGAGCCGGCAATGCACATCATGCCAAGGCTCCCTCGGTCCACCTTTCTTGATCGACGCGCCACCAAAATTCGGCTGGTGGAAATCGTTGTGATGAACCGAGTCCAGTGTCCTGAACAGGGGATGGGAAGGAGTATCAAATCTCCCGTCACAAAGATCGATTCCACCGATGAAGCTAACAATCTTTCTCTTCCCGGATTCTCCACCCGAAGCCTCGCTATCAGCCACCACAATCTTCTGGTGATGCGCGAATAAGGTAGCAATCTCCATGCCTTGAACAAGGCCTCGGCCATTGTCGGGATTCCGAGGGCATAGGACACAATGAACTCTAGTCCCATGGAAGAAACTCCTAGTGTCTTCGTCATGAGTAGCCATCACTCCATCTTTCTTAAGATCTCTAACCGAGGTTTTGTCATCCCAAATGAGCATTAGGACCGTGACGCCCTCGTCAGCTTTCATCTTCAGGAGGTCGCCGAGAGTCATGTCTCCTCCCGGTTTTTGCCTCTTTAGGTCCCTGATCAAGGTGATCTTCGTGTACACCGACCATCCAGCTATATAAACAAATTGCTTGGCATTTGATATCACATCGAAAATATCCTCCCAACAGCGATGAGGTTCGTAGTGCTTGCCACCAGCGAGATGGATCTTCGGGGTAAAGCCGTCTTCGACATGAGCATCTTGATAAAGAGTGACTTTACAACCTTTTCTTTGTTCGAAGAATGTGTGAGGCACTCCCAGAAAGTCAGGACTCCGAATCCCTTTACACCAGTGCAGGTCTTCAGCGGCGCTATCAAATTTCAACTTGACATGGATCTTCGAACCATGGTGGAGGGATGTGTGCTCTCCCCTGGATATCTCGAGCCACCTGTCGACTTCTTGCCCCTTCATGATTTCACTAATGGGAAGCAAAGCCGTTCCGATCACAGTTGCTCCAATAGGATCAGCTTGCTTGATGGAGAACGTAATTTGAGAAGTCGCGTGGGCGCAGTATATGTGGAAGGACTCGTTCCATATTGGGTTGCAGGGACCACTTGCCGTTAGTCTCGTTCGCGAAACTCGAGTTTTGCCTATATCGACTGTAGTATAGAGTTTGAACGTGGGTCTTCCGCACGCAATACATTTCCCAATTTCCTTTGTTAGCTGCGTAAAGTTGTGAAGACATATTAGAAGTTCAGACACAGGATCTAACATCAACATTAGCTCACAGAATACAGAGAACGGAGAATGTTCTGAAACCCGGAGAAGCTAGACGAGCTTGTACTGTTAAGCATTTCAATGGAAATTTTTAAAGAGAATGAGATCAATTTTCAAGCATACTAATTCTCCTCTTCAGAGATTTTTTTGAATCGGAATCATGATCTACTTTGCTTACATTGACGCTAATACTAGAGAATTATTTCCTACTTTCCTCTCTGCTTTTCTTCATGTCAAAAGACAGAAACGAATTACGGAAAAGATTATTATAAAAGAAGAGAGTTAACTTGATACATTTGATTGAAAAGGGCATTAACGTTTTCGGTAGGAGATTGTGTACCTTATGAAAGAAAGCAGCAGATTTTCCTCCAGAAATTCCATCGACTTCGAATATCGTCAAGTGAAGCGTTCCATGCAGAAGCAGATCCTCCATAACCATCGCCTGTCATTTCATCAGAGGAAAGGTCAAAAGGAAACTGACATTTTTTAGCAAAATCCAAGTATTCTCGAAGAATTCGCTGTCTTACCAAGTCTGATCAAACAGAGGTTCTTGGGTTCAATGTCAATGCAGTTCTCTCGAGGGGCCTTGCAGGTTAGTCTGATGAGTAGATAGAAATCAGCTAACTTTGATTGCAAGTTCACCGGTAAATTTGAAAACAAGCTAACCCATCTTGCTTGCGGCTTGAAGTTTATATCGATTTCAAGCATTTCGTGGGACATCAAGTGTAGCTTCTTGGAAGGTTTCTGAATTCTTAAGGTTGTCCTGATGACCGGTTGGTGTGCTGGACGTGGAAAGAAAGAATAGTAGATGCATCCACTAAACAATTCATATTAATTGCATAAATCCTCAAGTAACTAATTTTAAGGGACTATACAATAAGGAATCTTTTTCGAGTCGGTTAGAATCATTAACATGAGAAGTTGTGATGGATTTAAGACATTGACTTCTCAAAAGTCTACTGAGACTGGAACAAAATCGAATTATTTGCGTCAATTCCTTCTGCATGAAGGCACCTTTCTTTATCTGTAACTGGCGTGCAAAATCCTGGATATCAGGCCCGGTTGGCAATCAGCGGTCGCGACTTCAAAAGGTTTTTGCCTCGATTTGGAGAAGTCATAACGGTCACAAAACATTCGAGATGTTTTCTGGGTTTAATCATATTTTATCTTCTCGACTTAGACAAAAAATAAAAGAGTGCCACCATGATTTTTTATAACGAGAAATTCGATTTGCTTTTTAATTTTAAAACTGGCTGCCTGTGTGGACATGAACCAGCTCACCCAGACTTAAAGAGGAAGACAGGAAGAACAAGAAAATCTCAGTTTGAACTCAACTCGGTCTGTCGTGAGTTACTCTTCCAGAAATATAAGAAAGTCAGAGGATGTCGGCTTACAGCTAAATTCAATTAACGTAAGACAGCTGCACTTTTGTTTCTTTATCTTAGAATGTCAGCCATGAGCCTCCACACCATCTCACTCCGGACATTTTTATTAGGTGACCAGCTCCATGTTCTGCAATAAAAAATTTTGGTCAAGGGATTTTCCCACATAAGCTTTCAACAACTCAGATTAGATGTAATGAACCGAATTTCCATAAAATTTGAACCTCGAATGCTACTATAATTTAACTCCAATTCAATCATTCGATAAAATAGCTAACTCCACTTCGATTCTCCGATAAATACCTAACTTAATAAATTGTACAAATAATTTAACATTAAAAAATATACATCAAGACTGCATGTACAGAAACCCATCTTCACTTTCGTTGCGCACTCTGATCCAATCCTTACTAGTGATCTTCGGAAGTGTTTATCTAATTCTCTTGAATTCCTAACCTGACAAATTTGAAAAATATATTGGGATGAGCCTAAGCTTAGTAAATGAAATATCTACGACTAAGGTAGAAAATTCGCTCACTACTCAATCTGGTATCAACAATAATTATGAGTTCAAAGCAGTACATAATACATGAATAAATGTACAATTCTTCCAATCATGATGTGTAAATGAAACAACAATAATATTGCATAAAATCAATCACTCATATGTAAGCGGATGGCATATTATATATCATGAATATCACATAATATCTCATCGATTCACACATATGAATTCACATTTGTCACTGATCAGGACCATCTTGATTCACGAGGTATCTCCACTAACGAGGCATCGTCACCACCAACTCATGAGAAACGGAATCATTCATACCCTTTGTCACGCTTCAACCCATTTATCACACATGTCCCCTTCATCAATGAGAATAAATACACCATTATACATCCGTGTGATTATGATCATTTCTTAACATCATACCATGGCAAAGCAATGTCATACCATGACTACAAGAGCCACGTCATCATAGGATTTTATATCATCTTAACCTTATAGAGAACCGTTTCATACGGGAGAACATCTGGCTAACTCCAGAGTCTTATCCATAAACTCATACAAGGAAATTCGCTCGGTAGCAAATAGGCTGTGGCAAATATCTTAATCACTTAACATCAAACACATACATAATTAATTATAACGCAAAATATGTCACGTATTTTCATAATTACAAACGCAAACAATAACATATCAATCTATTGTCATTTCACATAATATACAAGACAATCAATTAATTGTGCACCTTTCAACACGAGAACTTTCCTAAAATTTTCACCAAGCCAATATCAATTAGAGAAGAACTTTTGCAAGTTCTATAACATTTAAATACTCCTACCCATAATTTAGTATATCATTTAATTATTTTAAACCCCCTTGATTTAGCTCACTTTTACCACATATGAAAGAGATAAATTCCAAATTCTAAAAAAGAGATAATAACCTAGTAAATTTCTCATTTTATAACTTTACTCTTAATTTTCGATTTTTAATCCACCAAGCCATAATAATTAAGATAAAAACTATATGATATTAATATGCTATTTAAAATACACAAATATTTTATTTACACCGTAGACTCCACATATTTTACAAAATTTTCAAAACTGTCCACTTTTAATTACTTAATACAAATTGCTCCAATTTTGCATAGTTAAACATATGACCTAATGAAGCAATTATCTCTAAAAACTAACGTAACCACTTATCAAAGTGAGGTTCTACATGCTGTGAACAGTCACCAGAACTTTCAGTATTTACAGATTCGCCCCTCAACTTGGTGAAATTACAAATTTGCCCCTAAAGTTTATAAACTCATTTTTTAAACCGGTTTGATTTCCTTTAATTAATATTACTTGATAACCCACTAATTAACACTAAAAATCATTAAATAACATCGTTCACAGCCCCCTTCAATTCTGTAAATTCGAAATTCTCCCTTACCTTGACAAGAAAATTGCCAAAATACCCTTTTTATGCATTGTTTTACCATTTTCACACTTTTCCTACTCAAAATGCAACAAAACCTTTTAGTAATCTCTCAAGAACCACATAAACATGTGAAAAGCTTTTTACTTCAAGCTCAACAATCACCATTAGCTTAACATACATCTATTGAAACTTGCTCACACATAGCATAAGATCTAAACTAAATAACTAACAATCAATCAACCAAGATGAAGAGTACTAAATATATCATTCTAGCTTAGTCCTTAGAGTTTTCACTTACCCAAAGTGAAATCTTCAACAAAGCAAGTCTCTAACCACTTTGAAATCAAAATAGATACTAAAATTAACAATTCTTATTTTTAAAAAAAACAAAAAGCTTATTTGATAAAAAAAGAAAGGGAAGTCCAACAATATACTTTGTCGAGAAAATAGATTGAAAGTGAGCTTGAACTTCGATTTCTTTGTTAAAAGAGAGTGAAAAAGAAAATTTGCACTAGAAGAAGAAGAAGGGAATGATGTTCAAGTGAAGAAGAAGAAGAAATGCCTTTTAGTCTCGTATCTTTCAAAATTTTGCCACGGTGAAAAGTATTTTGGGGTCACATTAAATGACTTGGGTTAAAAACTATAATAACAAATAACTATAGTTACATTTAGATAATAACTTACTAGAGTTAAAAATGTAATGGGCTTAGATAATTCAAAGCATTTAAATTAGGCATGTGACAAAAATAGGGTGAGAATTAAGACATTTATTCAAGCTAATATAGTGACAAATAGCATAATTGAATTGAATAGAGGAAGATATTAGGTTATTTAGGGTATATACTATACATTGCGGTAAATAAACGGAGAAATTGGTATTCGTTTGAAATGCCGATAAATCAGAAAATTATATTGAAACCCGCTAAAATCATTTATGAAAGTATAGAATAAAAGTGACACCTTAACTCAATAAAATTTTTAATATTTGAAAATCATCCAATATGAAACTCCGAGCTTATAAATCATTTCTTCAACTAAGATGGTGGCAATCAATTAATTACCGTCACACTACGCCATCAACATACGTGTCAACCTCTAATCACATTGGACTTACGATCACGGAAAATCACTTTAAATATTATTACAAAACATGAAAAATTTCAGATGTCACATCAGATGTCTTGATTCAAGATCAAGAAAGGACTTAGCCGTACGGCCATCATTTCTGACTTTGAGGCCAAAATTAATATCTAAAAGTAGTTTGATCGAGTGCAAAATGTGGATAAAAAGAAGGGTCGGACCAATCTATATCACACGTTTTTTAGGGTCTATAACATGGAATGGAACCTTCTTCCTTGATCCCTAGACTTCGGCCTAACCTCGCATCTTAATGAACTTGGCCGATCACGACCTACATAACAAACCACGAAATTTCACTTTCGAACTTTTGATCGTTTATATTTTTAGCTAGGGTCGTCTACAAGCAGCAGAGCCTTCGAATACACGGGCTTGTCGAGGGGTCAGCGTGATCTTGGTTTAGGGAAGAATACTTCTCTACTTCATCTGGTCTGGGTGGCGTTTGCTTCACTTCTGGTAAACTTGTTTTGACTTTGGAGTGCTTCACAATAAAAAAGTTGCTGGGAAGATTACATAGCTGATAAAGCACGCAAAATTTTATTGGCATAGAGTAACTTGGTTGCATAGATGACCCAGTTTGTACTCTTCGCTGCGAATGCTCAGTATCAAGAAATCACTTTTATTCAGCAGCATGACAAAGCGAGGGTCTCCGCTTCGATTCCGGCTCTACAACGCAACACGACCTCTTCCGGATAGGCATCTGGGGAGTTAATTCGTCTGGAACGCCCTAGTCCGTGCATCTGTTGTTGGCCTTTGAGGGAAAAGATCAATTTTCGCCGCCTATGACTGAAAGTCATATTCCTGAGTGTCCCAATTGTTGAGTAAAGAAGAATAAACTGAAGTTATGCAAACTCTGAGCACAATTAGTTCTGTTCATGATAAGTTGCAAGATACATGCTCATTTCAGTTGTGAGTTCTTTTCCTGGATGACATGATTTTGCAAGAAAATTTTGAATATCCAACTAGTTCTAGCAATCCATCCCTCTCCCGAAGGAAAATTGATGGATGAACTCAAGACTCCACAGCTCATATTTCCAATTCAAGAGTTTTTTGGCCTTCCTTACCTCAATTGTTGGGACTATCATCCTGAATATTGGCATCGTGCTTAGCAGATTTAATGGGAAAATCACCAAAGAAGTCTCAAACCTACTAAAATTGTGCCATTTTGGCCGTAAACCTTTTTATTTTGGGCCAATTGAGTCTTAAATCTTTTATGTTTGTACCAATTTAGTCCATCCGGCCAATTTTGGCCAGTCGTTGCTAACATGGACACCAATCATCCTACGTGACGCCAATTTTGACCAAACCTCAACAACCGGCCAAGGCTAGGCCGGTGTGGGACCTCACTAGCCAGAGGAAGAAGGAAAGGAAAAAAAAAGAAAGAGAAAGAAAAGAAATAAAGAATAAATAAACAAAAATTTGAAAAAATATTAAAATATTGTTAAAAATTGTCCACATATCACCGGCCGCGCCACATAGGACGCTTGGCGTCCATGTCAACCCTAGCCAGTCAAAATTCGCCAATCAATGGACTGTATTAGCATAGATGTAAAATGTTTATGACTCAATTGGCCAAAAAAAGATTTAGGACTGAATTGATGCAATTACAATAGGTTCAAGATTTTTTTGGTAATTTTCCCCGGATTTAACGTCATCATCAATAGACAACTTCCCTTCATGAGTCATCAAATTCCTAGCTCTCAATAAATGACAAACTAATGCACTCCGAGCAATCTTCCGGATAAAATCGACAGATGAAGGCGTGAAATTTTGAGTAATTTGATAGATCGATAGAAAATTTACTGCTTATGATCTTTTGTGGGATCACTGTCAACTGCTCTAAAAGTTTAAGTTCATAAATAAATACGTAATTTAATATTTAAATATTCCAACACTGTTATAATAAACTCAAAACTTAAAATTTATATTTCAATGACCACATTTATTACGGATTTAATAAAAGAAAGAAGAGTCGCAATGGCATCGAGGGAAAATGTATAGGTAGTCCCTGAATTTTTCCATATTGTTTAATTAGATCCTTGAACATTTTTTTGTGTAATTGGATTTTTAAAGCACATGTTTTTGTTCGAGTCGGCTGGGAGAGATGCCTGGCTTTCCAGCCTTCGGTAGGATCGAAGGACCCCAAGCAATGAATGGTCGGGGTCTCACGACCTCGCGAGGGCTAGATTTGGCTTGGCTTGCACGACTCGATCCAAATCCGACCTCAAATTGTGCAACCCTGTATGGGTGATGCTTGGGTCACGTGACCCCAATCGTCAATGTCGGGGTTGGGCGACCTCGGCAATGGCCAGATCTGGTCTAGGATCGTGCAATTCCACTAAGCGTCGCCAAGGTCACCAACCTCCGGTCAGATTCGACTCGGGCCTGGTCTGTTTTTTTTTCCTTTTATTTGCCCCTCAAGTTTGCTTTCTATTTTTTAATGCTTCTTTAATCCTCTTAATGTGCATTACTTCTAAATCTTTTTGTGCTTACTGACGTGTCAGAATCAAGTTTGGTTACGGAACAAGATTTTACATGGGAAAGGAAAAGCCTTTGAAGATCAATCTGCAATCAGGTTTTAAGTTCAAGAAGTATTACTTGCTGCGTGGGAGGAGGGTGCCCTCCCGCTTCTTTGGCGGAGGACCCAATCCTCCGCCGCTAGACGACTCAGACTCGGGCTGAACACCCATGTTGACAAGGCCGGTGATGACGTCACTTTCGGCGGTTGGATTGATTTTGCTTTGGAGGAGAAGCCCATGAAGTCCCAAGGTCTTGTGGTCTGTAGTTTGAGAGTTGTGCTGGGAAATACAGATAGTACTCCTTTCATGCCTGCAGTTCATATTTCCAATCATTTACACGAGTCCCTCGTTCAGGCTAATGAAAATAATTTAGAAGTGCTTGAAACACTTCCCGCAAGACTCTCTGGCTATTTTATCTGCCTCTTGCTTTGTAAGCTTGGCTGCAAAACCATTACAGCTCCTCTTGTAACTTGTAATCAAGAAGCTCTTCACAAGGCTGTGCTTTGTATGTTACACAGAGAGAGAGAGAGAGAGAGTTCAGAATTGGCCATTAGCAATACCACGCTCTAGCATATGAATGTTACCTTTCATTCATCCGTAACTTATCCAATCATGTTGAAATGCTAGGACGACGGCGAATACCCTTCCTCCGGAAGCGAACCCTTATACACAATGTATACCTGTTAATGATTGACAAGGTTAGAATGTGTATCTAATCAACAATCTCGCAAAAGAAGATCGACTCGATCAGGTACAGCAATTAACTGTAGTGAATATTTTTTAAGGTCTTAAAAAGGATAGTCAGACGCCATTGCATGTGTACCAGAATCATCGACTCAGTAACAATAGTTTTCCAACTACTTATAAACGATAGCACTCGCATGGTCCCGTGATGGACAGTACCAGAGTAAACAAAATGCGAGGAACCACACAGAAATTTCCCTTAGCCATTGTCAGTTCTCTGCAACTCATGAAATCAAAAAGCTGTTTTATAGCGGGACTCAGTAGAAGGAATGACTTAGCCTCTTCCTTTGGAAATACAGTACACTTCGGGAAGTAGAAAGAGATAGCAAACACATTTATTCATGCCATAAGAGTTGGCCAACATGATGGACTTTATTTATAAAAATATATATATATTTTGAATAATTATCGGATGGGAAATGGCTAAGCTAAAAATAAAAGAAAAATGATTTATAAAGTTAAGATTTTTTCCCGAGAAAGTTCAGATTTGAAAGAAACATATGAAATCAAGGCAACGCTATGCATCTTTTTTTTTCCAGCTTCATTTTAGTTTATCATGAATTGTCTCATATTTGAAAATGATTAAAAAAAATATTTTACTGTAACTACATCAAATCGACAACGGGAGATAAGAAAATCGGACAAAACAACAAGCAGAATAAAGACGAGAAAATGCGGGGATTCAAAACCAAGGTCAATCGTAACCATTAGAAAACGGGCCAACAATTTATATGTAACATATTTCGTGACATTTCTTACATGTGTACAACAGCTTTTCTTTTCTTTTTTTTCAACAATGCACAAGAATAACTTGAAATATAGTTTTCTGAGTGGCTCCTAGGAAAAAGTGTTGAGATTTTAGTGTCCAAAATCCATAAATTGTGAATGAGAAGTGTGGATGGAAATAGTTACACATTGAATAGAAGTTGTGATGGGAGATAATTTATTTAGATGAACCTTTCAAATGGGTTTGGGCCCCAAGGAGTACCCCACTTTTGTGGAAGGGAGAGGACCTACGCCAAGCTAGGTCGGTCCCCCCCGCGCACGCGCCGCCGCCGCCGGTCCGGCCGGCTCAGCTCGGTTCCGGATCCATTCCGTCGGTTTTTAGTTTTCCCAAACAGACACGTTTTGTTTAGAAATTATTGATTTATTTATTTTGGACAAACAAACATGTCTGTTCGTGAGGTTCGGCTCGCCCGAACGAAAACCGATTAGGTTCAAGGCTCGGCTCGCGACTGTTCACGTACCGGACGAAAACCGCTCGACTCGTGGCTGTTCATGAACCGAACGGAAACCACTTCGATTCAAACAAGTCTTCATTGCTCGTAACTCTTCATTTTTTCGCCACATAAATAACCGAACCGTTCTATTCGATTGAGACTCTTCGGGGCATATTTATTCCCACGAGACATTTTCTTGACGCACTCTAGACTCTAGACATTTTCATTTTTTTGTTTCTTTATCATTGTCATTTGTGCGATTATTCTACGAAGTTGCGTTCGAACATTTCCTTTGAAGAAGTGTTGCTTCTTTAGAAAGGCGATCCGTTCTATCCTAGGAGATAATTGTTCAACAATATTGGGTACCGATAGAGGAGATAAATTATTTTAAGGACACAATGTGAATTCGTTGGGCTTGGATCATTCGTCGACATTCGGATTACTCGTCAGAATGTAATTTCAGGTTTGTCGAACAACTCTGTTTTTGCATATACAAGCACTATTACGCAACAACAATCTTAAGACAATTTTTTATTGTGTTTGTATAATTGCATTTCTCAATCATTTCTGTCTTCGTGACTTTAGAAATGGCTACAACATCAATGACGCTTATTGCGTCTGATCCGACTCATGGAGAGAAGCCAGAAAAGTTCAATGGGGCTGACTTCAAGAGATGGCAACAGAAGATATTATTCTATTTCACCACTTTGAACTTGGCAAGGTTCCTCATGGAGGATGCTCTGAAGTTGGACGAAGTAGAGACAAACAAGGAAAAGTTTGCTGCTGTAGATGCATGGAAGCATTCTAACTTCTTGTGTCGCAACTACATCCTCAATGGTCTAGACAATTCCCTCTACAATGTTTATAGTCTGCTAAAAATGGCTAAGGAGTTGTGGGAAAGTTTAGACAAGAAATACAAAAAGGAAGATGCTGGGTTGAAAAAATTCATCGTCGACAAATTTCTGGACTTCAAGATGATAGATTATAAAACCGTCTTAAGTCAAGTTCAAGAACTTCAAGTGATCATACATGACATTCATGCTGAAGGTATGATGATTAGTGAATCATTTCAAGTGACTGCTTTCATTGAAAAGTTACTACCGTCTTTGAAAGATTTCAAGAATTATCTCAAACACAAGAGAAAGGAATTATTACTTGAAGACCTAATTGTTCGATTGATGATAGAGGAAGACAATAGGAATTTTGAGAAGAAAGTTTGTAGCAATTTGGCAGTCTCAAGGGCCAACGTTGTTGAAGAAGGATAAAAAATCAACGAGAAGAGGAAACACTATGGACAGGGATCCACCCAAGGCCTGAAAAAATTCATTGACAAATGCTACAATTGTGGAAAGTCTGGACATCATGCCAAAGACTATAGAGCCAAGAAAAGAAAGGTGACTCAGGCGAATGTGGTGAAACAGATTTCCAATGGTGTTGATGATATCAATCTTACTGCTACGATATCCGAGTGCAACATGGTGGGAAACCCCAAATAATGGTGGATTGATACTGGAGCAACTCCTCATATATGCGCCAATAAATCTATGTTCTCATCGTACACGCCTATGGAAGGTGGTGAAAAACTCTACATGGGTAATTCATCAACCTCTAAGGTTGAAAGTGTTGGAAAGGTTGCTTTGAAAATGATATCTGGGAAAGTTGTGACATTAACCAATGTGCTACATGTGCCAGACATACACAAGAATTTAGTGTCCGGATCTCTTCTTAGCAAGAATAGTTTCAAGTTGGTGTTTGAATTTGATAAGTTTGTACTCTCAAAAAATAAGATGTACGTAGGAAAGGGTTACCTTAGTGATGGTCTATTCAAGTTGAATGTAATAACTGTTGTACCCAATGATGTTATGAATAAATTTGTTTCTGCTTATGTGCTTGAGTCTCCTAATTTATGGCATGCTAGACTAGGATATGTTAATTATAAGTCAATAAAGAAATTAATGAACATGGGATTATTGCCAAAATTCGATTGTCCAAGTGAAAAATGATAAGTATGTGTTGAATCAAAATTTTCTAAGCCTCCTTTTCATTCCATAGATAATAAAATTACAGAACCTTTAGATTTAATACACACAGACATTTGTGATTTAAAAGCAATACCGTCAAGAGGTGGTAAAAAGTATTTTAAAACATTTATAGATTATTGCTCGAGGTATTGCTATGTTTATTTGCTTAGTAGCAAAGAGACTGTGTATGCTTTTAGAACTTATAAGTCCGAAATTGAAACTCAGTTAAATAAGAAAATTAAGATGATAAGAAGTGACAGAGGAGGTGGATATGAATTTCCTTTTGAAGAAATTTGTTCTGAGTTTGGTATTATTCACCAAATTACTCCTCCTTATGCGCCATAAGCTAATGGAGTGGCGGAAAGGAAAAACCGGTCTTTAAAGGAAACAATGAATACATTGTTGAATAGTTCTGATTTATCACAGAATTTGTGGGGGGAAGCTGTTTTGACGGCGAATTTTATTTAAATAGAGTACCCCATAGAAAGACACAATAAACTCTCTATGAGAAGTGGAAAGGCAGATCGCCTAATTTGAAATATTTCAAAGTGTGGAGGTGCTTAGCTAAGGTTACGATTCCTAAACCTAAAAAGGTTAAAACAGGACCGAAAACCGTTAATTGTGTCTTTATTAGATATGCTATTAATAGTAATGTGTATCGATTTCTTGTTCAAAAGTTTAAGGTCCCCGACATACATATCAATACGATCATTGAGTCAAGGGACACTTCGTTATTTGAAAATATGTTTCCATATAACATAGTATATAAGCCAATTAACAATGATAAGAGGTCTCGGGATACTACATCTAAAAGCGATCCCATAGAAGATGAACATAGACGTAGTAAAAGACAAAGAACTTCTAAGTCCTTTGGAAATGATTTTCTAACATATTTGTTAGAGAATGAGCCTCGAACCTTTAAAGAGGCTGTGACATCCTCAGAAGCCCCGTTCTGGAAAGAGGCTATCAATAATGAAGTTGAATCTATCTTGTCAAACCATACATGGGAATTGGTTGACCTTCCTCCTGGTAATAAACCACTACAATGTAAGTGGATTTTCAAGAGGAAAATAAAAGCTGATAGTACTATTGATAAGTATAAAGCTAGGCTTGTGGTAAAAGGATACAAGCAACGAGAAGGCCTTGATTATTTTAACACTTATTCGCCTGTTACTAGAATTACATCTATAAGGATGCTAATTGTTATACCAGCGATGTATAGGCTTGAAATCCATCAAATGGATGTTAAAATGGTTTTCTTAAACGGGAATTTGGAAGAAAAAATATATTTGAAACAACCCGAACGATTCATTATTTCAGGACAAAGGAAGAAAGTATGTTGGATTATCAAGTCCCTCTATGGATTGAAACAAGCACCAAAACAATGGCATGCTAAATTTGATCAAATCATGTTGACAAATGGTTTTAAGATTAATGAGTGTGATAAATGTGTATATGATAAGAACACTCATAATGGTTTTGCTATTTTGTGCTTGTATGTAGATGACATGCTTATAATGGGTAGCGATAGTGCGGTTGTCAATTCGACCAAACGAATGCTCATAGTAAATTTGATATGAAAGATATGGGGGTTGTAGATGTTATTTTAGAAATTAAAACCCATAAGACATCTGGAGGATTAACTCTATAACAGTCCCATTATATTGAGACGATTCTTGGAAAGTGCAAGAATCTAGACATTTTACCAGTAAAGACTCCGATAAATGTTAATTTACATCTTTCAAAGAATACTGGTGAAAGCAAAGCTCAAAATGAGTATGCTAGTATACTAGGCAGTCTAATGTATGTCATGAACTTTACTAGGCCATACATAGCTTGTGCTGCGAGCAAGCTAAGTCAATTTACAATTAGTCTAAATGGAAATCATTGGAAAGCTATGAAACGTGTATTGGGCTATTTGAAGCACACTCAAAATTATGTTTTGCACTATACAAAGTATCCAGCAATACTTGAAAGATACTGTGATGTAAATTGAGTAACTGGCACAAAAGACACAAAATCCACAAGTGGGTATGTGTTTATACTTGGTGGGGGAGTGGTGTTTTGGAAGTCATCCAAACAAACTTGTATTGCAAAGTCTACTATGGAAGCGGAATTCATTGCTTTGGATAAGGCCGGTGAAGAAGCTGAGTGGCTTCGAAATTTCCTAAAAGACATTCTTAATTGGTTTAAACCAATGCCAGCTGTGTGTATTCATTGTGATAGTCAAGCGGCACTAGGCAGGGCAATGAATGTTATGTATAATGAAAAGTCCCGACATATACGTCGAAGACACGATACTGTAAAACAACTACTCTCTAGTGGAATTATCACGATTGACTATATGAAGTCAAAAGATAATGTTGCGGATCCATTAATAAAAAGCCTAATTAGAGAGTTGATTGTAAAAACATCAAGGGGAATGGTTTAAGGCCTATAAAATAAGTCATCATAGCGAAAACTCTACCTAGTTAACTAGAGATCCCAAGATCTAGGTTCAAAGAGACAACCAAGTTATACAGGCGGAGTAGTGCACCGTCAACTCTTACTCATTCCCGTATGGAGACAGTACTAACATGTGAAGGTTAAATGTAAGATTTTAATGATTCTGATTCGGGTATGTAATATACCACACAATCAGAAATCACCTATGTGAGTACCAAGTGAGGTCCGACTCTATGAAGGATTTGAAAGGCCAAATTCTTCAAAACACTCATGAAACTAGACGGTGTTCATGGCCAAAACGAACACGACAGTGAAAACCAACTTTGTTTGAGAGATAATTGTGTGATTTTTATTGTCTTGACTTACACCGAAGATCGACAGTTCAAAGACATTAAGTCTATTGATTGACCGAGTAAGTCCGATAGGTCTCACTAGGGAAAATTCAAAGCCTCAGACTACTTATCCCGATGCAACGTTCTCTCATAGAATAATCGGACATTGCATCTCATGTATACACGAAGAGTCATGATATCTAAACTTCTCATTCATGTGGGGGATTGTTGGGATTTTAGTGTCCAAAATCCATAAATTATGAATGAGAAGTGTGGATAGAAATAGTCCCACATTGGATAGAAGTTGTGATGGGAGATAGTTTATTTAGATGAGCCTCTCAAATAGGTTTGGGCCTCAAGGGCTACCCCACTTTTGTGGAAGGGAGATGACCTATACCAAGCTAGGTCGGTCCCCCCTGTGCACCACTGTCTGTCTGGCCGGCTCGGCTCGATTTGGTTCCAGGTCCATCAATTTTTATTTTTTCCCGAACAGACACACTTTGTTTAGAAATTATTGATTTATTTATTTTGGACAAATAAACATGTCTGTTCGTGAGGTTCGATTCGCCCGAACAAAAACCGTTTCGGTTCAAGGCTTGGCTCGCGACTGTTCACGAACCAGACGGAAACCGCTCAACTCGCGACTGTTCACGAACCAAACGGAAACCACTTCGGTTCAAGCGAGTTTTCATTGCTCGCAACTCTTCATTTTTTTCGCCACATAAATAACCGAACCGTTCTGCTCGATCGAGACTCTTCGTGGCATATTTATTCCCGCGAGACATTTTCCCGACGCACTCTAGACTCTAGACATTTCATTTTTCTGTTTCTTCATCATTGTCATTTGTGCGATTATTCTACGAAGTTGCGTTCGAACATTTCCTTTGAAGAAGTGCTGCTTCTTTGGAAAGGTAATCCGTTCTATCCTGGAAGACAATTATTCAACAATCTTCGGTACTAGTAGAGGGGACAAATTTTCTTAAGGACACAACGTAAATTCGTTGGGCTCGGATCATTCATCGACATTCGGATTACTCGTCAGAACGTGATTTCAGGTTTGTCGAACAACTCTGTTTTTGCATACGCAAGCACTATTACGCAACAACAAAAAGATGATATAGAAATTCGATAAAGCTGCCTAAATTTTCTGAGTAATAGGTATTGGCCCTTGAAAATTTTAATCATTGTGTATTGCCCTTCTAAAGTTCATTTCTGTAATAAAATTGCACTTTCTCATGTAATATCTGTTTTACCTTGAGTTTTACTAATATGGACAGAAAGTAATTGCAAATAAAGTATAGAAAAAACAAGAAAACTCATAACAAGCTAAACAATTTAGTATCTTCGTAATATAAAAAGAAACTAATTACAGCAATAAATATAATAACATTACTAACTTAACTCACGTTTGTGGAATTCAACACTCCAACTTCTGAGAACTTAATCTCTACATGTTCTCTCTGACAAATGTATACATTATATATATAAAAAAACACATAAAACATTCAAAGCCAAATTGAACTTGTTTTGAGGGTTTTTTTTTCACATTATCGTTACGTTGACATGACAAATCTTTAATTAAAAAGCGCGATGTGTTTTTTAAATAATTATTGCATGGGAAATCGCTAAGCTCAAAATTTTAAAGAAGAATGACTTGTAAAGTCAAAAACTTTTCCCCAAAAAGTTCAAATTTGAAGAGAAATATGAAATCAAGGCAACAAGATATCGTCTGTTTTTTTTCAGCTTATTGTTAGTTTATTATTGATTTTATCATATTTGAAAAATATTAAAAAATATTTTCTTTATCATTTATCTTTTTGTTAGTTTACTATGATTTTTCTCATTTCCATATTTCGTTAGTAATTTGTTCATTGTTTTTAAAGCAATTTAAGAACCAGAGACATATTTCTTTATGGAAAGTATATCTAAATGATGGAGAGTTATTGTTTGTAATTAAATGAAAGTTCATGGGGGTAATGTATAAAGATTGAAAGCTCCAGAGCAAATGCGATATGCTTACCACCCCAAAATCTCGCCAGGGTATTACAAATTTATCCTTAAATATGTGTTTGTGTGCACCCGTGCGCTCATGGTCAGGGCTGCTTATTTCTCTTGAATCGATGACTTTTCTTATTAGAAAGACCATTTTCATCAAATGCTAAACCTATTAGAAAACGGGTTAATTGTGTACGTTTATCATATTTCTTTATACTTTTCAAGTGTAATTTCAATGACATGTCAAACACAATATGCGAACGATATAATCACATCAAACAGATCGTCAGAGATAGGAAAAACAGACATAATCAAAAGCATAATAAAGATGAGGATAAATGTAGTGATACATAGTGCTTGTTCGGTTACAGTGATGCTTTAGTATAGTGCATGTGATTGCTACGGCACAATCAATACGATCCTACAATTTGCCGACATGATTTTCCTTTCAGTTATAATGATGCTACAACACTGTGGGTGTAATCGCTATAGCACAATGCCTATGATGCTATAGTGATTTTCCGCTCTTCTGCGCTAATTGACTTGACTAGTTTTGATGGAGGCTGCCTTTCGCTGATGCATACATGTTTCGTTCATCATCTTCTGATAAATCCATGGGGGACCGGATATCATAACAGTATACATATACACATATATAACTATACATGTATATGTCTGTATATTTGACAAAAAAGAGTATATATATGTGTATGACATTATTTACATGTGCACAACTGTACTTTTCTTTTTTTAACTATGCACGGGAATAACAAGGAATATCACGAAATCAATGTCAACAGAACCTTAGGACTTCTCTCCAATGAAAGATGACGAGCTCATCATGTGGGGGATGGGTACTGACAATAATGATGAAGTTATTGAGGAGGACCACAATTTGACATTGCTCCTGCCCATTGCACACCCATTATTGAATCGATCTGCCATCGTTTGCTTAACGTTATGTCCCCCCCGGAGCACCGTGGGGCACCGCCATCGTCGAAGTCACCCTCGATTCGCTCTTCAATCATCCCGTCGCCATCCATGCCGATAACGAAAAGACATGGAGCCTTTGTGTTTTCCTTAGAAGAGAGTTCTTTCTCACTTGTTTTTTCATTTTTCTTCTTGTGGTGTTTTTCCATGTTTTGCAAGAGTAGGTGAGAGTTCCCACCAAGCTACTCGAAACCCATGTGTCGAAATTATGTCTTTCGAGTCTTAATAAATGCTTTGTAGGGTTTACTTGACACGGTGCAGGAATTTCAACGAAGTAAGTAACCAACTATTGGGGTCCGCCCATAAATAGTTATTAAGTATATATAGTTTATTTCTCTTGTGATCGAGCGACGTAATAAAGAGGTGTGACATGCTAATTATAGTGAAATCTTTAGTTGGACATAACCCTAGTTTAAAAGTGAACCTGGATAAAAAATTTGTATCTCGATTTTCTTTTGTTGTTTTTATTTCTATTTCATTGTGATTATACGCCGAATCCTAACACCAATCGGGTTCTCTTCTTAACATTCAATTAGTCAAAGTATTACTATTATTTGCCGACATTTGCATAATGCTATAGAACCACCACGACACTCCAACATTTGCGAGATAGTTTCTCCATTTCTTGTTCGTCCCTTCTTGTTATTATCGTCGCTGTAGAATAGTGAAATTCTGCAGTATCTTCTTTTTTTTTTTTTGGTAAGATAAGATATTATATATACTTTTCACAACGAAATATACAAGGAAACTTGTCGTACACAAAAACCTCGCACTTGAGGCGACACAACAAGTGTCTCGACAGGTGCAAAGGTGTAACTACTCAAATACAGGCTACAAGCAACAGAAAAGCCACAAAAAAGTCCAACCGAAGTGGGGATCAACAGACTACATACAGTAATCCCACAGAAAAGGCCAACCGAAATAGGGACCAACAAATTACAAACACGGTAATCAAAGGATTAATCAAAAATGGAAGAGGAGATGCCCCATTTTTGCTGAATTCTTCTGTTGTGGTCATTATCTACAACAGGCTTCATGGAAAAACCTTTGTCCCTTACCAGTTTGGTGAGATGATTGCGGAGAGTTGGCATGAAGAGGAAATGGTCCCTGAATAGGATGTTGTTTCTCACCGACCAAATTATATGGCACATTGCGCCAAGTGCAAAACGAGCAATTTTTTTATGGAAGTTCTATCCCCCAATGATACGAATAGCCCAATGGAGGTTTTCTTGCCAAGTACAATTACGCCACATAAGGTTGCAGTTATTTGCCCAAAAGCAACAAGGGATCCGGTAACGGCACATCCAAAAAAGAGATGGTCAATAGAGTCGGGTTTGCTTCTACAAAAGGCACATGCACCTTCGGGAATTCTGTGATAGCTAAGCAAAATGACTTGCGTAGGTGGTCTATTCAGAGATATGAGCCATAGCAAGAAGCTGTACCTTGGTGCAATGGCTCAATCCCATATGAAGGAGCTCCATGGAACATTCGTGCCTTTGTTTCTTATGAGTTCCCGCGCCGAAGATGTGGAAAACTGGCCAGAAGAGTGGCCTTTCTAGCAGATGCGGTCAGGTCTTTTGTACCCATAGATAGCAACTAGTCGACAAGTTATTGTATAGTCGGTAGGAACTTGTGGATTAATCCGGTGTCAGTTTTATGGATATCGTTAAGAAAGCCGGAACGGTGATTTCAAAAGCTCAATGGCAGAAGCTATGCTATTCGAGCATCGTACGATGTGCTATATCAGTCGTCTACAGTACTTAAGGACATGGACCCCAAAAGTACATGAAAAAAGTCTAACGTTAAGCATTGTGCACCTGCCCTGCACAACCAAAGGGAGAGTTATAACCATGCATCATCGAACTGAGATGTCGGCTCCTGAAGTCGGCAACTCTATCCTTACTGTTTTCTTTTCCCTTTCCTTCTCATTTGGCCAGAAAAAGTCTATCAGAGCTGACTAAAACCGACGACTTTTGTCCTCCATCACTCTCTAGGACGCAACTGGTTAAAGACCATTAGCGACCACATGAGTCCGTGAAGCTTCTGCAGCATAAATGAATGGCCGAAAGATGATATACCCTCGATGTCCTGTATCATATCTCAAGTCATTCTTACTATGTTACACAAACTATGTCTTCGAGACTCATAGTACTCTCTGAAAACCCTAATCGAGAGGGCCCTGATCGACATAACTAATCTAGGCATCGAATATAGTATTCCCTTGCAAACAAGGACCCGCTGATTGAGACAATAGGCAGCACGTCCCCGCCCAGGAAGTATAAACATTCTAAAGCACATAAAAACAATATAATGCGTGCATCCCAGGAGTTAGAAAATAGGCCGTGTCCATTTCTAGGGTTCTGAGAGATATTTCAGCTTTCTATATCCTCCAAGCAGAAGTCATGCATTCCCATGAAACCTAACAATCAGGAGACAGATCTAAACGTGCATCACATAAAACCTCAAAATCAGGAGACCGGTCATAAGTATGTCCATTTTTTTCCTATGTAATTGATGACATAAGCGACACAAAACCACATTTTAAGATTACTTAGACCATGTGTATGTATCATTACGTGACCCCATATGGCCAGTCACTTCATTTGATAAGATGCTAGATGTTGTTGTCGTGCAACACACAGGTTAAGTTAAAATACTCGAAAAAAGATTAAATTATTTCAAAGTTACACATTTCAAAGTTACACATCTTTTAGACGAGTACTGATTTTACTAATTGAAGTTAAAAAAAAAAAAACTCTATATGTGACAAAACCGTTGCCCGTCGAGAAGATTTATTCTCTTCTCAACGTCAATCTTCACAACTGCCATTGCTGCAATTACAGAGCAACAGAAGAAGGAACCCTTTTGCATAAAAAAAAAATAGCTATGATCTGTCTAGTTAATAAGGAATTAACACATGTAAAAAAGTTAACATATATAGTCAATATTCTCCTAAAACTCTTCAGAAGCAAGATTTAGTAGCGTCTTGCAATGTGAAGATGCTATACTCAAACCTCACCATGAGCACGCATGGCAACAACTTGGAGGGTCTTATGAAAGAGCTTGGAATAATAAATTCATAAAGATGCTGACAATCTGCAATTCTCTTCTCTACACAATATACACCCCATATGTAACTCAAAATGTATTTGGATTGAAATTCCTCATGGGTCATACAACAAAAAAAGTGTGATCATTATTATGTCATGTAATATGATACCATACCAAATTTGTGAGATTATTATCAATGTATCTCAAAGTTTGAATTTGGTCAGGTTTTCATATTTAGAAACACCAACGTGCCTTCCAATCTAGTACATCCAAGAAAGACCCTTTGTGCTATTGAGTACACTGTCCTTGCCCAAGATTATGAATAAACACCTTCATTGTACAATTGAGGTTCGCTTGAATCTCAATATAAGAGTAAATCGAATCGATCTATCTCATACTGCGTTTCAACCAATGATCAATCTATTAAGAAAACGCGTCATATGTGATGGCGAAAGTTCGAATATAGTCAATTTCTTGTGATTATAATCTTTCACTATTGGTTTTTCTTTTCTCATACTTAATTGAATGGATTCCCCAATGGGTAGGAGAAAAACTCTTAAATCAAAAATAACTAACAAATAGGAATGGTAGTTTAGAGGAACAAATCAAAGTACTATGTTGTAGTCGAAAATTAAAGTTCACCGAACGAGCAATTGAAAAGCTAATAAACCATGAGAGCTTTTCCTCTTGAATGTAAATTGGAGATTGACTTGGGCTTGTTACTGTTTGCATCTCTTGAAACGAGGCTAAACTAATCCAGGGGGACCGATGGAGTGATACAATGACTAAGACTCTGTGCTTTTAAGTTTTATCAAGGTCTCGGGTTCGATTCCTCCATGAAAAAATCTTTAAGGAATAAGCCAGGATGTATAGTTCCGTCCGAAACCTCTATCCCACGCGACCGACGCTACAAGAAAACGGTTCGATCGATTCCGGTTAGATAGAGCCCAACACTTGTTAATGTACTGATTCCGAGTCTCTCCCAATTGAAATGACTATTATTAGTTAATTTAAATAGGTTATTAAAAGATAATTGACGACTATGCATAAATTCTTATTGGTTTTGAAAATAAGGTGCTCATAGTTAAGGTGCGACAAAGTCGGGACACTTTCGATTTCTGTGTCCACGAAAGTTCCAAGAGTTAAGGAGATAGCGATGCAAAACAACCGATGTTATTACGTCGAAGGTCCCAAGACATTGACGTCCATGTTTCTGCGATGTACTTTTTTAATGGCACAGAGAAAAACGAATGAACTATGCCGGCCTTATCAAATTAATATGGCAGGTAACACTATTTCATGGTTAAATTTCACAGCTTATATGAGTATAACTGCTATTCTAAATTTGCATTCTAAATGGTGCACTTGTTTCGCAAGAAATCATTTATCTGAAAAAAAAAATGAATAATGGTTTTTTGTATCATTTACAAAAGTGAATCGATGAAAAATATTTTCATCATCAACAACAATACTTAGACATAAATTGTTGCTGACAATAAAAGGATTTGCCGCAGGCTAATTTTTTTCAAGTGATAGAAACCATCATTTTTAAGAAAAATTTCCTGAATCATTAATTTTCTAAGAAACAAACGTGGTACTTTTCTTTCCTTATTTTTTTATAGTCCAGGAGCACAAGCTAGACACCCAATTACCCGTTATAAATTTTGACGCGAAAGTAAAAAATTACTTTTTGCTTGAATTTAATTCTAAACAAACAAGCTTTATTATATCAAATTGCCACAACCCAATTACCCAATGAGAAATTCAAAAGCTGACCTAATAAGAAAGCTACCGGTGAAATATTAGCTACGATGCGATTCAAAAGTTCATCGTCGCTCCATAGTGAACGGTTAAAATAGTATCACATTGAAAATTCACGAGAGTGAAATCTCATGTGTCGAAACGAAAATATCTAAGTTTGTGGATTGCAAGACCCCTTGTATATTCCCAAATAAATACGCGATAGTTTCCCTTGTAGATCGAAACGAGGATGGGGTACGTTTGACTGTGCAGTCGTAGATCCGCCGTGTTTGGAGGGCACTGAAAGCTGATGGCGCTGGGGTCGCTGTCGTCCTCTGTGGGGTTCTAAGACTTCATGGCGGAGTTGGTCCAGAGCCAACTGTTTTGCGTCCCTTCGAGTCATTGCTTTTTTCCACCTTCCTTTGTTCTTTAGCCAAAGTCGAGGTGATTCATCTCTATTTTTGTTAATAAATTTATGTCACGGTTTAGGCAATACGAATGCACAAGGTGTCACCTGGAATGATCAATGAAATAAAATAAAATAGGTGTATAGTTTACATATTGAAACATTTTCTCTCTTTTTTTCACAAAAGGTGTAGAAAAAGCTTTCATAAGTAGCATTATCCGATCTTTTACTTTGATGGTCATCGAGTGAGCGGGTTGTTAAAATCTTGAAAGCATAAGTGGACAGACTCGATCGTGCAAAGTTTTCTCTCGTACCATCGGTATATGCTCTTATTTTCCTTTGCATATTTGAACATCCAAATTCACGTTTTTTTTATTTTAGGGCATGTGTCTAAAAGACAACCGTCATATGAACTTGATTTACACTTGGTAGTATGGTACAGGATATGTGTGCAAAGAGCAGGGTAGACAGGGACATTGAAAGAATTCGGAAAAAGATGGTGATTAGATGAAAGGACCGGGGTGATGTTTAAACTATCACATCGATGTTAAGAAAGCGTCAATGAAGAGCATTTTTAGGGAATGTTTTAATTAAATCAATAAGCGAAAAACGTCTTTAGTAATCATGCATAGATATGCAAAGTAGAGGCAGTTTGGAGAAATTGGAGCGAGAGATTTCCTATCAAGGAAATGAGAGAGTGGAACGATAGTCGAAAGCAAAACGTCGAGAAGCTCAATGCTCGGCGGTGTACCGAGGCGAAAGCATATGGGTAGCAATCTCGAATTCAAATGGCATCATGTAAATTTCTGCCCTCTATTCAATTCCGTCTTACCGAAACGCATCATTGCTTTCTCGATTCGTACCCATGAACTAACGGATCACCCTTTTGTGTTCTTTTCTTTTCCTCCTCCTGAATTCGTGCAAGGTCATGAATGACCGGGCACCTTCCTACGAATCTCCTGGGGAAGGGATTTGATCAAATTAAATTCAAAGGGAAGGAGTTCAATGATGAGGAGGCTGTGTAGCCCGTTCATTAATTGTCGGAGGTCACTCATCTTCTGAATGCAAGCTTCTGTGCCATTACCGTCTTGCTCCGCATCAGCCATTCTTCGATCCGTCACGGCTCCCAGTGCATGCAGCAATCGACCAACCGTTCTCAGTACTTCGCCGACAGTCTGCACTCTGCGCAGTGCTTCTGTTGAGCTAGATCAGTTCGTATGGCGGATGCGACCGATGGAACAACACTATTTGGTAGTTATAGTATCCAGGCATTTATGACGGAGAATTAGCAAAAAAGTCATAAAATTATTATAATTTTTAATTTAATCCTAAATATTTTTTATTGTCAATTGAGTTCTAAACTCTTTTGTATTTGTGTCAATTCAATCCGTCCGAGACTAGACGGTAAAATTAGGACAAGACCAACAGTTTGAGATTTTTCATGAGGCAAAAAAAAGCTTAGGGTAAAATCGGGACAAGACCTAAAGTTGTGGGTTTTTTATGGGAAAAAAAGGTTTATAATAAAATTGGGATATGCCCTAAAGTTGGAAGTTTTTTATGAGATAAAAAGTAAAAATAGTACAAAAGCTAAAGTTTGAAGTTTTTTTTTATATTGGGCCCAAAATATTACAATGCTCCGAAACTACAAAGGATCTTTTTAAAGAGACCGCCGTGAGCTATATTTTTGTGTGCTCAGAATAGCCTATCTTCCAAAAGAGGTTCGTACAAAGATCATAAAAGCTACCTCGGCCTACGATTTTCCCTTCAGCCAACGGAAACCGGATTTCATGAGTACCACAGCTGTGTGGCCAGCTGCCACACTCGATCTGTAGTAGCACGTCGGTCGTGTATAGAAAGTACTGCAGTACATTACAGATTACCTCTTTCCAAAATTTACATTCATCTCTCTCGCCGATATATATATATCTGCTCCCTCTTCACTTTGTCATTCTCTCTCTCTCTCTCCCTCAACATGGTTCAATCAAAGAAGTTCAGAGGAGTCCGACAACGTCACTGGGGCTCTTGGGTCTCCGAAATCCGCCACCCCTTGCTGTAAGAATCCCCTTTAGCTTATCACCAATTCAAGAACGCCGATGTTTTGTCGATATCTGGACCTTGTGGCTCAATTACTCTTACCCATTTTCCTGTTACTACAGGAAAAGGCGAGTCTGGCTCGGCACGTTCGATACGGCCGAGGAAGCGGCCCGCGCCTACGACCAGGCTGCCGTCCTCATGAGCGGCCGCAACGCCAAGACCAACTTCCCCATGCCCCAGGCTCCGCCTGCTGCAGACCCTACGTCGCCCCCCTCCGCCGCCGCCGCCGCCTCCCCGCCAATAAAGGGCCTCTCGGAGGTCCTGCACGCGAAGCTCCGGAAATGCAGCAGGCAGCCGACGGCGTCACTGACGTGCCTGAGACTCGACACCGAGAGCTCCGACATCGGCGTGTGGCAGAAGCGGGCGGGCCAGAGGCCGGACTCCAACTGGGTCATGACCGTCCAGCTCGGAGCCAAGAAACCGAAGGGCAACGAGGCGAATTCCGACGATCCCGAGGGCGTCGGGTCGTACTCGGAACGAAGAGGGAGCAATGATATGGAGGAAGAGCAGAGAATCGCATTGCAGATGATTGAGGAGCTCCTCAACAGTGATTCACCTGAGGGTGAGGATTGCTTATCTATCTCTAGTCGCCAAGAGTGAAAAAAAAAAGATATGAAAAATTAAATACTTATATATATTATATACATATATATACTAGTTAAGATTTTTATTTCATCCATCGTTAAATTTGCTCGCCAAATAATAAATAACGCGAGCATATAATACTAAACTCACGAGCATATAAGTCGGCTCGCAGAAAGGATAGTCTGATATAATTGCAGTGGATGGAATAAAAATCCCATAGTTTCATTATTCATGTAAGATGACAATATAACTTTGTACTGTAAAACTCACTTTAATGCTGGATAATGTGCGGAAAAAGGTTACGCACAACGCCATGGAAGCAAGCAGGAAGTCTGCTGTTTATGTGTATCTCGATCATGAGTGCTGACCATGATGTATCGATGTTCAGTGAATTCTAAGTCCTGTAATTCGAAATGAAGTTTGCTCCTGTACATGTTGTGTTAATCGAGTTAAGGTTACGAAATCCACGTGAAAAAAAGGTTTCCTTAATTTAGCTATCGAATGGGAGAGATAGATGATTGGTCTGGAATTATCAATCATCAAATCATGTACGTCTTTCTGTTAAATGCATGAGATTAATTACTAGAATGCTACGTTTTTTGAGATTTCATGGATATAGTAGTTGCTGAATAAAAGCTTTATAACAAGCACTGAATGCTCTGTTTGGGATAATTTCTTTTAATAATTTGTCACTCCCTCTCACCCACCATTTAAAAGCATGTGATCCAATTTATAGATTTTATTTATATTTGTGCAGTTTGAACCCAAAAAAAATCGATTTAAAATATTTTTCCCTAGATATTACTACGTGGGAATATCAGGAACAGGCAAATATATATATAGGAATTTTCAATTTCTCCTGTCTTTTCACAACATCAATGTCCAGGCTATACATGTTCCAAAGGTCTCGAGAGTCGAGAGTACAAAATAACAAGAGTTTTTTTTTCTTTATTAGCCCCTTTTATGAGGAAATAGTTATAATTCGAGTCATTTTACTTTTAGCAAGTTTATGTTTATATCCCTGAATTTTATTTTCAGGGGAAAAAAAACTAATTTAGCATCATCACTTTTTTACCTCAATATCAGTTTTTATCCCGAACGTTAGAATTTAGCCTCGCAAAGTTGAAAGACTCAATTTTATAGTTCATTCAAATATTAGCGTTAAATTCCAAATTCTTGAAAAGCCAACCATCGTAAACCGGAACTTGTTTCCATCCACCGTGCCCCCTGCCGTTGGCAATCGCTCCGCCATCTCCAGTTGTCATCTCTACCTTCATCGCCTTCCACCTCTCTCTCTCTCTCTCCATGGATTACCTCAAATTGAGCTTGTTCATGGCTACTTTAGGTTTCATGTCCAGGTCGTCAGAGAGAGAGGTATGAGCAACGGTAGAGATGGAGGGGCTTGTCGACAACGGCAAGTGGGGGTGGTGCGACAATGGCAACTAGGGTAGGTGGCTGTGGCTAGGATTAGAATTGACTAGCGGGACTTTGGGATGGTGAGGAATTTAGTATATTGATAGAGATGTTTGGGAGAAAAAGACCACTTTGTAAATAAATCTACAATGCGACGATGTTACGGGCAAATCAGCATCATAAGCTCCGTTTGTTTCGCGAAAAATGAATAATTTGAAAATCTTTGTCCTAAAAGTGATTACTTGTATGGCTTGAAATAATTAACCAATGAAAAATGTGTTCATTATCGAAAATAATTTATGTGTAAATATTTTCTTAGACTATGAAAATATTTTTCGTTCATTCATTATTTGCAAGCAATACAAGTGATTGTTTTTAAGAAAATATTTTTTAAATTATTCATTTTTCGCAAAATAAATAGAGTCTTAGATTAAAATTCACAGTGCCATGAAAAGAATGTGAGTACATTTAAGACCAAAGATCAAACACCATTGGGCCGTGAGAAGCAACCTCATCTTTGTAAAAACACAAATGCAGTTGCCTCTTGGTACACAAATGATCGAATTAGATATCCAAAGACTTACTGCAAGATCCAGCAGAAACGTAACAAGGAAATGGATCAACTTTTTTAAAATTCGAAAATCGTAATTTCCTGCCCGTTGCAAAATAATGACAAGCGAAATAATAAATATGAGGGTAGCCATTTGCGCGGTTCCATCCACAGCGCTGTCTTATATCTACAAGGAAATATGGGCTAAACTTACTAAGAAAATCAAGGGACCCCCACATGACCAAATCAAGGAAGTTCTTTACACTATCAAAGTGTATGGTGAATTGTAAATTGAGAGAGAAAGAGAAAGAGAATTCAATGTTCTTGAAGGACCACAGTGAAACTACATAGCCAAAATTAGTAAAGCGAAAACGACCATTTATATCATGTTTATACATATAAATGAAAGATGCATCTTTAGATCAACTACCCTAACGGAAGCAATTCATTCAAAGTTGTTGTGTAGTGGCCCGTAGGATCGTGATTCAATCACATGCAAAACTAACAAGCATTGTAAATCGATGGGGCACCTATTTTTAGAGGGGTGGATCATGATCTCGAGACTAACGAGTTAAGTAGCAAATGCGACCATGATTCTATCCACTATCTGTGTGTATAATGAAAGCTATTGGAAATGGCTTAAATTTGGAGCTTTAGTGCTACCTTCTTCTTTTTTGTTATCATTTCGCTCAATTGACAATTAATGTTAGAGATTTTAGGGCTGTTCTCTCCCACCAAGTTATCATTCATTCTCTCTCTCTCTCTCTCTCTCTCTCTCTCTCTCTCTCTCTCTCTCCATTAAGTATGTCACTATTCAATTGTTCTTTTTCATAACATGGGATAACTAAGCTGTCCAACTCGACTAATCCTCATGAATACACGCAAATTGCCTCATCCATTAAATGGTGTAAGGCCCCACATGACATTGTGATTTGAATGCAGAAATACTGAATTAAATCAGGCAATTATATTTTGAGCAAAAACTTTTTCTACGGTTTCATATCGTCACTCTAATTGATTAGTCACTCTTACATTTGCCTTAGCAAGTAAAAATCATCTTGTAGATTGACCACACATAGTGTAGCACTTTTAACTAAACTCAATACAATAAAGTCTAGTCTATGGTAATGGAGAACTTCGTCACGGTACATCCTAAATCTGTCGCCAGAAGTGATGGTAACAAAAATTTTTGTCACGAAAAACTCGATATGTTAGCCCATGGTGACAAAAATATAAGTTTCGTCTTTGTAGACACTATCTACATTAAGCGCCTAAGGCGGCAAATAAAATTTCATTGTGCTTGGTGAACTATGGCGAAGAAATTGGGCTCGTGACCTTTGTAGCACCTAAGTCGAGGAAGACCAAATCATAGGTTGGTTGCGGTCAGTCATGTAACGGCGACGAAACACCAATTTTGTCACCATTGCTCCACCCAAGTGCAACAAACTTTTTTGTTTCATTTTTTAGGTCACTTCCTATCTGCTCGGATGTGACGAAACTAATTTTTCGTCAATGCAAGAACAGTGACGAAATCATAATCGCGTCACAGTTTGTCGTGCAATGGCGACGCGACCATTGCTTTGTCGCGGTTGGTTGTGCAATGGGGACGAAACACAAATTCCGTGGCCATGGCTTGGTCTCTAGCAATGAAGCGATTATCTTTAGCGACCTAGTTATTTTCGTCTCCGTAGCCCTATTTTCTTGTAGCGATTACTTAAGGTCACGTTGATTTCCTGACCTAACACACAATTGACTAATAACAAAGTGACCCGAACATTTTACAATTTTGAGAGTGCGAATGACAACAATTCTTTGTCCGAGAACTGATTCTGCTAAAAAATAATTTTTTTTATTCTGTGCCTGGAAACTGATTCTGAGTATTTGAAGGCGTTTGGTAACGGTTCAAAATTTTCATTCTTGAAATAGAAAAAGAACATAAATGTGTTTGGTAACGGCACAAAATTTCTTTTTATTAATAATATTTTTAAATATTTTAATATTTCTTTCTTTCTTTTTTCTATTTTTTCTTCTCCTCCTTCTCAACCATGGCCCGCGACTGGCCACAGGCCAGGGTTGATGAGGGCGAGGGTTGGACCCTCGCAGCCTGGGCAAGGGCTGCCCTCGCTAGATTCGGCAAGGGTTGGACCCTCGTGGCTTGGGCAAGGGTTACTCTTGCCGAATTCGGCGAGGGCAGCCCTTGTTGGCTTTTTCCAGTCCTCACTCGAGTCGGCGAGGGCCGCCCTCGCCGGATTTGGCAAGGGCTGGATTTTCACAGCCACCCACGCCAAATCGGGCAAGGGCCGCCCTCGCCCAGGCCACCAGCCTCGAGGGCGACCCTCACAGGCTCGGGCAAGGGCTAGAAAAGGCCGATGAGGTAGACCCTCGCCCAGGCCACGAGGGTCCAGCCCTTGCCTGTATCGCCGGTCACTGGTGGCCAAAGAATGAAGAAGAAGAAGAACAGAAAGAACGGGAAAGAAGAAGAAGAAAAAAATATTTTTTTTTCAATTTTGATTTTGTTCCAAAACAAATTTTGGGAATAATTTTTTACATATTTGTGCCCGAACACAAAAACTTTAACAAATAGATTTCTGTTTCTAAACTGATTTCGAAAATAAAATAACAGAAATTTTTACTATTTGACAATTTGCCAAATGGACCCTAACTTACTAAAATAACGAAGCTTTTTTTGCTTTGTAGGCCAGCATGAATGGCCCCTAGTTACATCCCGACCACTCCTTTTTTACTCTAACCACTCCCAATTTATGCATTGTGGAAAGGGTCAAAAACGTGAAGTATGTCGTCGATTACCCATCGTTGTCGTCATTCCGTATGACTATTTGGTGCATCCCATCAATATTAAAGTGAATATAAATTGAGTGAGAGAGAGAGAGAGAGAGAGAGAGAGAGAGAGATGTCTCTGAGGTTTGATATACGCAACCTCGTCGCTAGAAAGGAGTGATGGAAAGCAATTGATTATGAAGTCCGCCTGTCACAGACGGGTTTGTTTCGACGTAAAGAGATAATTGCCCATATCTCACATATACTTTAATAGCTGACCAGTCATATTTATTATAAGAGGATTTGAATTGTTTAATTTGTTCACACGATTGGCCCCCTCCAACCAGAGATCAGATTCAATCATTTTTTTAGGAAATAGAAGTGTTTGGAAAAGATAACGTGGACGTCAAAATATTTGCTGCATGATTTACTGTCGTCTATTGATTGTCGTCCGTACATATAGTAGATGCTTGTGAAGTAAATGAATTTGACGTAAAGACGCGGGAAATGAATGTCATGTAAATGCAACACGCAGAGCCAAAGAACCATTAATGAAAAGTGCCTATAGTGACAGACAGAGCGGATGCGGCAGAGACAGAGCAGCTGAAGCTAACAGATTCTCGGAGTACGGAGATCCTCCAGAGACAGAGCAACTAGAGAATTACCGGTGGAGCCCTTAATGGTAGCTGCTCTGGTGGACGAGCGTGCCTGTGGATCGCTATATCGAGATTGGTTGTTTGGCCATGTAGTTTGCTTAGATGATCATGTTTGGGACAATTCCTGCAAAAAGGGTTTTCGTGAGAACTCGGTGAGGAAGAAACGGGAGTGGCCAGTACCACATATATAGAGTTGGAGGAAAAAATAAAGAATAGTTTGTTATGTCTTTAAAGTAGCAAGACGAATCTCGTCAGTCGGCAACTACGAAACAACTACCTGAAGGCGAGGTAAAATATCTCTACAAAAAAGTGAAGTTAGCAAAGGTTCAAAATCTATTAGCAGTGCTAAGTCAAATAATCTTATTTTTGAAGTGACTAGCAAGGATCACCTAGAGGGGGATGAATAGATGATTTTAAATAAATTTAACAAATTTAAGCAGAAACGATGAAACACAGTTTGAGTCTGAATAATATTCAGATTCTATAAGGACAGTACTCTTGAATGTGCAGTGTGTAAAGTAAAAGTTAAGGGATAGAAAAACTGCACACAGAATTTATAGTGGTTCGGCTTATAGTAAGCCTACGTCCACTCTCCCATGCTGACAGCCTACTGGCTGGACTTCACTATGTAATCAAGAGCTATTACAGATCTAGAGTAATAACACTGTTGTGTATGATAGGACTCTCTATCTCACATAAATACTCTTACAAAGTGTTCTTCCCTCAAGATTCTAAAGTTTAGCTTAGGAAAGAAAATTCGGAGTAAGCTCGGGCTTTGGACTTGATGATTCTTGAATCTATACTTCTTCTGCTGCTCGTTGATATCCTTAAATACTTCTCCACTTCCTAACTAGCCGTCGGACAGTCTTCTAAGGATCATCTTCCAATCTTCACATTGGACAGATTTATATAGAAGGAATTGAGTAGCCGCTGAGTAATAGATTCTGAATCCCGTTGATTCTGGTCGCCCGTACAATCAAAATCTTGGTTTCCATAAGTAGATATTAATCCTGTTGTAATAATATTTTGATTGTCAATCATATTGATTTAGATTGAATCAATCAAAACCTTTATTGTGTGAAATCCATGCCAGATCATTAGCTGTTGTGTTAAGTTCTGTTTCTGCGTTTGAAAAACTTCAGCGTCTGAGTCGGAAAAATTTCAGCATCTGAAAAACTTCAGCGTCTGAGTCTGCAAAATGTTTTGCGTTTGGAAAATTTCAACGTCTGAAAAACTTCAGCTTCTGAGTCTGTAAATTTTCTGCCTCTGGAAAATTTGAGTCTGAAAAATTTCTCATTCTGACAAATTTTCTTGTTCTGAAAAACTTGCAAAGTTTGATATTTCCTTCTGAACTTCCAGATTATAATAACCTGGAAAGAATTTATGTCAGAATTACAAGTAACATATGAAAAGTTTTGCCAACTTCAAAATCTATTAGGGTTTTCCTCAACAATTTTCTATCTTCGTTGTTATGATGCAACTTTCCCATGACGAATTTGATCCATTTGCTGCAATTGTGACTTTTTGACTCATTGTGCCATTGGAAAGGCCATATTCTGTAGGTTTTCTTTAATTATTTGAGATTGAAAATTAACAACAGCAACCTAAATGCTTACATGGCATGAACTGTTCTCAATATTGTATGTTATAAAGGAATACAAATTAATGGAATAATGTAGAAACAAGTTATTTACAAGCTTACTATTTATATTATACACTATTTACTTTTCTTAACATATCTATTTAAGTGTTATTAACAAATATTTTTTTTATCAATAATGACCACTATTCTAGTTGTGAAGTCAGTTGCCTCGTTTAAGAATATAGAATTTTTCAACGTTTAATGTAATCGAACTCTTGCAATTTAAATAACTATGTTAATAATTATGAATATTTATTTTTGAGAAACTGGCATCTTGTAAATTAAATAACTAATAATTACGTCAATAAAAAAATTTATATTGCACATAAAATGTTTAATCTTTGCTGCAATTGGGACATTCAACCTATTTATGCTTTCAAAAGGGTAAGCTTTTAGATTTTCTCTTAATTGCCTAGGATATCAAAAAACGAAAGATTTAATAAAAGCCACCTAGAAGCTTACATGACAACAAGTGTTCCTAATATGTAAATAAGACGCAAAGTGACCCTCTCTAGGGAAAAATGTTTGCATATTATAAGGGTTACGGAAAAACCTCATTAAAGGCTTCACCAGATTTGTCTAGCCCCACATAGTTTTCATATTTTTTAATCCCGAGCCTAAGTAACATTTTAAGCTAATCCGAAGGCCTCGCTCAAGCCCATCGCATGATTTGGAAAAAAAATTTCTTAAAATTGAGTGTTTATATCGCTTAAAAAATTGATTGAATGAAAAAAAAAATTCATCGTCCATGCAAATATTCAATATAAATTATCATCAATAACGAAAACATTTTCATTGGCTAAATTTTAAGCGATACAATCGATTATTTTTTAGAAAATATTTTTCAAATTATTCATTTTTCGTAAAACAAAAGAAGCCGATTAAAAAAATGCTAAGATCCATCAAGTTCATCAATGTGTAGCTTAGCCTCCAATGCGTCAAGTTCCATGTGAGTTCTATAAGATCGTTGTAGACGGTGCATTAGATAAATGCATATCTCCTGAGTTAGAATGATTTAAGAAATCTATTTCTTGTGACATGACCTCACAAAATTACAAGGGTTATGGAAAGTTATATATATTTTTACCTTTACCAAAAAAAAAAAAATTACAAGGGTGCATTACACAAATGCATGTCCCCAAAATTAGGATGATTTAAGAAACCTTTTTCTTCTGACATGACCTCACGAAATTATAACCAAGGAAGGATGAAATTAGGGACCTCTAACTAACATGGCCAAATGGCACTACCAGCACCACAAGATGCTTAGTACGACAAGTCTACACAGAAGAAGACTTGACTTTGTGTTTGTTGCATGTGGTCGTTAAACTTGAAACTTGGTGCACAGCTCAACGCTGGATCTCGTCACAGTGACATGCTTCTCCACAGTGTAATGATTAATTAAAAATGTTTGAAATAGTTCGTTTCGCTCGAACTGTTTTCGGCAATGAAATATTATTTTGCTGAAAGTCATTTTTCGGTTTTATTATAGGAGACAAATTCCGTGGCAATTCTGAATAGGAATATCACAGATAGACAAGAAAATCGGTAACTTTACTTCAAAAGAGCTCAATACAAACTTTACCGGAATTTAATCGACGACAAAATCTGCAAACGTAAGTACTTCAAAAGGAACCAAATGTGCACAAACTCTGTCGGAATTTAATCGACAACAAAACTTAAGAACACTTTTATGATAAGATGTGAAGGGTGATTGAAAATCTAAAAAAGCAGGTCAGGTTTATTTTTTAAGTATTAGGCATCAATTTTATTGGTTGGAAAAAAACAAATAAGAAATTCTAGGATCTATTTCAAGTGACTTTTATTTTCTTGCCGTTTTAAATCTTGCGAGCTCACAATGTGATTTTTCTTTAACAAGAAACATTTGAAATCTTTTACAGTGAGCAATATTTGCATAAACAATCACTTGACTTTTCATGATTTCAAAATTTTTAATTGATTTTAAACAATAGGTTAATTTTTAGTTGGATATTTAATAAGTAACTTTGTGACAGCTTGGTAGTAAAATACAAGTATTCTCATAGGTTTGCATGACTTTGTTTCTTCCCTCCGTCGTCACAACGGATGGGCTCTCTCTCTACTTTGGCAACCTTGCTTAAGTATGGCAAGAGTCGTCAGTGTACCGCCGCTGCTGTTGCCCAACCACGTCTCTCTCTCTCTGTCTCTCAAAACAAAGCTTGTCTTTGATACGAGCACCACATCAGCGCCACAAGTTTGTCACATGCCACATTAATGATGCCACATCACCAATCCGATGATATCAACAATAATGACGAATGGTCTACATCGAATAATTTGAAAGAGGCAGACACTCGATTGTAGTCGTAGCCACTGATCGGTTTCGGCTCGGAACTGGCCCGGTCAAATCCGGATTCGGCTCGTTGACCGGGCCAGCAGTTCGGAATCGGAACTGGCTCGTGCCCTATAGGCCCGGTTCCGATTCAAAAAAAAAAAAACAGAAAACTTGCGATAGGGCTTACATGTCTACAAGCCTTGTTGCGGCCCGTTGCCAGGGTAGCCTTTGTAGGCTACCTTGGCAACGGGCAAAAATAAAAGAAAACATTAAAAAAAAAAAAGATAACCGTTGCAAATTGCAACGGTTATTTAGCCTTTTTTTAATCTTAAATTTTCTTCTCATTTTTTTCTTATAAATTTTCTCAAATTTTCTCAATACTCTAAATTCTCTCAATTCTCTCAATACTCTAAATTCTCTCAAATTCTTTTAAATTCTCTCAATTTTCTCAATCTACGTAATTCTCTCTTAATTCTCCCAATCAATCCATTCAATTCTCTCAATCCACTTGAAAAATGGCAAGTTGAAGTCAAGTATCAACTGTCAAAGGTAAGAATATCATAACGGAATCCCATCATTCTTTTGATCATCGTAATTATGCAGATTTTCAAAATGATGAAATCAACATTTTTCCCGATGTAGAGCGCGTCCCAACGCAAGAAAATTTTCATCCTCATGCCGAAATATCTACAACAAAGAAGGCGGAGCGGGAACTTACATTTGACATTTTGGACCACTTCACGAAAACGGAAAGGTTTAATATTGGTAAAAAAAGGTATGATATAATTTGTAAACATTGTAGGAAAATATATAAATACACAGGTGGACAAGGATATGGAACATTCAAACGACATCTTAGGAGCAAACATCCAACCCAAGCGGGAATCAATATCAGGCAATAACAAATTTCCGGGTACGTCAATCCTAACACTTCTCCTTTATTTCGTTTTAATGAAAAAACTTATAAGGAAGAATTAGTAAATTTGTTTCTGTTGAGCATTTATCATTTAATTTTGGAGAAAGATTTGATTTTAATCAATTTGTACAAAAAACATGTGCTCCACAAGCAAAACGTGTTCCTAGAAATTCACTTAAACGAGTAATTAAAGATCTTTACAAAAATGGAAAAAAAGATTTACAAAACCTTTTTATGCAATTTAAGGGATGTGTGCATATAGGTAGTGATATTTGAAGTGATCATTGGCAAATTCGTTCTTACATGGGCATAATAAGTCATTGGATAGATGATGATTGGAATATTCAAAAAAGAGTTATTGCATTTAGAGTTTTCGATGGTAAGCATATGGCAAATAATATTTATAGAATAATTAGGCAAATTTTAGAAAAATATTATTTGTTTAACAAGATTTTTTCAATTGGTTTAGATAATGCCGTGGCAAATACTGCTTTAATTGCCGATTTAGAAAATATTTGTAAACTCACTTTTTGTGGAAAATTTTTTCACGTTATATGTGTTTGTCATGTTTCAAATTTACGTGTACAAGATGGTTTGAAAACTCTTGATATTTTCCTTGAACCAATAAAAACGACAATTCAATTTTTATGGAAACATCCTAAAAAAAATGAAAGAATGGGGTAGATTTTATAAAGCAAATGACAAAAAGCCAAAAAGATTTCCAAGAGATGTTCCAACGAGTTGGAATTCTACTTTCCACTTGCTTAGTGAATCTTTTACATATAAAGATTTATTATGTGTATTCATTTCTAATAATATACCTCAAATTAATTTATACCCACAAGAGTGGGATATTTGCGAAAAAATTGTAGATATTTTAAAGGTTTTTAATGATGCAACTTATACTTTGTCCGGTATTTATTATCCAACAACGCATTTATTTTTAGTAGAGTGTATTAATATTGTCGAAGTTTTTGAGGGATATGAAAATGATGTTGAATTACAAAATACTATAGAAACAATGAAAATGAAGTGACTACATTATTATAGCGAAATTCCCATTATTTATTTAGTTGCTTGTTTTTTTGATCCGCGTTGCAAATTAGATGGTTTAAGTGATTATTTGCATATGTATTATCAATGTTTACATTATGATATGGTAAACGTTACAACTATACTAAGTGAGGTTAAAAACGTAGTAATAGAATTATATAATGAATTTTATACTAAATATAATTTATGTGATATTGGATCTTTTCAATCTACTGAGACACAAAGTGAGAGTACAGGTAAAATTAGTAGAGGGTACCAACTTTTATTACATAGACAAAAAAAACAAAATGGAGTGATAGGAAATATTTCTGAATTAAAGATTTATCTAACCATTTCCTTTGAGTTTACTGAATCCGAAAGTAGTATAAATTTTTTAATTTTGAATTAGTGACAAAGGCACGCAAGCCAATACCCAACCTTTTCTCTTATTGCAAAACAAATTTTTGCAACCCTTGTTCCACAGTTGCGGTCGAACAAGGATTTAGTGTCGGAGGTAATATTTTGGACGAACATCGCTCAAGATTAGTTCCAGAATCAGTGGAGGCTCAAGATTGTGTCGATAATTGGATGAAGGTTCAATACCTACAATAAGAGATAGATTGGAATAATAAATCCGAATTCTTTAACGACGGAGATACCACCGCTATCGGTACCGGTACCAGAACAGGTAGTGACGACAGAGGGTAAAAGAACTGTTGGAGTTTGCAAATATTTTGGGGACCCTTATTTCTCATGCTAGGCACGCTTACGTGAGCTTAAGGAAACTGAAGTATAATCCGACGACATGTAACCCCTACGTACGGAATGCGTGGTTCGGATAGGCATAAGTTTAGGGTCATTTTAGGGCATATATATTGTGCTCTTTTTTTTTTATAAATCATTGTAACGAATTGTAAGGTGTTTAATAATAATTTATTATGTTCAAGCCCCCTCTTTCTCTGTTTTTTTTCTCAAATTTGATTGCAATTTACATTTTGAATACAATTTATATTGAATAATTCATTATTTTTTTATTTTATAATTTATTTTTAAGATTTTTAAATTATGAACCGAAATCGGCCGGAACTGGAATCGGAACCGGCCCGGAATCGGAATCGGAACCGGCCTGTACATGGCCACAAATTGGAACCGGCCGGTTCTGGTTCATACATGGCCACGAATCGGAACCACCGGTTTCAAACCGTGGTCATGACTACTCGATTGCTTAAAAAGTAAACTAAGACAGGCCAAATCGCTAAAACCCTAACCAATTGGTACTCAACCCCCATAAAATCTCATTGTGATCACAGATCGTGGCCAAAATGTCCATGGGGATCGATAAAAATAGTTATAAAGCTTTGGAAAGATTCCATGAGGTCACCCAAGTGGTTGGGCAATTCATCAATGTTTGCAATAAAGTTCATTGGGGTTTTGCCAAAGTTGTCTTTAAGAGGTTTAATAATGGGGCCCAGATCTCTCCCCCAGAATTAGTGGATTGGACAAGGAAGGGTCCAGAGCGATAAAGAGCCATAAACGAGGGATCTACCATTTTATCCACTCAATCGGGACCACCCCAAATATCTTTAAAATAAATTTAAGCTTCAAGGGTATAGAGATTTACTTGGTAAATTTCACATTTAATCACTCGAGCATAGCAATATATGCATTTTGATTTTGCTGCAATTAGATCACGACAATTAGTTCGTGTGCAAGTTATATTGAGGTGGACATGTAGATTGTGTTGGAGAAGCCTCATATCGGATTGCAAGTATGATTTCGAGCAATTAATATATTTTTAGTTTTTTTTGGTTGGATTGATATTTTCTTAGTCGACTCACAACTTTCTTTTTTTTTATAGAAAGAAAAAATTCCATTCATTTCTTAGAATAATACTCGAGAATAGACATGACATTGTTCGACGGCCGATCACTAGATTTAGTGATGAGCACGTGTCAAGATCTCCCACTTCATTTGCAACCGATTGCATTGCGTGTTTAAATTCAATGCTCTCATCACCATCGTTGTGCAAAAATACCAACATCAATACGTTGAAAGAACACATATCAAATACTTGTAAAGAACTCTCAAATCTATATCCAGATCTAGTTTGGGAAAGTAAAACCCCTAAATCTAGACCTAAATTTAAATCAGGAGAGGAGGGTGGCCTAATTTGGGAGAGGTTGTGGAGCCATGCCACAAATCCTCAATGGCCATTGATTGAATAGATTGACGGATTCAGATTTGGGCGTACTTAGATCTCTCAAACAAAGGTATCGAGTTTCTACTGCGTCGACCCGACAAGTGTGATGACTCGTGCAAGAGATGAGATGAATATGTTCTACAGTATATATTCACTCTTCATATCAAACAAACCTGTCGCATCAAAATTATTAAGAAATTCACAGCTAGATTGAGCTTGCACACTATTTATTAAAGAGTGCATCGCCCATCAATAGTTTCAAAATATTCTATAACTTAAGTTGTTGGATGAAATGGATAAATATATTATAATGAGAATTGTATATTGCTAGAATGGAGGAACATAGACAAGGATTTTTGTGTATTTTAAGCAAATTATATACAGTTCGTAACTTTCAAAGAGCTACTAAATTCAATTAAAGGGCAAAATGACATGAGAAGTGCCATAAGTTGTGTACGGAGATCACTTTGGTGCCACAACTTTTTTTCGGATTACTTTGGTGTCAAATCGAAGGAAAATAGATCACTTTAGTAACTCCGGCCAAAAAGCTGATATGTCATTTTTTTTTAAATGGTCTAACATGTACATGTGAAAATTATGTAGTTTTTTTTCTAATTTTTTAATCTTTTTCTTTTCCTAACTTTTTCCCAATTGCCGGTGCGGCGACCGGCCAGAGGAGAGGGCCGGCGAGGCCGACCACGTCAGCCTCTAGCGAAGCTCGCCCCGTCGGCCACTGGCGAGGGCAAGCCTCGCCGGCCCTTGGCTAGGCGAGGTTGCCTTGACCCAGGGGACGACGAGGTCAGCCTCGCCTTTGCTGAATGAGGCGAGACCTTGCCGTTACGACCCAGACGACGAGGAGGTCGGCCTCGCCAGATCTGGTGAAGCTCTGGTGGCCAGCAGCGAGCTTCGCCAGATCTGGAGAGGCCGACCTCGCCATTGCCTGGGTCGCGACGGCGAGATCTCACCTTGCCCAACAAAGGCGATCTCTTACTCTCGGCGAGGGTCACCGAGCCCCGACCAAGGGTCGGCGACCCTCGCCGACCACTTCGCCCACCACCACCGACCCTTCTCGGCAGTGGTGGGGTGGCAGCAGCAATGTTTGATTTTTTTTAAATATAAATAAATATAATATAAATTTTATTTTTATAAAAAAAAAGTACACGTCAGCGGACTAAATGGCGTCATTTTTTATTTTTAATGCCGATTGGACTTCTCCAGTGAGCCATGTAGGATTTTCGGTAACCCATGTCAACATTGATACTAAAGTGATCGTTTTTTTAAAAAATTTACACCAAAGTGATCTGAAAAAAAGTTATGACATTAAAGTGATATCCGTACACAAGTTATGGCACTAATAGTGTCCTTTTGCCTCAATTAAAGGACATCATTAGAAGACTACTTACTAAAATGGCATACTTCAATTTTGTTAATTATGATGGTAATTCCTTATTTGCTTTCTATAACTATTGTCGTCAGGTAAAAAAGTTTCTTACATTAAAGCGGTGAAGCATACAGTTCCAACAGTTTGTCCAATTTGTTCCCTTATATAGTTAATTTATTAATTAATTGATTTCATGGTTTTTTTATCGCCGATTTCATGGTTCGATATTAAGATTTTTTTTTTAAAAATCTACAGAGTGGTTATTATGAAAATTATTATAAAAACCGGCTCTAGCCATTTGCTTTTCTTCTTTTCTTCAAAAGAAAACTTGTTTAGAATTTGGTACGCTACATCAAACAATGGATAATTCTTTTCCACACCGTCTCACTATAATAGTAAACGTGGAGAATTTTACTCAAGTAGGCTTTTAAAACATAGGGGCTATCTATGAAAACTTGGGATCCGTTTTTATTTGAAGGAAAACTATTTTTATAAAATTATTTTTTAACTTTTCGATATTTTGACAATTGGAAAACTAGTCGATTTACGAAAAACATTTTCTATAAACTTAAAACAAGTTTAGATTGAGGGAAAATGACTTTCCTTTCTAGTAAGAAGGAATCACTTTCCCTAAACCACCAAATAAATAAAAATTAATCATTGTCAATGAAACAAATGCACTCTTCAATTTAAAGTTACCATACTGAACTTCAAAAAAATCAAAGAAATATTTAAGGAAAAAAAAACAACTTCTGTTTTGCAAATTGGAGACTTTCTTGTTTGAGAGAATCATACTGGAACAATTATTGTCCAATTTAGTTAGTTTTTAATGCTTTTTGTTAATTATGATCTATCAATATTCTATTCTCATCCATGGTAATATGTGCATCACAATTGCTCTGCCAAGCTTGGGATGGTCTCGGTCATTTGCTCAATTTTTTGTGAGATTACACGTGAAATTAAATGACAACTTATGAAAATTGCGGACTCTGCATGCTATCCATCTATTATAGGGATTTTATTGATTCTTAATACGGAAGAAATGTTACATAAATTATATTTTTATGGTTGTTAATGCGGTAATTTATACCAGTCAAATCAAACGATTGTGACCCCTTTTTTTCTCTCTACAATGCCAACATAATATATAATTGCCATGAGAAATGATATGTTTTATCAAAAAATTGAATTTAGACAACATTCTCAAAGTAAACAACGATTCCATCAAACCGATAGCATCGCATGTGAATGAAGAGTTCAAATTAACAAACGATACGAACTAAGAATGTCGTCTTTATTTTGTTCGATTGAGGAAGATCTATATGAAATAGGATAAAATTCAACGAACAATTTATACGGAAATATATATTCCAATTACACAGATGAAATGAATAAAAAGCCCAGAAGAAGCATATGTATACATATAAGAAAGTGAAGGCCTAGATAAGCAAACAGGAAACAAAGGCCACAAGGCCCAAGACCAATAGAAGAATAAGTGGATATCCACATTTGATTACCTTACATGTTAATTAGCCATCACCAATTAAATTTCCATTTTCCCCTCAATATCATTCATCGAGTACTCGACAATCACATAAAAACCATGCTTTGCCTAAATTAAAAATTTAGTAATAATGACTTTTGGATTTAATATTTACATAAAATTGGGAAAAGATATTCATTTTTTATTTATACTAATAACATATTCATGTCTCCAACTCAGTTCATCTTACTATTAGATTATTACATAGATGAACCCAACAAGGAGTATGAACCATAAAAGAAAATACCTATTAAACCGATCAAAGGTATACCGATTACAATAACTATTATCCAGAGAAACCCTTTCGGTAGTATTGGCCATTTATCCCGCTTTCCTCCACCATTTCTTTCGTTAAGTTGTCATGTTAAAGATATCAACAGCCATAGAAAATTATGAAGTGCGATCCTTTCGAATGGGTTAAGACAATTCTTATTATTACTTAGTATTCTACTATTCTTTTTTCTTCTCTTCATTGAAGAAATAATTGTAAAATAAAACAGCAAGTACAAAAATGAGTAATACCCCCAGTAGAGACTGGTATGATTCATTTCAACATTTTGTTCGATTGGATCTGATTGTGTCGTAGCTCTATAATTTGAATTAGGTTTATCGTTAGATGAACTGAATTCTTGATATCAACCCTATAAAAGAAAGGAATAATAACACAAATGGTCCATGAACTTTGACTCAATGTACAATGTGGTACTAGAACTTTTAATTTGTTCAATGTGATCTCTTAACTTTAGTCCAATATATAATGTGATCCCCGAATTTTCAATTTGTTCAATGTAGTCTCGAGACTATTGGTACATATTCAATTTTTTTTTTGGTAAAGTAAGATGTACATATTCAATTTAATCTCTAAACTATATGAAAATATTTAATGCTTTCCTTCCATTAATTTAAGTTCATGGACACCATTGAATATTTTCATATAGTTCAAGAACTAAATTAAACTTGTACCAAAAGTCCACGGATCACATTGAACAAACTAAAAGTTCAGGAACCACATTACACATTGAACCAAAAGTCATATACTATGTTGACATTGCATATCTAGCAAAAATTCAAAGACCATCTGTGTTATTTTTCTAAAAAGAAACGACAGGTACAACCAAGTCTCAGCTAACCATCGCACTACGGAAATGGGATAGGTCCAAAGAGGACGAAAAGAGAAATTTTAGGGTATTGAACGTCTCGGTGAATATAATCTAAGGCCACGTTTGATTGTCCGGATTTCTAAACAGGATAGGACTAGATAGGATAGGATAAGAAATCCTGAGATTTCTTCAAATCCTGTCCATTGTTTGGTGGACTACGGATTTAAAGTCAGATAGGATAATTTTTATTTTTATTGTTTTGCTATTCACGGGTCCGGACGAGTTAGTGAAGGAAAAAAAGTCGAGAAATTTTTTCAGTAAAAGCGCATAAAGTGTGGGGAAGAAGATGATGGCGAATTGAGTGTAGCGTTTCTGGAAAAATAGGCATTAAAAATCCTATCTGGGTCTATTCCACTTCCCCTAGAATTTTTTTATCCAGGTTATATCCGGTCTATATCCTACCTTATTCTATCCCGGATCACCACTAAACACAGAATAGGATAAAGTATATCATATCCTGACTTTTATTCGATCGACCAAGTGCACTTTAGGGGTTTTTTTTAGGTGGGTGTTTCCTCCATATGAAATTCATGTGTCCATTAAGCATGAGGTCGAAATACGCCTTTTGAGAGAGAATTGAATGATGCTCTGTTGCTTGAGGTGGGAATGAACTCTCTTCACCGAACTGAGGATATTCGTCTGACCGAGAAAGCAAGAACGCAGGATATTCGCCGCATTTCTTCCACCAACGAACATTCACCCTCACCTTCCCCGTCCTCCACTTATACTCTCCTCCTCCGCCTCGCTCCCACCTTCCCCCTTCCCCCTCCCGCTCCCCTCCGGCGCCTTCCCGTCGCCGCCCGTCGCGGTGGTTTCTCAGCCGTCCCGGGATGTGGCCATGAAGTTCGGCAAGAGCCTGAGCAACCAGATGGAGGTGACGTTGCCCGAGTGGCGGGACAAGTTCCTGTCCTACAACGAGCTCAAGCGGCGGCTGAAGTCGATCCACCCGAGGCCCAGCGAGAGACCCATCAAGCGCCCCAGGATGGCCGACGCCCCGGGGTGTTGGTGCTTGGATCCTGTGCTGGCGGAGGAGGTCGAGTTCGTGCGGCTGCTGGAGGACGAGCTCGAGAAGTTCAACGCCTCCTTCGTCGAGAAGGAGGAGGAGTACATTATCAGACTGAAGGTACTTCGATTATCTCTTTGCTCTGTTCTTGTGGTTTTGCGTCATTTTCATTTTTTTGTTGTTTCTTGAATCGGCAATAGAACAGAGAGAGAGAACTTGGCTTATGGTAATGTGATGTCTATGTTAGGGACATAATGAATAGTAAGGCACTTATTTATGGAGTTCTTTTGCTTTAGAATGCGTCTAATTCTATTCCTAAATCGGTAGCTTTTCCAAAAAAAAAAAAGTGCTCTCTTTCGAGCGTTTCTTGATCAGTAACTTTTCTCTTTCCATTGATTTAATCACATGCTTGTGGTGTGAGACTATACGAGGTTCCGGTGCGATTTTGTGTCTACTGCTCTGAACACTGACAAAAGAAAACGACGAGTTATGCTTGTGCCAAATGTGTTTGCTGCCCTGGGGATTGAGCAGTAGTAAGGGCGATTCCATGCTTTCCGCTCGGGAACCAATGGTTGTGGGTTCGAGTCTTGCCATAGGAATAAGTGGGGAGCCATGGCAGTGGGTTGCTGTGCGAGTTCCCCTCCAAGTTGCCAGCTAATTAAGGTCGCGCCCCTAGGTTATAAAATAGATTGCCTTTCTGCAGCTTGGTCTTCAAGTTCCACATCAGCCGTGCCTGAGAGATTATTTGGGAGTGGTACAGACATAGTTGGCACACTTTCATATGTTCTTTCACTGGTTTTAAAGAATAGCGGGTTTTTTACCCTTTTCTCTATACAGCGGAGAGTAAACTCAGTGATATTCTTGTTTAAAATGGAACAAGAAAAACATTTTTGTTTATTATGGTGTGGTTAGACTGCTCTAGTATTAAGCTGCCTAGAGTCAACAAGAAGTTATCGGCTAAATACATTTATGACTTTTGAAAGAGCGATAAATTTGGGAAAACAGTGCAACCATCTTGGATCACATAAAGTGGACAGACTTGAACACTTATTAGGGACAGATTCAATTTGTTCCTATACTTTGATTGTGTGACCATAAATTTACTAAGTAATTTAAGCTAAACATGGTGATGATGGGACAAATGCTGTTAGAACTTGGAAGGGCAGCAAAAAGCATCGTCGATATTTCAAATTTGACACCAAAAGGCAATGAAAATCTCTATGGCTAGCAGTTCCAAGTAAAGCAGAAATAGAAGCTAGTCTCTCCCAGCTTTTGACTTTTGAAAAGGAATGTCAAAATATCAAGTTATGTTCTAGAGTGTATGGAATAAGATTAACACATGTTTTTCTGAAGTTTACTCTTTCTGGCTAAAAGTTGCTAGGAAAGGTGTCACCTTTGAAGAGTAAATTCAACAGTAGTTGCAGGTTAAAAGCCTAAGCCACCCTTAATTGGTGAGCAGCAACTAACGGTTTTCTGCTGTGGGGTCCTCTAATTCAGTTTGAATATAGGAATTGAGATGTGTCTTTATATGTTCTTCAATGTAATTGTAATGATTAGTCTCCCCGTAAAAGATGGAAGTGTTAGGCAAAACTGATCCATGTTTTAGATACTGAAATTAAAGGGAGAGGTAAGCAAAGAGATTGCTGAAGCATACTGGGAGAGGATAATTGACTCTTGTGCCTTATATTATCTGATGCAGGAATTACAAGATAGGGTCGCTGAATCAGAGAATGTTAGCGCAGAGATGATAAAAATTAGGAAGGAAATTGTAGACTTCCACCGGGAGATGGTTTTGTTAGAGAATTATAGTGCCCTCAACTATACAGGTACCATTTTCTCTCTGACCTCGGCCCTTTTGAGTTGATCATTTTTCATGGCATTCTTGTCAAGGTAGACTAGTATCTACGTTCTGTTTACCCAACTCACAGAAGAACTCAAGCTGTAATCATTTTCCTATATATTTCTTACATATCGATTGAGTCATCCACCATGGTTCAAGGAATTAAGAGACAAAATAGATGTTACCACTGGTTCAACTTGTCAAGTTGTTATCTTGTGTGCGATTCTGCTAGTATTTGGCCCACAAATTTTTTGGGCGGCTTTTTTCCCAGTTCTTTTAAAAGAATATTGTCTCGGATAGCAATTGATCTTTTATGCTAACGCTAGGCAAACCTAGATTTCATTTGGTGGTATTGCAGCTTTGTTGGTAGATGGCTCGCGTCATGAGATACTGGCTTGCCATCTGACGCTTGATGACAAAGTTTAGCTCTATGAATTGGTAAAATTTGCTAATTCACCAAATTGTGGTCATATGGAGGAATCATGTAACAGATTTTCATTTCTTTGTCTTTTGTGATGTTAAGTAGAAGGCCAGTAAGGCAAAGCGATCTTCTGGTTCCTCAGTGGTTCTATATGACGTAACACAGAAGTGTTTCCATCAAGTAATTATAAATAATTGGAGCATTGTCAGGAATTGTGTTGTGTCGCATGATTTAATCTGAGATCAATAACTCATGCGGTCTTAAACAGGACTGGTGAAAATCCTGAAGAAGTATGACAAGAGGACAGGAGCTCTCATTCGCTTGCCCTTCATACAAAAGGTCTCGCAACAGCCATTCTTCACCACTGATCTGCTTTACAAACTCGTGAAAGAGTGCGAGAGCATGCTCGATCACCTCTTCCCTAATAATGAAACCCCAGATTCAACTGAGGTCTCTGATGCAAGTGAACAGTATGATCTGACAGCTTCCACCTCAAATGGGAGTGGCAATATGTTTAATGCGAACAAGGAACTCATAGAGATCAAGCCAATGAAGAGCTTGAACATGAAGAGCACCGTGTCAGCATTAAGGGTTCTGAAGGAAATCCGCAGTGGAAGCTCGACTGTGAGTGTGTTCTCTTTACCACCCTTGCAGATTCAGGGATTCGACAAAACATGACATAAAATCCCTGTTCTTGAGCAGGCTGCCAAATAGCAGTAACATTTGTTTGGCAAATGCATTGTGTTACACTTCTATTTTTCCCTTTTTTCCTTGCATGCATCATAGATGCATGATTTATACACTGACTGTTGTGTAAGAGGATGCTGAAATATATGGAAAAGTTATCACATACTAGTAGGTTTGTGCATAAGAATCCTTCAGACTGTTGTAACTTCTATCTTGCAGAAGGAGGATATCATGCAGTTTTCTTCTTATGGAACTTATTTGTCGTTGAAATCTGAATACCCTCCTTCAAATATTGCTATGTGCACAAGATAATGCTAAGGTCAACTCATTCCTTCCTTGCAAGATGGATAGATTATTCTGATATAGCTAGCAAGGATCACCTAGAGGGAGGTGAATAGGTGATTTAAATAAATTCTTTACCAATTTAAAGTGGAAGTAAAAAATCAAGAACAAAATCTGAACAACAAGTAGATTTTGATCAGACTTTGTGACAAATGTTCTTGTGAGCAGTATAAATAATATAATAAGATATTAGAGATAGAGAAAACTGCACACAAGTTTATAGTGGTTCGGCTTATAGTAAACCTACGTCCACTCTCCCACGCTAACAGCCTACTAGCTGGATTCCATTAATTAAATCAATGAGAAGTTACAGCAAGTTGTGCCGCTTAAACCCAAGCACTTCTTCCCGAAGCTGGTGTTGCTTATACCAAGCCGATAGATCACACCATCTCACACCTAAGCACACGCTTATAACACTGTCTATACCTCTCAAATGATTACACGTTTAAGCTCACGAAAGACAAGAGATTGAATTGGAGTATGCTCAGACTTTGGACTTGTTGATTCTTGATTTTTTTCTCTATCTTCTGCTCCCCGTTGATCTCCTTTTATACTCCTCTACTTCCAAACTAGCCGTTGGACAGTCTTCAAAGGATCATCTTTCAATATTCACCTTTGGACAGATTTGTATAAATTAGATTGAGTAGCTGTTGGTTAACAAAATATGAGTCCCGTTGATTCTGGTCGCCTATACAATCAGAATGTTGGTTTTTATAGGTAGAGCTTTATCCGTTGAAGTGCATACTTGTCATAATGTTTTGATTGTCCATCAATTAGACTGAGATTGAGTCAATCAAAACCTTCCTATTGTAAAATCCATACCAGATTACTAGCTGTTATATTTCATTCCGAGTGAGTTTTGCTTCTGCGTCTGAAAAACTTCAACGTCTGTGTCTACATAACTTCTGCGTCTGAAAAACTTCAGAATCTACGTTTGCATAACTTCTTCGTCTGAAAAATTTCTAATTCAGAACTTGAGTTAGCGTAGGTCTTCAGTAAAATCTGAATATTAGAGCCTGAATGACTTTCATGGTAAAGTCTGAAGATCTAATGTCTAAATCTGAACTTTTGGTTGTGAGTCTAAACTTTTAGTTCTGATTCTGAACTTCTCATTCTAAGTTTGAACTTTCTCATTCTGAGTCTGAATCTCTTTTGCTTGAAGTTCTTTCACAATCTGAACACGAACTAGATCAAGATTGACATATGCTTTTCTTCCAAAAATGACTTCCTAAATCAAAATACTTCAAAGCATTTATCAGACTTACAAAATACTCATGGACAGTTTTGTCAACTTCAAAATGTATTGGGAATTTTTCTTAACACATTCAACCTTAGAAAACCTGTCTTGAGCTTTTTTGAAGTTTATGTTAATGTAATTTGAAGGACGAGCATCTCCATGTTATTGTATTTTTGTGCATCACCATCTAAGTTTTCCTTGGTTGTATACATCTCAGGCTCTTACTCCTCTGCGCGAGGAAAGCCTTAATCTTTATATACCCGAACTAAGGTCTTCAAAAGTGATCTCAAGGTCACGTTCCTTCTCCTTCCTCCTCCGTATAGACGCTCAGAAAAATTCAGTGTTTGCTGATTGACATTGAAAGAGGAACTCCACGACAGCATCGCACAAGAACCTGCTGGAGTTGTAGATAAGCGGGTTGGTGTCCCTGTGCCTTAGCCCTAAAACATTACTCTCTAGATTCATAACGAATCGATCAAATCTGGGGATTGAGCAAGCTTGTCGCTTGTCGCTTGAATGTCTCGGGATACTGACCAAAAAATTTCTTGGGACACTCCATTTTGCGGTAATTATTGGCCGTCGGTACCACAACAACGCCCTGATAACAATATAGTACGATTGTTATACTATCTTTACTACTTTCAGATTATAAAACGAAACACAATTTGTAGGCTATATGACTTACTACTTTCAGATTTCTTTCAAATGCTTACTCGAGGGTCAACGACTGCCATTAACACACCTTCCAGAAGCACACCAAGGCAAACAAACAGCATGGTGACAAAACGAGGTGAGGTGACGATGCACAATGCTCAATTTAGGACTCTCGAGGATTATGGATTCGTTTCCCAATTGGAAGTCACCGAAATTCCATATCTTTTACGTGGGATCTAAGTAATGTGCCTTGCGATTAGGATCACAATAGCTATGGATTATGAAATAAAATGTTTGAAGGTTTGTCGATGATTGGTTATTGTAGTTCATTTCGCATACTATTTACACAAAGCATTGGTCTGTAACGGTGCACGCACAACAAAAGACACAATAAGATTTGCCCACATAACATCTCACAGTTGATGCAATTTCTTTATCTTTGTAATTTACTTGCGGAGAGCGTGAGTTCGCGACAAGTTGTCTGTCCAAGAAACGAATGCAGCAAGACTTCTATTCTGGCAAGAGTATCTGCACCTGTACACCTTTAATAATTGAATTATCTTTTGGAAATCCTCCAATTATGATATCATTAGCACTGACCCTTGAACTAAAAAGCATCTCTGGGGGGATTCATTTCATAAATTAATGGTAGGTTGCAGTTTAAATACCCTATTGAAGCAAGTGGTCCACATCCAAGTCAGCAAAACAGTTCATCTTACTGTTATTTATATCATAGCGATGGATTATTCTTTCTGAACATATAAAGTTTCTTTGCTTATCTCTTTGCCGTGAAGGCAAGGCCAAACCTGTCTGTGGAAAATCTCAAGCGATGACCAAATGTCATTTCTTAGTCTTATTTCCCCACCATATTTTCAAACATCAACAGCTTCTTCACACGCTATATATGCATATGGGCAGATTATAACTCATCAAGAAACCAACATCACAAAGCCATTTTCCTTCCATCTAAAAAAGATGACATCACAGGCCAAGGGATTTGTGGATGAGATGAGGATGGTGTCGATGAAACTGCACACCAGAGAGCAGGCAAGAGAGGGAGAGAAGGAAGTGAAGGGACCAGAGGAGAGGTCGGTCTCCAAGTGGGAGCCAACCGTTGATGGGTATCTGAGGTTTCTTGTGGAGAGCAAGCTGGTGTATGACGCACTTGAGGGCATTGTTGACAAGCCTGATTTCCCTTACTGTGAGTTCATCTTTCTGATTCTTGATTGCCAGAGGAGTCCAATTTGATTTTTGCTTTTGTGGGCCAAACAGATTTGTGTGGGTAGGTTGAAGTGTTTGGTGGGATCTCCTTTTTTTCTTTTCTTTCACTATTTGATGAAAAAGTGATTCTTTTTCTACAGCGTTTGTCGAGTTTATGAGATTTCGATCCTGTCAAATTCAATGTGTCGAATGGAAGCAGGATCGATCTAGATGGGCTAGAGGGGATTATTGTCTCTGATTTCTATGGGTTTCGTGTAATTTTAGGCTAAATTTCTCCTTCTCTCTCTTACATTAAGTTGGGATGGAGTGATCAAGGAAACAAGAAGGGATTTAAATAATTATGAGAGAAATAAAGAAATGATATAAAATATAGTTTGGACGCATGTGAGGGAAAAGAGATAAAAAAAAATTATTATGACATAACTCTCCAATTTAAAATGTATAACATCGTGGTGTTTTCTACCTAAAGATATATGTCAATTTAGAAATAGAAACTAACTTGAGAGCTTTATCGAATTTTACTATTCAATTCAATTTCGACTCACGTTTTATAAATTTGATACTTCGCTTCATAATTTCTATCTAGATTAGATTATGCCTACGGTGATTCATTCCTTGAGAATGCATCTTTGATGAACACAAACAGATATTGCAATGCGTTTATTTCACTGAAAAATTCATAATAAAAAAAAGTATTTTCCATGGAAATTATTTTCAAGGAAAATAATTAATTTTCATTTGTTTGGTGATTTAGGGAAAGTGATTTCTTTCTTCCCTAATCTAAGATCAATTAGTTTTCCGCATCCAAAAATCGGAAAGTCAGAACACAATTTCTCGTAAACAATTTTCTTTCAAATTAGAATATATATTAGACCACATCCCTTCATCAGTTTGGTGAATCGTTTTGGATTCTATTCGGCTCTTACTCTTTTTCGTTTGATTTCCAGATGCTGAATTGAGAAACACTGGCCTGGAAAGATCTGAGCAATTGGGGAAAGACCTTGAGTGGTTCAAAGGCCAAGGCCATGGAATCCCAGGGCCATCTGGTCCAGGTGTGGACTATGCATGTTATCTTCAAGAATTGTCAGAGAACGACTTTCCTGCCTTCATCTGCCACTTTTACAATTTTTACTTTGCCCACACTGCTGGCGGTCGAATGATTGGCAAAAAGGTGAACAAAAAACATAATACTTGCTACTCCGTCTATCTATGTTCTTTTTTTTGATAAATCAAGTCTGCACAAAAACTGATATGATAAGCTTGTAATATTGTATACATGTACAAGCAATTTTGTTGGCCACACAATGTATGTTCTAGTGTATCCATTTTTGTTAAGCATCATATATGGTTTCGATCTGGCGTTGCACGCGCTTGAATTGTTACGCCGCTACATAAGTCTTGTCCAATGCTAAATTGGCAAGGTGCGTTATGTAATCCTGTTAAATTACTTTTTTTTCCTTCTTGTTCAAGATATTCAAAAGTTGCATAACTTGTCTCAAGGAACTGTGATTGGCATAATTAGTCATAAACAACTAGGAGTAGGGACATGCACAAGATTGTGTTGAAAATCAACCCTCTTACTCTGATGCCTCAGGTTGCTGGGAAGATACTCAACAACAAGGTCTTGGAGTTCTACAAGTGGGATGGTGAGCTCAAGCAGATTTTGCAGAATCTGAGGGACAAAATCAATAAAATCACTCTGGTGCTGCTCCAGCCTCTCCCTCTAATTGCTTTTTCTATCGTCTCTCTTGGTTCTCAATCTGTTTTCCTTCCTGCGGTGACTAAAACATTGTCTTTTGGTGTTACCTAGGGCTGGACTAGGGAGGAGAAGACTCATTGTTTGGAGGAAACAGAAATATCTTTCAATTACTCAGGAGACATCCTTCGTTTGATACTGTCGCCAGTGCAAAACTAGGGCACGTGCGTGGGCACGGGTTAAATGTTGTCACCAGACTGTAACAACAGTGTATCGTATGGATTTCCATTCCGAAGAATTGTAAAGATTCAGAAAGAATATATCATCATTCATTCGCGTCCAAGATTCTACTCAGGTTACAACAAGAATTGCTTTACCAGTGAAAATTGCAGTGCCAGACGCTGAAGACTTCAATGTGTTGCAGACTTGGCCGAGCCAAAAAGATCGCTGCCATTTTACAATGTCTGCAGTCGTGTCATTTCAACTAACATAAGCTAATTATGACACATTAAGTAATTAAATTACACTAGCTTTGCATATTTACAAGATCATTGCCATGACCTCAGAGCTCTGCCACCATTGGAGCTCTTTGAGCAACGTCACAACGATAACTTTTCAATCATCATTTCCTTGAGGGAACTCACTAATCTGTGGAACACCTTAAGATTGCTACCTATTTTCTCCTATAAAAAGAAACAGACTCGTCAAAAAGATGATCCCATAGCAGCAACAGGCATAGGCCGGCCAATATGCCGGGCTTCGAAAAATAGGATAAAGAAATAATGTGCAATACCTCGTTTAGCAACTCAAGCCGTTCCAAGATTGGAATCAATTCTTCACACAACGGAGATACATCCTGTGCCGAATTAGGCTTGGAACCGTATGAAATAGCTCGACTAGTCCCCATTGTGTCAGATGAAAGCAAACTGCCAAGAAAGTGGGATGTTCATATGAGAGAGAGAGAGAGAGAGAGAGAGAGAGAGAGAGAGAGAGAGGACAATGTCTGTACCTATCTTTAAAATGGATGAGGAGGACGTTAAGAACCTGCTCCGCCAGTGGAAGCAACAAAGTGATTAGCTGATCTTTATTGCCAGCAATGCGGCACATTTCTACCATAGCAATATACCTCCTGAAGAGAGCGAAAACATCATGAAACTTATCAGAATATCTGATACACAAAAACCACAATAGACAACTTCAAATTCTTATACCACAGATTAACAATGCATATAAGGAATAAAGAATTATGTGAGACTGCACCCATGCGAATCACAAACACAGAAGTTGCCCAGGTAAACATTAACACGAGAATAATTATTCCATTCCAAGAATGGTGGATGCCCATATAATTCTAATCATGGCTTCTATTAAAGATATTTCTGATAAGTTTAAAATTACTCTGAAGTCAACCCATTCCTTGTCACTATCTGTGATGTAAGGATAACAAGAAGGGCGTAGGACAGCAAAATTGGAAGAACTCTAGCTATATGGTAGATTTCTGGGCAGGCCTCATAGCATATATACGTGAAGATCATTCATCCCCTCCTAGAATCATAAAAATTGATTCTTGGTTCTCAAAATTTAGTATGTTAATTATACTTTCATATTTCAATTCCTTGCATTTGTTTTGGTTATTAAATCCTTCAAAAACTGTAACAAGCATAACTTGTCATAAACATATAACAGTTATCCGTCTTTGTCATAGTTTCCAAAACATCAAAACACCACATGACAACAAGCTTTGGATAAAGGAAAATCCTTGCTACAAAAATCTAGATTGTAAACACTTTCATTTACATGGTAGATACCTTTTCTGCAGGTTGTCATATGCTGAAAGTGTGTCTCTTTGAAGACACATGTTAATGATTTCATCCACCTCCTGTCTTGACAGTTCATTTATGTTTTGAATCTGCACTTGCAACACACATAGATAATAAGAACAAGACAATCCACCGACCGACCACCACCATAACAGACAACAACAATTGTTTCAATAGCAATATTTACAAGGTAACTGTATTCTGACCACTTATAGGAACACAACACACGCTTGAGAGAGAGAGAGAGAGAGAGAGAGAGAGAGAGAGAGAGAGAGAGCAAGCGAGCTATATTAGTTATGTCTTTTGCCTAAGTACACCTTCATTAAAAGCAAGGACTTCTCCTCAGCTGCTCTCTCAAGTGCACTTGTCCCAGAATTAAGAAGAGATGCAAGTAATGTCAAGGTAGGTTGTAGTGATGCAGCAGCAGTACGGTAATCACCACCATCAGAAACCTACAACAAGACATTCTGGTCAATAAAAGTTCTATCAACCTGATAAAATCTACAAACATATCTTCAGCGAAAAAGATTTCCACATATATACCTGCAGTCGTAGCATCTTTTTAGTGACAAGATAATATAGATAAGACATCAGGCTAAAGCATAGCCGAAATGAGCTTAACTCTGACTTCTTTTGACTCTGTCCATGCCAAATAGAATCAAACAACTAGGTCAGATTAATAAGATATTTCATCATATGTAGAAGTACAATAAGATTACCTCAAGAACACATACTTGTTGAGCAAAACTAGGAATGCCAGATTCAAAAGAAAAGAGAGCACGCATCATGGCAAAGAGTGCTTGGACAAAACCGTACTCATCAATCTCTTCGAAAGGCCAAACCTATGTTAAAAAAGAGAAGATTTCTTAAAGATAATTACAGGCTGGTCAATGCAACAGCTAATGGGAATTAGCTAAAACTTATACATGATTCAATGAAGCTAAGTTGAATGCATTAAGCTATCAGCTGCACAATACATTAAAAAGGCCATTACCTTACTTAGGATACCAACTACAAGATTCATCTGCTCAATTGTCAGTTCATCACCAGCAGAAATATCTTGCCAAAGAACTTGATCAAAGAGTAGTTGATGTCCTCTAACAAAATCTATAATCTCACGGACAATTTTATTCTTCACCTATTACAGATAAACAAAAGCAATATGTTGACAAACAAAAAGAATGTGATTGAACTAGACAAATTCAACAGGAGCATCATGGCATCACGGCAAGCTTCAGATAGCTATGTAGGTATTCAGGAAGAACGAGCACTCTTTGTTTTTTTTTTTTTTTGGTAAGGACGAGCACTCTTTGTTAATTTGCATGCAACTCAAAAAGCATCATCAATAAAATGGGAAACTGTAGCATTTAACTTGCAGACTCGGTTGTTGGTTTCACTGCAACATAGGGGTGGTCAATGAGGAAAATCACAATTGAAGTGCTAGACATTTTTTAGGCTTCTTTGTTTCACAGAATATCAATGATTTGGAAAAAAATTTCCTAATCTTGATCATTTACATCTCTTAGGAAAAGAGGTAATGGAAAATATTCTCATTATCAACAAAAATGTATAGGCAAAAATTATTGTTAATAATGAAATTATTTTTCATTGACTCGTTTTTTGTAAGAGATAACAATGATTAAAGTTAGGAAAATATTTTCCAAATTGTTGATTTTCCACGAAACAAACGGAGTCAAAGTAGTCACAATAGGCATAAACATTTTATTTGGGTCATTTGAGCCTTAAGTGCATTAGAAAACTCACAATCAAGGTCTAGAATCATCACATATGATGTAGTCCATTGTGGCGTGAAAGTTTCGAGCATCACATTTTGGTTGTATGTTCAATATCAAAAGTGATGTTTAAGTTTTACATTGCTTTGTTTTCCACTTGATGAAAGTGACGTAATGAAATTTTACAAAAGTTGGTAATTTGAAAACAATCAAATATATGTCAGCGAACTATTCAAATAAGCGCTGGTAACGTGGTGCCAGTTGGTTATTTAACTGAATCAGATATGAACTCACTCAAATTAGCGTTATTAATTATAGAAAGTAAATTTCGAAAAATAGGTTACATATGTAAATAGACCTTTGGTAAACTATGCAAATAAAAACTTGATCAGTTATTACAAATTGGTAATTTGGAAAAAATCAAACAAAAGTCAGTGACCTCAAAAAGTAGAAAACTTAATCAGACAAAAGTTGTTAAGTCACTCAAATTAAGATAAGTAATTTGATATGCCATAAGAGTTAGTAACCTTAAAACATTGGTAATATATATAGTCTCTATAGAATTTGCTCTTTAGAAAGTGCAAAAGAGGGGGTAAAGAGGAAATTATCTTTATAATATAAAACCTGCCAATTCATTAGTAGCTGAATATCAGTAATTACACTCTTTGGCGAAGTGGACATTCAAAGAATGGAACTATTAGGATAAAAGAAATTCACTGACCTCAAAAATATCAGATTTTTCTACCAGTGATGTTAGGGAGAACACTAATCGTAAAATGGGAGTAACGACCATTCGCTGTTTGTCAACTTCAGCACCCACATAACTTCGATTGTTAGAGTCTACAAGCCTTCGGGATCCCTGACACAGGATTTATGTTAGCTTAAAAGAACATAATGATTAAAATACCCAGAATAAGCAAATTATAAGATACATCACCTGCATACTCACTGCCTTGCTTGAGGAAATATGCTCCAAGGCACCCATGGATAACAAAACCTGGGCCCCAGATTTGCCATATTTGTTGCTAATTCTCAAAAGAAAAGCAAGTTCAGCCTCAAGAGTACACGCTCTTTGCATCGAGTCAAGGGAATGACGACCGTCCTAACAGGAGGAGAAAAAAACCTTTAAAACATAACTCCGACACTTACTTGGAGAGATGACTTATGTAATTGGACTAGAGGAAAGCATCATCAATAACAGTCGTGACAATAGAGTCTGATTTCAAGAAAGAAAGCTTCAAATTTTTAACATGGGGTACTGAAACAACTTCACATGGAATGCATCAACCATGAGAATGAACCAAAGAGCAGGAAATGCCAGATGCTGACACTGCAAAATTAAGTCCACATTTCAATTTAGGACTGAGAGACTTCTTTTTATTAAATATTTTGGCCGAAGACAATACAATTCACTATATGGTAATATTCTGATAGTCAAAAAAAAATCCTGTATTTAATATATAATACAATTAACAACACCATCCATACAGAAACTTTTACAGGTGAAGCACAGCACAACCACCCTTTCTGGCTGTCCATTTCACGTCCAATGCCAAAAGTAAACAAATGAACAATCTCACCCATTAAAGTTAAGTAAAGAAACTTAGAATAAGAAAGCTAACAAGCAAAATTAAAATATGACATCGATTATCCTCTATTTATCTGAATGGATAGAGACATAGAATGAAAATACCCTTTATAGTGTAATTTATAGCTCATATTATAGTTACTCACATGAGATTACAAAATATTTCATATAAATTTACAAGCCAACAAACCTGGAAAGACACATTGGTAATGTTCATGAAGCAAGACCTCAAGAATCCCCTGCTTTGGAGTTGGTTCAAAAAATATCTATCATGATCTATACAAACAAGTGCATCCAAAACGTAGAATGCTATTGTTTTCCCAGGTTCACTGCCTTGACTCGCATCCTTTATCACCTGAAGATTGCAACCAATAAAATAAACAGGGAAACAAAAGAAGGAACAACTCTAAGGACCAATAAAAGTGACAATGATAAAACAATGTCCACGTTGATAATCATACAGGAGATGGAATACAAGAATTATTAAACTTGACAAGGTTATATTTGTGTGGGATAAAATTTCTTTGTTGTTGCCGTTCTTGTACACGATTGTAGCGCAGCTTAGTAGCAGCAACAACCAACAAGTCTTATCTCACTAAGTGGGGTCTGCTAGATGGATCCTCCTAAGAAATTCCGTTTATTTTCTTTCAAGTCTTCAAAAAGGTCCAAATACATGAGATCTCTCCATATGCCATGTCTTTTAAGATCTTCTCACGAGAATTAAATGGCAACCATTCCAACTGAATAAGCCACCTCAAATGAGGTTCTCTTATCTTAAACCTAATTGTTGTCACACCAACCTTTTCTCAAGTAAACTCAATCAGAATCATATCTTTCCTTAAGCACCTATCAATCCAATGTAGCATTCTCATCAATGCTCATTTTGTGTGGATCAATGCTTAACCTAGCATTCTGTATCATAAATCATCATCAACCTTGTTGTCATTTTATAGAATTTACTTTCAAGTTTAAGTAATGTTCTGCTATCGCAAGACCAAAAACAAAGATAAAAGTTTGCAAAGAAGATGGATCAATTGTGAATCATCAATGAAATACGTAAGGATCCTAAACTTCCTTATCATTTGCATTGATGAAGAGCAAAATAGCAAGTTCATAAGCCATAAAGAATTTCCCCCACTCCTAATCATGTCGATAGTGTGTTCATGATGAAGAGAACGTACAAAATTCCTTGGGTTTAGATAATCAACGGGTCAAAGCATAGCAAATGCAATCCATTGAGATTTACTATATGTCTTCTAATATACGTCATCTAAGTGGATATTTTTTGGTAAAGTTTTTTTTTTTGGTAAAGTCATCTAAGTGGATATGATATGCCCTTTAACAAACTTTACTCTGATTTGAGGTTCTCACAAACAAATCCTCATAACCCTAGTCGTCAAACAATTACTCACCAGATCAAGGATACCTTGGGCTTCCTTCTTGATGATAGAAAAGTTTGCACAAGCCAATTCTAGCTGCTCTTTATCAAGCTGAAAGAAAAATATAAAAACTAATCAAGCAGGAACTTTATTGCTCCAAGCAAAAGCTGATCACAAACTCATAAGTGTTTCATCGTGAATGTAAAAAGGTGGAAACCTTTTGGAGATCCATATCATCACCATCCTGCTCATCAACTAAGCATCCAAGAACTTTTGCTGGAACATCTGGATCAAGCACATGTTGGCAGTACTGAAAATAACTGAGGAGCAATGCATATTGCCTGAACAAAATATGTGAGGTGGAAGTTCGGTTAACAGCTAAAGAAAATGAAGAAGCAAAATCAATTTCCTTCAGTTGCAACATACCGTCTCCTCAAGGGTTCTGATGATTCTCTTCTTAATATTGCTATGGTGAGCTTAAATAATATTGAGTGACAAGCACCATTTGACAATTGTTTTACCATGATCATATCAAGACACGTAAAACCATCGGCACTAAGACTATCAGGGCTCAGAAATCTTTCATCCCGCAGCTTAGCCATGCATGTGAGAGCAACCTATATGACCATCAAAAAAATTGTCAACTATTATAAAGCCAACTTGCACTGAGCTGAAGGTTCAGATTCTACCTGGCTCAATACAAATGCCATCTTCAGCGAACAGTCTGGAGAGGCTGAAGCACTCAGGGTGGCATCAAGCACACTGTAATGACCAAAGCAGTTATTAAACTTCTATATGAGTGAAAAACAAGCACAATTAATAATGAGGATGCTCACTGATATAAGTTCTCCGATCGATTTTCTAGTAGCGACAATCTTCTAGATGCAGAGATCTACAAAACCAACAGATGGATGCATCAAAACCATATTGGCTAAGAAGGAAAGACACTCCCAGGTGTAGTTTTGAAAACTGCTATAGACTTGCGAAGACCATATATGAGTGCAAATTTTGGAAGATTTAATCATTGGAAGAGGTGCATCTAGTGTATCCGTTGCTGCAAAAGGTCATAGTGGTACAAGGAAATGTAGAAGGAAAAAAGGACCTCCACAATATGCGACCATCCAGTAAGCATATGAAGTTGTGCAGCTTGTTCCTCAAGGTTTTTGTTGTACTTCCATGCCCATCGCAACAACACTTGAATAGTCTCTCTTACTTCATTTAGTTCAGGTTCACTGCCAAGGCTATTCAACTGAGGATGAACAACATTAAACTTCTGGCACAGCAAGATAAATGAGCACCAGAAAAAATTTATCAGCAGAAATAAGTAAAGCCCAGCTTCAGGAATAGAAGAGGTTGGGTCTCACAGAGTAACCCTGCCAGTGAATGACTGACCTGCCAGAGCTTGTCACTTAATGAGGCAAGGTCAATCAGGCGATCACCACGCTCAGTGTAATAATAGATTCCACCTTTTTCTGAAGTTGCTGGATTTATGAGTATCTCCTCAGCCTATCATACATATAATGTCAAATGCAGCTTAGAGGAATAAATGTCACGAAAACTATGAATCCAAGGGTCTGAAGACTCACCATAACTTGATATTTTCCACTTGTAACAACCTGAGAAAGCTTTGTCGTGGTATCAGGAGATCTAAACTGGAGAACCTCAAGCAACTCTAGAACCTGAGTTTCAGTTCCAGGAAGAGTAAATTAGGGTTCACAGTGAATTTGGAGAGAAGATGGATGAAAGACTCTTTCCGTTATTATGATAGAACCTCCTGAGCGATTATGATATCATCATATCTAAGATCAGTTGTTAGAGCAATCAAAGAATTTTTATGATTAAACTGGACGAGTGTAACACCCATTTATAGGACTAGGGTTTCGTTTGCACTCAATTTAAACCCAATTTCAATATGGAGCAAATTATGTTTTCAATGATGTCGTTTTCTACCCTATTTTTAGGGAATATTCATCCAGTGACTTACGTCGCGAAAGATTACTGTTAAAATATTGCGACGTAAGGTTCTCCAGCTGAGTAAGTTGCAGGAGACACTTAAATGAATGATTTTAAAAACATCTGGAACCAAAAAGATGATGAAAAAGTTGATCAATTAAACTGTACGGAATATAATAGTGTTGGATCTACAAACCATTCTTTAGATACCTAATACCATCTACAACATTGTGGGACCACTGCCAAATGATAAAAAAAAGTTAACGATTTAAAAAAAATTGGGAACCAAAATGATGATGAAAAAGATGATCAAATAAACTGTGCGGCATATAATAGTGTTGGTCTATAAACCACATCTACAACAAGTTCTTTAACTAATTTCTAAGGAAACTGGTTCTACGTTCAGCCTTCATCCAATGCAATAGCTCAGCAGTACATGAAAACGACCTATTAACTTTCATGTTCATTACAGTTAGATATATGAAGCACAGACAGTTCAAGTGCAATATGTGAGATTAAGAGGTATACAAAGCATTTAGCATATTCCAACCAAGCTCTAAGAAACAAAAATCGATAGATCGCAGAAACCAGATATCGAGGTCATACAATCAGACGAAGGCTCTCAATACCTTATTTTTATCAACAGCACTAGTCCCAATGTGTTCTGCATCACTTTGATAAGCAATGACAGGATCTCCTCCAAGATCAGTAGTTTGCTGGCCAAACAGATGAGCAAGGATTCTCTGGCACACCTCTCTATGAGTGGTGCTACCCATGTCAGCAGCATGCAACTCCAAAGCTAGAAGCTTTAGCAGCCACGCTCTCTAGAAACATAAGAGCAGGTTAAACATTGGCATTAAGAACACTCTAACTTAATTAAGCCTTCAAGATTCAATCACCATCACCCAGAGACAAAGATATCCAGCACCTTGAAGAAAGCATAAACTATGCAACTAATTCCACAACACATGAACCATACACTGAGCATGCATTTGGGTGAAGATGTCCAGGACAATATTTCCAAATGCTAATTAGATCAATGATTCAAAAATGCATATCGTCCAAGCATGTTTCTATGTTGTGCAAGCCACAGGTATATATTAGATAAGACTTTTCTCCATGAATCAGCAAAAAGTACACCAAATTAAAAAAAGGAGTATCGCTGGCTTAACACTTCAGGAGCAACATGTCAAAACTCGGTATATCATAGATGTTCAATGAGGTTAAAACAATTTATCAGATGTCCGACACAGTTTATAAAAATGAAACGTGAGAAAATCCTGATTGATAGCGCTTCTAGCATAACAAGGTCACGTTATGCACCTCAAGCTCATCAAACATATATAGCCATCCACTGAAAATGCAATTTGATTTTGTTGCAATAAACAGCAACTGAGAAGTCAGTATAGGCATGGCAAAGCAAGTAGTAATAACCTAGACAGAATAAAATTGACGAGCATTAAAGTGCTACCCCTGGAAAAATAGGAAAAAGAAAAAAAAAATGCCAAACTAGTGCAGTACAGAAAAAACTGAACTTCATCAGAGAGAAAAATTTAGATTCCAGCATGTATTACGCATGATGTTCCCATGGCCTGGATATTCGTGGAACCTCACCACATGAACAATTTAACCTTCACCAAAATCTCCAACAACATAATGATTGGGGTCATAGATACAAACCTGATGAAGGGAACTAATGCGAAGGGCCTGGTTGCTGCTGCGTTTAGGTAGTGGAGCAACACCAATTGTATCCAGGTGCTGCAATGAAGCACAGAAGTGAGATTCTGAGGGTAAAGGTCAAATATTTGCAGAGGCAGAACTTTTTAATGCTACAGTTTATGCAAGATCAAAATACAAAATAATCTCACACCTTCACAAAAAACTGGTATCTTTTGGTGCTGAGTAATTCCACGGTAGGACCACTTGTAACTGGATCCAAGCAGAGTTCATAAAGGAGCTACAAAAGCAAAAAGAAAAGAATCTAAAACAAATTGGAAGGCTCTAACTAACGACAAAATTCTGGCCAAAATATTAAGTGCCAAGGCATAATTTTACTCTTTTCCCCACATGGCAAACCACGATCAAACAAAGCTAACCTGAAAGCCAAATTCATGAAGAAGTGCATTCACATCTGGTTTTTTAAGTTTCTCCAGAATTTCAAGTATGACCTTCAAGCAACTACATTAAAGATCAGAAGCATTATAAATGAAACCAAACCAAGATGACATTAGAAAAAGAAAGAAATGTTGCAGCATATTTTCCGTGATGTACCTGTAATGAAACTTCGGCTGCAGCATAGTCCGCTCAACAGGGCCGTCGAGATCAAACTTCAGCAGTAAATGTGCAATATTTGGAGCAGGCCGACTAATATTATCAACTAAAACCTACAAAAGATAAAGAAGAAAGTGAGGAAAAATTGTATCTTTCTCTTCTTTTTCTAAATGATAAAAGGACTAAGTTACAAACAACTGCTCTTTCAGATGAAGTAAAACCAAAAAAAGCAAGACCTGCATTATAAGAACACCAGGATCATTACTGCTGTTCTCTATAATCTGGGACTCCTCTGACCGCAACTCAAGGCAAGCTGCGTAATCCTCCACCAGACAATTAGCAGCATTTGATTTAAGGAGTAACTGTACAAGCCCAACCATGCGAGAACTACCACAGAAAAATCACATTGGATGTCATTATGACAGGTAGAGATGCTAATGACAATGCCAACAAACACTGCTGCATGAAATAATGGCTTTCCACCCAACGGCCACCACCATAACACCAACCAATTCTTAACCCAATAAGTACAAAAATCTCTGTTGTTGAAACTCAAACTCTACGGTTCCCTACACATGATACAGAAAAGTCCAACTAAGCCATTAACCCCACTATGCATGGTTAGTGTTAAATATAACACTGCCACTCCAACATACTGCTACTGATTCTAAATAGAAGAGAAAACTCTGAACCAGAAATAATTTGTTCAGAAAGCGAAAGGAGGATACCTCAAGATGCTCATTATTCTGATAGAGCAAAGCTGAATTTGTGGTTGAAAATCATATCTGACATACTCCAGTAGGGCAGTAACTTGATTATGGTCTTGCGATAGTATAATGTCCAAAGGCTGCAAAATGTTAAGGCTGAACAATGAGTCCTTGGTGGCGTTCACAAAGTCACAAAATAATTTCAAAAAACTAGCAAGAGGCAACAGTTCCTTCATAACGCTAGACTTTTTTAGTCAAATGCGAACAAAAAACATACAGACATCCAAGCTCAGCAGTCTCCTTTAAATTTCTCAATTCCCAAGATTAACTGAGCAAGCACAAGCTTTGTAGAAAGCCGATAGTCAAGGCCCAGATAGGTACCAGTATTAAAGATCCCAAGTATAGAAGCTAATATCTGACATTTTTTGCATGCCTCACTAGATGTCTCATCAATTTAAAATAATCTACCAGAACCAGAAAACAGAACATAAAACTAAGTTGCTTTGACATTGGGCTTTTCTATAGTGCCATAGGCATAGGCATTAAGAAACCGAACAAATGTGTAAAAAAGAGAGAATACTCCACAAGAAATCCAGAGTTACTACAAGAGGCGGGAAAATTACCGATTGTAAAAGAAAAAATTGGATAGATTTCCACAGATCTTCACAGTGGCATAATATGTTACATTCAGGTCATGATAGTCATAGTTTTTATGGAATTGTTAACTAGCACACTTATCGCCCTTGTTGAGCTACAGTTGGTAATGAAAAAAGAATTAGAAATTTTTGCTTGATCAGTTTTCCCAGATGCATGAGTTTTTTGCACTCTATTAATCGCTAGGACACTCCTATTTTCATAAGTAAAAGGGAGATGGGGGACCCTCCCCCCCACCTCTCTCTCTCTCTCTCTCTCTCTCTCTCTCTCTCTCTCTCTCTCTCATGGCCACTGGGTCAAAACCGTAATTAGGGCGTTGGTTCCTCTCTCTTGCCTCCTTTGATACCATGTTAAGATTTCACGCTTGCAAGACAGAGGAATAAAGAATCAGAAACAACTGTGTGGTTACTTAAATGGCTTACGTCAAGAATACATTAGAGGAAAGTTGTCAAACTCACATTTTCACCAAGGATCGATGAGTCTTCGGTAAAACCAAATCATAAGATTTCAAAATTTTATAAAATTGTTGAAGGAAACTAATCGGTCTCTTTAAAAGTTAGTTATAATATTTTAAACAATTAAATTCAGCCATAAAAGTATATTACATGGTAAATTTTCACACCACAATTACATTATTAGGTATAAGTAAATGAAAATAAAATTTTTCGAAAGTTTTCATTTGTTTAATTATTTAAGAGGAAAGATTGATGAAATATTGTGACAAAGGAAGGAGATAAAACTGCTTACAAGATTACATCCACAAGTAAGAGACAGAATCTTGAAATAGTCATGGATGGAAGATGCACGGAGATGGAGTTGAGAGAGAGAGAAAGGGAGCAAGAAAATAGAGCCCTTTAATTTTGTGCCCTGACTTGTTTGTGAAAAGGGGGTTTACTTGTTTTCTTATTTATTTTGCGTTTCATTGATTCTTCTCATGGGTTTATTTTATTTTAAAAGCTTTTGGGCCTTTTTCGGCTTTAAGAAGCTCAAAAGTCCAGGTAAATTGCATCTTCACAGAAGAAAAGCAGCAATCAATTCAGAGCAAGTGTACTGAGTTTACTGAGTCAACTCGCGATTTTACTTTGATTTTAACCATAAAATGTTTTGAAGAAAGTCGACTCGGTCTTCATGATTTGGCCCATAAAAATCATCTATTTTATGAGCCACATCGCGATTTTAGCTACCATGCATAAGAGCACTATTTACAGAGAATAGGGACACTCATAAAATATATACCCAGCAACTAATTCCTAATTACGATATAGATATTTTATAGATGAAATCGGACTTAGGGCGCAATTGTTTCACTGAAAACTTCATTATGAACAAAAATATATTCCATGGAAATCATGTCCAAGGAAAATAGTTAATTTTCACTTATTTGGCGGTTTAGGAAAAGTGATTTCCTTCTTGTCAGAAGAGAAATTCATTTTACCCCAATCTAAGCTTATTGCTTTCAGTCCAATCGAAACGTTTCTGTAGATCAACTAATTTTCTGTCATCCAAACACTGAAAAGTCGACTAACAATTTCCTGGAAACAATTTTCCTTCAAACAAATGGACACTTAGAGTCTATCTGGATTGACTTTTACTTTTTGTTTTTTACTAATCCAAATCTACAGCCCAAGCACTATCAAAATCTCTTGAAACAACAAAACGTTGATACTTAGATTCAAATGTAATTTTTCATAATTTTCGAACTCAAATAATATTTCAAATTTTGGTGGGGTAAAAGATTAATTTTTGCTTATTTTGAAGTGTAAACAAATGGACCCTTAAACAAGAAAAAGATCCAGGTTGTAATTACACTAAGTGCTTCAAGCCATTTACATGCTTAATATGTTATTAAAAGGCCCTTAAAATAGATTTATCAGAACCAATATATAGTAGTTTAATTTGTTAGAAGCTAAAAACCCTTCCGACGATACAATATCAAATCTCGGGACTTACACAATTTGACTTTAATGAAAAATACCTAAAAACTTTAATGACATATAAATATTGACTTTTTAAGATATAAATAATTTTTTCCATTGTCCTATTCTGAAAAAGAAAAAGTTTAATTTGCCTTTAAAAAGATAATCTAAAATTTCATAAAATCAAATTACAAAAGAAAAGTACTGCATCCTTACCAAAAAAAAAAAAGAAAGAAAAGTACTGCAAAAATAAACAATGGAAAAAAATGAAAATAAGTTGGTGTAGCACCTGAAATATTAAGTGGATTTATTCACTCAATGTAGAGGTAACTCCATCGACACAGAAAATATACTATAAAAATGAGAAAATAGGAAAGGTAACCATGCAAAGAAGGAAGCCTTAAACAAGCTACATCGGAAATGTTAAAATCTTACCTGGTATAAGGGACGCCAAAAGTCAGAAAGATTCAGATCCTTCTCCAAAACAAGAACAATAATTTCTAGGCAAAGTTGCACAGCCTTCTCAAGGAGTTGACCGTAAGTTTGACTAGTTCGTTCTGCAATAATTGAATTTACTCCAGGCAGAAGAACACTCATGACATTCCGGAAGACAGTCTTCCCACTCATAAAATCCTGCCAGAATAAGTTTGATCAAGAACTGTTCTATGTAATATCTGTTAATTTAAGTCAAGAAATGAGTGCAAGTTCAAGCAAATACCCCCCCCCTCCAATTTAAACAAATAAAGTAGCATAAAATAAAATCTATCCACTTGCTGCAGAAAAGAGGATCATGTAAGAGGTAATTGCAATGCGGGAAAGTGGCACTGAATCAAGCCCAGCAATAAGAACCAAAAGCCATTAATCCACGTAAAAAATTCTCCATTTTACTTGCCGGTTCACTCAACGATGCAATGAAAATGAAGAAATAGTTGCAATTCATAGAAGAAGAGACACAGAATTAAGCCCAACAAGAACCAAAGCCAAGAATCCATCTAAGATTTGTTCTGTTGTGCAAGCAGATCCACTTAAAAAGAGTTTTTCCGTTGAAGTTGAGCACATTGATGGAAAGAATTCTAAGAAAACCAACAAGAAGAAAAAGGAAGTGTAAAAACCAACAAAAGGAGACTAAAGCAGAAAAGAAGTAGATGTACTAGCAGATGGAAAAATCACATGGGAAAACAAAATGGAAGACAAGAATTAAGATGTTATTAAGGATCTTGAAGTAAGAAATCCATAAGGTAACCATTCACTAAACAATTGTGATTTTGCAACTTAACTTATTTGCTCTCAGTTGTTGCGAAGAGCACTTTTTTGGAAGCTATTTAGGAGTTGTTGGCAGTGAACAACAGATTGTGCATTATATACAAGTCCGGGAACAGATCCACTAAGGGTCAGGCAATTTAGGCACTAAACTAGCTTCATTTGGTGAAGAGGGTTTTCCACCAGCAAGTTCCACAGGCATGGGCAATTCACTAGGGCCATTTCCAAGAGAAGAGAGTATGTGATCCTTAATAGGAAACAAAATGGCAGCAGATATCTATATAGAAGGGAAATATCTTCTCTGCAAGATGTGAAATCAGCTTCACTATGTGGATGACCTGACTCATGAGAATGCAAAATTTAAATGGTTCTAGATACCTCCGACACTGCACTCAGTTACAGTTTTTTTTTTGTTCTATCAAAAAAAAAATACATAAGCACATGAGAATTACACAATAACCAGGTAAGATATGCAACCTATAGACGATGTCCAAGTTGACATGAGTAATAGCCTTTATGCTCTCAACTGAAAAGAAAAACTAGCACATACTTTCAGCAATTCCAAGACCGGTAGCTGAGTCTGCAGCGAAGCAGGCTGTGTGACCACCGCAAGGGATGACTTCTCAATGACACTGACGATATCCTCATCCTTGACTTCATACATTCTTAATATCCTGTGTGATGCATTGCCCAGAATATAAGAATTGCCATATATTCTATTTAATTGAAAATCAGACAATAAAGGAAGGTTATTACCTTACCAAAAAAAAAAGGAAGCTTATCAACATTCAAGGAGGAAAAAGTGAAGATAATAGGTAGGTACACTCGTCTTTACAAAAACAATGTTTGTATCGAATAGAAAATAAGAAGAAACGCAAGATTGGTGGAAAAGGGCAAAAGCAGGAAGAAACCATCGCAAGAAAATGAAACAGTTACTCACATGTGAAAATGCTGGAGACAAGCAACAACTAGCTGCCATTTCTCATGAGGATCTGCATATGCTCGTTGAGGAAATGGCCCAAATACATGGTCATATATAAATCTGAAGATCCCAATGAATCTGCAAAAGAAAAAAACCACTGAATATCTAATTAAAGTATTGGCAACAAGAAATATTGTACCGACTTTGAGAAATAAGATAAACTGTACCTATGCCCTCTGTCACTGACATCTCGTTCTTCTGAAATGAGGATATTAATCAAGTTGAGAAATGAAACTGTAGATGGATAACGTTCACTTCTTGCTTCAATCTCATTTAATTCAAATTGCATATCATAGACCTGAGGCACAAAAAACACAATCTTCTGTTTAACAGTTAAGGCACTTCTTTCAGCCAAGCTTGATGTGAAAACCTAACTACAGGAAGTGGTATAACCACTGCAGCCACGTTTGCTTCAATTGAACCAAGCAAGGCCTACAGGTGATATGCCACATGTCAAACCATGATTGGTCTTTCCTATTTTCCTTTATTTTTTGGTTCGCTTTGCTTCATCTTCTTTTATGTTTCCTTTAGCTTATCGATTAATGCACATATCTAAATTCACTTTGGCAATGATTGCATAATGATAGAAATGAGGGTTCTACAAGAAAGTGATGGCATGTGATCATACACTCCCATTATATATAGTGCGGTTACAACATTTGACGATTTAGATTAGGTTTAGTGAAATTTAAACTCATGATAGTAAACGAAAATCCAAGTGTACACTACCACTACATATCGAAACATGTAAAAAAATCCATATGATAAAGACAATCAATATGAATGACAAAGTCCGACACAACTAGATACACGGACCACATGGATTGGCATATGGTTGACAAGATAACTCAGTATTACAGAAAAAAAACAAAATAAAAATAAATAAAGAAAAGAAGGAAGAAATTCAATACATTGAGGTAAGTTATGTGCTAAAAATAATCAGATTATGCATGAAAAACTGACCGGTGCAACTGATTGCGCTGTATTCCTCAAATGTGGACCAACTACTACTGGTAGATCATACTGCTCAAGAAAACTCCAAATTGTCTCTCTATGAACAGGAGACACGGGAACAAAAGTAGCTATGGCATTCCGCAAAGCACCCTGTAAAAGTGAACAGAGACTTGATTCAAGGAAAATGAAAAAGCCATGAAAAATTGGCAACTTCTGACCTCTAGTTCAAAAAAGTTGCAGGTAATAAGGAAGCTGAAAAGACATGATGACCTTAAGATAAGGCGGAACATTCTCATAACTAAGGAGTTTGAATAAAGGTTCAATATCAGGAAACCAGTTCCTTCTTTCAGTGGGACTCCCATTTTCCATAACCTGAAGCAAAAGGCAAACCAATGTTTTGCAGTGGTTAGTACTTTAAAGAGGAAACACAATTCAATTTTTTAAAGATTTTGGCAGGACATAAGCTACAAACTACTTATAATCCAAAGAGCAATCGGTGCTCTCATTTCGAACAACATAACGATGTATACCACGCAATCCCTATGGTAACCATTTCAACATAATCAACTCCACTATCAATACGAAAGGGATATGCCTGTACCTCAAAGTGTAATTTGTTCACCCAGAAGAAATAAGCAAAATGAGGACAAACATGTGCCCTTCAATATGAAACTGTCAAATAAACCTGACAAATAGAAAATTGCTAGTGGCTTTCATGGAAGTCCACAATAAAGGGTCAAACAAGATTTTGTAGAGTGTGACAATGAATATATTTGAGAGAATTTTATGGATTAGCCCAGGAATAGAATAACTAAATACAGCGGTCATGTGATTCTAGATGTGCACCATGGTGTTCTTTCCTTATTGGTAACAGGGTCAGAACAGGCAACCAACCTGGTAACCTCGGTGTTTTTATAAGAGCTATGAACCTACTACGAAATGTTTCTGAGGTATAGCTACAAAACCCAGCACAAGACCCCGGGGAACCTTCGTGAAGGGGCAAACCAGTCACTGCAACCCCATCGAAGTGCAAGCATTGTGACCCTCTTTCCAAGGGGATTGGCTCATGCAACTATTTACCCCTTAGGTCCAAACACATGACACCTTGGTAAGAGTCAGAAGCCTTAATGTCACAATCTGTGATTCCCACAATCCAGCTTGTTCAGGGTGAGTCATCAAGGCCGCTCACAACGTACATGCCTACTATAGGGGCACTGATGTACACATATTTTTCTTATATTTCTTATTTGTAGCGTGGTGCAATCTCAAGCATATGTAACATCTCCTCTGCTAGAGGGCAATATGCTTCAAAATCCCTTTAAGGGGGTACAACTACTCAACCTTCCAACTCGAGTTCCTCCCTTGTCCATTGTTTGTATTAATCACGGGAGTACAACTTTATTCACAAACAACCAGAACCATTGCCTGCTTGCTAGCCAACTTATTCATGAAAGAACTGTGTGTGCTCCTTTTGATTTGGGGCTTTTAAGCACCTGAGTTGGTTGGTGTACTATATGCAAGTAGGGACAGTACAAGTCACATATGTAGTTGTCAGGATCGAGATTTGAATGTTTCTACGATCCAATTTTCACTGAGCGATCAGGACCTTCTAGAAAAATTGCTCACTATGGGCATTGGAGTGGGATTGGGATCCCACATCCAATCCAATAAAAATGAACCCATCTCACAAACAGAATTCAGGATTCTGCTGAAGAAAAATATCAAAATTTGGCCTGACGTCTTTGAAGACAGCAATCAAGTAGAGGCAGAGGTATGGGGGAGTCAAACTTCATCTTCAGTGAAATCAAGGGAAATTTTGCTGGGAATCAAGCTTCATCTACATCTCTTACCTTAACTCAACTTCATCTTCAGTCAAAGGATGGGCAATTTTGCTGGGAATCAAACTTCATCCACATCTCTTACCTTAACTCAACTTCATCTTCGTGCTTTTCATTTTTTTTAACCGTGTCACCATGCCAAACTCTTTTTTTTTTTTAAGACTAGTAAAGCTGTTTCTGTTCTTCAACTTTCTTCTTTCATTTTCTATTCATCTGATTTTTTTTGTTTTTTTCATTCAACAGAATGAAGTTTCTAGTTGACAACGCTGCTTCTCTTGTTGGACTTACTTATTTGATTTTTTGTTTGCTAAATTGTTAAATTCTTTGGATTTTGTTGGAAGCTTGTATTAACAGTCAATTTTAGAAATATTTTACAGCAGTTGTTTTTGAGGAATGATGTCAATGAATGTTTGTTGATTATTTTATTTTTGGCAGAGTATGAATATTTGTTGTATCAATGTTATGCAAACTACTCAAAATTCTAAATGACATGTTTTATTTGAACTACGTAGAATTTATGCTAAAGTTGAAATTAAGGAATGGAAGAATTTGACCATTGACACTCTCTATTAGAGCTTAAATTCATCCCCCCAATTTAGCGTTTATATCCACGCAATAGTGCTAAACAAAGTAAAAATTCACAATTTAGGCCTCCATTTCTTAAATTTGTAGCATCTTATGATCCTCGATCCAATCATTAAAGACCTTCAACGATCCTACCTAATATCCCAATCCTGACAACCCTGGTTGCACAGTCCTTAAACAAGGGCAATCGGTTGGGCCGTGACATCTAATAACTCGGCTACCATGCTAGGTGGAGGTGCCCCATATATGCACAATTTTTGGAATGTAACTACTTTAAAAGCTACTGCTTTTTATGTTTTATTGAGTAGATGAATATTTATTCTTCTATATTTTCTGACCAAAGAGATTATTCCTTTCCCTAAAGCAATAAATGTATCTCAACTACCTTGCCATGGATATTGAAGATTAATGGAGAATCGAATCTTTAATGAAATGGGGAAACATGGTCCCACGGGCAACAAAGTCGCACATGCATGGCCATCACGCCCAAAACCACACCCATGCACACACATGTACACGCAAAAGCACATGCATGCCTACACCAAGATACCATAGCTCTTGGTGAATTATACCTATCTATAGATGCTTTCAAAGAAAATATATATCTCCAAGATGAATAAGGAATTCGATAGAGCATGTTCTTAAGAACTTTCTTATTAAATTAAATATATCTAGCCATCAAAGGAAAAAGATAAAGATATTCCAAAATTGCCCTGCAAACACAACTGCTGAAATGAGAACCCTATTTAGCAGATTTTTGGACATTTAAAAGAAACCAACCTTTTGAAGAACATTCAAGTATGCAACAAGGGCTTTTGCATCCCCCTCTTGAAACTCGGGTAACATTGCTCCAGTTGTTAGGAGAGACTGCTTAAATTTTTCAGCATAGATATTTAAGCAATCAAACAAAGTGCTCCACCCAACCGAACGGAATGCTTTGCCCTGAAGTAACTCGAAAACCTTTGAAGCACCTTCTTGGCTAGAAGCCTGAAGAAAATACCAGTTTAGCAACTACTGCATTGGGTTAAATGCAGGAATGCACAGACGACACACTATAATACATATTACATACCAAGTGTAAACAAGCTCTTTTAGCATTAAAGGTACCTAATTTTTTCTTAGAGATAAATCCACCACATTACAAAAACAGCTTGACATACCAATGTACTCAACATTTTTAAGAAAGCAACGAGTGTTTGAATATTGGTATGGTCCTCTCCAGCAAAAGTAACGAATGTCCACAATACATCATTTCCAGCCAACAGCTCCGGTTCCCTCTGATCCGAATTAAGACAAGAAGATGGTCATAACTAACTTAAAGAAAATGCCATCGTAAAGAAGAGGATGACAAAGCAAGTATGATTTATAGCAAAAGCAGGGAATAGCTAACGTAAACAGAGATGCAGAAAAAGAGCCTCAAGTGCCGAAGCTATATGTAGACATGCAAAAGCAAGATTTCAAACTATTTGAACATAATAAAGCACACATCTCCCTTTGTGACAGGTTGCACCTTCTAGTTTATGTACGTGAAAGAGAGAGAGAGATTTAAAACTGAATGGTCAGTGGGTTTTTCTGTACACAATATCTACTAAGATTTACAAAGTATGACTATTTAACATGTAAACTTACTAAAATCATTAGTATTCCTGAACAATTTGACCAGGTAAGTGCCTTGAACTCGTTGTCAGATAGAGAATGAAAACAATTAAGTCATTTCTCAATTCTCAAAAACAGCTACGTGGATTCTTCTAAGATCTGAGCAGATATGCTTTGCCTTCCAGAAGCACAATTCTAAGGGGAGAAAAAGAAATTTAAGTGGAAAAGGTTCAAGAAATTAATGGAGACTTGTGCTCTACAATCATTAGAACAAACTAAACCATTTTTCAAATCATTACAAAATTTAAAAAAAAACATTATATCAAAAGCAACAACTTTTTCTTCTCTCTAAAGCAAAACACCTGCAGAATTCAGCCAAAAAAAAACTAAGACTTTAAGTCTTTAATACAATTAAAATATAGTCTTGGAAGTTCCACACATAATGAAGGTTTGATTCATGGTCTATATTCTTTTCTGTATTGATTATGTTATTTCTTTGAGAACTGTCATTAATTCAGAAGCTCAGCTGCACCCTCCAACAAGAAAGTTATGAACTTCCATTGCTGACAAGATCCAAATCCACTTCAGAAGCTGGGCTTTGAGGCCCTTGACAACTTGTTGATGCCTCTTGTTTGACCCATATTAAGAAGATTCTAACACGGAAGGAATTCTACTTATGCTGTCCTTGAACGAGCCAGAGAACATTATACAGTTTCCATTAATTTCGAACGTAAAATTATTAAGCGCAGGATGTTCCCCAGCAATTCATCTAGCTAAAGCCCCGTCAAACTGACCTGATAAATCTCACTGACAAACTCCAAAAGAGATACAAACGCTACAGGACCAACTCCAACGGCCTGTTCAGAATTCAGGTTCTTATCTGCGAAAGTATCATGTGATCCAGCCGTTCGGTAAGGAATAAGCATGCTCATAGCCTTCTCCTTTGCTTCTTTAACCTGAAAAGGAAGAGTCAGATTGAGCGTCGTAGAAAGATGAGCATTGATAAGTGCTGTAGCACCATCTAACTAACCTTGTCTCTGGCAAGTGGGTGAGACAAGAAGCAAGTGATCAGCTTGTGTAGGTAGGCATTATACATGTAGACCATGTCCTCATCGTCATTCTGCAGTAGTTGTCCAGTATCAATAGGGGAAGACAAAGAAAGCGGACAGACTTATCACACCCAAACAAACAACAAGATGTAGGTATGTAAAAAAAGAAATAGGTGGTCTGGCCGTACATCAATCATTCTATTCTGCCAGAAACAGACAACAAAGCAATAAAATAATAGTTTCTTTAGTGTACCAAGAATCAGGATCCCAAAAAAATACTTCAAGACATGCAATGCATTCACAATGCCACTATGCGACGAAGTGCCTAAAAAAAGGACATCTAGGTATCTGGCCATATTCCCAAGACATGAGAAGCAAATGCCCAAACGACAGTCACAAGAAGAAAACCAGTCTTAAGAGCACAGAAGAGAGGGAAGATAATATATGAGCTGGTCTACAAACACATCCGGTATCGAAATGCAAATTTAATAGGTCTTGGGCATGATAATATTGCAATGGTCATGTAGATTGAGCAGTGTAGCAACATGCAATAAAATCCAAGCACCAAAGACATCAACAAGAGCACCGGTAGACATGAGAGTTAAACTCCAAAAATAATTACAATGAGAGAAAATGCTGCAGGTTTATAGTCATAATACTTGTCTTGGTCCAAAAGTTGACGAAGCTCACAGCCTAGGCTCCATGAGCAGTATAGCAGACATGAAATGAATCCAAGCACCAAAGATATCCAACAAGAGCACTAATATACATGAGGATAAAACTCCAAAAGAAAATTACAATGAGAGAAACTCCTTGGATTGTTTACTTAAATAGCATGGTAGAGACAGGATATGGGAAAAACGCTGCAGCTTCGTAGGGGATAGTAGTTGTCTTGATCCAATTGGTGAAGTTCACAGCCTCGGCACACTTTTTTTTTTTAATGATAGATAAAATTCCATTAAGACGATATCAAGGGGTACCACCCCCATACAAGACGGCTTCAGGTAGAAGCCAACCACATATAAAATTATGCAGAAAAGACTGTTTCTGACATTTCCAACAAACTAGATGTATGAAATTGAACTTTCCTGCTATACCAAAAGTGAAGAGTGTACAACCAATTATCGCTAAAAGAATGCGAATGAGGATTCAACTCCTTGAAATGCCCTTTTGTTCTTCTCCCTCCAAACGAGCCAAAAAACAAGGAGAGAAATCATCTTAGCAATCATTTTCTTTCCAACATCGAACTGAAAGTCCCTCTCCAAGAACCAAAGTTCGTTCACACAGGGTTTGGCATACATGCAGTTCTCTTAAAAGCACAAGGAACTAAATGACAGATCAACTATTATCTGAAGCGAAAATTATAACATAGGTGGCTCATCAACAATGGACCTGTTCTAAAAAGAAAAGAAAAGCCAAAATTATCTCTTTTTGTGGGTCCCTTCCACTCTCGATTCTCTCGTTTCCAATACTTTCTTGTTGCTTTCAATCCACCCATAAAACCTCTTTAGAAACAGTATTAAAAACTCCAATTGCAAAGTTCGTAAAGTTGACAATAAACACTCATATGGTCCTACCTCCTTCAAAGAATGACCTTGACTGAAGAAAACTTAAAATGTAAATCAGGGTGAAGACAACTACAATACCTGATACGCTGCAGTTCGAAGAACATTGTCCAATAATGACTGGAATACGTTGCTCTTGAAAACTACTTCTAAGCATGAAAAAATCTTCTCCAAATCATTTGATGAAGCATTGGGGACATGCTCCCTGGGAGTTACCGTATCTTGAATCAGCATCAAGTGTACAGCCCAAGCAAGTCTCACACCATCAAGAAAAGTATCGACATTATTTCCGGAAGTCATTACCTACAGCAAGCAAGAAAATGAACAAATTGCTTACACTTCATAGAGATCAGAAATCACTCTGTTTTTGGTCTTACAATGTCATGAAACTCATTTATGAACGAAGCATCATGGGACAAGATAGCTGCTTTATCAGGTACTGCACTCAAAGCATCCGATATGAAAGCAATAACAAGTGAGAAAATAAGGCTAAATGCAATCTGCAAAAAAAATAGAAAATTATCAGTACGTAATATAGTTTTTACAGAATGCATTCCATCTCCAGAAAGATATTAACCTTAAAAAAATTGATTCAATAGAAAAAACAAAAACCACCATTGTTTTCATCCACTACTATATATTTACATACCTGCTGCTTGGTAGTGGAACTATTCTCATTGAGTTCAGCAGCACTGTCTTTCAAAATAGAATAAATATCCTTGACTTCCTTGGCACCTAAAAAAAGGGCATTTTCAGCACTCCTTTATCGAAGTATTCTAGAAGAATGAGAACCTAAATTTCCAATGCATGATTCTTTTAATTACAAAAAGATATTTCAATTGATATGGCACCAAAGAAAGCCTTCGCTATACAAAATCCATTTACAACCTATGTATCCACTAACTCTGAGATCATTCCTCAGCAGCATCTACTCTCTTTCGAAGAAGGAAGGTCCTGCATTCAAGCCTCAGACTTTATCATGGGATGGGCAAAAGGTGCTTCCTACACGAGCCACTAGCCATTGTCTTACATGACCAAAAAAGCTCTTGGATCAATTGCATCAAGTCTGGTCATACTTAAATCACATTAATGGTCAAGTATCAAGACTCCTATTATTAGAAAACTTATTTTATTCCCTCAAAAAATCTCATTCTATACTTCCAACCTAACTAAAGTGCGGCAAGTAGTTGTTGGCAATAGAACCCCTGAACCATTGAAATTACAAAACTAGCATAATCGAAAAGGTTTCCTTGAGGTACCTAATATATAGGGTAGATTTTGACCCCAAAATATTGGAACGTATGAGTACATACAGGTTTTTGAGTATAGGATTATACCCACTTTAATCACCTTATAGCCAAGGCACTGGACCATGTTCCAGGTCCTGCTGTAACATATTTAACTAAAGACCAAAATCTCTAGATCCGTAACTCACTCTTAAATTTTGACACTCCTGATACCATATCCTAAACTTAATATCCATCACTCTAACTTGATTGCTTTTCACTATCTATTTTTCCTCTCAGAGAAAAATGATCTCATTGTCTATTTTTAACTGCCTGATATCTTTAAATTCAATAACTCCTATTTTAGTAACTATTGTGAAGTATTAAAGTCATAACGTCACTATTTCAATATAGACAATGAAATCTAGTCATTAATTGATCAGTCATTGTTTCATTAGAAAGGTGGTCAATGTCATGCGCCAAGAGGTCTTAGGTAGATTCCAAGTTCCAAAAGGGGAAATATTATACCAACGGTGCTTGCAGAGTACCCTAAGTAACTAGGGGTAGCTTTGCATAACAAAATTTAAACTACAAGAATTTTACTCCGAAACCTTCAATATTCCATCAATCCTTGGCCAACTAAAATCATTGCAAGGAAAGCTATTGAACAAAGTCAAACAAAAAAGTTCTAATTTTGGTCCCAGCATACCAACCAAAAAACATATATAGGGGAATCTTCTTTCCCTTTTTAGACCTCCAACTACACCCTCCAGTACCTCTACTTCATCCTCAATGAACTTACAAAGACCACCTAGGGCTAGTTTGGTTCGGCTTTTCAAATGCCATTTGGGGGAATGCAAATACCTTTAGGTGAAAGTCACTTGGGAAAATGTAAGTGGCGTTTGGTAAAAAAAAATTTGTAAAGTTACTTTGGCCTAAGTAGTGTTTGGTAAATTTTTTTTTGCAAAGGGCTTTGGCAACTTTTATTTTTAATATTCCGGTTTTGCCCCTACTGTTCATCTTCTTCACCGGAGAGGGTGGCTGGCGAGGGGGCGGCGAAGGGCCGGCGAGGGGCCGGCGAGGCCGGATCTGGGCGGCGGGGGGCCGGTGAGGCCCGATCTGGGTTGCGGGGGGCCGGCGAGTGGCCTGAGGTCGCTCGACCCAGGCGACGACGCTTGGGCGGTCGCCCGACCCCAGGCAACCGTCGCCTAGGTCGGGCGACCTCGCCGGCCCCTCGCTAGCCCCTCATCGGCCCCTTGCCGCCCAGATCCGGCCTCGCCGGCCCCTCGCCGCCCTCGCCGGCCCTTCGCCGCCCCCTCGCCGGCCACCCTCTCCGGTGAAGAAGATGAACAGTATAGGGGCAAAATCGGAATATTAAAATTTGAGTGAGGGTAATTTGGGAAGGAAAAAATAGGCTTCAGCATTCCCAAAGCTGGTCCGGACCAGCTTTGGGCTTTTAGCATTCCACAGCATTCCAAATGCTAACTTTCAGCTTTTCAGATTCGAAAAGCTGAACCAAACGGTTCAGCATTTGGCCAAGGGGCTTTCGAGGCTGAAAGCCACTTCCAAATCATAAACCAAACGGACCCCTATACCAAAAATCAAAGATGCCCCCATCAAGGTACTGAACATACTCTACAAATTCTAGTCCTCTTCCAATCTACTTGGTGTTTTAGGAATAACATCAGACTGCTTTTCAAAAGCAGGATAGTAAAAGCAAGAGGCTAAAGGCTGAAATGCGTGAAAACTTGGTTAGGCCTTAGGAATGATCAAATTGGGTACATTTTTTAAGGGTGCACCAATAGATTTTGAATTTCAAGTAAGAATCCTTTGAAATTGAACCAGAAAGATGTAATGTGGAGCTCCCAATGCTAAGATCAGGAGTAGTAGTTCATTGCAATAACTAACTTTAACAATCAAATACAGAACTCTAGTGCTCCCTTGCACTCGCAAAGAATATCTAACACGGCCTCAGACAGATTATCATTCTGGGAAAAGTACCGCCAAGGCATATATTTAATTGCAGACAGTCATCAGAGATCCAATTATGTAATCAATTTGCTGAAAAGTGGGTGTTGTGGAAGTCAATGGAGGCTTAATACAGCATGAGGATCAATGGTTATTCAGGACTAGGTGATTATCCTATAATGTGTGCAGTTTTTCTACTTTGTGAAACAATATAACAACCCGCTCCTTGCAATCAAAATCTTCAGAGAAACTTTAAAGATTCTTAAAATACTATTCAGTCTTACCCAACACTCAATATGATGCTTATTCAGAGAGCTCATGGGGTACCAATTTCAAATATCTAGCTCATAGTACAAACACCGATTTAATCTCGTATCACAGAGGTAATGACAATTACAGGACTCGAACAGGAGAAAAGCTAGCCAAGCCTTTAGCCATCGTGATTCATCAGCCCTTTGAATACCTCCAAAATTACACAACTTTGAAGAAACCCTGCAGACATGAACGGCTGTATTCACTTCTAATGGTCTGACCTCTTCCCCTTGAGCATAATGCGGATGATCCGTCAAATTAACCAATCATATCCCTTTCAAGAGATACCTCAATTTCCCCAGCAACAGCTTTAATCTATTCATTCTGATTAAGCCCACTAAATGCAGGTCTGGTTTATCAAACCAACTGATAGGTAACAACCCAGTAAAACTATCAAGCCCTCGTGCTGCTATCACATAACCCAGAACGTGGGAGTGAGCACCAGGTCTGGTTCAACCCGGGAACCAGCCGAAACTGACCTAGTCGATTCCAAGCCATTCTAGGGAAAACTAGTTCGATTCCCGACTCCAGGATCCTATATCTAGGACCGGCTCGGTTCCCAAGCCAGTTCCCGAGTTGAACTGGTCATGAACCTGTTTTGAAGCCTCTTTTGGGATAAAAAAAACTTTTGCGACCATCAAAATTTGAACCATGGTCTTCAGTATGATCAAACAACCACTTGACCAAGGAATGTTTTTGTGATGAAATGGAGTAACTTTATATTTTATTACAAAAAAGTTTTAAAATAAGAATGGACTGGTCCACTTCTCGGTTGCAATTTTTTGAAATAGGAACTGGGGGTCACAGGGTTGGTTTCCAGTTCTAGGCTGGGAACCAACCCACCAAAACACCTTATCCAAGAGAAAACACAATCCAACTGAAGTTTCTTCTAATTTTAGATATATGGCTGGCTGCCAAAATGAAAGTCACTTCCAGAATCCCTAAGCAACCCCAAGAAGCGCCCACTGGGCACTGTTTCCTCAACCCCCCCCCCCTCTATAAAATCCAAACTGGCTTTTCAAATCTTCTCAGTTAAGTGGTACGCTATCACCACACTAGAAAGGGAGTAAAAAACAAAGAAAGAAATTATCATCTGCACCAATCAAAGAAAAAATCTAGAGCAAGGATCTTGCTAAGGAAAAATTTATGGCTAGATAGAAAAAGAGGTATTTACCTATTACAGAGAGGGTGCAATTTGATTATTATTTCTTTTAATATCTTTCTCTATTTTATCTACCACTTTTCTTTCAGTCAAAGAAGAAAGACACATGATTTGGGATTAACCAATAAATATGCTGCACAGATATCAAAACAGAGAGAATTGAAAAGAAGGATGTAGAGCTTTTAATCTACAAATTCTATTGTATTTCTACTTATATTTGAACAGCCAAATCTAACAAATGTCTTCCATCTTACTTGTTCGCACAACGAGAACAGAGAGGACAAGACAATGTCCAAGAATGAGTCTTTCCCTGCAAACCACAGCTGCCCGCTCTACAAGAGCCCCCCTAGAGTCTAGAACATAGTGTTCACACTGTGGACCACCAAAACCAGCAGGCTCTTCCCGATTGAGTTCCTAGCATGAAACTCAGCAATTTAGCTCGTTAACTCAGCAGGAATGGGATACAAAAGAGTTAGGTTCCATAATGCTCAAATGTTGTCCTTCAGGACTTCCCCCACAATACCTAATTAACATATATCAACTAAAACCAAGAATCCTTAAAGACATTACAGCAGTAATGGCAAAAGAAGAACCTGATACTTGAGCAATACTTACCTACATTAATGGGTCAACTTTCTTAAAAGATCTTTGTTCCATATTATATAGCAGAGTTATTTTGCATTAACTAATCAGGTAGGTTGGCATAAATTATAGCAACACAAAAGCTAAACTTAGAGAAATAATCTTTCCAGTGAGCTGCCTATCTAAGACAAAGAAGGCAATTCCAATAGTGGACATTTCACATGGCTTGGCAGACTAGGCAGAATACAATTATCCTGCTTGAAAGGTCACCGCCAGATTTTGTAGTTGTTGAAAAGTTTCTGCAACCGAAAAAGGATAAATACCAGGAAGAAAAAAGAATACAGCAGTTGACCTAGATGTTATTTTCAAAAACATCAAATGGAGATCAACAACCTCGCATTTAAGCATTACACGATGAGAACAATTGTTAAAACTGATGCATTAGGAACTCGTTAGCAGCAATTTAGGTGGTATTACTGTTTTAGGTTAAAGCCAAAGATGAAGAAGGTACAACTCATAGGCCAGATAACACATTTGTCTCACTTTGAAACAATAAAGCTTGTGTATTTTTCTATCAATAGTCAATCTTTTGAGCAAGAAATGTAGAAAATAGAGATATATCAACAAGGTATTGCTTGAGCTACTATGATGTCCACAAAATTGGTCTTTTTTTTCCAATCTGTGTAAAAGTACAAGCTGGAAATGCATGACCAGCCTTTTCTTCAATTGTTCATTAATGAACATTGCAGCATCACCCTTACCAAAAAAATTTCCTTACCAAAAAAAACATTGCAGCATCACATTTTTTAGTCTATTCCCTCTGACTATTAAAACCCTTAATGACGAATGACAAACAATAAGCATTAGAGGCAGAGGGTTTGGGTTCAGCTCCTTCTAATATAATTACGCCAAGCACAACCAATCTTCTGGTGGTTTGGCCCAAGAAAAAGTCTCCCATTGTCTCTCTGTAAAAAAATCCGGAAGGTCATCAATTGAGCCTCCTTTCTTTATATGTTCTTATCTTTTCCCTTTAGAGTCAATCAAGGAGAAAGACATCTAAATATACTTATTCTTCACAAACTTAAAGCTGAATATTGCAATGCTTAAACAATAATTATCATAATAGTTTAATAACTTATGTGAATTCCACACCAAGACTAACTTATATGCATTCCTCGCTTAAAAAAAGAAGACATGCACAAATAGTTCAACTAATGAAAGGAAAAGGAGAAAGAAAGCAAAAACAAGTCATTGAAGTAAAGGAAGAAAGGATTGCTCATTTATTTGTTGACGCATGGCATCACCACACGAAAGGGTAAGACAATCAGGCGTTTAGACGATGATTCACGAACATAAGGAAAATGCACTAATATCTACAAAAATTTTCATCAGTAAGAAATCCCTTAAATCTTTTTTTTTTTGGTAAGGAAAATCCCTTAAATCTTTTTTTTTTTTTGGTAAGGAAAAATCCCTTAAATCTTTTATCTTAATATAGCTCAAAAAAACACAACAAGAAAACAATTTGAATCTACTGCACCTCATCGAGCAGAAATATAGCAACTGTCCACTATTCCAGAGTCACGGACCCCTAGATGCAATACAACATCTGCGTTCCCTTTAATCTCCAAATAAGAGGAAACCCGCAATCTCAAGAATTAGTGAGACTTGAATCTGTATCACAACACACAATAAGCAACAACAAATTGACACCTCAAATGCAATCTTTACCAGAGTCAATCAGCATGAACAGACAGGAAGTTTTGAGGAGAAGCACATTTGGGATGGATTAACAAATGAAAACATTCGGTGACAGTGGAGATGGCATATAAACCCTTCACAGAAAAAGAAATGGCAAATCCAATTCAAATCACACAAAGAAATGAAAACTTGAAGACACTGAGGTACTAACCTTAATTAAAGAGATGAACCGCTGTCTTAGACCGGTTATAAGTTCTTCCAGGTACTTCTGAATGTCAGCGAGAATATCGGCTTCAAATCCTTGATCCAGCACAATAGCCTGAAAAGGCAATCTAAGGGATAAGTGTTTCAAGTTATGACAAACGAAAATTCTATATGGGAATGAGAAGGTACCCTTAAGAGTGTATATAAGGCTGTTATCCGATCTCTTCTCTCAGCATACCAGAGTCCAGCCGCAAGACGCAAAATTTCTAGGGGCTCTCTTCCCATTAGACCCCACTGGGAGTGACACCCAAAGTTTCCAGAGCAAGCAATTGGAATATCACATAGATATCATGGCCAACAAAGTACCCAAGTAGAACAATAAAACTATAATGGTAAGAATATAACCACAAATTCAGATTGCATATAAAATTAGTCAAAAAGAGACTGAAGTATAAAGATGTGTACAAACACTACCTCCTGATTGGCCGAAATAAGCAAACGAACACACTCCACTTCATTTAGGTGGAGATCATCACTCAATTTCAGAGCCTAATTATCATGACAAAACAAAAATCAAATTGCATTCACGCAATAACAGAAAAGGAAATTGCAGGATCATGTCATCTATAAGAAAGTAGATCTATCTCTGTATGTATGAAAGATCATCAACTACGGATAACATAATATAAAGTCGATTGATGATAGGACAATCAAATGATGCACCAAAAACTCAAACATCTTCATCACTCAGAGAATTCAATAGACCCAAAAAGAGTAATGCAATTCTAAAGACTGTAATATAAAAGAAGCCATTTTTCACTTAACAAACAATGCATGTGGGGGAAAGACTTCCTTAAATGAGATAGGCGTTAACCCACCTATCAATCATATATCAAACCAGGTTAAGAAAAAATAAAACACAAAATCAATTACAGCCCAAAAGATGAAGCGGAGAACATAAGTACAAAATAGATCGGTCCCGTTGTGAGCAAAATGAGAACCTCACGAGGAGAGAGCATCCACAATAGCATATAGGAGAGAGGAGTAAATTCGGTACATTCATAAGAAGACCCGCACAAATTAGTCCGGCCTCAGTAAGTCATTTCAATTACTCAATTAGTTTCTCCTATTCTCCATTTCGAAGCCAACCGAAGTTGAAGTGACAATATTCAAAATGAAGAAAAAAAATAACACGATGGACGAAAAAGTTCACTACGGCCACAGCCAATAGCAGCTTACAATCTGAACATCCTGATCGTCCAATGAGATCGGCGAGGAATCCGGCAGCCTCACTTCTTTCGCCTGAACCTGCGCTCGATCTGACGGCTTCGGAGGCTGCGAAAGCCAAGATTTCAAAAACAAAAGGCAAAGAACAAGTCAGTTCTACCAGACGACACACGGAATACAAAACCCAATTCCAATGCAGCATCAGAAACTCGTGCACGCAATCAAAATGCTTCTTTTCCCTCGAAAGATCAACCAAACATCGAATTCAGCCACGATTCCTCGTCAGCCAGCCAGACACGAAAGCGCGAGCGTGCGGAGCAATAAACGGGCGTGCAAGCAGGGCGATCCTAAGCGAAGGGAAACGGGCAAATTACGGGATAAGAGAGCAGCGACTGGAGGGAGGGGCGAGACTTCCGGAGGGCGTGCATGAGCTCCACCCTCTGCGCTGGCGCCGGCGGGGACGGGCCGAGCAGGGCCGACTCGATGATGGAGAGAAGCTGCTTCGCCGACGCCATCGCCGGCGAGGATAGGATCGCCGGTGCCGATTCCGGGAGGATGAGGAGGATTTGCAGGCGGTGGGTGATTCTCAGTGCGGCGAATTCACACGGCCATGGGAAGGGGAGATTTAGGGCTCGAAAGGCGGGAAAAAAGGAATGGCGGAAGAAGAAGGAGAGAGAGAGAGAGAGAATGCGCGTGCGCGTGCGCGTGCGCGTGCGATAAACCCCTCAAAAGCCCTAATGGAACTTAAAGGTGATTTTTATGTTACTTTTTTATTTTATTTTTTCTTAATTAAGTTATCAAAATTTTTTTATTTGCGTCAATTAAATCCTTCTATCAATTGTCGTTAGGAACTTAGTCGCAGGGGGTGTTTATTCTGATAGAGGTGCTGGGCATAACGCTACTAAGGGTGATGGGAGTTTTACAGCATAAAATTTAATAAGATGCTTCAAGCTGATAATTTACAAAAATGATGAAGAGTAAGGAGAGAGAAGAAGGAGCGGCATCGAATAAGGGCCGATCACCCCCCGCCCCGAAGGTTTGGGTCAAGGGCAAGCCCATTGCCTATCGATGGTGAGACCCTACCTGGCTAGCCGAGGGGCAGCGACGGCATGGTAACAATGGCCGTGAGTTCTTTTCTTGGTGGTGGTAGAGAGGGGGGTCATCGTCGAGTCAATGTCGCCGCCCTCCAACCCCTCAACCCATGGGTGGTGACTAGGGAATGACGGCTAGGTGCCATCCTGGCTCCTGATAATCTCCTCTCCTTTTCTTTTTGGTTTAAATTTTGAGTGATATTAGCACCAATTCGCCCAACCGCAAGCGGCCCTAATGAGGGTTGCATGACCCAAGGGAGGACTGCCCGAGCTCAAGCGACCCGAACTGCCCTTGCTAGGGTTGTGCAAGCTCCACAAGAGGTCGCAAGCAATATAAGTCACGCAACCCCTCGCGAGGGGCCACTAAGGTCGTGCGACCTCACCGGCCTCTTGTCAACCCCAACCCGGCCAAATTTGGCTTCGCCGGCTGTCTATGCGCATAGAAGATGAACAGTAATAACAAAAGCAAAATCGAAAAATGAAAAAAATCATTTAATCCTAAAAAATAGCCTTATGCAAATGTTGAAAACAAAAACCCGCATTGGGCTTTCAGCTTTGTCAAGGCCAGTATTTGGCCAAACGAGTCCAAAAGCCTAACCAAAGGCCTTGTTATTGTTCCAAGGGACTTTAGAGATCCCTTGAAAATTCCTTGAGAAAGCTTAACCAAACAAACCATTAGCGCACGCGGGAATTGAAACTCGTGATTCAACCTGTTTTTCGGGGGAAAGGTCTTATCCTCTCCTTCAATTCACCTCAGTGTAAGTGATCCGCTTGAAAAGTTTGTTCCTAAACTAGAACTTTGCTCTATACATGTGTGACTTGTGAAGTTAATTTTAAGTTACGGGAAGTTATTTGCTGCTGGTAGTCGAGAAAAAGCGGCGCTCGGGGGCATGAAATTCGTGATCGAATCTCTTTCTTCATTCTTATACCAACTTCAGTATGTACAGTTTACATTGATGCACTAGCTGGTTTTCTTTGAGGCAATCTGAAATCCCCTCACTTTCACCTTCCACACTACATAGGAAAAATTACTAGAGCTGCTGAATGATGGATTACTTCGTTAAACAAGTGGATTTAGTACTCTATTTACATAGGACATTTCACGAACCATGTCACGATCCACTCGAAGGAATACGAACGAAAAGGAATGGTTTTTGAGAAGCTTAGAGCGCGTTTGGTAACGTTTCTACTTCTCTATTTTTCTGCTCTTTTGTTTCGCGGAACAAAAAAAGAACAAAAATTCCTTTGGTAACGTCAGTTGATTTTTCTATTTCTCGGAATAAAAAAGTGACCAAGAAATAGATTTGAAGCAGAAATAAAAAATAGAAAAAATCTACTTTTTTGTTTCCAGAAATAGATTTGGGCGCGGGCAGCCATCGACGGCAGCCCTCGCCCAGATCGGCGAGGGTGACCCTCGCTCAACGGCGGCGACGGCGGCCCTCGCGCCTAGATCCACAAGGTACCCGTCGTGATTCTACCTTCCGCTTCACTGATTGGATGCTCTTCTTTCCCTTTCGAGCCTTTCGCATGTGCTTGTTTAGATGGTGCTTGGCCTTTCGAGCTAGGGTTCTTGTTGATGTGGTTGGGTTGGAGTTGGATTCTGCTACTCATGGGGTTTTTTTGTGTCGTGAAGTTGGTTTGGCGAACCCTTTTAGATGGAATAGTCTTGTTTTTCTGGTTGTGTGGGTCGTCTGGCTATTCAGTAATTGATCAATGTTGATGTTTTAGTTGATCTATGGAGTGTGTGTTCGAATTCGGATGGATGGATGGATGGATGGATGTCATTGCAGCTTCTTCTACGTGAGAGTAGACAAGAGAGTAGACAAAATTTTCGGAGTTTGGTTTCGCTTGAGTGTTCAGCGAAAACCCATTTCCTCTGGGCATGAAACGAAGCCCGCGAGAAGCAATGCTTCAAAGAATCAAGAAATATTAGGTCGACCTAACCAGCCAAAGCATTTTCTAGTTTGAGTACATTGTCAATTTTATATGGAACTCCCGCGAGAATGATAGTTCATCTGATAAAAACTTAGGTAGTATAACGTAGGGAAGATTTTCTATGAGCTCTATGATGATTGGCAACATCTCCTCCTTGTGAATTGGATGAATGTTTGTTGACATCTAAATTTCGGCGCATCATTTAGGGTTAATTGCATAGAAAATTATGGCTTAAATTTTAGCCCCTAAATAAAAATATTAAAATTGCATAGCATATAATTTAGGTTCATATAGATTAATTGCATTCCGCATTGGATTGACGGTGGCAAGCGAGCTTAAAATTCATCGAACGAGACTTGGCTTACTCGAAAGGCAAAGGCCGAAAGTTACATGTCAAACGGGCTCGATTGTTTTAATTTGAGCTTAAATTAGCCCATTATGCTTACTTAAATAAAAGCCCATATTAATTCAGCCCACTTGAAATTAAATGAAAATTAGAGCCTAAGCCCAAACCTAAGTCCATTAAGACTAGAAAGCCTGGCTAATTAACCTAGGGTTGTGATATAAATACATAGTTATGCTTCATAATCAAAGAGGGGGCTCACAATTTTTCAAATCTGATTTTTAGAAAGTAACACGAAAGAAACACAAGTGCGAGAGAGAGAGGACGAGCCGTCGCTTGCCGCGTCACACAGCGAGCCCTTCCGCTTCTGCATGTCGCCGCACGCCGCTGTAGCCTCATAGAGCCACACCGCTTGATGCCACCGCCGCGTCACTGCCGGACCTACCCTCAACCGCTCGCTCATCACCCAGAGCCATGCCGGAGGTGCGCCACTCGCCCGACGCTACTGCCCGATGTTGCTCTCTTGCACTACCGCCCGGAGACACCCACCATCACCACACGCCGCCGTCCGGAGTTGCCCTGCACTGCCGTGCCGTCTACACTACCACTCGATCGCCTATCCCGCCGTCACAAGTCACTGCCGCGCCGGACACCACCGTTGCCTGCATAGCCGTCGGAGACCACCGCCTGGACAACCTCGCTGCCGCACTGCCACACCCTCCGACTTCCCTACCGCACGCCGACGTCCTTGCTGCTCTGCCCTCTCCCGCCGCCATCCATGCCATGCCACCGCTGCTGTCCCAGAGCTAGACAGTCGTGACGTTGCCCCACCGTGTCACCGCTGCGAGCCACAGCCGATCCGCAATCGCGATTTGCTGGTGATTCAAATTAGGAAAGAAAATTTCACAAATTAGGTAATTATCGCATCCTATTTAATTTGAATATTTAGTTGCATAATTTGTGCTTGTGGATATCTGGTTTTGTATATTTGAATAATAGGTATATTCCAATTATGATTTATTTCCTTTTTGAAATCTTAGATATCTATTATTTATCTAATTTGGATAGAATTTAGAATTTTCAAAATCCTTTGAATATATCCAAAATATTTTAGATATCAAATTTTTTCAAGATGTGATTGATTAGGAAAATTTCTTAATCCGCAACCGCACACGTGGAAATAAATCTATATATCAGGCTTTAGATAGAGTTATTTCCATAGCGGAAATTTCGAATTTTTAGGGTCGATTCGTCAGGCTTCAGATCGAAACTCAATTCGAAAGATTTAGCGGTTATATTTTTTTTTACTTGATTTTAATTTCGATAAAAAAAACCAAAAATATTACTCTAGAATAGTTTAATTTCTCTAGCTGAGAATTGCATGTTTAGAAAATTGCATTTTTAATTCTGAATTTCATTAAAAAAAATACAAAAAATAATATGTCCATCATTAGAAATAGGTCACGTCGTCGTATGACATATAGTTTGCATGTTAGGTTGCATTAATCGCATGTCAATTTTCGCACATCATTACATATAGATTAGCTTCCATTTAAATAAAAGAAAATCAAAAAGAAATTTCTGCACCTTTGAACTTTAAGTTAGAATTTTTCAAAATTGTCAAATTGAGTATATTTCTTGAAATTGGTACCGAAAGGGCGTTAAGAAATTTAGCGTAACTAAGTCCACGAATCTATAATTTCTGGTTCGCAAGAATAAAATAGTACTTCTGTTATTTTATTTAGGTTTCTAATCAACCTACCTTAAATTATTAGTGGCGACTCCTATTGAAAATATTTGCATATTCACAATTGGACCTAAGTTGCGATTTGGTAAAGTTTAGGAGAACCCGAGTTAAGTTAATTAATTTAATTGATCTAGTAATCCATTAGCTTAAGATTGAAATGCTAATTTTTTTTAGGTCGCGACAATGTTCTCTCTAAAAACTGCATTAGGAACTTATGGTTTACATATCTTGGATGACACCACCTTCCATTTTACCTCCAACATTGCCCGGAGTTATGATCCTCTAGAATGGTTGCCACCACACGTCTTCTGGAATCCTCCATATCTGACCTGTCATTGACTCGTGTCAAGATTATGTGGGGACTCCATCACCCATATCAAACCATCATAGGGAAATCTGCAGAGAGTCAAGTTCTGTGGAAGTCAGTGAAATGCGTCTTGTGGTTTCCTGATTTTGAAGTTTGTGGACATAAAAAAAATTTTGGGGGACAGATAAGTTTCATGAAGAATTTCTTCGAGTATCTGGCAATTCGGCTACTTGCTGACACTTTATGTGAAGTGCCGGTTGTTCTTAGCATGAATAACCTTAGGTTTTCAAAACTGCAGGTAATTACCGTTTCTGAAAGATGGTAACAATTTTTTGTCATTGCTGCGTTTGCTTGCTCATGGGATCTTGTAAGGAATAGGTGATCAACTGATCAGGCTTGGTAGAGAGCTCGCAATTTCCATTCATGGCCAGTAAACTAGATTTTTATGTTTGTTCTCGAGTATATCTTTACACTCTGACGAATCGCATATATGATCCTTCTCAAAATCTTGGAGTTCTGAAATCTTATGTCATCATTTGCATCTAATGCTGCAGGATCTTTCTTAAGGCTCTCTTGTGTTCTTGCAGCACTCAATTTACATAAGCTTCCCCCAGAAGCAATCTATTGTTTAATTGGTTTCAATTTTATGAAGGCGTAGATCCTCATATGTATCTTCCGTTAACTTGGTAGGTACCCTTATATCGATGATAGGAAGGGTATCGAATTGCACTATCTTAAGGTTAGTATTTTATTTTCGAGTAATGCATCAATACATGTATCAACTTTTGTGTGGCATTTATTGTTTTAATTAATAGGGTTAATACCACGAAAAACCCCTAATTAGTATATCTGTGACAAATTTACCTCAAACTATTTTTTTTATCATAAAAAACCCTAAACTGGTACACCTGTAACAATTTTACTCCAACCTATTTTTTTTACCATAAAAAACCCTACACTGGTCTACCTGTGACAATTTTACCCACAAACTAATTTTTTGGCCACCAAAAACCCTAAACTAGTACACATGTGATAAATTTACCCTCTGTTAGTTTCCGTTAAATTTTACTGTTAAATTGCTAAGTTTAATGACAAGTGATAATTGAAATATGTACTAGTTTTGGGTTTTACCCTTCTGTTTGTCACAAGTTTACCAATTTGTGATTTTTTGTGATATTAATATAATTTAACGGACACTAACAGAGGGTAAATTTGTCACAAACATATCAATTTAAGATTTTTAATGGTAAAAAAATTAGTTAGGGAGTAAAATTGTCACAGGTGTAATAGTATGGGATTTTTTGTGGTCAAAGAAATAGGTCGGGGTAAAATTATCACAAGTGTACTAGTTTGGAGTTTTTTGTGATAAAAAAATAGTTTGGGGTAAATTTGTCACAGGTGTACCAGTTTGGAATTTTTTATAATCAAAAAAATAGTTCGGGGTAAAATTATCACAGGTATACCAGTTTAGAGTTTTTCGTGGTATTAATCCTAATTAATAAATTAGTTTATTTCGTCATGTTGCAAATGACTTTTCCCTATATGGAGATCCGGAGTACCCATTTGGACCTACACAAGCGGAGGATACAGACGAGTGGCATGAGGAGGTAGTTGAGATGAACATGCTTAAAAAAAATATTGCAAATAAAATGACAAGGGATCACAATATGCTTGAGATTCCATGCCTTTGTGTTTATGACTTATGTAATGCTTATGTAATGTTGTTTATAAATATTTGGCAACATTTTGTTAGTAAGCGAGTATTATTATCGTTGTATTTTTCAAATCCAAAGCCTATACAGCGTTTCAAATAGAGGTTTGGCAAACTTTGAATATTTGGCAAAACATGAGTCGATGGGATATTTTAGTACTAGGAGTATAGAGAATCTCTTTGGAGTGTTGGCATTCAACTACGCTTTTCTTGCTGCAAATGAAGACTACTCCTTCACCTACATGTTTAATTTTATTGGGTGAAAACAAGATATGTGTGTGTGTGTGTGTCACAATCAAATTTAAATTGATTTTGTAAACTTCAAGCAAATGGATCATATTCAAGTGCCCAATAAAATCCGCATCATCATCCACATGTTATTATAATGTCGTATATGGAGTTTCGAATGTTCTTTATATATATATATATATATATATATATATATATAGTGGCAAGGAACTCTATGAATCATAAGAAAGTTCATAAAAAGAAAGAAAGGTATAATCTTCTTAAGTGACAAAAATTAGTGACATCAGCTATTGTATATTATAGCACTGTCAAGGTCAACCCAAAGAGTTCTTCACATTTGTAGAATGAGTTCTCGTTTTGTTTATTTATTGGTAATAAAGACAACTAACACATGGTTAAGATGTAAACATTCTTTTTATGTTTCGGTAATTTAATATGAGAATAAATAGTATTTATAATAGCGGTTGTGAAGAAACTTTTGAAATAGATAAATATAGTATTCAAAATAATAAAAAGATTAAGAAAATTAACTTTATCCATGAACAGCATGCTAGATATATATATGTGAGTTAAAAAGGATTAGACAAATCAATAAACAATGCTTATTGGTTTTTTTCACTTATAACTTGTACTTATAGTTAAATAAAATATATAGACTTGAATGAAAAAATTGGGAATAGAAATTTTTTTGGTTATACCAAACGCATTTAAGTTCTTTTTCTATTCTAGGAATAAAAATTTTATACAGTTACCAAACGCATTTCTGTTCTTTTTCTATTTTAGAAATAGAAATTTTGTGCAGTTACCAAACGCATTATTTTGCTTAGAAACTTATCCAAGAAATAGAAATAGAAAAAAACTATTTCTGAAAAGAAATTGTTCCTAGAGATAGAAACGTTATCAAACGCATCCTTATTCCATGTTTGTTAAACCATAAAACTGTGGGGGGAACTGCTTTTGCAATTACCCATCTTTCCTTCATGTCTTCCAATCTTAGTCTCGTCTGATGAAGTGCACTATGGTGAAAAAGACGATGTTAGAAACGCTGTCCTGTAGCGGGAGAAAGAAAGTCATATAAACCTTTAGCACACACCCTTACAGATGTTTATAATGCTTCTGTTGAGTATACGAAGTGCAAAAGTATAGTAAACAACTCAATGTGCTAAACAATATTTTAGGCTCAAACTTGCCCTCCCGCGACTAATTTAAAGCAGCAGTTGAAGATAAGAACTTCTCCGTCTTCAACTTTTCCAGCTCCGGTACTTACATCACTTGTCCCTTTGTGATATGAACAGCTCAGTGAGATTCCGGATCAGAAAGACATGTAACCGGATTTTTCAGCTAGTATATTTGAAATCTTGCTTCTCGAATCCCAGAAGAATTTGTAACTTGGCCTATAGTGATCCTTCACTACCAGTTGAATTAGGAGCAGCATATGGCGTAGCAATCACAAGGGGAAGAACCAGTGCACAGGTGCCCAAAACAAGTCCATTGGCTCGGAAGTGTTCTTGCTATGTGCAGTGATTTGCATGGAAGTTATCCCCCGATAACAAACCAGCAATGAGCTTCCTAAGCCTTTCAACCCCAGGACCAGGCCTCAGCTCCGTAATGTTGGGTGTGATGTAATCAGCATATGTTCTGTTAATGCTTTCCTCACTGTAAAACCACCTGCCTCGTGAAAATCCGTTTGCACTTCGACCGAGCAGCTCAGAGTCAATCTTGTCGAGAACAGGATCGTTTCTGCTGAATTTTCTCGCGAAGGGGGCATTGCTATCTACCATCATCTGGAAATCACTGAGTGTGAGGAAATGTGGGTGTTGCTTCGGAGGGTTGTCCCAGGATATGAAGTGGAGGTCATGGTTCACAGTCGTATTAATGAATTCATTAGCATTGCAAATGACCGTGTGGAAATAACTTTCTGGTGAAGAAAGGAAGTTGGAGTAGTACATGAGCACAATTCTTGGGAGGTTGTCCCATCCCCATAAGCAATACTCAACAAAGGGCCGAGAGAGCATCATCCAAGCAGAACCTGATGGGATTCATGGGCACACTTTAGAAGTCATCTGCAGTAATTTCATGCTGAAAATGTTGAAATTTTGCTTGTGGAATGTAATGACCTTACCTTATAGATCCAATAGACAATCTATATGTATCGCACAGAGAAGAAATTTCTCAGCCTAATCGGCATCTCTGTCTTAGTACATGTACATAGCACAAACACACACTGGTGCACAATTTTTATATGCATATGCATGTCATTTGCTTAATCTGCATATTCCTACTCCTGGAAAGGTAAGAAAGAAATATAAAAAGAACCAGGAACGAAAAACTCTGACTTGATTTTTAGATATTATCAAAAAGCTCACTTAGTAGGAAAGAACTGCAGGCATCATGCATCATATAGACCTGAAATTAACTTAGTTTGAGCAGTACAGAACTAACTGTTTTTTATTTTCTCATGACAGATGATATTGCATCTGAATTACAGAGACAATTTCCCATTTCGAGTTTAGAGGCTACCAATTTTTTACTAATGCAATTTTTTATTTCTTAATTTAACTCCCGAGTTTTACTTATCGCTGGAACAGAACAAGGAATAGCGCACGTGGAGAGATTAATATGTGTCTTCATGCTAAAGATAATATGTGCTTGTGTGCTTTGAGAAATTTTCATTTCGATTTTAAAAGCAACACCAACACACCATTTAACAAATAAATTAAACATACGAAAAGAGATTTCTGCTAAGTGGATTCCTCACCTGTAAACAACCTGTACGCAGAAGGCACAGTTCTCTTCTCTGATACCCAGAAGACATCTGATTTTTGCACTCTGTACAGCCCTGGATCAATCATAACAGGCCTGGCTCTCTGGTACCTGTAGATATCCAGCAGTCAACAAGCACTTAGAAATTCTCACTAGATATCTGCAACATACACAATGGATAAGAACAAATGGATGAGACACCAACTCTTTCCAACCAATATCGCTGGTATGCTCAATGAAGTTATAGTTTCTGGGTATAGTCAACAGAGTGCTAAGCAAATCTGCAGCAATGAAAAGACAAACATGATTAGTGCCTTCAGTAAGTGACCATTAGACATACACTCCAAATATCGATTCCATGCTCATTTACATCGAATTTTCGTGACAGGAAAACCCATCACTACTAAGGATGCTTTGATAACCCACAGCAGAGGGCATCAAGTGAATAAACCATTTGGGACTCTTCGAGACCAGAAGCCTAGGTGCAGGGTGGTTAGTCAGCAGCTTCACTAGCAAAAGTAAGCAAGTATGTTGGTTTCTACTAAAGGAGTAATTAAATAGTATTATACTCCTGATTATTAAAGCAGATAAAAGCATAGACTCGCTCTCCTCAATTTGCATAAGAAAGGAAAGAGAAAACAGCAAAGCCCCAAAAGTGGAGGAACGGAAGAAGAAAGAACGGTTTCTACCTACTTCAAGATATATTGATGAAGTAAAAAACACCATCCCCCTTTAGAGGTAATTCAGAATGGTGACGCCAAGTCGTCAGTTGTTTCCAAACGTATCAACTTGAGATCACCACGAACATAGTCAAAGCCCGGAAAAAGAAAACATTAGACCAATCACCGGCAGACAATTCACATGATCATGTTACTATGTGTTTGGTAAATATGTCTTAGACTCTAGACAAAGACTAGTTTTCTGAAACTACTAGCTTGGCTTCAAGGGTCACCAAGAAAATGCTTAGCTAAACCCAACAGAACAGAGCAACGACTTTGATGTATCGGTTAAGCACGAAGGGGAAACCCGAAAAAACAGGGCAGGTGCAGAAACAGATGCATTCGTAGCACGGAACGACATCAAGAAAATCAAGTAAGTCTTCATATACCATCTTGGGTCACCAAGGGATAATCCGAAGCGCTCAAATTAATGAACCAATCCCACTCCCCTGCTTCCCTCAACAGAATTGCCGCAGCATGAAGCGTGTTGCTCACCATCGTCGGCCCTCGGTACGTCACCAGATTCGCCCTCACGCTCATCCTCACGTTCCCCAATTTCGCAAACAACGGCTCGCTCCTCACGAACTCGGCCATGTCCAGCCTCTCCTCCGCCGAAGCCTCCAAGTCCAGGTGAACCACGTACTGGTTCCTCGGGTGGTACAGAGCCCTCAGCGTCCTCTTCAAGCTCTCCCCATCGCCCATCGAACCGGAGATGAGATACGCCAATCTCGGAACCGGGTCATCCAGGGTCGCGGACACCTTCAGCTTGGTCTCGACGAACACCGGAAGCTGTGTCTCCAGATGGGCACGGCGTAAGAACTGGGAAGAATAAGAATGAGAAGCAGCAGCAGAGGGGGTGAAGACGGTGAAGAAGACGAGCAGAGTGGAGAGCGCCAGCGCAGTGGCGAGAAGCAAGAACCACTTCCTTTTCTTGTGGGGCTTAGCGGCTGCGTCCATGGTCGAGAGAGGTCAGGGACTTTCAGGAGATCAAGAACGTCGTCAAGAACGCGGAATTGCGCAACAAGATTGCCTTTTCTCAATCTGGGTCTGTGGGAGGATCGAAAATGGGTGGTGGGGTTGCTCCGCCATCACCGCCACCGCCACCGCCACCGGAGGTGACGGGATCGGTGGGCAATGATGAGTTTTGGTGGCTGGTGAATTGGAAAGTTGCTGAAGTGGGAGAGAGGGAGAGAGGAGTGTGCACACTCGAAAAAGTTAGCTTTTTGTTTCTGTGGGATGGAGTGGCACTCAGCTGCGCAGTGCCGCGTGGGTCAGGGAGCAAGATGATTGGCTGTTCGGGAATTTTGGGAGGGAAACCGGACTGGATTCGGACAAACCTACACGTTCGCGAAATATAAAGATTGAAAAGAGTCCAAAATCTATCAAGGAGGATGCAGCTCGTGGAAAGAAAAGTCAAAATGGTAGACAGTATACTTTATTAAGTGAATAATAAGAAAGATACAGGCAAGTTAAAATGAATGAGGAAGATCAAGCTCACGAGATTGAGAAACTTTCGATAATGATGGAATATGAATAAATTTAAGGTAGCTTTATTATTATTGAACAATCATGTATCTTTAGTCTTGCAAGGCTCGGTGCCGACATGCCTCGCCCCATGCCCCAATGGGACGATGGCACGGTAAAGCATCCACATCACGAGACCAGGGCAGGGAATGCGATCCGAGGCCCCGCTTGTTGTGTTGTTGGCACCAAGCCTAGAGTTTGGGCCAAAACTTAAAAAGGTTAATGGCTCAAGTCAAGTCACGACGATATGCCAAATTTATAAGGTCCAAGCGATGGAATGCGCCTGACAAGACTCATTGATCACGAAAGACATGATAATAAATCGACGCACAAGACCCATTGATAAAATGTTTGGTGAGTTCATTAATCCCAAATATCCCATGGACAGAGTTTATGTGGTGAAGTACATGACACCCCTAGAGACAATCAATCAACTCGAAGCACGTACGAAAGTTGAAGACTAAGTCAAGGAGAATTTGTTAACCAAGGGACGACTAGAGTTAAGGAATCGGGACCAACTAAAACATCTCCGGATTGGCGCACATGTCAAGGCATTTATAAATTCTTGTATGGGAATATCGCAACGCATGACGGAAAGGCCCATTTAAAGATAAAGAAAAATCAAAGAGAGGACTAGCAATCGGGACATCACAAAAGATGACAACAACTTATGAGACGTTGACACTAAATGAAGACGAAGAGATCATGCGTAACGAATCGATTGAGATTAGACCTCTTAATTCCAGTTTTCAACTTTGATTATAAAAGTTTTTTTCCGTCAGAATTTGTATACTTTTTTTACTTTCTCCATGCACTTCAGTTATCTCCATCAGCTGTCTATGTTCAGGTTCAAACACCGAGCAAGCATGGCTTCCGAGAACGTAAACCATCTGTTCTAATCAATAAAGTTTTGTCCAATTTCCTTGCCATTTTCAAACATTTGTTGGCGCCTAATTTATTAATTTCAATTTCACAAAGGCTTGCAAAAAACATTAGAATCCATTTACTTTTGATTCGGAGCCGAATTGTTGGCCGTCACTCATCCTTTATCTGACTTTACTCACTAATTATAATCGTTGAGTTTCCAACGGTCACAATGTTTGCAAAAACCCCCAGTAAATGTGCCCATATACTTATCAAATTCTACGAAAACTCACATTCATTATTTAGGGGGAGCGACATATCCTATCTTACCGATCTATTTATGAGAAGACAATCATTCTCAAAACCACTCAAAAGTGTTTATTTGAAACCTCTCCTGAAATCCATGATAATCATCTTTCTCCATTAGAAAGTTTTACAGATTTTCTTCCCCTTAGTCTTTGCATAAAGACGTGCGTACTTTTCTGTTAGTTTATTCTATTCACGTTGGTGGGGCACTCCACTTTTCCTATTATATTTATATAACATGAAATAAAATAGAACAGAAACCTGAAAAACGTTGCTTGCTGAATTTTTCACCTTTTCTAGGGCCACGGACAGCGGACAGACGGAAGCCGTCCTATTCTGCGTTTTTCTGGTACTGGCAATGTGGAAAAGTCTGGAAGTGATATGTTTGTCCATTTCTAGGGGGAAAAAAGCGTAGTCCAACCTCCAACTACTTTTTTTTAGCAAATAAATTATGGTTTGTTGAGAGACTTCAGCCGACAATATTAAACAGAGAAAACGACGCAACTGATATTTGAACTTTAGCCTAGCTTATAATGCAGTTCCTAAACTTTTAATTTATTGAATGTGGCCCTTGAACTTTAACCTAATGCGTAATGTCATCTTCGAATTTTTAAATTGTTCAATGTGATCTTGAACTTCTGATAGATGTTCAATTTAATCTCTAAATTATATAAAAATATTCAATATTAGCCCTAAATTTGAATTAACGAAAGGACAATATTAGATATTTTCATATAGTTTATGGATCAAACTGAACATGTATCAAAAGTTCATGGACCGCATAAAATAATTGAAAATTTTAAGGATCGTATTGCATATTTAACTAAAGTTTGGGGATTATATGAGTCATTATCACTATTAAATAAGCAATTGGCAAATTGGTGGGTTTGATTGAGTTTGAGTGGGTCATAAATGGGTTTAATCCAAAGCCACCCATCTAATTGGCGTTAGCTCATAGCTCATACCTGACACAACTCAGATCCAACCCCAACCCATCTAAAAAAACAGAGAAAAATGTCCAATAGATATTCAAAAATAAATGAACGAAAAATAAAAGAATTCTGCAAAAAGCTGTTGATTTTTCTTTGAAATCGCAGGTCACTTTGGATTTCGTTGATGGGTGATCCAGGTCTTGGAGTTTGCGTCCAAGAGGTGCGAGTTTTGTCGCGTATCCCATCGAAGCTCATTTTTTTGGGCTTTTCATTATGGAAACCATTATAACTAGGCCCGTCAAATTTGAGGTGGCTCCTATAAGATCCATTTTAACAAATGCAAGTTAAAAAATGGATTTAACACCTATTTTGACAGGTCTACCTAAGCTCCATGTGAGTTTGATCACTAATGTTCAAAAGAGGAAGAACGTGAATCATCGTCTTATATTGGTAAATTTGGGAAGACATAGGTAACTATCTAATACTAGGGGTGATTGGTTCTCGATGCGGTCCAATGAAACCAGTCACTTATTGTACATAACTTACGATAATTGTTGCCATTTATGTGCACATCAAGTTTCTTCCTACTTACAGTTGCTATTTGTGTACCTTGTCCCACTTTGAAATCAGTCTGAAAGTTTTGTAATTTTGTGTGGCACTTGTTCTAGTGGAGAATAGCTCCTAGAGAGTTAAATTTGTTTGTATTACTATTGAAGTTGATGTAACTTTTGGAAAGTTTGGGGGAGGAGGACTTAAGTTTACTTAAGGTTTCACTTTATTTTACTTAATTTTTTGAAGAAATTAAAAAAAATTATATATAGAGAGAGCTATGTGGTTCGGTTCGGTCCGATTTCCTTCCACTTTCGGGAGTTGGGAACCAGACCAGCACTCACTAAAACTGGACCAAATCGATCGGCTCAATTCACTTGTTCTTGGTTCGGTCGGTCTATATTGCTCACCCCTATTTGATACATTGGTGATTGAATTTGGAATAATGGCACCACCGGTCTAATGATTTTTAATTTATTTAATTTTGTCTCTTTACTTTTTAATTAATGTGGTGTCTGAATTTTTTTTAAAATAAATCTTTCTGTTAAAAAAGGTAGCAAAAATGCTGAAATGATTTTTTTTTTTGGTCAAAATGCTGACATGATGCTAAGTTGTCTTTGTTTTGCTGACATGATCGTCCTACGTGTCTTTTAGTTGGCCTAAAAGAATGCCATAAATCTTTTAAAAGTTAAAAGAATAAATATAAATTGATATAGTTAAGGGAAGAAAAAAATACAAAATAAAAGAAAAAAAAGAAGAAGTGGGCAGCCAACAAGGCAACATTTCGAACAAAAAAGAAAGCAAGGCACCATCAGGTTAGAACTCATCGGTGGCAGCGGTTGTGCCTCGGTCAAAGAGGTCAACGAGCCCTTAGCTGGTGGCGGTTGCGGCCGATGTCGTCGGTGCCTTGCCGCCACCGCCGCTACCGCCGTCCCTAGAAATTCCTCTCTTTCTTCCCACTTTTTCTCTTTTTCTTCAGGGTTTGAGAGTTTTGTTTTTTAATTTTCCAATAGTTTGGTTCATTCCATGTAAAAAACACATGTCATGTCTTGTTTGTCCAATCAGCGATGATGCGGCGCTAATGTAGCGGTCCATGTCTGCATTCTGTTTGCATTTTTTACGGCAGGAAAAAAAAAACCTTGAGGACAAAAACAAAAAATCCAAGGACCACTTGGCAAAAAAGAAGTGCGGAGATGATATTGAATAAATTGAAAAATTATAAAGACTAATGATGCCAATATCCCGTTAAATTTTCACCATCAACTTGGGTAGCATGGAATTTCTTATTAAGTTACCATTCGATTTTAAACAACATAAATATTTATTTGTACTTTAAGAATTAAGAATTACTGAATGTTTATTAGTTTACTAGTATTTATTTGTGTAACTTATAACGGTGTTAAAAGTGTTTGATCTTAGATGAGATTATCATTTTAGTTTGAGTAATTCTAAATTTTCTTGCATTAAATTACTAACTAATTTTAGCTTATCAACTATCATTGGGTCCTCGATGATCGGCCTAGCGGTCGTGAAAGGCATACGATCAGTACTATAGATTAGGAGGTCAAAGGTTCAATCCATAACAAGAGAAAAAAAAAAAGGGATAAGTGTTGGATGTTTGCTTGTAAAACAAACAAAATAATCCTCTTTCCTTTGTCTCATAGAGGAAAGTTTTGAGAAAGTGAGCCACTTTATAATTATAAATATCTTCTTGCTCTTTAGAGTGAAGACAATGGGCTGTGTGTTAGTCCACACAATACCCGCATGCGGGTACGCGAATAATTGCGCGATTATTAGGCGCACTTCGCACGCTTATGCGACCGCGGTTTAATTAGTACTAATCCCTTTATTTTTTATTTTATTTCGTAAGGTTATCTCATTAATCTTTATTAGTTGAAAGTTTGTTTTTTGTTTATTAAATAATTTTCGAAATTATGAAAATTCGGAATTTTATTTATATATTATATATTTTATTTCGAATTTTACATGTGTCTTTTCAAGAAAATCTTTGGAGATTATACTTGTTCACTTTTCAATCTTTCTCGAAGGGTTACATTTGTTCAGTTTGCAACTTCTTCTGAAGAAATATCTTTATTAGCTTTGGGGTTAATACCACGAAAAATTCTAAACTGGTACACTTATAACAATTTTACACTGAACTATTTTTTTGACCACAAAAAACCCCAAACTGGTATACCTGTGACAAATTTACCTCGAACTATTTTTTTGACCATAAAAAATCCTAAACTAGTATACTTGTGACAATTTTATTCCGAACTATTTTTTTGACCATCAAAAGCCCTATATTAGTACACCTGTGACAATTTTACCCCCGAACTAATTTTTTAACTACTAAAAACCCCAAACGGGTACATTTGTAACAAATTTACCCGCTGTTAGTGTCCGTTAAATTATATTAATATCACAAAAAATCACAAATTGATAATCTTGTGACAAACAGAGCGGTAAAATCCAAAATCGGTACACATGTCAATTACCACGTGTCATTAAACTTCGCAATTTGACAGTAAAATTTAACGAAAACTAATGGAGGGTAAATTTGTCACAAATGTACCAGTTTGGGGTTTTTGGTGGCCAAAAAATTAGTTCGGGAGTAAAATTGTCACAAGTATACCAGTATGAGATTTTTTATGGTCAAAAAAATAGTTCGGGGTAAAATTGTCATAAGTCTACCAGTTTAGAGTTTTTTGTGGTCAAAAAAATAGTTTGAGATAAATTTGTCATAAGTGTACCAGTTTGGGATTTTTCATGGTATTAACCCTTAGCTTTGTGACCTTTCGTGAAAAGTTGTCCATGTTCTTTAAGACCGATTTATATAAATGTCAATTTTTCTCGCAACAAGAAGGATGATATCAATTTTCAAGTCTTCTTTAAAAAACTACAGACATCATTTTCAATTGTTTCCTAGAGAGACCCTAGAGAAATACTAGAATTGCTATCTAGTATTCTCATTTTGAGACTTTGTTGTATCCTGGAGGATTTTTGCTATTGACCATTAGCAATATTGTGGGGCAAATAAATCCTTAAGAAAAGTGATATCACGCCTCAAAATCCGACTTAATTGCTCTTTTGATTCGAAGCTATTTATATTTATAACAATCTTAAGGATTTATTTCTGTTCAACAATGGAGTCGGAGACAATCAAAATCATGAACCAAGACATGGTCAAACTGGATCGGTTCGATGGGAACAACTATGCTCGCTGGAGGGACAAGATGATGTTCCTACTCACTGCCCTGAAGATATCCTATATTATGGAGCCAAAATTGGCATCTATTGAAGATTCGAAGCCTACTATTGAGGGAGGATAGCTAAGTGCGGAAGCTGTTGAAAGGATTAACAAGGAAAAGAGGAAACGTGAGGAGGACGTATTGCTATGTTGTGGACACATTCTGAATACACTTTCTAATAGATTGTATGACTTATTTACTGAGATGAAGTTGGCCAGAGAAATTTGGAACACACTAGAATTCAAGTACAAAGCGGAGGAGGAAGGTACCAATAAGTATTTGATTGCAAAGTATTTTGATTTTAAGTTTATTGATACGAAGCCCTTGTTGGAACAAGTTCACGAATTACAAGTGCTCATCAACAAAATTCGTGCCCTCAAAATTGAAATTCCATAAACCTTTCAAGTTGGAGCAATTATTGCAAAATTGCCTTCAACTTGGAAAGACTACGAAAAAAGGCTTATGCATAAGTCAGAGGACTTCACCTTGGAGCAAATACAGAAACATCTTCATATTGAGGAAGAGTCACGTATACGTGATAATTTTGTTTTGTATGATTTCAAGGTAAATGCTGTGGAGAGAAAAAGAAAAATCAACCAGAACTTTAAAGTAAAGAATGTGCATACATTTAATAAGACGCACAAGAAGAAGAAGGGTTGTCGTTTTGTTTGTGGCAAACAGGGATACTATGCCAAGGACTGCTTTCACCGCAAGAGCATATCAAAGGACAAGAACATTCCAACGGTGAAAGCATATGCAATTTGGTTGAAGAGAATTATATGGCCATGATTTCAACCATGCTTTCAAATATGAACATTGCTGAAATCAATGGTTCGATGACTATGGTTTCTGAGATCAATTCTACTACTGTCCAATCCGGTTGGTGGTTAGATTCTGGGGTGACAGTACATGTGTGCAAGGACAATTACATGTTCAAGCAATGTGAAGAGACTGTCGACGTAAATGTTCAAGAGGCCCTGATGGCGAATAATGCTCTTGCAAAGGTTACTGGCAAAGGCACTGTAGAACTTGACCTCACTTCTGAAAAGAAGATTACTCTTCTTAATGTTTTTTATGTACCCGAAATTAGGAAAAACCTAGTTTCAATTGATTTACTTTGTAAGAGGGGTTTTCGAATTTTGTTTGAATCCGACAAGGTTATCCTGTCGAAGAATGGGATGTTTGTGGGGAAGGGCTATGTCAATGACGACATGTATCAACTAAGTATCAATAATATTTTTGTATCTTCTGCTTATACTATTGAGTCTGCTTCTTTATGGCATAGTAGATTAGCACATATAAATTTTTACTATTTAACAAATATGAAAAAGTTAGACTTGATTAATTTTAATGGCGAATTAGACAAATGTGAAATATGTGCTAAGTCTAAACTCATAAAGAAACCATTACCTGGTGTTAATAGAAATTCGAATTTGTTGGATTTGGTGCATAGTGATATATGCGAATTCAATGGCATGTTAACTCGTGGTGGTAAAAAGTATTTAATTACCTTTGTGGAGATTGCAGTCGATATCTTTATGTTTATCTCATGAGGTCGAAGGATGAAGCTTTTACCATGTTCAAGAAATATAAAGCTGAAGTAGAAAATCAATTGGAAAGGAAAATCAAAATTCTATGTTCAAACAGAGGTGGAGAATATTTCTTAAATGAATTTTCTTCATTTTGTGAAGAACATGGTATTATTCATCAAGTTTTTGCATCATACACTCCACAACAAAATGGCATAGCTGAAAGGAAAAATCAATCTCTCGGAGAAATGGTTAATTGTATGCTTTCCAATTCAAAGCTACCAATTAATCTTTGGGGAGGAGCATTGCTTACTGTATGTTATATTCATAATAGCATATCATCTAAGAGAAATAATGTGAGCCCTTATGAATTATGGAAAGGTAGAAAATCGAATATGTCGTACCTTAAGGTGTGGGGGTGCTTGGCATATTACCGAGTACCAGACTCCAAGAGGATGAAACTTGGTCCTAGAGCTATCAAGAGTGTTTTCATTGGATATGCTGAAAATAGTAACGCCTATAGACTTCTTGATTTAGAGTCCAATGTCATTGTGGAATCAAGAGATGTTGAATTCTTTGAGAATAAATATTTTACGGGTTCTGAAATTATTGAAAATAATTCAAAACCCATAGAAACTCAAGCAGATTCTCATGAGAAAGGAACAAATGATTCTAGATACATGACTGAATTGAGGAGAAGCACTAGAGCAAGAAAATCTAAGGATTTAGGTCTAGATTATATTACTCACGTTTTCCTTGTTGAAGGAGACATAGATAATAATGTGGTAAATAAATACCCTTTAGTATTAAATTTAGAAGACGATCCTAAAAGCTTTGTTGATGTATGTCTTCTAGAGATGCTTCTTTTTGGAAAGAAGCTGTAAATGATGAAATTGACTCAATTATGTCCTATAATACTTGGGTATTAGTAGACTTACCAAAATGATCCAAGCCTATTGGTTGCAAATGGGTTTTTAGAAGAAAATATCATTATGATGGTTCTATCCAAGCTTTTAAGGCTAGACTAGTGGCAAAGGGGTATAGACAAAAGGAAGGAATGGATTATTTTGATACGTATGCTCCTGTTGCACGTATAACTTCTATTTGAATTCTTTTTGCTATAGCTTCCATTTATGATTTTTGTGTTTATCAAATGGATGTCAAGACTGCTTTCTTGAATAGAGACTTAAATGAGGAAATTTACATGGAACAACCAGAGGGTTTCGTTCTTCCTGGAAATGAAAGGAAAGTATGTAAATTGACAAAGTCTCTTTATGGGCTTAAGCAAGCTCCTAAGCAGTGGCATGAAAAATTTGATTCGGTCATATTGTCTAATGGTTTCATCCACAAAAGTGCTAATAAGTGTATATAATCGAAATTCACTAAAGACTACGGTGTCTTAGTGTGCTTGTATGTTGATGATATGCTTATCTTTGAAACGAATGTGACTAGAATAGTTGAGACTAAGAAATATCTAACCTCCATGTTTAAAATGAAGGATTTAGGTGAAGTAGATACTATCTTAGGTATTAAAGTTAAAAAGCATGGTGGGGGTTATTCTTTGAGCCAATGTGATTATGTTGAAAAAATGCTAAATAAATTTCAGCATCTTGGTTTCAAGGAAATAAGTACTCCATTTGATTTCAGTATTAAGTTAAATTATAATACTGGTAGAGCGATAGCACAATTCGAATATGTGAGTGCTAGAGGGTCTTTAATGTATGCGATGCATTATACTAGACTTGATATTGCTCATTCTGTGTGCAAGTTGAGTAAGTATGCTAGTAATCCAAGTATAGAACATTGGAAGGCTATTACCAGAATTTTTGGTTATCTTAAGAGAACTACAAATTTTGGTTTGTTCTATAATAATTATCCGGTTGTATTAGAAGGATACACCGATGCTAGTTGGATTACAAGTGTGGGTGATAAACATTCCACTTCTGGATGGATTTTCGCACTCGGCGGAGGTGCCGTTTCTTGGGCAAGCAAGAAACAAACATATATAACTCACTCAACAATGGAATATGAATTCGTTGCGTTAGCGGTAACTGGGAAAGAGCCCGAATGAATTAGGAATTTGTTGTTGGATGTCAAATTATGGCCTAGTCCTATGCCTTCTATCTCTATTCATTGTGATAGTCAAGCTACTTTGGCAAGAGCTTATAATAGCACTTATAATGGTAAGTCTAGACATATTAGTCTAAGACACAAGTATGTGAGACAATTGATTCAAGATGGTACCATAACAATTGTCTACGCGAGGTTAAGTAATAATCTAGCCGATCCTTTTACAAAGGCTTTACCAAGACAGATGGTAACTACGACCTCAAAAGAAATGGGGCTGAAACCCTTTAATTAAAATCACCAGTAATGGTAACCCAACCTTTTTCTAGAGCATCACTAGTTACAAGATTTAATGGGTAAGAACAAGTTACTGAATGTGATTGTTTGATACTAACGTTAGCCCTGATATGAGAAGTTAATATCATCTGCTACATTTTAGAGGATGAATTGAATTCTTAATGAAGTATAGTACAAACTTGTAATGTGTTAATAGTAACAGAAACATATGGTAGATACTTCACCTATATGAGCTTAGAAGTGGTGCCGCTTCTTACGAAAGTTTGGATTGCTTTCTAGATAGCTCATGAAATAGGATCAAGCACAAAGCCATAATAGTACGGAGTAATATAGAACTTTTCACTAAAACAAGAGGTTAGTATATATGCGGTATGTCCGATTCTATTATTTAAAAGTACAAATTTAAAGCCGAGCTACTTGTCCCTTTGATAGAGTTTTGAGATGCTTGCACTAAGTAAGGTTTAACTCAAAAGAGACCTTTATGCATGTATATTATCTCACCAAAATCTCGGTTGTATGTTTTTTTTATTAAATTTCAAAATTTTTTATTCATGAAATCTTTGTTTTACAAACAAAGTGGGGGATTGTTGGATGTTTGTTTGTAAAACAAACAAAATAATGTTCTTTCCTTTGTCCCACATAGAAAAGTTTTGAGAAAGTGGACCACTTTATAATTATGAATATCTTCTTGCTCTTTAGAGTGAAGACAATGGGGTGTGTACTAGTCCACACAACATCCGCGTGCGGGTGTGCGAATAATTGCGGGATTTTGGCGCGATTATTAGGCACACTTAGCACTCAGAACGCTTGTGCAGCCACGATTTAATTAGCGCTAATCCCTTTATTTTTTATTTTATTTCATAAGGTTATCTCATTAATCTTTATTAGTTGAAAAGTTATTTTTTGTTTATTAAATAATTTTCGAAATTATGAAAATTTGGAATTTTATTTATATAGATTTTATTTTATTTTATTCTGAATTTTGCACGTGTCTTTTTAAGACAATCTTTGGAGATTATGTTTGTTCGGTTTTCAATCTTTTCCTAAGGATTGTATTTGTTCAGTTTGCAACTTCTTCCAAAGGAATATCTTTATTAGCTTTGTAACCTTTTGTGAAGAGTTGCCTATGTTTTTTAAGACCGATTTCTATAAATGTCAATTTTTCTCGCAACAAGAAGGATGATATCAATTTTCAAGTCTTCTTTCAAAAACTACAGCCATCATTTTCAATTGTTTCCTAGAGAGACCCTAGAGAAATACTAGAATTGTTATCTAGTATTCTCATTTTGAGACTTTGTTGTATCCTGGAGGATTTTTGCTATTGACCATTAGCAATATTGTGGGGCAAATAAATCCTTAAGAAAAGTGATATCACGCCTCAAAATCCGACTTAATTGCTCTTTTGATTCGAAGCTATTTATATTTATAATAGTATTCTCATTTTGAGATTTTGTTATATACTGGAGGATTTTTACCCGTGACCATTAGCAATATTGTGGGGCAAATAAATTTTTAAGGAAAATGATATCACGCTTCAAAGTCCGACTTGATTGCTCTTTTGATTCGAAGTCATTTATATTTATAATAATAAGTGCATTGCAAGTCCTAAAACTTTTACGATTTGTTTCTTCCTCTCTGTTTCTCATGTCTTCCTTCTTCTCTCTCGGTGATTTACCGCAAATTCTTTAATTAGCTTTGTGATGGGCGGCATATGATTGGTAAAACAATATTAGAACATAAACTCGATAGAGAGAGAGAGTCAATTAGGTCTTTCCTAATTTTCAACTCCGAACCACTCATTTAATGATTAAGTGGTTGATTATGACCGCTCGAATGCCATAGCTCAAGACGTAAACACAAGTTTTTCCACTATACGTTCGCGCTTTTCTGGCGTGTCTTGACTGTATGTCCACCCAACCCTTTCTTGATCGCGACGCCGCAACTCCTTTGGTTGATTTTTCTACTGTTGTTAGTCACACGTACTTTTGGAACCTGCCCCACGTTACACTCGCTAAACCTAAACAAAGTCCTCGCCCGCCATGTTCCTCACTCTATATTGCTTGTTGCATTATGTTTTCAAGATAAGTAGAAAGAGTAATGAAACTTTAATGATTGGATGATTTTCTAACACATTTTTCATATGGGAAAATCATTGCATCGCGACAAACTGATATGGCCAGATCTTAATTATTTAAACCCAAAGATTCTCATGTGATAGAGAGAGAGAGAGAAAAACAAAGAAAGCCCAAGGCCATACAGACATCAATCATTAGGAAGGGAAGGTACATTCTGTCAGTGTAACAAGCCAATGGAAAATCGAGAGCACAGCATACATGACGCCAAATGATATGAGATTCGTAACATAATGACAATGGTAATAGGTGGGTGGTTGCACCGTATCATCGCTACCACGAGATAGTAGTGGGGCCGAGAGGCTGTGGTCGGTACGTTGGATTTTCACTGTCATTTCTGATTAATGAACAGATCAACTCTTTGTAAATGAGAAGAATGTTACTTAATTCAAGGGATTCTCTTCTATAGTTTTACAGCAATTCTTCTAGAAAAATGTAAAAATCCTCGATAGAGCTCTTACCATTTTATGAGGACCAAATACATAAGAAGAAACTAACTTTTGCCTCCAAATAATTTTACAAGAAAGGCTCATGATCCACATGAAAAATCATTTGTCCATTTTTGCCCAAGTGTCAAATAACGGTATCTGGAAAACCAAACGAGTTTTGTTTCTTTAAAATCCGACACACACCACCCACTAAAGCCTTACCCAATTTCTCTATCCTCCCCTCCTGGCAGCTCGTTCGTCGCAACTAGCAGCAGCCTCCATTGCTCGCCGCCGCCGAGATGATGACCGGTGAGCAGTGACCAATGACAGCCCACTAAGCGCTCGGATCCCCCACATTCTCTCTCTATGTCTCGGCCCCTTGTCCTCTTCTTTTGCGTCATTTGACCCCGTGCCCTCGACTGCCAACATGTTGCATGTGGCCTCCGACACTGGCTCTAGCACGGAGGCCGCCTTGCCTAGTGCAAGCACAAATCCATACATTGCAAGTTCACACACACAGGCGACCATGGTTGCAAACGATTTGGCAAGGCCCGTAGCGGCAACGGTAGACAATATTAACCTCATCGTGGTTGCAAGTCCTACTCAATTTTGTCTTTTAAATTCAGTGCATCTAATGTGGTGCTTGGATTAGAAAATCAAACATACTTCGAATCTTAAAAAATATGTTACGTCATGCATAAACGGTAAAATTAACAACAATAAATATGTAAAACGGTTCGGTTTAGTTTCAAAAAATTTGAAACCAAACTAATGATTCAGTTCGGTTCAGGAGTAGCTTTTCGGGAAAAGGACTATTGAACCGCAATAAACCGCAAGAGGGCGGTTTGATTAAATGTGTTTAACAGTTCTTTCGTCGCCCCCTAACTACAACCCTTAAGTGAAGAGTCATTTTTTCTTATTTTTTTGAGTGTTGGGCACATTGAATTTGATTGACACTGATACTGTGTAGTTACATGATGTTCGCCGAAATCTTTTTGATGAACATCTAGTGATAGTGGCATACTATACTCTCAACAAACTTACGTTTAAATTTCTTGAGTTTCGATAATAGCTTAGCAGGTTGGACACAAAAAGGGATGTTTGGGACTTTCTGCCTCGTAAAAGGGCAGGCCTTATGTGCAGTGTTGCTTGCCCAAGCTCTTCGCAGTGAGGAAATTGTTCTCGCTATGCCCTAACTTCGTTTTGCCGACACTTCTGTAATCGACTTGAGAAGGTGAATCTAGGTCAGAATGGGTGTTCTTCTATCATATACAATGTTTCCTTCTTTTTTTTTGTCTCGACAAATTTTAATGATTGATGAAAGCCTCATTTACATAAATCAATAGTTGAGATTTATCGGGACACTCAAAATGATTGATGTACGTGGTAGAGCATTCGGTCTTTGGCCGTGTTGAGTATCTTTGGCCGTACTCAACACGCATCATGATATAAATTGAAAAATAATATTAGCTTTTACCTCTCAATAAATATGGATTTTAAATTCCATTTGGTAAATTGGGTTGTACTAGCTGTTAGGGAAAATTACCAATAAATCCATAACACTTTGCCAATTTGATCTTAAACTTTTTAGTTATGCTAATTGAGTCCTAAATATTTTTACGTTTTGCCAATTGAGTCTATCCAGTCAATTTTGACTGGAAATTGTGACGTGAGCGCTGGTCATCCCATATGGCACGGTCGGCATTGACATGGACGATTTTAATAATATTTTAATAATATTTAATATTTTATTAATTTTTTTATTATTTCTTTTATTTTCTTTTCCTTCTTTACCTTTTTTTTTACTGTGGCCGGTGAGGGTGGCCAAGGCCTCGTCGGCGGTGGCCAAGGGCTGAGACGCCCTCACCCGGCGTCTCCCAAATCTAGGAAGGGCCATCGCGGCTTTGAGCAAGGGCTCAGTCAGGAGGGCTCGCTACCCTCACGGGTCATTAATAATAATTAAACAAAAGAAAAGAAAGAAAAGAAAAAAATAATTACAAATTTCAAAAAATTTCCACATCATAGTCGGCCGTGCTACGTATGACGGCCGACGTCCATGTTACCAATTTCCGGACAATTGGCGGAATGAATTACATTGGGTAAATTAAAATGTTTAAAATTGAATTAGCATAAGTGCAGGTTCAGGACTTTTGGTAATTTTCCCTAAGCTATAACCTTCCAATCACGATTTACATGTGCCATGCCCAACATTTTCCTATTCACCATTCTCTCTGCGCGTCGAAGATGCACGAGATCAACGCAATAGGCGATCACGAGATTGGATCTTCCGCTCGATAATCTCACTATATAATAAACATTGGACGCCATTGCAAGTCTCGTTGCTTTGCCCAAGAAGCAAAAGGGTACCCCATTGACAGCTCCAAGACTTCAATTAACTAATAGAAATTGAATAACTTTATTGGTCAATATATGCGTTTAGGTCAGCAATCCCATGTGAATTCGGTCAATGTAAACCCCCAAGAACTGAAAAAAAAAAATTAAACAAAAGAATAGGACAATTAAAAAGAAGAAGAAGAAAGGCCACCGACTCCTAAGTCCAAGTGTCTCTCAAACCATTAAATTTTTAACGTGGTCGCTACGTGAGTTCACGTTCCTTAGACCTAGATTGGTACGTACATCTTGGTACTTACGTTAGAATTCAACTTTTTTCATAAAAAAATTGTTTTTCTTTATTTATTTTCGGGTTAGCGGAAAGATAAAAGGTTCGATCTTCAATTTTTCATTAATTAAAAACTTCTTTAATCGAGGTAGCCCGTAAAGTTTTTCCGATTAATTGTAACGGTGAAAGTATAATTGCTTTGCGTGTGAAAAAGGGTACGGGGAAAATAAGGTTTTAAATAAGTAGAGAAAAGAATAACGTCTAGAGATTTTATCTATTTTGGAAAGGAACGATTTGGAATTTCATCGAATTGGGAATTTTTTTAAATTCAATTTTAGAAAGTACGAGAAATTCGAGAAGCCGCCTTTTGTAATTATATGAGCTACTTTTGAATTGTTGTTATGTCTATAAATTAGAATGGAGAAGATTCAATCAATTCCTTTTTTTTTTATATAAAACTTCGACGTTGAAACCATCCTTTTTTTTTTTTGCTTTTATTTAGTAAAGACGTGAATAGATATAATTTTTTTCCCTTCACAATGATAGATAAATTTGGGAAAATATCTATGTTGAGAATTGTCAATATTTTATACGACGACACAACATAGCAATATCCATCAATTAATCTTATGAAGCAAAAAAATTAAGTGAAATGCCGTATTTACTTAAACAAATCGACACGAAAAGAGATTGTACTTATCCCTCCTCACTTGATTTTTATTTTAAATTTGTATTCATATATGTATTACACGACAAGACTTGCAAATTATTTCCTTGAATTTTGTGAGGTTTACAATATACCCCCCTCTAATTTTCTTTTTCTTTCTTTGTCAAAAACAAACCCAATCAATAATTAATTTCCATATAAAAAAAATATGGGTTTCCTTTTTCAATACCCAAAACTTTAGTCTATACAAAACAAAGCGTGAATTTGCAGTAGTTGACCAACTTTTTCTGGGGGGGCTAAGAAATTAAATTTCCGCAATCTACACACGCAAGTCCAAATTTGGCGGACCATTCTACGCGCAATCAAAGCACGTACAGACAAAAGATTAGACCGCTTATCTCGAGATTAGTCAAACTTAATTAACTTACTTATTACGGCGGTAACCATCACATTAATTCTCTCATTGGTGTCTCAGCAATAAAGTAATTTTATTGTGGTTATATCATAATAGTAACTGTCTAGATGAGCGGAATTTTCAGAAAAAAAAAACGATATAAAGCAAAGAAAAATTCACACACAACTATTATCATATGGTAATTTTTGGTCTAATTACAAGTCAAAATCTATGAAAAAAAAACCTTTTTAAAAGCATGGAATTGGAGAAAAAGAAAAAAGGAAAAAATTTATAAATGTGAAGTGTAAACCCAGACAAGATTTCAATTTACCAAACTGATAAAGACGTGTAACCAAAATTTGACTTCAACCTAGGCGTCTCCTGGCCCAATCTCTGCCTAATAAGTAATAAATCCCAATCTCTGCCTAATAAGTAATAAATGACCATTAGTATTATATTTAATTTGTCATCGCATATTCGATTATCTCATCGCATACTATGCAAATATCAAATTATCGATCGATAAAATTTTGGGGTTAGATTAAACTTTTGAATTTTTTTTAATTATGATAGAGATGTTTGATTAGCTAGTGATATTAAGTAGCGGTAAATTATTTTTATTTTGTTTTCTCCCTTTCACAAGGTTTTAAGGCATGGATTGCGATGCTTTGACATGACAAAAGAAGTGCTTCCCTTAGGAACAGAATTAAAACCAAAGAAGTTCATTTTTTTTAATGTTTTGCTATTGATAATAAATATTTTTTTTGTCATTTTTATATGGGGAAGTACGTCTTTGGAGATTGCAAGTTGATAATCATTCAATCTGAAAATAACAAATTATCTCCTCCTTAAATGTCTAAATTGAGAATATATAAAAAAGATAGCGATGAAGTTAACAGTGTTCGATAGATCAACTCCTCAACCCAATAGTTTTTTCTTCGGTTGGACAATCCAATAGTTGATCGAACACAAGTTGATCAATTAAGCACGTCATCTACGACCAAAAAAAAAAAAGCACATCATGGAATCAATCATGGATTTGTTATGTTCGAGGAGGAGACGCAAATCAAAGTTTTTTCAAGCAGTTCGTAAAGGTGCGTGTAAATGGAGGTTACTCAATCAAATATCACCAACTGCATTCAACACATAAATCAAAGGTTTAGACTGTATATGGAATTTTGTAAAGTGTCTTGCGTACCTCCAAGTAATCGGATATCTATACTCGTGTGTCTGGATTACAGAAAGACATATGCAAAAATGCAAACCAAAAAAAGGAAATATTGGATATCCTAGTTAAGAGATGTGATGAGCACAAAAATGTAACTACAGGAGGCAGAAAGAAAAAAAAAAAGATGTTCATAAAATAGATAAACATTTTTCCTATCGAATTAAGATAACCTTCCTATTAAAAAACAATTCGAATTGGTATATCATATACCGGCCGTGTAATTTAGTTCCTACACAATCAAATTCATCACCATTTATATGGATAGCGAATTACACAGTCGATCGACTATCCAAATTAATGTCGATCGATGTGGTTTATGTCGGAAAAAAAATACAAATAAAAATGTTCTTAAAAGAACTTTTCCCTAAAGCCACAAAAAAAGAAAAAAAATAGAAAAAAAAAGAAAAAAGAAAGTGGAAGCATTCCAAGTCAACGAACCCACCTTCTTCCTCCTCTTTTATTCTCTCCTCTTCTCCCCCTCAACCAGAGAGAGAGAGAGAGATCCACCGCCGCCTCCGCCTTCAACACCCCGAAACCCTCTCCTTCCTCCGCCGCGCCGCCGCCGCCGCCGCCGCTCCTCCTCCGCCGCGCCGCCTCCTCCGCCATGGCGCTCTCGAAGGAGGTGGTGAAGAAGGTGGCGATCTCCTACGCCTACGTGGCCATCTGGATCTCCCTCTCCTTCGCGGTCATCGTGTACAACAAGTACATCCTGGACCCGAAGCTCTACGGCTGGCCCTTCCCCATCTCCCTCACCATGACCCACATGGCCTTCTGCTCCTCCCTCGCCTACCTCCTCGTCCGCGTCCTCCAGGTCGTCGACCCCGTCACCAACATGACCCGCGAGTTCTACCTCAAGAACGTCGTCCCCATCGGCGCCCTCTACGCCCTCTCCCTCTGGTTCTCCAACTCCGCCTACATCTACCTCTCCGTCTCCTTCATCCAGATGCTCAAGGCCCTCATGCCCGTCGCCGTCTACTCCATCGGCATCTCCCTCAAGAAGGAGGCCTTCCGCTCCAACACCATGGCCAACATGATCTCCATCACCCTCGGCGTCGCCATCGCCGCCTACGGCGAGGCCAAGTTCGACGCCTTCGGGGTCCTCCTGCAGCTCGGCGCGGTGGCCTTCGAGGCCACGCGCCTCGTCCTGATCCAGATACTCCTCACCTCCGCCGGGATCAAGCTCAACCCGATCACCTCGCTCTACTACGTCGCCCCCTGCTGCTTCGTGTTCCTGACCCTGCCCTGGGCCGTGATGGAGATGCCGAGGCTGATCCAGACGTCGAGCTTCCACTTCGATCTCCTCATCTTCGGTACCAACTCGCTCTGCGCGTTCGCGCTGAACCTGGCGGTGTTCCTGCTCGTCGGGAAGACGTCGGCGCTGACGATGAACGTGGCCGGGGTGGTCAAGGACTGGCTCCTCATCGCCTTCTCCTGGTCGGTGATCAAGGACATGGTGACCCCGGTGAACCTGTTCGGGTACGGCATCGCCTTCCTCGGGGTCGCCTACTACAACCACGCCAAGCTCCAGGCGATGAAGGCCGCGGAGGAGGCCAAGGCGTCAAAGGCCGCCGGCAATGGCGGCGACGAGGAGGCCGGGAAGCTGCTGGAGGAGAAGGAGTTGAAGAACGGAGACGACTATGAGAAGAAGAGCGAAGAGAAAAATTGATGTCGAAATTGGTAAAACCCTTTCTTCTATTTTAATTTTTAATTTCAGTGGAGGAGGAAAAAAAAATTAAAGATATCAGATGGCAAATTAATTTTATGTCCAAATTTTTTCGTGTACTTTTTCTTTTTCTTTAGGGGACAAGATTAGCATGAATAAACGGTAAACTGGGGTCATTTAATTTTGTACTCTATAGTTTTTTTTTATATATTTATATATTTATATGTTCGGTCCAGATGATGCTGTTTTTATATATTTATATATTTATATGTTCGGTCCAGATGATGCTGTGAGAGAGATGTTTATGGCCGAGTGGAATTTGAGGACCATGTATTTATGAATTGATCCCATGATGTGTCTACACCACAAGCATCTTCTTCTCCTTTTTGTCTTTTTCTTTAACCACCTACCGAGTCACGCATCTGACCAAGTATTGCATCGAACCGGTCTTTTTTTATAGACGTCATGTTTTAAAGTATATAGCAATTTGTCGGTGTACGTATGGGGACTTGTTTAGCCTTGTTTCGATTGATATGGAGCACAGGGATGGAAGGCTACAAAATTAGGGGGAAAATTAGCCAATCGGTTCGATTTAGTCCTAAGCTTTTTGATTTTGTCAATTTAATTCTCGCCGGCCATCTTATGTATTGGCAACTTTTTCCGATGAAAATGGGCCGTAATAACTACATTGAAATTTTGCCTAAAAGTTTAAGACTGATTGGACAATTTTTCCAAAATTAGGCAGTTTGGTGATTCATGATCTTTGGCTCCGCGGAATTGCATGATACATTGTATTAGTCATTGAATACTGCTGGCCTTTATACTTTCTTTTTATTCATTCCTTTTGGGCCTTCACACCTTTTTCCTGTTGGCCACACCAGCAAAGGAAACAAGTGAATAATTTAGTCAACCACTTTTTTGTTATGATCATTCATGTAGACATCAAATTTGGGAAAAGGAAACTCTAACAGGAGCTATTCCGTCAAACCTTTGGGTACAACAAGATCTTGCCGTTATAGTCCCGAATCATATCCTCGACTGACTCGGCATGCAGTAATCAACGAGCACGACCCATCCGATGCAAGAAGCCGTACATCAGTGTCGGCTCGTGTTCAGAGCGACGCGACCTTGTTACTTGTTGCATACCATCTCAACCGATGATGTCGCATGTTACGAGCTTTGACATTGAACAGTTGAAATAAAACCCTCTCAATATCATTTCATAATGACTCAAGTAATTCCATTCTTACCCTGCTGAAGTTTATTTGGTGGGCTAATCTTGTGGGCTTTGGGCTTTTTGCAAATGTGTTGATTGGAAGAATAAGACGGGAGACCTTTCCCTGGATTAGAGATCAATCAAGTGGCTTGACTTGAAGTAAAAAAAGTGTAAATTGCCAAAGTTTGGCAGATATGCGTCTGTTTTTCCTCATGGAATTGTCACTATGGGACCACTATTCCTCTGTCTCTTTTGAAAGCAAGGACCACTAATTCTCCTTGGCATCATTCAGTCCACAAAGGGGGGACTACCGCCGAACTGAACTTTACATGTATATGGGGTGGGAAATCCGAAGGCGTAAAGGTTAAAGACGGATTGATATGCAACTGGTTCCTCGAGTGACTTCGTACAAAAGTTGGACCCACGGTCGAAGCACCCAAAAGTTTGTAGGATGAATCCTCAAAGAAGATAAGTTGGATGGCACTTCGACAAATTACAAAAATCCAAAAATGTCCATTCGGTGTCCTCGGTCGGGCCCTATATAAAGGGCCCTTGTAATTCTTCTTCAAGTAAGTAATATATATAAAATTCTCTCATCTCAACTAAGTATCAGAGCCGTTATTACCTGAGGAGCGCACATTGAGTTTGCCACACCGTGGTCGCCACGACACTAGTCGTACCGGCCGCAACGCCCCGGTTCTTTGACAAGACTAAAGCTTTTCGTCTCTACTCGGCATACTTTTGGTGCTCATTTCGGAAAACCAAGACCACTAGCAGACTCGCCGCCCTCATACGACCCACGTCCTGAAATTTCACCATCAACGGACGCCGGACGCTGCCTCACGCGCCGCCCCGCGCCACTGTGCATTGGACCCAAGTAGCCCACCGTCGTTCACCGCTGTTCACCATTGTTTTGGACATCCTCCGCAGTGTTTTTCCAAAAACCAACACCAACCCACGACTCGCCGCCCTAAGTTGAGTCCGCTAGTCAAGTTTCGCCGCCTTCCTTCACCAAACACGCCCTCACACACCGCTCCAAGCTCTGTGCATGAGATCCACGTGCTGGCACGCGCTCCCCAGCTGACGTCATTTGCCACATCACCGCCACGCCATCTTCCACGTCACCGACACGTCATCTGTTGACAGACGTTGACCGACTGTTGATCGGCGTTGACCAATCGTTGATCGGTGTTGACCATATTGGTTTTGTCGTTTTTTTCGGCCGGTTCGACCATTTCCTAACCAGTTTTTAGTGTTTTCCAACATGTTCTTGAGGTATTCCGACATCCTGAGCTAGTTTTTTGGTGTTATTTTTCCCATATCTGCTCTCGGTATACTACATTCTGCCGATTCTATAGTAGTAAAGTGTCTTTCATGGATAGAATGAAAGTATCGATGCAAATTCAGACTATTTTGAATGGTTCCAATTATATTTTATGGTCTCAAGAGATATCAAGTTTCTTGAAAGGACGCCGGCTTTAGCATTATGTCACTTGAGAAATTAGGGGACCTACTAGAATTGATGAAGAAACTGATGATAAATTTGCGGATTGTTTAGATGAATGGGTTGGCAGAAATCATTAGATTCTCACATGGTTTCGAAACACTTTGATCCCATCTATCCAACTCTAGTTTAGCCTTTTTAATACAGCAAAGGAAGCTTGAGATCTTCTTGATCGTCATTATCCTAGTTCAAATGTTGCCCATCAATATCGGTTGTTAGGGACTTTATATCACATGCGTTAGGAGTCAAGTCAGTCCATCAATGATTTTCTATCATTTGGGATTAGTTGACCTTGTGCGAACCGCGCTTGGAAAGGGATAGTAATATTTGCAAAGTTGCTCAACATCGTGATCGTATTCGTGTCATGCAATTTTTTATGGCTTTGAATGATGAATTTGAACCTGTGAGAGCCTCCATTCTACATAGAGATCTCTTTCCTTCTATTGAGACAATTATATTAGATTTACCGAATGAGGAGGCTCGGTTGGCTACCTTGAAAATGCAACGTCCTACTATGCCCATATCCACATATGTGGATGCAGTACTTGCCACTTTAAGTTCTTTCCCCGTGCGCCGCCCATTTTGCAAAAACTATCGCTGACATGGTCATCTGGTATCAAATTGTTATTGGCTACGACCTATGCAACCCACAAGATCGATTCCTCAACCTCGTAGCCGAGGTCCCTTTGTCCGCCCATCAGCCAATGCTACCACTATCGACGCTTCTTCCCATGGATTGCTATTTCAACTATAAGATGCTAAAAAATTGACTTTCAACATTGTGTAGAATTTTCAATTTTTGTATTGATTCACAATGAAGAATTAGAGAGTTAATACTTGATGGTGAATTCATAAAATTACAACAACAAATAAACGTGTAGGAATTAAATATTAATTAAATGGAATGTAAGATATTGATGAAATTGATTATGCTAACCATGAATTGCAATGACAGGAACTAAGATTAGAATATTACATAAAAATAGCAATGCCAAATGCAAACAATAAAAAATATACTCCAATAACTAACAGATGAAATTTATAAGATTAATTAAAATAAAAAAATAATGAGAAAAAAAGAAGCCATCTTGATATTTTCAATAAGGGTGAAGTCGGGCCCATTTTATTAGTCCACCAAGACTTCTCTAAACTTGAAAAGTCCGAGGAGTCCATTATTTGCTTATAGAAGGTGAAAAGAAAGTCATAAATGTAAGTTAGGTTTGGATAAACTATAACCCATTTAACACCCATATTTTTTTTTGAGCTTTGCCATTTTAAATTCATTTATAACCCATTTACTAAATATAGCTAACCTATATAATGACTCTGCTCGTCAAATATGGATTAAGAAATGGGTTTTTGACCCATTTTGACAGGTCTAATGAAAACCAAAATTCAAATTTTTCATGTAAAATTTGAGGAAATTGAGTTAAATGATATACCCACAAATCATTCGGCGCCCTTCAACCTTGAATGTTTACTGATTCTCATAATCAATTTTCTCACTCGATAAATGATCAAATTCATATGTTTTACCCATCATTTTGTGCCAAATTGGTGAAACATCCAAGGGTATGATTTTCCGGTGAGATTTGCCGTCGTTAGCAAGACTTTGATTATATTACATACCGATTTCTGCATAGAGTGGGAGGAGGTCGTGGTAGAGTTCAATTCTCAACACTATCTTTTTTGTTTGAGACTTAAGCCACGTGGATTTAAACCAGTGTTGAGAAAATTATATTAACTTGTGAATTTTAATGGTGAAGAAAGTGTTAGGATTCGTCGCATAATCACAAAAAAATGGAAAGTAAAAAACAAGAAAGAGAATCGAGACACGAGGTTTGTATCCTTGTTCACCCTTAAACTAAGGCTACATCTAGCAGTGGATTCCACTATAATTAGCATATCACATCTCTCTGTTACATCTCTCAATTATCATATATATAGGCAATTGTTTAATTCAAAATAGGAAACCTCTATGCTGTCCAGTCACTAGGGGATATGAACCGCTCCTCAACAGAAAGTCAAGTATCATGGGCAGTCCACCTTAGTAATTTGAGATTTGGAGAACTTAATTAAATGGTAAGCAACACCCTCTCTCGGCATATCGATCGTGATATGTGATATGTTACATATCACATTCTATTACATTGATTTTGGAGGCATCAATTAGATACCCGATTAGCAACTTTTGAAAGAGCTTGGCTCACGTGAATTCGAGCTTGAATTATCATATCATTTCTTGAGCTAAACTTCATCATTGCTTGGAGTCGGAGATTTGGTTTTACCATTTTCGCTTTCGCTAGAGAGAGAGAGAGAGAGAGAGAGAGAGAGAGAGAGATTTATACTTTTGAGCAGTTAGATTGAAAAGATACTAGATCGATTCATTCTAAGGATAATGTGATGAACGGAGTAAATCACAGTACATAAAGAATATGTGTGTCATATATTGACTCAATGTAAGTCCATTCTGTTTGGAATTCGACATAATTAACTGCTTAGTCACATATTTGCTAGTCTAAATGTCTTGTCGACCTCCATCCAAATCCTTCATGTCTTTATGTGCGCATGCAAAAAGAAGGAAAGAAGAGAAAACGGGAGCGGCAGGATTAAGGTAAGACATTGGAGCCACTCCTAGGATCATACATTGGTTTTTTTTTTTCCAAGGAAAGTCAAATTGTCATAAGAATGTTCCCATTATCATGGCGAAGAAAAATAAAATAAGATAAGGGTGCAATGGTCTTACGTAGTTTATTGCTCAAACTCAGTTCAAGTCGAATCCTCAACTAGATAATTGACTGCATTTGATCTCTCAATGCGCAAACTCAACGTCTAGCTCAAATTTTGAGTTTCAAAGCTTTGTAGGATTAACTTTTTTCAATGGTAAAGAAACCTGCTATAGGTTACTAAATCCCGGACATGAAAATTGTAGAATTTTTTTTATTTTTTTCCTTCATGAGAATGCACAAAGCTAAAAATTGAAAAGAAAATACGGCCACTTGACAATGCTCGTTGGGCCCTTCGACGAAGTGTTCTCGAACTCAACGCTTTTGATACTAGAACTTTAAGCTCGAAAGGCATCATGCAGCTTACGGCGAGGCCAAGTTCCACGCCTTTGGGGTTTTCCTGCAGCTTGGCGCAGTGGCGTTCGAGGCCACGCACCTTGTCCGATACAGATACTCCTCACCTCCGACGGGATCAAGGTCAACACGATCACGTCGCTCTACTAGGTCGCGCCATGCTACTTTGTGTTCCTGACCTTGCTGTGGGCAGTGATGGAGATGCTGAGGCTGATCCGGACGTCAAGCTTCCACTTTGATTTCCTCATCTTCGGGTTGAACTCGTTGTGTGCGTTCGTTCTGAACCTCGTGGTGTTCCTGCTTATCGGGGAAGACGCCGGTGTTGACGATGAACGTGGCGGGGGTGGTGAAGGACTGGCTGCTCATTGCCTTCTCGTGGTCGGTGATCAAGGACACAATGACCCCAGTGAACCTGTCGGGTACGGTATTGTGTCCTTGAGGTCGCCTACTACAACGACGCGAAGCTCCAGGCGATGAAGGCTGTAGAGGAGACCAAGATGGGGAAGGCCAAAGAGGGCTGCGATAAAGAGGCCGGGATAATTCTCCAAAAAGTTATAAATCTATTGTACGGCCGCAAATTCAGTGTTAAATCTTTCAATTGTGTCAATTTAAACATAAACATATTATACGATAGCCAATTTAGTTCTAATCCTTTTAAAAATATGCGAATTTAGTCTTAAACCTTGTAACGATTTGCCAATATAGTCATTATGGATAATTGTGGCCAAAAATCTTCGAAGGATTGCATTAGCATATCATTAATAGGTTTATGATTAAATTGGTAAATCATCAAAATGTTTAGGACAAATTGGCATAATTGAAAGGTTTATGATTGAATTAGCCACTATACAATAAGTTTAGGACTAAATTAGAATAATTGAAAAGTTTATGACTGAATTGGCCGGCGTACGGTAGGTTTATGACTTTTTGAACAATTTTTCCTCATAAGAGGTGAGAAGAAAAATTGATGTTGAAAATTGGTAAAACCTTTTATTTTATTTTTCTTGAATTTCAGTGAAGGAAAAGAAGTCTTAAAATATGAGATGGTAAATTTTATCTCCAAATTTCTTTTGTGCTTTTTTGTTTAGAGGACAAGATTTGAATAAGTCGGATACTCTCCTCTTTCCTCTTCTTCTGGTGGTAAACTGGGGTCATCAATTTTATACTACATAGTTTTTATATTTATATTTCGGGGTGAGACGTCGGTCCAGATGATGCTGTAAGAGAGATGTTTATGGTCAAGATGAATTTGAGGAATATACTAATTTATTGACCACATGATGTGCCTTGTCTACACAGCATCTTCTTCTCCTTTTGTCTTTCTTTAACCACCAAAGTGTTCGGGTGGCGTGGTATTCTAGATACTCTTTCACGTATCCGACTAAGTATCGAATCGAAAGGGTCTTTTATAGATGTAACGTATTAAAACATTTGGCAATTTTTTACAATACGTATAGGAACTAATTTAGCCTTGTTTCGATTGATATCGGCACAAAAATGGAAGGCTACAAATTTAGGGAAAAAATTATTCAATCGGTCCTAAATGGATTTTGATTTAGTTCTAAACTTTTCAATCTTGTTAATTTAGTCCTAAATAGTCCTTTGGTCCAATCATCGCTTGCCGTCCTACATAGCACATTGCCACATCAACATTGTCCAATGAAACTTGGTTGGAATGATTATATTGAAATTTTGCATAACTATTTAAGATTGAATAGGGGGAAATCCAAAAAGTTCCAAACCTATTGTACGACAACTACAATGGAAATTTTCTTTCTCTTCTTTTTTTTTTTCTTTTTACATAGCCCCATCAACCATTGGGCAAGGGCCGGCGACCCGTGCTAGCCCTAGGCGAGGGCCGCGAAGACCTTAACAAATTTGGTGAGGTGAGAACATCATTGCCCTTGCCAACCATAGTGAGGGTGGGCGAGGGCCTCAATGCCCTCGCCCTCGTGTGGCCTGCGAGGGCCTAGGCAAAGGCTTGCAAGCTCTTGCTTATATCCAACAAGGGCCGCAACTTGGCCCACGTTGTCCTTTTGTAAAAAGAAAGGAAAAAAGAAAAGAAAAGAAATAAAAGAAAAAAATTCATAAATTTAAAAAAAATTATAAAAATTGTCCAATTTAGCGCGAGTTGTGCCTTGTAGAATGGTCGGCACTGAATATACCTTCACATTAGGGATTTCCTATCAAAATTAGCTGGAATGACTATATTGACAACTTTTTAAAAGGTTTATGAGCAAATTGGCAAATTTGTAAAAGATTTAGAACTAAATTAGCACAATTAAAAAGTTAGGATTGAATTGGACGTCGTACGACAAATTTAGGACTAAATTGGTATAATTGAAAGGTTTATGAATGATTTAGCTTGGAGTGAGCTATTCCAAGTTCCTGTGACAGGGTAAGTTTTAGATTTCAAGGTTTAACGGGTTCTTTTTATTTGTTTCATTTTTAGTTAAACAAAACAAAAATGAACGCAATAATATTTTCCTTTTCCTTTTTAACATCCCTATTTTTCATATAATAGGGCTTTTAGATTTAAGGTTCTTGGTTCTGGTTCCCATAGGAATTGGGAACCGAAGCGAAAATTGGTGGTTCCTAAAAATGTGGCATGGAGCTGGAACCTCCCTACCTAAAATCAAGAATCGAACTTGACTAGTGGGTCCAGTTCTTCGATTCTTGGTTCCACCCTAGAACCGTGCTCACCTCTAGATTTGACTGTTGTACGATACATTTAGGACTAAATTGGTACAATTAAATGGTTTAGGATTGAATTGGCTATCTTGCAATATATCTATGACTTTTGGATAATTTTCCCTCTTTGATAAAATTGAAAAATTTAACATTGAATTGGCATTTGTGTAATAGGTTTAGGACTGATGGACAATCTCCGCTAAAATTAGGATGTCAGTGATTCTTGATCTTTGCCTTTAAGACATTGCATGATATACTGTATTAATCATGAATAATGCCGGCCTTCATACTTTCTTTTAATTCATTCCTTTTGGGCCTCCATGCCTTTTTCAAGTTGGCCACACCAACAAAAACAAAGGAAATACGTGAATATCTAGTCAACCACTTTTGTGATATGATCATTCAGACCTCAAAATTGGGAAAAGAAACCCTAATAGAAGCTATGCCGTTGAAGCTTTGGGTACATAATGATCTTTGCCATTATAGTCACGAGTCATATCCTCAATCGATGCGGTGTGCAGTAATCAACGAGTATGACCCATCCAAAGGATGGGCCGTGCATTAGAGCCAGCTCATGTTCAAAGCGATGCAACCATGTTAGTAGTTGCACATCATTTCAACCGATGACATCGCATGTGACGAGCTATAAGCTTGGACAGTCGAAATAAAGCTTTCACAATTTCATTTCATAATGACTCGAGTAATTCCTCTCCTACGCTGCTTAAGTTGATTTTGTGGGCTAACCTTGTGGGCTTTGGGCTTTTTGCAAATGCGTCGATGATTGGAAGAATAAGATGGGACCCTTGCATGGACTAGAGGTCAATCATGCGGCTTGGCATGAAGTCAAACTTATCAAATTGTCAAAATTTGGCACATATGCATCTTTTCTCCTCATGGAACTTTTCACTCTGGGACCACCTTTCCTGTCTCTTTTGAAAGCAAGGATCACTGTTCTCCGTATGGTGATTCAGTCCCACAAAGGGGCCTACCGCCAAACTGTACTTTGTATATGTATGGAGTTGGAAGTCCAAAGAAGTAAAGTTGAAAGGGGGTTAATATGCAACTGGTTCCTCGAGAGACTTCATACACTTTTTCGACTTGTTTCAATGGAGAATGGAAGACAGTATGACCCGTGATGACATGCGATGACTTCTATCCATGTATTCTGTATTTCAACTGGAGAGAGGACAATTAGTAGGATTGTTCACATAAGCGATCAGAATAACAAAAACTTGACATTTCAATTGAACCTCCATAGTGAAGGGAAGTATTTATGTTGTCCCTGAGACAATCCCAGCAAATGGATAATAGTGAACTGATTATATATGATAAGTCATTGCAATTCTTTTAGTCCTAATTTGGATGGCCTGTCTTGATTGGATCGAGAATGTGAACTTAATTGGCAAAAGTACCATTTATCGTAATACATTTGATGAGTGGGGCTAAACATATGAAACATATATAAGAATAGGAAGTCAGAGTACTTACCTCCAGAAAAAGAAAAGGCAACATAAAGAAAATCGAAACTATTCCATGGCCAGTCAAAATTACAAGTGAAAGGTATATCGAACCCCAACCTCACTTTTCCCTATTGTACATCAACACGCTCAAAATCCATTTTCCCACTTGATTGTTGACATTCCAAGCCTTCATAAACTTAAGCGCACATCAAACTCTCTCCTCCATGGAGGTTCCGTTGCCAATCTTTTCCATCTGCATCGTAGGCTTAGGGTTTTGTGGCTTGTACCAAGCTGCACAAACAAGATACACAACAAAATTCACTAGGCTCAGGACCGTTAGCAATCCGTAGAAGCAATCGAGCCTCCCGTAATTGATGTTATCGGCCAACCATCCTTGTCCCGCACCGGTGCCTGTTACCTTCTTCACGATGGAGACGAGGAAGCTACTGACGAAGAAGCCGAGCGATAGGGTCGTGAGGAAGAGCCCAGTGCTCATGGTCTTCATGCCCTTAGGTGATTGAGTTATGAAGAAATCGAGCTGGCCCGTGTATATGAAGGCCTCGCCAGAGCCTACCAAGAAGAATTGTGGGATCAGTAGGAACACGCTCACTGGTAGGGTGGCGTTATCGTGGCCGACAGATGCGGCAACCGACAGTCTCTTCCTCTCAGTTATTGCGGCAGCTGACATTCCTAAAGTCGAAAGAAAGAGTCCAATTGCAATTCTTTGTAGATGGGAGAAACCTGTATTGAGAAATGCTTAGCATGTACAGATTTAAACTTTTGCATGTTAAACAAAGTTAATGCTATTTGCAAAATGTTCCTATTATGATGATCTTCTCTCAATAATGCTTCTTGAGCCAACATCACTAGAAGGGAACAGAAATATCACGTGCAACAATGACTCATGCAATTGCAATGTGTGTCTATATACCTGGTTTTCCTTTCCATTTCTTCCACAAGGGCATGATAAACCGGTCATAAACAGCAAGAGTGATCATTATAGCCGCCACAAAGAACACAGTGAGCGAGCCGGCTGGGATTTGGAAGCTCCCAATGGACCTTTCCATGGTCGAAGCTTGCTCCACTGAGAACGTGATCATCTGAGCATATGTCGTCCAGAATATGATTGTCGTTGCCCAAACCGGAAGCAATCTTATCATCATCTTCACTTCCTCCACTCTTGTCACTGAGCACAGCTTCCACGGATTTGGTGCAGAATTATGACCGCCTTTCACGAAGTCACCTTCGGCAACAATAGCTGCCTTGTCCAGGCACCTGTGGTCGAGACAAAAATGAGGGAGTGGATATTTTGATGTGATCATAAAAATGACATGATTCAATAGATGGAAGGTGGTTGTTTCAGTAAAGCTTCTTATGCTTGATATCAGGAGCAATGAGAGTGATTCCTGCGAAAGATGAGAAAAATAACTAGGGAGAGACAAACGACAAATGAGAGCATGAACCCGCACTGAAATTGATCGGTGTGATGAATCCTAGACCCTTCAGGACCATCCTCGTACAAGCACCCAGCATCGTACGGAACCTCCAAGCCCCTTTTCTTAGTCGAAGCCGCCACAACTTGCATTATCTGCACAATGGGACTCCCCGAACATTTCTTGTACCTGTACCTCCTCGTCCCCGACAAGAACACGAGGATCGCGACGAGCATTGCGACTGAGCACGCCCCGTAGGCAATGATCCGGCCGACCTCGTCCTGCACGTACACGAGCACGGTGACGGCAGTCAGCGTCCCCACGCTGATTAAGAGGAAGAACCGGTTGAAGAAATAGGCCATCTGGGCTTTTTCCTTCTCGTCCTTGTCGTCGAACTGGTCCGTCCCAAAGCCCGAGACGCTCGACTTAAGGCCGCCGGTGCCGAGGGCCACGAGGTAGAGGGCCAAGTAGAGGATCCCCATCTGGAGCCCATCTGCTTGCTCGCATGGGCGGGCAGGTTGGCATGGAGGCGGGCGAAGCCGTGGGAGCTTTGTTGACATTGCTAGCATGGCCGTGCCCTGTAGATAATTTGCGTGTGCCCCGCCAAAAAAGTCATCGATGAGCATACAGACAAAGTGGAAAAACTACCGAGAAATATTCTAAAAGAATTCCTGGGTATATACCTTGACTTGATCATAGTAAAATTGAAAATAAAGGCGGATTGAGAGTCTTACGGTTTAGAAGCAAGCTAAAAGCTACTGAATAACATTCACACGTATACAAGTTTCATAAGTATACCAAAAGGATAGAGATCAGTTTATAAAACCGACTTATTATATAGTGAGGTGGTAAATAGGAGTGAGCGATTTTAAGTTCCGTACAGGTTCCACATGGAATCTGGAACCTATTCGTTGAAACATGCTTCTCATTTTTTTGAACTTGAAACCTACCATGCATACCTTATAACTTGAAACCTAACCTGTCATAAGTTCCAACGTCTACTCAAGTTCAATTTGTATTATTAATTAAATGATTGCAGTGAATCATCACATTTAATGACTACCACTTTATGTTACAATTCACTGACCACTTAGACACACGAAAAATATGAAATATTAACAAAGTAAAAATCTCGGTCATAAAATGAAAGTTTAGATTAGTGACTTCAGATTATACACTCATCATCACATGCCGTGGAATACCACAGGATCACACGAAGATATAGATCAAGAAAAATACAAAAAGTTATTCTAGGTTCTAGGTTTTAAGTTCTACTTGCCTAGAACCCAGATTCTATCTTTCGATATAGGTTCTCCAATTTTTGGATCATAGAACCTATATTGTATACCTTGGAACCGAACAGACTCCCAATGATTTGATTCTCCAGTTCCAATAAGTTCTACCCGGGAACTATGTTTACCCCTAGTGGTGGATGTTGATTGGGTATTTGCATGTACCGACCTATTTAAATGTCCATTCATAATATATCACATCACTTTACGAACCAAATTTGGAAACCCATTTCCGCATCCCTAGGATTTCATCCATTGACCTGAATTTGGGGTTAAATGAATGTTGTGGACCTACACCGAAGACGAATGAACCTGAACCGGGACCAAAGCAAGCTAGATAGATTGGTAGCATTGTGATAGTTAGGCATGTGAAAATCAATTTGAGACCTACCAGAGTTTGGATGAGGGCAAAAATGGCGATGGTCCTGTATCGGCCAAGAAAGGAGTCGGCGAGGAAGCCACCGAGCAAGCAGAGCAGGAAGGAGGTGCCCATGAAGTCGGTGACGGTGTTGGCCGAGGTTGAGCTCGGCAAGTGCATGGTCCCGCCTAAGTACGTCACTAGGTTCACTGCTATTCCCATTGTCGACAACCTCTCACATATCTCTATCCCTGTTGTCCAATATTATCAAATAAATTATACATCAAAATCATGACATCTTGATTATATGAGTATTGCTCTCATGATTGGTTATTAAAGTGATAATCCCTATAAAAATACAATTATTATATGGTTAAATTGTAGTAATAACCAAAAACAGTTTATATATGTAATATTAAACCCTTGATTGGCTATTAATGTGATAATTATTATGATCCTTGTAGTTATGACTTTCTGGAGTATTGATGATATTATTCTCTCTCTGAGATTTTGTGGGACTTTGGCCTTGGCCTAAATCATGGAAATATTTAACTAGGGAAGCAAATAAGGGCCTGGAAGATTAGAACTTAAGACCTCCTACTTTGATATCATGTGTTAAACACTTAAGCTATTAAATGAAAGTGTGATTTAGTATTTAAATATTCTTACACTCTCGTTCCGTCTACTATCAATGAATCAAGGGTATAAAAAGGTTGTCCATTATATAAACCAAACAGTTAAATAGTTATTACAGTTCTGTAATCTATTATACTGTAGTCTCATTCCACTAATACAACAACTAATGGATTGCAAAATTTACCGAGGGTGGTCAGGTCATAAGTAATCCACCTTCTATGCATTATCCATCTTTCAATTGTTATGCACATATGCACCATTTACAACCGAATGAAATCAAAAAAAAAAAATGAAACTTACAAAATCTCGCTCTTGTTGAAGTGGAAACCTAGCCCGAGTTAAATGAAAAGGGAGAAGAGCAAAAGAAAGGATAACTAATAAAAAGACTATCATGAGCAGTATCACTTGATGACATACATAGGATATCTTATGAAAGTTAAAAGAAAATGGAGGAGTCAGAGGTGAATTCGTGAAGCCACTCATGAATTATCTCACCAATATCAGCAGAATATCTGCAAAAATTCAGTGAGCGTGATCTCATCCCTCCTCCTCAAAAAAGAAAATGACATGACTCAGTCCTACACTACATCATCACTTGGAAAGTGTGTGGGGACTGGAACTTCGTATGCCATGTAACGAATCCCACCAAATTTTTCGTTTGTTGTGTCCAGATCTGTGTCAATCGTTTCCATTTTCTTGAATATGCATTTTTGGAGGGAAGATATATGTGTGCGCCAGAATAATAAGCAGGGAGTAAAAGGGCAGACCAAGAATGAGAGCAGCAGGAACCCAACCACCAGTTTTGGACCTGTCCGCAGGGAACCCTTTGTAGTCCACAGCATCTGAAACTGCCCAACTCATCTCCTCCTCCTGAAAAACATAACTGTTATGGATTTCTACCGTTTCCTTTGTTGTTGGATGACGAAAGTCTACGAAAATCAAGAAGGGATCACTTCACCCACCATAGCAAAAACTTGAATGGGCTCGAATAGACTGAAAGGCACCAGAACAAGAGGGATTGGTTTTGGTTCTTGCGCTGTGAGTGCACACTTTCACTAACTTCCTCATGAGCTTTGTCCTTTTATAGGCAAAGAGAGACTTAGACTCTCTCAGCACATGTTTACCCCCTCCAAAAGAAAACAAGAAATGGATAGGGGACCCGCCACTAAGGAAGTGAGACAGATCACCGCTTGTTGCTCCTCATAAAGGTATGGATTATGTTTGTCACCATCTCCTTTGAGAGGAAGCTTCTGGGGATTAATGATGGAGGGTTTGTACACATCTTTTTGAGGGGTTTTTTGCGAGACTATATTTGGTGCAGCATTCATCAAGGAAAGTGGGGAAGATTTGCTTACTCATTTGTTTATTCGTTTCTTGGAAAAGGTAATGGCGATTGAGGAGGATGTATCTCAGAGACGGACAAGAAACATGTGGAATCTTGAACATGGAATTGTAGCGGAGTATCCCATTCGTTTTCTATCGTTTTGCGGTACAACTTGTGTTGAAGTTATGGCCATGGATGGAGATGGTGAACCACGGTCTGTACGTATTCTGGGGAGGGGGTGTGTGCTTTTGTTACCCCACCAAAGGTTGCCAGAGTTTGTGCGACTCTAAGCGGGAGCTGGTTTTGTCCCATAGAAATAGAAATGAGTTCTTTTTGGAGAAAAATACTTTCAAAAAAGTCCTAAAATTTTTGAGCGGGTGGTAAATATTTTTTTTAGATTTTTTTTTTCAATTTGCCCAATTGAATCTTAAATCTTCTTTTGCAATCAAGTCTTGGACTTTTTATTTAGCGGTGTTATATTAGGTTAATGCGCTTAGCAATATTCGAATATTACGAAAGTAATCGTTCGTCGTTGTTTATTTAAAGGACTTGATTGAGCTTACTCGAAATTGTTTGGGGCTTGATTGTGCTCATTGAATGATTTTTACGACTTAATTCAATGTTGTACAAAGAATTTGGGACTTTTGGTGAAATTTCTTCGTGCTTCTGGTGACTAAAAATGGAAACATGCATTCGTGTAGCCATATGCACTATAAGGAGGGAAGCTCTCTCCCTTTCTCTACATGAAAGTACTTAACAAGGGTTCCGGACCACGGTCCCATCCGGTTTTTACTTAACAACCGGAGTGGTCAAGAATCGGTCCAATCCGACGTTGGCCCGGTGAGTTAAACCCTATGAACCGATCAATTGAACCGGAGTTGACCGTATCATCGATCCTTCATTAGCTTTAAGGAAGCCAGACCGGTTCATTGGATAGAATTAAAATCACCGATCAAGGACAAAAGGATCGTACCATGAATATCCTACTTTTGTGGCCAAGATAAATGCGTCAATCAATTATAGCAACTAGTCTTAGGAACTTGTGAGAACTGTAACTTGCAAAGGAGAGTGAGTCAAAGAGAAAATTACCTAAGTATATATATATTATAAACTTGATTAATGTTGCCATAGAGAATAAAATCCATGGTATATACGGTGAAGAAGATTAGAACATTTGCAAGCCACTCAAATTGGCTTGTGTCTTTCACAATCTCACTCTCCCATTATTGTATCTCCTCTTCTTTGGTAGAAACTTTAAGGGTCCATTGATTTGATATTACTCATGATTAGACGATGCCAAAATCAGTGTTACCATCTTCAGGGTCAATCATCCACTTTCACAAATTCCTCCCAATCCCTCTCCATTAACTTTGTAAATCTTCTTTCCCTAGTACCGATTCATTGTTTTACGACGAGATAACAAATTATCAATCGTAATCAATCCATCGGAATCATGGATGCCATGTCATTATCCAATGGTTTTGCTTTCTCCTTATACAAGAATTGCATGGACTCGATACATGTGAGCCTGTTCCATCTTAGTGTAGGCTACTGTTCAAAAAAGTCATCAAATATTTTAAGCGTAATAAATCACAACATTCGTCAAATTACTATTCAGATCTTTATCATCCGCATATCAAACCAATAAATCCTAAGATCATCGATCAAGTTATCAAATCATTAAGCCGTTGATCAAATCGTCCGCCACACCATTACATATACAAGCGGTGTAGGATATACTTAGGCATCTAATCAGCAATCAAGTCATCAGCCAATTGGGCATAGTGTTGATACCTAAATTTCGGCGCATCATTTAGTGTTAATTGCATAGAAAATTAGGGATTAAATTTTAATCCCTAAACAAAAATATTTAAATTGCATAACATATAGTTTAAGTTCATTTTAATTTAATTGCATTTTGCGTCGGATTGGCGGTAGCGAATGAGCTTAAATTTTATTGAACGAGACTCGGCTTGCTCGGAATGCAAGGGCCGGGAATTTCAAGTCAAACGGGCTCGGTCGTTTTAATTTGGGTTTAATTTGATATGTTGAGTTTAATTAATCAAAAGCCCAAGTTAATTCAGCCCATTAAATCTAAGCCCAAGCCTAAGCCCATTAGGACATAAAACCCATCTAAATTGACTTAGATTAATGCTATATAAACATAACATTAGGTCAGAAATAGGGGGAGAACACATAATTTTCAGATCTGAATTTTGAGAGACACACATGAGAAAGAGAAAAATTGATAGATATCGGTGAAGCAAAGTTCTTTCTCTCCGAAGGCTAAGATCTTTTCCAAGCGACTTCTCTGTGGTCGGTTAAAAAGAAGATTTTTGAGCGAAGTAAGACGTCTTCAGAGCTCCCTCACCAGCCCCGGGACACCCCAGCAAGTCCGAAGGTTCCAACAAGTCTCCTATTGTGTTTCGATGATCTTTGCTAAGTCCAGAGAGCCCTTTATTAAGTCCAAGAGTGGTCACACATCTTCCGGTGGTGTTCCTGTTCGTGCTAGCATGTTTCTGATCACTTCCCCCTAGTGGTTCTGAACAATTCATGGGAGGAACGAGGAAGTGACATAATCCCATCTTCATCCACGTCTCTACTTCTTTGACAATATCAACACATATAAAGGAAGGAAGACAACGATAAAGAAAAATCGTTTGTGGGAGGTGAAGAAGTCAAGTTCTTGCACACACGTCCGTGTTTGGCCACTGTACCAACCAAATTCCAGGAGTCATCCCTGTGTTGCTGCTTGCTCACCAGATTAGCTCGTCCATCAGCCACTCCCTGACGAGCCGAAGTTGCCGTTGAGGTGTCCGTGAGTTCAGATTAGTCGAGCTGCTGCGTCCGCGGGCCACCGCCGTGCGCCACCGTGCCCAACCGGAGTGCCGCTCGTGTATCGCCGCGCCGCCGTTTCCGACGCACCGGTCATCGCCGATCCGCAAGCCCGAGTTCAAGCCCGACTCGATCCCGAAGTAATTCAAATTTGGAAATATTTTCAAATTAGGTAAGTGGATATATTCATAATAATTTCTTCAAATATTTAATTTCCTGATTCGTGCACGTTTGAATATTTCGTGAATATCACGTGAATATTTAGATATCTTAAGATAATGTTCGATATATCCGCGATATTTGAGAATATTCAAATTAGGAAAACTTTCCTAATTTAGTAACGTATCTGGACGACTATCCGATCTTATCCTTAAGGTACGATACGCGGCGATACGGGGAATTATTATCCTATCCATAACTATTTGGATACGATAATGAATTTCATTAGCTTTCCAAATTTGAATAATCGACTTTCCGTCGATATCTATAACCCTATAGATATGGCCGATAGTTTGATTTTTGTGCCTAATCCGAGTTTGAAACAAATTTGGCGGATCGCGTGGTTGATTTGAATTGGTTGCTATCCTTGTTTATTTGATTGTTTTTCTTTTCAAATAAAAAAAATTCAAAAAAAAATTCTGTTTTGTTATTCAAATTAGAATTTTGCATATCTAGGAATTTTGAATATATCCCGAAGGATGAGATAAGTATTTAATTTAAATTGGGACTTAAGGTGGCATGTTTCCTAGTTTAAATTAGGTATTATTTTAATTCTAACGGATTATTCACGTTATTTTATTATTTTGAATTTTAAACAAAAATCCCAAAAAGAAATCATGCTAGGGTAGATTAGGTCATCATAGAGTGCATGTTATTTTAGGCATTTTTATTATTCCGAATTTTAATAGAAAATATCAAAAAGAGAAGACATTAGGTTGCATGTTATTTTAGGCATATTTTTTTATTCCGAATTTCATGAGAAAATATAAAAAATAATCATTCATTCGTCATTAGAATTAAGACACGTCGTCGCATGACATATAGTTTGCATGTTAGGTTGCATTAATTACATGTCATTTTTGCACGTCATTGCATATAGATTAGATTTCATTTTAAATAAAGCGAAAATAAAAAAAACAAAAGAAATTGAGTGAATTGCGTGTTAATTAGAAATCATATTAGAATTGTCTGTATGATTTTTCATTAACAACGCAGGTGCTTGCGTTGGCTCGAGGTGAGTCGTTCTCCTATGCTTGCAATTTATTTAATGCTTTCCTGGGTGTTAAATTGGTGGTTTGCGCACTCGCATGAACACCTCATATGTTAGTAATTAGATTAAAATGGATCCAAACTGCCTGCCAAAACATTTTTTGAAAAGAAAAGGTACCGAAAGGGCGTTAGATTAGATCTAGCGTAATCAAGTCCCCGGGCTTAGAATCTCTGGTTCGTAGAAATAAAACATATCTCCCTATGTTTTATTTAGGTTTCTAATCAGCCTACCGTAAATTAATTAGTGGCGACTCCAAGCATGAAAACATTTGCATGTTAAGAATTTAAACCCTAAGTTGCGAATTGGTAGGGCTTGGGAGGGTCCGAGTTAAGCTTAGTCTTAATAATCCATTAGCCCGAAAAATCGAAAAATTTTTTTAGGGTCGCGACAGCTTGGCGACTCCGCTGGGGATTTATTAGTTAAAACTCTTAGTGGACTTAGGCCAATTTTTCATTTCAAAAATAATTTTTGTTTGGCAGCGAGGATCCCAGATACATCCCTAACATTTTAAGGTGTTAAATGTTCTTGCAGTATGGGAGGTATAAGGGGAGGCGTGATTGTTAACCCTTGTTTTGCAGGGAGGTGTTCGGATGTATGGTTTAATTTATGCGCGAAGCGCTGTTTGATATAACCTGCTATGCATGCCTTACATTTACACTACACCGCACACACTACCCGCTGCCGGACCTGGGCGGTATAGGTTTAGGATGGTACTGAGATAGTGGATATCCCAACCAAAACCATGTGGTACGGGTCGCCCTCCTCGGTCCCGAAAATTTCTTTCATGGTGTTATTGAGTACCCACCACGGTTGTATCCCACGCAACCCGGGTCGGATCTTTGACTAAGCCGGAGTCAAGGGAATCCTAGCCTAACCACCACCATGACTGGTTTAGCTCGGTAATCCTTGCGTCTCCACTTTGCAAGCCAGAGTCTAGATAGAAATCGAACCTCACAATTCATGCGCATGTCTATGTGATTGCCATTTTTTCCACTCGGTGAAGTAAGTTTTCTCATTCTCTATCTCCCAATATTTATGTTTCGTCTTTTCTTTGGTCGATCGATGACACTAGGTCGGTCGTGAGTCTTGGTCTATACACTATGGGAGGGGCAGACATCCGGATTCTTGATGCTCCAAAGGACGAGCTCCTCGCCTGGTGGAATCTACTCAGTCCGACCAACCGCAAGCTGGTCGAAGGCCACATTGGGAGGCTACTCCCCCTGCTGGAGGTCAAAGTCCGTACCGGCCTCGTTCGCGCATTAGCCCACTTCAGGTGCCCCGAGACATCCACCTTTATATTCGGTAAGCATGAGCTCACCCCGACTTTGGAAGAGTATAATGTGCTCATTGGAAAATCTTTAGAATCAGAGTTAATTACACCACCTCTAGGAATTGATTCCACTCTAATGTTCTCAGAATGTTTGTATGTCGGAAAAGATGAACTGGCAAAAGTGTTGAAAGCAAATCGTGGAACATGTCCCTTTTCATTCCTAGGTTAATGTTTCGAAAAAGCCAAACCATTTCAAAAGGGCAGAATCTTTTTGCTAGCATTTTTCGGGTTCGTCATTTTTCCTCATTATAAGAATGCATGTAATCCGTCAATTGCATGGTTGGTCCAACAAGTTTGTCTTGAAAAGAATTTTGTCAACACCGTTTTAGCCGAAACCTTCATTTCTCTCACTAAATTCAAGCAAAATGGTGACAAAACTTTTCATGCACCCCTTGAATTATTACAAATTTGGTTTTTGTCTCACATAAAGGGGTGTGGCGATTTACTTAAAATATCCGAACTCAGTGATTCCAGTCATCCTGTTTTAAGCTATAAGGAAAAACAAGAGAACGCACCTGATTATCACTATTCTGAGTGGATCATTTTCATGAAAAACGCTAGACCCCAAGGTTTCCAATGGCATGCTAGTTGGTTCAATGTCGAGGAAGCTCGGCTTACGTGTAATGGTGTTGGACCGGTTCCATTTCTGGGTTTCATTGGCGCAATCGAATACTATCCCGCTAGAGTGTCTCGACAGTACCAGATTCTCCAGGGGCTCCCTCCGGCGTTACAACCCGAGCGCCTCCATGTCGATTTCTCCGACGAGGGTGAAGACCACGAAGGGACCGTAGCCCAATTCACGAAGATGTGGAAGAAGTGCCGTATTTTAAAGATAGCTCAACCCGAAGAAGAGCTTAAGGGGGAGCATAAGTCGTACTTTGTGACAACCAAGTACATCCGACGGCACAAGATCCCTCAGGAGTTACTCTCGAAGATACCCAAGGTGCCTCTCAAGACAGCCAATCGCTCAGAGAACAACCGCCTCAAAAGAAAGGTCGAAGAAGCTCAAGAAAAGGCGTCCAAGATAGCTCGAGCTTATGAGCAGCTAAAGAAGGAAGTCGCCTCCCATATGTCTATAGATCAAGCTAAATAAAAAGCTTGAAGTTGTTTTTCATTTTAGTTTCAGTTTTTCAAACTTCTTAGGAATCGAGTCATTTGTTTTTACATTCATTTTAAAGTAATTTCAAGTCACTAGTCGTTATAAAAATTTTCACCATTTCAATAAAGAGGTCTTTTCAATTCAAAGCGGTTAGACCAATGCCATGGATCGACGTGTGATTTTGCTTGACACTTATGTATGCCTGTTATTTGCAAATTAGGTAATTTGCCACGGATCCCCCTCATCCTCATAATACTCGATCGGTGACCAAAAGAAGGATGGCTAATCAAGCTGAGATTGCAGCCATGATCGATGAAAAGCTTAAGGAACACATGAATACGATCAATGAGCAGATCACGGCTGCCATGTCCAAAATGATGGGTGATTTCATGGCCAAGCAGCAGCAGGTCAATACCGCCTCTCAATCGGAGATTCCGCTTCCAACCCGTTAAGGCCTCCGCCTTGACAAAACTCCTGCAGTGAACACTAATCCAACCTTTCAACCGAATGATGTCATTCCGATTGACACCAGTGCTTCTCCGTTGGTCCATGTTCTTCAGTCACCCCCCAATGATGGGAGTGCCAAGTTGCTGGCTAAGCTCGACCAGAGATTACGTGAAGTGGAGGGGACTCAAAATGTTCCACCTATTGATTTGTCCATTTTTACCCGGGTCCAAGTGCCCGATAAATTCAAGATGCCAGCTTTCGAGAAGTATGACGGCACCTCAAATCCAATTCAGCACATTGATATGTACCAGGGGCTCATAAATAGATATGTTTCTAACGGACCTATGATGATCCAAACCTTCCAAGCAAGCTTGAAGGATGCTGCAATGAGGTGGTATACCAACCACCAGATCAACCGGAAAGACTCGTGGGAAGAGGTGGCAAACCTTTTCGTCAAGCACTTCAAGTTCAATCTCGACGTAACTATTACGAGGGAAGACCTGGAAAGAGCTGAATAGAAAAAGGGCGAGACTCTAAAGGAGTACGCCACTCGCTGGAGGAACATGGCTGGGCAGATCATGCCGGAACCCGCAGAACGTGACTTAATGAAGTTGTTCGTGTCCACCCTACCGTAGCTGGTTCGTTCACGAATGTTAGTGACGGCCGCCCAATCTTTTGGCCAATTGATAGCCATGGGTGAGGAGATCGAGACCGGGCTCAAGAAGGGATGGTACGGTGAGTCAGGTTCATCGGCCAAGAGATTTACTAATAAGAAGGACAAAGAGCATGTCTCCGAGGTCAACATGACCTATCTGCAGAAACCGCCAGTTCAAGCCCCGAAGCTACAATTCAGCATCCAGCAGACAACTTCTTATGGACGGCAAGGCCAGCAGGATCCACGCCCGCAGCGTAAACTTCGCCAGTTTACTCCACTTCCTAGGATATTATCTCAAGTACTGGCAGTGCTAAGGAAGAAGAACTTGCTGAATTCAGAGCCACAAAGAGCTAACGCTGCTGGTTATGCAAAGTATGATCCGTCGAAGAAATGCGATTACCATAGAGGTGAGGTTGGGCATTCGACTGATAATTGCCAAGTACTCAAACATTGAGTGTAGGATCTACTCGACACTGGAGCGTTTGCACTATAGCCGGCTGGTAAGCCTAATGTGCATAACAATCCACTCCCTGATCATTCGAGCAGTGCAAATGTTGTCCTTGGCCCGGGAGTCAAGCAGGTTCGTGGCTTTAGGGTCCCTCTCGAAGATATCTTCGATGTTTTAGTCCGAGCTGGTTATGTTTCGGCTGGCGAAGTATTGTCACTCAGCGAAATAGAAAAGAAAGTGGATGAGTTAGTGAGAGAGGGAATGATTGGGACAATGGATGAATTCGGGATAGTGGCCGCTATATCCCAAGTCACCATTGACTGGAATGAAGAACTCGCAAAGATAACTGATGAATAAGGGAAGTTGGATCCTGACATGCCCGCTCTCGAAGATGCCTCTGACGACGACCTCGAGATTATTATACCCGACGCTCCGGAAGTATTGATCCTAGCATCGCCTCAACCTTATGCTTATGAAAGCGACAATATGGTCCCGTGGTCGTATGACGTCGATCTGATAACCAGGTCAGGGCGAACTTATCCTGATAATCAATCGGCTAAGCCAGTGGCTGAGAATGAAGCAAAGGAATTCCTAGCTGTGATTAAAGCTAGTAAGTATAGCGTGGTTGATCGGCTGAGAAAATTGCAGGCACAAGTCTCGTTGTTGGAACTTCTCCAAACATCAGATAAGCATCGGAGTGCTCTAATGAAAGTTTTAAGTGAGATTCACGTGCCCGAGACTATTGAAGAAGATAAGCTGGAAGGATTTGTTGGGGCAATTCTCCTCAAAGATCAAGTAGCATTTTCTGATGAGGAAATCCCAGTTGAAGGACGTGGTCATAATAAAGCGCTTCACATATCGGTGAAGTACAATGAGACTCACATGGCCAGGGTGCTTGTTGATAACGGGTCAGCTCTGAATTTATGCCCGTTGGCCACTTTGAAAAGGCTGGGTATTTCTCCATCTATCATGCAAGCAGCCAAGACTTCTGTTCGAGCCTTTGATGGAATGAAGAAGGATGTGATAGGCCATATTAACTTAGCACTGCAAATCGGACCCTCGGTGTTCGATATTCTTTTCCAAGTGCTGGATATCCCTTCTGCTTTCAATTTCTTGCTGGGATGACCATGGATCCATAATGCAGGCGCAGTGCCTTCCAGTTTACATCAGAAGATCAAATTTGTGGCTGGAGCAAAGCTTGTTACAATTTATGGAGAGGAAGATCACCGAATCTTCAATGTAACATCGATCCCATACATAGAGCCCGATCATGTTAAGGAGGATAGCTATCATTCGTTTGAAATAGTTCAAGTTGTTCAAGCTTCCTCTGACATGCCGTTGCCCGTTCCTGAAGTTTCTAATGCAGCTATCATGGTGGCCAAGGTCATGGTCGGTAATGGGTTTAAGCCAGGTCAAGGTCTTGGGAAGGAAGGCCAAGGCATTCATGCCCCGATTGAGACAAATGGACAATCCCACAAGGCTGGATTGGGATATGATAGGCCGGGAAGCCGCGAACAAAGCTATGATTGTTGCAAAGGCCGCAGTCCCTTACCACCTCCTATTAACCACATCTTTCACTCGACTGGAGTAGTGGGAGGATATGAGCACGTAAAGCCGAGCCCGACTGAAGATGATCTTGTGCTTATCTTTCCTGAGTCGCCACAAGCCTTAACCGACTCACCTAAGAAGCATGGCAAAGCTATTCTGGTCAGTTTGTCTGACGATTCTGAGGATGACCAGCTACCTTGTATTTTCAAGAAGCCGAAGTCGAGGGTGGTGGACTTTGACTTTAATGATGGTATACCCTACCTCACCGGTTGGTTTGCTGAGACTTCCATTGGTGCAATCACTGAGGGACCACTTGAAGGGATGGGCGTTGGCCCTCAAGAGTAATCATTTCTAGTTTTCGTATCTCCCCTGTGTGGGAATCTTTATTGCTTTTTCGATTTTCATTCCAATTCATGTTGCACTTAGGTTTTTCAATCCAATAAGATGTAATTCATTGATCCAATATCAATAAAATTACAGAAGTTTTTATCATTTTGAATCTTGTTAAAGTACCCCAAACCAACCCGATGACGATAACCAACGATTGAAAAATTTGTCATCTACGGTAAGAACTGAGGGTTGGGCTTCTCAAGATTTTTCGTTTCAATATCTTCGAAAGCAAATTGAATTTCAAGAAATAAAGAACAATTTTCGAAAATTGCATGTGGTTAAACTCTGTCTTGTCTTTTTCATCCCCTTCTTTCATGTTTCAGGACTAATCTCGAGGCATGCGAAGGGACGGGAATCATGGATCCTCATATATGTGATGCAAGTCAATCCCACGACTCAGATGATTCTAATCCAAATGATGAAGAGATACGACGAAACTTGGAAATCCACGAGAAATCCAAGCCCTTGACTGCCGAAGAAACCGTGGTGATCAACCTTGGTGATACAGAGAATCCTAGAGAAGTGAAGATTGGGACATGTCTTCCTGAAGATGTGGCCAAACGCTTGACCCGGTTGTTGAAAGATTATCAAGACATCTTTGCCTGGTCTTATGCTGACATGCCGGGTCTTGATCGATCGATCGTGGAACATTATCTACCGACTGATCCTTCGGTTGAGCCTGTGAAACAAAGGCCGCGGAGAGCTAAACCAGAACTGGCAAAGAAGATCAAGGAAAAGGTCATGAAGTTTCTCGACGTGGGATTTATTGAGACTACCCAATACTCAGAATGGGTCACTAATATAGTCCCAGTGATGAAGAAAGACGGTCGAGTTCGAGTATGTGTTGACTACCGAGATCTGAACAAAGCTAGCCCTAAAGATGATTTTCCACTCCGCATATTGGCGTGCTTGTGGATAGCACAGCTGGATTCGAACTTTTCTCCTTCATAGATGGTTTCTCAGGATATAATCAGATCTTGATGAATGAGGATGATAAGTTGAAAACGGCATTTACCACTCCTTGGGGGACATTTCATTACAAGGTGATGCCCTTCGGTCTAAAAAATGCTAGGGCAACTTACCAGCGGGCAATAGTCACGTTATTCCATGACATGATGCATAATGAGATCGAAATCTATGTTGACGACATGATTGCAAAAACTCGGCGTGGAGAAGATCACATAGCAACCTTGACAAAATTATTCGACAGGCTTCGCAAGTTCAAATTACGCCTCAATCCGGCAAAATGCGTGTTCGGGGCAGCCTCGGGCAAATTAATTGGGTTCATTATCAGCAACAAATGGATTGAGATTGACCCGTCAAAAGTGAAGGCCATTTGCGAAGTAAAATCTCCCTCTTCGATAAAGGAAGTTCGTAGCTTAATGGGTAGGCTAAACTATATAGCCAGATTTATTTCTCAGCTATCTGAGACAGTGAAGCCTTTCTTTAAACTCCTCAAGAAGAATGCATTAGTCAGATGGGATGAAGAGTGTGAACTGGCATTCGACAAGATTAAGCACTACTTGATGAATCCGCCGGTACTTGTTCCACCAACGCCGGGGCAACCTCTGATCTTGTACCTTTCAATTCACGCTGAGTCCTTAGGTGCCATGCTTGCTCAGAAAAGTGAAGAAGATGGAAAGGAGCGTGCGATTAATTATTTAAGTAAGAAGTTCACCGCCTCAGAGATGAACTATTCTGAAGTAGAAAGAACGTGTGCAGCACTGGTCTGGGTGCTACACAGATTGAGGCAGTATACTTTGCACTATCAGATATTGCTTGTGACAGAGTGTGATCCCATCAAATACTTGCTCAATCAACCCGCCTTGGTCGAAAAACTGGCGAAATGGCAGATTCTCATCTCAGAATTTAATGTTCAATTCTTGTCTCAGAAATCAGTTAAAAGACGAGTAATTGCTGATGTCTTGGCTGAAAATCCTGGGAAAAATGAAGATCTGGATCCGTTAGAGGATAGAGTCATGCCAATTGATGAGTATGTATGGACCATGTATTTTGATGGGGCTGTAAACCTGTCAGGATCGGGTATTGGGGCAGTTCTAATATCCCCAAGTGGACAACATTATCCGGTTGCAGCGAAGCTGATATTTCCTTACATGAACAATATCGCTGAATATGAAGCGTGCATTCTCGGGTTGCAAGCTGCAATCGAAATGAGAGTAGCTCGACTCAAGGTGTTCGAGGATTCAGCCCTCATTATTCTTCAGACCGTTGGTAAGTGGCAAACTAGAGATGCTAAGTTGCAGCCCTATCACATTTATTTGGAGGAGTTGGTAGAAGAGTTTGAAGACATCTCATTCGAATACTTGCTAAGGACTCAAAACAGTTTTGCTGACGCTCTGGCTACGTTATCGGCAATGCTACGAGTAACAAGTGGTCTGAAAGTTGAACCTTTGAAAATAGAGGTCTTGCAGAAACCAGCTTATTGCATGGCCACAATAGAAGAGCCTGACGGCAAGCCATGGTATCATGATATCAAGGTATATCTTCAAACACGGGAGTTTCCTGAAGAAAGTACTGCATCAAACCAAAAGTATATCAGGAAAATGGCGTCAAAGTTCTTCTTGAGCGGAGAATGCCTATACAAGCGGTCCCTATGATTCGGTTTTATTAAGGTGTGTTGATTCAACCGAGGCTATTCATTTGATGCTAGAAGTACATGAAGGAGTATGTGGCCTGCACATGAATGGACATATGCTCGTAAGGAAAATAATGAGGATGGGTTATTACTGGCTTACTTTGGAGAGTGATTGCATTCAGCATGTCCGAAGTTGTCACAAATGTCAGATCTATGGTGACAAGATTAAAACTCCTCCGAATGAATTGCATCAACTGTCTGAACCATGGCCATTTTCTATGTGAGGCATTGATATGATTGGCCCAATTAATCCTAAAGCGTCAAATGGGCATCGGTTTATCTTGGTCGCTATTGATTATTTTTCGAAATGGATCGAAGCCATGTCTTATACGACAGTGACGGCCCGGGTTGTGGTGAAGTTCATTCGTCGAGACATCATTGCTCGATATGGTGCACCTGAGGCTATAATCACTGACAATGGATCGAATCTGAATAACAAGTTGGTGGATGAATTGTTCAAGGAGTTCAAGATCAAGCATTTGAATTCCTCTTCATATCGTCCTCAGATGAACGGAGCGGTCGAAGCAGCCAACAAGAACATTAAGAAGATTTTGGCTAAAACAGCCGAAAATTATTGTGATTGGCATGAGAGATTACCTTTTGCGCTTATGGCATATCGGACTTCTATCCGAACATCTACAGGGGCAACTCCGTATTCTCTTGTGTACGGTATGGAAGCAGTTCTACCTGTTGAAGTTGAAATCCCTTCATTGCGTATTCTTTCACAGGTGCAATTGTCAGAAGCAGATTGGATCCAGCAGAGGTTGGACCAGTTGAATATGATTGATGAGAAAAGGCTTAGAGCTCTATGCCATGGCCAGTGCTACCAACAGCGAGTTGCTAAATCTTTCAACAAGAAAGTCAAGCCTCGACATTTCCAGGTAGGCGACCTTGTCCTACGGAGGTTATTGCTAATAGTTCCTCTTGCAGAAGGAAAATTCGCCCCGAATTATGGCGGTCCGTACGTTGTGAAGAAAGTCCTTCAAGAAGGTGCTTTAATTTTGGCCGAGATGGATGGTCGTGTTTTTTCCAGTCCAGTTAATTCTGATTCGGTGAAGAAATATTACACTTGATTTTGTACTCATTTTCACTTTGTTTCAATCAAGTTTCAAATTGAATTTCATGAATCAATTGATATTGCTAAGCTTCGTTTGAGGAAAGCTTTTGATCTGGCAATTTGTTTCTGTCCTAATGAAGTGATCATATTACATGAGAGATTTCAAAATGACGAAAGGCAAGACAATTCCATACATGTCCTGAATAATGATCTCTAGTGCGAGTTGAGTGAAAATTCTGTGCTGACAAGGTAGAGGATTATCTCACGAAAAGTATGACGATCAAAATGACGAGAGGCATTCATTTCCTCTATCTAAACACTACAGGTTATCATTTGCTTAACCCCTTTGAACGGAGTTTCATTTCTTACCCCTATCAGGAACAATCCCATGCTGCAGCAATTCCTTAGAAAGTTCAAAATGTCTAAAATTTTCTTGCTTTCACTTGCATCAATCTTCAAGCATATTTATTGCATGCAAATTTTGTGTTAGCTCGAGTGCCTTAGACATGACAAAGAGCATTTCTTTCTATATCCCTACACATTATACCCTTTGTATACCCAATTTGAGCGGTGAATTCATTTCAACCCAATTGGTGATCATTCTTGTGATAGACAAAAGAAACATCTCAAGACAAGTTCAAGGTAACTTGGGGCAAATGGGAGCTCGAAGGAAAATTCATCAGAAAGGACGCAAAAGGATTCCAATGAATCGAAGTTCTTTCAAAAAAAAAAAGAAAGAAGAAAATCTCTCTCTCAAAAAAAAAGAAAAAGAAAATGAGAGAGAAAAATGAGGAAAAGAAAAGCTTCGACAAGAACTGAGTCGATATGCAATATCATTTTTCAAGGAAAAGACCATTCGAAGGTTCATTTGTGGAGCAATCGCTAGAGATAGATCAATTGGATGATCACCAATCTCCACGTTCATAATACCCCCTTTGATGAAAATAGGCCATTTATTTCAAGCCTACCCGAACCTACGTTACAACCCTTACCGAAGTCTCTTCAGAATAGGGCAATTGAGTTAACGTAGAGTTTCAAATGCTTATAAATGTTGCTTGAAGAAGTGCGAGCAAGATTTTTCTATCTCATTTTTGCAGCATTCCTGACTTGTGAATCCGGAGCAGCTGATGATGTCAATTCTTTCAATAGCCTCGACTGGAAAAGTCCCTTTTGCTAAGCCATTGAACAAACCCATGTTTCAATCCTTATAAAGACCTTTCAGATTGGCTAAATTATACTGATTTTGAGAATATCCGAACCCTTGTCAAGCACGACGAAGAGAGTTTGAGTGATTCTTACACCCGCATTAAAGGTCGGGACAAAAGCCTTTCATTGAAAGTGAGTAGAAAGTCCTTTCTGATTAAAGGTCTCTCATTTAATGTGATCAAATTGTCAAAAGGACGAAATGATTGTTCTTATTGATAAATTCCCCAGTGAAGCTTGGTAATGTGAGCAGATTCATAAATTATGTTTTCTTTGCCTCTGCGCATGTGGTATTTTAACATTTTCTCAGGTAAGAATAGGAGCGATGCCATTGGCTCTGTCATAAGAATTCAGGTACGCTTGCTACTTATTCTTCGTCGTTTCTCTTTTCGAAATATAATTTCTCACATGGTGTTGCCAAGTGGAGTACGCGGCACACCCCATCTTTTGTTCACTTAGCAGGATAGGCGCCATGATTTCCTATTTTATGTTTGCCAAGTGGAGTACGCGGCAGCATAATTTCTCATTTGGTGTTGCTAAGTGGAGTACGAAGCACACCCTAATTGATGTTGCTAAGTGGAGTACGAAGCACGTCCTATTTCATGTTCGCCAAGTGAAGTACGCGGCGGCATGGTGTTGCCAAGTGGAGTACGCGGCACACCCCAATTGATGTTGCTGAGTGGAGCACAAAGCACATTCCTTTTCATGTTCACCTAGCAGGATATGTGGCATAATATCCAGTCCTCTGTTCGCCTAGCATGATAGGTGACATAACATCCAGTTTTTTGTTCGCCTAGTAGGATAGGCGACATAACACCCCAATCTCATGTTCATCTAGTAGGATAGATGGCGTAACATCCAGTCCTTTGTTCGTTTAGCAGGATAGACGGCGTAACATCCAGTCCTTTGTTCGTCTAGCAGGATAGACGGCGTAATATCCAGTCCCGTGTTCGTCTAGCAGGATAGACGGCGTAACATCCAGTCCCATGTTCGTCTAGCAAGATAGACGGCGTAACATCCGGTCCTCTGTTCGCCTAGTAGGATAGGCGGTATAACATTTCATTTCATGATTGCCTAGCAGGATAGGCAGTATAACATCCCATTTTCTGTTCGCCTAGCAGGATAGGCGGTATAATATTCCATCTTATGTTCGCCTAGCAGGATAGGCGACATAGTTTCTCAATTGATGTTGCTGAGTGGAGTACGAAGCACATCTCGTTTCATGTTCGTCTAGCAGGATAGACGGCACAGCGTCTCATTTGGTGTTGCCAAGTGGAGTACGCGGCACACCCTATCTCATTTTATGTTTGCCTAGCAGGATAGGCGGCATAGTTTCTCAATTGGCGTCGCTAAGTGGAGTATGAAGCACACCAATCAATACATCCCTTTGTTTCTTCATATCATGCGCTATTTCGCATTTGTAGGAAACTACAAGTAACAGATAGGCAATCCAGTACTTCGAAAACCTTACTTCCAGTTGACCAGAAGTTTGGAGATCGAGGGAATTGAAAGCATTGTAAAGCATTCCGTCACTCAGACGCTTTTTATGCGATCCATATGCAAGACTCTTTCACCGCTCCACATGAAGTGAGAAACCTTAGCATACGTTCTTTATTGCTTGCATATCATGCATCATTTCATTTAAAAAAAAAAAAACAACATCATCATCATTCATCATTTTGCATAGTTTAAATTTAGGTCTCAGTCTTTGAGCGAAACCTCTGCGAGCCTCCACTCAAAGAGGGGCAGTTGTTGATACCTAAATTTCGGCGCATCATTTAGTGTTAATTGCATAGAAAATTAGGGATTAAATTTTAACCCCTAAACAAAAATATTTAAATTGCATAGCATATAGTTTAGGTTCATTTTAATTTAATTGCATTTTGCGTCGGATTGGCGGCAGCGAATGAGCTTAAATTTTATTGAACGAGACTCGGCTCGCTCGGAATGCAAGGGCCGGGAATTTCAAGTCAAACGGGCTCGATCGTTTTAATTTGGGTTTAATTTGATATGTTGAGTTTAATTAATCAAAAGCCCAAGTTAATTCAGCCCATTAAACCTAAACCCAAGCCTAAGCCCATTAGGACATAAAGCCTATCTAAATTGACCTAGATTAGTGCTATATAAACATAACATTAGGTCAGAAATAGGGGGAGAACACATAATTTTCAGATCTGAATTTTGAGAGACACACGTGAGAAAGAGAAAAATTGATAGATATCGGTGAAGCAAAGTTCTTTCTCTTCGAAGGCTAAGATCTTTTCCAAGCGACTTCTCTGTGGTCGGTTGAAAAGAAGATTTTTGAGCGAAGTAAGACGTCTTCAGAGCTCCCTCACCAGCCCCGGGACACCCCAGCAAGTCCGAAGGTTCCAGCAAGTTTCCTATTGTGTTTCGATGATCTTTGCTAAGTCCAGAGAGCCCTTTATTAAGTCCAAGAGTGGTCACACATCTTCCGGTGGTGTTCCTATTCGTGCTAGCATGTTTCTGATCACTTCCCCCTAGTGGTTCTGAACAATTCATGGGAGGAACGAGGAAGTGACATAATCCCATCTTCATCCACGTCTCTACTTCTTTGACAATATCAACACATATAAAGGAAGGAAGACAAACGACAAAGAAAAATCGTTTGTGGGAGGTGAAGAAGTCAAGTTCTTGCACACACGTCCGCGTTTGGCCACTGTACCAACCAAATTCTAGGAGTCATCCCTGTGTTGCTGCTTGCTCACCAGATTAGCTCGTCCATCAGCCACTCCCCGACGAACCGAAGTTGCCGTTGAGGTGTCCGTGAGTTCAGATTAGCCGAGCTGCCGCGTCCGCGGGCCACCGCCGCGCGCCAACGTGCCCAACCGGAGTGCCGCTCGTGTATCGCCGCGCCGCCGTTTCCGACGCACCGGTCATCATCGATCCGCAAGCCCGAGTTCAAGCCCGACTCGATCCCGAAGTAATTCAAATTTGGAAATATTTTCAAATTAGGTAAGTGGATATATTCATAATATTTTCTTCAAATATTTAATTTCCTGATTGGTGCACGTTTGAATATTTCGTGAATATTTAGATATCTTAAGATAATGTTCGATATATCCGCGATATTTGAGAATATTCAAATTAGGAAAACTTTCCTAATTTAGCAACGTATCTGGACGACTATCCGACCTTATCCCTAAGGTACGATACGCGGCGATACGGGGAATTATTATCCTATCCATAACTATTTGGATACGATAATGAATTTCATTAGCTTTCCAAATTTGAATAATCGACTTTCCGTCGATATCTATAACCCTATAGATATGACTGATAGTTCGATTTTTGTGCCTAATCCGAGTTTGAAACAAATTTGGCGGATCGCGTGGTTGATTTGAATTGGTTGCTATCCTTGTTTATTTGATTGTTTTTCTTTTCAAATAAAAAAAATTCAAAAACAAATTCTGTTTTGTTATTCAAATTAGAATTTTGCATGTCTAGGAATTTTGAATATATCCCGAAGGATGAGATAAGTATTTAATTTAAATTGGGACTTAAGGTGGCATGTTTCCTAGTTTAAATTAGGTATTATTTTAATCCTAACGGATTATTCATGTTATTTTATTATTCCGAATTTTAAACAAAAATCCCAAAAAGAAATCATGCTAGGGTAGATTAGGTCATCATAGAGTGCATGTTATTTTAGGCATTTTTATTATTCCGAATTTTAATAGAAAATACCAAAAAGAGAAGACATTAGGTTGCATGTTATTTTAGGCATATTTTTTTATTCCGAATTTCATGAGAAAATATCAAAAATAATCATTCATTCGTCATTAGAATTAAGACACGTCGTCGCATGACATATAGTTTGTATGTTAGGTTGCATTAATTGCATGTCATTTTTGCACGTCATTGCATATAGATTAAATTTCATTTTAAATAAAGCGAAAATCAAAAACAACAAAAGAAATTGAGTGAATTGCATGTTAATTAGAAATCATATTAGGATTGTCTGTATGATTTTTCATTAACAACGCAGGTGCTTGCGTTGGCTCGAGGTGAGTCGTTCTCCTATGCTTGCAATTTATTTAATGCTTTCCTGGGTGTTAAATTGGTGGTTTGCGCACTCGCATGAACACTTCATATGTTAGTAATTAGATTAAAATGGATCCAAACTGCCTGCCAAAGCATTTTTTGAAAAGAAAAGGTACTGAAAGGGCGTTAGATTAGATCTAGCGTAATCAAGTCCCCGGGCTTAGAATCTCTGGTTCGTAGAAATAAAACATATCTCCCTATGTTTTATTTAGGTTTCTAATCAGCCTACCGTAAATTGATTAGTGGTGACTCCAAGCATGAAAACATTTACATGTTAAGAATTTAAATCCTAAGTTGCGAATTGGTAGTGCTTGGGAGGACCTGAGTTAAGTTTAGTCTTAATAATCCATTAGCCCGAAAAATCGGAAAATTTTTTTAGGGTCGCGACACATAGAATATGCAAATCATCTTACATTCAATCCTTTGACAAAAATCCTTTGACAAAAAGATCACAATTAATCATGGGGTCCATACCATTGAATAACTGACATAAAGTGTGTTCACATGCTCCAGACACGTACAAGAATTTTTCCTCCCTATTGCTCCTCCAAAGATACTATGGACTTAGGTTAACGAGCATTGTGATGAAGTTAAGCTGATTTTTTTATGGAATAATGATATAAATAATCCTTAAATTTTTGCTTTATGTGTAACGTAATTTCTGAAATTTTAATTTATTCAATGTGGTCATTGGACTTTTGATACTATTTAATTTAGTCGTTGAATTATATGAAAATATTTAATATTGTCCTTCCATTAATTCAAATCTAGGGACAACATTAACATTTTCATACAGTTTAAGAGCTAAATTGAATATGTACAAAAATTTCAAGGATCACATTAAATAAATCAAAAATTCAGAAATGATATTGCACATTTAGCTAAAGTTCAGGATCAAGGACCATGTTACATATTGGCTAAAGTTTAAGGATCATTTGTGTCGTCCATCCCTTCTTTTATCAAATAATATTGCACAACTTATAACAAAAGGTGATCCAATCAACTTTTCTAGTCAATTATGATATGCAACCCACTCACACAACTAGGATAACTCTCACATTAAAGTAGAACGATTGAGTCCACAAGCTGAAAAAGAACCATGCAAGCCAGTGGTGGAGGAGATTAAATTAGAAGTTGACCCACTATTACTTGGAAACTTGAGTGTAGAAGTAGGGGTCAAGTGAGTTGACTCGACACACCACATTCACCATCGCGCACATAACATTCGATGATCATCTTATTAGACATCACTGTTTATATTGCTGCCTAAACATGAGAAAAATCGAGAGGCTCTAAAGTTATCCATTTTAAAATGAGCAATATTTGCACAATTGAATATTACGGGATTCGAGTTGAATCATCTAAAGGTTAAGACCTTAACAAAATAGCGTCGCGTTTTGAAAGAATCACATGCTGAATCCCTTTCCATCCCACCCCCTCTTGCAAACCAAGCACCACCACCACTCATGGTTTGCCGTTGCCCGTTGTCGTTGCCTCAGGCTCACCATTGATCATCACCGCCGCCACCACACCACCAGATCTCTCTCTCTCTCCCTAGGAACACGATTCACAGTCGGCTGAGGCTGATTACCCCGAGTTTAGCATATCATCAAAGTACGTGGCATTTTGAAAGCACAGTTACTCCGTATTACACAACAAATGTGGTATGGATCCAAATGAATTCCATGCAACCGTGGCCTCTCTCTCTTCACATGGAAGGATCAATCCGGATGAATAGTTTCTGCTGTCTATTCCAAAGTCAAACTTCCATGAAATCAAATGGAATCTATGCATCCTCACTTGACACCCTTTTCACCATTTGAGCCGCTTTAAGATTTGATTGGACTAAAAAGATAACAGTGACTAAATCTCAAATGCAAAGTAAAGTTTCCTTCTCTTGGCCGACCATGACAATAGGTTCCTATTTGTCGTGGCCCCTCGCGGGCCATGCAGAGAAATATAAGGTTTACAAGGCCTAAACGAGTAGCTTTATTAAGGCAGGTAATGATGAGTGAATGGAATCAGCTCAAAGAAGAGGAATCACTAAGAGTGCGTTTAGTAATTATTATGTTCTCCGAAATCATTTTTGCTTATAAATGATTTTTTTATTCTACTTCCAGAAATAATTTCTAAGCATTTGAAGACGTTTGGTAACTGTCCAAAATCTATATTCCTGCAATAGAAAAAGAACATAAATGCATTTGCTAACTATATAAAATTTATTTTTATTAATAATATTTTGAATTTTTTAATATTTCTTTCTTTTTTCTTTTTTTTTATTTTTTTTATTTTCTTCTTCTCCTTCCTTGGCTCATGGCCAGGGCCAGAGAGGGGGAGAGAGTTGCAGCCCTCGCCACCGCCCTCGAGGGCGACCCTCGATTAGGCCACGAGCTACCCTCACCCTGGCTGTGAGGGTCCAGCCCTTGCCCTCACCGGCCACAAGCTAGAAAAAATGAAGAAGACCGGCCACAAAAAAGAAGAAGAAAAACAAATTTCTTTTCCATTTCCGACTCTTGTTCCCATGATCAAGAATCAATTTTTTTTTTATTCTTGATTCTGTTTCAAAACTGATTCTGAGAATAAATTTGTGCCCATGAACAAAAAATTTACCAAACGGATTTCAGTTCTTTGTTTGTTCCCGAGAACAAAGAATAGAAACGGGTACTATTTTGCCGGTTACCAAACAGCCCCTAAATCAATCAGTAGGCAAGATTCTCCAAATGGTGGAGTTGACCCATCCACTACAACTAGCAACACACAATTGATAACTTAAGAGTAGTCGCACAGGCACAACGAAATAGAGAGTAAAGGCGAGAAAAAGAAATCGAGATACAAGGTTTTATCGTAGTTCACGCTTATATTAGAGCTACATCCAGCAGAGAATTCGAGTATATTTAGCATATTTCACTTATCTATTACCTTCATTAATTATAAGAAAAAGAGATTATATATATTCAGTAGATATTTATGGGCCCAAACTTAAACTACCAATAAAATACATGTCAAAATTATAAAAACCATCTGACGTCTCGAAGGCGTTGCCCCTTACAATCCCTGCTAGGACAATTCCTCCGAACCCCTACCTACTCATCATGGAGCAGGACCCTTTGCATTTTCATCGATGAAGAATATGAATCACACCTCACAGTAATCAAGAGAGTTGACAAACAGGGCTCCGTCACTGCATGTGCGCTTTGCGTGGGGATGAGGGAGCGCCCTTTTTTTGCAGCACTTTGGCACGAGCCGGGATCAATAATAGAACGCACCTGCGCACGTACTAGCAGACAGGGCAATAGGGATGATCACGCCCACCGGCCATGCACTACGGCAACACACAACATGAGAACTGAGAAACCAGAAAGCTGCTCCACCTTCAACGCCACCTCCACCGCCACCTCCACATAACTGGGTGAAGGGGTGACCCCCAACAAACCAACCCCCCCCCCCCCTCCATCTGTGCAACTTGCTGCCACATCTACTGTACAATCACGAGAAAATCTACTTGTAAACTTTGATACGACATGCCACCCTCCTCCCCTCCTATTTGTACATCCTACTTTCACTCCTGGGATATGATATGGCAATACTAAAGAGGGCAGGATCGGATCCGACAATATTTTTTCAGCTCATATTTTATGGGTCGAGTGATAATTGGTTTATCTAAAATTTAAAAAACGGGTTAATATGGATCCAAAGAATTAGCGTCTAACTACATAAGAATTTTAATGGATTGGAAACATGCTCATGTCAAACCTATTTTCACTGCCGCGTAATTGCAATCCGAAAAAATAAAAACAAAGAAAGAATAGAAAGAGAACTGGATATTGGCAACCCCGTCCATAGCAACGGATCTTGTCGAAGATGTTGCCCAAAGTCGCAGTCGATCTCATTGGCATTGCTTGCGACTCACCAATGTCATGGCTCGAAGATGATTGGTCTCTCTCTTTCTCTTTTCACTCTTCAGATCTGATCGAAATAGTTACTTGACAGTTCAAACTTGTCCTCCATTAGTAGCGAGCCATCGATCAAAATTAGATAGTTCATTTTAAAGGAATAACTTCCAATTCAAAGTTTGGAGCTCAAGTTGAGGGTGATAGTTCATTTTAAAGGAATAACTTCCAATTCAAAAAAAGTTTTTCCACTTATTTTAATTAAGTAAAAGGAAAACATTCTTTTAAAAACAAAATTAGATTACATTTAGAGCACTAGGATAAAGAATAGGAAATGTGTTCCAATAACTTCATCCGTCAAAATTTTTAGTCATTTCTTATTTGCTAATTCTTTTTCGTGTTTAATTTGTTTTTAATTGATTTTTTTTAGTATTCTATTTTCCATATTTAAGGGGGTTGCTAAAAATATGGAGTCTGGGTTGGGTAGTGGGTTCGGGTGGGGATACGTATCGCTAAAGTTATGTCACATATAAATGGATCAATAATGTTCAGATCCATTTCGACCCATTCAACACGATTCAATCCGCTTGTTCGACAGCTCCGCAAATTGCAGAATTCAGATTAGGCCACTTTGGAATGATAAACTTGCTTTCTTTGAGAGATATATGGCGAGGAAAATGTGGGAGATGGCGGAGAAAACTTTACAAACTTCAATGGTTCAAAATTTCTCAAATTTCTCCCCCTCCCTGATCTCCTAAACAAATTATAATTGGTTTGCCTCAACTAATAACGAAGGAAGATGAGGTTGTGATGGTAACGACTTCTCGCGACCACTCCAGGTGTCGGTCGACGGTGGTGGAAGACTCTGTGTTGCTGCGATAGTGTCGAGCAAAAGAAAGAGCAGAAGAGAAAACCAGAATGATGAAAAAGCGAAAGTAGATCTGGTTCGTCCAACATGGCCAAGACGTCATACGAAGTTACGTTGCGGAAGCCAAGCGATCGAATAATAAAATTTGACAGAATAAGAAAATAAATCGGACACCAGATTTACGTGGTTCGATCGTAGTGACCTACGTCCACGGGGAGAGCAGCACGGAATTCCACTATAGATCAAGCGATACAACGGAGATTACAATTACACTCGAGTCACTCAAACACTCTCAGTGTTTCCCAAGCCCCAATTACACCCAATAACTCACGCAGTGTTTAGCCCCACAATTCCTCACGAAATAATTTCTCAATCTCGCAAAGGAATTATACACAAATTCTAACCATAAGAATTTAATTGACTTCAACACTTGAGTTGTTGATGTAATTCCACGAAGAGAAACTCGCATCAAGCACTCGTTGAGAACGGTGCTTCCGGACTTCTGTTCGTCGTCCACAGAACAGCCCTTGTATAGCCCAAGAAGTGAACGCACGGTGGCCGACTCCAACGTGGAAGAGATATTCCACAAAATTCAGTCAACAAGTCAACTTTCCTCTTTTAAGCGTTTCCACGTGAAGTCCAGCAAATCAACCAAGAAGGAAATCCCACCGCCCGAAGATATTCACAATTTGGTCCAATTCAAATATACGTTGGACTTTCCAACTTCGGTGGCCAAAGAGTCCAGCTTGTATAAGAAAATTGCGTGATTTGATTCACTCGATTTCGAATGTCCGTAAAATATCCAATTCGAAATATTTAGATTTTTGTTTCGGGCTTAAACTCGAGACATATTTTTAACAATCTCCACCTTGACTCGATGTTTGAGCCAAGTCACAATCGCTTTGATAGAATTCGAATTTCGCTACTACTCTCCCATAGCCCCCGATGGGCTCAACCGCCACAGATGTCTTTTACGTCCAAGCCTCGCTTGAACTTTACCATAGCCATGGACCTCATTAGAACACTAACTCCACATGCACCTTTAACCGCTTCACAAGGATTTTCCGACACAACCTTCTCAACCGCAGATAAAACAAAACCATCATTGCATCTATATCTGTTAAGAGATCGAATACGCCCCTTGTCAATATCAGCAGTTACAGCAACTGTTGGCTCAATAGGCTCCACCTCGCTACAAGCACCATCCGTGTCGATTATTTCGCTAATACCCGCTACCTCAGGAGTTTCTGGTTGCAACTCCACCTCAAGCTTAACACCGTTCAGATCCGTATAAACACTGCTATTAACACTCCTGGCTAGAAGTACTGGAGACTTGTCAAATGTAACTTCTCTGCTGACAACAGGTGAATTTAATTCCAGGCACCACAACTTATAGCCCTGCTCACCTTGTGCATAACCTAGGAACTTGCACTTTATTATCCTTCCATCGAGCTTACCATCACTAACTCGAACATAACATGGACAACCAAATATTCTAAGAACAGAATAATCATTAACGTTACCTGACCACACTTCTTCGAGAGTCTGACATTCAATCGCAGTCAATGGGGATCTATTCTTCAGGTAGCTCGCCGTGCTAAGCGCATCCGCTAAAAATCTCCTAGCCATACCAGCACTAGAGAGTATTTTATGGGCCGTCTCTAGTAACGTTTTGCTCATCAACTCTGCAACATGTTGTGGGTCATTGGCACTAGTGCGATGTTTCACTATGCCTTCATTCATGCAGAATTCATTTAACAGCTTCGAGCAAAACTCCATACTACTGTCAGTCCGCACCTGCTTGATTGTTTTACCAGTCTCCTTTTCGATCAAAGTTTTTAATTGCATGATCCTGACAACAGCATCAAACTTGTGCCTAAGCACAAACACCCAAGTCTTCCTCGAGTAGTCATCAACAACTGTTAGCAAAAATCTGGCACTCTTTCTCAAAGGAAACCGCGACAACCTGCGAACATCTAAGTGAATTAATTTTACAATATCCGTGATTTCTCTGACAACCGTACTAAACTGCACTTTCCACCGTTGATCTAAATCACAGCACCTGCATACATTCAGTTCGTTAGCCACATAACCACATAACAAATTTCTTTCACTTAGAACCTTCAGGCTTTTCTCGCTAATGTGCCCCAAACGCATATGCCACAATTCAGACTCTCGAACAAATGCATCCGACGTCTCCGCAGCGAATTCCATTACTGTCTCACCTTGAAGCTCATACAAGCCGCTATGCTTGATTCCTTTCATTATCACCGAGGCACCTCGAACAACTTTCAGAACTCCACATTCTGAAGAATGCCAACACCCAGCTGAATCCAAGGTACTCAAGGAAATCAGATTTTTCTTCAACTCTGGAACATATCTCACTCCAGTCAATGTCCTCACGATACCATCATGCATTCTAATTCTGACATTACCAACACCAATAACATCGCATTCAGAATTGTTCCCCAACTGCACTTTACTACTATCCGTGCACTGATAAGTAGTAAACCAGTTCCTGTTTGGCGTAGCATGAAAAGAACAACCAGAATCCATAATCCATCCGCCAAACGACGAATCATCAGTGACAGACAAGACAAAATCAGCATTATCCGAATTACTGTCTGCTATAGCAGCAACATCATCCGTAGAATCAACTCTAATTCCCTTACCCTTCTCGTTTTTCAGCTTAAGGCAATCCCTTCTAAGATGCCCTTTCTTGCCACAACTCCAACAGACAATACCACCAGTCCTAGACTGACTTCGTCTATTCGAGTTCATACTACTTCTGCTAACACGTGTACCAGTTCTTCCTCTATTTTCACCTACTAAGGCAGTAGATACATGTTCGCTAGATTCTCTTCTACGGATGTCTTCACTTAGAATTAAATCTCGAACACCATCAAACGTCAAACTTGTTGACCCAGCGGAATTACTAACAGCAGTAACAGTAGTATTCCAACTATCAGGCAATGAGGATAATAGAATTAAAGCACGTACCTCATCTTCAAAGTTAATCTCAACTGAACTCAATTGACTAACGATCACATTGAATTCATTAATATGATCTGCAACTGACGCACCTTCGCTCATCTTCAAATTAAACAAACGTCGCATCAAATAGACCTTGTTGATCGCAGAGGGCTTCTCGTACATGTCCGACAGGGCTTTCATCAAACCCGCAGTGGTCTTCTCATTCATGATGTTAAACGCGACGTTACGTGCCAACGTCAGTCGAATAACACCCAAAGCTCGTCTATCCAACAATTCCCAATCAGCTTGCTTCATCGTCTCTGGCTTCTCCCCAGACAAGGGCAAGTGCAGTTTCATCTCATATAGATTATCCTCAATCTGCATCTTCCAGAAACCAAAATCTTTCCCATCAAATCTGTCGATTCTCACTTTTTCTTCTTCTATCGCCATCGATTCGCTTCAACTCAGCCAAGCCAGGCTCTGATACCAATTATTGCGGAAGCCAAGCGATCGAATAATAAAATTTGACAGAATAAGAAAATAAATTGGACACCAGATTTACGTGGTTCGGTCGTAGTGACCTACGTCCACGGGGAGAGCAGCACGGAATTCCACTATAGATCAAGCGATACAACGGAGATTACAATTACACTCGAGTCACTCAAACACTCTCAGTGTTTCCCAAGCCCCAATTACACCCAATAACTCATGCAGTGTTTAGCCCTACAATTCCTCACGAAATAATCTCTCAATCTCGCAAAGGAATTATACACAAATTCTAACCATAAGAATTTAATTGACTTCAACACTTGAGTTGTTGATGTAATTCCACAAAGAGAAACTCGCATCAAGCACTCGTTGAGAACGGTGCTTCCGGACTTCTGTTCGTTGTCCACAGAACAACCCTTGTATAGCCCAAGAAGTGAACGCACGGTGGCCGACTCCAACGTGGAAGAGATATTCCACAAAATTCAGTCAACAAGTCAACTTTCCTCTTTTAAGCGTTTCCACGTGAAGTCCAGCAAATCAACCAAGAAGGAAATTCCACCGCCCGAAGATATTCACAATTTGGTCCAATTCAAATATACGTTGGACTTTCCAACTTCGGTGGCTGAAGAGTCCAACTTGTATAAGAAAATTGCGTGATTTGATTCACTCGATTTCGGATGTCCGTAAAATATCCAATTCGAAATATTTAGATTTTTGTTTTGGGCTTAAACTCGAGACATATTTTTAACAAGTTACCTTCTAATTTTAAAGACTTCAAGTCCCTTCTTTTATAAGCAAATAGCTTTCATTAGCCTCAAAGCTGGGCAAGTACCACTGAAGTGTCTGAAGTTGTACAATCAACAAATCGAAAAATCTCGCAACTAGACAGCAACAGAAACACTCTCTTCATTCTGCACTAGGAATCAGCATTCTCCATCTCCAGCAAAGATTCAGATCAGCTGATGAGAGAACGGACTTCTTGTCCTTGAGTAATGTTAGAAATATATTGTCTGATTCTCAGCGTCTCTATCTAATTCTGACTCCAACATCCTATCAAACTGTCACCACTGTGTGCACGATGGTTCATATTTCTGAAAATACGGTTGAAACTATACTCTACTCTCTATGAAAAGACTTGAGTTATGAGCAGGAAAAAAACGCAATGAATATCAAACATATACATTTCGAAACAGAAACCTGGCCTCACCATTTCTACACTGTTAGTTCCATTAGTTTTGCGTAAAGGAACTTTGCAGCATTAAAAAAATATCTCAGCATGCGTATCTGCTCCCACCAAACCATTATGTTTCAAATTCCTGTCCTAAAAATTTCTGCATGACCAACCACAAAGCAAGATCATGGAATGCCTTTCGATATACTGCTCTTTATTATATATAACAATGATATCTCTTTGCTCTTGGTTTTCCCACCAAAACCTCTCAGGCTGTGTAATTGATCATGTCGACAGAATCTCCCGCTACAATCAACTTTTTCACAACGTGAAATGGTTTAAGATATAAATCACCCTTATGCATGGAGAATAGACCACGCTCTCTTTCCCTCCCTTTTCCTTTTCCCCCTTTCTGTCTATTCGGGAACTTTTCTGACTGTCATCATCTTGATAAAGTTGGTTGAAATGGAGTAAGGTCTTTGAATGTTTTTGTTTCTAACCTTTTTTTTTTTTTTTTGGGGGGGGGGGGGGGGGTGGGGGTGGGGGGGGGGGGTTGATCATAGATTTGTTGATGATTTTGGTGTCATGGCAATACTTGTGCTGGAAAAGAATTGTACAATCTTCAAGAATTGAAGAATATGCTCCGGTTTTAGATGACGTTCTAGACGCCATTTTGGAGGTTTTCCCTCGGCTGTCTGTACCTACAAAAGTCTCATTTGATGCAGAAGGTAGTGGAGCAATCACAGAGGCTTTTGTTGGGGTAACGGAATGCAATTTTTATATTACAAAGAATAGAGGGACAAGTTACAAACAAATCATAAACGCTTTATGTGTGGGTCAATTAGCTCCTAATAAACCCATTAATTATTATTCGAATTCTCGATGTATCAGCTTAATTAATTACGGCCCATATTTCTTTATTTTGTGGTGAACCAATTGAGAATTTTTTTCAAGAGGTCTGGATTGGCCCAAATATAGTTTTTCTTTATGTATTTTCTATCGGGGTTTTTCGTATATATACAGAGCATGTCAAAGATATCAAGTGTATATAGAGCTAGGGTTTTTAGAGGTTTGTTTACTTTTCATTGTATTTAGAGTTTTGTCCATTGAATATCCATTCTCCTTTACTTGTGAAGTAAGTCATGTCGATCGAACCATATAAGCTTGTTGTGTTGTTTCTATACTCTATAATCTATGCTGTCTTTTGGCAGAACGAAACCTTTTGCAAATGTTCGACCAAGTCATAATACTGCCATCAAAAGGCATTTCATCCCTGAAAGTGACAGCCATTCGATTATGCATAAAACCCAAAATAAAGAACAGAATACAACCCACCCATCGATGGCCGCGTTGGTTTGCGCTCAGTTCCTTTTACGAGAGGTCTTGGGTTCAAACTCGCCCATCGGTGATTTAAGTGGAGGGTCGTGGCGGTGGGATGCTGTGCTAGCACCCCTCGAGGACTAGTCGGGCATCACCGCTGGTTTGAACCTTAGCTCGCCGACTGCGCGGACACCTCGGTTATCAAAAAAAAAAAAAAGAACAGAATACATAGATTTTGTAATTATGAGACTCCGATGAAAACTCAAATTCAAATTTTCAATGTAAAATTCGAGGAAACTGGGTTGAATGAAATACACTAAAATCGTTGGGCGCCCTTCAATCTTGAAGCGTTCGCTGATTCTCATAATCAAATTTCTCCCTCGATAAAAGATCAAATCCATGCGCTTTATCCATCATTTACGGTCAAATTGGTGAACAGTTCATGGGGGTATGATTTTCCTACGAGATATGCCGCCGTGTTAGCAAGAAATATGACTTATATAGAGTGGGAAGAGCTGGTGGTAGAGATACACTATCAGCATAATCTATCGTAACATGGAATATGCATAGAGATGATGTTCTCTTACATTGTTCCCGAAAGCCATCAATTAGATACTCAATTAGCAATTCGTTTTAAGGAGCTCGGCACAGGTGAATTTGAGCTCGAATCGTGACATCATTTCTGGAGCCAGAGGACTTGTTTTTCATGATTCAGATTAGGATCACGGAAAAAAGTAGAAAGAAAAAGAAAAGAGAAAGGCAACATGTTCATCATTGCTCGGAGGCCAAATGACTTGTTTTTTATGATTCATATCAAGATCACGGGAAAAAAAAACAGAAAGGAAAAGGAAAGGGAATGGCAACATGTTCATGATTGCTCGGGATTTGAGATTCGGTCTTTCCGAGTTTGCTAAGCGGAGATAGATTTGTACTTTTGAGCGTTTTCATATTGAAGAAAATATTGGATAGAGAAAGGGAAAAAGCGTGAGCGGCAGGATTCGAACCTGCGCGGGCAGAGCCCACATGATTTCTAGTCATGCCCGATAACCACTCCGGCACGCCCACTGACTACTGCTCACTTCTCCATTCTAAATTATTTATTCCTTACCTTCATCGCTCGCACGAATAGGAATAAAAAAGGACAGTGGAGCCTGTTTTAGGATCATGCATAGTTTATTGTTGTTTTCGAGGACGTGAAGTATTCGTAAAAAAGTTCCCCCTTATCATGGCCAAAGAAAGGATGTAGACCGAAAAATAAGGACGCAATCGGGTCTTACAAGGTTCAAGTCGAAATACTCAACCTCGATAATTGACTGCGTTTGATCTCTCAAGTGGCCGTATATTCTTTTCGATCCTTAAGGTTGCGGCATTATCCATGAAAAAAGGAAACATAAAGTCATGCTATACTTTCCATGTCTGGCCATCTCACTTTAGTTGGTTCATGACGTTGGTAAGGTATTTGATAGGTTTGGGGTTTAGTAACCTGAGGCAGGTTGTCTCCTTCGATGGGGTGACCTCAAACTCAGTATTTTTAATACTAGAACTTGAGTCAAGCTCGACGGGCATCATGTCGGTCTCGAGCAGTCGACAAGACTAGCTCACTAGAAGTCGTAGCCTAAAACTCATCTCCAACCGTAAACCGAAATTGAATTAAATTGCATTGAGCAAACGAGCATCGTCAAGCTTCATGATATCATGAAGGGGCAATCACCCTTTCTCCTGAACATGATGTGCGAAATCACTGACCACTCCCCCAACTCCCACTGAAACTTTAGGCTATCACGAAACCAAGCTAGAGGTAGCCAATAATGACCGACTCCGAGCACAGAGAAAAACCAACAACTCTGCTTAAGGCTGGCTCGAACGGGGAATACGGTCAACACCTTCAAAGCATGCTCACCAGACAGCATGGTGCAAAACAGCTACCTCATTGGACGTTATCATCGCTCAGTGCATTATATTCTTCAAACTATCCATCTTTTCTCAGCATCACAGAGAAGGATCCAAGACCAGATCCCAGATGCCTCTCAACCCAATTGGCACAAATTTGCACATAAACATACACGATTACTTGTGTGTGTGTGTGTGTGTGTGTGTGTGTGTGTGTGTGTGTGAGAGAGAGAGAGAGAGAGAGAGAGAGAGAGAGAGAGAGATCACAAACACAACTAAAAATATCAGCTTACAGCATGTCAGCGATTACTATTAGCTACCGAGATACAAATTGTTTGCACATGGAACCCAGAGGAAAGAAACTCCAAAGACCGAAACTCTTCATTAAGCCGACACACGAAGACTTTAAAGCTAGCACATTCCTCAGTCAAAGCCTCTTGGAGAGCAAACGCACGGACAAAGGGGCCCATCACACCGAACATGCAGTATGTAGTATTTCAGATTAATAGCTTCTCTATGGCATCCTGCAATTCCACAGGGAAAAGCTAAGAGTCTGTATTGCATTTAAGGGATGATTACAATCACAACCCCTGCATTGCATTAATCTGATAGAGGGCATACCTTGAGCTGTTGGATCTGGGATTTCAACTGGCTTCCCTCATTTGATGTCACTGAACATGCAATGACAGGTCGTGTAACTCCACATGCTCGACCAAGTGCTTGTTTTGAAGGGACAAAGACATATGGCACATTCTGTACATATGACACGAAAAAGGTAAGAATCTGTACATGCCAAGGCAAGATGGTAGCAAACCAGTGTATACTGATGTATTAAGAAACGTTTCAACTGGCAAACGGCATTTATCGTATCTCAAAAAAGGAAATTATAAAGCTGCATTTTTCTTTACCTATCAAAAGCATCGAATTGAAGAATTAGACGGTAACTAAAACTCTAGATAATTCGCTTCCACACCAAGCGTTGCCAATTCGATAATAGCAGACTTTGGGGAAAAGGAAAAGGTGGAGGTGGAGGTGGAGGTGGAGGTAGAGGTGGAAGGAACTCTTTACCAAAGTTGAAGTCCTCTATGCTCTAAAATATTCAGGTGCATTGAAAAAACTGAAGAATATTAATTAGGCATGTCGTTCTAAATTATTTCAATTACGTAATTAACTGGTACTATTTCTTTGTCTGATTTTATCAATCAGCTATGCCCTTTTAGAGTTTAAGTCATTTCATATGTGACTGACATGGCTTTTAATGAAATTCAACGGTTCAGATTAAGAGGTCTTAAAGTAGATTAAGGACTTACATTCTAGAGTCGTTTTAAGTCGTTACAAATAGTCCCTAAACCCTATTGGGAACCATCTTTCTCACATTAATCACTATTAATGAATATAACTTCCAATTCTCTTGATTTTGTACTCTATAGATTAAGGGCATGTCTGGATTGACTTTCACTTTTTTACTGTTTTCTCAATCTAAATCTTGTGGTACACGCACTATTGAGTTTTTTCAAGCCAAAACACTTGAAACTTTCACAACATATAAACGTTGACACGTAGATTTGCGTATCTTTTTAAATTTTTCTGAAATTTGGAGAGTATTCCAAATTTTGCGGGAAATCTACTTATCCTTAAGTGGAAATAAAACAAGCACTAAATGTTCTACGATCTAGCTTCAAGTTATTCTGCATTTCTTATTTTAAAGACCTCGATTCCCCCGTGCACATACATTGCAAACCATGCAGCGACATTGCCAATCCACAGACCCCACAAGTCATGAACAAAATCTGGTTCCGAGGACTATCAAAACAGACTATTGCATCGTCATGTAAAACATTCTGTTATTCCACATACTCTTAAGTTAACAACAGACTGAATAATATCAACCATCCAGCATGAGTTCAGACTGGGAAAGTTAAAACGAGCGAAACCAAGTCGAGTTAGTCTATTATCCCCAGGCCAGAATCAAAGCAACAAACCAATTACCAGTCTTCTGTTTTTCTTAAACCCATTCCTCGGATGCAACCCCATCATAAGACTCAGATATCGAATGCTCATTTTAGTTGCTCGGAAGCGCATATTCAAAAAGCAACACTCGCGGAACTTTACCCCTCAGCAAATTAAATAAAGATAAAAAAAAAAGGCGACCGCCTCTTGGGAAACTACAGATGAGAAAAAGAAAATTGAATGCATAACCTGCATAATATCCGAAAAATGAGGGCTTTCTTTCAAATCCCAGAACAGCAAAACAAACCACAGATTCAATTTACACACTCGTTTTGCCCTGACTTGTAAACCCCGAAAAGACGGCTCTTTTACAAACAAGCAAAAAGTTCCCCGTCCTATCGCTGAAAACAACAGACTAAACCAAGCGCATCCCACATGCCATCGTTACGCAACTTAACTGAAAAAACAAAGCGAGCAGCAATACAAACACGAGCTTGGCATATACCTTATCCTCCGCGAGCAGCGGGAGATGAAGCAAGATCTCGAGCGGCTCGGTGTCGGCGGCCATCACGACGAACTCGGAGATGCCCCTGTTCAAGGTCTTCGTAGCTGAAAACCAAAGCACCCGCATTTCCCGTCAATCCCTCAGGACGACCACCACCCGACTCGCGAACACGCACGCAACGCACGCACGCACATTCATTCAAGCACACGAGCGAACCACCAATTACGGGCACACACGCGAGAGCCAGTGGCGAGGCACGGACCTTCGTTGGCGCCCTTCTTGAGCTGCTTGTAGTTGGCGGCCTGCTGGACGAGGTCGAGGATGGTGGTGTTGAGCTGGGCGTCGGCGAGCGGGTAGGCCTTCGGGTTCACCGCTTCACCTGTCTGCAACACAAGTAGGCGAAGAACGAGGGACGAGTTAAGATTGCTGCCGCCGATTCGACGGATCGATCGAGCTGTGGACGAAGGCGATCGAAGCGACAAGTTTTACCATTCTCGAGGAGTCTCTGCAAATCGAGTTGGCCGGGGGGTGGAAGCGCCTGCTAGGGTTTTGTCGAGAGGAAGGAGACGACGGTGAGAGTGATATTTCAACACCCTTGATATCATCTTTAATCAATATTTTTCCACTCTCGTTAAAATTTAGATTTAGAAACAGAAGAAAAGAAAAGCAGGGTTAATATCGTAAAAAATTCCAAACCGATCCGATACCCTCGTGATATATTTATCCATAATTCATTCTCTTCTTACAAAAAATTCCAACCTGATAACATATGACCCGTTTACATCTGAACTAATTTTGGTCTCGCGAAAAATCCCAAACTAGCATCTCATACCTGAAAGCAATTCTCAAATTAGTACCTCCGATCCAAATCTGTCATCCGTTAGCAATTTTTGTTGTTGAAGTGGAGGGGGGTCGATTTATGTTAGGAATGCCGATTTAGGAATTTTCGTGAGACCAAAAATTACTTTGTGATATTGGGTGCCAGTATAAGAACTATTTGTGAGAGGAAAATTTAATTTAGAATAAATACATGGCGGCCCATCGGTTTGAGATTTTTAATGAAATTAAAGCTTTTTTTTCAAAGTGGATTTGTTTCGCAAAAAATGAATAATTGGAAAAATTATTTCCCAAAAAATGATAATTTGTATTACTTACAAATATTTGGGTATGAATTGTTATTGATAATGAATAAAATTTTCAATGATTAATTATTTTAAATGATATGAATGATCATTTTTTGAAAAATATTTTTTAAATTATTTACTTTTCGCGAAACAAACAGAAAGTTTGGTTTCGGATAAAGTCTTTGGGAAAATACGAAAATGGGTAAAGAGAGCATTGAATTTTTCTCTTCGGCCGCAAGAGAAGAGAATATCGAGTTGACCAACGACATTGGGTAATGTTGACAATGTTTGACCAGCTTCCTTCTTTGCTTCTTAATTTCATCGTACAACTGTCTCGAGCCAATTTCTGTCGAAGCTTACTCGAAATGTTTCATACATACATTCAGATAAACCACCATGATGCGCTTAAAGGGTAAGAACGACAACATCGCCCCCTTTGCCTTTTGTCTACCTTTGAGGTAAACAATAACAGGTCTTCGATAAATTTTCCCAGAGCATGGCTCTCAAACCATAAAAGTTCCAATTTTTTACCTGCTTTGTGCCAAGTGTATTTATGAAACATTCGATCTAACAGCTCGAGTCGCCATGATCATTGCACAGTTTTGCAGTTCCAGCCCAAAGAACCTTTTCTTGTGAATCATTTAAGAACATATTCAAGAACATCAATGAAACTTACGAATTGCTCATAGTTTCCAAGAGAAAATGTCAAGTATGACAGTGCGGACACTCCCTCGGCTGCCTCTTCTCCATCCGATGTCCTGAATATATTGGCAACTGTTATCTGCAGAGAGAGACTCGACCAAGAATGATTACTTCCAAGCACATAGAAACACATCGAGACTGCACAGATATGCTCATCTTGCAAATGCACAGTGCACGAATCACGACATCAACACGAAAAATTCAATGAAAAGGAAATGGACAGCAGATTGGACTTCATTCCTGTTCCTACAAAATTTCCAGGGCTACAAACTCAATCAGGACTACTCTAAAGATCATGTTTAGACCTAGACCACAAAGCAAATGGTAAATGGTGATGCCCTTTCAAGTCTTCAACTCTGCTCTTCTTCAGTGGCTCCAGCATCAGCCTGCTCCGCAGCAGCTGCCATCAACTCGTCGAACTTCTCTGACTTCCCCAGCAATATCTCTATCTGCACAGTATATAATCCCCCTAGGTTATCAAACTCGACATGAGTACTAAAAGTAACATTGTCGACGAAAATTCGCTATCAAGGGCACATAAAGACTAATGCTTACTCACCTTGGCCTTTTGGACTGGTCGTCCTCTTGATTCGTCCTTGATACCAACAGTTGACGTTGTGATCTCTGCAAGAAGTGTATTTGAATTTCCTCAAAAACTTGCACATTACCTGCTTCAAACATATATTATGAAAACATAGAGAAAATCATACTCTTCTCTGCAGCAAATCCATTGTTCTTCAGAATTTCTGCGATGGTGACTACTGTCGCAATAGCTGCATATGTAAAACCATGGAATGAAAAACTAAGAATGCCAATTGCCACAATGAGCAGACAGGTAGCCAAACCTCTTTCAAAATAAAAAAAGTACAGAGCAATTAACAATTAACAATGCACCAGTTAGCTGAATCTTGTGCATTACTGACAGTTAATTAAAACTCATCACCAACCAACCCAAAACTGGGAATTCTTTTGCCCGAAAACAGAAACCATATATCTACAAGCCTTAGTCTGTCCAATAAGGACCGGTCTAGACATCCTAAGAGACAAAAGAAGGTTCAAGGGCAACAGCAGAAACCCCTAGATACTGTAAACCCGAGCAGATAGAAAGGTTTATGGCTCCTCAAACAACCCTTTGCACGAATTCCTCAACAACTAAGAACTACTGCCTGCTTTATAGAGGTATATAAACTGCAAGGCATAACCATGATTGGTTTTGCAAAAAGCACTCAGAAAGGGGATTGCATATGAGAATTTTCAGTTACGATCAAGGCCAAAGCAGAAATAGAGGAAGAATGGGCTAGTATACAAGCACTAGCGACGAGATTTCCAATTCGGACAGGAGGAGACTGCTCTATATAAGCACGCTTACAAGTCAAATGGAATATCTATCAACCCGTTCTAATCGCCATACGCACAGTCCTGACTCCGACAAACACAGTCATACGAATCAAAGGCGAAACAAAAACAATAAAAACGAATAAGAATCCATACCCATCCCAAGAGCAGAAAGTTCCACCTCATTGTACTGCTGCATATATCTCTGCATTCACAACAAAAAACTGCACCAATCACCAAACCGCCGACCAATCGTCCATCGATTCCCACAAAAGAACCAAACTTTTACACATACAACTCCGCGCGGCACGATCAACCAAAACCAAATCCCACATTCCAAAGCAAAAACAGGCAAACACAGAAGTCGGAGACGGCACACAGAACCACAAGCCAAACAAACCTCACACATCAACCTGACTACCTCAATCGATACGAGCAGGTCCATTGACAAAAGTACCAAAAACCTAAGTCGAAACCGCACCAATCACCAAACCGCCGACTAATTGACCATCAATTCCCACAAAAGAACCAAACTTTTACACATACAACTCCACGCGACACGATCAACCAAAACTAAATCCCACATTCTAAAGCAAAAAAAAAGGCAAACAACATAAGCCGGCGACGGCAAGCTTCATCGCCTCCGCCCCGACCGCAGACGGGGAAGCACAAAACCACCAAAAGCCAAACAAACCTCACACATCAACCTGACTACGTCAATCGATACGAGCAGGTCCATCGACGAAAACGACCCAAGAAAAAAAAACAAAAACCCAGAAACCCAAGTCGAATCCGCATGCCATTCGAACGAATCTCTCCATACGTTTACCTTAGCGAGGTTGACGTAGAAGAAGAGAGGCTTCTTGGTGTTGGAGACTTGGATGCGGTTCTTCTTGACGGCGTCGCCGCCGCCGCCGCCGCCGCCGCCGTTCAGGGCGATGCTGCTGACGCCCTCGGTGATCTGCTCCATCGCCATCGGGAAACCGCAGAGACGCTGGAAAACCAAACCCTAGATTTCTCTCTCTCGACGCGAAGGAGATGAATTTGCAGGGCGAAGCAATGGGTTGCGGAATTTTAACATGGTATTCTTTCGAAAACGGTTTTTGAGCAAAATTTTTATATGAAAAAAAAATGGAAAATGGGAAAACAGTATAATTAATTGGAAAAAAGCCACCAAAAATCCCAAACTTTTTCCCCCTTGACACACTTACCCCGAACTTTTTTTGTGACACCAAAAACCCCAAACTTTACTTTTTGTGACACATTTACTCCAATATATTTAGTCCATGGGCATTTTTGTCTTTTTTTTTCTTTTTTTCCTTTCCGGCGAGGGCGGCCCACACCGGATCCGGCATCAGGCGAGGTTCGCCCTCGCCTGGGCGAGCGAGGGCCGCCCTCGCCCGACTCAAGCGAGGGTCGACCCTCGCTCGACGTCGAGCGAGGGTCGAACCTCGCCTGAGTCGGGCGAGGGCCGCCCTCACTCGCCCAAGCGAGGGCGAACCTCGCCTGAGTCGGGCGAGGGCCGCCCTCACTCGCCCAAGCGAGGGCGAACCTCGCCCGACGCCGGAGAGGGGGCCTCAACGGAAAGGAAAAAAAAAAAGAAAAAGCAAAAAAGACGAAAATGCCCATGGACTAAATACATGAGGGTAAATGTGTCACAAAAAGTAAAATTTGGGATTTTTTATGTCACAAAAAAAAGTTCGAAGTAAATGTGTCACAGAGGGCAAAGTTTGGGATTTTTGGTGACTTTTTTCCTAATTAATTCTGCTTCGACAAAAGCAAAAAAAGCTATCTTTTCTTCTCCTCTAGTATTAAAATATTATTCACCATTTAAAAAAAAAACTCATAGTTAAATTACATGTGGATCGATGGGTTAAAATTTGTACATTGTGAAAGTTTCGAATGCCATAAGACGTGGAAAGGTCAAAATGTGTTTGTCTCGAGAAAATATTGCGTGAGACGATCTTGTCATGTCAATAAGAATACAGCTCATTCGAATGAGCGTGACACATGGTAAAATTTGTATATTGTTTTTGGATGAGTGTGTCTTGTGTCGTTGTTGCTATTGCGGTTTACGGTTTACGATGTCGCGAAATATTTTATACGGAGTAACAAGGTCGGTATGATTGATTCAAGTATTTTTGTTGCGATTGGGGATTAAGGCAGGACATTGTGGGTGGATTAAAAAAAAATCGAGAGGGTGAAGAAATTTGACAATCTTAAATTGATTTTTGTTTCCGTTAGAATAATTAAATATTAAATTACGTCTTCATCTAATAACTTAAGTTATTAGAACAATTGATAGTAGTCCCACTAAAATCTCACATGATATCAGAGCTGAAGATCCCGAGTTCGAAATCTTTCCATGCAAAGCCATGTGCTGCAGAGAAAACTCCCACTTTCACCCACAACATGACCTTTTGCCATCCATCTACTTGTAGAGAATGATTAAAAGTAGATCTCCTCCAAAATACGCAGATAATTATGAGCCTCGAACAACCATGTGAGACAGACTAATATGCTTAGGAAACTAGAGCACCATGAGGAAAAAGCTTGCTTACATAAAGACTAACAAATAGCGGCAAATCTTAGTTTTCCTTTGGCATAATTTCCCTACCATTCTCAACTGTTCCCAACTTTTTCCAGTATAGCTATCATGGTCTGTATAATTTTGAGACAGGTTGAAAGCAAATTACACTATTTTATACAAGAATACACAGAAGTACTGAATACCAAGGTACATATGCTTTATGTTGACATTCGACGGTAAATACTGCCCCGAAAGAGCCAGGCTCTTTTATGAACTCCCATCCTTTTCCTTATCAATGTTCACCTTTGATTTCATACCTATCAAGTGGTGAGGCTCCAGCAACGAACGAAAAGGATCTTAGAAGCAGGACAACAGCTAGTTCATTATGAAGCAAGGACCCTCTTTTCTTCCTCTTCTAGTCTATTCAACCATTTAAATCCGAGATCACACCCTGCTTTTGCGGCTATCTCAAACTGCTTTCTAGCCATCTCTACTGGGTCCACAGCCAGAACGTCCTCACTCTTCCGCGATTTTCTGGCAGCTGAGCCTCTAGTTGAAAAGAACTTCGTCAAAACTTCTGGAACTTGAACACCTGAGGCATTTTTGGAACAACCAATGGGCAAATTCTCATCAAAAGATAGGACATGATGTTCTGTAAAGCTGCTGTTAGTGTCTTGCTCATTTTGAAGCCATCAAGATATAGATCAAAGCTTCACTCAAGCTGAGAGAAAGAGAGACATGTGAATTTTGAATCTTATGGAGAGTGGAACCACCAAGAGAAATCAACACTTGTGTCTCACGGCAAAATGATCATCTGTGCTAGAATTTGATTTGGAAGATGTGTCATACAGGGAGAGACTTGACGGACAAAGAGGGAATGCAAAAGGAGGTGATGTGGGGAGAGTAAAAGAGCGCTCTAGACAAGTGATGTATGAAGAAGCTGAACGATTATTAAAAAAAGAAAATAATAGATCCCCCGATCCTGCAGTCATGCTGTTGAAGATGTGACTGTTAATTTGGAACTGTTCTCCCAACACTGATTGAAATAAGTCCCCAAAATCGGACAGATAAAATGAAACCCTTGTTTCTCCTCTTAAAAGAGGCTGGATGGTAATCCTGATAGATTAACTTGCAATTTGGAGAATCCATGATATAAGTAGACATTTTGTTGAACGAAACAAAGTAATCGGAGGTAATCAAAATAGGATCCAAAATATTGACGAAACACACTACAGCCTATCTTTAAAAAGACTATAGATGTATACACTTTTTGTCTTTGTTCAAAAGCATAAACTCAAAGAACAAACCTCTAAGAAGGAGAGACCCATATGCTATGGCTGCACCAGCATGTCCCTGCATATGTTCAGAGGAGAGTAAACTATAAGAGGACAGCGTCTTCCCCATTTCTTTTGTACCAAACCCGATAAATAGTATCCACCCAATTATAAGATTGCCATGCATGGGCCTGCACTTGTGAAGGGACACTTGGAATCTTCCCACAAATTTCTGTTAAAGATACAACGTCATCGATTTCTATAATCCAGATTAAAAAACTAAGCCCCTTCTAACAGCAAAGGTAGAAGTTAGTCAGACAAAATACAGTTGAATGAAAATTAGGAGGCCAAGCGGTAAAAGGAAAAGGAGCTGTCCTTCCAAAGGCAACTCTTTGAAACAGGTGACGAGTTCTTATCATATCTTCCAGCTTGCTTTTCTTATTTATCTCAGTTCGTACATGGTTTTAAAGAGAACACAGAAGCTTCAAGGAGGCTTTTCTCTGGGTTCATTAGGGAGATGACTATACCCCTCAAATAGTTGACTGAAACCTCAACTACACTCCTATTTCTTAAATTCTTCAGGTAATTTCTAAGTACAGACTTATCCCTTTCACAAAGGTGGGTTGGGATCCAAAACTTTGCTTAATACCTACTCTCTCACTGGAAACTGAATTCCCCAAAATTATCCAGTGCTAATAATCATAAAAATGTTACAGCGCAAAAAGGAGTGCAAAGGAACTGTCTGTTGAATAATCTATGTTAGTGGACACAAAACTTATCATGAATGCATCAATCTCTAAACCACAAGTTTTCAATCGCATCACTTCATGAAGCGAAAAAGAAGAAGAAGAAGAAGAAGAAGAAGAAGAAGAAGAAGCTCACCTTCTCTGATGCCCTATGGAAACACCACATTGCTGAGGCAATATCTTGCTTCACACAGTCCCCTGTCAAATAAACAGCTCCTAAAAGATAAAGAGCACCTGGATGCAGCTAGAAAATGACAAGTTCCGGTAAGGTTGTATGTGATTAAAAGCACATTAAGTACATATGAACTAAGAAAGAAACCTCTTAAGCAGAAACAGAAAAGAAAAAGCTAATGACAACAGACCTGGTCAACTGCCTTCTCCAAATAATAAAAAGCTTGTTGATCAGAGGAGAAGTAATCATGCTACACAGAACCAAGCAAAACACATAAACCATATAATAGGCAATCCAAAGTGTGCAAGGGAAAACCATATAATAGGCAATCCAAAGTGTGCAAGGGAAACAACAACCAGACAATAGAAAGCAGAAAAGGTAAATGAAAGCTACTATAAGCGAAAGGCGCAACAGAATAAACATGAAAAATTTCTAACTACATTACAGAAAATAAAAGAAGAAGAAAAACCCATGTTCAGTTCCCTAACTTTTTTGTCGTGTTTCGTATGTGTGGCGTTGATCTTCTACTGGTGATTTGACTTCTAATCTTCCACCAGACAAACATCAATAGAGTTCCATGAAATTATTGGGCACTTATCATGCAGATGTATTATGCAAACAAATCAAATAACACTCTAGTTAAAATACTCTAGCATCTTCAGAACCAGTTAAAGCGTTGGAAAAAAATTTGTTAGAAAGACCACATTTCCAAATTACCCAGCATCTTTTGTGCCAACTTTTCCAATTCTCAGCTGGGGGCCAGGAGCCTTGAGGATGTAAAGAAAAAGACAACGTAAAGATTCTGTTATCATATGTTCAACAATACCTGATGAGGTTCCATGACAGGGCAATGGCAAAGCCAGCTTTAAAAAGAGTAATGGTTAAGTATTTGATCGCTTTTCCCCAGAGCTATAACTAAAGAGAACTCTACCCAAGTTGCAACAAGTTTAACCAAGACACACACCACTCAGCCAAGTGCAGCAGTTGCATTTGAAGGGCAAAGAAAAAGATAACATAAACAAGTTCCATAACTTAACGGTGCACATTGTAGTTTCCATTATACTTGCATGTAGAGATTTTAGGTATACATGCCAAATAGAATTTATTCTGATAACAGTTCAAAATAATGGGTTCTCATGAAGCCCAGAGATATCAGTTATGAAGTAAAGATGCATTCAATAAAAGATAACTTAAAATACAGGCAGCCACTAAGTACAAAGTTCTTACCTCGACTCTTAGACGACAACCTAATTCGTACTGTGCATCTGGATCACCCATATTAGCAGCTTCCACCAGCAAGGCAGCACCACTGTTATGGTAACATAGTCTTATAAGGAAATACCACGTGTATAAGTAGTAGTATACCACACCAAACCATGACAATGCTTCCATCAAACCAATGATGAGAGGACAAAAGCAAGGTTACTAAGTTACACAGAATCCATATGGAAAAGTGCTTACAAGAAATGAAAACAAGAAGATTGCCAGCAGCTCGCACCAGCACATTAAAAGGTAAAACAAGAGCAACATGTTTAAGCACAATGCTCTTTCATTATCGTGATAATATTTTTTCTAGAGTACTGCCAAAATATGACCTCTTCAGATTGAAAGGCCTCAACAGAACAAAAGGTAAGATACATCCCGAGTTAGATCACCCTCGATTTTACCTTCCCACATGCATGCCAGAAGTTTGTTCGCATCACAGCGCTACATGAATGATCACCCAGAAACAAAGATATACATTTCCCGACATAAGAAAGAACCACTTACACAGCTAAACATTTCCCCGGAACATGGTACTTCAAATGCAGTTTAGCCAGCCAATACCTGGCATGGGTGTTTGAATTGTCAGCCTCAAGAGCCAATTCAAAGTTCTCCTTCGCAGTCTAATCAGAATTGAATAGGAGAGAATACGGGAAGGCACAGAAAAAGAAATATCAGTGCAGGTTGTTGTTAGTAAAAAAGAAAATGTAAGAACTAAAAGGGAAGTACAGTCGCTAGATTAACATAAAACTTCACAGTCTCTACATAAGATAAGAATGAAAGAGCCGATACTTCGGTTCATCACTATGAAATTCCCATTGCTTCCAGAACAGAACTAAAGATTTCAATCAAACTGGAGAGAAGAACAGATGCAAAATCAAATCTTTCCACTCAGACAAGCATCCCGCACATGTCAACAAGCAAAGTTGAAAATGTTGCGGACCGATAGAAACCAACCCATTTTCTTTAGAACCATAGCGACAGCAGAATCATTATAAACGCAATGCCATGAGTAACCAGTAGAAGTTCCAAAATTCTCCACTAAACAATCATGTTCATCTCACAAACACGAAAACAAACAAAGCCAGATCACACGAAGCGAGAAGACCATCGATCACGGAGAAGTCTGGCTCACCCTGAGGAGAGGAATGAGGCGGCGATCATTGAGCTCGCAGTAGTCGATCACTCGATCGACCTCCTTCAGAGCGCTCCAACCTTTGGCTATCAGCTCCATGGCCCTCTTGTTCCTGCTGTGCATGCCTCTCTGTGGAGCCAGCAAAGAAAAAGAATGAGCCCGGCGAAGGAATTAAGGCAGAATGTGGACACCCATTTGCGCAGAGAGGATGGTGGAATCACGTACTCGAGGATGGAACATGAAGAGGAGGCCATGGTCGAGCCTCGTGCAGAGTGACCTGAACATGTTTGTGTATATGCCTGAACCAACTGGGTAGTATTGGGGCAGCTCTCTTTTTGAACTGAACTTGCGACTGACAGGAGGAGATGAGTGATTCGGTTAAGTTCAGACATCCGCCGTAAACCGGGTCGTTGCGGCCCGTTTGCCCGGTCCAGCCCGGTCCGGCCCGGGCCAAAGAAAATGTTTGCAATGTTTTTTTTTTTTTACCATTGTTTGGACTCGATAGCAGTATGGACAGTGACCTGAGAGAGGCGAACTAACAGGTGAGAGAGAGAGAGAGAGAGGGGTGAGAGTCGAGACTCGAGATGGCGTCGAGCCAAGAGAGACTGAGAGAGGCGTTGCATGGCCGTGTGAGATTGAGAGCGAGAAGTGAGAGGGCAAGAGGGATGAGCGGCAAGAACTAGAAATTAGGATTTTAACACCTAAAATTGAGAATCGGACCGATAATCACTCCGTTCCAAATTTTAGGAATCAGGAATAGCTCAGAGTCGGCCGATTTGATTCGGTCTGGTTCCCATGCTCACTAGGAATGAGCATGATGGACCACTCGAACCAGGACCGGACCGGTTGATTTGGTCCGGTTCTCAAGAGTATTGATTTGGTTCCCGGTTCCTAAAAGTGGAGCCGATTTTCGGGCGATCCAGTTCCCGATTTTAAGGTGGGAACCGGACCGGACCAATAAATATATATATGCTTTTTAAATTTTTTGAAGGCAAAAAGAAAGCTTAATCTATTCCCTCTTGCCTTTACCAATTTTTTTAAGGATTGGTTCCATTGGAACGTGATTAGTTCCATTTGAAAACAAAAAAATAAATACATTTATTTATTTAAAATAGAAAGTCTAATTTAAAAGTATGTGATCGATTCCATTGGAATCGGACGGACCATCGGTCCGGTCTGGTCCTTGGTCCTAGAAAATAGGAACCGGTCCTTCTGGTCCGGTTCCAAGTTCTTGGGGGGGACTAAACCGGAACGGGAACCGCTCACTCCTAATGCTCACCCCCTCATTCGAAAGTAATAAATATAAAAATCGAATGTATGTTGTAAAAAAAATGAATTCCACATTATTTAGTCCTTTGTTATAATAAATATAAGAAGTATCGAATAACATTATAGAGCTTCTACTGTAATTCCATGCATAGTGTTTTTGTGTGCGACAAAACTATGATAGGTTCGCACTTTTTCTTAATCTCAAAAGTTACATAGGCTCTATTTGTTCAAAAAACATTTTTTTCAAAACGATGATTTGTATCGTTTATAAATATGAATAAATGAAAAATATTTTCATCGTTCACGAAAATATTTAGATAAATTATTGTCACTAGTAAAAATATTTTTTTACTAACTAATTATTTCAAGCGATACAAGTAATTAATTGTGATTTAATTTAAAAGATGTCAAGAAGATATGTCATCAAAAAAGTCAACAATGACATCTTAGGGGTGTTTAAGCGAAAAATTAGTTCAAACCATAGAGCCGAGCCGAGTCAAATCGGAATTATGGCCGTAATAGCTATTCTAGAATAGCATTAATTTTGGAAGACATCTAACTTGGTCACAACCCATTTCAATCCATTAACAGTCCAACTGCCATGTCCCTCGTCTTGGTCAACCCATTCCAAGCATCCAGAAAATGAACTGCAGTTAATAATACTGCCTGAAAACAACATTTGGTGTTTTGCCCAGTCTTTCAATTTCCCCCTTCAGATCAGCAGAGCAGCTACCAAGTACGAGCGATAACGAAAGAATCAAATTCATAATCTCGCGATTCTCTTTCATTCCTGAGGAAGTGCATATTTTACTTGAATCTTCTTCAACAATGATACGGCTCCTATCGGAAATAGGATTGAATTCGAATTCAAGCCATGGCACACAGTTTCATAAAACCGTACGATTTTCCCTATTGATGCAGAACTAGCTTACCAATTCACTTTCTTCTTTCGCATTCTTAGCAAAGGAAACTCTTATTTTTAGAGAATGTTACAACAAACAAAGTATTCCCCAATTGAGATGAAACTTGGTCCCTGATTCTAATCAGTATTATTCTTATTAGGAATTTCCAATTGAAAAAAAATCCATTTCTAAATCAACTATACTTTTTTATTGATCTCTCGGAGATTTCATAAAATGGGCTTTCTAGAGACACTCCCTGACCAATTCTCGCATGAATTGGTAAAGATCCAGTAAGTCCAACATTGATTCCTTCAGACGTGTCGATTGGGACACAAAGTCTCTGAATCACTACACATGACCAAGTCACGCTACACATAACGTAGTCAGCCATGCACCAAATGATCAGTGATGGGGAAATGAATTGAGTAAAGCTGATATCCGATTCAGCTGCTGGTGATGTTGACTCACCGTTCATCCAAACACTAATAACTTCAGCAAGTCGTTAATCCGGCTGCTGCTGCTGCTCCTCTCAGGCGGGGAAACAAAAGGATAACTAAATTGTCAGCAGAGACATCTCTTCGCACATCCTGGCCAGGGTAGGCTGACAATATCAGATGGCGAAATGCAGTGACAGATCAATCAAAGAACTGCAAACATGAATATGTGCCAAAATGATCTCATTGGTGTAACAACTAAACCAAAAGAATTTCCTATAACGAAGTCTTCAGATGGGTAAATACAAGAAAGTGATGGTGTGCCAAGGGTGGTGTATCAGGACCAGCTGAGGAATGGCTCGAGCTGATTGAAGTGAGAACCAGCTTTGGTCTCCAGGACCTCTTGCACAAAATGTGGCATTCAAATGCATTGAACCAGGAGAAACGGTTCAAGCATAGCAAACTGCACTGCCAATACAAATTTAAGTCGGAATCTTCATCCGTAGCCCAATTTTTCATCCAATCGGGGTTGTCTAATCTGTTCGGAATTCGCCATTTTGTAACTGCACTGCCAATACAAATTTAAGTCGGAATCTTCATCCGTAGCCCAATTTTTCATCCAATCAGGGTTGTCTAATCTGTTCGGAATTCGCCATTTTGTGGTCTGCACATCCCAATCATGAGATTCGGCAATACCACCATGCAAGCCATAAAAAGGGTAAACTGCAGCAAAAATAATCAAGGATGAGACATTTTCTCGCACAGTTTATATCTATCACCAGCAAACACAGTCCATGAAATTGTCGTACCAGAAGAGGAAGGGTCAAGAAACTCCAAATAGGCCATAAAGCAAAAGACAGCCTGCAAGTGAAAAGGGAGAAGATCAAAGCAGTATATATATCCCAACTAGCCCACAAATATTACAATATTCCAAGACCATAACGAAGATTATCATTCTTACATGCAAAATGCAACAAGACCCAGTAGAGTGACATATGGCAATGCCGCTATGCCAGCTAGCTCCCACTTTTCATCAAATCTCTTGATTCTCCACGCCATCATGCTTGTATAAAAGAAAATGAGTAAATTCAAACCAACAGCGAACATCCCGAGGTACAAAGGCACTCTGTAGGATCGATAAAATTCAGTTAATAATAACAAAAGGCAAGTGCACAACCTCTGTGCATATATATACATATGCAGGAGTTGAAATAGTCATGCATTTAAAAGAAAATGATCATTGAATGATATTGTTTGTTAAAACTGAACAGATAAAGCCATGCAAGGGTGTCTAAGGCCACACTAAAGTCACAGAGTCACAGAAAACGGCTCTTGGAGCAGTCCAGATAGAAGATAGCAAGATTTCTTAGAGATCAAGCAGGCTTGATGCCTGTTCGTGCTTTGTTGCATACTTAGTCTTTACACGTAAAAAGGAAAACTCAATTTTCTCAAAGGTGGTAGGTCAGATTTATACTCCAACAGGGATCATTTTGGAGTTGGCAAGCGCTTAATACTCACAGAAACTTTCTTACATGCAGCAATAGACTCTTTCAGGCAGACACAAACACTGTTTCAAGAGGCGAAAGGAGCCTTCTAAAGAATGAAAAATACCACAAGCTGAAGTTCATTTTGGGATTATAGGCATAAAGATATGGACAGAGGAAATTATCCAATACGAAGCTAGCAGAACAAAATCTCTCTTAATTTTCCGGGAAATCATATCCATAAGATATTAGAAATCAAATGAAAAGAAAAACCGTTCCAAAATCACACTCAACTTCATTTCATCTTTTACATCATTTTAATCATGTAAAAGAGTCATGCACACAAAATTGTCATAAACTTATAAATGAACATGCTCACACTTCTCTATCTGTCTAAACTTTCACTTTAAAAACTAATTGGCCATCTTGTTTGTGACAACAAGACTTCTATTACCATGAGGCCAGGCAAATTAGCATTCAAGAGCCTAAGGCTTCCTGAAACAAGAAATGAGGAGAAAGACGGCTTCATTCTGAAACAGACAGTGTAGCATGCAAAAAACACTGCAAGGCGACATAGAAGCAACAGCTACAACATTTCGAGCATATTTACGCACAACCGAATACTGTAACTAATTCTTCTTCCAATAATGAAAAACTGAACAAACAGGCCATTATTATTCATGCTCACTTTCTCAGCAACCGAAACAAGAAACACATCTCGATCCTTTGACATTGAACAATCCATGCTCACTTTTTCTCCAACTATGGAACAGAAACATCCACCACAGTCTAGCTACACATGCCAATACCAAAAGCCACGGCCTCGAACTCAATGAACTCTACAAAAAGAAACAAAAAAACAGCATATATACCTTCTGATTCTGCCGTCGTGCCACAAGAGATAAATGAGATTGGAATGCCAATCCCCAAAGTACACGATGAACACCGCCGAAGCCATCCAAAGGGCATTCTCCACTACCTCGACCCACGTCCGGGCTCTCAGAACCGGAGCCAATCCGGGCGTCGTCGTCCTCGAGCAGGCATCGTCCTCGAGGTCGTCACCGCCGGAGGAGTAGCCCTGGCTATGCCTCTGCCTCACGAACCCACCACCAACTGGTGTCCCACCAGACATTTCATGGACAGCCAACAAGAAAACCAATCTCTCCCCAAAATCAACACCCACCCCACACCCACCAAAAAATCCTCCAAGAACCTACACGAAAAAATCCTTCACACGTCGCCCCACGATCACAAACGAGCCTCAAACCTTCCGCGCAACGCCTCCAAAAGATTCAATCCAAACAAAAAAGCCAATCAATCTCGACCGCCCGCGACGCACCCCACATTCCAGGAGCGACAGGAAACGAAATCCGGGCACGTTTAAATCAAAGGTGCCCAATAAAGGCAGTGACCCAAGAACAAGAACCCAAAAAGGAACAAGATCAGCCAAAGAACCGATCAAACCCGCGCCAAATCCTCGATCTTTACACAGAATTCACCGGCCGATGCTCCGTGGCGGGTTGCAATTTGAGCTGGGCCTGTATCTCCTGGCTCGAGTGATCGAACGAACGCCGAGATAGACAGAGAGAGAGAGAGAGAGAGTTCTTGAATGAGAGGCAAAGGATCCGAATAGAGTGGGCGACGATGTTGATGACGAAGAGTTTCCTTTGAGTGTGGCTATGTCATTCGTTCCGTGTTGCTTCTTTCGAGTTTGAAAATCAGAAGCAGAAACTTCCGCTGGCAAAAACCTTTTTAATATTACTCGATTTATGACGTCATCGTGTCAATCCGTCCTTTATTTTAAACATTATTTTGGTGGCGATCAATATCACATATAAAAAAAAATTATCGCTAGGTAAAACAAATATATATTTATATCCTCTGTTGAAGATGGATCCGATTGTATCCGACAAAAGATCTGCCATGGTTTGCAAAAGATAATAAATGGCAAGAAACGTTTGACGCTTTTTCCTTTCACCAATAGTATATTTGCACAAGGAAGTTGCAACTATGGTATATATGGATTGACCTGTATAGTATGGAAACAAATATCGTAAAATGCATTAACAAATATCCAGATATATTCACGAATACGAAAGTGATTCATGGAATCTAATCGTAATCACGTAATATCTTCCTTTATACTCGACGATGACGCCGTCATGGACACATCCGGTGGACATCAACCACGACACCGATGGGGCAACGTAAAATGCCATCGTGGCTGTAGTAATGCCAACACGAATCGACACGGCCATAGTCGTCCGCCGTGAAAGAAAGCCGAGACACACGAGCCTTTTCCAAGGCAATGTACACCGCACCAGTGCAAGAACGTCAATAGGACCGAGATGAATGGACGGCTTTTTTCCGCAGTTGGTGCACATAAACATTGAGAGATCGCTCCTCATATATCGTAATTACCTAATAAAAGTTATTTTTAAGGATAATGACACAAATGGTTCTTGAACTTTGGCCCCATATGCAACGTGATTCTGAAATTTTAATTTGTTCAATGTGGTTCATGAAATTTAACTCAACGTATAATGCGGTCATTTAACTTTTAATCTGTTCAACGCGGTTTATGAATTTTTGGTACATGTTTAATTTAGTCCGTAGACTATACGAAAATGTTCAATGTTGTCGTTCCATTAATTCAAGTTCTGGGACCACCACATTAAACATGTTCTTGTAGTCAGGGAACTAAGTTCAACATATATCAAAAGTCCAAAATCTCATTGAACAAATTAAAAACTCAGAGATCACGTTACATATTGGGCTACTCTTCACGAATCACATTGAATAAATTAAAAATTTAGAGATTACATTAAAAATCGAATTAAAGTTGATGGACTATTCATGTCATTTTCTCTTATTTTTATCCATCATGGTGCGTTCTCTATAAGACAATTAATTTTTTTGTTGGGGGTGGGGCCAAACTCTATAAAAATACTTATCATCACGATATGGGGACGTGAATGTTTACACAATATTCAAATTCCGACCGTATTTAATAAAAAAAAGAATGCAATGTTTGGTGGAGGAGGGCGCTATGGCGGCTGCCTAATGGGGGCAATGCACGTGCGCATAGTGGATCACAGCCTAGGCACAGCACGCGCGCTCGCTCCGTGCCCTACACGCCACGCCTTAGCTGTGTCCTAGCGAAAGGTCATATGCCCCAAGAAGTTAGGCAAGATATGATCAAATGAATTTGATTCCCATTGGCTAAAGTTAGGCATGGCCCCTCACCTCTGTGTGGCAAGTTGCATGCCTATTGGGAGCTACTAAAGTCCCAGTCAAATTTGAACACCGCGATAGGAAATTCGAAATAACTCGATGTTCACATGTTAACGATTATCCTCGATCCGCAAGATACCCTTCTAAGAAAAGTGTTTTGGTTTGCCGGAATCGGTTCATGTTAGGGGTTAGACATCGTCGGTTGGGAGCGCGGTCAAGTCAGCGCCCGTTACTATTTGACCCATGACTCCTGCTTTGTTTGTTATAGCTCGGGCTTGACTCAACTTGACATTGATTGAAATGCGAAATTTGAGCCCGATTTGAACAAGTGCAATTAGTTTTGCAGCGAACACAAGAGCAAGGTCTTTTATTACTTGTTAACATCAAAATGGCAAGGCCCTCTTAGGCCTCTTAGAAAGTGAGCTTTTGGCTTGAGGTTCAATGCTCAGAACTCTGGCTTCGTTTGAACTTGTATTTGCCTTTTAAGTGCGGTAAAGGAAAAGGCGACTTCTTTTGCTAAGGACTCTGGATAAGATCTGTTACAAAAAAGTGTCGAAGGCAAGAAGGCTTTACCTTGTGGTACACACTACACACAACTCCGGAGTCAAACACACGTTTTGCGAGCAACCATATCGCAAACAATGATTGAAGCCCTTTTCCAAGTTGAAACTTGAATGGCAATCTGTCCTCTCTCTGGAAACCAAATACGAGCAAAAGAAATATCGTAATCTGTCAATTCATGCGCTACAATGTCTTGATGGTGATGGCGTAACCGGGCAATACAACTCATCAACTTCCTTAATTCATCCACATCTACAGCAAAAGCCAGTTCCGGATGCGCGATAACTTACACCGTAAAGTTTCCCAAAAGAGGGCAAAAGCAAGTAACTACTCCCTATTTTCCCATGTCGAATTCATGCGTAAATCAGCAAAGAACCTCATATCCCGTTATCGAGCCAAAGAATCATGGAAGAAATCCATGGATTCCCATCATTGTCCTATGCAAGTTGTTTCAGAAGGCTGGTGCGGCATGGAACTTCTCTTGTTTAACAGCAATCTTATCCCCGACCCCAAATCGGTCGCATTTGTTGAACAGGACAAACATTTGACCAGCCCCGTGATACCTTCGCACAGCGAGCGAAAGGGCCGCCAACTGCTCTAGCCATTATGCAGGAACTGCCTCCGAGCATTAGCATATGCTGTAAGTTAGTTATAGTGCATGACACAGCCGCTTTACAACTGTGGAGGACTTAAAAACCATGGGACGAGGAGCTTCGGTTAAAGAAGCGTTTGGTAACTGGTCAAATAGTAATCGATTCTATTATTTTGTTCCGAAAAACAAAAAAAATAACAGAAACCCATTTGATAAATTTTTTGTTTCCGAACACAAATTTATTCCCAGAATCAATTTTGGACAAAAATCAAAAGGCAAAAAAAAGTTAATTCTTGATTTTTGAAACAAGAATGAGAAATATATAAAAAAAAAATTTCTTTTTCTTCTTTCCTATTCTTCTTCTTGGCTATGGCCAGGTCCCTAGCAGCCGGTCGCCGGCTGTGGCCAAGAAAGAGAAGAAGAAAAAAAAAACTATTAAAATATTTAAAAATATTATTAATAAAAAAAATTTTGTATAGTTACTAAATACATTTCTATTCTTTTTCTATTTCAAAAATGAAAATTTTGAACCGTTACCGAAAGCTTTCAAACGCTTAGAAATTGTTTTCGGGAACAGAATAAAAAGAATCATTTCTGAGCAAAAATTATTTTCAGAAACAGAATGATTACCACACACATCCTAAGTTAACCGATGGACATGCCTAGTCAATGGTTTGTACCGCCATTGCACAAGGTGACCAAGTCCATGAGGGTTGAATACAACACGTCTAGCGATAAATGACCCAAGAACTTCCTAATTTCATTTGCATTATCATAGTCCATCTGAAGTTTCCGCTCATCTGAGAAACCATCATCCACGACCAACCACCAGGATATACATCCATAGGTATCTTCCGGGTCCACTTGAGCGAAAAGACTGAGCATCTCCCCCTGGTCCAGCTCAAAAGATAAGCACAAAAAGTCTCTTGTTGCCTTTATTCCTACCATAAGAGCCTCCTCGTGAAGCCATCGGATAACTTGGCTTGCAACCTGTCACAGAAGTGTTAAGGCAAGTTCAGTACACGATCGATTTATAGTCACCATAAGACCTAAATCAAGTGAAGAATAATGCAGATGAATAGGAAACGATCAGAAGCTTTAACCACTAACTATTTGAAACACAAGAGGAATATATGATAAGATGTCACTGAACGCCCTATGCTGATGTTGCCCTGAAAATCTATGCATTCAACATTGATATCCCACAGATAGATGAACAATTATGCCAAACCTGATAAAGGACTAACAGTTGTTTTAAAAGAATAAGAAAACCTGTTTTTTTCCTGAAAAATTAACAAATTTCATATTTTCAGTTTATTTTGAGAACGAAAACTGACTTGCAAATGTGTTTGCCTACTTAGGATTCACTTTTCAGAGGAAACAAGTGACACTATATACAGAATTAAAGCTACAAACTGAAAATATTTATTTGGTGTTTTATGGGTCTTCATTTCAATTGAAAACATTGAGGACTCTAGCAGTAGTTATCATCATGAATACAATATGTATACCTAATTTTCTTTCCCAAAGAAAAATTTGAGCCAAATAAAACTCAAAATACAATCTGAAACCAAATGAGTCCTTATGCTTCCCTTCAACAATTTTTTGTGAAATGATGTCTGAACTTCTGTGACATGCTATGAAATAAAGGAAAACCTCTCAATATATTTAGTGACAACATCTACCACGTCATCTCATTGTCAGTTATTAGCTGACCCGAAGGATCCTGGTGTAAAGCTATGAGGGCATCGCATGCTTCTGATTTCAAGTATTCGTTGGCCTCCCTAATAATTCAGCAGTTGCCAGTTGCCACAATGATGTACAGGTACAGAAATGAGGCATAACGAACTGTTCAATTAAGCAGTACATGACAGTTAAGATTGTCTCCTTTGCTGACTTGGGATTAAGATACTGTTTATCTAATTCACGAGACCTACTTCAACTGGAAAAAAAAATGACAGTCATTCATGCGCTAAAATGTCAAATAAAGCAAATGGCAACAAAAGATAATAGCATCATCAATTAAATTATACTCTCCCTAAATTATCGTATATATGGTACCAACTCTTGACACGATCAACAGATGTAATAACTCACCTGCTGCAAAATAATCACTGGAAGATCTGCTAAATCACAATCATATCTGTTTATAGAAGAAATGTCCTCGGCAGTCCCTTTGAACAGCCCAACGACATTGGGAGAACCTTCCCCTTCTACTTTTATGCAATCATCAGTCACCACTATTTTGGTCCTAAACTGAGTTTTAATGTGTTTTGGCTGATTAACATCCTTTTGGCAGCCTGCATGAAGAATTGACTCAGGAACCTTCATATAAAGCATCCATGAAGATGTCCGAGAATGCCAAGAAGGTTGAGACATCAAGTGAAGATATGGAACCCGGCAAACCTGCACAAGTAATCAAATGTTTGAATAAATGTTTTGCAGTGGATTAAAGCAGCATATTAGTCAGAACATCCAGAAAACGAACCACATTCTCCAGCTCCATCAGAACCGCGTTAGAGAAAATTCTGTGGGCCAGTGACATGCAGAAATGACCAAGAAGACCAAAACCATCTTTCACTGATTGACCAGACACTCTAGGAACAGCAGAAATTGGCTTATCCTTTGATCTCACGAAGACATGCTCGTGGAAAATCTGTTGAAGATAAATCTCATAACTGGCACGATTAGGAATCTTCTTTTTTACAAGGCCGCCAACTTTTTCAGCTGACCTAATTCCCTCGAGAGAATCCAAGGATAAAGGTGCTGTTTTTATCTTCTGCGTCCCTCCAGTTTCAACAGATTGATCTTCTATGGCTGGTACAAGTGATATGCAGACCGATGTTCCCTGACCTAAGCTGAGCTGTAAATAATTTTCTTCTATTCCAGTCACGTTGACTCCCAAAGATGGATTGAATGCTTCACGATTGACTAAATCAAACACCTGTTAAACAGAGACCGGCAACATCTGTAAATAACAACCTACAATCTTGTGTCCTACTATTTTGGGTAAAAGCAATTGAATCTACCTGTTCGTCAAATATTGCCCGGTGAAACTTACGAAGAGTGGAGTGAGTTTTCTTAACACTTTCATCATCATCCACTGGTTCACCATCACCTTCCCTTTCAAGATGCGCAGTTTGGGCTTCACTGGAATCCCATGAGCCTTTACTCGAATGGGCACCAATAAAATCAAAACGCAGAGCGTGACAGGATTTTGGAGGTACATTTATGGCCAACATACCGGCCGAGTCATGATCAACACATAAAGGAGAGAGAGAGGATGGGCGGATAACAGTCGTTGGATCGGTAACTGAATTGTCAAACAAATCGATGGTGAAGCTTTCAGCACCAGGAGTAGAAGCTGCCATGCGCTGCCTTTTAACTTTCCAGTTTTGCTGCAATCTATCAGTTGTTGTACGGTTATAAGAAATTCAAAGCTATTGGATACGAGATTACATAACAAGTTTCAGAAGATAGAAAGACAAAAGTCAAATAAGAGAATGTGTCAATTTCAAGTGACACATTTTCTTCCCTTCTCTTACGTACAAATCAATAAACGATTTACCTAGTTGTTGATCAACTCTATTAAACAGGAGATATAACATTCAAAAGAAATTTAAAACAGAGCTTACTCCTACTATTTACCCTGACTGGTTATGGAACTATTAATTAACTCCTTTAAAAATGAAATATACATATCAAAAAGAAATTTAAAAATATAAAGTGAATGACAAATTTTCTATATGCGTTAGCAGATAAGTCATTATTGTTGCACATATGAAACAAAGAGTTCCAATAAATTTTATTCAGGAAAGACACATTGCAGATTGAAGATTTTACATTTGCCCAATCTAAGAAATGATATATTTTGGCTATAGCAGATTGTTCCCCGCACTTAGATATGCATATAAATAAATGTTGGCTAAAATAGTTTCTTCTAAAACTAGGAGAAAAAATATAGCTAGTAAGTAGTGAGAGGCACACCTGATGAGTGCCCCGTAGAACCTAGCCTCTTTAGCAACTTGTTGCTCCAAAGCTTTGGCAGACTGCTTGAAATATTTACCAAGATGCTGCATTTAAGAGATAAATACTCAGTATTATCAAGGTTATTAGGATCGGGATCCTAGGTAGAATAGTTTGCAGGTCTTCAAGGATTGGATCGAGGATTGTAAGATCCTACGAATTTATCAAATTAATGCCTAAAGTTTCAAATTTCTACATTGTTTTGCTCAATTATATGCACATCGACTATTTAGGAAGAGGTCAGAGGCTATGTACTTGCATTGCCAGTGATACACAAATCATATCTTAGCAAAAAGTTGAATAAGTCATTTACAAAAGAACCAGTGGTTAAATACTAGTGATTTATCGAACGTCATTGAAAAACACTAATATAGCATTTCTAAAGTCTACTCCTCAATGGATAGTTAGAATATCTGCGAAAATCCATAGAACTAAGAACAGTCAACATTTCCAAAAAATACTCCTCTGGGAGGAAAGATACCCGGAAGCACTGTAGCTTTGTTGCTGCAGATACAGCTAGGTCAGACAAAACTTCATTTGACAATGGCTTTGGCCTGGTGATGCTAGCAACTGTGACAGCATCATTTGCTTCTACCTGCATTCCATGATAAGAGGAAATTACACAGCAGAAATGCCTTCTCTAATGAGTCCAAACAGTAAAGTTGTTTTCGCTACAAAACACAACTTAAAAAAAAGAAACTTTCCAAGCACAAATGAGCATGAGTATGCCCCTCAAGCTCCATGATCACCATCTTGGGTACAGAGGCCCATTACAAATTCAACAAGAATACTACTGCAGTTGAACCATTGATGCGCAATTAAGCAACTCACAGTGTTGATGAGATCAAGGATGACAGACAGCTCTTGCTGAGCCAGCTGCAAATTCTCGACCATGCTCTGCCATTGCCACGGCGTTGAGCTCTCCTTTGCACTCTTCTTCTGCTTCTTACTGTCATCCTTCTCCAAGGCCCACGCAAAATCAATCCGCCGAATCAGGGAGAGCCTCTTTTCATCATAACTGACATCGCTGAGTCACCAAAGAAAGACGAAGAATAACCAACTCTTCAGACAAATCCCAATCCACGCGCTCACACAAAGGCTCATCATTTTCACATTATTTACCTTTCTAAGGTGTCACCAATGACCCATTAAATTCTATCTAGACAAAAGATTCATTTTTTTTAACTGCTCGTGACCGATGGAGCTAAATCACAGAAAATCGCACAAGTACTTGCAAAATCAACTCAAATAAAAACTCCAGCAGTGGGTGGTTTCCGCTGATTCACGTAAAGGAAGGAGAAAAAACCCCAAAAACAGTTCGAAAATCGCAACTTTGCGCCTTTCAGAACCAGCATTATAGATCCTTCCCCCCTGTATCCGTTAAAACACGTTCAATTCAAAAACCCTTTTCGATAGACAGATCGAAATTGACACGAGAACGAACTTTCAACTCAACCGCCACGAAATTTCAAATCTTGCAGAGGAATTCTAAGTCAGCACCTAAAAACAGAGCGTTTGCGTTCTCGAGCTAAGGATCGGAGCAGAGGAAGAGGAAGACGAAGCTTACGCGGGGAATCGTTCGACGCCGCTCTCCTCGATGAATTCCAAGCGCTTGACGGGCAGCTTATCGAGCGACACCTCCAGTTTCCCGTCCATCCTCTCCACCCACCCGGGGGAAGAGAAATTTTTTCCCGGGAAAATTTCTCAGAGAAAAGAGTTGGAGCCCTAGGTCGATTGCTGGTTTGGCTCCACACGGATAAAAAATTTCCCGAAGCAGTGAGGAAGACGACCTAGCAAAAAAGCAGAGAGAGAGAGAGAGAGAGAGAGGAGGGGGGAGGAAAGAAAAAGTTGAAATCTTGAAAACCCCCAAAAAATTGGAGCCCTAATTTCAATTTCCCCCTTTGAAATCTCCGACAGCCTTAGTCTATGTCACGAGGAGAAAATATTCAGTGATTTATTAGTACCACGTCACATGCCCACGTGATATATATTTGCTCGCGTGGATCCATTAAAAAATTGGCACGTGGCATCTGACGTGGAGGGACACGGGGAAAGAGAAAGCCCTATTATCTCATGACTCTCTCTCCTCTGCACCATATTTCCACTCAAAAAAGATTTGGGGAAGGCACGAACATTAATTGGTATCCCCTTTCCTCTAACTTTTTCAAGTTTGAATGAAAATCTCTCCTCTTCCTCACGTTATGAAACTTCTCCTTCCTAGATTGTTTCTCCCTCCTCCTTCATCTTTGCTTCCTCCTTCCGACGAAAAGCGGATGGCCTATCCTCTCGTGGCCGTCGGCTTCGCTGCGTCGCCGTCGCCTCCGCCTCATGGTCGTCGGCTCCGCCTCGTGGCCGTCGCTTCCGTCTCTCCACTGTTGGCTTCGCCTTGTGGCTGTGGGCTTCGCTCATCGCCATCGGCTCCGCCTCGTCACCTTCGCCACGTGGCCGTCGGCTTCGCTTGTTGCTGTCGGCTCTGCCTCGTGGCCGTCACTTCAGCCTTATGGTCGTCGGCTCTGCTCGTCGCTGTCGCCTCGTGACCGTCAGCTCCGCTCGACTCATTCTTCCTCGTGGCCATCGACCTCGTGGCTATGGGCTTCACCTCGTGGCCTCCGCCTCCGCCTCATGCCCTTCGCCTTGTGCCCATCGCCTCCATCTCATCGCCTCCGCCTCATGTTGTGGGCTCCGCTCGTGGCCGCTTTGCCTCATGGCCGTTGGCTCCGCTCGACTCGTTCTGCCTCGTGGCCATCGGTCTTGTGACCATTGGCTTCGGCTCGTCACCTCCGCCTCATGGTGTAGGCTCCGCTCGTGGCCGTGGGCTTTGCCTCGTGGCCGTCGGCGCTCCACCTCTACCTCGTGGCTGTCACCTCCTCCTCGTCACCTCCGCCTCGTGGTTGTTGGCTCCGCCTCTCTACCTCGTGGTCGTTGGCTTTGCTTGTCGCCGTCACCTTCGCCTCCACCTCCACGTCCGCCTCTAGAGCCGATTAGGTTAGGTGCCATAATTTTTAATCAACCACAAGTAATAAATTTATAGTTCATATTAAAGTTGTTTAGAGCTGTGGTAATCCTCTTCGTCCTTATCAGGTTAGGTGCAATAAACTTTAATCTATCTCTCCATCGGCTCCGTCTCGTGGCCGTCAGCTCCGCCTGTGGAGTCAGTCAGGCTAGGTTCTATGAACTTTAATCCATCGCATGTAATGGAATTTGAGACCATATTAAAGCATGGTGATTTGCCTTGTCCATTTCAGGTCCTACTATAAACTTTAATCTACCTCTGCCTTGTCTGCTCCGCCTCAAGCTCATTGCCTCTACCTTCGAAGCCCCATCGGCTTCAAAGTTTTCGGGTTTTTCTAGGTTCTCAGTGATTGAATTGGAAACTAAAGTTTGCGACTTTAGTGAAGTTTTGACAGACCATGATTTAGCAATGAATGTGTAGTTTGTGCTGTTTTCATGGAACTAATTGTTAATTGTTAACTGGGAGGGCTCTCGGCGAGTATAACTATCTTCGATTTCTTCACGCTATTATATTTTCAACAATTGATGTTATATTAGAGTGCCAAAAAAACTCTATTTGATGTTGAAGCTCTCTGCAATTGGTGACTGAATTTCACTATATGTGGATCAAAAGCAATTCTTGATTTTCTTTTTTGTTCCTCTGTTAATTTTGTCACTATAGGTCATTGGCGTGAAGTTTAGTGCACATGCTTATCCTATGTAAAGACATGATAAGTGGTCTTATTAAATGATTTTGTTAAATGAACTGAAAATGTTGTTATAGGTTTTATTACGAAGCTTTGTACTTATCTATTACATTGATTTGTTATTCACAAACTGTTGTTTGAATTACTTTTTGTTGATTAAATCTAATCTAATTTTGATTATATGATGTTATTACTTTAGTATGACATCTCGAGGATCTTCAAATTGGTCGGTTGATTTGCCAACCAAGATATGTCCATGTCCTCAAGGGAAATTATGCATGGTAAAAAAAGTGCAAAAGAATCCTATGAATCGATGAAGGTTATATTATGCTTCGACTTGTAATGTAAATGTATCAATTTACCATATTGTGCATGTAGTGACATTTGTAATACGTGATATTGCTTTACGCTAATTTTTTTCAGACAGATAATTGTCGAGGTTTTATGCAATGGGTTGAAGATTATATTAAGGAATGTAGGATCTATTCACCTAAAAGTGTGGACGTAGTCAATTCTGGAGAGGCATCAAGCGAAAATGAAGAATTGGCAATCGTAAAAGGAGATTTGAAGTTGATTAGAAGAAAAATAGGCTTTATTATGTTAATGATAATATTATATGGAGTCATCATATCTTTCCTTCTTGGAATTGTGATATCTATGTTACTATATAGGTAATTATAGGAGTTAATCTTGATGGTTATGTAGAACTTGTTTTACTTAGAGTACAATGAATTTGTCTTTCTTAAGACGATTATGTAGAGGTGATTTATGATTATTCGGCATTGGCTCGTCCGATTTTGATTTCTTAATTAATCGAATCAAACTCGAGTTCAAAACTGGTACTATGTCGGGTCGACTCAATTTGATTACCCTATTACTATTAGACTGTAAGGTAATTTCAATCTTCAGTAAAAATCAGTTCAAAATTGACACATAAGTACATTAGGTGATTGGCTCTTACGCACGGCGAACAAAGGTTTGGATAGGACTATTGCTTCAAACAATTTAGTGTTGCATGGAGATGGAGAGAATTCGAATGCATCCCCCTGTTTTGTTTCTTAGGGACTTTTAAAATCACGTCTTACCTCATAGGAGTAGGAGGTTGACAGTATACAGATGTAAGTCGAGAGCAAACTATTTTCATGCATTCCTGTCAACAAATCTATCTAACTTGCCATTCACGCTAAACGTAGAATGCGCAGACGATACAAGTTCTAAGCTACATGAAAGAAACCAATATGCATTCTAAGGTAGCGTCTCATAGACCACTCTGTCATTAATTGATGCCGTGCAGGAGATCGGGATATGGAAAATTGACATAAGTGGAAAGGTTGCATGGCATGATGTTACTAATAAGTACTTTACTTAGTCAAATAATAAATGAAATGGTGGGTGATTCCACAAAAACTAGCAAACATGCCTAATCCCACTTGTTTAAAATTGATTGATGAATTGTGCTTGATCAACATTCAAATAACATAAATGTGTTGTTTAGTGGTAGATTCTCTTTATCCGAGTAATTCAGCAATTTCCAGCTCCATCTACCCCCGACATTCATACCTATTCATGCTACTACCATTGCACTTATCACACTCCGTCAAGAAAATTTAATTGACAAAAGGTCTTCCTCAAAAAATAGATGACTGGAAATGATGGAAAAAACACATCAGATGTTCACGGATTTATTGTGCCTTACATGTTGATGCATTATCATATACCTTACAGTTTACTTGTCGAAATCAATACTTCAATAAAAATTAGTTTCTTCACAAAAAGCAAACTGAACACTCGACTCTATGCAAGATTAGGCTTCGACTTAGCTATGACGCCATGAGCCGCAAAAGCTAAATGTTAGCATTAGCATGGCAGGCAAGTTATGTTATACGTAGGAGAGAAATCTGCGGCACCAATCAGCATCATCCGCTCATGCCAACGTCTTCCGCATGATGATACAAACTGTAGGCTCTTGGTACTTCCATCTTCCCACCCAAATGCTCATATCCTATAAGACCAACAATATCTGCAACCTGAAATCAAATCATCCCAAATGCATCAAAGTAGAATATTCTACTCTTAAGTAACACATACATAGCAGTTGGTAACATAATTCTTACAGGCCAGACAAAACCAAAGCCAAGCTTCCGTTGCTGCCTAAAAGTGATTGAAATAAATAAGATCCAGGTCAACCCTTTCCTTTCCAAGCTTCCTTGATATAGAATCAGCATCATCAAGTAAGTGGTCTGGCTGTAAAAAGCAAGCATTAATTTGTGCATTGACAATTCATAGGTTTAACCATATTAAAAGGCAGAAAGGTCATTGGACCATTAGTTGCATCCAGCAGAAAGCATCCCATGTAAAATGCTTTACTCCGAAGAGCTTTAATAAGTGAAAGGTAAGGAAAGAGCAGAAGCACGCCATCAATTTTACTGACAACCATGTCCACATACATGTGACCTCGACAGTTGCTTTGATAGAAGAACAAGAAAACAATTGACACAGTTTCTATTGCAAATAAATTATGTAAACGATAATTACGGTGCCCAAGAGAGTGTATATTGATGGAGAGACTTCCAAATGATGCCAAATCTTATAACAAGTATCAACTGAAAATGCAAAATCTTATAGGAGATTTGTCACTTATATTTGGCAAAAGTTCTCCTAATTGAGTAGCACAAATATATAATAAACATGTAGATTTCAGATTATAATTCCTATGACAACGTAAACCAGAATCAAGTAAAACATGACATCTACACTGTTGAGGAATTCCTGACGATGTAAACCAGAATCAAGTAACAATCCCTCAGGTGTCTGCTATGGATTTGGTAATCCCTCATTAAATTTGGATGAAAGTTACATATACAGCACATTTGGTAACAAAGAGGAATTCTTGACGACGTAAACCAGAATCAAGTAAAACATGACATGAAATACTCTGAAGGAGAATCAGTCCGTTAGTTCCCCCACAACAATTTCAAGTGTCTGCTATGGATTTCTCAGGTAACCAGCAACAATCACTAACCCAGTAAGTTATGATGCCATTGCCAGTATAAACACTGTTTTAGTTTCAGCTAACTTCTAATTTTGTATCAAAATGATTGATATCCTGTCAACAGACAATGCCATTTCCAAATACAATAGTTGTTGAGGTACTTCTTAAAGAAACCAAAGCTCCGTAGGGAGAATATTAATAGAGTCCCAACCCACTCGCTACCCTTGCACCATGACCACGAATATACTGGGAATTACAACCCGTACAGTGCAATAGAGGCATCACCAATTAAATTAGCTACTCAACTCAATAGCTTCTCTTAACTAGCAACGATTATGTCCATTATGTGCCATCAAAAATCATGTTCTGATCTGATTTGATTCATTGAATCTTAGGAACACTTGGACAGTATCAACATTACCTCCTCTTGCCGCTCCTTTGTTATTTAGGTGACTCTTACTACTCATCTTGCTATTTACTCAAAACACTATTAGAGGAGGAACTAAGTAACACTGACATTGTGAGAGGTGCAAAGCTTGTGCCATCACTGCAAGCTTTTTCCACAAAAATTGTGCCATCACTGCAAGTTATTTCCAAAAAAATTGAGCTTTAGCAAGTCGCAACCATTAGGCAAGATCACTAACATTTGACTTGATTCAAGAGCTTCAAAGCCAGAATAACTTGGCCATGAACATCGTCCACCTAACTCATTCAATATGCAGACTCTTCCAATAATATGTAAGCTCAATATTCACAAAAATTGACATTGTCAAGTTAATAGCAATATAACCAAGGGTCAATCCTGCACAACAGTAAGAGTATCATAATAACTTCATGCATTTAATTGATTAAATACTTTGTTTAAGAATAACTTCATGCGTTTCATTGATAAAATCATTCTATCAAATTAAATAAGCATCATACCTTGTGTGAGGTGCCTCCTGCGCATGAAGACATTTTTCTCTTTCGCTTTTCACTAGCGCCCTTCAACCGAGTGTTTGGTACACCTTTTGGTCTTCTCTTAAGGGGATCAAGTATTTGAATTTCACCGTTTTCTTCAACTTCAGCTTTGTCACTTTCCACCGAGAAATTGATACAATCATTACCTATCAAAGATTGCATTTTGTTTGTGATATGGGAGCAAAGACGCAGCAAAGTTGTAGTTGCAAGCTCCTCCGTAACATCATGGTTTGCACTAACATTCATAACATTGAAAGCCAATTGCATCAATCTCTTCAAGCGTAATGTTTTTGAATCTACCGCCGCATGAGAGCTTTGTCCAACATCACAATAAGTCCCTTGTTTTGCAGCTTTTGTCTACATCTTCAGAATGTATTGTGAAGGAATGCTTGTAACATTTACAACATGTTTCAAGATGCATAAAGTATGCCTACACAACCATCCTTGCATTTCAAATAACTTGTAGCTACATGTAATGGTTAAATCACTTGGACTAAAACAAATAATATGCCTCCTTTCACTACTTTCAGTTGCCATGATATAAATGTGCATTGGCCCATCAATTTCTGATCTACAAATAAACACAGACATAGCATGCAAGAACTCATCCTGGAATTTCCTATAAATGACATGAGTGTATACATTTGCAGCATGTTTCAAAATTCCACTATTTTGAACTATAATCTACGGGTTTCCTCGAGCACACTCAAAATCATCAACAAATTCGGAGTTGCGTATTTTTTCTGCTTGCTCCTCATAATGATTGACAAATTCAGACAAAGTTATGGTCTTACACGCCATATCCTAGAAGACATTATTTGTACTCTCACTTCTTTGTGTGGATCTAATTCCTGCGGAAAAAATATCTCGGCAAAATGCAGGACACCATTTATGATGCAGTCGATACAAGTTATCCAACCATTTGTGGTCCCCCAAGCTCCATTCTTGACACATAGCTTTCCAAACATTCTCCATTTCCAATTCAGATTCACAATGATATAAAAGCTTATGCCAATAGTTATCATGAAAACCTGGTTTTCCAAGAAGATGCCCAATATGATGCATAGCATTTTTTTGCAATGTGCCATACACATAAACGATGACTACTAGTTGGAAGAACAGTCTTAATGGCATTTGCCATGGCATAATCTTGATCGGTGAAAATAGTCTTAGGTGCTTTATTACCCATTGCCTCTAAAAAGGATTGAAATGCCCAAACAAAAGAAACAATAGTTTCATCCAATAAAAATGCACAACCAAAGAAAACATTCTTCCAATGATGATTCAAGCCAACGAAAGGTGCACATATCATATTGCACTTATTTGTACGATAAGTTGTATCAAATACCACCATATCTCCAAAACTTTCATGGTCTAGCTTGGATATACCATCATATCAAAAAAAGTTGGTTAGTCTTTGATCCTCGTCCAGTTGAAATGTATAAGAAAAATTGCTTCCATTTGATTGTAAGAAGTTAAAATGATTAATAAGACTTTGACAATCACCCGCACTAATTAAGTCCCTTCTCTTCGATTGTAAGAAATTTTGACAATCACGTAAAGTAAAACCAATATTCTCCTGTCCTCCCACTTCACCACTCAAATAAGAATACGCTTTCGTAGCCCTTATACCAGCTCCAGCCATTGAAGTCAAAATACTTTTATTAGTATTTGTCATATGCCGGTATGATCGTATCAAATGTTTCTGTATATCGTCAACGAAAGGATGATTATGAATATCCTTAAACTTGTCGACTATCCAAACTCCATTTTCAATTTTGAATTTTATGCAAGCTTGACATCCAGTTCTCTTCACTGTCCTATAAACATCTCTTTGTTCATGAGGTGGGATTGGTGGAGAGTATCCTTCATAATTACAAAGAAATGTGCATGTTCGCAATATTCCTTTACTAGTGTTTGCCTTTTGTCCTCTTCTCACTCCAAATCCCTTGCAAATTGCATATGCATTGTATGTCTTATATGCTTCATCCTCATTAACAAATATCATGCCAATTCTAAATTCAAATTCTTTATCAACATTATGCACGATGATATTATCCTCAGCAGCCTCTACAAATTATTAAAAGAAAAAAATCTAGTCATTTAAATAATGCATATAAAGAGAAAATAAACTTTAATTATAAAAAGATCAGTTATACCCATTTGTCCTGAGAATAAATCTAGCTAGCAGCGAAGTACTCGGAATAACCTGTCGAAAATTCATGCAAATGTAAGTAAGTGAGTATAAAAGATTGCGAAGTGTGTATATTTCAATCATAATAGAAAACGACATACTCACTTCGAGTACAAAAGATTGCAAAATTATCATAGCTTGGCCGGTTTCATTCATACTAATTATAGTGGGCGCTACAACACTTTAAACTTTTGTCCATATGTCTATTCTATATAAACTTTAATTACTTAGTGCTTGTTTCGATTCACTTGACTGAGAAGTTGTTGATGAATCCTACCGTTGAGTATTTGCTTTGTAGTTTCCAATGAGAAAGTACTACTTAGAGTGATACCCGACCTATTATAAGAAACAACAAAATTTTGACTTTTCTTTTTGTGCCTTATTGGTACTTATGATCCTTACTCAATTCAATGGGAGTGTGCATATTTCAATCATAATAGAAAAAGACATATTCACCTCTTTGCAAGCCAATTTTGTTTTTGTCCTAGCTCTTTGTTTTGCAGCCAACTGGAACATTACTTCCTCCAACTAGACGAAATCGACAGTCACGAGTAGAGTCCACACCACAAGGCAGAGCCAACGGCCACAAGGCGAAGCCCATGGCCATGAGCGGAGCCCACGCCACGAGGCGGAGGCGATGAGCCGAAGCTGATGGTAACGAGGCCGATGGCCATGAGTCGAACGGAGCCGATGGCCACGAGGCAAAGTGCACGGCCACGAGCGGAGCCCACGCCACAAGGAGGAGGCGATGAGACGAAGGCGATGGACACAAGGTGAAGGGCACGAGGCGGAGGCGGAGGCCACGAGGCGAAGCCCACGGCCACGAGCGGAGCCCAAGGCCACGAGGTTGATGGCCACGAGGAAGAACGAGTCGAGCGGAGTCGACGGCCACAAGGCGAAGCTGACGGCCACAAGGCGGAGCCGACAGCCGCAAGACGACAGCGACGAGCGAAGCTGACGACCACAAGGATGAAGTGACGGCCACGAGGTGGAGTCGATGGCAACAAGCGGAGCCGACGGCCACGTGGCGGAGGTGACGAGGCAGAGCCAACGGCGATGAGCGGAGCCCACAGCCACAAGGCAAAGCCAACAACGGCGAGACGGAAGCGACGGCCATGAGGTGGAGCCGATGACCATGAGGTGGAGGCAACGGCGATGCAGCGGAGCCGACGGCCACGAGGGGACAGGCCGTTCGCTTTTCGCCGGAAGGAGGAAGCAAAGATGAAGGAGGAGGGAGAAACAATATGGGAAGGAGAAGTTTCGGAACGTGAGGAAGAGGAGAGACTTTCATTCAAACTTGAAAAAGTTAGAGGAGAGATGACACCAATTAATGTTCGTGCCTTCCCCAGATCTTTTTTGAGCGGGAGTAGGGTGTAGAGGAGAGAGAGTCACGAGATAATAGGGCTTTCTCTTTTCCCGTGTCCCTCCATGTCAAATGTCACGTGCCGATTTTTTAATGGATCCACGCGAGCAAATATATACCACGTGGGCATGTGACGTGGTACTAATAAACCACTGAATATTTTCTCATGTTGCGAGATGGTGTGGGAGTGAGAGGTAGAGAAAAAAAACGCTTAATATCGCAAAAAAACTTTAAATTTATACAAATTTACCCCAAAACTAATTATTTTGACCAACAAAAACCTTTGACTGATACACACGTAACAAATTTATTTTCCGTTAGTTTTTTTTTAAATCATACCATCAAATTGCTGAGTTTGATGATATATGGCAATTAACAAATGTACTGATAATATTAATCCAGTTAACGAAAGGTAAATTTATCACAAGTGAATCTGTTTAGAATTTTTTATGGTCAAAAAATTAATTTGAAATAAGTTTATTACAGATTTATCAGTTTGGGGTTTTTGGTGGTCAAAAAATTAGTCTGGGGTAAATTTATCGCAGATTTACCAGTTTGGAGTTTTTGTGGTATTAACTCAAAAGAAAAAAAGCCAATTCATCGGTCCGATTTGTCTTATTCTGCACAAGGAATCGAGAACCGGATCGATTCCCGTAGGAATCACCTAGAAATTGCTAGTTTGTCTGATCTAGGAACCGGAACTAATGCACATCCCTAGTTTCGATGAGAAGTAATGCTTTCATTTGTAAAATTGATTGTATTTTTATTTGCCTTTGGTTTTGAGTTTGACAGTTTTCGAATAAGTTATTCAGCATTTGATTACGTAACCTTTGTTTATTTCACGAAAAATATTTTCAGGAAACATTTTCCATATTTTTCGGTGCTTGATTCGCTTAGAAAAATGAGTAAAAGGAAAACCCATGTTTAAATGCAGGAAAAAGATTTTCTCTTTGAAAAATCGAATAACATTTTTCAAAATATGACTAAGTATTGGCGTTTAGGCATGGAGACCCCAACATTGGTTCCCGACTTTCAAGACTAGATCTCCTGGGTCTGGGTTCATCAAGGACGAGCCCGGGACTCTGGTGCCTCGATATGCATGCCGAAGTCCATTGACACCGAACCTTAAGCCCTAGTGCTTGTGCCCGATGTCCAGCACCCGAGCTTAGTCATGGCCACGGTTCAGAACCGGCAGTCCCGATTTGTGGCCACATGTGAACCGAAATCGGAACCGCCCCTAGCGGTTCCGGTCCGGCCGGTTTCGGTTCGTAATTTAAAAATTTTTAAAATAAATTATGAAATAAAAAAATAAATAATTATAAAATATAAAATAATGAATTATTTAATATAAATTATAATCAAAATAAAAATTGTAGGGGTGATCGGTTCCCGGTCGGAATCGGGAACCGAACCGGTAAGACCGGTCTTTTAATTTTAGAACTAGGAACCGGACCGGCAAATTATAAAACCGGGAACCGGATCATTGGTCCGGTCCGATTCTAGGCGGTCTAATGGAATCCTTTGCTCTTAACTAGCAAAGGATTGTAGCCACAAAAGGCATGCAACTTCACATGCTCATGGCTTGGCTTGGATTTTATAAACAACCCTTTTGATGGTCTCTTCATTCCTATTCGATGTAAGACTCTTGGCATTTGCATGAAGACAAGCCAAGAGTCTCATATTGAAGGCGTTCAAGGCAAACCGAGAGTCTCATATCCAATGAGAATGAAAAGACCATCAAAGGGGTTGTTTATAAAACCCAAGCCAAGCCTTGTAATTATAGCTCAATACACCCAAGCCAAGCATTGCAATTAGACATCAATGCACTTACAATGCATGGCAATTAGAGTTCAATTTATTTTATAAAAAAAATTAAATAATGAAATTTAAAAAAAATTTATTATTTTTTAAAAAAATGATTTGGAACCGGAATCGGGCCCGTAGACCACGGGCCGGTTCCGGTTCCGAACCGCGGGCCCGGTCAACGGGCCGGGCCCAGGTTTGACTAGGCCGGTTCCGGGCCAAAATCGGCCCGTGGCCACCTTTACCCAAGCTTGGTCTATAAATGCTGTGCTTGGGTCCCCAATGCTCGAGCTTTAGTCCTTGGTGCTCAGGTCCGGGTTCACAAAGGCTAAGCGCAGGTTTTCAGTGCTCAGGTCCTTAGTTAATAAAACATTTGTTCTTATAAAAAAATTCAAAAGAATCGACTTTTTTTTATTAGTTTTTTTCTTTTTCTTTTTTATTTTCGTTTTCCTTCTTCCTCGACCGATGGCTAGCCATAGGTGAGGGACAAGCTTGCCCAAGGTCAATGAGGCTTAAGCTTTGCCAGATTTTGGCAAATTAAGCCTCGCCAAATTGATGAGCTTGAGGCCATACCAAAGGTTGGCGAGGTGGAGCCTCGCCCAAGGCCAACAAGGCTCGGCTCAACTCCTCCAAATCTAGCGAGCTCGAGCCTCGCCGGCCTATGGCGAGGGCGGCGAGGCTCGAGCTCGTTTGTGGCCAGCCGACGAAGAAGGAAAAAGAAAGAGAAAAAGAATTAAATTTTGATTTAAAAAAATAAAAATATATAATATAATATAAAATATTATTAAAAGGATTGCATTGTGAAAAATCTAATTATATTTTTCATACAAAACAATAGAAAATAAATTTTAGTTCATTTTTAGATTTAAGCTAAATACTGGAAAATATTATTACTTACCTAGAAAATTACTTCTTTGAAAACTTCTTCCAGAAGCATTATATTTTTCGCAAAATAAATAGAGCCACAGTTTCCTATGAAATTTCTTGGCGAGAAATGAGTGGATTTACAATTCCAAGTAGAGAAAGAGCAAGACAAGTAAAAAGAAAAGTATTATCTAAGTTTTATCTGATTTTGTCAAACATGGCTAGGAAGTCTTTCTTACTAATAGCAAAGGAGGTGCAAAAATGTAAATTTGAACTAAGAAAGGAAGGGAAAGTCTACTTTGTATTAACTTTAGGAAACGATTACAAATTGTGGTGGGATCCGGAAAATTTCGTTTAAATTTAGAAACTTATGAGAGATCTATGGAATGAGGCACTTCTTTTGCATACCGTTTGGAATTACCATATTATCATATGTTGCAATAATATATGGTTAGACCAACAACGTGTTAGCTTAGATGACAAGAGGGTTTGTTCATTTTCTTGCGGTATTAGGTTAAATTTTTTTTGTGGGAAACATTTCAAGAGTTAAAATCCTGAATGTATCCACCAATTTAGGAGATACACCTTTCCAGACGATAGATTACCGATTATGGATATATTCGTGACATAAGCAAACATGATAACACGGGCAATTGCACTGTTCATAATCATCACGTCTGGATGATGTTTTCCCTCTTGGGTTAGTAGAATGAGAAATTCTTCCCTTTCTAATTATGAGAAACGTACATATCTTTGCAATTATCGCCGCAAGTGTCATTTTCTTGATCTCATAATTTCCTTGTTAGGAACCATCGCAGCATGGACGTGCAAGTGGAAACATTGTCTTGGCTCAAGTCCTTGTGGAGATAGTGACTGGCCCGATGAGCCAAAAAAAAAGAGACAAATAGGTGTAGAATCTGACTTCCACTCGACTTGCAACGATCTTGAAAAACATCGTATTGGTACGACCATATGAACGCGAAAGGGAAATTAATGACGTTTTCGTTGGATGATTGATAGGCACGAGAATTCTATTCCGTCTCAAACACCATCCATCAAACGGAGAAAAGCATTAGTCATATTACGTAGGACGGTTGGCGTCTACATCAACGATTTCCGGTAATATTTGGCTAGAAGGAATACATTAGCCAATTGTCAAAAAATTTAGGACTAAATTGATCAAATTAAAAAGTGTAATATTGAATTGGTATCCATATAATTTTTCTAGTAATTTTTCCCCTTTTGACACCATCAATCGATCTTATATAACTGAAGAAATAATAATCAATCTGAAAGATGTTCTATGTTTAGAGAAATTGAAACTCGACTGAAGTAATAATAACCATGCCGCCCGAATCCTCCATTGCTCCTCGTTATGATGCGTCATGTCATGATCTTGACATATATGCCTCCTTGAATTGCAAGAGCTAGATGAAGGGATAATTACTAATTAAGTCCTAAATGTACTATATGGATGTCAATCCAATCTTAAGCTTTTTAATTTTGTCAATGTAGTCATAAACTTTGCACGATATTTTAATGTAGTCATTTTGGGCAATTACAACCTGAAATTGCTGATATATCGATTCATAAGTTATCCAAACCGCTGTGTCACACAAGATCGCTGACGGTGACTAGACTTATGGATTGCCATGTCAGCGATTCCGACGACAAATGGTTGAAATGACTAAATTGGAATATCGAGCAAAGATTAGAAATATAATGACAAAATTAAAAAGTTTAGGATTTTTAGTTTGTCAAAATGAATCAACTTCATTTAATTAGCAAAACTCGAACTACAACGCAAGTTATAGCAAGTCCCAAGGTGGTCGGGGGGGCTTGGAAAGCCCATTAGAAGGAAGGGAGCCGGATCGATGGGCATTAGTAATCTAGTCTACAAAATAGTTGTCTTCTCGTGCATAATGAAGTACCACCGTATCTTTATGATTGAATTGATATCCGTACAGTAGATCCATGACTGAATTGATAATTCTCCTTTTTTTGGGTAAACGGGTAACCACATAATCATAAATTTTGAGTCAACTTAATTAATACTTTGATTGATCGGGCAGATTTTTAATTTCTCGAAAAAGAAAACTCACAAATTCTCTCTTATATCCCCTCCTATGTGCGCGTAGGGTTTGAAGCTTTAGGTTCCAATAGCGATCTGGATGGATTGGTCACGTCACCAGTGACGTCATCGGACGACGAGAGTGAAAGGAGTTCAAATTGATTTTGCCTCTGAACTCCCTCGTACGAGTGATGTGGTCTCAAAAACCTACGGATTTTTCCTAAAGTCGTTTGTTTCATGCAGATGTCAACGCACGACCTTGAAAAATCAGAACTACTAGAAGGGCAACTTTTTTCCTGCGTCCGTGATTTGAAAGAAGGAAAAAGAAAACGAAATTCATTCCAAATTAGGGCATAACAATTAACATGTTGTGTTCACAACGCAATGACATAAACTGCTGTTATTCTATACGAAGGTGAGAGTGCTGGTGAAGACGCATGATTTGATTATGAACCTTTAATTAGCCCTAATGTCGATTATTTTAAAAAAAATTAGTGGTAGTTTTTGAATGTGTGGGTAGATTTAGGACTATAGAGAATTTGTGCTTTTTTAGACAAAAAAAAATTGGGGCAGAATTGAGATTAAAGTCAACATTTGGGGTCTTTAGGGGAATTAAACCGCCATCGCAATAATATTTTCGGCCAGGACATTTATATTCGACCAAGCACATCTCAGATAATTAAGATAGTCGAATTTAAAACACATCTTTTTTGAAGGAAAAGAGTACGGGATAAGTGCAGAAACTAGATTTAAAATTGTGCCCATCCGTCAAATAAGAACTTAAGCTTTTAATTTAGTCAACTGAGAACTTAAGGTTTAAAAAAACTCAAATAAGATCTCGAGTTAGCTACGATGAAATTCAAGCATCGGAAATCTAACACGGCTCCAGCTGGAATATTTTTTCCATTTGCTATGTGTCAATCCCAACACTTAAATTCTGTCGACGGAGAGCTTGAGACTCTATTAGTGCTCTTTTAAATCCTCAAAACCTTAATTGACCAAAATAACACCTTAAGTTCTCCACTGATCAACAACCAAAATTTTAATCCTAGTTTTCCACTTTTCTAATAAGAACACTATATAGACTCATTTTAAGGATTAATATTATATTTTTGATAGGGCTTTTTTAAAACCTTACAACCCTTAATTGACAAAAATAACACCTTAAATTCTCAACTGATCAACAACCATAATTTAAGTCCTAGTTCTCACTTCTCCCAAAAAGTACTATGTAGACTCATTTTATGGATTAATATGTTAGAGCGCTAGTCAATCTTTATATGAAAAATGTATAGATAACTTTTGCTTTTTAAGATTCTAAAGATATTAAATTTCATTATGATGCTTGCATGAGGCGGCGGATTTGGTGATGTTCTCAAAATGAGAAGTGAAAAGTCAAGAATTGGAGGACAATAGGACGCGTCCTTTGCGGTCGACTTTACTGTCGGAATAGTAATTGAACAAACACAGCCGATACAACTGTCGAAAAATACTGTGTCTTCGCAATGTCGAAAAATACCTCCGTAAAAAAGAAAAGGTTGACTTGGCGAAGTGCACTAGGGTTGCTCAGTAAAGGAAACATTCTAAGTTGAGAATAATATAGTGGAAAATAAAATATGTTATTTCGGTGGTATAATTCGATGTAGTAATAGGTTTTATAGATTATTATCTAAAATAACATATATTAATCGAGATATGTACAATTAAAAGGAGATAAATGTGATAGCTTGAGAGACATATAAAATCAACATAATTATCAAATATCTCTAAAATAGAAAATTATCCTAATCCCTAATTATCTCTAACACGTGACAGAAAATTATTTTTTCCTAGCCGAATCATACTAATCAGAAGCAAACGTAAAGCACATCTTTTACATGAAAGTTTTGCCAAAAAAGTCTCAATCATATCACGTGTATTCCCTTTCTCAATGGCAATTTTATTTTAACAAGTGCCAAATTGTCGCTAGTGGGATAATCCAAATCCAAGAAAGAAGCAGAATAGTCTTGCAATTGCAAGGAGTTGACTTAATTCACGGGTGCCAAAACGAGGCAACTTTTGGCTGGCTCAAATCTTTCGACGTAGATCCGACGTGTCATCGACATCGCCAATCCTGGCCCACACCTAAGATCGACAAAGGCAGAACAATCACATGCACGATGCATGCTACTGCTTTCGATGCTTCGTTTGATTTTCCTATATATACAAGCCATACAACTCTCGAACCAGACATCATATCACCAAACTTATTCTTTGTAGTTGTTCATCTAGCTTTGTCTGATCCCTTTTTCGCAACCCCTTTTCGTTTTTGAAGTCCTTTTTAGTTTGATCTCACGCGGATCGTATTCGTTCCCGCGCCAAAATTCAATGGAAAATCCTCTGCAGCTCAAGTCGTTGAATCACATCTCGGTGGTGTGCCGGTCGCTGGAGAGATCAATTGGTTTCTATAAGGACGTCCTCGGGTTCGTCCCCGTCCGGCGACCCGGTTCCTTCGATTTCGAGGGCGCATGGTACTCTTCTTAATTCAAGCCAAGAATCTATCGAATCGTGGGAGAGTTTTGCAGCCATGCAGACACTCCTTTTTCTTTTCTGAGTTTTGCAGTTGATCTTTGTTTTGATACGTGTTGATCTTTGGTTTTGGTGGGTGTTCTTGGATGGAGTTAAGGCTGTTCAACTATGGGATCGGGATCCACCTGCTTCAAACCGAAGACCCTCATCAACTGCCCACCGTTGGCGGAATCAATCCCAAGGACAACCACATTTCTTTTCAGGTCATCTCTCTCGAGCTTTTTACGTTAACCAACTGTGTGGGAAATTTACTTAAACATTGATGTACACAAGCGATTGTTAAGACGGTAAAGTTGACAGTGGTGCGTTCTTGGCATGTACAGTGTGAGAGCATGGCAACGGTGGAGAAGAAGCTAGAGGAGATGGGGATAGAGCACGTGAAGAGAAGGGTAGAGGAAGGCGGGATCGACGTCAATCAGATCTTCTTCCACGATCCCGACGGGTCAATGATCGAGATTTGCAACTGTGACAACCTCCCCGTCGTCGCCCTTGACGGCGGCGCTCCAGTTCTCCAGTGTTCCCGCATCAATTGCAATCTCGAGCACCAACTTCCGCAGCCGCAGCATGTGACGCTATGAAATTGGGTCTCTTTTTACAATAATCAAAACACAAGAAAGGACTGCGTGAATGGCTCGAGAAATTTTTCAGATTCCTTCTTTGTTATTCTCAATTCCATTGTTTTTGTGGGTATAAAATTGGGTAAGTTGGATTATAATCATTGTTTTCCCATTCCATGTCAAGGGCTCCAAATTGTTTTTACTAATGTGGCTTTATCCTATAAGATTGTATCGAATTGCTAACAATTACATTTTAACGGTTTCTTAACACATTAGTGTTGTATCACCATTTTCTATCCATGAATTTAATAGAGGCCTCACATCGAGCACAATTCAAAAGGTTAAGTTACTTTGATGACACGAGAAAAATAAGTTTAGGCATCCTCGATTACAACACAGGTATAATTTCAGGTGCTCATATGGTGGTCATGTCCCTCTTTTTTACGATAAATCACGCACTGCACGTACATAGTAACTAGTAAGAGAATTATATTGAAATTTCTTTACTAAAGAACATGACAGATCTTGTCATTATCGTAACATAAATTGAAATCAACTTGGCTTTTGCCTCATGTTTCACAAGCGGATTCCGTGACATTAATTTCCAACAGTTTGGCAGGATAGACACCGAGGCATGACTGTACAAGTCAAATCCAACATAAAATACTTGGATAAATTTATGGCTAACATAAACATGTAGATATTGACAAAATAATCAATTGAAATCTGAACACAAATTATGCTTTACTGTAACTACCCATGCAAGAAAAGCATGACCTCATGCTGTCCCCTCCAAATTAAGAAAGAAAAATGATCATTATCTTAGATAAATCCCATAGTTTTAGGGGGACTGCATCACCCATGGTCCATCCAATAATTGTGTTGGGTGAGATAAGAGAGATACCCACGTGACTATTCAGTCCGTTGACTCAGAAAAGGTTCCTGACAACTACTAGGTACACTTAATCAAGAGAACATGCGATGCTTAATGAATATAAATAGAGGGTTAGTGGGATAATCATAGAATGCTCCCTTAATCAAATATGCAACGTAATGAAGGTTCGCAGATTGATCCCTCGGATCTTTCAGCATGAATTGGTGTGGTCACATGGACTCGAATTGTATACTCCATTAATCAACTGATAAGTACACTTATGGACTGGGTTACAACCTAAATTTCGGTGTCCCATGTAGCAATTTAGTGCATAGAAAATTATGGATTAATAATTAACTTCTAAACAAAAATATTTTCATTAAATTGCACGACTCATAAGACATGAAGAGCAATTGCATTAATAGTAATAGAACTTATTAAAATGTATTTTCTTTTTCTTAAAAAAACGAAACTGGGCCAAGGAAGGCCCGACCCGACCTCCCTTTTCTTTTTCACCCTTTCTCTTTTCCTGGGCCGACCCTTTCGCCTTCTCCACGGCCCAGCCCACTTCTTCTGTCTTCTTCCCCCCAACCTTGCTCCTTCCACAGGCACGAAAGATGGGACACGGGCTAGTCGCGAATCCGTTGGTAGGCCACCTGTCCCAAATCAAAAGTATAGGGACAGGTGGATGAAGTTGGATCGGATGGCTTGCCTCAAGAAAGAGAGAGAGAAATGGAGAGGTGAGCAATAGACAGAGACTAGAGAGAGATAGAGAACCGGAGAAAGAAAAATCGAGAGAGCGAGAACGGAGAGCAACTTTGTTGACCGTCGTGCCTGCACCGCGGCCAACAACCCATGGACATTGCCCTTTTCCCCTTGCCAAACCTCAGTAGGTTGCGGTTAGCCGGTTTTCATTTTTTTTAGGTCGTTTTTCCTAAGGATCCCAGGTCGGAGGCAAGTGAGGCAACCGGACGTTGTTCGATCCATCGAGCTTGCCCTCCATTTGTTGTCGCCAAGCCGGATAGGGACCCCACCAACGACTACCCCTATTTTTTTTTCCTTCGCCATGTTTCGCCCTGTTTTTGGGCAGGCTAGGCCGAAGCTCGTAGCCGTCTGGCTCATGCGAACTAAGGTCCCCATTTGTCCTTTGTTTGGTCATTGTATGTGTCCTGGTTTGTTGGTCGAGAATCCTGGCCTAAGTTAGAGTCTCGTTTGAGCTGAGAACCTCTTGTTTCTTTAGTGTACTCTACCTGTTTGATGAAATGCCACAATGAGATCTAGGTTCATATCCTCGTTTTTGGTCGAAGCAGAGTTGTCCGTGCATTGTTTATTTTTGGTGAGGCATTTTTGTTGTGGTCGGCATCCTGGGCACTGGCCATTTAGGGCCCGTTTGTTAACGTGCCAAACAGTAAAAATTTCTGTTCTTTTGTTCCTAGAAATAGTTTGGGAATAGAAATGCGTTTGATAAAATTTTTGTGCCCGGACACATTTTTGCAAATATTTGTGCCGAGAAACAGTTTTGGAAGAGAAACAAGAAGTAAAAAAAAGTAGCTTCTCGTTCCTCGGCACAATTTTGAGAATCAGTTTTTTTTCTTTTTATTATTTTCTTCTTTTTGTGTTTTTGTTCTTGGGTTGTGGCCGGTCGCCGGCGACCGGCGGCCAGCGACCGGCCGCGGCCGACGGTCGGCGACCGACCACAGCCCAGGGCTGGCGAGGGCATCACGGCCCTTGCCGAAGGCGAGGGTCCCCCTCGTCGGCCAGGGCGAGGGATGGACCCTCGTCGCCTGGGCGAGGCGCCTCGCCGCCTGGACCTGGCGAGGTCGGCCTTGCCCAGATCGGGCGAGGCTGAGCCTCGCCGTGGGTCGTGACGGCAAGGGTCCAGCCCTCACCCTCGCTGGCGAGGGCCGTGACGCCCTCGCCGGCCCTGGGCTGTGGCCGGTCGCCGGCCGCCGGCGACCGGCCATGGCCAAGGGAGAAAATAGGTTGAAAAAAAAAACCTTAAACAATTCAAAATATTATTAATAAAAAGAAATTTTGTGTAGTTACCAAACGCATTTCTATTCCAGGAATAAAAATTTTGGACAGTTACCAAACGCCTTAAAATACTCAGAAATTATTTCCGGACACAGAATAAAAAAAAATCATTTCTATTCAGAAAATGGTTCCCGGGCACAGAAATGTTCTCATGCGCACCCTTAGTTGTTCATCACGTTACCAACACTACCATTGTTTTTTTTTTTTTTTGTGTTCTTGGCCGAGGAGGAAACCCTCGTGGGTGGCATTAAAGCTACAATCTTTTTTGGTTGCAGATTAGGGCCTATTTCGCAGTTGGCTGGGCTTGAGTGGCATGTGGGCCGAGCTTAGTTAGGTTTGGTTTAGGGTTGTCGGACTAGGCTTATTGGATGAGACTAGTCCAGCCGGGGACCAGGGTTGGCGGGTCTAGGTCAAATTTTAAGACCCAACCCGGCTCCCTTTTATATTATAGTATAATATAATAATAATATTTTTTTATATAAAAATATAATTAAAAAATTTCAACAAAATTTTTTTTTCTAAAAATCAGGAAAAAGCTTAGAAATTAGATTTTGATTAGTTTTTTTTTTAAAAATGTGTGAAAATATTTGATCAAAAAATTGTGCTCATAATTAAACAAGACCTTAGGGCTTCATATTAGGGATTTGAATGTTCTTAAAGATAAATGATGGGCGGTTGTTTATGCATTTCCATTATTACTTAATTGCGTACTTTCAATATGTTGATTGTTGTGTCCCTTTAGCCTAGTTAGGAATGGTAGTTTTCTTATTTCTTAGCATTAGATTCTTGCTTTTCCTTGCAATTTATTTAATGCTTCATTGGTTGCTGATTGTTATTTTAATGATTACGCACTCGCATGATCACCTCACATATTAATGGATAGGTTTAAAATTAATATAGGCTGCTTGACAAACATTTTCTTGAATTAAACAAAGTTAAGTACCGAGAGGGCACTAATTGGGCAATTAGTATAATCAAGTCTCCAAATTCATTGAAACTGTAATTCGTAGGAGTAAGGCAATTTCATTCCCAAACCGCGACATCCTCCCCATCGTTACGGTGGCTCTCCAGAACAGCAATCGCAGCATCCGATTAGTATCATACTATTTAGTGTTCCCTTACAAATGAGCTGTACAAATGAGGGAAGAGAACCCTTTTTATACAAGTACAGGCTTAATTATATTCGTAGATCTTTTATCGATCTAACAGTGAAGATTGCACCTCCCTAACTACCATCTACCTCCACTTATTGCAGGAGAGTACAATTACTATATTGCCTGCTCCCAAGAGTATTTTATAACATACAAGAAATCCTTATGACTTAGAATCCTTGAGGTCCACCTGCCAGTTCATGGATTAGTCATGGTCTTTTGTTCAGAAACCCTCAAGAATGATTCAATTCTCTGGGCCATGACAAATGGCTCAAGAATTTTTTAGATACCTTCTTTGTTATTTTCTTTCCATTGCTTTTGTGTGCAAAAATAAGGTAAGGTCGAAATTTTTTTTTCCAAGGTTGGATTCTTATAGTTGTTTTCCCATTCCATGTCAACCGAGTACTCGATTAATTTGATCTCGACTTAATGAGGCGTTTAAGATGCTAAAACTTGACTTAGGACTCAAAACTCGTAGCTCCAATTTCATTTCGTGCTTTCGCATAAGGTATGATGTTGGGAATAGTATATGAATACGATGTAAATACACATAAATAACGCTTAACTGTTTGGTGAGGCTTGAGGCTAGCTTGAACTGATCTTCGAGCAACTTGAACTCGCTGTCTCGAGAAGAATCTGGTTGTGCTCAAGGACACAACTTCAGCAAAATCAAAGCTCCCTCAACTTGAAAAACCAAAACACGCTCGGCACGCGATTACAAGTTAATTCTTTTCAACGTTGAGCTTTTCATGACATATTTTTCATTCTAACCTCGAATTGATCATATGCTCAGGTTGGCTTAAATTCGAGCATGAACTGCGATTGACGATATCGCGAAATACAAACATTCTAGCAGATCTATATTGTTAAGTTGGGCCCAATTAAAAGCAATTGGGCTAGGACCATTCGCTAGTTCATTTGCCCTGATAAATTCACTTGGTTCCGGCTGAAGAGAAGATCATCAGCATTCGTTGAGCTCAGGTACACAGAGACCCCTGCAACTCGACAGTGAGATCATTTATCGGTATTTCATGTAATGAGAAAATCTCATATTTTGAAGATGACAAAATGATCAAAGGATATTAATATGTGCATTTGAGTTGCATAACGAACGACTTCCTTACACATAAGCGATGTGCAGATGGTAGTTTAACAATAGGATGTAAAAGCATGGAAAGACTTTGGTTCTACATAGGAGAACAAGCTGTTGGACGGGAATTATATCTAAGTCTCGAAGGACGACCTCTGCAGACGGAGGACAAACTGTAGAATGAGGGATGACTAAAGCTTGGATGGAATGATAGAAGGCGATCGGGCTACGGATCAAGGGGACGTCAATTTGCTTGCAAGAACCGTCTTGCAAAAGGTGAACATATAGTAGAAGGAGACTTTCAGGAAAAGTTTGAAAGGACCGTTTTTGCAGGAGCAATTGATGTTACAGATGAAGTGGATCGTTGTACATACAAACCTCTACGATCTTGGTGGGAAGACTTAGCTCTGTCATTTTGAATTGGACTCAAGTTGGTTTTTCACAACTATTTTCATGTGTTGGAAATCAGGCGTGTTTTGCCGTTTTTTGTTAAGTAGAAGAGATGTCAGGCAGATTGTAGAAGCAGAGTGTTCTACTTTGGGAAGTGGCCTTTAATGCTTGGGCTAGGACCTTTAGTGAGAAAGCCTGGGCAAAAATTTAGGCCCAAACTTAGGCACCGCTTGCCCCAAGCCTGCTCAGTGATCACCTTTAAGGTGAAAAAAGACTGCTTATCCATTTGTCTTCACAAAGCAAAGAAATTCTCAATATTTCCTTGGTATATGATTGTTAACGAATTGAAGTTGTCGGTGTCTTCTTAATTAGAATTCCGAAAGCATCTTTCATTTCTTCTGCCTTGTCATGATTTATGTTTAGTATATTAGATAAGAGTCTCGTACCATCTACAAATGGTCGATTTAAACCATAACTAATTCATCTATTCGGAATCCGAAGGTTGGAGGTTGACAAACATGTCAACTCAACTCTATTGATGTGTCAAAGGTCAAGAGATCTCTTCAAACGAGGTAGAAAATGCCAAATGCACAAACTAATCAAAAGTTCGTTCACGACATGGTTCTTTTGATTGCGAATGACAATAATTATGTTTCAGAAATTAATTTCTGTTCCTGAAAGAGTTTATGAGCACAAAAACACATTTGATAACGACACAAAATTTTTATTCCAAAAACAGAAATTTATTTGATAACGGCACAAAATTCTCCCTCTTAAGTGGCCGAAGAGCGGACGACGAGTAGTGGATGACAGGCCGTGGATGATGGCAATGAATGGCAGTGGCGGATGGTTGGGGGAGGCGGCAACGGACAATAATGTGGCCAATGCGGAGGATGGTGGCCGGCAATGGGAGGAGGACAATGGCAGGAGGAGGGCGATTGGTGGCGGGAGAGGGTGATTGGTGGATGGCGGGCGATGGCCCACGGCGGCGGGAGCCAAGCGGCGATGGGAGGAGGGCAGTCGGAGGTGCAAGCAGTGGCCAGTGGATGGCGGGTGGCGGCTTACGATCGTTAGCGATGGGAGGTGGGTGGCGGTCAAAGGTAGGCGGCGACGGGAGGAGGGAGGCCAGTGGCGAGAGACAGTGGCTAGTGGTGGGAGGCAGGTGGCAGCGGGAGGAGTGCATCTAGCAGTGGGAGACGGTGGTCGGCAGCGAGAGGAGGTCGGCAGGAGGTGAGAGCGATGGCTGGTGGATGGCAGGCAACGATCAAAGGCGGGTGGCTGTGGGAGGAGGGAGGCTAGCAGGAGGAGACGGTGGCGGGCAACAGTGGGAGATGGTGGTCAGTGGATAGCGGTTGGCGGTGGGAGGCGGGCGACGGTGGCAGGTGCTAGTAGGTGGCTGCGGCTAGCAAGTAGGCGGCAATAGGCAGTAGGTGGGCAACTAGCCAATAGCGAGGACGAGTGATAAGAAGAATTTTAACTTATCATTTCTGTTCAAGAAATAAAAAAGCAAAAAATTTTAACTTCTGATTTCTATTGCAAACGTATTTCTATAACAAAAATTTGTTTCAAAAATAGAAAATGGAATTACGTTATCAAACGGATTTTTGTTCCAAATCTATTTTTGGAATAGAAATAGAGAAATAGAATAATTATCATTCACAGCCTTAGTTAGCTTATGCTTTGCTCATATCGTGGCTGCCACTTTTGTTGTTGGCCATGTGTATACACTTTCTAATTTGAACTTCCTAATAGTGAACTTCTTCTTTAGCCGTCTCACCCCGTGGATGTATGTTACGCATGGAATTGACCACATTGAAAATCATGTTAATTATGTCCCTCTTTTAATTTCTCTCGACAAATTAAACCATGAAGGTGTTGTTATCTAAGCTAATACACACTCTCTACGGGAACCTGAGATTAGGTCCTCATTATGGAGCAGTTGAGCAGGCATTCATGCAACCACCTAATTGTCATGCCAACCTTCAAGATGATGTCCTTTCAATGAATGAAGATGTACTTCAACTTCGTTCTTCAGTCCTATCGTCGAGTGCATCAGTTTCATGTGAGCTCACTACGCTATAATCATCGAATCATATGGATTTCTTATAAAACCAAGACGATCTAATAGTTGCAATGAATCGGTCCACACCGCCCGTGATTCTCCCAAGAAATTTGCCCACCCTCATCCTCAAGCATCAAATGAATGGCAATCCTTTGGGTGAATGGCTTCTTCTTGCTCTACCTTGAGCGCACAAACCCCCTGAGAATAAGGTACACATTGCAAACCCTTCATCCCCACTTGAAAGATTTCATTCTCATATTTCTTTGTAGAGATAAATGGAGCTAAATCCATGAAACTGTACATTCTTTTTGCTTCCAAACAAAGAATAGAATCCCCACAATGTGTACCGCATTTAATTTGGAGAATGACATGAGAACTGTTCATGAGCTAGCGGTGGGATATGGTGTTGGACTGCCAACTATCTATGGGTCATGAGGACAAAATTGTATGCTGGAATGACTATATAATTCTTTTTCGAAATTGATCGTTGCCCCCCAAACTGCAGAAATGATGAATAAGTCGGACCCATATTATATAAAAATGAATGGTATTCGTTTTTCTAACTTTCAATTCATGGATATTCAGATTGTCCTTGTTCTCTTGGGGAGAAATGTTAAAACAAACTTCCGACCATATTATTAAAGATGCGTGTGCAACCGTTGTTCTAAAAGTTTAAATTATTTGGAAAAGTTTTAGCAAGAAAAACAATATTGGAGAAGAATATTCATTAAAACCTAGGGCACATGTTAGAGAGAGGGGAAAAGTGTCAGAAATGTCCTAAATCATATTTAGTCATAAACCTTTTTTTTGTGCCAATTGAATCCTAAATATTTTGCAATTCAATCCTTCTGGCAAATTTTAACCGGATATTGCTAACGTAGACGTCGGCCAGCTTACATGGCACAGCCGATGCTGATGTAGATAATTTTCAATAATATTTTAATATATTTTATTAATTTTTAAAATTATTATTATTTTTATTTTTTTCTTCCTTTTGCTGGTGACCGGCCACCAACCATGGGGTAGGCTAGCCTCGCTTGGGGGAGGGTTGCCGCTGGCCTGGTGAGGGCGAGGGCGAGGGTCGGCCTTGCCTAGGACAGATATGGTGAGGCAAACCTTCTCCCAAGCAAAGGCAACCTCGCCAGGCGTCGCCTTGGCGCAGGCGACTCTCGGCAAGGAAAGCCCTCACCAAGGCTCGCCCTTGCTTGGGTTGGCCTCGCTTGGCCCGCAGTTACCTTTGCCCAGGTGAAGCCAGCCTGCTCGGCCTGTGGCCATTAAGAAGAAAGAAAATAATCAAAAAATTATTAAAATGTTATTAAAAGTTATCAACGTTAGCACTGGTAGTGCCACATAAGCCGGTTGGCATCCACGTTAGCAATATCGGGCCAAAATTAGTCGGAAAGACTGAATTGGCACAAAAAAAATATTTGTGACTATATTTGCACCAAAAAAGATTTATGACTAAATTAGCACAAATATAATAAGTTTAGAACTTTTCCGACACTTTTTCCCTAGAGAAAGGCATTAACATACTGAATAAGAAAGGTCTTCTGTGTGGCCAGAAAATAGGGAAGTAGGGCCTTTGCAAGCATTGGGAGCTCAATAAGCAGCATGGGGTGCAGTTTGGTACAACAGTTCATAGAACCGAGGGTACAGTGGACTGCATTCATCATATTTACGGGGGCCTTCTCAGGTGCTGTTGAAGGGAGTTGCGGGTGCTTATTGTCTTCCATAGATTATTTTTCTAAGTAAGTCTGGATCTATCTTCTCGAGCATGATAACAAGGGGCTTGGACAGTTCACTGCTTACAAGGCAATTATCAAAGAGCTGACACGAGAAGATCTTGTGACTGAAAACTGACAAAGGGTTGCTAGGCACATGATATTGGAAATATGGAGCAATTAGAGGAGAGATTGCACATGAACTTCAGTAACCCTCGAAGAAGACCCGAGGATTGTATAAATAGAAAGAACAAGGACGAGGAGGACACTCAACCTATGCCAAAACCCTGCCAAATTAACTTTTCCTTTCAAAAGCAATGTCTTTCCATTTCGGTTTTAATTTTGTAGTCAAGTTTTAATTCGTAGTGTGCATCGTGACTATCAATGCAGTAATCGCTTCAATGTTTTCATTTGAGAGTTGATGTGCATGTAACTTCCCTTCCCTCGATTTCAATTCCAGTGGATTTTAGTTTCCAGCAATTTCCCTTCAGTTCTCGCTTTGATTTCCTTTAACATCGGCTCATGCCTACGCTCATGAAACCGAGCACCAAACACGGCATTTACTCCATCGCCATTCCTGGTCCGAACAATTTATATCGAGTGCGTACTGCAAGAAAGTAGACGTGCCCCTAATCTGCTTCGATTCTGACATGTGAACTGTGCCAATATTGATGATGCATGATGTGAAGCTTTTCACCGTCGCTTGTCGTCCTACAACCTGAAACCGTGGTATTTCGAGAATCCTCAGAGTTCTCGTACCGTGTTCACTGTTCTGTGGATGGCGTTGAGACGTTGAGGCATCGCGCAGCAGTTTTCTCCTCCTGAATGCAAATTTCTCCGCAGCTGAAGAAGTAAAGTTTGACTGGCCAACCAACCCACCACCCATCAGTATCCCGAGAGCACGAGAAGTTAAGTGGTGCTGTGATTATTTCACTTTTTATGATCTTTCCTGCCGTTTATTGATGATATAATTGTCCAATAAGTCAGAAACTTATTGCACAACTGCAAATTCAGTTCTATATATTTGAATTATGTTAATTTAGTCCTAAACTTTTCAATTGTGACAATCCATTCATAAATCTTTCAATTGTTTTAATTTAATCTTAAACCTTTTAATGATTTGCCAATACAGTTTTTTCGAGTAAATCATTAAAAGGTTTAGGACTAAATTGATAAATCGTGAAATTGTTTAGAAATAAATTAATAAATCGTCATAAAGTTTATGACTAAATTGTCACAATTAAAATGTTCAAGATTGAATTGGTTGTCGTGCAATAGGTTTATGACTTTTTGAACAATTTTCCTGTTTATCAATAAATGTGGCTTTTTTTTTGGCTGGGAGAGAGAGAAATTGAACTGGAGATCCCCTTGTTGTTTCCATCGCACCGACCCTTTGTCTCCGTTGCAAAATTTCATGTAATCCTTCGGTTAGCTGAGATTGGGTCGTTGATCACAGTCGTCGCATGGTTGGGACGACTGCGTTTTCCTATCTTCGAGAGAGAGAGAGAGAGAGAGAGAGAGAGAGAGAGAGAGAGAGAGAGAGAGAGAGAGAGAGAGAGAGAGAGAGAGAGGCAGGCTAGGGGGGTAAATCTCTCAAAAGATGGGGACTATTTGGTTACTGTGGAGAGGATTTATATGGGTATGAAACTCTAGATAGGAGCATAAATGTGACATGAAGAAGCTGAGAAAGATCAAGACATATGAACAATTTGGTAGGTACCCCATCATGTAAGCGGTGCAAGGCTGTGGCCCCATGTGTATACTGGCCATTACCAACCAAACCCCTTCAAGACAAACGTGCCCTAAAATGAATACTAATCACCCAAAGGTCTCCTCCACATAACCCCTCCATCACTTGAAAAAGGGGAGCAAACCAACAAATTCAACATCAAATCCTTTTGCGAAAACCCCAAGACCCCGTTTTGTTCAGGAGCGCAGGCAATATCACATGGTTTGCTCCATTAATTCTATCTCATCCCCCATTTTAATATGGACTTTACCACTTTTTAAATAGACAGATGAATAAAATAATTAAAAAAATAAATGCATCGGACCCTTTGTGCACATGATTCCAAACAGGACCCCCCTTAAACCCATTTATATGTTGAGTGAACCAAACTTGTGCACATGATACCAAACGTGGCCCCCCCTGCAATGTTATATATTGAGTGAATCAAACTAATTGACAGTCTACCAACTAAGAGTTAGATCATCGCCTCACAAAAAAAAAAAAGAAAAAAAAGCCATGGCCACCCATGAGAAGCCAAGGAAATTAGGCTCGTTTATGAACTTCTACAAATCCGGCGCTGCTGCCGCCGTCACCGGCAAGGTCAACCTTGTCACGAAGCCTGACCCGTCGGCCTTCGCGAACAAGTACATCACACGGGGCTGGACGCTGAGGAAATGCCCACATTGCCCGGAAAGCGAAAGCGGCAACGATCAACTAGTTAGAGCAAACAGCGGCCGAGGAGGGGATGGCGGCGGCAGCGGCGGCAGAGGCAGCAGCAGAGGTGGAGGCGGAAATGAGATGGTGGTGGAGGCTAGGAAGTCAGTGTCGCACGTGGAGACGAACCTGGCGTCAGTGGTGGCGTTCTTGCAGGTGAAGGTGATGGTGGCGGACATGCCGGGGTTCATGCAAGTCCATGCATTCAGGTGCGCGAGGAGGACGTACGACAGCTTGGAGAAATTCAGCTCCAAACACATGGCTTATAACATGAAGAAGGTAAATCCAGACGTGCGTCTCTCTCACTTTCGTAAAAGCCTCCTCTCTACGCATTTCTTGATTCTTGTATGTTCTTTCTTGCTACATTTTTCTTCTTGTTCGAAGTGTTATTGTTGGTACAAACACTGTAAAATGTTTTGCTGCACAATGAGTTTGGTGTTCTGCACTTGATTTCAGTTCTTGGACTCTCTTCAAAGGAAGAAGAAGAAGAGGAACTTTACCAAAAAAAAAAAAGAAGAAGAAGAGGAAGGTTTTCAACATCTTTTTTGGCTCTCTCTTTTTATCGATTGATAGAATCCATTGTGCATACGGCAGAAAACCAGATGCGTATCGTGGTTAACAGAAAGTTTTACTTTCTTTTCTCGGACTTCAATTCTTCTGTTTTTTTTAGGATTTTGTTAACGAGCATTTTAAAATATTTAGGGGTCGATATTAAGAAAAAACTTGACAGTTTTCAATGCACCGACTTTCCTTCACGTCATGTGTGGTCAATGCTCTAAAAATTCAATTATTCCACCTTCACGTTTACTTAGAAAATTATCAGTAGTTATTTTTTGACCATTGACCGTTTGGCCGGGTGGTATGCAGAGAACTTCTTTGTGCACAGTGCACTTGCTCAGCATGTTTAGAAAAAATTTATGATAATTCACCGAGAGATGGGTTTATCTAAGATGATACCTCATGCCTCGATTTACCAATCTTTTTCAAGTAAGTCGAGCATTTAATCCTATCTACATTAAACTTTTTGTATTTTTTTGGTGTTTTCTGTATATTAATCGACTCTATCTTACTAGATCAATCCGATAAATTGACTATAACAAATTACAGCGATTGTTTGATTTCAGGATGCTGTATTCGAGTTTCGATATTGAAGGCTCTAAAATGGGAAATGAAAATTTCTGTGACTATGAACCTAGACATAGATTTGGGATCTGCATTAGATCACCTCTTTCTTTTAAAGAATTAGGACACCCCATGTGTCATTAACAAAGATTAATGATCGTGCACTCTGCCATTACCACCAGTCGTCGTGTTGGCCAATCAATCATGCATCATTCAACAGTCTCCATTAAATGACAGCCGAATCTGCCTTTGCTCCTGTATTGGACTTTCTCATCCCATGTGTGACAATGAATAATTTTTAGAGCATAGTTACAAAATAGTTCCATCGTGCATGTGCAGTTATGCTACACCCATGATCCATCTATATGGCCTATTCGTTATCCTACATCCAGAATATACATTTCTTATGTCCTTGAGATATGCTAAGTGTTTGTTTAATTTCAATTAGAGTTCCCAATTAGCTGATTGACTAATCTGGGTATGATGCAGGAGTTTGATAAGGTGTATGGGCCGGCGTGGCACTGCATTGTGGGCTTGAACTTCGGCTCCTTCGTGACCCACTCGACGGGCGGTTTCCTGTACTTTTCGATGGAGAAGCTCTACATTTTGCTCTTCAAGACCAAAGTCCAGAAGGCTACTGATTGAAGGGAAGAGGTTGCATTGCGAGATCTGCCATATCATGCCATGGCTTGTTTGAATAGTAATGCTAATGGCACACTACCAAGAAGTTGTTACCATTGCTTTTTCAGCTCTTTGTTTTATTATTTTCTTGCAAAAAAAAGAAAAAAAACTATTTGTTTTTATGCTTTTTGTCCTTTTACGAGATTTGTACATGAGAAAAGATGTCTGTAATGTTTGACTTTTAATTTATGTGAGTTCGTTGTTTATTCACTTGTGATGATTGCAGTCCTTTCACTTGGAATGTTCGACTTTTACGAGTATGTTTTGCGACGGTGACGTTGTGCGACAATTAGACGCAATATCTTATCTTAGTAATATGATGTGATACGGTACAAAAGGATGTATCCTCTTCATTTATGCAACAGATTGAGTATTTTCAATTTACTACTGTTGAATGATTAATAAATCGGTGTCAAATAAGAGAGCATTCAGATTGAATTACATCGCCAATTTAGTGGGAAAATTACCAAAAATAACTTTAAATCTATTGTAATTGTGCCAATTTAATCTTAAACCTTTTTTTTTTTTGCAATTAAGTCTTAAAATTTTTTGCATTTATGCTAAATCAGTCTATCCGGCTAATTTTGATAGGAAATTGTTGACATGGATGTCGAGCGTCCTACGTGACATGGTTGATACTGACGTGATAATTTTAAATAATATTTTAATGGGCGATCGACAAAGGAAGAAGGGAAGAAAAAAAAAGAAAGAGGAAAAAAGAAAAAAATAAATAATATAAATTCAAAAAAAATATTAAAATATTATTTGGCAAAAAAAAAGGTTTAAGACTGAATTGACACAATTGCAATAGGTTTAGGTTTTTCTTGACAATTTTCCCCGATTTATCCCAACTTTATTCAATTTCCCCTACATTTAGGGAAAAAAGCCAAAATTAGGAGAGAATCACAATTAGTCACAAAATTACTTGAGGACGATATCGATCCTACATAATTATCCGTCTTGCTGCCTTGCGAGTACACACCCATGCAAAATATAAGCTTTCCGAAAGATTTATAGTTGCCCACCAATAATGTATGCCGATCAAGAAGAAAAGAACTTCAATAATGCACACTAAAAATATTTCATTTGATAACGGGAGGTATCTGAATCTTTCGACTCTACTAATTCCCGCGGATGCATGCAAAACCACTCCATCGGCCACGTACGTTGGGAAAAGCTCTATCTAAGTATGGTGGCCATGGTTTGCAAGGTTATTCTAAGTAGACAGCGCTTTCATTTGATTACCAAATCTTTTGTATCAAAACTAAGCGCTTAACCATTTGAGCAACTTGTTGAGGGCTCAATAAAAATATTATAGCAAAGTGATTATTTTTCTATAACAAAGCCATCCTTTCTATAGTGGAGACATGTAACCCTTGATCGATTAGATCCCCACTGCTTATCGCATAAAATTAAGAGCCATATCACACACAATGAAATGTCATATGGCATGCTTGAATTTCAGAGGACTAATTGTTGTTGGGATATAACAAAAACAAGTGCAAAAATCATATGAATGCACATAATTACAATGAGAGAAGAGAATAGAATTCAAGGGCTGTGTCAATGACCTCCTTGATTATGATATGCACTTCGTAGCACGTGCCTCACTTGGAGATGGGACAGGAAAAAAAATTCCAGGAATTCATGCACAGAAAAGCCTTGTACAAATCACCATTCGCAATCATACTTGCTTTGTTTTGATCATTTTTGAGGTTTGGGAGGTGGGCACTTCGCCGGTCTTCCGAAGACGCCGGAAAAGCAGCAGCCGGAGATCTTGGGGGAAGGCGGGTCGACGTCCGAGGAAGGGACGACGGCGTTTCGACGTGGCTGCGCTGGAGCTCTATCAGTGGAACTGCTGCGTTTCATCATGCCGATCATCCCGGCGCTCTGCGACTGCTTGAGTCGTCTGCGGTCGATCTTGTCGCCGCCGTCTTCGTCACCATGAGGTTTGATTGAGTCGAGAGCGCCCGATAAGATGAGCTTGTCGTCGTCCCACACCAGGCCCGACGAGCCTTGCCTCCTGAACGACGTCACCGACCTCTGTAGCACAGCCATCTCTCTCTCTCTCTCTCTCTCTCTCTCTCTCTCTCTCTCTCTCTCTCTGAGAAGTGTGTGTTAGACTTGAGATGATGTGGTGTGGTGGAGTTGCGGGTGTTGAGTAATGGTGGAATGTGGGGAGGGTTCTTATAGCAGAGAGAATAAAGGGGAAGAGAAGATGACAGGTGAAGAATATGGAGAGGAAGGTGGTCGAGAAGAAGAATATCATCCAGAAGGAAGAGTTCGGTCGGCGGAACCTAAGATAATTGCATGGGATATATCGGATATTTGGAGAGAGAGAGAGAGAGAGAGAGAGAGAGAGAGAGAGAGAGAGAGAGAGAGAGAGAGAGAGAGAGAGAGAGTTTTGGCCATCAACACGTTTCTGAAAACATACAAAAGTGCGTTCTACATGTTCTGTATTCTGTCGTTTGACAAAGTTCAACGCTTCCTTCTTTGGTCCTCTCGTCTTGTTTTGCATGTCTTGCATCTGCGATGAAAAAGAAAAAATGACCTTCGCAACTTCAGTCCTCGTCCAGAAGCCACACGATGCTCTTCCAACGTTGCTTTAAAGCATCTGTAATCACTTCCCTGAACCTTCCCCGCAACAAAACCAAATCATCGGCGAATAACGAGTGCGACAACGTCAGGCATCGTCTCTTTTATCTCATACTCCTTTGAGCAGAGACCGGTCAGCTACTTTTTCTTTTACTAAGCATCCAGATGATACATCAGCCACTAAAAGGGAATCTCCTTTGCTTTAGTTCTCTAGTACAGAATTAGCTAACTGATCTAACACAAACCCTAACCCACACTATCCTTGAGAAAATCGTATTAGAAGGTGATTCCGAAGTAGCCCTTTCTCTCTTGTTAGATCGAACATCTACGAAAAGTCGCTTTTGAGGATGTGAGAATAATTCTGATAGTCTTGTCAGCTGCATAATTCAATCTTTTGTGCTTGAAGGGTATCGAAGTCTAACAGAAACAACACCTGCTATATGCATGCATATATTGGCCACATTATGTTGCTCCGTTGTGTTTACATAGTTTGAAGGAAACCAATATCCCACCAGAGACGGAGTATAACAAAATTGAAATCAAAATGGTAAGAAAGCCAATCGAGATGAACTTGTCACCGAATAAATTTGAGCTTGAGTTTAAGCTCCGTAGCATATTTAGTCAGGTCCAATCTCATACAAGAATTTATGTTATCTGAGTTATGCGCCGGGAGAAACTATTTGACCGAGAATTTTTCCTGAATAGCAGCTACCAATAAATTTTTGGTAAGAACAGGATAATCATGCACCCATGAGAATATTACACCATGTTGAGATGAGGGGAATCATAGAATATGTGCGGTTTCCGTCTCATGAGATGACTACTCATCAGCATGAATTCGCCAACAATTCGGAGCATCCCTATCGATTTTGGCCACGATTGCCACTCGTATCCTTGATTCAGTGAGCATTCGAGATCGACATCCTCTATTTCGGCATTAACTGATGCTTTTGTCTAGTCTAGATAAGCATCAGTTGGACTTGAGTCCCTTCTGATAGGCTGTAGATCAGCAGTGAATCGTCGGTCATTCGTAACTTTCTAGGTTTCAACCGCCACCTACTGGTCCTCAACCATTGATGGTCGATGCCGATAGCCTGCCCATCAGTTTTGGATCATCATTGATTAGTCTGCCTCAGTCGAGCCTAGGTGATCATCCGTATTTTCTGGATCAGCGACAATCCATCCAAGTTGCCTTCAATCATGAGATGCCTCTAGTTGGTCCTTATAGCCTTCAATCCTTGATCTTCGCAGCTGCTATGTCACCAGATCTGTCACTCGATCCCATCGATAAAAATTCCAATGTCACGACGGAACATCTTTGAATTGCGTGTTATATTAACATGCAGCGCCATCGATAAAACTTCTGAGTCAAAATTGCATCAAGTACACCCAACGATGTCTCTTCCATAAGCAAACCTCGAAATATCCTTTTCAAGCGTCTACAGTCACCCTCCTCTTAAAGGCTACCGTCACGACATTATTCAGCTCCGACTTAATAATATTGATAATTGGTACTCATGTTCGGAAACAAAGTGCCGAGCATCCATAATATTGATAATTGGCTTTTGCCTTGGGTTGCTCAGTCCGATCAAACAAATAAATTCAAGAATGGCAACATAGTCGAAAACGAACTTTATGTGAGACAGAAAGCTATAGAAATGAATATCTTATCATGAACTTGATACAACGGGGAAAACTATTGGGAAAACTAATCTGAATATTCTTTAACTAACCCAATACTGGTACAGATGAATATCCAAACATTACTAGAAAAAGCTACTCCTGACACGATTTCAGCTACCTTCGTAACAAAAGCGAAAGAGAAACAACAATGACTCGATATGCACTTGTTGGTATGACCAGCCTCGCACTTACATGAATTTTGTAACCCTTTAACCGTATATACTTTTCTGCACAATGATACATGAACCTTGCTTCAACAATCCACCAATTGAATCAGAGAGAAAGAGACACTTGGATTAACAGTCATGTCCTTTGTCATATCTTCCTTTTCGACTATCCATCTCATTTTCTCTTTTATTTTTTGTATCTTTTGGGTGGATCAAGGAGGACATACCAGGAACATGGAAACTTAAGGCCACTAGTTGCTACAAGTTGGACATGGAAGCATCAGCATGTTTAGGCTGAGATTGAAACCCGTTCACCTAGTCCTGAAATGCCCATGAAGAGATGAGGCGATGGGCAATAGCGAACGGCCCTGGGAAGAAAGTAGGAGCCAGTTCCCTGCTTTCAACATTGAAATCTGCCGACAGACTTTGCCCTTTCTCGTCCCCCGTTGCACATCTGCGTTACCTTTGCCGCTGCCATTTGTTGTGCCTTCTTGTATTCGGCGACCATCAATTCTCTCTTCACGTCTTCTCTACTGTACCACTGGGCATCTGATGGAACAGAAAAATCTAATGCTATGCTTGGGACACCAAGGTGAAGAAAACTTTGAGAGAAAAACATCATAAATTTCAAAATTTCCCTACTCTCTATAACAAAAATTTAAAAAATCTTGAAATAGTCCACTCAAATTTTCAATCCTCTCAGTTCTTCCCTTTCCCAAACGGGGCCTAAAGCTTCCAGTTTTAGCCACATTTCATAGCTACAGATAATCCATCTACATGATATGTACAAAACAAAATTTTGAAAGCAGTCATTATCTGCGAAAACTTGGAAGGATTAAGATAAACAAAACTGTCCACTTTGCATCTCTCTGCTGCTCAAAGATAAATCTTGCTCAAGAGGTCAGCTAGCATATCATTTATATGCGTGCATTTAAGATGCACATGATGCAATAAATACTTCTGGAAGATCATAAGGCCAAATAAAAATCATATTCCATCCATACTCTGAATGTCGAACAAACCTTCCAACTCTTCTTTGTCGACATTTATTTCCTGCGATTTTGCATATGCAAAGAATCCCACCATCAACTGACATGGCATGCTACTTGGTCCAACTGGGAAATGATGAGAAAGAAGAATAAGTAAAGAGAAATGGAGGATTAAACACTTTGATGAAGATGTGACGTAAAGAATTACAACATAATTAAGCACATTGATCTTGAACACAAGGCAAAGCATGCACATCTAATGGTTCATCCACCCAACCCACAGACGTACAAAAACTTTGCATCACAGCTATGAATTTAAGAACTCCATAATCCCAGAGCTATATCACATACTATTTGCATGTTTGCAACTTTTAGCACTCGATGATCCACTTTTCATTGAACTTTGTAGACACTCAATGTTTCTTTTAAAGCACAACACAGTACATAGCACTAAGTTTTAATAATCATCAGGGTACATGAGTTTACTTGGTCGCATCATTTAGGATGTTGAGAGAGTACATTTTCTGATGGAAAAACTCTCTGTTCCATTTTAAATTGCCAGAGTGTAGATAGGTTGACCAAGGATAGCCCACGAGTCTCTACTAAGCTGGAGAGTCCTTTTATTTGTCAAGTGAATCTAAAATGTTTTTTGAAAATCATTCTTCATTGTTGACACCTAAATTTTACCGACATTCATTTAGTATAATTTGCATAGAAAAATAGGGATTAAATTTTTAACCCCTAAACAAAAAAATATTTAAATTGCATAACATGTAATTTAGGTTCATTTTAATTTCATTGCATTTTTGCATCGGATCGGCAATGGCGAGTGTGCTTAAAATTCATCGAACAAAAAACGGGGCGCTCGGGAATGCAAGGGCTCGGAATTTCAAGACGAACGGGCTCGGGTGTTTTAATTTGGGCTTGATTTAGTTTGTTGAATTTAATTAATTCAGCCCAAGTTAGTTTAGTCCATTTATGTTAATTAAAATTAAGCCCAAGCCTAAGCCCACTAGGATTAGAGAGCCCACCTAATTGACCTAGTTTAGGACTATATAAGCATGTTTTAGGTCAGAAATTAGGGGAGGACGTCACAATTTGAAATCAGACAAAGTTTAGAGAGCATACACGAGAGAGAGATGGAGGATCCCCACCGTGCGCCGGTCGCCCCCTCCTCGCGCGTCATTCCCCCGCCGTCGCGCCGTGCTTGACCGCGCGGGCTGCTGCTGCTTCCTCTACTGATCGGTGGCCGAGACTTCTGTTGCCCTTGGACGCCGATGCTGCTTTTGCTGAGTTAACTCCATCCCACCGAGACATCGAAGAACGGCAGCAGATTGTGTTTTCCTCCTTGGCGTCCATCACGCAGCGAAGTCAGATTTTCCAGTTGAAGACTCTTTACGTTGACTAGTCCCCCCTGCACTTCACTGATCCAGCGAGCCCCCACCTGGACGAGCTTCCATCTTCGCTGCACAGCCATGCAAGGTTACATAGAACCCACAGAGAGGAATTAAAAAGAGAAGACTTCATCGGTTTACTTTGCAAGAAAGCTCACGATAATCACGTCCACTTGATGGCACTTGGTGACTAACATATAAAAAATATAATTTTTGAGCCATAGGAGAATCTCGCCCATCAGTTTCCCTGCACCCGTTCCAGCGAAGCCGTGAAGAAGCCCGCGCCTTTGAAGCTTTGAAGCGAAGAAAATTAGTCCACGATCAGAAGAGAATAGGTCCATGCAGAACCTCGGTGAACGTTCGTGAAGTCACAGCAAGTACTTTGTCCAACGTGATCAGCCCCTTGCCGCACCGAAGCCGCCGTGTGACTCACCACCCGCGTCGCCGAAGCCGCGCCTCAGCCTTGCCGAGTCGGAGCTGCCCCGTGCGCTGTCCGAACAGCCGCGCCCGCCGTGCCGTCGCCGTTGTCACTTCCGAACAGCCTCGTTCCGACGCCACCGCGAGCCCCGTCGGTGTTGCCGTGCCGGTCCCGTCGTCGTCGTCGGTTGTTTCGATCCCGATCCGCAAGCCGATCCCGATCCAAGTTCAAATTTGGAAGTTATCCAAATTAGGTAATGATATTATCCGATGCACTTTTGAATATTTAATTTCTTAGTTTGAATCGTTTGGAATATTGCATGTATATCCGGTAGATATGGATAACGTTTGATATATCCGCGATATCTTCAAATATTCAAATTAGGAAAATTTCCTAATTTAGCAACGTATTTGAACGACTATCCGACCTTAACCCTAAGGTCCGATACGCGGCGATACGGGAAATTATCATCCTATCTATAATCACTTAGATACGATGATAAATTTCATTAGCTTTCCAAATTTGAATAATCGATTATCCGTTAATATCTATAACCCCATAGATATGACCGATAATTTGATTTTTGTGCCTAATCCGAGTTTGAAACAAATTTGGCGGATCGCGTGGTTAATTTGAGTTTGATTGTTATCCTTGTTTAAATTATTTTCCTTTTCAAATAAAAAGAAAACCCAAATTTTTTTTTTCTGTTTTGATTTAAATTAGAATTTTTGGATGTCTAGGGTTTTTGAATATATCTCGAAGGATAAGATAAATATCTAATTTAAATTAGGACTTAACGTGGCATGTTTCCTAATTTAAATTAGGTATTATTTCAAATCCTAACGGATTGTTCACATTATATTTTAATTCCGAATTTTTTTAAGAAAATCCCAAAAAAGAGTCATCTTAGGATAGATTGCATTTTTTAAATTCAAGTAATTTATAATTTCGAATTTTCCCAAAAATCCTAAAAAATAAATCATGTTAGGATAGCTTAGGGCATCATAATTGCATGTTATTTTAGGAATTTTTACTATTCCGAATTTTAAATAGAAAATACCAAAAATAGAAGTCATTAGCTTGCATGATAATTTAGGCATGTTTTTTATTCCAAATTTCATTTAATTTCGAATTTCATAAAGAGAAAATACCGAAAAATATGTCATTGCACGTCATTAGAATTAGGTCACGTCGTCGCGTGACACATAGTTTGCATGCTAAGTTGCATTAATTCGCATGTCATATTTTCGCATGTCATTGCATATAGATTAGATTTCATTTTAAATAAAGTGAAAATCCAAAAAAAGAAATCGAGTGAATGCTTTGTTAATTAGAAATCATATTAGGATTGTCTGTATGATTTTTCGCTAATAATGCAGATGCTTGCTGGATTCGAGGTAAGTAATTCCTCCCGACTTGCAATTTATTTAATGCTTTGATTTCTGGGTGTTAATTTGATGGTTTGCGCACCCGCATGAACACCTCACATGTTAGTGACTAAGTTAAAAATGGATCCAAACTGTCTGCCAAAACATTTTTTAAATGAAAAGGAACCGAAAGGGCGTTAGACTAGATCTAGCGTAATCAAGTCCCCGGGCTTAGAATCTCTGGTTCGTAGGAATAAAACATATCTCTCTATGTTTTATTTAGGTTTCTAATCAGCCTACCATAAAATGATTAGTGGCGACTCCAAGCATGAAAACATTTGCATGTTAAGAACTTAAACCCTAAGTTGCGAATTGGTAGGGCTTGGGAGGGCCTGAGTTAAGTTCAATCTTAATAATCCATTAGTCCGAAAAATCGATAAAATTTTTTGGGGTCGCGACAGCTTGGCGACTCCACTGGGGACTTGAGTTAAAACTCTTAATGGACTTAGGCCAATTTTTATTTCAAAAAATTTTTGTTTGGCAGCGAGGATCCCAGGTACGTCCCTAACATTTTAAGGTGTTAAATGTTCTTGCAGTATAGGAGGTATAAGGGGAGGCGTGATTGTTAACCCTTGTTTTGCAGGGAGGTGTTGAATGTATGGTTTAATTTATGCACGAAGCGCTGTTTGATATAACCTGTTGTGCATGCCTTACATTTTCACTACACCGCACACACTACCCGCTGCCGGACCTGGGTGGCATAGGTTTAGGATGGTACTGAGATAGTGGACACCCCAACCAAAACCATTTGGTACGGGTCGTCCTCCTCGTCCCGAATTTTCTTTCAAGGTATCACTGAGTACCCACCACGGTTGTATTCCACTCAACCCGGGTCGGCTCTTTGACTAAGCCGGAGTCAGGGGAATCCTAGCCTAACCACCACCATGACTGGTTTAGCTCGGTAATCCTCGCGTCTCTATTTTGCAAGCCAGAGTCTAGATAGAAATCGAACCTCACTTCTCATGCGCATGTCTATGTGATTGCCATTTCCTTACCCGGTGAAGTAAGCTTTCTTCAACCCTTATCTCGCAATTTATTTACCTTTCATCTTTTCCTTGGTCGGTCCATGACATTAGGTCGGTCGCGAGTTTTGGTCTATACACTATGGGAGTGGCGGAGATCCGGATTCTTGATGTTCCTAAGGACGAGCTCCGTGCCTTGTGGAGTCTACTCAGTCCGACCAATTGCAAGTTAGTAGAAGGCCACATTGGAAGGTTGCTCCCCCTATTAGAGGTCAAAGTCCGTACCGGCCTTGTTCGCGCATTAGCCCACTTTTGGTGTCCCGAGACATCCACCTTTATATTCGGTAAGCATGAGCTCACCCAAACTCTGGAAGAATATAGTGTGCTCATTGGAAAATCTTTGGAGTCAGAGTTAGTCTCACCACCTTTGGGAGTCGATTCCACTCTAATGTTGTTAGAATTTTTGAGTGTCGAAAAACATGACTTAGAACAAGTTTTGAAAGCAAACCGTGGGTCATGCCCCTTTTCATTCCTAAGTCAATGTTTTGAAATAGCCACACCTTTTCGAAAGGGCAGAATCTTTTTACTAGCATTTTTCGGGTTCGTCATTTTTCCTCATTGCAAGAACGCATGTAACCCGTCAATTGCGTGGTTCGTCCAACAAGTTTGTCTTCAAAAGAATTTTGTCAACACCATTTTAGCTGAAACTTTCATTTCTCTCACTAAATTCAAGCAAAATGGTGATAAGACATTTCATGCACCCATTGAGTTATTACAAATCTGGTTTTTATCTCACATAAAAGGGTGTGGCGATTTACTCAAAATTTCCGAACTCAATGATTCTAGCCATCCCATTTTGAGCTTTAAAGAAAAACAAGAAAACACACCGGATTATCATTACTCCGAGTGGATCATTTTTATGAAAAATGCTAGACCCCAAGGTTTCCAATGGCATGCTAGTTGGTTCAATGTCGAGGAAGCTCGGCTTACGTGTAATGGCGTTGGACCGGTGCCACTTTTGGGCTTTACTGGTGCAATCGAGTATTACCCCGCCAGAGTGTCCCGACAGTACCAGATTCTTCAGGGGCTCCCTCCGGCGTTACAACCCGAACTCCTCCATGCCGATTTCTCCGATCAGAGTGAAGATCATGAAGGGACTGTAGCTCAACTTCAGAAGATGTGGAGGAAGTGCCGTATATTAAAGATAGCCCGACCCGAAGGAGAACTAAAAGGGGAGCAGAAGTCTTATTTCGCGACGACCAAATACATCCGTCGACACAAGATCCCGCAGGAGTTACTCCCGACAATACCCAAGGTGCCTCTCAAGTCCGCCAATCGCTCAGAGAACAACCACCTCAAAAGGAAGGTCGAAGAAGCTGAAGAGAAGGCAGCTAAAATAGCTCGGGCTTATGAACAGCTGAAGAAGGATGTCGCTTCCCATATGTCTATAGATCAAGCTAAATGAAAAGAGAGTCAAAACTTGAAGTTGTTTTTCTTTATTTCCATTTCAGTCTTAAATTTGCTTAGGAACTGGGTCATTTGTCTTTAATTCAGTCATTAGTCGATGTAAAGATTTTCGTCATTCCAATAAAGATGTCTTTTCAATTCAAAGCGGTTAGACCAATGTCATGGATTGGCGTGTGATTTTTGCTTGACACTTATGTATACCCTGTTTCATTCTGAAATTAGGTAACTACGGGCCGATCACGATCATCTATTCGCACACGGTCGAAAACTAGGATGGCCGATCAAACTGAGTTGCAGGAACGCGTTGACGGTATGCAAGACCAGATCAAGCAACTTGCCGTCGCCATGCAACAAATGACCGCTGAGATCAAGGCTCTTCGGTCGATCCCTGTTCCAGCATCCCCCGAAGTATCAGTCCCGAAGCATATAAGTGCAAAGAATGTCGATGTCGAGGAAGATGATGATATGCCTGAATTGGAAGATGACCCTGTCCAGATTGTCGTCAACAAACCTAAGCCTGATGAGCGGGTCAACAAGCTCGAGGAGAGAGTTAAGCAGTTAGAAGGTTTGCAGGATTCGCCCTCGATTGATTTGTCCATGTACTCACAAATCAAAATCCCGAAGAAGTTCAAAATGCCGGACTTCGACAAATACAATGGCACCACGTGTCCGAAGGCTCACCTGCAGTTGTACCACGTACAGATGACCTCGTACATTGACAACGAGCTTCTGATGATCCATGCATTCCAAGCGAGCTTGACCGGCCCTGCTCTACACTGGTACCTCATGAAAAAAATCAATAGCCTCAAAACCTGGAAGGAAGCTAGTGAGGCATTCCTAAAACAGTACCGGTTCATAACGGACATCACTCCCACTCGTGATGATCTCGAGCGTGCTCAAATGAAGAAGACCGAGTCTTTCAAAGGCTATACCATCAGATGGAGGAATATAGCTGCTCAAGTCGTCCCAGAACCTATAGACAGTGAGCTGAAGAGGATGTTCGTGAAAACTCTCCCGTTTGAATACCGTAATCGAATGGTGGCCATTCCGGCCGATAACTTCAACCAACTTATCCCCATAGGCGAACAGATTGAGATAGGACTGAAGGATGGGTGGTTTGTCGAGCCGTCTGCGTCAACCAAGAGATTCAATGCAAGAAAGGAGAAAGAACCGGCTGCTGAAGTGAACGTGACATATAACTAACCGAGCCGGCGAAACACTAACCCAGCCCCGGCAATTCAGGTGGCTGAAGCTCAGCAGCAAAACACGAGCCGTCAACCTTTCCAGAGGTGGAACAACAGGAGACAATTCACCCCCCTCCCTGGTTCATTGTCACAAGTATTGGCGGTGCTCCGGAAGAAAGGCTTGCTTACTACCGAGCCCAAGCGGCCCAATCCTGAGAAGTTCTATAGATTCGACCCATCAAAGAAATGCGACTATCACACTGGCGAGGTCGGGCACTCAACCGATGATTGTTCTGTCCTCAAGCACCGAATCCAGAACCTCCTGGACACGAAAGCTTTCTCATTCCAGTCTGCCAAGCCGAATGTTCAGAGTAACCCGCTCCCTGATCACGCGGGCAATGTCAATGCCATATTTTGTTTCGATGCTAGTCGAATAAAAAACGTTAAGGTGTACACCGCTCAGGTCTACGGCGAATTGGTGAAAGCCGGGTATTACCCGGGTAATGAGGCCCTTCCCCTGGCTATCATGAAGGAAAGAATCTCAGCGATGGTGGAAGCTAAGATGATTGTTTACACCGACCATACCGGCATCGTGTCCACTATCTCCGAGGTCATCATTAACTGGGACGAGGAGTTCGCCACATTAAACGCCGGGAAGGATAAGCTCGATCCTTTGCCCGAGGACATGCCTCCGCTCAAAGACGCGACTGATGACGAGCAGATTATAATAAGCACCCCCGCAACTGATGAAGGGATAGTGATCGAGATTCCTCAACCTTATGAGTACTCTGACGATAGGGCAGTCCCTTGGTCTTACAGCCTCGATGTTGATCTGGTCACTAGGTCCGGACGTGCTTATGGCCAAGCCAATGCTCAACCCGCAAAACCGGTCACTGATGAAGAGGCTAAGGAGTTTCTGGCTGTGATCAAAGCTAGTGAATACAACATCGTCGAGCAACTGCGCAAGATGTCTGCGCAAATCTCCCTGCTTGAACTTCTTCAAACATCGGTCAAACATCAGAAGGCCCTAATGAAAGTGTTAAGTGAAGTTCACGTGCCTGAGACGATCGATCATGAACGACTGGAAGAGTTTGTGGGTTCCATACTCCTCAAAGACCTCATAGCCTTTTCAGATGAGGAGTTCCCTCTAGAAGGCAGAGGACATACCAAAGCCCTGTACATCTCCGTTAAATACAAGGCCTCGCACGTAGCCCGGGTTCTAATTGACAATGGTTCAGCCTTGAACATATGTCCACTCGCGACTCTACATCGCCTCAAGATTGATCCGTCTAGAATCAATTCTGCAAAGACCTTTGTGCGAGCTTTCGACGGGACAAAGAAAGAAGTAATAGGAGAAATCCCCCTCGACATACAGGTTGGGCCGACAGTGTTTAATGTCCTATTCCAAGTCATGGACATTCCCACTGCATTCAACTTTCTGCTTGGGCGTCCATGGATTCATACGGCTGGAGCTGTCCCGTCCAGTCTGCATCAGAAAGTGAAGTTCGTGGTAGAAAGAAAGTTGGTCACTGTACATGGCGAAGAGGAGCATCCAATCTATCATGCCACGACTATCCCCTATGTTGAGCCGGACTGCAAAATTGAATCGAGCTATTAGTCGCTCGAACTCGTATCGACCATTCATGTGTCTAGAGGATCATCGCCGCCAGTCCCTGAGGTGTCGAATGCTGCCGTCATGGTTGGAAGAGTAATGGTGTCCCATGGTTTTATTCCGGGCGAAGGCCTTGGCACGGATGGTCAGGGTATCCGCCGACCGATCGAAGCCTCTCAAAGACCCCGCACTGCTGGATTGGGGTATCAAGGGCCAACCACGCCGAACAATGAGAGACACGGATATGATCAAGGCCAAGGTCGAGAAGTTGAGCAGAACAGACAGCGATCCAACCAAGGGTCGAATAGTGAAGAGCCTGCGCGTGGTAGGATGCCTCCACATATCCGCACCACGTTTCCGGGTCTGGCGAGGATGATTCACGAAGAGACGGAAGTAATCGACACGCTGGGGCAACCGAGTGGCAAGTTTGATTACTATGTGAGGTACTCGGCGCCCCCAAGCTTTTATTCGGATCCCCGCGACATTGTCCCTGACGGATGGGGAGGTATGGATGATCTAAAGATAGAAGACCCCGATGATGCGATAGAGGGAATCACTACCCTGTTCGACGACGTCTTCATTGGAGCTGTCGAGAAAGAACCGTTAGAGGGAATGGGCACAGGCCCACAAGAGTAAAATCTTTACTTTTCCGCACACTCCCCTGCGTGGGAATTTTTACTGCTTTCTAGGATTTGCCCCGTTTCGGGTGCTGTTTTCATTTCCATTTCTAGGTTTTGTTTGTTGCAATTTCCATTCAATAAATGTAATTCATTTTGAAATTATCAATGAAATTACAAGTTTTATTCTCATTTTGAGGGCATGTTGAGGTATATCAAATCAGCCCGGTGATGATATCCAACCGATAAAAGAAAATATAGTCCAAGGAGAACTCTGAGGCCTGGGCTTCTTCATGTTTCCTCGTGTTAAAACTTTTTCGAAATGAATTTCAGAAAATCAAAAACACAGAAAAAAACAAAAACAAAAACAAAAAAAATTACAAAAAAATGCGATGATTAGCCCTGTTTGTCCTTCTGAATCCGCTGCTTTACGTTTCAGGGGCAATCTTGTGACACGTGAGGGTATGGGAACGGTCCAGTCCAGTGAATTATACTCCGCCAAACTTGATCCCGATGATGCCGGAGAACTCGATGATTCCTCAGATATTCAGCGTGACTTAGAGCATCATGAAAGACCTAAAGTCCTGACGGTAGATCAAACTATTACCGTCAACCTCAGTGATTCTGGAGAAAAACCAAGGAGGTCAAGATAGGGGCAACTCTTCCCAAAGATGAAGCCAAACGCCTGGTACAGTTGCTAAGAGATTACCAAGATATCTTTGCCTGGTCGTATGCCGATATGCCAGGATTAGACCCTTCTATTGTGGAGCATGGCTTGCCTACTAATCCCGGCATGCCACCCAAGAAACAGAGGCTGCGAAGAACCAAACCTGAACTTTCGAAGAAAATAGAAGAGGAGGTCATGAAGCTCCTAAAAGTGGGATTCATCGAGGTCACCCAATACCCTACTTGGGTGGCCAACATCGTGCCAGTCATGAAGAAGGATGGTCGAGTTCGAGTTTGCATCGACTATCGTGACTTGAACAAGGCCAGCCCTAAAGATGACTTCCCATTGCCACACATAGATGTTCTGGTAGACAGTACCTCTGGGTTCGAGCTGTTTTCCTTCATGGATGGCTTCTCGGGCTATAATCAGATAAGAATGAAGGACGGTGATAAGGAGAAGACGGCGTTTATCACTCCTTGGGGAACGTTCCACTATAAAGTCATGCCCTTCGGTCTCAAAAATGCCGGGGCAACATATCAACGGGCAATGGTGACCTTGTTCCACGACATGATGCATAAGGAGATTGAGATCTATGTCGATGACATGATTACCAAGTCTCGACCCGGAGAGAGTCATGTTGATACCCTGAAGAAGTTGTTCGACCGACTCCGTGAGTTTAAGCTCCGTCTCAACCCAGCCAAGTGCATATTCGGGGCAACGTCGGGCAAACTACTTGGGTTCGTAGTAAGCAGTAAGGGCATTGAAATCGACCCTTCCAAAGTAAAAGCCATATGTGAGCTGAAACCCCCGTCCACCGTGAAAGAAGTACGGAGCCTCCTGGGCAGATTGAACTACATAGCCCGTTTCATTTCCCAGCTTTCCGAAACTGCTAAACCATTCTTCAAACTTCTAAGGAAGAATGCTCAGGTAGAATGGGATGATAATTGCTAGAAAGCATTTAGTGAACTGAAGCAGTACTTGATGAAACCACCAATGCTAGTCCCTCCAATGCCGGGGCAGCCTCTGATCCTCTATCTCACGATTCATAGCGAGTCCCTAGGAGCGATGTTAGCCCAGAAAAATCCGGGATGGAAAGGAGCGAGCCATTTACTACTTAAGTAAGAAGTTCACCGTCTCGGAGTTAAAGTATCCTGAAGCCGAGAAGACTTGTGCCGCACTAGTATGGGTGCTCCACAGGCTGAGACAGTATACACTGCATCACCAGACTCTCCTGGTGACTGAGAATGATCCCATCAAGTATTTGCTTGATCAACCGGCCTTGGTAGGGAAGCTGGCCAAATGGCAGATTCTAATTTCAGAATTTGATGTTCAGATGATGCCACAGAAGTCAGTCAAAGGTCGAGTGATTGCTGATGTGTTAACCGAGAATCCTGGGACCTCGGATGATGATAGATATTCTCCAGAAGATCGCATTCTGGTAATAAAGGAAGACGCGTGGACCATGTTTTTCGATGGAGCTGTGAACTTGACTGGTTCCGGCACTGGGGCAGTCTTAATATCCCCGGATGAACAACATTATCCAGTAGTAGCAAAGTTGGTGTTCCCGTGTACCAACAATATAGCCGAGTATGAAGCCTGTATTCTCGGACTTCAAGCAGCAGTGCAGATGGGGATAACCAAATTGAAAGTGTTTGGTGATTCCGCTCTGATTATTCTTCAAACTGTAGGAGAATGGAAGACGAGAGACACCAAACTAGTGCCATATCATGAGTACCTCAAAGAAATTATAAAGGAATTCGAAGACATTTCCTTCGAGTATTTATCGAGATCCCATAATCAGTTCGCTGATGTGCTAGCTACGTTATCATCCATGTTGCAAGTGACCGATGGAGTTGAGGTAGAGCCCTTGAAGATCGAAGTCCTAACAAAGCCTGCTTACTGTATGGTTGTGACCGGAGAACCTGATGAAAAGCCATGGTATTACGATATCATGAACTACATCCAGAAGCAAGAATTTCCTGAAGGAAGCACTCCGGCTGACAGGAAATATATAATGAAAATGGCTTCAAAATTCTTCATCAGTGGTGAAAAGCTATACAAGAGATCCCATGACTCGATCCTGCTGAGGTGTGTGGACGCAGCTGAAGCTACCAGAATCATGCAAGAAGTGCACGAGGGGATATGTGGTCCACACATGAATGGTCACATGTTAGCCAAGAAGATCATGAGGTTGGGTTATTATTGGCTCAGTCTGGAGTTCACGGGGATAAGATAAATGTTCCCCCCACGGAGTTACATCAGTTATCTGAGCCATGGCCTTTCTCAATGTGGGGGATCGATGTGATTGGCCCAATCAATCCTAAGGCATCGAATGGACACCGATTCATCTTGGTGGCGATTGACTATTTCTCTAAATGGATTGAAGCCGCATCTTATGCGAATGTCACTGCGAAAAATGTCGTAAGGTTCATCAGGCGGGATATAATTGCTCGTTATGGTGTCCCCGAAACTATTATTACCGATAATGGGACGAACTTGAATAATAAGTTCATGGATCAGTTGTTCAACGAGTTCAAGATCCGGCATTTGAATTCATCTCCCTATCGTCCACAGATGAATGGAGCAGTTGAAGCTGCTAACAAGAACATCAAGAAAATCTTGGCCAAGACAGCTGAAAACTATCGTGATTGGCAAGAAAGATTACCATTTGCACTAATGGCATATCAGACCTCTATCCGAACTTCTGTCGGTGCAACTCCTTTTTCTCTGGTATATGGTATGGAAGCAGTCCTGCCTGTCGAAGTGGAAATCCCTTCCTTGCGAGTTTTATCCCAGGTGGAGTTGTCTGAAGCGGAATGGGTGCGACAGAGACACGAGCAGCTGAACTTGATTGATGAAAAATGGCTGAGAGCCATTTGCCACGGTCAAACCTATCAGCAGAGGATAGCTAGGTCCTTCAACCAAAAGGTGCGTTCAAAACACTTCGAGGTAAATGATCTAATCCTGAGGAAGGTGTTGCCAATCTTTCCTATTCTCGGAGGTAAATTTGCTCCAAACTACATAGGTCCATATGTAGTCAAGAAGGTATTTCCAGGAGGCGCCCTAATTCTCGTAGAAATGGATGGTCGTGAGTTTTCCAACCCTGTCAATTCTGATGCTGTAAAGATGTATTATCCATGATAAAACTTGTCATTTTGCAGCAAAAGTTTTTCAGTGTTTGGTTTTATGTTTTGAATTGCAAACATTTCACTGATGAATAAATGATTTCAATCAAGTTCATGTCGAGTTGAAATGTGTGCATTGGCTTTAAATTCTACATGGTCATTTTCTCAGTTTGCATTATCGATTTCAAAGGGGAAATCTCTCATGATAATTTGATGACTCATGCGAAATGAATTGAGTATGTCGAATGAGGTATATCGGGACGATGAAAGGCAAGCCCTATCCTACACACTGTCCCATGCATTAATCCCCAGTGAGAAAAATCCCCAGCGAGTTAAGTGAAAAATTTCCATGACTGCAAGGTAAAGAGTTCTCTCGCAAAGAGGTACGGTGACCGAAATGACAAGAGACATTTCATTTCTCTATCTCAAACATTACAAGTTATCCATTGTTCAATCATTTTGAGCCTAAATAGTCGGAGAAATTCATTCAAATTACCCCTGTCAAGAATCACCCCACATCGGGGCAAACCGGAGGTAAATCAACATAACAAAGTGAAAAATGAATAGAAATCATCTTGCTCTCACTTGCATCAATCTTCGAGTGTTGCTTTTTCAGATGATTTTATGCGAAGTTCAAGTGCCTTAGGATGACGAAGGGCGTTTCTTTCTCTATACTACACACATTTTTACCCTTTGTTGAGCCCAATTGAGCTTGCAAATTCATTTCTTGAACCCAGTTGGTGATCATCCCCCACACTGGGGCAAGGCGAAAGTCATCATTGTTCAAGCAGCATATCCAGAGCATTGATTGAAAGCAAGAAGTTTCTGAGTTCAAACAACGAGTCGATCAGTCAGATTAGCTAGCCAATGTTTACATTGTAAGCAACATGCGACAAAAAAAAGAAGAAGAAGGGGGCAAGAAAAAGCAGTGTGCCTGGTAAAAGCAAGGCCAATGCCCAATGAAAAATGCCAAGATGCGGCATATCAAAATTCCCAGTGGACAAGTCTCAGAGAAATCAAGTGATGAACTTTCGAAGTCAATGGAGTATTTACAGAGAAGAAAATCTCTGGTGAAGAAGAAGACCGGTGATAATGCCAAGATGATCACCAATTTATTCACCCAAATCATATACATTTTGAGCCTAATGATCCATTCATTTTTTAACCCATGAGCCTAACCTACGTTACGTCCCTTGCAAAGTCTCTTCAGATTAGGGCACTTGAACTAACGCAGAATTTCATATGTTTACAAGCTTAACTCGAAGAAGTGCGAGCAAGTCCATTTCTATCTCATTTTGCAGGATTCTTGACTTGTAAACCCGGAGATGATTGCAAAGTATTTTCTTTGAATGGCCTCGACTTGAAGATTCCCCTTTGCTAAGCCATTGATCAAGCTCATGATACAGTCCTGATAAAGACCTCTTGGATTGGTAAGGTCGTACTGCTTGCGAGAGTACTCAGACCCTTATCGACATGATGATGGTGAAATGAGTGATTCTCTATATATCAGTCTTTTTGATGAGAATGAGTGAAAGTCCTTTCGGATCGAAGGTCCCTCATTCGACATTTTCAAGATATCCGCTTGTGAGTTCGGATTGTCTTGTCATGATTTTTCCCCAACGAAGTTTGTAATGCCGATTTGACAAAACTATCGTGCATGAAAAACCAGTTGAAATCATAAGATACGAATACATGTGTTCTGAACTGTTCATGAATGCATGTCATATGTTGCTTGAAGTCGTGTCTAACAGAAGACGCACTCTCAAGAGTCAGAGATATTGCCAGGTAAGTATATCTCTATCCCTAACATGTTCGAGCAATCGGCAGGTCCCCCATTTGGTCATTTTGTTGCGATCTCTAAATGCCTTTGATGATGCTTATGTGTTTATTGATCAAGCCTTTTCAGGTACCTCTGATGATATCCAGGTATTCTGTCAAGGAACTCTCGAACATTCGGGCTAGCCCCGCTGTTCACCAAAATCACTGTTTTCATACAATCTCGAGAAGATTCCCCTACTACTCACCTATGAGTCAAGGATATAGGTGAAGTGGCCAAATCTTTACAGGTATCTATGGAGATGTATAGGTATCTTGTAAAGGTCGGAATTTTTCTCTAATCTGAGGTATTCCCCCGCTACTCACCTATGAGTCAAGGATATAAGTGAAGCAGCCAAATCTTTGCATATGAGCAGGTATATGTAAAGGTCGGAATGCTTCTTTAATCTCGAGATATTCCCCCGCAATGTGTCTATGAGTCAAGGATATAGGCACGGCGGCCAAATCTTTGCATATGAGCAGGTATATGTAAAGGTCGGAATATTCTTCCCATCTTGGATGTTCCCCCGTTACTCACCTATGAGTCAAAGATATAGGTGAGGCGGCCAAATCTTTACATATGAGCAGGTATATGTAAAGGTCGGAATATTCTTTCCTTATCCCAGATATTCCCCCGTTACATGTCTATGAGCAGATATAGGCATGGCGGCCAAATCTTTGCATATGAGCAGGTATATGTAAAGGTCGGAATATTCTTTCAACCCCCAGGTGTTCCCTCGCAATTCACTTATGAGCAGGTATAAGTGAGGCGGCCAAATCTTTGCATATGGGCAGGTATATGCAGAGGTCGAAATATCCTCTTAGTTCCCCCGTATGCACCTATGGCGATGTATAGGCGCAGCGGCCAAATCTTTACAAATACCTATGGAGATGTATAGGTGGTTTGTAAAGGTCGGAACGTTTTTGCATTTTTTTTATTTCACGAATCCAAGTGATGATTGGATACGTTGAGCTTTCTTCGTGTTCGTGTGTTTTGACTTAACTGCAGATCACTGACATTCATCAACAGTGTATCAGGCAATACCTATGGGACTGAGCCCAGACATTTGCCAAACAAGCATACAAAATCATAGTCATGCCTCGAATTGCATTATCTCGCTTCTATCGGGTAAGTAATTCCAGGTATGTTTTCCTTTTATGTCAACATGCATCATTTCTTATTGCATTTGAAAATGGGACTCACAATCCCGACAAAATATCATTCATTGCATTTGCATGGTTGAAATTTAGGTATCATTTAGTCTTTGAATGCAACATCTGCGAGCTCACCTTCAAAGAGGGGCAGCTGTTGACACCTAAATTTTACCGACATTCATTTAGTATAATTTGCATAGAAAAATAGGGATTAAATTTTTAACCCCTAAACAAAAAAATATTTAAATTGCATAACATGTAATTTAGGTTCATTTTAATTTCATTGCATTTTTGCATCGGATCGGCAATGGCGAGCGTGCTTAAAATTCATCGAACAAAAAACAGGGCGCTCAGGAATGCAAGGGCTCGGAATTTCAAGACGAACGAGCTCGGGTGTTTTAATTTGGGCTTGATTTAGTCTGTAGAATTTAATTAATTCAGCCCAAGTTAGTTTAGTCCATTTATGTTAATTAAAATTAAGCCCAAGCCTAAGCCCACTAGGATTAGAGAGCCCACCTAATTGACCTAGTTTAGGACTATATAAGCATGTTTTAGGTAAAAAATTAGGGGAGGACGTCACAATTTGAGATCAGAAAAAGTTTAGAGAGCATACACGAGAGAGAGATGGAGGATCCCCACCGTGTGCCGGTCGCCCCCTCCTCGCGCGTCATTCCCCCGCCGTCGCGCCGTGCTTGACCGCGCGGGCTGCTGCTGCTTCCTCTACTGATCGGTGGCCGAGACTTCTGTTGCCCTTGGACGCCGATGCTGCTTTTGCTGAGTTAACTCCATCCCACCGAGACATCGAAGAACGACAGCAGATTGTGTTTTCCTCCTTGGCGTCCATCACGCAGCGAAGTCAGATTTTCCAGTTGAAGACTCTTTACGTTGACTAGTCCCCCCTGCACTTCACTGATCCAGCGAGCCCCCACCTGTACGAGCTTCCATCTTCGCTGCACAGCCATGCAAGGTTACATAGAACCCACAGAGAGGAATTAAAAAGAGAAGACTTTATCGGTTTACTTTGCAAGAAAGCTCACGATAATCACGTCCACTTGATGGCACTTGGTGACTAACATATAAAAAATATAATTTTTGAGCCATAGGAGAATCTCGCCCATCAGTTTCCCTGCACCCGTTCCAGCGAAGCCGTGAAGAAGCCCGCGCCTTTGAAGCTTTGAAGCGAAGAAAATTAGTCCACGATCAGAAGAGAATAGGTCCATGCAGAACCTCGGTGAACCTTCGTGAAGTCACAGCAAGTACTTTGTCCAACGTGATCAGCCCCTTGCCGCACCGAAGCCGCCGTGTGACTCACCACCCGCGTCGCCGGAGCCGCGCCTCAGCCTTGCCGAGTCGGAGCTGCCCCGTGCGCTGTCCGAACAGCCACGCCCGCCGTGCCGTCGCCGTTGTCACTTCCGGACAGCCTCGTTCCGACGCCACCGCGAGCCCCGTCGGTGTTGCCGTGCCGGTCCCATCGTCGTCATCGGTTGTTTCGATCCCGATCCAAGTTCAAATTTGGAAGTTATCCAAATTAGGTAATGATATTATCCGATGCACTTTTGAATATTTAATTTCTTAGTTTGAATCGTTTGGAATATTGCATGTATATCCGGTAGATATGGATAACGTTTGATATATCCGCGATATCTTCAAATATTCAAATTAGGAAAATTTCCTAATTTAGTAACGTATTTGGACAACTATCCGACCTTAACCCTAAGGTCCGATACGCGGCGATACGGGAAATTATCATCCTATCTATAATCACTTAGATACGATGATAAATTTCATTAGCTTTCCAAATTTGAATAATCGATTATCCGTTAATATCTATAACCCCATAGATATGACCGATAATTTGATTTTTGTGCCTAATCCGAGTTTGAAACAAATTTGGCGGATCGCGTGGTTAATTTGAGTTTGATTGTTATCCTTGTTTAAATTGTTTTCCTTTTCAAATAAAAAGAAAACCCAAAAAAAAATTTCTGTTTTGATTTAAATTAGAAATTTTGCATGTCTAGGGTTTTTGAATATATCTCGAAGGATAAGATAAATATCTAATTTAAATTAGGACTTAACGTGGCATGTTTCCTAATTTAAATTAGGTATTATTTCAAATTCTAACGGATTGTTCACATTATATTTTAATTCCGAATTTTTTTAAGAAAATCCCAAAAAAGAGTCATCTTAGGATAGATTGCATTTTTTAAATTCAAGTAATTTATAATTTCGAATTTTCCCAAAAATCCTAAAAAATAAATCATGTTAGGATAGCTTAGGGCATCATAATTGCATGTTATTTTAGGCATTTTTACTATTCCGAATTTTAAACAGAAAATACCAAAAATAGAAATCATTAGCTTGCATGATAATTTAGTCATGTTTTTTATTCTAAATTTCATTTAATTTCGAATTTCATAAAGAGAAAATACCGAAAAATATGTCATTGCACGTCATTAGAATTAGGTCACGTCGCCGCGTGACATATAGTTTGCATGCTAGGTTGCATTAATTCGCATGTCATATTTTCGCATGTCATTGCATATAGATTATATTTCATTTTAAATAAAGTGAAAATCCAAAAAAAGAAATCGAGTGAATGCTTTGTTAATTAGAAATCATATTAGGATTGTCTGCATGATTTTTCGCTAACAATGCAGATGCTTGCTGGATTCGAGGTAAATAATTCCTCCCGACTTGCAATTTATTTAATGCTTTGATTTCTGGGTGTTAATTTGGTGGTTTGCGCACCCGCATGAACACCTCACATGTTAGTGACTAAGTTAAAAATGGATCCAAACTGTCTGCCAAAACATTTTTGAAATGAAAAGGTACCGAAAGGGCGTTAGACTAGATCTAGCGTAATCAAGTCCCCGGGCTTAGAATCTCTGGTTCGTAGGAATAAAACATATCTCCCTATGTTTTATTTAGGTTTCTAATCAGCCTACCATAAAATGATTAGTGGCGACTTCAAGCATAAAAACATTTGCATGTTAAGAACTTAAACCCTAAGTTGCGAATTGGTAGGGCTTGGGAGGGCCTGAGTTAAGTTCAATCTTAATAATCCATTAGCCCGAAAAATCGATAAAATTTTTTGGGGTCGACGACATTCATCAAGTCTTTAATATGTACTTGCTACGCACCTGTATATCTCTTGCACAGACTGCAATCACAATCCTATCATGGTGGACACCGTATAACACTGATTAATCCTTTCAGTCTGCAAAAGAGGCGATTTCAACTGGACATGAAAATAAAATACAAGGGTGGATTGTGACATTCAACGGCAATGAAAGCAACAAATCTAGATCCCACTAGGTCAGGACAGCTACATGGCCTTTCTCACACTGTCATGCTCTATTGGATACCATGTCGACATATGCTCCAAACATTCGAGATAAAGTTTTCAAAACTATGACAATCCAATGTGCTTCTAAATGCCTCATTTTTAATGAAAAGGATGATTCTATCCGAAGAGACCTATGTTCGATTCTTTTAGAGTCTAAATTAGGAATTTGGGGATGCATTGAGAGGTGCAAGACCAAATATCATTATACTCTTTAAATAACAATTACCAAAAGCATGCCTACCAGATGCAACACCTTAACATTGTAAGCAGTCTTGGGAAGGCCAACAGATCTTAGTGATCTATTCTCCAATGAAGCGTCTTTCTTTATTTGGATGCCTGATATTCGTTCGGTGCAGAAATATAAAAAAGTAGTCTCCACAATCATCCACAATGGTGATCAAGTTTTCAATTTCATCAACTAAAGACTACTTGATATGACTTCCTCTGAAGCCGTCCCGAGCCCCAATGGTGGTGATTTATTTATCTATTTATTTATTTTGTGACGTGGATCATCAATGTTATACCTGGCCATGGCTGAGAACTGTGGTGGACAACCTCTGCAACTTCAATACCAGTCTCTTCCTATGTTTCGCTTCTCACCGCTTCCCCCAAGCTTACTCCCGGCTGAAGATCAGCAGACTAGAGAATTTAATCGACCAGTCGTAAAAAGGCAAGGGTCTAAAACAACGAACAAAGTCACAGATCTAATGGTTGAGATTTCGAATAGTCGTCCATGTACCAGACATGTATCCATCAAACCAGGAGATAATTGCATCCACAATTCAAAGAGAAGATGAGTCGTGTAGAGGAGATTTTATAGGAGGTAGAAAGACTCAAACTACAGCAAATCACTAAAGTGACCACAGATTCCAAAATTAGGAACCATGTACATGGGAATATCAACATGGGCCGAGTGTACCTCAATGAATCCAGCCAAGCAACTCCACATTCGGGGTACAAATCCTGATTGCCGGCCTAAAAGCACACGGTCATTTTCCTTATCAATAACTAACAAGATCACAACCTGCAGCAATACAACATTTGCACGAGCAAATAGATCAGGGATTTACAGACAAAGCATGGTCCTTGACAGATAATAGGCAGTTTAAATTTCAGTCAACAGTATAACCGTAGCAATCCGAGGGTAGGGTATATACTCTTTTTGCACAGCTCGTTCACACATTGCTTCCTCCTCCCTGCTTCCATGGGGACTGTTTTTCCTCCGCAGAGTCCACAATGACAAGACGTACCGTACCATTCCAGCAATGCTCGAGCCTACTTAAATACCAAATTCAGCTTATATGCAAACAGAATGAAGGAGAAAAAATAGCGAAATGACTTCAGCAAATGAATTAAACTTGGCGAGATTGATGATTAACCATTTCTGGTAGAAAGTTTAAAAACGTTCTCAAGAGACAGCAGTTAGTTAGAAACCAAAAGCAGCCACTACTTCAATTCTAGCAGTGCCCAATCCACGAAATTTCCATGATACAGGTGAGTATCATTAGTAGTCACTAAATCAACCCAACGGCAATGCATCACTAACTTCAAGAGATCACATTCACAGTCACTTACATGACCAGCAATGGCCAAATCACCCATCGCGTGTTGATCGTCCCAATCAGTGGCCACCATCAGCGTCCTCAGCTCCACAACGCAGAACTTCTCGCCACCAACCTCAGGCACCAAATTGGCCTCCTGGAAACATCAACCGCCCAACACACCGCGTCATCCGCGGACTGCGAACCCAGATAAACCAACGAACCAACAAGTCATAGCTCAAATCGATCCCACAATTCGCCAAGAAAAGCTTACAATCAGCCAAGCAGATCCAACCCAGATGCCAGTTTGGGCCCAAGGCATCGCCGGTGGAAGAAGTGGAGGCCAAAGGCCGTCAATTTCGGAAAGGCAAGGCCTTGAAATTGGGAGAACTGGGTAGGCGGCCAGTCTCTAAAAGCTGGGTCTAGAGGGTTTCAAGAGCAGAGTTAGGCGAAAATGGGTCACTGGGTTTTGGAGTCTTGGATCGAATGGGGTTGCCTGCAAGGGCATGGGACTGTGGGTTTATGGACACGGTCGTGGTGGTGGAGAGATGGCAGAGGGTGGTTCTTGCTAGTGTGAGAGGCTTTAGGAGGAGGAGGAGGAGGAGGAGGAGGAGGTGGTTTTAGGAGATGGAAAGAACAGGGGAGGCTGAGAAACAGAGAAGGACAGAGCGCGTGACTACATTGGGCATTTCGAAATTGTTTCCGTTTCCATAATTGGTTGACAGGCTTTGGAGAAAGACAGAGAGAGAAGGTTAAAGTCACCGTTTTTCATTGGTTCGAACAAGCTTTACAATGACCAAAAAAAAAAAAAACAAGCTTACACGCCAACACGGCAACATCCACAAGTTTGATTTGACAGTGCAAAAGCAGAGCCAGAGGAAAACCTGTTTGACCATCGCGTACAAGAAAACATCGCCGTCAAATCTATGCTTTCCTGTTAAGAGTCCAATCAACAAACTGACAATCAATTAATGACCTGTTGACAAAGGCCAATGAGAAAACAAATCACCTATAGGCTATACTGTAAGAATTATATAACATCCTAAAATGACAATGGACCAGGCCCAAGAAAGGTTTGAACTAGAAAAATTACAGATTATTTGTCGGATTAAATTCCTGAAACAGAATATGCGATGTATAGACTGCATCCATCGTTTTCCACACGTTAGAAGACTAGTTTAGTCCGGACACGAGTGTTTGCGAAGAAAGAATTTTGCCGGCACCGATACTTAGGTAAAGCAGTATCAACTTTGTTCGGCAAGTCTTGCACCAAAGGCAAATCATCGAGCCAATCACCGTAAATCTGGTTTGGTCTTCTTGCGTCCTTTCCATCTCTGTAAGCACTTCTAGCTCTGTGCTTCTTCATTTGAAGTAAGACCCTTCGCTGTCGCGAGAGGAGGCACGTCGTTGATATGAAGAGGTTGAGGTTGAGGTTTTCTAGTGACAACCGAGGCCGTTTGCACCGCACCTCCTTCAAATTGTCGGCCAGGCGACGGCAACTTTGATAATTAAGAAAGCTCACACCAGGTAACAAATCAAATGACCAATTATAAATACAACGAGATGCCCACGATATTCTCCCTTTATTTATACTCTCAACTATTGATTTTACTCCTTTGAGCAGACCAATCGGCTACTTTTTTATTAAGCATCCAGATGATACATCAGCCACTAGTAGTAAATCTCCTTGCCTTAGTCCTCTTGTTGGCTCAATTTTTCCAGCCATCTTTCCCTTTACAAGTACAGAATAGTTAACTGATCTAACATGAACCCTAACCCACCCTCTCCAAACATCACTGTAATTCAATTTCCTCGAGAAAGTCGTATTAGAAGGTCATTCTGAAGTAGTCCTTTCTCTTGTTAGATCGAACATTTATGAAAAATCACTTTCAAGCATGTGAGAAAGATTGTGGCGGTTTTTCTTTTTCTTTTTTTTTTATCGGTCCTACTCTATCTCTCACTTACGATACACACTCAGACTTGCGCCATGTCTCTTGCAGGGCGTGGGCGTCGAAACCCACATCTTAAACTACGCGACTTCACCCCTGCCTCCGTGAAGGTGGGGATTTGAACTCCTCACCTCCCTCTTCTCAAGAGAGAACGGTGGCCACTGGGGTAAACCCTCAGTGATTTTATGGTAATTTTTCAATTGCTATTTTTTGATAGTGTTTGCTTGAAGAGTGTCTAACTCTAATAGAAACAATATCTCCTCTATTGATAAGCCAATCTAAATAGAGTACTTCTTAAACGAATTCATGTTTGCATAGATTGTACATTGCATTGCTCCGTAGTGCGCCAATATGGAGCGTTAAATAGTTTGAAGGCAAACAATATTCCTCCAGAGACGGAGTATAACAAAAGTGGGATCAGAATGATAAGAAAGCCAGTCAAGATGAAATCGTGAAAAGTTTGTAAAGCTGCAAAGGAGATGAACTTGTTACCGAATAAATTTGAGCTCCATTTTGAGCTCCTAAAGATATTTAATTGGATCCAATCTGACACAAATTTTATGTTATTGAGTTATGTGCTGGGCGAGAGAACTAGTTGATCCCGAATTTTTCATGAAGAACTGCCAATAAATTGTTGATAAGAACAGGATGATCATGCCATTCGTATCCTGATTCAGTGAGTATTCGAGATCGGGATCTTCTATTTTGACCCTTTTTTAAAGCTTTGAACAAATACAAATAAGGGGACAAAACAACGTAGCCATTACATAAAGCTTTGCCTATCCTAGACAGCATCAACTGGACTAGAGTCCCTTCTGATAGGATTGTAGATCAGCAGTATTCGTTAGTCTTCCATAACTTCTGGGCGAATCTAGGTTTCAACCACCGCCTACCGGTCCTTGACCATTGATGATCAATGCCGATAGCCTGCCAATCAGTCTCAGATCATCATTGATTAGTCTTCCTTGGTCGAGCCTAGGTGATCATCAGTATTTTTCCGGATCAGCGCCAACCCATCATAGTTGCCTTCAATCGTGAGAATGCTTCTAGTTGGTCCCTCATAGCCTTCAATTGTCGATCTCTGCTTGTGTCACTTTGATCCTCATTAGCCCACTCTAAAACGTATAAGAAAACTTGGACACAATTCAACAGAGTCTGGGGCAAACAACATGAAAAGAAGTGTCTTCACAGGACATTTGTGAATTGTTAGTAACAGATACACACATGTCCATCAACAAAAATTCCGAGTCACAGCTGCATGCGGTGCACTCGACAATGTCGCTTCCATAAGCAAACCCGAGATATCCTTTTCGCGCAGCTACAGACACCATCCCCTTAAATAGAACTGTCACAACATTATCCAGTTCCAACTCAAATCATATACAGTCTGTTACGACAGAGAGTGACTGCGATTGGAAACGAGGGCCAAGCATTCCATAAAATTGATAACTGGTTTTTGCCTCGAGTTGCACAGTCCGACCAAAACCAATCTGACTCAAGAATGGGGAAAAATACAAGCTTTGCAGTTTCACAATTCACTCCACAAGCATGTCAAAAAATTGAAGGGGATAACTTGCCGGCAACATAGTCGAAAACGAATTTTATGTGAGACAGATAGCAATAGAAATGAATATCTTTTCACGAACTTGATACAACGGAAAAATTAATCTGAATATTCTTGAACTAACCCGAAACCTGGTACAGATGAATATGCACGTATTACTCAAGAAGCTACTCCTAGCACGATTTCGGCTACCTTATTGACAAAAGCAAAAGCGAAACAATAGTGTCGCGATCAGCAATGCTTGTTACGACCAGCATCACCGTTCAATATGAATTTTGTAACCCTTGAACTGTATATACTTTTCTGCACAACAATACACGAACCTTGCTTCAACAATCCGCAAATTGAATCAGAGAGAAAGACTCTCTGAATTAACAGTCGTGTCCTGAGACATATATTCCTTTTCGACTATCCATCTCATTTTGTCTTCTCTTTTCATATTCTTTCTGGTGGATGAAGGACAAACTAAGGCCACTGGTTGTTACAAGCTGGACATGGAAGAACCGGCATGTATAGGCTGAGATTGAAACCCATTCACCGAGTCCTGAAATGCCCATGAAGAGATGAGATGATGGGCAATAGCGAATGGCCCCGGGAAGAACATAGGAGCGAGTTCCCCCCTTTCGACATTGAAATCTGCAGACAGACTTTGCCCTTTCTCGACTCCCTTGCACATCTGGATTACCTTTGCCGCTGCCGTTTGTTGTGCCTTCTTGTATTCGGCAACCATCAATGCTTTCTTCACGTCTTCTCTACTGTGCCACTGGGCATCTGATAGAACAGATAAATCTAATGCTATGTTTGGGACACCAAGGTGAAGAAAATGTTGAGAGAAAAACATCACGAATTTCAAGGTCTCCCTCCTCTCTCCCCTCCCAAAAATTTCACAAATCTAAACTATCCCACTCAAATTTTCATTCCCGTCATCTTCTCTCCTTTACATAACAGAGCCCAAAGCTTCCCATTTATGCCAATAAATTGTGACATTTCATAGCTAGAGGTAATCCATTAGCATGATATGTACAAAACAAAATTTTGAAAGCAGTTATCTGTGAAAGCTCAGAATCATAAAGAGAAACAAAATTGTCCACCTTACATTTCTCTGCAGCTGAAAGATTAACCTAGCACGTCATGTATGTGTGCGCATTCAAGATACCCATGATGCAATATATACTTCTGGCAGATCATAAGGCCAAAGAAAAATCAAAATTCCAACCATATCCTGAATGTCAAACATACCTTCCAACTCTTCTTTGTTGACGTTTATTTCCTGCGATTTTGCATACGCAAAGAATCCCACCATCAACTGACATGGCATGCTACTTGGTCCAACTAGGAAATAATAAAACAGAAGGATAAATAAAGAGAAAGGCAGTAATAAACACTTCAATGAAGATGCGACTAAAAGAATTACACCACAATTAAGCACATTGATTTTTGAAGACGAGGCAAAGCATGCATATCCTAACAGTTAATATGATTTTCCACCCAACCGATACATGCATAAAACTTTGCATCACCATCTATGAAGATATTTAAGAAACTCCACAATCCCAGGGCTTTTGGATATATTGCCGCACTGTTTGCATGTTTCCCATCTCTCTGTGACTCTATTACCCCCTTTTCATTGAACTTTGTTGATACTCAATGTTTCTTTAAAGCATCGTACAATATATAGCACCAACTTTTAAATATCAGAGGGTACACATGTTTATTTGGTGGCATCATTTAGGATGTTGAGAGAGTACATTTTAGGTGACAATGTCTCCCTTCAATTATCGATTGCCAGAGTGTTTGCTAGAGTTAGATCGACCAAGGATATCCCAAAACTCTCTAATAAGCTGGAGAGTCTTTTTATTTATCAAGTGAATCTGAAATGTTTCATTAGAATCATTCTTCAATCAAGGCTTTAACATGCACTTGCACCGCACATGTACTTCTCTTGCAGAGACTGTGATTACAATTTTATCACGGTAGATATAGTATAACATTGATTAAACCTTTCTGTCTGCAAAAGAGGTGATTTTAACTAGACAAGAATATTGTCACGCCCCGACCCTCGAGCACGCGACAACCCCTATTTCACTTAGGTCAATTGAATGCGATGTCCTAGGACTCGTCGCCAACCTTTCATTTTATCTTTTAATTATGCATGCGAAAGCGACAACAATCACCAAGTCATAACAACAAATAACAGGGATAGTAATAACAATCAACAACAGTCATGCCAAAGCGCAATTTAATTTATTTACTTGATTAACCCCAAGGAAACACATTTACAAGCCCTTCAAGGGAACCTTTCCTCACAAGCCTACCAAAAAGATACTAGGCTGGGGGTTAATCTACTCCGTCCAAAAGTGGGTCATCCAAAAAGAACAGGTGGCATGTCCCTCAAGTACTATCAAAATAACGGGATGGCAGGTCAAAATAGGGCGAGTCGGGATCATGCTTTGACGGTTGTAATCCGACGAGTACACAGGATCAGGGTTGGTCTCAGGACACTCCACTGACCCGTTAGGTGGGTCAATATCCATAGGGTCCCGGACCTCTTGCCCAGAGGCCCCATCTAGAGGACCATCGAAGCCCCTCAAAGGGCCGTACAGGTCCTTGCCCTCACGAATGAACCATGCCTGGAGCTGATGAGAGACCCACATAGCTAGACCCTCATCCACCCACACAGTAGACAAGTGGCGCTCAAAAAGATGAGGCTTGCCGGGAAAACGATGGGTAGTAATAATACTATCCATATCCTGCGGCACCCCAAACCGCCTCGAGTGGTTTGCCATTCTAAGGCCCTAAAAAACAGTTGACAACAACGAATGAGATATAAATCTCAGTAAGTTAACGACCTAAGCCTCGTTTAGGAAGTCAACTCGCCTCCGGTGCACCTAAAATATGCAGCGATATATTGATGGCAGATCAATAGCAAAGTGACCCTCACTTTGCATTAACTATATACAGGAGTAGGAAATTCAATCCAACATAAACAAACAAGCCATCGAATAACCGCAGGCTTCTTTACCTTGCCTTGGCACACACCTTGCATGATATAAGCCATCATGTGCCACAAATAATGCAATAAGCATATAACATAATAAGAACACTTAGCAAGCTTTCTCATGCACAATGCACTCATGCGTGTTCTAATTATTACAACTACTCAGGGCCACGGCACAACCCAAGGGTTGGCGATCTTCCGGCATGATCGGGCATTGTCCCGCCCCATCGGGCACGGCAACGTTTGAGACCCCCGCAACAGATGGCATTCCATAAAGGAGCATCGGTCCGGCCTCAACTGCAATTCAGCACCCAAACCCCCGCTAGGCATCCAATAAAAAGAAAAATCGGGCATCGTCCCCAAACTCTTGTTGGGTGACGGGTTCCTTTATGTGACTACACGAGCACAACTACCACTTAAGCCCATTTTATTTCTCAACAATTAGCTAATGTAGACGTGGTTCGTGCTCCCAATAATAAACTACTGCAACTTTTGTACATAAAAATGCAGCAAAATAATCACATGTGGTCACGTACATACAATTAACCAGTTGAAATAGGACATATTAACCTGAAACCTCGGGGTTTACCATTTATATGTCTACAAAAATCCTTTTTTTTTCCTTTTAAATTAGCAAACAAGGTTTCACATTGGGCAAATATTTTTCTTGGCAAAGCAGGCTTTAAATAACATGAAACGTACATAGAATTTTCATACAACTCGAGTATAAATCATATATAAAACAGCACTTATCATCACAACGATAACCTATCAATCATTTTTCGATAACTTATCGCCTGTTTGGCAATAGCTTATCATCCACTTATCGATAGCTTATCACCCCTTTGGTGATAGCTTATCACTCCTTTTTCCGATAGCTTATCACCCCTTTGGTGATAGCTTATCAACTTTTTCTCAATAACCTATCGCGATAGCCTATCAATTCCACCTATCCCTTATCGCGATAGCTTATCGGGTAAACTACAATTAATTATCACTAATCGAGATTAACAATAACTAAACTACCACTATTCAAGTTTAACGCCCTAATCAAGGGATTAGGAAATTAACTCACTCGTTAGTGATGCCGATTGCAAGAGAACGACGGCGGTGGTGCTAGTGACGAGTGGCTCCGCTTGGAAATAGCGAGGGGCGACGGCAGCTCATGGCGAGGAGAGAGGAGAGCGCCGGTGGTTTGGTGAGGGCGCCCGTGAGGAAGAGAGAGAGAGAGAGAGAGAGAGAGAGACAGAGAGATGGTTGGCGGTGGTGGCTTGGACAGGCGGCACAAGTGGAGGACGGCATACAGATGGTGGTGAGGACGGCTCAAAGCAGCAGCGGTGGGAGGCGGTGGTGATGCACGGCGGCGGTGATGCACGGCGGCAAGGGGGCGGCAACGGGGAAAAATCAAGAGGTAAAGATGAAGAACAAGAGAGAAAATGAGAGAGAGAAAAGAGAGAGGAGGGGGCAGACGCAAGAGGGAGTGAGGAGAGAGTGAGTGAGAGAAAACGAGAGATATTTCTCTTTGGAAAAGCTTCTTCTTCAAGCCAAGTTCAAGTTCCCAAAAATTCATCATTTCCCCTCATTAATATCCAAGACTTCCACTCCTCCTTTGTCACTTCTTATCTAATGCAATGGCAAAATGTTCTTTTCGCAAAGTATAGTATAAAATACTATACACGTATATGGACTAGAATTTTGTACGGACTCGTATAAATCAAGTTTTGGCTTAAAAGAATAGAGAATGGGCTAGAATGGCTCATGGGCTAGATTGGGCCCACTTGGGCTTGGTTGGGCCCAAGGTGGCCAAACCTCAATAGGCTTGAGGCCCATTGGGCCTTCGTCTGGCCACTCCTTCGTGGGCTCCAATTCTCGGCCCGTTAACCCCTTTGGTTAGTATCTCATGAGTGATCAAATCAAGGCGAGGATTGACTAATAGTACCTTGATAAAATCTCATCATTTCATATATCACAAAAATGGGTCAAATTTTCATGATATCACAAATATAAAATGCAAGGGGAAGATAGTGACATTCAATAACAACGAGAGCAACAAATCTAGATCCGACTAGGTGAGGACAGCTACATGGACTTTATCACACAATCATGCTCTATTGGATACAATGTCGGCCATATGCTCCAAACATTCGAGATAAAGTTTTGAAAACTATGACAATCAAACGTATTACTAAATGTCTACAACTTAATGAAAAAATGAATTTATCTATAAAAACCCATCTTTGATTCTTTTAGAGTCTAAATAAGGAATTTGGAAATCCATTAAGAGGTGCAAGAGGAAATACCATTATACTCTTTTTAGACCAATCACCAAAGCATGCCTACTAGATGCAATACCTTTACATCATAAAAAGTCTTAGGAAGGCCAAAAGATCATAGCTATCTATTCTCCAATGGAGCGTCTTTCTTTATTTGTATGCCTGTTATTCACTCAGTGCAGAAATACAAACAAGTAGTCTCCTCAATCATCTATAGGTCACAAAATGGTGATCAAGGTTTCAATCATCAACTCAAGATTACTTAATACACTCTGTCCCAAGACCCAATGTTGGTTGTTTTATTATTATTATTTTTTTTTTTGGGGGGGGGGGGGGATTGTTGACTCCACAGTACGATAACATATTGAATCTTACCGAAATCTGAGTCAGATCACACCAACTCAAGTGATTAACTAGCATAAGACCAATCATTTGACATGGATTATCCATGTTATACCTGGCCATGGCTGAGAACTGTGGTAGACAACCTCTCCCACTTCAATTCCAGTCTCTTCCCATGTTTCCCTTCTCACCGCTTCTTCCAAGCTTTCTCCTGGCTGAAAATTAGCAGACTCGAGAATTTAATCTACCAGTCATAGAAAGGCAAGGATCTCAAACAACCAACAAAGTCACAGATCTAATGATTGAGATTTCGAAGATTCATCCATCTACCAGAAATCTATCCATCGAACCAGAAAATAACTGCACGGATGATCTCAATTCAAGGAGAAGATGAGTCATATAGAGGAGATCTTCTACAAGGGAGAAAGACTCGAACTACTACATACAACCAAAGTGATCACACATTCAAAATTAGGACCTTGTACATGGGAATATCAAAATGGGCCAAGTGTACCTCAATGAATCCAGCCAAGCAACTCCACATTCGGGGTACAAACCTTGAATGCTGGCTTAAAAGCACACGGTCATTTTCCTTATCAATAATTAACATGATAACAACCTGCAGTAATACAACATTTGCACGAGCAAATCGATCAGGGATCTAGACGCACAGCATGGTCCTTGACAGATAATAGACAGTTCAAGTTTCAGTCCAGAGTATACCGGATCAACCCGAGGGTATGTCCTCTTTTTGCACAGCTCGTTCACACATTGCTTTCTCCTTCCTGCTTCCATGGGGACTGTTTTTCCCCCACAGCGTCCACAATAACGAGATGTACCATGCCATTCCAGCAATGCTCGAGCCTAATTAAATGCCAAATTCAGCTTATATGCAAACAGAGTGAAGGAAATAAAATAGAAAAATGACTTCAGCAAATAGATTAATCTCAGAGAAATTGATGATTAGCCATTTCTGGTAGAAAGTTTAAAAATGTTCTCTATAGATTAAAATAGTCACTATATTTCAGTGATTTTATAATCAAGTAAAATTTTGATTTCAATCACCCGAATGCACAAAAGTCACAATTTTTTTGAAATCGACGCAATTTTCCAGCGAAGTGCTAACATGGCGAGGTGGCCAATTTCCAAACGCCTGCTATTGCCAAATCATGTCCAAAGCAATTCCAATTCATGTCCGTAAGTCTCCGAAATCAATTTCCAATAACTAAAGAAACCCAACAGTAATGCATCACCAGCTTCAAGAAATCACAGTCACATCACTTACATGACCAGCAATGGCCAATTCACCCATCGCGTGTTGATCGTCCCAATCAGTGGCCACCATCAGCGTCCTCAGCTCCACAAAGCAGAACTTCTCGCCGCCAACCTCAGGCAGCAACTTGGCCTCTGCAGCAACATCAACCGCCCAATACACCACGTCTTCCGCAGACTCCGAACCCAGATAAACCAACGAGTCATAGCTCAAATCGATCCCACAATTCGCCAAGAAAAGCTTGCAATCAGCCAAGCTGATCCAACCCAGATGCCAATTTGGGCCCAACGCATCGCCAGTGGAAGAAGAGGAGGCCAAAGGTCGTCCCTTTCGGAAAGGCAAGACCTTGAAATTGGGAGAACTGGGTTGGTGGGTGGTCTCTAACAGCTGGGTCTTAAGGGTCTCGAGAGCAGAGTTAGGAGAAAATGGGTCACCCGGTTTTGGAGTTTTGGACCGTATGGGGTTGCCGGCGAAGGCATGGGACTGTAGGTTGATGGACATGGTGGTGGTGGCGGTGGTGGTGGACAGATGGCAGAGGGTGGTTCTTGCTAGCGAGAGAGGCTTTAGGAGGAGGAGGTAGTTTTTGGAGATGGAAAGAACAGGGGAGGCTGAGAAACAGGGGAGGAGAGAGAGCATGACCGCATCTTTTTCACAAAAATGTTTTTTGGGGCTTTGTAAAGAAATTTTCCAATCCCAAAGTGGGTTGATAGCCTTTGGAGAAAGACAGAGAGAGAAGGTCAGGGTGGGTGGTGAATCAGACTCCTGGAGAGTGACACCTGTCCTTAGTGTCCGGCTTCATGATTTTTTTGTTTTCGGTCAAATCCTACTTCATGTCAAAATCATCATTTTCATCACCGGGATAATTATTTATTCATTATAACCAAACAAAAAGAAAAGTATAAGTTAAGTTCACTGAAACGAATGGTATATAGTTAATCTACTGTTAACATGACATTGGCGCGATTACTTTTCGTCTCAAGAATGCCAAGCCCAGAGACGATGATGTTTGAATAGTTTGATGGAGGCTCCACCAAAAGAGAATGGTCCAATGGCGGCACCAAAATGAATCATTGGACCACGCATTTTCATGGTTCTAACAAAGTACACAGCAACACGGCAACATCCACAATTTTGATCCACAGTACAAAAACAGAGCAAGAGCATTTATATCCTGTTTGGCCCTCTTGTGCAAGAAAAAGATCGCTGTCAAATTTGAGATTTTCCCATTATAATTCCAATCGATGAGCTGACAAGCAATCAATGACCTATTGACAAAGGCCAATGAAAGAACAAATCACCTATACTGCAAGAACTATATCACATCCTAAAATGATCGCCAACGGAACCGAAGACAGTTCGAAACAGAAAAGCTACGGACCATTCACCAGGTTAAACTCCTGAAACAAAAATATGTGATGTACAGACCGCATCCTTCATTTTCCACACACTAGAAGACTTGGTCTAGTTTAGGCACAAAGTGTTTGCAAAGAAAGAATTTTTGCGGCGCTGAGATCCAGGCGAAGGAGTATCAGCTCTCTACTTTGTATGGCAAGTTTTGCTCCAGGGGCAAATCGTCGAGCCAGTCACCATAAATCTGATTGATCTTCTTGTGTCCTTTCCATCTCAATAAGCACTTCTTGCTCTGTGCTTCTTCCATTGAAGTAGGACCCTTCGCTGTCATGAGAGAAGGCCCGTCATTGATATGAAGAAGCTGAGGTTGAGGTTGAGGTTTTGTAGCGACGACCGAGGCCGTTTGCACCGCATCTCCTTCGAATCGTCCGCTAGGCGACTGCAACTCTGATAATTCAGAAAAGCTCACATCAGATAACAAATCACTAACAACCAGAGTTCAATGTTTCATATTTGAGCAATATGGTTGCACTGAAATGCTTGCTTTTGCAAGGTGATGTCTTTGACTTGATTGAAAAAAGGTTAATCATTTTTGCTATCATAGATAAAAGGTTCCACCAAAGCATTAATTCAAGTAGAGAGAAAACCTCAAATATCTGAGGCTCGAATGGACCAAATTTGCATCGTGGGAGTGCTACACTATGGAACATACTTAACTCTCTAGTTTAGGCACCACAGTATTGAAGAAATGCAAACATGATCACTTCCCATGACTGTATGATGTCTGCCGCACATTATGGTCCACCACTTGGATTTTTCTTCATTTTGCTTCTGAAGAAAAATGGAAGCGAACAGCGACATGGAACAAAAGACAATGTCCGATAGAATCAGTCCTGTCTAAATCATTGCCTATTTACAATATGGGTCCCCAGAAGACAGGTAATCACCGAAGTTTTCTAAGACAAGTATCGCAAAACTAATCTCATTGCCCGTATTAATAACTTATAAAAGCATTGTCTGTTGATGCTGTGCACCCTGCATCAGTAAAGCTCAACAAAACAGATGGAACTTCTAAAGGTTAAAGATGTAGACGGAGCTAATCAAGATCATATACCTGCTAGACCATGCGCAAAGTGACATTTCTCACCAAAAGGACATTGACCTGTTATCTCCCACTTAGTACACAACTTCGTTTTCCAGTAAACAGGTTTCGAAGTTACTCTGCCATCCGCTCCAACATTGGGCCGACTAACATCCGACTGACTAGGACCAGTTCCATGCCCCATTGGCATTCCAGTGGTTCCAATGCATATCGCCGAGGTCTCCCGAAACCTCCCGGAATCATCTCTAAACTTAGCCGGGTCCTCGTGAAGAAAGTTGCATCTATCCCCATAAGGACACTCCTCCCCATTATAGAACTTCTTGCATAGCTTCATCCTATGTATAATTTTCTGGTCATCCTCCCAACTCCCGGAGGATTTATTATCCTCCTCGCGCATGCTGACAAGCTCCTGCCAATTGGGCGGCGGCTGCCGCATATCTTCGACGCCATGAGCGAAATTGCAGTTCTCCCCGTTCCGACACATGCCAATTTTGAACTTGGCGCACATCCGGGTCTTCCAGAAAATGTTGGTCGCTCCCTTATTGACGGGAGGGTTAGGCCTCGGATTCGATGCCGTAGAGCTCGACCGGTTGTCCTCAAAGTTCCTGGGTCTCTTTAAGGGAGGGGCCAGTTGATCGAACTCCGAATTCACATCGAATTCCTCGCTTTTCAATTCGAATTGGGACCAATACCCGGCCGCGTCGCCGCCGTTGACACAATGGAGCATCGCAGCCGGCATGAGCGGAAGCCCGGGTTCTGAAAAATTCATGGCGGACGGAACCTCGCAAACTCTCAGCAACCAAAAAGCCTCCCTATACCGAAAATCTGGCAATTCGCCAAATCAAAACGAATGCCGGAACCCAAAAAAGAACGATGCTTTCCGACACCCAAAAGAAGCCCGAGAACAGAAACAACAAAATACCCAGCGATAAGCACAAGCCCCGGATTGATCTTTAACGAAGGGAATCGCCCAGAATTCAGGATGAATTCCAAACCCGAGCCCTGCCCAGAACGATCAGAACAGTGAGAGAGCGTATCAGAGAGAGAACCCACGGAAATTTTATAGCGGAAACCCGGCGAATTCCCAAAAGAATCAACGAACCCAAATTGAACTCGAGCTCCGAAGACACAAGGAGGAGAGCAAGAACAACAACGAAAGACGCAACCTTGAGAACGTGGGCGTCACACAATGTGAGGGTCGCACGCTGTACAACACAAAAAACAAAGAATCGGAGGGGCAAAAAATTTATGGTGGGAGGCCAGGGGGGGCGGAGGAGAGTCAAACCCTAGCCGCCTCGCGGAGCGCCCCGCAAACCCTAGCGGGACGGCGAAGAAGAATCCTCGGAAAACCCTAAGTCGGCGCGAGGCGCAGGCCAACCACTACGCGAAGGAGAAATTTCCCAAAACCCTAGAATTACGGGGTTAACCCTAATCAGTGCTTAACCCGCCTAATCCCCGGGGTGGAGGGGGGGATTAGCGATCGATGGCGTGGCGCATCCCGATTGGCTCGCCTCCGCACCCTTCCTTTGGATGCAAGTTTTGGTCCACCCTCCAAAGAAACAAAATCTGTTTTTGACATCAACTTGGAAACTCCTGTGTGCGCGCATGATAGGAAAGGAAAAATTGGTCAAATCCGTCGCACTTTCCAGATTTAGATTATAAATTTTGTTAATGCGATATCTTTTTGTATATTCATCGATATCTATACCTATCAATACCGATCACGATTGATATCGACCGTTTAATATATCCGTCCATCCTCCAGTTTGTGGCTCGTGATATGACAACAGTGTCTTAAAATGGCTGTAGATATGCATTGGGGTGGGCAGTTGTTCCTGCAGAAACACTCGGAGGAGCATCGCTCTTCGATTTTAATCTGCTGTTAACGATCAAATTTATATGGTAGTGGGCTGGACTCCATGCATAGGTGTGGGGCCATTTCTTTTCTAATTGGGCCGGTCGATGTCCATACAACTTGGCCCATAGAAGATGATAATCATATTCATGACTCTATGGGACAGTTGAATTCTTCTTTCTGAAAGCAAAGTATCGCTAACTTGATGTTCTGAACGAATTGCTTCTCGCTAGTTTTTCTTGGACCTTGAATTTGTGTATCATCTAATTTTAATTTATTCCGGTCAAAGTAGTATTATATCCACCACATCCAAGTACAATGTATGATATTGACAATCGGCTTAGATGAGCGAACGATATATATATTTAACAGCTCGAATAATTTGTCTCGAAAAATTCACGGATGTCAATTTCGTGTTGACCAATGTGACGAATAGAACTTGCACAGAAGTGAAAAGTACTAACAAAATGAAAAACCCAATAACAATTTATAAAATTTGAGAGGGAGGGAGGGAGCTAGAAGAGGAGGGGACCATCTTTATTTATATAAAACCAATCGATGGGATTACATAGTGAGCTAACTCTCTCTCTCTATCTCCCTTTCACAGACGCTGAGGTGATACCACAAAGGGGTTTTACATAAATTGTTAGCCATGAGATCATGCGTCAACGTTAGAGGCACGCTTGAAGGAGTTCCTCCTTGCTGTGGCCAAAACAGTTTTGTCAGCCACTATGAAATATGCTGCTCCTGCCACTGCACATTGCATCGATGCCAAATGTTCAGTCTAATAGTTCCACAGACTAAATTTTATAATTCGATGTAGCGTATATGAATGGTATCTGGGTGTTTTTAAGGGTGTTAACCTGTGGAGATTATGAGAGCTTGAGCTGTGTGATTCAGATTGGCTCTTGCCCAGGGCAACATCCTCACACTGGCCATCTGCAGGTTTAACATATAATTTTAGATAGAATATGGCAATTCCCAAAGTGGGTCAGGAAGATTAGATTTATTAGTAATCTCGTCTTTTGAAAATCCACGAATTTTAGGGCAAAAAATAGTACAAAAGGTTGTGAAGAAGTATTGAACTTTAGACTACATACAGTTGGGATGGCTGTTGCAATGCTTGCAACAACAGCTGCTTTGGCTCCTGCCATCACTCCCTCTGTTTTACAATGCAAATCATCGAAGAACTTAAATTAGATAAAATATCATCAAGCAGGTAGCAACTTATTCAACGAACACCCAGAAAAAAAAAAAGCAAATAGCTTCTGGGTAGCCACTATCAAAACCCTTCATGACATGATCTTGCACTCACAGTCATTTGCATATTATTCAGTTATAAGAGCTAAAAAGGATGCATTCTCAAAGCATCCAAGAAGAAGAGGACTAATATATCCATCATAATCAATAATTACCATGAGCACATTGCTTGGCCATGGAATAGCTGGTCCTCTCAAGGGGTGACTGAGCTACATTTTTCGCCATTATCAAAGAATCAACAAAATAAAAAGCAAAAACAGCACTGGATTTAGAAAAAAAAAGGAGAAGATTTCTTTTGGGGAAGTTTGCTTCTGATATTGAAGGCCTTGCACGAACTGGAAGTGATAATGGGAGGGTGCTATTTATAGTGGAAAATGAGACTTGAAAGGAGTAGGAAGAGATAGCCCCAGGTGTTGGGATGGAGAGTTTGATGGTTTTGCACTTGACTCTTACTTTCACACAATCACGGTGGCTTGTTTTTCACTAGGGTTGTCGGTTCAGTTTCCAAAATGCCCCTGGTTTTGGCACAAATAATTTCAGATCCAACAGTGCCCAAGTTCTCATTGTTTAAAGCTAAACCGGCAGAATTGAGTGGATCAACAGTCTAGTCACCGGATGGTGCCTTTGTGCCTTCTTCTTAACATGAACAAAGTACAAAGCTGCAAGAAAAAAAAGTAGAAGAAGAAAATCCACCCTTCATGGCACACAGATGGCTCTTGCATTTGCTTAATTCAAGGCTGCCAATATTGTACTTTCTCATAAATTTTTCTTTGTTATGATTATGATTATGGAACAAGTACAAGCTATTGTGTATCCCCAGAGAGAAATTCTTGCCCCCCACGCGAGTCATGCACAAACCTATGTGCCACCCCAACGCAACTCAGCTTAATGATGGGCCAAAATAAGAGCTTAAAAAAAGCACTCACTCGGGTTAAATCATACAAAGCATCGAGTCAATATTGGTTCACCAACCCACCATAATGCTCAGTCAAGCTGTATCATCCATCAATAAATTGAAAATCCACCTTACCGTCGCAAAAGCATGAAAGTGTTACTAGAAAATCTTCGCAAAACAAGGAGGGTAAAATGAAAATAAAACTGTACTTGTTTGCTGATATAGGTGGGATGGATTAGTCATAATCAACAGGCACTCCAAAGGAGAAGAAGCCAAGTTTCTGACTGATCATTGATCAGGTACAACTCAAAAACAAAGGAGAAACACAAAAAGAACAGTAAAAGAGGTAAGAAAACCATGGGCATCGAGATCTGCTCACGTTATCCATAAAAGAGATCATTTCACTGACACGGTGATCCGTAAAAACTGGGGTTCTTGAGGAGTTATATGTTATTATATTTTCTGCTTTTCCGAAAGTTACTCTACTTTCTTTTTGGTCCTCCCTGAAGAAAGTGCAGTCCTGTGCAGGCAAGCCACAGGTTCCTTTTAAAACCACGGGTGGCCTTTCGTTCATCTGCCTCGGGTTTCATGCAACCGCAGCACACGTGTCCCAAAATCAAGGGACCACTCCATTTTTTTCTTTATGAATTTCCAGGGTTTGGTTGATCCACTGTTATCCGAAGCTCCCTATGTAGTAAAAGGGAGAAAGATGCCGATGCTTTGGAACACTCTTTGACCCAGAAGTTGCTGAGTGGACTTCAGTTTAGTTGATCACTCTAATCACATGTCACAAAATAGTTGAGTCATGTAGTGAAAGCCTATTGTGCATAGTTTGGGCTGAACTAAATATAGATGCCTATGATACAGCTACGATATGAAGTGTTTCTAATTTATGGTCAAAATTGATTCAACACAGGCTCAGAACTAAATCGGTTATGTATAGTTAAAGGTGAGCATAGGATCTGATTTAACATGATAGTGGCCAGAATTGGCCTGATTGGTTTGGTTTGGATCTAGTTCGGGAGAGAATCTATTTACAATGTAGTTTCGGAAGCCAAGACCCAATTCGTATTTCGGTTCTAAGGTTGGAATCATCGGCTCTACTTGGAAAATCAATCCAACAAGGCCATTTCTCGGATTGAACCGATTTTTGCCTTTTTTCTTGGAAAAATAGTCTTGCATTTATCAAGATTTGAAGCTTGGTTAGCACCGTGAAGAAATACTCTGATGACCACTTATGAAGATGAGTTTTCTTGTTTGAAAGATGCGATTTTAAATATTCTATGGTAACGTCTTACGTTTTTGCTTGAGAAAAGAAAAATGATCGGTTCTCGGACCTATTCTGAAATCAGTCTATTCGTTAGGGTTTGTTCTCAGTCATAGGCTCGGAATCGATTCATCTTAAAACCACTCACACTCATTGAACGGTTATTCAGTGCTTGTCATACAACTTATAAAGTCGCAATACTCATTTTCATTTTCATAGTTGAGGCTGTCGGAGAAAACTTATATCAATCAGCTTACGAGTGTCACCGGAGAAATGCAAGTTTCCCTACAATTATGGCATTTGGATTGGTTCAAGACCGTATCAAACCATGTGCTAAATGTACCCTTTTCTTTTCGGTTTTTTAAGCATACCCCTCTCTCCTGCACCTCAATTGGATGTACACCACAATATTTACACATTAGTTCACCCAATAATTTTTTTTTTCATTTTTTGAGTAGACCCCTGTGCCCACATGCAACAACACGACACGTGAAGTTGACAAGTAAAGAATGAGATAAACGAGAATCCCCACATAAAACGAATTAAATGGGAAGTGACTGCTAGGAAATTGGTTACAAGACAATGTAAGAAATTTTCAACTGCAAAGCTTTCATGAAAAAATATAGATAAACGATGTGATATTACTTTAACATAGAAATTAGAAGTGAGATATTTAGGGAGAATTACCAAAAAAATTATAAGCTTATTGCAATTATACCAATTCAATTTTAAACATTTTTTTGCCGATTAAGTTTTAGACTTTTTGTATTTGTGACAATTTAGTCAATCCGACTAGTTTTTTTAGGAAATTATTGACATGGACACTGGCCTTCTTACGTGACACGATTAGCGATGACGTGTACAATTTTAAATAGTATTTTAATAATTTTTTTCAAACTTTTTTTCATTTCTTTTTTTTCTTCCCTTCTTCATCTGGCTAGTCACCGGACCTTGGCGACCAACCAGAGGCAAGGGCTGATGAGGTTGACCTTGCCGGCCTGTAGCAAGGGTGAGCCTTGCCCGTGGCGGCCCTCACCTCTAGCCAATCGCCAGACATTGGCAACTAGCTAGAGGAAGAAGGGGAAAAAAAGGGAAAGAGAAATACAAGAAAAAAAAAAGAAAATGAAATAAATAAATAAATAATTTGAAAAAATATTATTTAAAAATGTTCATGTCAATGCCGGTCTTGCCACGAAGGACAACCGACATCCATGTTGGCGATTTCGGTCCAAAATTGTGCAAATGGACTGAATTGACACAAATGTATAGCTCAATTAGAAAAGAAAGATTTATGATTGAATTGACATAATTATAATAAGTTTAGGACTTTTTTAATAACTTTCCCGAAATGTTTGTTGATGTGATAAATAAGATCAACATGCATAAATATTAAAAAAATTTTCAGTGTCCATGAAATGTTCAATGTCTGTAGATTCCCACAATCCTCATCCGAAGCTATTTCATAGAGTCGTTCCATGAATTACGTGATGGCCAAAACTTGTCATAGTAAAGAAATACATGTATGTATTTTTCCAGTTGGACTCGACGTACGTGATGGGAATTTTGCGATACCTAGCCAACTAGCCTAAGACCACAAAGTCATCGTAGATTCATACGTACTTCTATTATGATACCGCGTAGAATTTTATGGTTATCGTTGTGTCCCAAAACGACGTATATAATGTTTTCTATAATTCTTTGTGTAAAATCGCTCCGATCTAATAAAACGAGTCTAGATAATAATACTTGCTCGGGATCCTCCTTTCTTTCCTCCTCTGGAGTTTGAGTAGGTGGGGGGCCAATCGCGGGTAGATTTGAGGCCCGATTTGAGTCAGCAGTTTGGTTTCTGGCAACCAGATTTTGACATTAACATCCTACCAAATTGTTGAAATTCTCGTTGAAATCTTGGAAGAAGAGCGCTTCGTGTCCTAATTCACGAGCTCTGTATAATCTCAACCGAGATATTAAGACTCTACTTAGTCTAATTACCAAAATTAATGTTATTCTAGAATGGTTACGATGGCCAAAATCGCGGTTGGACTCGGCTCGACTTATCGATTTGAATTGGTTTTTGCTTAAACCTCTTAAATCATAAGTTTTTAGGATTAATTCCACGAAAAACCCTAAATTGGCACATTTATAACAAATTTACCTCCAAATTAATTTTTAACTTTCCAAAAACTTCAAACTGGTACATCAAAAGTTTAACACAATAGTGGCCAAAACCGACTTGGTCGGCTCGGTTCGGATCCGATTTAGGAGAGAATATGTTTGGTTTGCAATTATGGAAGCCAAGACCCAATTCGTTTCTCGATTCCAAGGCCGTCGGGAACCAACCAGACTTGGCCATTTCTCGGATTGAACCAATTTTGACCACTTCACTAGGAAAAACAGTCTTCCATTTATCAAGATTTGGAGCACGATCTGCACCACAAAGAAATACTCCAATAACCACTTCTCAAGACGAAGTTTTCTTGTTTGAAAGATGCGATTTTAATATTCTACGACAATCTTTCAAGTCTTTGCTTTAAAAAAGAAGAGGGACCGGGTCTCGAATCGAATCAGAAACCGGTCTATTGGGTTAGGGTTGGCTCTTGATTGTAGGCCGAGAATCGATCCGCCTTTGAATCACTCAACCCAATTTATAATTGTCAAGTGACGGTCAACACGTTATGAAGTCGCGTTACTCATTCTCATAGGTGACGCTGCTGCAGGAAACTTACATCAATCAGCACATTTGTAGCATCTCGATTAGGTCGACACCGTATCAAACCATGGGCTAAGTGCACCTTTAAGCGTTACCCCTCTCTCCTACACCCCGTTTGGATGCTCCCCATTATACATGCATTAAGTCCACCTGACAAATTTTCTTTTTTGACCTCTGACACATGCAATGACGCGCCAAGTTGACGAATCGAACGAGTTAAATCCACACGTAAAAACGAATTCAATGTGACGGGAACTGCAGAAAATTGGTTGCGAGACCACGCGAGAAAATTTCAACTACGAAGATCCCATGAAAGATATGGAGAAATGATGTACTCCTACTCCGATACCATGCGGAATTTTATAGTATCATCGTGTCCCAAAACCACGGGAAAAATTATCATAAAAAGCCCTAAACATATTGTACTGATGTTAATATAATTTTAAACATTTTAATTTGATCAATTTAATCATAAATCTTTTAACTTTTTTTCAATTTAGTCATTTTGGCACATTTCGGCTAGAATTCATCAACGTGGACACTGGCAATGCCACACAGGACAGCCGACGCTCATGTGAATAATTTTCGTAATTTTTAATTTTTTTTAAATTTGTTTATAATTTTTAATAAATCTTTTGTTTATTTCATTGTGGCCGGCGACTTGCCTGCAAGCCCCCGTTGGCCGCGAGCAAGGCCGTTGGTGAGCGCGCAAAGGTCCTCGCCAGATTTCCTCCTAGATCTAGCAAGGACCTTGACGGCCTCGCCAAGGGCCTTTATGGTCATGTCGGCCGCAAGCAAGACGACCCTTGCCCAAATTTGGTGAGGGCCTTCACACCCTCACCAGAGTCCGGCGAGGGTATCGTGTCCTTTGGCAAGGACCTTTGCGTCCTCGCTCGCGACCAATGAGTGCTTTGGCCATAGTGACGAAAAAAAAAACAAGAAAAAATTCAAAAAAAATTTGTAAAAATTTTTCACGTCATCACCAACCATCCCACGTGATATGGCTAGTGTCCACATTAGCAATTTTCGGCTATAATTGATTAGAATGACTAAATTGACAAAAAGTAAAAAAAATTTTAACTAAATTAGCGAAATTGAAAAATTTAGGATTAAATTGACATATGTACTATAGGTTTATGACTTTTTTTGATAATTTTCTCCAAAACAACAACGTGTATGACATTTTCTATATCTTGATACGAGTCTCACAAATTATTCATATATGATCGCTCTAACATGATAAAATGAGTCTAGATAATATACTTAGCTTAGGATTTTCCTTTCCTTTCTCTTTTGGAGTTCGAGTAGGTGGGCAATCGCCGGTAGATTTGAGGTCTACTTTCAACGGATGTTTGACATTAACATTCTACCAAATTGTTGAAATTGTCGTTGAAATCTTGAAAGAAGACTGCTTCGTGTCCTAAGTCACGAGCTCTGCGAATCTTAACTGAGATATTAACAATCTACTTAGCCTACTAAAACAAATTTAATTAATGCTGCTCTAGGGTTAGCTACTATGGCCATAACTCCAAAATAAACAAACAAGAAACCACCACCGATGCAAAGATAAACAATGTACATATGAAAGAACTAATGGGCTAGGGGAGACCAGGCCGAACCGAAAGACAAACTCACTAATCCAAATGAACAAACCGGCCATCCTAGCGTGACTCGGCTCGGCTTAATGGTTTGAACTAGTCTTTTCCTAAACCTCTTAAGATGCCATTAGCGTTTTTGACGATATATCTCCTTGCCTTTATCATCGTTTTTAACTTAGACCATAAGTTTTATTTAATTGTAACCTTTGAGATTTAGAAAGATCGTGAACCTTTTATAGTATTGTGGCACACAAAACCAATATACCTGAAATTACAGGATGAGCTCTATAATATTTATTCGAGATTTTTTCTATATATTTTATCGAAAGGCCAAATAACGTGGAATTCATTTTCATTTTATGACAGTTGGTCGTGGCCTCAATAAATCTCTGGAATAATTATTTATTTCAAAGAGAGGAGGGAATTAAAAGGAAAAGAAATCCATCTTATCAAAATATAAATATAATTACTCTGTCAATGGTAAGAGATGGGCTTCTGTGATGGGACCTTAGGCCTTTCATCATCGCCTCAGTCATGGCCCATGACTTTGTGGGCAAACTGGCAATGACGTCCATTATGAATGTTGACAAAATTCAAGAATATTACTAGCGTACCAAGATTGATTTAGAAGATCATGGATCATATTCTATAATATTATTCAGGAGATATTCAAATGCCATGAAATTACGCATTGACCGATATTGTTAATCGAGACCGGAGTTATTAAACGAGTATGTACGTTCATTTCTATCGCTCTTGTGCATTCTCTCTCGTATTATATCCCCATATCATATATGTTTCATCTTGTAATCATCCTTATGCAAAGGAACAAAAGACATGATACCTAGTATCGATTAGCCCATATTGATTAAGCGCTAATTAAAGAAGTGGTGTGCACCGATGGCCTGCACAAATGACGATCGGCGAGATAAATGAGATCGAACCCGTATTGTTCACTTAAACTCCACAGACACATTTGCCATTTTTGAAGCTCTAATTCAACTTCAAGGGATAAAGGCAAGTTAATGACAGAAACTAACATATCACAAGTCGAAACATACAGTTCTTTATTTGGAAGTGCTTATACCATGTATCACATGTTTATAGGATTGCATCTACTCAAAGAGGTATATTTGTTTTTAAATGATAAGGCATGCTGAATTGTATTTCTTGTTCAAAATCTGTCATATGATACGTTGTTTGGACACCGAGGTCATGTAAAACGCTGATATCCTCTGATATGCTTATATGGAATTTAAACGACCTAAAGATGTACTTTTGAATGATAGAACATCCTTAATTAGGAAAAAAATTACTCAATCAATCCTAAACACATTATTAATATATCATCTTAAATTTTTCAATTTTGCTAATTTAGTCCTATACTTTTGTGCGAAATTTCAATGTGCCCATTCTGATAAGTTTTCGCCGAAAATCGTTGAAGTGACGCTCCAATCATTGTCGGCAATCCTACGTGGCACACTGCCACGTCAATAATTTCTGACGAAAATTGGCCAAAATGGCTAAATTGGACTTTTGCGCAAAAGTTTATAACTGAATTAACATTCATGCAATATGCTTACGATCGATTGGACAGTTTCCCCTCTTAAATTACATTTCATCTTCGAATGATTTTCCATACAAGGTCTTCCCGAACAAGTACTTCGGTAACACTTCGTAAACAACTAATTGAAAGAATCACGAAGTTGTAACGTATGGACTATCTCGTATCATGTGTAAACATCAGTTTAGAAAGTTCGACGAATTTCATATGATAATTCGGATTAGGCGAGAGGTACCTTGAATCTCTCTCTCTCGCTCGCTCTCTTCTTCTCAAAGTGCGCGAAGCAGGTGGGTAGACCGTGGAGGCGTGGGTTTGACTGTTAGCACCGGGACTAGTTCACCCGTACATCGTGGTCTACATTGGTCGCTTTCAAGTCTTCAGTTTTTGGTGAGGCCTGTATTCCCCATTTTGCTTTCCATTCATGCTGAACAATGATGAGATACCACGACCAATGTACACATTGGATTCATTTACATAGTTACACATTAGGGTTTTGTTGGATCTCACCATCGATCTACTTAAATACCAATTTAAAAGTTCTACCACGTCACTTTATGGATCGCTTGTGAATAACGGTGTTGACATTCTTAATGTGACGTTGTTAGATTAACTCACTTGATGTATTGTTCTCTTTAACTCGTCTCATTTCGTACCTCACGGTTTTATCTTTTGGTGTACAGGCAATCGCTTTCTCAAGAAGTCACACATCTTAGTATTGTTTTAATCTAAGCATGCTTAACTTTAGAGTTCCAAAACAAAGCTTGCCATTAATCAAAATGCACATCCGTGAATTAATTCTAGTTTTCACCTATATATTCCATACATGTTCTCCTCCGGTTCGATGTGCAATCCCGCTCATTCCTACCCATTCGCCATACTATAAACCTGTCGGCAGCTGCTCTTTGTCCGAGCTCTCTGACCCAGCGACCACTCCCTGTCCTCATTTTTATCCTAGTGACTTTTTCTGGCGTAAAGAAGAATGGACCAAAAGTTAATTAAGTAAGATATATTTGGAAAAGCTTTGAAAGTGTTTAAACTTAATCTATACAAATCAGATTCTTCCAGTAAAGATCCGTTTCCAAACTTGTCAGTTGCAACTACAAGTCCAGTCCCCACCTAAGTTTCAATGCCGAAATAAAGGGGGGTTTGGAAATAATAAAAGTGATTTAGAGAGGGATTATGATTACACTTTGTAGCCTCCAAACAAGGCTGTGATTACGGTTCCAATCATTCTTTTGAGGACCCCCTTACTCAATTCACGTTTTTGCCTTTTTATCGTAATTGATAATCTTTATATTTAATTGATCTGTCTTGCTGTTGTTTCCAAAAGTACATAGTACCTATTTTTTCCCGTGTCCCAAGATGCTGGATTAGAACCTAACAAATATTAGCTGTCTTTCTGTTTGAGTTTATCTTTTTTTCATCATAAATCGTTTTGTAAACAGTAGGTAATTGAGATTTATAGAATTCGATAATGTCTATAAGTGTTCCTTCGAAATATGTTAAGCACATTTTTATTAGAATCGGTTTAATTTTCAGAATATCAATCATACTATATAAAAAAATTAAGTACACTTAAATGTGTAAACCTTATTTATTAGATACTTAACAAATCCATTGGATAAACTTTGTAATAGAATCAAGTATACAGATTGATTTCGTTAACAAATATTCACGCGCTCATACGATAACCGAATAAGGAAATATGTAAGCTCTTATGCGTTAACCTTTTTCAGGTGAAGTAATTTGATTATTAAAATTTTCTTTCATGAAGTAACTTTAACAATCATCATCAAGACACTCATAAGCTCATATAAGCCAGGTTCGCAAATGTAAACATTTTTAGGCAATCCCAGTTCATGTCGGTCCAATACATTTAAGCTCTCAATATTAATGGATCCCATCCATATGATTTGAAGATCGAGATGCATCGTCTCGCATGCATTCAGTACATTTACGAACTGTCTCTTGCATAAGATCTTAAGGATTTGCACAAGAACACTGATGTCATTGAATCAGATTGCCCTCGTCGGATAAAAGATGATTCGAGAATCAATCCTATCAAGCATATCAAGCTTCTTTTGTTTCCCAACTTTTCCTTTTGTCTTTTGTCCTTTTGGTGAAAAATTCTTGGTCACTAATCAATTGACAAGAAAATATTTTTGGAATTAATATCGATAATAATAAAAAAGAAAAGTGAGACAGCTCAAATCGCTTTAGAAAGAGCCTCACACGCCAAAGTGGTAGAAAAAGGGAGGCTCTCGCGTGCTCTTCCGATCTGACACCCCCACACTGTCCCAAGTCCAAAGTTCAATCGATTGTCATAATTGGACAAAATCTGCTGGTGAAAATTTAAATTTAAATTTAAATAAAATTATCGTTCTAAAAATATCATTGTGTTGACCTTCACATGAACTTTGATGGGATGTCCCCAGAAGTTGTTGACCGATCAACGACCACTTCTTGCCCATGATCCAATTTAAAAGAGTTGTTTTGATATTTTGTGAAGTAATTTCATTTTAAATTGTAACCTTTTTTGGCATTTTTTACTTTGATTGTGACTGTCATATGTAGAGATAAAACATTTCGAAATTATTATCATGTTCTTTGGATTTTATTAAGAAAATGTAATAAGCGACGATCATATTGGATACATTCGTTTTTTGTCATATTATATTGATAACTTGAATTTAGGATTTCATTTTATTTGTAAAGATTTCACATTAGGTTTGCTTTATATGATTTTGAGTTTCTACAAATTCATTCACGAGTTTGAGACGGAAATGGATTATTTTGAAATGGACAAGACGTCTGGCAAAAAAAAAAAGAGAAATTAATAAATTGTAATCCTGATAAATGTTATGTTCCGCAGCTTCCAGATAGTGCTCTTAATGTGGGCATGAAGCACATCTTAGTACTTAAACCTTAACTTTCCTTCTTTTGTCGCTAAGTGCAAACCCTTATCTTTCTAATAGTGCTAATTTGAAAATGAAGCCAAGTGCTCAAAGAATAATTAATTCACATTGAAGCTAGAATGTCCGTCCCATTGAAAATGCACTTCACCCCCAAATTTTTTCAAGTAAAAAATCACATGTGGTCGCATTTCTTTATTCAAATGGATCGCAGATCACCTCCAGATTATAAGCACATCCGAATCGTAATCTGCGTCAAAATATATAAACACATTCAAAAATCAAAATCATCATGTTGGTTCACATGGCTTGCTTCTACCACATACGAATTCGCTCCATATCATATATATTTTCCTGAAGATATAGAGAGACTCAAAAGGGTGAAATAATGGCTTTGATGAAGAAGCATCATGGCATTTGCGTTCTTCCTCTTTTTTCGATCGGTGAAAGGGCCTTGTCATGAAAAAGGGCAGTCCACATCGGTTAACATCCATCGAAATATCATTATTTTTTTTGGAGTGTATATAATATAATATTCATATCATCATTTGAAGAAGTAATTATGGCACCCACATGAGAGTTTCGTAAGGTTCTCATGACAATCACGGGGGTATAATAATGGGCTCCCCTTCCTTTTACACGTAACTATAGGCCTTTTTTTAAAAAAAAAATTTCGGATGAAGGGACGAATTAGAATATATTTTTGTATGTAAACTTTAACTATGTGCAAGTGATGATAATGAAATTATTATGGAATTATCTTAGATTCACCGCCAAATTAGTACAACTTCTACACATGCATAATGTTGCGGAAGATAAACTTTCACCCACATCCTTAGATTTGTACATTGCAATGAACTCTTCTTCTCGCTTTCCAATGTAAAATTTTTTGTTGCTCACACAAGTCCCAATACCCTACAAAGTAGGAAAAAGTAATTTATGTATCGATTACACGTATTAACATGCGCCATGACCGGAAAATTACATTGTTCGCGTTATATGCCTTCCAACCATTTAGGAACGTGGCTTGAACCTTGAATCTCGTCCCGACCTCCCAACCTAATTGTTTAAAATTTATCTAGTGATCATAGAGTGGAATGTCGTCGTTAGAAAAGTTAAAAAAAATGCGTAAATGTTGAAACCCATTCGTGGCAACAATGCCAAAATTTTGCATGGGCTTTGATGTATGACGATATATGGTGGGTAAAATCAATCACGGAGTTGCAATTTGGGCTTTTATGATACTTGCTCCACAATGATGCCATAGAAAAAGGATGTGCAAATTGAAGTATCCTCTATTTGATAAAATAAAACGATGTAGTAGAAACACCCAAACTTTCAAAAACGAGAAAATGGGACTATTTCTTAGTGTCATACATGCTATATTAACTATCAAACTTGCCTGTTTTAGCCCTAGGTTCAATCGAACATAGACAGTACACAACGCTCGATATGTACACACTTAGAAATACTCAAAGTGATGAGGGATCTGGTACGGAGCCTCCCTCTCCTTCTTGCTTATCAGCTTCGGCAGCGAGCTGGTGCTCCTGCCCGCGAGCTTGAACGCGGCGTCGCCGGGGACTTCCGGCGGCCGCACAGTCCGGATCAGGGCCCAGCTCACGTCCCGGAAGAACTCGTGCCGCTTGACCTCGACCGACCCTCGTGCGCTCCCGAGCCTCTTCTTCGGGTTCTTGGCGAGCAGCTTCGCGATGAGGTCCTGCACCCGGACCATCTCCTCGTATTCCCTCGCGCTGCTGACGCCGATCCTCGGGAACGTCAGCGGCGCCTTGAGGATGTTCACGAGGGTCCTCTCGTTGTTCTCGCCCTTGAACGGCGTCCGCCCGTACAGCATCTCGTACAGGAACACCCCCAGGGTCCACCAGTCGACGGCCGACCCGTGGCCCTGGCCCGAGATCACCTCCGGGGCGAGGTACTCGTGGGTCCCCACGAAGGACCTCGACCGAGCGGCGACCGGCTCCGCCACGAGCTCCGCGTCGTAGTAGTAGTGGCTATCCTCCTCGTGGTGGCCGTCGTCGGGGCGGAGGGTGATTGTGGTCGTGACGGTCGGCCTCTTCCTCCGGGAGGAGGAGGGCAGGAGGCACGAGAGCACGGGCTTGATGGGGGAGGTGCAGGAGGGAGCGCGGTCGGCGTCGAAGTCTCGGGTTACCGTGACGGGCTTCGGGTGCCTGATTAGCTTCGGGACGACGTCGCACTTGAGGGAGAGGTCGAAGTCGGAGAGCATGATGTGGCCGTCGTCGCGGACGAGGACGTTCTCCGGCTTGAGGTCCCGGTAGATGATGCCCATCATGTGGAGGTACTCCAGGGCCAGGAGGATCTCCGCCGCATAGAACCTGCATAATTGATACAAAATCATTAGCCTCTTTAATCTTATTAATTAAAAAATAATCATATGGTAATGGTTTGTTTTATATCCTCACTACAGTCACGGTACGATCTCGAAGCACAGTGACCGTAATCATGACAAAGCAATTCGTAGCAATGTTAGGTGTGCCTAGGCGTAGGCCAGCTCTTTAAACTCAAAACTTGCCTCGGGAACTCTTTTTCTTTCTATTCGAAAATTCGACCTAAACTGGTCAAGGTTTGAATGAGCTTCGTTATCCATATATGCAAGCTTTGGAAAGCAAAAAAGGTAGCGAAAAAGCATAGTGTGATATTCATTTTTAGGGACATACTATATCACTAAATCATCATTTGGGTAGGCTCATGGTCGTGACATTATCGATTTCGAACTTTGTTTTGGTTACGTAGAATGTGATGTTCGAGGTTTTACTAATGAATTGTCCGAAGAAGAGAACATGTAGTAGTGTACTCACTTAGCGGTCGAGAGGCTGAACCGCCTGCCGGGCTGGCGGAGGCGGGCGGCGTACAAGTCGCCGCCGGGGCAGAACTCCATGACCAGGCAGGAGTAATGCTTGGCGTCGAACTCGGCGTACAGCGTCGGCAGGAAGGGGTGGTCCAGCATCCCCAGTATCTCCTTCTCCATGTCGGCCCTCTGCAGCTTCTTCCGCGCGGCGAGCGCCTCCCGGTCCACCACCTTCATCGCGTAGAAGCACGGGCGGGGGAGCTGGCTCCGGTGCTGCTGGGAGGCCAGCGCCCCCGCGGCGGCGCTCCGGATCTGGCAGAGGTAGACGTTGCCGATGTCGCCGCTGCCGAGGCGGCGGAGGAGGCGGAAGTGGTCGAGGCCGACGCGGCCGCCCGGGGCGGAGGACCGGAGGTGGCTCATGGCCTCCCAGGCGGCGTGGTTGGACTTGTGGGGCTTGAGGTGGTGGGAGGAGGAGGAGTAGGAGAGGGAGGAGTCGGCGGCGGAGGAGGCGGAGGAGGAGGAGATGGACGTGCGGCGGCTGCTGCTGAAGCTGCTCAGGTTGCCGCTGCTCAGCCAGCTGCGGCGGCCGGTGCCGGGGACGGTGAGGGAGGAGGCGCCGGAGCTGCTGTCGTAGTCGGAGTCATCTTTCGAAGAGTGAGCCATGGCTTTTAGGGGGAGACAGATAGAGAGGTTCTCTCTTGCTCGCGGCATGCTTTTTATATAGAGCTTGGGCCATCTTTGCCAGGATTTCGTTAAGTGTAAATTAAAGAGTTGGCCAACAAAAATAAACATATATATTCTTGTAAAACTGGATTAGACGGTTTGATTACATTGGAAAAACGATATAAATAGTCTTTGAACTTTGGCCTAATGTGCAATATGGTTCATGAATTTTTAATTTATTCATTGTGGTATTTGAACTTTAATCTAATATGTAATGTGGTTCCTGAACTTTTAATTTATTCAATGTGGTCCATGAACTTTTGATATAAAAATTTTCAAAGTTGTTTGTGATCTTAAATAAATAGAAGGACCACATTAAACATTTTCATATACTTTATAGATTGCATTAAATATGTACCAAAAATCCAAGGATTATATTAAACAAATTAAAAGTTTAGGGACCATATTGAACAAATTAAAAGTTAGGGGACCACATTGCATATTTGATTAAAGTTCAAGGACCATTTCTGCCATTATCCCAATTACATTTAACTTTAGCCATCTTCAACTTAATTAAACGGTCTAATTGCATGTAGTTTTCGAGCAAGGTAGGCATATCAATTTCATTTCAAAAAATTACAAGGGGCAACTGTCTTTTTTCTCTGTCTACCGGAGTTAAGGTTCACGTGCTTTAGAGGCGAAAAGCAGAGTTTCCCACAGCTTTCCCAGAATATCACAGCTTTGCCACCGTAATTATAAACAAAAAATGGCGGATTATCGCATAATACAGCCAAAATTAAGTCAGAGCACAAGCGAGTTAATTGAAAAAAAGAAGAAGAAGGGCACATCATCAACCAGTGTCCAAGAAAGAAAAGGGCATGTTGTCACTTGCTAAATTTGGCAAATTGCTTAGGTGGAAAATCACATGCCAAACACGTCCGCCCTGCAACTTGATTAGATATTAATTAATCAAGATCTTAAATCTGCCAAGAAAGAGAATACGATGCGTCAAGATTCTCGTTGTGGGTTTTAGTCAGCAGTGCGTGTCATGCATGCTTTGCTTCGGCTGACATGAGGACTGAGATTGCCCACTAGGGTTTGTTCTCTTGCCCTCCATAGTGTCTTCCAGTGAGGAATATGTATGAACTTAGTATTATTTTATGTAGTCTTCTTCATATATTTTATGAACTTGGTCCGTTGAACTTCCATTGATTTTCTGATGTGGTCCTTGTGCTTGTGCAATGGGTATCTTGTAAATTTTTTCCTTAATGGGACCCTAAGCAACCCTTAATTTGATGGGCAAAAACTGATACGCGTTGTCATCCGATGACAACCACGAAAAAAGAAACGAGTAAATACGTATTTGATCAAAGCTAGGATCTCCTCTTTTTCTTCCTTTTGGTTGATACAAAAGGTTGTGGGGGTGCCGTTGTGCTTTGTATTGCAGTCAAAAGACACTCTCTTTTTTTTACTAAAGCTCAAAAAGCTAAAAGTGCGGTGGAGGTGGAGGATCTGAGAAACTAAGTTGTTTCCCGTCTTGTTCTGGAAGATATATATTATCGATGTCCTTATAATCTAAAGAAGCTATTTTCTTCAACAATCGGTTTTGGGATTTGTCTCCAAGGTTGCAAGTAGTCCTTGGGCCTTCACATAGCTTTGTAGAAATTAGGAAAATGACACACATGGTCTATGAACTTTGATTCAATGTGCAATGTGATTACTGAACTTTTAATTTGTTCAATATGGTCCCTAAACTTTGACTTAACGTGTAACATTGTCTATAAACTTTCAATTATTCAATATAGTTCTTGAACTTTTGATACATGTTCAATTTAATCCATGAACTATATGAAAATATTTAACATTGTCTCTAAACTTAAATTTATTGAACGATGACATTGAGTCTTTCAAATAGTTCAGGAACTAACTTGAACATTTACAAAAAATCTGAGAACCACATTGGACAAATTAAAGCTCAGGGACCATGTTGCATATTGGGTGAAAATTCAGGAACTGTTTATGTTAGTATCCTTAGAAATTAATTAGGGTTTTGTTTATAAGTGTCCATAAAACACTAGTTAACGTCATTAAAAATAGTAAGCATACATAGAACGTACTTGAAAATTCAAAAGACCCGTTTTCGAAGAAAGACACCTACTTAAGGAAGAAGAAGAAGAAGAAGAAGAAGAAGAAGAAGAAGAAGAAGAAGAAGAAGAAGAAGAAAGACACCTGCTTCAAAGAAATTACTCATGTTTCAAAAATAAAATTGATAACTTTTAGCAGATGTATTCAAGAGTAGTACTCTTTAACATTTTTATTAAAATATCGCGTTTGATTTTGAAGAAGCAATGTTGGGGCAATGTTGCCTGCTCTTCTTTCGTGGAAAGAGAATCAAATCACTAGACAGTCAATTGTCTTTAGAATTGAGCATCAGGTGATAACTTTGGATTCAAGAGTTTAAGTAATGACGACTCAATCGTGAACAAATGCTTCCATAGCACTTGCGGTAATCGTCGCCTACTCAAGGGCTTGACAACTAACCGTGTCATGACTAGAGTGCTATTCTATGAAGCGAGACGAGGTACGAAATCTAGCAAACTCTTAACATAATGGCAAAGCAAGAGAAATGAAGGAAAAACAAGGGTCTTCTTTGAAATGATTTTTTTTATTATCTCGTATATAGATATATCTCCAAAAACAGGTGGAAGTGATCACACGCCTCAAAGAGATACCAGTTCGTATTGTCCAGCTTCTCTCTTTAAATCTCTATAGCAAGTTATGAGGTGGAGAGGTACGAGTCACGAGCTGCCCGTGCCAAAAATTCATTGTCACCTCAAGGATGCATTACATGCACAAACAGGCTTTGCCTTATATGGACCTGTGAATGCAACTATTTATGACATTTTTTGTCAGGATGCATGTGAATCCTTACGTGGGTCGACCTCATGTCCAGGCTCTTGATTCGGAACAGAAAAAAGACGTCTTAGGGTTTTGATAGAGACAGCAGTACTGCACGAATTTAACAAATGAGAGAACACGGTGTAAAATGAAATAATTAAGGGTTAATATCACGAAAAACTCCAAACTGATACACATATGATAAATTTACTTTAAATTATTTTTTTGATCACAAAAAATCCTAAACTGGTACATCTGTGACAATTTTACCCCAAACTATTTTTATAACCATTAAAAACCACACTCTAGTCTACCTGTGATAATTTTACTCTCAAACTAGATTTTTGGCCACCAAAAATCCTAAACTGATATACCCGTGATAAATTTACCCTCCGTTAGTTTCCATTAAATTTTACTATCAAATTACTAAGTTTAATGACACGTGGTAATTGACATATGTACTGATTTTGGATTTTACCCATATGTTTGTCACAAGTTTATCAATTTGTGATTTTTGTGATATTAATATAATTTAACGGACACTAACAGAGGGTAAATTTGTCACAAATGTACCAATTTGGGGTTTTTAGCGATCAAAAAATTAGTGCGGGAGTAAAATTGTCACAGATGTACCAGTGTGGGAGTTTTTTGTGGTCAAAGAAATAGTTCGGAGTAAATTTGTCACAGATATACCAGTTTGGGGTTTTTTGTGGTCAAAAAAATAGTTCGGGGTAAAATTATCACAGATGTACAAATTTAAGATTTTTCGTGGCATTAACCCAATAATTAAAGCGTAGCCTTTATTAGCTTAAGATGGAATTGATCGTTATAAAAATCGGATGTCATAGGTTTTGGAATTTTTGGAGAACAGACGAATTTGTTCATGGTGTAATTAAGTCGTTTCGATATCGCTGTATGGAACTCATTTTGATGTTATCTTGTGCTCGGATCGATTCATGACCTCCATGGCCATGGCTGTCGAGTCTTCAAAACTGTAGGTGTCTCCTCTTGGTCTTGGGGCGGCGCCTCCTCCACCAAGCCTCACTGTTTGACCACAGACTGAGATCACGACGGCCTGAAGAAGAAGCAATTGAGCTTGCCAGAGGAGAAAGCACAGGAGAGAGAGAGAGAGAGCGCTTAATAGGAGTAGAGGGAGGCATGGAGGAGGCATGGGACTCAGTGGTCGCATGGCCTGGCGGCGGCGGCAACGATGACTTCAATCGTACCAATTTTGATAGAGATTACAACTATGATGAAAATGATTGAAGGGGTTTGATGGAGATATGAATATATTTGGCAAGAAATAAATTTGATGGACACGAGTCGTGACCCTATAATAGGGAGATAGCAGATTAGATCAAAATAAGGGGCAATTGGTTTTCATCCATTGCGACAGATCCTGTATTTTAATGACACCAGAAAGTATAGGGGTCAAAAGGGTGGTTTCTTATCACTTTGCTTTCTTCCCCTGCTTGCCTCCGGCAACATCCTTTGATTATATGCACTTCCCAAATCGATTGTATATGTTGAGTCGTGGTGAATGTGACCTTTGCCTTGGTCTATGTCAAGTCAAACCCGGATTTCCCAAGCACGAATAAGTCATGAACTAGAGTTTTTCTTTTCCAATACCCATCATTTTGTGGTCTCTACTTAACTGTTAATGATATAATAAATTGTAGTAATGATATCTAATAAATTCTGTGATATTTATATATTGTCATTCGCTCTATTCACCACGTCAGCATTACTATGCGCTACTCCATGCTTGTATAAACACTTATATGCAACAGTGTGAAAGTGTGAACAAAATAGACTCGACCCTCCTTCCAATCACGTACATTGGTTGTAGCAGTGGATGAGCCATTGGATTTGCATTTAGGCATGAATTCAGCTTGCTTGGATTTGGCCTCTTGTCAATGTTTTTTTCTTTCACCCAACATACACCTTCCAATTCAAACTCAATGTGGGGTTTGGCCCATCCTCTCTTTGCTTCACTTTCTCTACGGGATCTGAACTTCAGCCATATTCTCCCTTCTGGGTTTGCAACTTCACCATTTCATACAGCATAACTGTTGCAGTGCCCTGAGAGGGGAGGCACAAATCTTTCATAGGAACACTCAAAACCTTATCATTTGTCACTTGCCCCATACATTCTTCACCCCTTTCCAAAAAAACATATATGCAAGACCTCAGGCTCCAACACTGTCAATTCAATTTTTATTTTATTTTATTTTCAATTTCGAAAGGAAAATGAATATAATACCTTACTGCTCATAGATTTTCATGTGCTATTTTTTTTCCTTTTTAAATGGTGGCTGAACTCTCTCTTTGGACAAGACATGGCCAATCTGACAATTGCACCACCCAACTGGAAACCAGGCGATGCCTCTTTATGTGTTGCATTATTGTTATGCTGCGTCAAATTCAGCAATAGTGGGACAGATCGACATAAATAGGGATGAATCTCCACTGAAACTGCATCTATCTGATAGCTTTCTGCTATGGCTATTATCATATCAATGTCCGACAGAAATTACCAAGGGGAAGCATGCACCTATTCTTTAGTAATATAAGCTCTTATTTTGTTGAGTACTAACATAAATAATTCACCATAATCAAGTAATCTGGGATATTTCAACGTTCCCTCTCACATGCAAGCCGGATTAAGAATGACAAGTAGAATTTGACGATAGATGAATGCACACACAAACTAAACTAAGGCTGATTCTGACTTCCATACTTTGTTAGAAAATTCAACCCAAAGAATTAAATTTATAGGTAAAATGTGAGCACATGTACATAAAAATATATAAACCCCATAATCAAGTATCATGGAATATTTCATCAATTGATATCAATGAAATTGGCATGTAGTAACCAACAACACAAAGTAATAAGCAATCTTGGATATTTAAACAAACATAAATCTCTTCTTGTAAGAAAGTTTTAATAATTCTTTCAAAGAGTCTTTTGTTTAACACCCATGAATGTTCATTATTGAACATTCCATTGATAAAAAAATCTCTTTTCTTCCTCAAGAAGTTTAATAAAAAAAGTCTTCGAAACCTTGATTTAAATATAAGTATCGAAATCAATTATAATATATATATGCACACACATATATGTATACATATACACGCATCGGGGGAGAAATTTTTTCCTAATTTTCACATTCTTTTTTTTTTTAAAGATAAAGACTAGTGCAACTTCACCACTCGCCTGGGTGGCGCTGCTGAAAAGGGCACTCTTCCTCTCGCAAAAAGTTGAGTGTTCAAATCCTGGGTGCCGCAGGGTGACTTAACCGGTGCACGTGTGTGGTGGCTAGCACGTGTCGCCCCCAGGGTTTACCTCCCGGCTGTCGGCCGTGCGGGGGTTCCCTGGGTTATCAAAAAAAAAAAACCAGTGCAACTTCTTTACAAAAAAAAAATAATAAACTTTACAAAAAAAAAAGACCAGTGCAACGCATGATGTTTTCTTTTTTAAACAAAACTCTAAAAACTTTTGAAAAAAAGTAAAAGCCTAAGAGAACAAACTTTGATATCTATATCTATAAATAAATACTTAGGTCTGCTATAATTTAGTTCAGGTAGTATATTTCATAATGAAATCTGTTGATTAGTTTCATAATTAGTATAACTAACAAGTATATAGGAGGAGTTATTGGAAAAATAACTCCACATGATTGAAAGGCGAACTCGCCTCCGACCCAAGAGATAGTGAGAGAGATAGGGGTAAACCGGCGCCAAACACTGTAGTTCGAATCTAAATCCAACAGTGGACAACGAATTTCAAAATTTCAGCCTAACCAAACCATAAACCGAAATCGGCTTCTCTAAAGTTCCACACAACCATGACACTTCAAAGCTTCCTTACAATATGATTTCATAGTTGAAAAACCTATGAATCAACCCCGTAACTCAAAATTCAATACAGTCCGAAATCACATCCTTGCTATGAAATTCTCTCTCATTAAGGAATCAACGCTCGGAGAAATTTTAGAACATTATCTATCTTGATTGTCGACTATACGCATACTTAGGTTTAACTCTGTTATATGCAATACTACTCATTATACCATCTTCCTACCAGCTGAATATACCATAAAATAATTTTTTTAAAAAAAAATTATATCTTAAGTTAATGATTTCTGTTAATTGATTCGTTCAAGATGGATTAAAGATCTGATACTATTTCTCTGATTTATCACTCCCCCTTATCCGAAGTCAATGCAGGCATTTGAATTCCATGACTTCCGCGGGGTAAGGTTTGCGGGTCGCTTGGTTTGGAAACCCTACCAACATTCGGTATCCTAGTACTTCCCGGACTCGAATTCTTCACTCGCATGAATTTCTATATATTGTACAATCTACGACCAAAACAATCAAACATATCGTCCCTCTGAATTTCATCAGCTACAGTAGAAAAGAAGAAGATGGCAGAGAAGTTTTGCAAGTACTTCGTGTTTCCAGATGAAGAGGATGGCGGAGTGCCACTGCCCAAAGGTTTGGCCTTGCTCAAATTACACCTCTGCGAAGCCTTTTACGCCGAAGATCCCGAGAGCGGGCGGCGGCTCATTCTCGATCACCTGCGTCGGGAAAGGCTGATCTCCATCCGCCTCGACATCGAAAACGTCCGATGCGACCGTCGCACCGCCATCGAAGAGGCTGTGCATCCGTACCTGATTGATATGGGGGTCCCGGAGCGCCTGCAAACCGACATCCTAGACAAGATCACGTCGTCTCCGCATCTGAGGAATTGGAGTAAGACGACCCGTGTCCCTCTGATCAACGTCAACGTCGGGGTGGGTACGGAGGTGGAGGATTACGAGCCAGGGGTGGCCGACGCCAGCGAGAGGCCGAGGCTTATTGATTCACCGTTCGGGACAGTCACGGTGAAGACCGGAGCGAAGGTGCGATGCGCGTTGTGCTGGGAGGAGTGCAGAGAAGGGACGAGCTTGCTTTCTTTGCCTTGCACGCATCCTTTCCACGAGAGCTGCATTGTTGAGCGGGTGCTCAGGAGCCGTTCCATGTCGTGTCCTCTCTGCAGAGTGGCAGCAACTGCAATGATCTTCCTTTTCCTTAAGAACTTCATGGACGGTTCTCGTCCATGACTTCTCTTATTAGGTTCCACCATTATGATAGCTTTAGAAATCTTAGTTTGCTTGGCAGGAGGGATCGATTCGTTTGTTAGTGATGATGTGATTTACCAATAATAAGATCGTTTCATCAAGATTATTTTCTCTGCTTTTGCTTTTCTCTCTTCATATCAAATTAAATCGAGTGCTCTAATGGCATTGCCTCGGGTCGTCTTGGATGCATGCATTAGAACGATCCTTAGATGCCTTGTTTGGTTGTTCCAAAAATAAATAAAAATATTGATTAAATTTATTTTGCTGATTCTCACCTCCGTCTTGGGTTTATTGACACGAACTTGACACCCTTTTGCTTATTCTCCTCTCCATTGCAATATTTAAGTCTCAATATTGCCCCAAAATCGTTGGTTTGAATAAGGGTTTCAATTCAATCGAAAAAACAGTAAGCGTTTCACGGAGAGTTAAATTTGGTACAAATCGGCAAGCAGTCTCTACTTATTCCTACTTTCGTCTTGGCTTTGTTGACAAGAACTCGAGCTGCTTTGGCTTATTCTCCTCTCCATTGCAAGATTTAGATCTTAATTTTACCGCAAAATCATTGGTCTAAATTAAGGGTGATCGGTTTCCAAGCGGTTCAGTTCTCGCCCGAAACCAAGAACCGGACCACCTGATTTTGGGACCGGGCTAGACTAACCAGTCCGGTTTCCGAGTGGTCCAATGGAAGTGACGAAGCACTTCGGGCTTTCTCGGCCAAAAAACAGAGCAAAATAGGGGTGGCTTGGGAAACTGAGAATGGCGACGATGAAAGCTTCCAGGAGAATTAATGTAATTCTCTTTGTTATTTCTCATTTATTGCCAAATCTTATGATATGATATACCTCGCCACTTCGAATTTGATGCAAGAACATAATCTCGCCACTTCGAATTTGATGCAAGAACATAATCTTTCCTAGTTTAGGACGTCATAGGCGAATGGCACATGTGATTTTCCGCCATGTGAGATCTTTGCTGGGTTCGGTCAAATTTTGCGCTCTCGCGGGCTTTCTCTGGACGATCATGGACTTCAGCCGAGAATGAAAGTCCAAGTTCCCAGTTAACACCGTATTCAAGTCTCCACTTCTCGTATCGGACTCCCCCTCCTCCTCCTCCTCGAAATCTCAACTGGGTTCTCTGATCTTTGAACCCAAAACCGGTTCTCGAGCCGAACTCCCGTCTTCCCCTTCTCTGGTCTCGCCTCCGGTTTTCCATCCTCTTCCTCAGCTATATCCCTCAACAGGTTCCTCGGCACCAGCTCTTCGGTTCTCCCCACGGCTTCCTCCAAAATCGAAGCTTTGTTCGGCCCGGAGCAGACCGATGCGGCTTCCGGCTTCGCGCACAACCGCCTCCAGTTACTTCACTGCCCGGACACTGGCGAGGTGATTGTGTTCTTCGCAACCGGGGCCAATTCTAATCAAATTGGGTTCTTGATTTTGTCTGAGGATGATGGGAAGTTTAAGGTCAAGATGGGTGAGGATGGTGATGTTTTTAGGTCCAAGAAGAGATTTTATCAATCCATTGTCGGGATTGTTGTTAATTCAATTAGGGATTCAGGCAATTGCGGGTCGAGCAATGTGGGGTATCTGTTGGCATATACAATGTGCTCAGTGCACTGGTTTGTTGTGAGGAGCGGCGAAAGTTCCGGGACACCGACCTTGGTCTTTTTGGGTAGTAAGGTTATCAAGACTTGCTCTATTGTGCATGCATGTTGGTGTTCGGACTTACCTGAATTCTGTGCGGTTCTGTTGGAGAGTGGAAATCTATTTTTGTTTGATCTCGGGGGTGTCTTGTTTAAAGTTGGTTTGGAACATAACTAGAAAGGAACTCAGTCGAGAGTTTTGTTGAATTATACCACTAGTTCAGAGAGTGCTAAATGGTTAGGATGTGAGTTCAGTTGGCATCCGAAAATTTTGATGGTTGCACGATCAGATGCTGTCTTTCTAGTGGATATTATCATATCAATGTCCGACAGAAATTACCAAGGGGAAGCATGCACCTATTCTTTAGTAATTTAAGCTCTTATTTTATTGAGTACTAACATAAATAATTCACCGTAATCAAGTATTATGGGATATTTCAACGTTCCCTCTCACGTGCAAAGCCGGACTAAGAATGACAAGTAGAATTTGACGATAGATGAATGCACACGCAAACTAAACTAGGGCTAATTCTGACTCCCATATTTTGTTAGAAAATTCAACCCAAAGAATTAAATTTATAGGTAAAATGTGAGCACATGTACATAAAAATATATAAACCCCATAATCAAGCAACATAGAATATTTCATCAATTGCTTTCGATGAAATTGGCATGTGGTAACCAACAACACAAAGTAATAAGCAATCGTGGATATTTAAACAAACATAAATCTCTTCTTGTAAGAAAGTTTTAATAATTCTTTCAAAGAGTCTCTTTTGTTTAACACCCTTGGATGTTCATTACTGAACATTCCATTGATAAAAAAAATCTCTTTTCTTCCTCAAGAAGTTTAATAAAAAAAGTCTTCGAAACCTTGATTTAAATATAAGTATCAAAATCAGTTATAATATATATATATATATATATATATATATACACACATATGTATACATATACACACGCATTGGGGGAGAAATTTTTTCCTAATTTTCACATTCTTTATTTTTTTAAATATAAAGACCAGTGCAACGCATGATGTTTTCATTTTTAAACAAAACTCTAAGGACTTTTGAAAAAACGTAAAAGCCTAAGGGAACAAACTTTGATATCTATATCTATAAATAAATACTTAGGTCTGCTATAATTTAGCTCAGGTAGTATATTTCATAATGAAATCTGCTGATTTGTTTCATAATTAGTATAACTAACAAGTATATAGGAGTTATTGGAAAAATAACTCCACATGATTGAACGGCAAACTCGCCTCCGACCCAGGAGATAGTAAGAGAGATAGGGGTAAACCGGCGCCAAACACTATAGTTCGAATCTAAATCCAACAGTGCACAACGAATTTCAAAATTTCAGCCTAACCAAACCGTAAACCGAAATTGGCTTCTCTAAAGTTCCACAAAACCATGACACTCCAAAGCTTCCTTACAATATGATTTCATAGTTGAAAAACCTATGAATCAACCCGTAACTCAAAATTCAATACAGTGCGAAATCACATCCTTGCTAAGAAATTCTCTCTCGTTAAGGAATCAACGCTCGGAGAAATTTTAGAACATTATCTATCATGATTGTCGACTATACACATACTTAGGTTTAACTCTATTATACGCAATATTACTCACTATGCCATCTTCCTACCAGCTGAATAAACCATAAAATAAAAAACTTTTTTTAAAATTTTATATCTTAAGTTAATGATTTCTGTTAATTGATTCGTTCAAGATGGATTAAAGATCTGATACTATTTCTCTGACTTATCACTCCCCCTTATCCGAAGTCAATGCAGGCATTTGAATTCCATGACTTCCGCGGGGTAAGGTTTGCGGGTCGCTTGGTTTGGAAACCCTACCAACATTCGGTATCCTAGTACTTCCCGGACACGAATTCTTCACTCGCATGAATTTCTATATATTGTACAATCTACGACCAAAACAATCAAACAGATCGTCCCTCTGAATTTCATCAGCTGCAGTAGAAAAGACGAAGATGGCAGAGAAGTTTTGCAAGTACTTCGTGTTTCCAGATGAAGAGGATGGCGGAGTACCACTGCCCAAAGGTTTGGCCTTGCTCAAATTACACCTCTGCGAAGCCTTTTACGCCGAAGATCCCGAGAGCAGGCGGCGGCTCATTCTCGATCACCTGCGTCGGGAAAGGCTGATCTCCATCCGCCTCGACATCGACAACGTCCGATGCGACCGTCGCCGCGCCATCGAAGAGGCTGTGCATCCGTACCTGATTGATATGGGGGTCCCGGAGCGCCTGCAAACCGACATCCTAGACAAGATCACGTCGTCTCCGCATCTGAGGAATTGGAGTAAGACGACCCGTGTCCCTCTGATCAACGTCAAAGTCGGGGTGGGGACGGAGGTGGAGGATTACGAGCCAGGGGCCGATGCCAGCGAGAGGCCGAGGCTTATTGAATCGCCGTTCGGGACGGTAACGGTGAAGACGGGAGCGAAGGTGCGATGCGCGTTGTGCTGGGAGGAGTGCAGAGAAGGGACGAGCTTGCTTTCTTTGCCCTGCACGCATCCTTTCCACGAGAGCTGCATTGTTGAGCGGGTGCTCAGGAGTGGTTCCATGTCATGTCCTCTCTGCAGAGTGGCAGCAACTGCAATGATCTTCCTTTTCCTTAAGAACTTCATGGACGGTTCTCGTCCATGAGTTCTCTTATTAGGTTCCACCATTATGATGGCTTTAGAAATCTTAGTTTGTTTGGCAGGAGCGATCGATTCCTTTGTTAGTGATGATGTGATTTACCAATAATAAGATCGTTTCATCAAGATTATTTTCTCTGCTTTTGCTTTTCTCTCTTCATATCAAATTAAATTGAGTGCTCTAACGGCATTGCCTCGGGTCGTCTTGGATGCATGCATTAGAACGATCCTTAGATGCCTTGTTTGGTTGTTCCAAAAATAAATAAAAATATTGATTAAATTTATTTTGCTGATTCTCACCTCCGTCTTGGGTTTGTTGACACGAACTTGACACGCTTTTGCTTATTCTCCTCTCCATTGCAATATTTAAGTCTCAATATTGCCCCAAAATCGTTGGTTTGAATAAGGGTTTCAATTCAATCGAAAAAACAGTAAGCGTTTCGCGGAGAGTTAAATTTGGTACAAATCGGCAAGTAGTCTCAACTTATTCCTACTTTCGTCTTGGCTTTGTTGACAAGAACTCGAGCTGCTTTGGCTTATTTTCCTCTCCATTGCAAGATTTAGATTTTAATTTTGCTGCAAAATCATTGATCTAAATTAGGGGTGATCGGTTTCCCGAGCGGTTCGGTTCTCACCCGAAACCAAGAACCGGACCACTTGATTTTGGGACCGGACTGGACTAACCAGTCCGGTTCCCGAGTGGTCCAATGGAAGTGACGAAGCACTTCGGGCTTTCTCGGCCAAAAAACAGAGCAAAATAAGAGTGGCTTGGGAAAACTGAGAATGGCGACGATGAAAGCTTCCAGGAGAAATTAATGTAATTCTCTTTGTTATTTCTCATTTATTGCCAAATCTTATGATATGATATACCTCGCCACTTCGAATTTGACGCGAGAACATAATCTTTCCTAGTTTAGGACATCATAGGCGAATGGCACATGTGATTTTCAGCCATGTGAGATCTTTACTGGGTTTGGTCAAATTTTGCGCTCTCGCGGGCTTTCTCTGGACGATCATGGACTTCAACCAAGAATGGAAGTCCAAGTTCCCAGTGAACACCGTCTTCAAGTCTCCACTTCTCGTATCGGACTCCCCCTCCTCCTCCTCCTCGAAATCTCAACTGGGTCCGCTGATCTTTGAACCCAAAACCGGTTCTCGAGCCGAACTCCCGTCTTCCCCTTCTCTGGTCTCGCCTCCGGTTTTCCCTCCTCTTCCTCAGCTAATTGTGTTCTTTGAAACCGGGGCTAATTCTGATCAAATTGGGTTCTTGATTTTGTCTGAGGATGATGGGAAGTTTAAGGTCAAGATGGGTGAGGGTGGTGATGTTTTTAGGTCCAAGAAGAGATTTTATCAATCCATTGTTAGGATTGTTGTTAATTCAATTAGGGATTCAGGCAATTGCGGGTCAAGCAATGTGGGGCATCTGTTGGCACATACAATGTACTCAGTACACTGGTTTGTTGCGAGAAGCGGCGAAAATTCCTGGACACCGACCTTGGTCTTTTTGGGTAGTAAGGTTATCAAGACTTGCTCTATTGTGCATGCATGTTGGTGTTCGGACTTGCCTGAATTCTGTGTGGTTCTGTTGGAGAGTGGAAATCTATTTTTGTTTGATCTCGAGGGTGTCTTGTTTAAAGTTGGTTTGGAACATAACTAGAAAGGAACTCAGTCGAGAGTTTTGTTGAATTATACCACTAGTTCAGAGAGTGCTAAATGGTTAGGATGTGAGTTCAGTTGGCATCCGAAAATTTTGATGGTTGCACGATCAGATGCTCTCTTTCTAGTGGATTTTAGATCTGAGCAATGCACTGTATGTTGCATAGCAAATATTGAGATGTCAGGTAGTTACGCGTCTACTGAGAAGGATCGTTTTCTTGCTCTTTCTCGGGCTGGGTCTGATGGTTTTCACTTTGCCGTGGCTTCAAACAAGCTTTTACTTCTGTGCAATGTGCGTAAGCCGATGAACCCAGTGTTACAATGGTCCCATGGTCTTGATAGGCCATGCTACATCGATGTGTTTAGATTGTCCAAATTGAGATCAAACTCTAAACATGACACATATCAGCACGCTTCCAAGTTGGGTTTCTGTATCATACTAGGATCTCTCTGGAACTGTGAGTGGAGCCTGTTCTGCTTTGGGCCTCCTTTACCTGACGCCGGAGGATCGTTTCCTTCAAAAGTTTCTGGTATTTGGGACTCTTTTTATGCATGGGGCCTTCCCTCAGAACTCTCAATTTCAGGTCGAGAGTGTCGCTCTGGAAGCTGCCTATTGAACGAAGAATTCTTTAAAAAATCTCTATGTCAATGGGTAGATTGGCAGCGAAAAAGAGAATTGGTTTTGGGATTTGGAATTTTAGGGAGCGATCTCTCTTCATCAGCTTCTGATGACGGTGAATATGGTAGCTTCACACTTATCAGGTTGATGTCCTCTGGGAAGCTTGAATCTCAGAGATACTCTGCGACTTAGGGACTTACCAAATAGTTGCTAAGATGATGCTAAATTTCCATTTGTGGATAATGTTCTGTGTTCAGTGGTTGAAAACGATTACAAGTTTCCCAAAAGATTCAAGTATCTGAAACTTGACTACCTCTACAGTTTTGTGAAGGGCAATCTTGCTTCAGAGCTAGAAACAAAAATTAAAAAGACTTCTAGTTGCCCCAGAGAAAAGGCATCTTTTGACCCGCTTGGCATGTAGCTATATGTAAAATGCTCAAGGCTTCTGGTTTCCAACTCGGATCACCTTCAGCATTGGCTTTTGATGACATTCGTTCTCCGACTACAGTTGGTGAGATCATGTTGAGGAAAGAGTGGAAAGGCTTGCCCACTGAGCTTTTACTTTTAGCATTTTCCGGCTACTCTGAATTCGTTGAAGTGCTTTTGGACCAGAAGAAAGTGTCTCTGGAATTCTTGGTTGTTCCAGAGATGGAGCAATTGCAGCCTTTCTTTTTAAGGGAGCCTTCATTCCGCAGCAATAAATGGTCAAAGAAAGTGCATCGAAGTGATGCTCTTGTTGGTCCTGTGCTTCCTGTACACTTCCTATCAACACTTCTTGTCAGAGATGGATCTTCAGAAGCATCAGTTGGACTTTCTCCAGAGACAGAACTTGGCCTGCGATTTGGTGAAGTTATGCAGGTGGCTCCCAAAATGGCCATGCTAGACTCGGGTTCTGAGGTTCATGATGAGCATGCCGTTTTGCTTGCTAATGACAAAGAAGAGACCTGGACTGCGTCGGAACTACAAAAACCCTTCTTTTTTGTACCAAATAGGTTCTTTTAAGCCTTGTGTGCATCCTATATGTTCTCATATGGTCTCCAAAGTGTCCAACTCTAAGGCTGTTTCTAGCAAGAGCAACAATGCTACTGGGTTAGAAATTTTCGATGATATATGCCCAATCAAGATGGCATTCAATTCCAGTCAACAGGATTTTGGGTCTAAGGAGATAGCTATCTACAACATATTGAACAGTCCATAAAGCGGCAAGAAAGCTTTGATCCCTATCAAGCATTTCTTAGTCGGTTCAGAAATGGAGTAGTGGCGTCTGAGAAGTTAGGAGAGTGAGATAGTTTTGTACAATGTACATTAGAGAGAAAATTCTTTGCACTCTATTGAAAATAGAGCGCTGTCATGAGATTTGTCTTCTGCTGTTCATAATCATGTATTTATAAAGCTTATCAATTTCTTGCTGGATTCATCAGCTATATGTTTCTTCCTTGATGCTATATTAAGGGTAAAAGTGCAATGCAAAATAAGGAACCATCATAAGGCTTCTATTTGTGAATGTCTGAAGAGTAGTCTAATAAAGAGGACTTGTGGTTTTCCTAGACAAATGGAAATGGAAAGCCGACAATATGAGACAACCTGCTTCAAGAAACTCATTAAAAGGAACATCTCTTTACTTCTGTCAATTACTAAATGGATGCCTCTTTTTATTTTTCAACTGCAGAGCATCTTTCTTTTGGAAGAAAATAACGCTTATTTTTTAACAGCATGAATAAGCTGGCCTTGTTTCCTTCCATATTTTGAGATGGGGAACTGTAGCTCTGGCTCTAATTAGGACTGTTGTTCATGTAAATACTTTTAGTTTTTATTAATAAAGGACTTGTTTCACTTGAAAACATGCATGTGGATGTATTAATCGTCATTAAAGATGAATTGAGCTCTTTTTTGGTTTCTTGATCTCTTTTTGTACCGAAAGATTTGGAAACATGAATCTTGCCTTGTTGACATACGACACTTTTTGCCTGCAGTTTCTTAGTATAATTTCTGTTTGCAGACATGGAGGAATACGGATTGTACTCTTATGGAGTTTGATTGTTGTGGGTTCTAACACGAGCGGATGAGATATGCATAGATTGGAGATTGCATATCTTTGACTGAAACCGTCGAATCGTTTTTAGTAAGCGTAGTAGCCTTCACTTCCAAAATCAAAGTACATGCATAAGTCATGGATTTAGAGTTCAATTCATCAGAGCACGAGCCTAGAGATGGACTGCACACTGCTAAAGCAAAAGGCCTTTTTCAGAGCTAAAATGCATTGTAATGTGGAGAGTCGATATTATGGATTAGCCTATCGTTGAGTCTGGATTAGCCCTATTGTTTAATATCGAGAGTCAATTATATTGAATGAAATAGTCGAAACGTCTTTTAGCCTGGATTAGCCCTATCGTTTCTGAACTGTTTGAAAAGCATGTGAACCTCATTGTTCTTGATTTGAACTGTTTGATGCTGCCCTCGACCTCGAACTCGAGAAAGATATATCCATTGTTTTGTGACATAACGCGAAAGCTAAATGGTTTGTTACATACAATTCGGTCCGAGCATTTGTGTTTACTCCATAGAGGAGCCTGCTATCAAGAAATTCACTATGAATCAGTGAATGCAGGTTTTACAATCGCTCAAGTGTTTTCCTATCCTAAATTACACATAAATCAAACCCACAAGTATTATCAGCTAGTTCTAGACTACCAACTCTCATTAGGGTTAATGCTAATTTGTTCTTTTAGCTTACTAACAGTTCTATTGGATCACTTAAACGAGAAAAAAATTTGTAATTCACTCAATCAAAGATTGGTAATTTTCACATAGTTTAGTAAACTTAAGGTGACAGTAAAAAAGATGAATAAAAATTTGTCAAAGACTAGTGAAAATTTCTTTTTGTCGAAAATAAGATGAATCAATTATTTTAAATTGACCAAATAAATGCTGGTAATTAACTCAAGTAAGAGTTAGTAATGTAAAACCATTTGGCTACCTTATCATAAAAGATGGTTAATTGATAGACAAAAAGATGGGAAAATATACCTTACCAAAAAAAAAAAAGATGGGAAAATATGAGTAATTCTTTTTGTCAAAAATAAGAGAAGTTAGAAACTTAAAAAAAATGATAGTATTTAACTCAAATAAAAGTTGATATCGCAAGACTTGTTGATAAAAGTTGGTAAGCACTATGATTGAGATTGGCAATGCGTAAAAAGAGTCGATAAACTTGGAAACAAATTTTCACTTCTCAATCTTGAATTCATTGGTTTGTTGATTATATAATGTGGTTGGTTTGAGTTGGTATCGTTCATGTGTGCTTTTATCTAAGTTTCATGCGATCTTGAAGAAGGATCAAATCTAGTTATGATTATTTTTCATATATAAACTTGTGAACATAAGCTACCATGTATCGTGGATACAAATTTACCTTTATTTCTATATATATACATACAAACGTATGGTGTTGTGTCGACATTTGGCATGACGACATATTTGATAATCTTGTTAGTCGTGTTGTGTCATGTGTCTTGCTTTATTAAGTGTGTTGTGTACGTGGCCAAGACGGTTTGACGTGTTCATTCAACGTGTTGTGTTCGGATTAGCAATGTTCATGTTGTACCCCTATTTCGACGCCACACTATAACACAAATTACCGACCCTAATAACACATTATTCTTCAGCCATGAACTATTGTAATAAAAAATCATAAAAAAACTCCAAATTATGTCTATTGTAATACATTTACCCTAAACTTTTTCTTGTCACACAAAAAACCCCAAACTTCTACCTGCTTGACATATTTACCTCCATCAAAGTTCGGTCATATGATTTTTTAGCTAAAACAGAGTCACTTTTGTTTCACTTAAGGTACATGGGTGCCATTGTCAATACAATTTGTCTTCCATCGTCCATGAAAGCGGATTTCTAACAGTACTTATTGGCGGAATATTGACATGGGGATCCCATAGGTATAAGTTTGGGATTTTCGATGTCACAAAAAAAGATTTAGGGTAAACGTGTCATAATAGACATACTTTGAGATTTTAGAGGCCTTTTTCTCTTAAATTTCTAAAATACATATACATATATAGACAACTAAGTGAATGGTAAATATTTTCAATTTTTTTTTCATTTTAACTTATAACTTTTTTTTTGGACGAATCTTACCCGCAAATTGAGGAAGTTGAATAAAGAAAGGAAAACGATACAAATAGTCCATGAACTTTGATCCAACGTGCAATGTGATCCCTGAACTTTTAATTTGTTCAATGTAGTCCTTGAACTTTAGCCCAATGTGTAATTCGGTCCATGAATTTTTAATTTATTTAATGTGGTTCTTGAATTTTTGGTATATGTTAATGTTTAATGTAGTTCTTCCATTAATTCAAGTTTAAGGACTACATTGAACATTTTTATATAGTTCAAGGATTACATTGAATAAGTACAAAAAATTCAGAGATTACATTAAACAAATTAAAAGTTCATGGACTATATTATATATTGAATCAAATTTGAGGGACTGTTAGTATTATTATCCTAATAAAAAATCATAGAATCGTGAAAACGTAAGTGAGAGTCCTTCGACTGTTTATAAGGATGCTCGTACGTGGGCGTCTGACGGTCCCTCGTTTTGTCTCTCTCCCTAGATGCGCTTGGTAGATGTCCTTCCATTGCACTCGAGCTGTTCGACGAAAAGCCCCTGAGAAAAAGTTCTTCCTCCGAGACCATGATTCCGAAGCCGCTACGCTCCCTCGGTGCCGGTGCTGCCGTAATCCTCGGCGGCTTCGTCTCTCTCAACGTCGTCTCCAGTATCGCCATCGGCACGCTTCGGTCCGTCGCGGAGTCGAAACGGGTAAAAAAAAGCCGCGTCCTTTCTTAGTCCCTGGAAAGGATTTTGTTCCTTCTTGATACTGAAAAAGAACTCGAAGTTGATTGAATTCTACAGAGGAAGTTCGCGTTGCCTTGCGTGGTGTGTAAAGGGAAAGGGTTTTACGTATGCAAGCTGTGCAAAGGGAATGCCACGATCCAGTGGTCGCCATTGCACGACCCCATCGTCATAAACCCCTGCGTTTGCCCCACCTGCGACGGAAACAGGTTTGTCCAATTTATCCCTACTCTTCTTATCTGGGATTCTTTTGTTTACGATTTAGTTGAATCACGTTTACAAGAGCATCTTGAAATGACCCGAAATATCCGGAACTGGTGTATTGCTCTGATTTTCACAGGGTACAGCGTTGTCTGAACTGCTTGGGGAAGGGTTATAGTTGAGTGGTGATTAATGTTGATACATTGAAGCGTTCGTGGTTTATCAAGCTGTCCAGATAGTGGAAAAGCAAAGCAGCTGTGCAACTAGAAGCAAGAGCAGCGGCATTGGGTAGATGTGTGGCAGCTCGGTCAAGGAAGTACCATTGTTAGTTTCAGATACTTCAAGATTCCCATGTAAATTTAGGCAAAATGTTAAATGGTTTTGCCGATCAAGTATCTTTGGATGCACCTGCCTATTGAGATTGTCGTCAGCAAGCTTTATGGATTATGTTGGATCAGCAGTGTTTATTATTTCTAAAAGTCCCATGTGATGGCTTCGACATAGTGACTGCATCTGAGATAGGTAAACCGAGGATCAATGAACTTGTGGCCTTAGTTGATGTTGCGAGTGGTCCGTCCGAATTTGGCAGCTGGATTAGCAATATGATATTTATTGTCACGGCTGTTTGTATCGTGATATGTTGTAAAAATGGGACTATGAAGCATCAAATTTTACCAAGCTGTTATATACTTCTATTCCTTTGTAAATGTAATATCCATTTGCTTGCTTCTTGCTGTTCGTATTTCTCATCGTCCAGTTTCTGCATTCTGCCTCATGTGATTATTTGTTTCTTGATGTGATAGCTTGTTTCTGGGTTATTGTCCTGCACAGATCGCCTTATGAGCGCGTGAATGCTGGTTTACTCGAAATGAAGAGGTCCAACTGCAACCTCTCAATTGTTCTTAAGGAAGGGCTTAGATGATTCTTTCACCCACATGTATCAGGTTCACAAATTTAAATCTGTCTGCCACCATCCTCTGAGCAAGAACACTAAAGTCGCACGCTCAACTTCAATAACTTCACTCACGAAAGGTTCTCGATACGATCTTAGAGCACTTCACAGCCAGAAAAACCTCCCCCCATGTCTTCAGGTAAGTATATATGACTGTTTCAGTTAGCTAATTTTTGTGATTATCCCAGTTTGGTTGTTGAGGATGTGAATCCCTACCCTGTAATCATCATTGTAGCAGGTCTTTGAAAGTGCATGTCTGACTTATACTGTATCGAGTTTACGTTTTGTGTATAAGATGGAACATTTTATGTCCATCTAATAAAATGACGGACCCAAACAATCCCGTGACGTGCGAGCATGTTTGGGTTTATTCTGTTATCAGATCCAAGGATACGTTCTGGTCTGAACTAAGCCTTGTTACAGAAAGAAGATGTGTGTTAATCAGTCCAAAACCACGAAGGAACGCTTCAAAATCCTAACTATGAGGATACCAACTGAAGTGGGAAAGTTACATTTGCTATTCTGGGTTTTGTTTTTCTGCCCGATATCATATTTTTTTTTCCGTTGCTTTCATGTAATCTCCATGTGATGGATGATGTGTTTGCAGAGTTGACTTTAGCTTGTGTTGACTCGGCATGCGACCTCCATCGACTTTTGAAACGGCTTCTCCGTGTCGGGTGGTGTTTAAAGCCAATGTAGGTGGAAACAAACGAGAGGACTCGATCTGTCCGCAGGTCATTACGCAGTTGCTGATCACTTGCTCCCACATTTCCCCTCTTCATTGTTGCTGTCTGTCCCATCTGAACTCCGGCCTCGAAGTCAACGAGGAAGTTTCGGTGAACGTAAGCGTTTGATGTCAGGTGTAGTCTGGTGTCTAGTTACAAAACTCATCACTTGAATTTAAAAATGGAGAATGCAAAAACATAAGTTTGGATTCTTCGTGCAATATGAGGAAAGTTCTGTGAAGCTTCTCTTTTGATAAAATAAAAAAAACAATCATATAAAGAGGACGACTGGTTAAGTCTGAGTCTCTGATAGGTAGGGGTGTGCAAAAGTACCGGAACCCGCCCGGGATTGCCCAGAACCGGACCGAAATTGATGGTTCCCAAGGGAACCGATCTAGTTCCCGGTTCTAATTTTTTGAAACTGGTGGGTACCAGTCTAGTTCCCGATTCTCGGTGTGGAACCACCCACCCGCTCATCCGGATCGGATCAGTAATATAATAATTATATATTTTATTTTTTAAAATTTTTAACTAAAAAAATCTGACAAAAAAAATTAAAAAAAGAAGAAAATTTATTATCATGTCTGAAGGTCTTGTGTAATTAGGATAACCTTGATCATTTTTCTCAATAATTGATGAGTATCCATTTGATTTATGGATGATGTGGTTAATATAACTGATCATAGTGTATTAATTGTATAGAAAATTATGTTCTTTTCTTTTTGTTCTGTTGATCCGATGTTGGTCCACAGATTTTTTTTTATTTGTCTAGGAAAACTTGTTGGGACTGGTTCCATAGACCCACTTGGGAACCGGACAGGACCGATGATCCAGTTCTTGGGTAGATCTATGGAACCGACAGGTGGGTCTCGATTTTAATTTTTGGAACCGATCCTGTAGCGGGCGGTCCACGATTTTGTAGTGGGAACCGCCCATCCGGATCATACACACCCCTACTGATAGGTTACCCAACCCGTCCCGAACCCTTATAGCTGTAGGGATTAAATTGGCTGCGGGATGAGTTTGAGATTTCACGAACAAACCCGACACAGTTTGGAGCAGGTTTTAGAAATTTTATTGTAGTATTTTTACTCGTCTAAAGAACACAAGGTCGCGTATGTAATTATATGTAATTACGGGGCCCTCGTAATAGAAATTACTAATGGCCGCTGACATTTCTTTACGACCTCCGTAGTTTCTACCTCGTTTCTTACGACTCCTAGAATCTATATAAAGATTTCAAATCGAGGGGATCGCATCGCCTTAGGTTTCTATTTCTATAATTGTCGATGTTTTAGGGCGCGACTGGAATCCATTCTGGAGTAGAAATTCTGCTCCAGAATGGATTCCGGAATAGAAATGCGTTTGTTAAAAAATTTCCGCAATGCATTCTGGAGCAATTTTCACATTCTGGAGTAAAAATGCGTTTGTTAAAAATACTTGATTCCAGAATGCATTCTTGATTCCAAAATGCATTTTTTACTCCGGAACGAGTTTTTGGCAAGAAAAAGAGAAGCTACTTTTTATAGCTTTTCTCTTCCGGAATGCATTCTCTCTATTTTCTCACTAATTTTTTTTTCAGAAAATGCATAAAAATTGAAAAATTCCAGAAAAATTCATAAAAATTTCCAGAAAATTAAAAAAAAGTCAAGATTTCGGGAAAATAGGAAATTTGGTGAATTTTTTTTAAAAATAAAAAAAATCAAAAATTTTAAAATTTCACAGAATGGCTTAGAATACTTTTGGCTACCCACTTTGAGTGAAATTTAATTTTTTTTAGGTGCTCAAAAAAATAAAAAAAAATAAAAAATTTCAAAACTTCACAAAATGGCTTAGAATACCTTTGGCCACCCACTTTGAATAAAATTTAATTTTTTTGAGATGCCCAAAAAAATTAAAAAAAATAAAAAATAAAAAATTTCACAAAATGGCTTAGAATACTTTTGGCCACCTACTTTGAGTGAAATTTAATTTTTTTGAGGTGCCCAAAAAAATTAAAAAAAATTAAAATTTCAAAACTTCACAAAATGGCTTAGAATACCTTTGGGCACCTATTTTGAGTGAAATTTAATTTTTTTAAAGTGCCCAAAAAAATTAAAAATTTCAAAACTTCACAAAATGACTTAAAATACCTTTGAGCACCCACTTTGAGTGAAATTTAATTTTTTTGAGATGCCCAAAAAAATAAAAATAGATTTCTGTTTCAGAAATCAATTTCTAGAGCAGAATTAGTCATGTTTTACCAAGCAGATTTCTCCTCTAGAAATCAATTTCTGGCAAGAATTCCAGAAATCAATTTCTGGCAAGAATTTGATTTCTGAAGCAGAATGGTTATCATTCGCACCCTTATACTCGAAGATGATCTACCACTTTACTTTGCGCCGGATAGGTCTTTTCAATAAAAAATGTGAGAAATGGCCCGTTTGAAACCAATTCGGGACGCCGTCTGCGAAGACCGGACAGAAACTCGGGACGATTCCGGGAGATCATCGTAAAGATAGCAGGTGGGGGCTCGTATCCCGCAAAAACCGGTCCCGGTGCCGCCCCGGTTCACACTAAATTGAGAAAAATCATGGGATCGGCTCGGAGACGCAAAATCAATCATGTTGTTCGCGTGATGATGTGATGCATATTTCTCTTTTTTTTTTTTTTATCGGTCATGCTCTATTTCTCTCTTATGATACACATTCAGATTTGGATCCCGCCTCTTGTTGGGCGTGGACGCCGAAATCCACATATTAAACTATGCGATCCCATCCCTACCCCCGCGAAGGTGGGGATTCAAACTCCCTACCTCCCCATACTCAAGTGAGAAAGATGACCACTGGGGTAAACTTCAAGTGATTTGCGATGCATATTTCTCGAACGGAATTTTCCTGGCTCGAGCATGTCACAACTCTAATTTCGCGGCACCAGCGCGATCGGATCCCACCCCCCTCTCATCAACAGCGAAAGAAAAAGCCCCGCGAATCGAAGCGCGTGCTCGGGCGGCGGCCGCCACCAGCAGCCCGCCGTCCCCACGCCCCGGCGACTTGCGAGCGGGACAAAAACGGCGCCGGATCGAAAAAGAATGTCGTTTTCAAATTTCGAAGAGAAAAAAGAAAAGAATTTGCGTCCGAGAAGAAATTCCACGTCAGCTCGCCGCGCGCCCCCCTCGTTAACAAAACGAAAACAGGGACCAGAATTTTCCACCTATTTATCTCTCTCTCTCTCCTCATTCGTTTGACCTCATTTCTCTCTCTTCCTCTCTTGCGAGCCCTAGAAGAAGAGGAAGCAGCAGCAGCAGCTTGCTCGAGGAGCGGAGCTCGGAATCCCCTCCCCCGGGAGAAGCTCGAAGCGAGGGGGAGAAGGCTCGGCGGCGTCGCTCCGAAGATCGAGCTCCGGCGTCGATCGGACGGGGGAGGGGGGGGGGGATCTCGGCGGGCTCCCGATCGTTGCCTCAGTTCCGGTAAATAGTCCGATTTCGAATCGCCGTGATGCGATCCGGCGCGCCGGCCGGATCTGGTTCGTTTCCGTGGGCGGTCGGGGTGGTTTCGAGGGTTCCGGGTGGCGGCGGCGGCGGCGGCGGTGTTGTGTGGTGGATTTAGACGATCGCTCTAGGCTCTGGTTCTGAGTTTTGAGCGGAGTGGGTATCTGATCGAGTGAGTTGTGGAGCTTGTTGGTTGTGTGACTTCAAGTCGTGATTTTTTGGGGACCCGTGATGTGGAGGAGCGTGTAGTCGAGCCGAACGATTTGCTCTACTTCACGGGGATGGATTCTGTGTGGCGGGGTCTTGCTGGTTTTTTTTTTTTTTTTTTTTTTTTTTTTCTGTTCTTAGCTGTGCTCATAGTAGATTTGTTTTCGATTTGGATGTGGGAGCTTCGTGCATAGGTTCCGGGCCGCGTTTTCGTGCGGGCGTATAGCGGTATGAGACGAAGGGCTAATACGGCGGCCCCCAGTGGGAACTTCCTTATTGGCCGTGCTTTGGTGAATTTTAGCTCGTGTAGAGCATGAATTACGAACCTCGAGTTGAGATACCGAGAAACCAAATAGAGAATGGGAGGCAGACCTCGGGAGGTGGAAATTTTGGTGAAATAGTTTATAGAACTGTATAGCTAGCATTATTATTTGCAGTGGTGTGGGAGACGTGGGGTTATTTTCTTCTGGGAAAGATTTTTGTGCTGTTTTCGTTCTGTTCGCGGCCTGTACATCTCACGAGGGAAGCATTTACATGTGAAATCTGATAACTGCATATGGTGAACAACATGTATTTCTGTTTGTTACTCACCTTAACGCTTTTGGCGGAGAACTTGTGGAGTAGATCTTACTGCGGTTGCTGGTCGCGTAGAACACTTGGAAACATGTTTCGTAATAACTGATGGTATTTTATAGACAGTATCACTATTATACTATACTCCACCGCATAGGGAGGCATACCAACCAACATAATCTTGGCTTTGCAGGCTGAAATCAGTGTTAAAGCGACTATATAACTTCTGATGGGATAAGCTAGGTTGAGTGACATAGGCTTTGGATGCTGCTTAATGTCGAGCAAGTTATAGTTTGAAGTAGTGATGAATGGGCCATTTGTATTGAACAGACCGCTAATAACAGCACGGGGTGGATTTTGTTGTAGACCTATCTTGTGATAGTTGACCTAAAGCCATGGTATATCGTGAAGACCTCTCTGAATGACTGCAAGTAAAACTAATGCTTTGAAAACTCTTGACTTTTGACAGTGGTGCATCTATTGTTTTGCTCTATTCAATCTTTCAAATGGACATATGTTATGTGATTTAAGTATCAGCTCTTTGTCTTTGTCTCCCCTTTTTTCTTGTTCTGTAATATAACTTGTCATGTTTCATATCTCAGCCATCTGATTCTGCTTTGGGCTTCGGGGGAGGCAACAACTTTAGAATTTTTGGGGTAAACTTCGAGTGAGATCTAACATGACAAAGGATAGAAGAGATAGGTCTGTATCTTCTGATAGGTTCAGAGCGTCTCCACTTCGGTGTAGCTCCAGTCGACCGAAGCGGTCCTTCCCAAAAATCCCTTCTGAAACCGAGGAAAACATTAAAGAATGGGAAGACGCGAGGTGTCCTGTCTGCATGGAACACCCTCATAATGCGGTTCTCCTCATTTGTGCATCTCATGATAAGGGTTGTCGTCCATACATGTGTGACACAAGTTATAGACATTCAAACTGTCTTGACCAGTTCCGCAAGTCATTTGCAGCGACTTCATCAGCAGTACCCCAGCAAGAGATAAATCTGTCTGTAGATGCAAACTTATCCCCCGGGGCAACATTGGACTCAACTATTGTCGATGCTGAAGAAATTATAGAGAGGCCTGCAACTGTTTCCTTGGAGACCCAGGTCCAATCAGATGGACCTGGGACATCTTCCGAGAAACCAGGGCTATCAAAACTGGTTTGTCCGCTCTGCCGTGGGCATATAAAAGAATGGATCATCGAGGAACCAGCACGTCGCTTTATGAATGCAAAATGCAGAAGCTGTGCTTGCGAGACTTGTGACTTTACAGGCTCTTACAGAGATCTCAGGAAGCATGCTCGGCTTGCGCATCCTCTTGTGCGACCATCTGAGGCTGATCCGGAAAGGCAACGTAATTGGAGAAGGATGGAACGACAGAGGGATATTGGTGACTTGATCAGCACTCTCCAATCCTCTTTTAGTGAAGATAGGAATGACGAAGATGCCATCTTGCCCATGGAGGACAGGGGGTGGCTGACTGTGTTTTTCCTTATAAGGGTGTTCCAACCCAGTTCAAGGTCTAGGAGCAGCAGCTGGTCTGCCGCATCAGGGACCAGGGCTCGCCTGACTTTCAGACGAAGATCGACCAGATTGTGGGGTGAGAGCTATGATGGGGACATCTCTCTATCTTCATCAATGGATGAGGATAATGATTCATCAGACGGTGGGTCAATTACTCGGAGGAGGCGGGAGCGCTTGCGGCGGCGGTCAACACCTAATAACGAGCCTTGATTCTCAAGTTTCGGATCTTATGTTTTGAAGTTTGCTTTTGGATCTGGCGATTGTAGGTGCTGCCTGGTTTTGCCTTTGTGTTTTTTTGGCCAGAGATATGCTCACTTTTGTTAGTTGAGATTTCTTTTTCATCTTGATTAACTTATCATGATCGTATTTTTTCAGGTTGAAGAGGACTACAAAGAAACTCTCTTTTGGCTGTGTCTCCGATTTTCTTCGTCGGCAGTGGAATAGTAAGGTTGGCCTCATTGAAAGGGGTGGACAAATTGTGAGACATCTTTGATGTCCTTGTAATATAAATACGTTCTCTGTTTGCTCTTTGAACACTTGATGCTGCAATTATTTACTTGTTTCTTAAAACGGAGGTGCAAAATAATCTTGCTACTGAGCTTTTGGGGCTCTTGAAACTTCATATTACCAGCTTCCCGGTTATGCTGTGATGGGGGTCTTGTGCATCCATAGTACTCCACTATCAAACATGTTATTGATATGGCTAGATGTTTGCTTTTGATGCGTGGCATGGCCTCTGGAATTTTGGGGGGTGGTTCCATGCTTGTTCTCTTGAGGACATTGCATACGTTGCGTATGTCGAGGTCATCTCAAATCTATATGTTCTGAGTGTGCATGGTTACTGTGTTGTCATCTGAAAATGAGGGAGAAACAGAAAAGGAAGCGTAGTGGGAAAGTTGCAATCATTTCCAGTGTATTGAATTCGTAGCAGGTTTTTTCTCTAAGGCTGCATTTGATCGTCCGAATTTCTAAACAAGATAGGATTGGATAGGATAGGATAAGAAATCCTAAGATTTCTTCATATCTTATTCATTGTTTATTTTTTTTTTTTGGTTAAAAATATCCCGTTCATTGTTTGGTGGACTACGAATTTAAAGTCGGATAGGATAGTTTTTATTTTTTATTTTTTGCTATTCATGGGTCGGGAGGAGTTAGTAAAGGAAAAAAAGCCGAGAAATTTTTTTAGTGAAAGTGCACAAGGTGTGGGGATGAAGATGACGGCGAGTAGAGTGCAGCGTTTCTGGAAAAATAGGCACTAGAAATCTTATCCGGGTTTATTCCATCCTTCCTCTCGGATTTTTTTATTCGGACTATATCCGGTCTATATTCGATCTTATCCTATCCTGGATCACCATCAAACACAGGATATAATAAAATATATCATATCCTGACTTTTATCCGGTCGACCAAATGCAGCCTAAAGGAATACTCTTTAGAGGATTTCTAATTTGTGATGGTTTTTGGTGGAGATTGTTAATGTTTGATATATTGCCTATTAGAACTGTTGATACGGTAACGTCTGGGGGAGGATAGCCACGGCTCGGGAATGATAGTGCTTCTAAGAACTTATGAGCATTATCCATGAACCCCATCCAACCTGAGGTCCGGGGGAGGATAGCCACGGCTCGGGAATGATAGTGCTTCTAAGAACTTACGAGCATTATCCATGAACCCCATCCAACCTGAGGCCAAATGATACGCAAAAGACACAATGAGGATTCATCCCTTCCGTTACAGAGTGGACATTCTGGATTCAACCGTGAAAAAGGAATTATTCAAGTTTCGTTTGTTTCACGAAAAGTAGTTTGTAGGAAAGTGCTTTTTCGAATTTTTCAGCATTTGATTAATAGAAAATAAACAAGTTGAGGAAAAAAATGTTTTCCATTAATGGAAGGACATGAAGGTGGCGAAAATGATTTTTTCTTCTCTTTCTTTCACCCAGATCAAGCACTTTCCTCTTCGTGTACTTCTTTTAATAATTTGTTATTTTCTTTTTCTTCCTTTTTCGGCCACGGCAACGGTCAGCAATCAATCACAGGCGAAGGATGAGCTCATCGACCTTTGGCGAGGCTGAGTTTAGCGAGGCTTGAGCTTGCTTGTGGATGGTCCCTAGGCATCACTGTGGTCGGTGATTGGCCAAACAATTAAAAATTTGATTTACGAAAAAAGAAAAAAAATATTAAAATGAGTGCACGAAGGAAAATCAAATTATATTTTTTTATATCGAATGACGAAAAAATATTTTTCTATTTATTTGCCGGTTTCAATCAAACATCGAAAGATATTATAATTTTTTCGAAAAATAATTTCATTTGTCACAACTTTTTGCAGAATAGGCGGAGCCGTAGTCTCCCTCGAAGGCTTGGAGAAAATACCTGCCCTTGCTTCCAAAATGGCGCCCGACTCTGACCACAACACTTGGTTTTGCTCTTTTGACACGACACTTCTCCACTTTGCTGCCATCACTCTTTGAGTGTTGGGGTCTCCGAGGAACATGAATTCTACATGTACTTCCCACTCCGGCAAATAACATATAAATGCAAGCCACATATCTTCATGACGGGGTCTATTTTTCGAGATCTTTCAAATCGATCCATGGAATGTATGGTCTTTCGCATTTGTCTGAGAAATTAGTGAGATTTTCCTTTTTCTTTTTCATCATGTTTTTCTCTACTTTCTATGCCGTTTAATAATATAACGACATAGAAAAGACGTAAAGAAGAAAAACTAGTCCAAACCCATCTCCCCTCTTTCTCTCGCTGGACCATAGTGCTCCACCTGTCACTACCACCACCACGACTCGATCGGCATCACGTTCGTATCTTCGACGGTCTACCTTGTCGCGTCCATCATCGACTTTGTTATGAGCTCATTGTTGCACCATTTTGGCCACTGCCCACTTTTTTTTAGGCATATATAAGGTCACATACAATTTTACTCTTGCTGTTCTATTCGATCCTCTAACTATTTTCCTCCGCAATATAGTTCCCCATCTTTCACCATTCACACCATCGAGTCTTACAGCCATCACACCATTACTAACACGGCCAAAATTGTCAATATGGCATCGCTAACGTGGTGAGTTTTGGGCAAACGGTGCTGAAATTGCGTCGAATCAACACGTAATAAAAGAGACAAATGTACACGTAGACACGCGTAGAGATAGAGATGAAGGACTTACATTACACGAGGGCGGTTATTCCCCTACACCTTTCGATGATTGACGATGGTCTTTCCACCCTAGCTCGCCAATGGTCGAGGGGGCGAAAAAATTCCCCCTTAGTCCCACTTTTTATCTCTTTCAACAGTCGGACGACACGAAAGCAATCAACTTCATAAATCATGGAAGATAAAAAACGAAAAAAAGGACTATATTGCATAGAAGATATATTCAAAGTATCAAAGAATGAAATGTTTAAAATATCAAAAAAATAATATCACGAAAAATCCCAAATCAGTATATTTGTGATAAATTTATCTCAAACTAAAATCCCAGATTGGCAACACCCGTGATAAATTTACCTTCTTTTAATTTCTATTAAATTTTATCAGTTAAATTACCGAATTGGATAACACGTGACAGTTGATGGGTATATTTGTTAGAGGTTTATCAATTTGTGATTTTCTTTGATATTAATCTAATTTAACGGAATGTATGTATATCATTTTAGGATAAATTTATTATATGTGTACTAATTTAAGATTTTTTGTGATAAAAATATAATTCGAAGTAAATTTTTCATAAATATAATAACTTAAAAAAATTTTCGTGGTATTATCCCCGTCCGTCCGATCGTCTTCTTCTTTGCGTTCCTTTCAGCAGCATCTACAACCCCTCAATCCAACCTGCCTCTCTCTCTCTGTCTCTCCTTCGGGGATGTGAAACCCACTTTTTGATTGTTCTTTCCCAGCTTCTCCGGCGTCCGATTTCGAGAAGATGAGTTCTTGAAAACGAAGGAAGAGGATTTGGTGGGTTTTTTCGTGCGCCCGCGATTCCGGTGGGGGAAGAGATGGGGGACCACGGCGCCTCCGTGACGGCGAGCCCCGAATGGGAGGCTCAGGTGGTTGTCAACGTGTACGATCTCACCCCCGCGAATAGCTACACCGCCTGGTGCGGTCTGGGCATCTTCCATTCCGGCATTGAAGGTTGGCCCTCGAAGAATCTTGGCTTGTTCTGCCTACCCTTTTCTTGAATTCGTTTTGTTCGGGTCGATTGGGGCAGCCTTTTCCAATCTTTGTCATCTGGGTGTTGGCTTATCGTGGCCGTTTTGTGTACCCTGATGTTGCGTGCGTGTGGCTCCTGTTGAAAATCGGAAAGGGTCTTGAGTGCTTGTAGCTGCGGTGTTGGTTTGAGGTTGTTCGCTGCTAAATTCACTTTGTTCTGCTGTTCTTGCTATAACCCAAAAATTCTTATGCATCGTGATGTTGAAAGAACTAAAATGCAGGTAGATGCTGGCAGGAATTTAGTTAGAAAGGTGAGAATTTGGTTGCTCGAGAAAATTAAGTGCATTTGAATTAGCTAGTAGTGTTGCATTGCCATTCAGAGTATTTTCAATTAACTGATTGTGCGCTCGATTACTCCAAAATCGTAGACAAATGGAGGAAGATGTGATGCATGCATGTATATCTCGGAACACACTCCCCATCAGTGAAAGCTAGTGCATTTGCAAATTCCTGAGGCGTTGGACCTTGTGCATTTGTTTGGTTGAAGAATGGTTGAAAACCATTGCATCTGAAGAGTCAAAGGAATAGGAAAGGGGAAGGTCTAGCAATGCACCACCCCTCAAAAACCTAGCTATTGACGTTGGAGAGCCCTGCAAAGTCCCATACCAATGGACCGCGCTCCACAGTCCTGGAGCCTAGATCGGGCTGGCTATGGACTACCCTTTTGCTAGTCTAGGGTGGTTGAATAATGCAATACTGGCATCGGTACTGCCACTCGATTAAAGCATGAGAAATGATAGATGCCTATGATATTTATGATATGGGCCTTAGGAGAACCATACCCCAAGATCTTTCTATTGATGTGGGATTGCCCACGGTCATATAAGCTACCTGCTGAAGCCTGTACACTCGATGTGGGATCCAAGTTCCATACCTTGAATTAGGAACATAACAGAATGATGTGGTGCATATTTTCAACCTTACTCAAAAAGATGAATCTGCAAAAGTAGCTTTTGTTTTTCACGATTTTGTGATGCGATTGCTAATGCTCTTACGTTTCTGGTCGTGATAGCCAGACATTAGAATTGCTCCTGGGCTTTGCTTTAGGAGTTGTGTCCTGTCATGGGCTAGATTAATAATCACAATGGGGAACCCAGATAGAAGAGTTGACTCTGATGCTTGACTTTGGTCTGCCGGTTCAATATGAAGAGTGTATGTCTAAAGAGTATGTACACCATTCCTTTTCAATTGAACTGACCTAGCAATTATATGTATGCAGTGCACGGTAAGGAATATTGCTTTGGAGCACACTACTTTCCAACTAGTGGAGTATACGAAGTGGAACCACGGAGCTGCCCAGGATTCATATACCGGTCTTCTATTTCGCTGGGCCACATAAATATGCCTCCCTCGGACTTCCGGCTCTTCATCGAGCATATGGCTTCTGACTATCATGGGGATACATATCATCTTATATCCAAGAATTGCAACCACTTTACTAGTGATGTCGCTTTTAGATTGACAGGCAAAACAATCCCAGGGTGGGTGAACAGGCTGGCCCGGCTAGGTAAACAAATCTTTCAATTTAGAAATCTTTTGCTTTGTTTCATTAATTTAGTCTGTAGAATTTTATGTAAATTGATTCTTCACAATGATTGAATAGGAACTCTACGATAGAAACCATTTTGCCTTTTCCTTACTAGTTACATAGCCGAAGGAAGTGACTGAAATTTATCTGCTTAATTGCGGCTGTTTATCTATGAACAAGAGCTGTAGTGCTGCTTATAATTTCACCGATGGTGAAGAATCAATATGTCTAAAGCAATCCCCCATTTTGTATTGTAGGTTCTCTGTGTAGTTGCATTCTTCCAGAAAGCCTTCAAGTCACTACTGTTAAGCAGCTCCCTGAGTATCACGACTTTTCCGGTTAGTTTTTCTAATTTTCTCATGTTTTTGGCATTTGTCGTACTCTTTAGTACTAGTTTTGGACCAAAATAGATTGCATACTCTTAACTTTTCCCAAACTAGACTCCTGAGAAAATCATTATCCAGTTTTAGCCTCTAAGCACCATAAGATCGTGCAAAAAGTGCCACCATTTCTGCACACACCACAAAATTTTGATCATAAATACAAGAAAAAAGCTACTCCTTGGCGTCTAGCTTGGGAAAAAATTGCGCATCTGTTTTAAAAAAACTCCTTTATTGCTGTGACAAATTATCTCTTATGCGCAACCTTGATCATTGAATTTGCTTGTAAGAAAATACCATGTTGACATTCAGACGAAGATGGTACTGAATCTGTATCAACTATGAGTCGGGATTCTACCGAGATGGACAACACCGATCAGGAGAAGCACTTGCTGTCGGCTCGGGAAGCAGCTGGAGAAGTGGCTTTTATTAAAGAGCCAGAGAAAAATTGAACTTGGGTAGAAAACAAGTATGCTTGCAGCAACAGGAAGTGTCGTTTGCCCATCATTGCATTTTCCCATATCTCCTAGTCTATGCTTGATCACCACAATTCAAACAATGTAATTGTTCCTTCACGGATCCTCATCATTCTTTTCCTATATTGTGGTGCTTTTCGATGTAATATCTTCACACTCCATCTTATGCACGGGACGACTGAGTCCGCTGTAAATGAGTATTCATTTGACCTGTTTGCACTTACATCTTCTCCGTCTTGTTTTCACCGAGACTTGAAAGTGCCAGATTTGCCAGCAGAAATTCTGCGATTGTTGGGTTCGGAACATGCAGGTTGTCTCACCTGGACATCCTACCCGAAACAATCAAATTTCCAATGATTTGAACTTTTTTGTGTTTCTAGAGATGCATTTCCGGGTTGCCCAGTGAAAGTGTCTAAGAGATGGATTTTGAGGTTTAAATTGCAGGAAAACGTCGCAAATGGTCTTTAAGCTTTAGTTTAATATGCAATGTGATCATTGAACTCTTAATTTGTTCAATATGGTTCATGAACATATGCCCAATGTGCAATGTAGTTCCTAAAATTTTAATTTGTTCAATGTGATTTTCAAACTTTCGATACATATTTAATTTAGTTTATAAATTATATGAAAATTGTCAATATTGTCTATGATATTAAATTAATGGAATGATAACATTGAATATTTTCACATATAATTTAGGGACTATATTGAATATGTATCAAAAGTCCGGAGATCATATTAAGTAAATTAAAAATTCATGGAATATATTGAATATTGGACTAAAATTCAAGGATCACGTTAAACAATTAAAAATTCATGGACTATTCGTATTATTATTCCTTAATTTGCTGTTAAAGTTGAAGGAAATTAAGGGTAGTGTTCACTAGGGGTGTGCAAAAGAACTGGGATCCGCTGGGACCGCCCGGAACCGGTGGTTCCCAAGGGAACCGGTTCGCTTCCCGGTTCCAATTTTTTGGAACTAGTGGGTACCGGTCCGATTTCCGGTTCACGGTTCCCGGTATGGAACCGCCCACCTGGACCAGACCAGTAATATAATAATAATTTATTTTATTTTATTTTTTTAATTTTTACTAAAAATATCTGATCAAAAAAATTTTAAAAAAAGAAGAAAATTTGTTATCATGTCTAAAGGTCTTGTGTAATTGCGATAATCTTGGTAATTTTTCCCAATAATTGATGGGTACCCATTTGATCTATGGATGATTTGGTTAATATAACTGATCATAATGTATGAATTATATAGAAAGTTATGTTATTTTCTTTTTGTTCTGTTAATCCGATGTTGGTCCACAGATTTTTTTTTTATTTGTCCAGAAAAACTTGTTGGGACCGGTTCCATAGACCCACTAGGGAACCAGACCGGACCGGTGGTCCGGTTCTCCGATGGATCCATGGAACCGACGGGTGGGTCTCAGTTTCAATTTTTGAAACCAGTCCTGTAGCGGGCAATCCACGATTTTGGGGCGGGAACCGTCCACCCGGATCATACATACCCCTAGTGTTCACACCATGTTCTTCATATCTTCTCAGCATTTAATATTTTTAACAAGACATTTGCTTCACGGGTTGTTCTGTCTAAATGTTGGATTTGCTTTCAAGCGATGGACACATTACCGAAAGGAAGGCCGCCAACAATAGCGATGCGCGAGCTTTGTGTAGGTTGCGGGGGCATCACAAAAATAGCCAAAAAAGTCAAAATGAAAACAATGACAATAAAAGGAAATAAATATAAAATCAAAATCAGTTAGGGTCTTTTTATATGGAATAAATCTGTGCAAAGTGCCAAAATTAGTCGTTGGGAATTTGAAGTTGACGCAGGAAATCTCATTCATTAATTTTCTAAATCTAACCTAAATAGCACCCCCCCCCCCAAAAAAAAAGAAAAAGGTACAAACTTTTACGAGAATTTTAAATTCATTCCCCCCCCCCCTTTTTTTTATAAAAAATATTGTGGAATAAGCACGTTTAACACGTGAATACTTTGGTTAGCAAGTTTAGAAATCTAGGGAAACTGGTTAGCAAGTTTAGAAATCTAGAGTTTCCCTCCTTCCATCAAAAGACGCAAGTGATATTCTTTGGCAACTCACTTTTCTAATCTTCTCGAAAAATAGGACTTTTTCCTTTTTTTTGAATGTTTTTGGCTTTTTTACCTTACTTTTTCCATTTACTTTGGTATGTTCCATGTTGGCATGTCTTGTCCGATACGGTATCAGAAAAGAAAATACCCAAAAGCTCCATTTATTTCTCAAAAAATGATTTGCAAAATTTTTCTTTTTAGAAAAATGATCGCTTGTGTCGCTTACAAAAATGAATAAATAGAAGATATTTTTATCATCATCAAAATTATTTAGATGTAAATTGTTATCGATAATAAAAATATTTTTCATTAGCTAATTATGTGAATCGACACGGTGATCAATTTTAAAAAAAATATTTTCAAATCATTTGTTTTTCCGCTAAACAAACGGAACTAAAATAATTGCCTATTCTATCGTTGGCAGACAAGTTCTTGCCTAGACCCATTCCATCATAGATTGCGTGAATTACAATCATTGATTTTTTGCAACGTCTTTAAATGGTCTAATAAAATAAATCGTATTTCGTGAGTCGTGAATGATCGATACCATGTAATTATTTCGGTAACCGTGCTCCACTCAACTTTATAAGTTGTGTACGAACAACCTAATTGATGAACTAGCAAGATTATTTCCTCCTTATTTAGCGGGAAAAAAACCAAAATTAAGTTCATCTGTTTACTTCAGGATCAACCTATTTGTAAGAATTTCAAGAAAAAACAAAAGGTGTATTTATATTTGGTATACCGGAAAAAATATATTGACTTAGACCCACGTTCGAGACGACTACTTATTTTATTTCCATGAATATATATTAGAAAATCTAATTAGTTTTGAAGTCTAAAGTCAAAAAAACTGAAATTGGAAGTTGCCAAGCATTTGGATTTCTGTGGAGAAGCCCGAGGCGGACCGATGGACCCCTCGACAAAGATGTGACCTATGTTTTCTTTTTCCTCTTTTTTAGCCAAATTTTCTGGAAAATATTTGTAATTTTTTTTGTCCATATTGATAATAGTCGTTTCAAAAAGGCTTGTTTGGAAGGTAAAATATTTTTATTGCTGAATTAATTCTAGAAACACCAAATTTTGTCAATATATTTGGGGCACGCTCACTTTCCCGTTTTTTTTTTTTCGTTTCACCTAATTTTCGATTGGATCAAGTTAGGGAATTCGATCGATCCGATCAGATTTTACAAAAGACTCGATAAATAACGTATGATCAACAATAAAATATATAAACACATAAAATTATCAATATAGTTTGTCAATGTAGAATTCAAACTAAGACCGCAATTCGAAGAATTTTGCTTACTTTTTAAAAAATGAATTAGGTGGCATATATATTGAGTTATTTATTTAAAAAGTTAAAAGCTTAATTCCACATCAACTAAACTACCTATCTTCTTGGGCAAGCTGGCAAGCTGGCACAGAAAGCCTACCATAATCACGATTAATTAATAAATTAATCCCTTTGATCAAACGGAAATTAAAAAGATAACATAATTAAGTACAAACTAACCCAATCAAAAAAAAATGATTTTGTTCGACGCTTTTTGGTTTTTTGGGCGTGTGAGACTTTGGGATTCAAGTTTCTAACACATCAAGAATTTCAAGAAACAAGAAACAGAGCATCGAATTCGTGCGCCTCTCAATATCGGGAAATCAAGAAACAGAGGAATACGGTACGTCGTCCCTCGTCTGCATTCTCGTCGTTCTTTACGAATTCCGTCTCCTTGGAGCTCGTTGATTTCTGGGTCTACGGTTTCAATCTTGTTTCCATGCTCTTTCTTGGTCATCTCGTTTGTCTAATTTTGGGTTTGGAATATTCGTGGCAATGGCGATTTCGTTGGGAAGCTGTTGCAATCGGCTGTGTTTGAGTAGAACGTGTCTGACTCCGTCTGTGGTGTCTCTAAGAGAGAGAGAGAGAGAGAGAGAGAGAGGGAGAAAGCAAACAGAGCAATATTTTTCTTCTGCTTTCTTTTCTCTTTTCTTTATGTGGGTGTTCTTTGTCAAATTTAAAATCGAGGGAAGGCGAAAAAACAGAGGAATTTCTTTCGTATAATTCGAAATCTTTTGAAGCGGAAGCTTTGATGATCGAGTTTGGTGATGATTTTTGTTAGCTTTCAATTCTCTTGCGATCAGGCTGGAGATCGTGCTTGTGGGAGTAACTTGTGCGTTGCTTTGTTTGATCAGCTAGATGAAAAGTAGAAGAAGAAAAAATTAGGAGGGTGATTTATTTTATTGGATATGTGAAGCTGGAAATATGAGTTGCTTTGACCAGGTCTTACTTTTTATTTTAGGAATACAAGTCATCATTGCTGAACATTTTCTTCTTCTTCTTTTTGTATTTATTTTTACTGTCCTATGTTTAGAATTCTCAGAAACGAGGGATATGATGGTAATGGTGATTTGATGATCAGGTCTTGAAGAATCCTTCTCAGTGCTCTTTTTCTTTTGGCTCACTGATAATGCTTAGCGAAAAATCTCTGCATGTTCATCTTTGTCGTGTGGTATTTCATATTGCTGCTTATACTTTCATTTGTTCAAACTTTACATTCTTTCCTAAGAATCTGCTAATTTTTTGTTTTTTGTTTCGGGAGTTAAAAGGATTATATTGTTCTTGTAACTTATAGTGTTCTCTTTCCTGAAACAACTATGATGTTCTGTTGATAATCTCTGTCCGTGAGACGGTTCCAAAATGTTACACCGATTTTGGTGATTGATCTACTTGTTCAGCCACTGTGTTTAATTGCTCATACTCTGAGTTTACTGAATGATAGGTTCCATCTGCTGGAATTTGAGGGGACAAGCATGACCATGAGATTCAAGAAAGGAAGTAAAGTGGAAGTATGGAGCACGAAGGAGATGCCCGTGGGTTCCTGGCAATGTGCTGAAGTAGCTGGTGGTAATGGTCACACTTATACAGTTCAATACTGCAGCTATGGCAACGCATCCTGTGAGACTACAATGGAGAGGGTATCTGGAAAGGCTATCAGACCTTGCCCACCTGCACTGCAGACGTTGCAGATGTGGGCTCCGGGTGATATCGTGGAGGTTTTCGAGAATTTCTCCTGGAAAATGGCGATGGTATTGAAGGTCCTTGGGCGAAGTAACTTTCTGGTGAGATTTCTGGGATCACGGAGGGAGTTTGGTGTTGGCAATGCTCACATAAGGGTGAGGCAATCGTGGAAAGACAACAGATGGATTGTGATCGGACAGGTGAGGCCACAAAACTTTGGTTGCATTTTCATCTTCTAAGTGCTGTGGTGTTTATCTTCCCTTAATGCATGGTGAACTTTGGTTAATTGAAAATGTGTACCGGAGTAAATTTTTCTTTGGTCATTGTTGTCTTCTTACTTCTTAATTTTCTGGTTGACCATAGTCAGCATGTTAAGTTGACTATTATAATACTATAGATCAAGTTTATTTTTGGTGATGGGCTGTTACTTAAGTCTAATATGGAAGCAGATAGGGCAGGTTTCAAATCTGCCATGCTGGCAACTTTTGAAGTTGGCACTTGGCTGGTCTATTAGCTGTGAGACTCGTATACTTCTTTATGCTTGTTATTCTTCAAGCATTTCTCATCACTAATGGCAGTTGCTCGAATAGATTCCTTATGATAAGACATAGTTCTATGCGTTCTTTTTTAGTCGAAGACATATTTCTATGCTTTAGGAGATTGGTTTTTACTTACATTTTTCTTGATCTGTAGATTTCAGCCATTGCTGATGACCGGAGAGGCGACCTATATCAAGACTTGATGCACGATCAAAGTCCCAGCAACACTATTCAAATTGCAAATGTAAGGAAGAAAGCATCTATTAGAGATGGTTGCATTCCCATAAAAAAGAGACCAGTATTTGAGGAGTCCCATGATACTTTGAAAACAGAATCGCCATATGAATGCTCTAGGGTTGAATCACCTGCTAGTGCTTCAAAGAAACGTCGAGCAATTGACAAAGAAGGAAGATGTTTCCCAGTCAGTGCAACTCGATCTACACCAGCAGAAAGGGTTGGTTCTGCAGCGTTTCAGCGAGAAACTTGTGGTGCAAACACTGCATGTGTCTATTCAAAGAGAGAAGCAGCCATACTATCCAAAGTAGATGAGTGTGGAATGAAACCAAGTGGGGATGTTGGTCGTCCTTATCCATCACAATCAAGATCTGATGATGCTGACGCTGACCGTGTGACATGCTCGGTTGGAAGTTGTACTGTGGCTAGCGAATCATCCAGTAACTTTTCTGCAGACCCCTTTGACGATGTTAATAGTTATGCCAATGAGACAGAATCGATTAGTTGGCAGAATAAAGAACAGGTATTGGAGGCAGAAATCCACAGATTAGAGTTACATGCATATCGTTGCACATTAGAGGCATTGTATGCATCAGGACCTCTAAGTTGGGAGCAAGAAGCATTGATTTCTAATCTTCGTCTCTCGCTCCATATATCAGATGATGAACACTTGCTGGAGCTCAGAAACTTGGTCTTTTCGGATAATATCATTCCGCTGGGTAGACAGTAATTCACTTTAGAGTAGCAAAATCTTAACTTTGTAGCAAGAGGATTGTATGGTACATTTCTCTAAGTTCTATCAAGATCTAGTTATCTACATCTTTCCTTTATAATTGTCAGATACATGGTCCCGACGAGATGTTTCTAGCAGACCTCGATGTTAAAAGCCTTGGTTTGTACTTGTCATCAGCATGATGATCTTTTGATTCAACACATCAGTTTTCAATAGTCCCGTTTTTCTTCTTGAACAGTTCTATGAGTTAAGAATCTTATGTAGAATAGATGTTATACTTTAGTATGTTATAGTTGTTGGTTCTGATATTGAAGCGGTAGAAATTCCTTACCAAATCTTTGAGGGAATATGATTGTACGATTAACTGAATCTCCAGTTTGGTATTACAAGGATATTCTGTCTGCCTTTTGTTGTCTTGTGTTAGATTTTCATTTCGAAAATTCCACGTGTAGTAACAAACGGGTCTTGCTGCAGTGATTACATGAGGACATGTTTGTTCAATAATACTTGATTTCCTCTAAATGGAAAGTCGACAATTTGATCCAGGGAATTTATTGATGCCTCCTGTGCCTTTTCCAGGGCGAAAGAGCAGAGAACAGAGCATGTCGTTAATAATTTGCCAGAGGTGGTTTCTCCATCGACCGCCTTTCTCTCTTCCTGAAGCAACGCAATGCAAAGGATATCACATCTGGGTATCATTGTGGAAGATGCTGGCATTCTTCAATTTTAAGCCTGCTCTTCTCCAGGAATAGCAACATGTATTAAATGCCCTGTCGGAAGCTTTAAGGTTTTGCTTGACCCTTTCACTTTAGCTCGTGCATATGCTTATTCTGTTGATCATCTGCTATGATGTGATGTGCGTCGCGATGCTCCTTTTCCGACATTTGTATGCTTGATACTGCCCAGCTTCCTCATTTGATTTGAAAAGAAAGCCCTTTCATGTACTTTATCAGCTGTATTCTGGTTCGTTTATGACAAGATGAACTAATGCGGTTCGACCCCGCAATGCTGCAACTGATGCAAGAGCAAAACATGCACCATCGTCTACAAATTAACATGAATGGAGATGAATTGATGCGAGAATTGTCGGAACGACATTATGTTCTTCAAGAAGCTGGAATATACAGCTTCAAAGGAGAAAAGGAACATCTCGACGCATAACTTCCTGAAATGTTACTTGTCAGAGCTCAGTATAGACGCATTGAAACCATAGAACTCACTCATAACTCAGGATCCTAGGCTTGTTATCAGGCTCAAAAGTTTCTGAGATTTTGGTGCTTAACTTTTAGTCTCTTTTCATGATGATGAAACGGAAAACTTTTTTTTTCTGAAGCAGCTAGCTTTGAGATTATGCTGCTTGCCCCTTGTTACACCTTGTTTTTGTAGTACTCAAATTCATTTTTGTACCTTATTTACTACGAAAATGTCATACCATGCAAATTACTATTAACTGGAAATTTCTAAGTGTCAATATATCGAGATCCTTTGTATAGGAGTTGCATGTTAAAAATTGACTCAAGCCCCGTTTGATACGATAGGGACACAATGGACCGTAGAAGAGCCCCAAAAATATTTATAATCGATGTGAAAGGGATTCAAGAACTTTCAATTTGTTTTCGACAAAAAAAAATAGGATTTTAAATTTGTTTAATATAGTTCGGAACTTTTGTTTTTGGTTGTTGCTAGTTAGGTTCCTAAGCTATATACATTCCGTTCGAGTTGATCCTTCTGTTAAAAAAAAGTGCTCGAAAATGCTGATGTGGCCAGTAAGTTGTCGTGAAGTGCAACTCGCATCTAAGGTGTTTATTAAAAACTTTAAAAATATATTTAATAAATAACATACATTAAAATATTCAGAAATAAGGAAAATAAAAAAAACACAAAAAAGTAAAGATAAGTATACTGGAAGTCTGAAAATTTGTATCGAAAGTGCAATTGAGTTTTAAAACCTGCAAAAAAGCAATCAAGTCCTCAAACTTGTCAAATTTATGCAATTAAGTCATTTTATTAATTTCGTCAAACTTGACTAACTGAAAATACTAACATGACTTTTGTAAATATTTTCTCTCTCCTACGCGGGGATGACGTGGCTAAAATTTGAAACATAAAGTTAAAATGACATCGTTTTTGTCACATTCCGAATTTCAATCCATTTTTGGAATTTATAAAACGTGTGTTTCGTCAGTGCGCTTATAATAAAATCTCACCCGAAACTAATCATTCTTGGGTTATTTTTTAAAATTAGAGATTTCGCTAGAATCGCACTAGATCGAATTTATCCGTTATTTAGAGTCCGAACTTTGATGTCCAATTTGTGAGAGTTTCATGACGAATTTAATTCGACGGTGTCGATATTATTATGACCAGCCTCGATATTGCCCATGATATGTGAAAAGTAAAATTTTGATCGAGTGCGGATTTTGATTAGTAAACCTCCTTCGTAGTGTGTTTTATTTTATTATCTTTTGGCCTTTTTCCTAATTTATAGTAAGAGTTTTTCGTGGGCCACTAAATCATTTTCGGATTTAAATTGTGGCCGTTGGATCGCGTGCGATATTTGACTTTCTCTCTCTCCCCTGCCCGTGCACGTTCTCCCCCGGTCACGTCCACTCACTCTCTCCCTCTGCATGGCAGACCTCCCCCCCCCCCCCCCTTTTTCTCCTCTTCTTCTTCTTCCTTTTCTCTCCTTCCCGCCGTTGCTTTTGCTTCCTCCTCCTTATTGCCCGATGTCGACAGTCGCTCATCGAGACCAGCCCAGCCGCCGCCCGCCATCCGCCTTACGCCGTCGTCACCCGACCAAGCCGCGCCACCGCTCGTCGCCCGCGACCTCCTGACTCCGGCTTGCCCGCGCTGCACTCGAGCAGCAGCTCTCCGTTGCGTCCGCCGCGACCCAGCGCTACCCAACCGCCCGTTGGCCCATCCTCCGTCGCCCGGCCACTCGTGACGCCACCTCCGGCCGCCGCACGACCTCCCCTTTCCCCCTGTTTTTCTTTCCCCGGCACCTTCCCCTGTTTTGGGCCCCCAACTTCGCCACCACCGCGTGCCACCATTCCAGCCGCCTCCACCACCCAGCCTCTCCGCTTAGCCACCTTCGCCGCCCAGCTGCCCCATTGGCCGCCACCACCTCCCTTTCCCTTCTTTTTCCTTCTTCCCCGACGCCTCCTCCGTTTTGAGCTCTCGCCGGCTCCGCCTCATCCAGCCGCTGCTGCCGCTCCGTTCGCCACCACCCAGCTCCCAGCAACCCTGCCTGGCCACTTGCAGCCGCCATGCTCGCCTAGATAACCTAGCACCGCCCCAACTCTGCTTTGGCAAGACTGTCTCGGCCATGGCCGAGCCTCCGTCGCCCAGTCGCCATCGCCGTCGTCGCCTGGCCGCCCTCTGGCCGTGAGTCCAGCAGCCGACCCTACTTCAGCCTCCTGTCCGCTTCCTCTCCCGTGTGGCAGCCGCTTGTCCGTTGCCGTCGTGAGCCGCCACGGGTCCGCCGGAGTCGCTACTATGCCGACACCGCTGCTGCTCTGTTCCAGCAATCTTGCTATCCTCCACGCTTGACCGTTCTCGCTTAGGCCCGAGGTAAGCGACACCCTAAACCTTGCCTAGGACTTTGGGTATTTCTTAGGGGCTGTTCGGGGATGATTTGTTGATCGTTTAGCGCGAATTGGTGGCCGAATTGTGGGCTAGTTCGGGGTGAGAGAATGGGTCGGAGTATGGGCTGAATTGAGATGGTTTATGGCTGATTTTTGTGGTTGGATTGGAGGTCGTTAGTGCTGGAATTTATGCCGAGATCGTCGGTCGTTCGTGCGTGAATTACTGGTTGTTTGATGGTAGTTTGTGTTGATGATTCGTGATGGGGACAACGCGCCTATTGTGAGTTGTGGCTTAGTGTGATTGTAGGAGAGGCCGTTGATGCTAGAATATCAATTTAGTGTGTGATTGTCCCGTGTGGTCCAATGCTTGAATTGTGTTCATATGTGGTGAATTAATGGTTGGTTGTGATTGCTCTACGGTGATCGTAGGTGTTTGTTGAAATGCAACGTGAATTGGTGGAACCATGGCCTTTTGGTGCAAGTATGGCGAATAGTGTTGTGGTCGTTTGGAAATTATTGTGTGATATTTGATTCTGTGAAAGACGTAAAATTGATTGAATTAAGTGGCGTGTGTGTTTGGTTGAAAAGCCCGGATTAATCAAAGGGCTGCCAACCTGAGGAGTGGTTACGCGGGTGTGGCGAGAAAAGCAAGAAAAGACCTAAGGCATATTTACGTAGGTCATTGGAGGATGTTGAGCATGAGGCATGTTTACGCGGGCTGTGGAAGGAAAGTTGGACCTGAGTCGTGTTTACACGGGTCATTGGAAAGAAAGTTGGATCTGAGGTGTGTTTACGCGGGTCATCGGAAAGTGAGAATGGGCCTGAGGCGTGTTACGCGAGTCATCGAAAAGTGAGAATGGGCCTGAGGCGTGTTTACGCGCGTTGTGAGATGGATGCACATGCATGTGAAATGTGCTTGATTGAATTGGATGAACGCAAGTGTGTATGGTGCTCGAGTGATTGTGATGTGTTCTTGGAATATTATTGCTTATATTGATTTGACTAATATGTAGAGTTGGCGCATGATTAGAAGCGAGGTAAGTATGTTTATGTGATTTCTAGTACGTCGATGGTTATATTGCATGTTGAGACTTGTCTGAGTACGCATTGGCGTAGGTGGGGTTTAAGGGTCTGCTTATTAAAATTTATCTCATCCCTCGTTGTTAAACATTTTCAGGTTTGGAGTGACGAATAGTCATCACGTGCGGTTCAGACACTACAAAAACAACATTTTTTTTCCAACGAAAAATTGAGAAAAATTCGTTGGAAAACGAATTTCCAACAAATTTTCCAACAAAAAAAAATTTGTTGGTAATTCTTCGTCGCAAATTTTTCCAACGAAAAATTTCAATTTTCGTTGGAAAATTCATGGCTAAATTCGTTGGAAATCACTACCAAAAAACAACTTTTTTCCAACGAAAAATTTGAAAATCCAAAGAAATTTCCGACGAACAAAAATTCGTCGGAAAAATTTTTTCGACAAAAAATATAAATTTTCGTTGGTAATTTCCGACGAAATTTTTTTGTCGCAAAATTCGTAACTAAATTCGTTATAAAGTTTTGCTAATTATTCGTTGCAAAAATGTGGCAATTTTTTTTTGGTCGAAAAAATGTGGCAAAATTAGTTTCGTCGTGACAAAAATCGTGCCTCGTTGCCGGCGAGCTCAAGGTCGCCCAGATCTGGGCGAGCTCGAGCTTGCCTAGATCTGGGCGAGTTCTGGGCGACCTCGAGCTCGCCGGCCATGGCGAGCTCGGCCCTCGCCATGACCGGCGAGGGCCAGCCTCGTCGCCGGTGAGCTCGAGGTCGCCCAAATCTGGGTGACCTCGAGCTTGCCGACCATGGCGAGCGTTATGGGCGAGCTCGAGGTTGTCGGGCATGGCAAGGGCCGAACGGCGCCTTAGACAGGATCTTCGATAGTCTGGACTTGAGGGCATTGGAGGACTCCAGGCGATGCTGTTCTTGGAACACCGACTCGGAGGAGGAGGAGGAGGAGAAGTGGGGAGGCTTTGCTTAGATGGATCTTCAGCTCCAATGAGGCCCCCTCCTCTGAAGAACCCACCATGGCTGACCCCGACGGCAGCCCCAACCCACCGTCCCCGCCGTCGCCCCCATTGCCGCAGCCGCAATCGGTCGCCAGGGCCGATCCCACAACGCCCAATCTCGATCGGGCGGCAGAGAGCCAGTTGGCGGAGGAGTTCGCGCGCCTTTGTGTTGGGGGAGCATCGGAACCGTCGGTCGTCGAAGACAGAGGAGGAGCTGAGAAGGGCTCGAGCGCGGACGCGGACGCGGACGCGGACGCGGACGTGGACGCGGACGCGGACGCTCACGGTGTAGAGGACGGCGACGGCAAGAGCGGAGGAGAGAGCGGTGGCGACGGGGAGAAGGAGGAGAATGGCGATAGCCAGAGCGACAACGAGAAGAGAGAGGAGAGTAGGGTTAATAAGTATCCGGTGAGGCCTGAGGCGGATACTTAAAAAAATGCCGAACAATACCGGGTTTTTTTGAATTCGTCACAAAATTCATTGGAAATTTCCAACGAATTTTGTGATGAAAAATTTTTCGTTGGAAATTTCCAACGAATTTTGCGATGAAAAATTTTACGTTGGAAATTTTCAACGAATTTTGCAACGAAAATTGCACACACTAAAATAATTGCCTGGAAAATTTAATTTCGTTGGAAATTCCCAACGAATTTTTCCACGAATTTAAAAAATGCCGAACAATACCGGGTTTTTTTGAATTTGTTGCAAAATTCGTTGGAAATTTCCAACGAATTTTGCGACGAAAAATTTTTCGTTGGAAATTTCCAACGAATTTTGCAACGAAAATTGCACACACTAAAATAATTGCCTGGAAAATTTAATTTCGTGGGAAAATTCGTTGGAAATTTCCAACGAATTTTCCCACGAAAAATTTTTCGTTGGAAATTTCCAACGAATTTTGCGACAAAAAGTTTTTCATCGCTAATTTCCGACGAATTTTACTTTTCGTTGGAAAATTTGTCGCAAATTTCCAACAAAAATTTTTTCGTTGCAAATTTTCGTGGCAAAAATCCAGTTTTTTTTGTAGTGAGAGACTGGGAGTGACCTTGAACATTTGACGCTTCGCTTCATCCTTGGATTCTCCCTTTTTGTATAGTGAAGTAGGCTACCCAACTACCACCCGCTTTTTATGATCGTGGCTTATTCGTTAGTAACCTGGATTGTTCTGGCATAAATGAAATTACCGTTTTGTGCTATCCCTCTGTCATTATCTTTTGTCTGGGTTGTTTTATTGTCACTTCCGCTCGCGTTTGTCTTTGCGTGTTTCGTTTGGGTCGGCGACGCGTCCTGGGACGTCGCGTTCAATATGGCTATCGAAGGGGTGTCGTGAGGTCGTTGGGGTTCGGAGCGTGACAATTTTGATTTAAATTTTATTTTTGTACAAATTTTATTTAAATTAAATTTTAAAAAAAAGCTAAAAAGTAGAAAGTTGGAAACTAGCATCAGACCTTTGCCTGTGGTCGGCCACAGTCATTAGCCCCTAGCCAAGGCCCAGCAACCCCTACCGACGATTCCCCCACCTTCCCGGTGATGGTGGGGACAGGGCAGCAACGTGGGCTGGTTGCAAGCCCTCACTGCTAGTTTCCAACTTTTCATTTTTTTTCAACTTTAGCCTTTTTTATTTGATATAAATAAAATTTGTGTAAAAAATCAAATTCAAACAAAAACGATGTCTTTTTTCTCTCCCCTACGTAGGAGAGAGAAAATATTTACCAAAGACACGTTAGCATTTTCCGTTAGTCAAGTTTGATGGAATTATCAAAAGGACTTGATTGCATCAATTTGATAAGTTTTAGGACTCGATTGCACTTTTTGCAAGTTCTAGAACTCAATTATACTTTCGTAACAAGTTTTATGACTTTCAATGTGCTTATTCCAGAAAAGAAGAATATATACAGGGGAAAAATGGCAAGGCTAGAGTGGAAGTGGTAGGGGTGGCAAGAGCCGCAAAGACGACCGTGGTGCCACCCGTGCATCAGCGAGGGTTCCGCGCCGTGGCCATGCTAAGGCGGAACCACCACCTCCATCCTTCACCGCACAAACACACTCACAGAGGTCTCGTTGTAGCAAAATTGCGAAAGGAGAAGAACGCTGCCGACAGCGCGGTATTGTTGTCATTGAAAGCAGTACTGTCGTTGGCATTGGAATCGCACCAGAAACAGAGGTCCCATGTCAAAGCGGCTGGAGAGGAAGATCTCTGCTGATAGCACCATTGTCTCTCTCTCTCTCTCCCTCGATCTAATAGTGATGGAGGTCGCGTGACTAGTCACACAGCCGCCACAATTCAAGATCATGAGATGTATCTCAAATATAAAGAAGGTGGTGTGTTCCCACGTTGTTTTCTCACATCTCTTTCGTTGTTATCTTGAATTAGAGCAGGCGGTAGCAACGCCTTGTATGCTAGGGCAGATCACCCTGGTTTTGTTCCCTCAGTAATGGTCAGCCTCGGACCCAAAAAGTAACGGATGCTCACAAGACTCCCGAATTCACCTCATTTTTTTTTAACTTACATTGCATTCAGAGGATAATGGGAACCACCTGAGAGAAGGCTGTGTATCCATATTTTCCACCCGCGTGATGGGGAATGGGCGGACATAAGGAAAGTGCACGTTTGTGAGAGCTTAATCGAGATGGGGAGTCAACCTATGAGCACAGAAAAGCGTGGTACCGCTACATTACGACCAATGAACAAATTGGTTGTCGAACAGGGTTTATGCATCCCATGACCTCGCCGGTGCTTGGCAGTGGCACCGCCGTCGCTGTCATTCTCCATTTATTAATGGGGTTTGATGTTTTTCTCCTTCTTAGTATTTATCCTGACGCAAAAATCATTGTCTATCCCTCATTAGTGAATTTTCACATTACTCCGACGTGACTGCCCACATCAGCATCTTTGTCCGCATATTGACGAAAGTGATTTATGTGAACAAAAACATGATTTAAGACCCAATTGGCAAGAAAAAGTTCGAAGAAATAAGATTAAACAAATTGAAGAGGTCAAGGGTTATTGTCACAACCTTCCCAAGGTGAGCCCGAATTATTAGGCAATCGCAAATGAACCTCTTGGAATGAAAACTAGTCGGAAGAGTGATTTTATCAAAATAACATATACATAAAAAGAGTTTAAAGTGAATTAACTAAGAGGATACAGATTTTCATAGGTTAAATTAAATATGAAAGTATTTTGATAAACGAATTGAGTATGGATTGGATACGAATCAATAAACATTTGTTGTAAATAGATGGGTTAAATAATTTCATTTGAATCGGACCATTTTCGACCCAACCCAAACACGACCCGCCCATTTGACACCCAACTCACAACATAAAAGACTAAACTAACTCCCAAAATCAATACCTCTTTTCTTTTAAGGAAAGTTGTCCATGCAATATCGGTTGGTTTTATGGCCTAACATGCAAGCTAAAGCTCCCATGCAATCAAGGTAACAAAGCAATCAAATCAAACAACGATAGGAACATAAAGGATCCAAGCAAGGAAGTAAAAACATAGAGCAATAAATCAATAAGGCAGTAAAGTATAGATTTTTAATATTAAACACGAGCCGACCATCCGTGCAAAAAGTTTGGCGCCCGTGGTTTAAATAAACCTGCTGACCTTTGGTTGTATTACCCTTTCTTTCCATGTGAACGTAAAGAAGCACTTTCACTCGGTTCTATAAGCCCAACAAGACTACCAAAATCCAACGAGTCCAACTGTCCAATGACGACTCCCTCAGGACTCAGAAATCTGCCTCATGAATTATATTTAGCAGGCATCTTCAAGGTACAAGATCAAGCCACGCAAAACCAACCGTATTTCACAATTCCTTAGAGGCTATACCATGGTATGCACAAAGATCAAACGGGGCAGATAAAGATCACTTCAACACACTGGTGATTGAACACAGAACACCCAGATGGGATGCAGCATCATATACTTCAATTCAAAGTGACTCCGGAACGGTCGCATTGAAGCTCAAGTATGTAAAATAGAAATCCTCTTGAACAAGAACAACGCACACCAAGTGAAGCAACTCTAAGGAAAAGGAGCTACTAATAAGCTATTACAAATCCTCGGGTACTCAATCAATCACATCATCCTGCATGTCACCAAATCATCATTTTTCAATAAATGACAATGCACAAAAAAGGGTTCACAACATGAGCTTCAAGAGGCTGCCTTATAACGGCAGAGCCTTCATTCGAATGCGTCGTCATCGTCGTCGGGAAGAGGCTGACTAGCAGCTTGAGCAAGCTCCGCCTCATGCCTGCAAGCAAATTAGCCGGCTATCATACACAAATAATTAACAAACAGGAAGTTGGGAAGTAATGCCCCAAACAGACGGATAAAGTGAGATGTCTAATGAGTAGGTCATGTTTTAAAGGCAATCTGCCAAATAAACATTTCTGGCTGCATTCGAAGTGTCAATATGTGTGCCAATATGTCAGCAAATGAAATTTTTAAGTGAAATCTACAATCTCATAAGCGCTATGCCATGGCAAGCAGGTAAGATAATTTCCCAAATTATCTAATAAAATTCCAACGAATGGGGAATGGCGAAACGAGAGAGATGAGTTTCGTACTGTTGCTGGGCAGCCAAGTCAATGTGTACTTCCGGAGGAGCAAGAGCAGGAGACTCCACAAAGTGAAGGTTAGGGTCCCTAAAGTTCCAAAAAGAACCAACATGTTACATCATCCACAACGTAGACAAAAGATGATCCGAGGAGTACAACAGTAAATTGAATTACCCAGCAAGTTTTCTGGCGAGATAGAGGAAAGGCTTCTCAAAATTGTAGTTGCTTTTGGCAGATATCTCATAGTATTGAAGGTTCTTCTTCCGGTGAAATGTAACCTGCTTTGCCTTAACCTGCCTGTTCTTCACATCAACCTTGTTTCCACACAGAACAATGGGTATGTTCTCACAGACCCTAATATTAAAAGGCCGTAAAACGTTAAAGCCACTCCTATACACAGGTAACGCAATGAACAGGAGTTAAGGAGGTAAGAAAAGGCATCGAAGTAAAACCTGCAGAGATCGCGATGCCATGTAGGGACGTTCTTATAGGTCAACCTGGCAGTAACGTCAAACATGATGATGGCGCATTGACCATGAATGCTGCGGAAGAAAACAGCCAAACCCACGTGAGCAATAATGCATGCCACTTGAAACTTATAGATCCAGAACAAACGTGACAAAAAGAATATGAAACAACATATTAACGAAGGCATATACCAAAAAGTTTGGAACACGAAACCATCTATACCCACAAAATCAGAAGAAAACAAATTCTAACAAAGGAGTGTATAGTTTCCCCTTTACTTACTAGTATCCATCTCTTAGACCACCAAACTTTTCCTGCCCGGCAGTATCCCAGCAGTAAAATCGAATTTTGCCGCAGTTCGTGAAGAAATCCAATGGATGAACCTCAACCCCGATGGTCGCTGTTCAAGCCCAATCAAAATCACAATCAATTCCCACACAACCAAAGGGGACACAATCAAGTGGGGGGCAAAAACATCGAGGGAAAGTCAAGACACGTACGCTCATATTTCTTCTCAAACTCCCCGGTGAGATGCCTCTTCACGAAAGTCGTTTTGCCTGCGAAATGGATAAATAGTTCAGCTGCGGCAGTAACAGCTCGGATAGTACTGAAGTTCAAACAACACACGCCAAAAAATCAAGAACATCAATGCCCAAAATTTTCAGGAGGAATTCTAATCCATAAGAATCGATTTCCCCCTCCATTCCAGCAACCAAGATTTCAAAGGCATAATATATATTTACGCCGTCAACACTCGCTCAAGGCTTACGCTAAGGCGGAAACACTTCCCCACAACCCCACATGATGAACATCAACATTGAAAAGGTAGGAAGTCACTACCAAGCATCACCCGATGCAGCCATCGAAACTCAAGCCAATCCCCACACACAATCGATCCCATCCCACACACACAGATCACATGGAAAAGTGCTCGAGGGAACCAAGAAAGACAAAACACAAGCGACGATCGAGCCATCCGAAACAAATCTATGGAAAACCCACCGGTGCCTCCGTCGCCGACGATGACGAGCTTGAAGCTCGGGTAATCGACGGTCTGCTGATTCGGCAAAGCCTACCAAGAAGAACACAAAGAAAGAATCAGGAAATAGAACAAGAAAAACCCAGCATCGGAGCTCCCAAATCGGAACGGCATCGACCATCCCCCGTCTCCGATAGCTCGCGAACGGCGATTATCGGCGGCGATCGCCGGCCGGAACGGCGAAATCTCGAGCAACACGGGAACGGCGCTCACCATGATCGGTCCAGGCGGCGGCGGCGGCGAGATTCCGAAGGATGCGCAGCGAGCAGCGGAGCGAGGGCGAGGGCGAGGGCGAGAGCGAGAGAGGGAAGGAGACGGTGAGGCCAGCTAGGGTTTATAAGGGGGGAGGTAGCAGGAGCGTGTGTTTTGTTCAAAGTGGCTTTAGCTTGACGCAACAATCTGGGCCGTCCGATCCGGTTTCTTCCCAGGCTGGGGGGGGTTCGGATCAGGCCGACCGTGCGATCTGCTTACTCTTTTTCTCTTGCCGGGGGGAGGTTTCGAAAACGCTGAGCGGCGTGTGATTTGCTGCATATTCGCTCGCGGATCCCACTTGGCCATATTGGTCAATTCGGGTCCGGCCCGATTGCTCAGCGTAGAAGGAACAATGCCATGTTGGAGGATGGTATTTAATTCTAGGTATAAGTGCAATCAAAGTCCTAAAATTTATCACGAAAGTACAATGAAGTACTAAAATTTTTAAAAAGTGTAAATAAATCCTAAAACTTATCACGAAAGTGCACTTGAGTCCTAAAACTTGTCACGAAAGTGCACTTGAGTTTTAAAACTTTAAAAAAGTACAAACAAGTCTTAAAACTTGTTAAGAAAGTACAAGTAAGTCCTAAAATTTGTCAGATTGGTTCGATCAAATCCTTTTATTGATTGTGCTTTTTGAAAGTTTTAGGGCTTATTTGCACTTTCGTGACAAGTTTTAGGATTTGTTTGCACTTTCGTGACAAGTTTTAGGATTTATTTATATTTTTTGAAAGTTTTAGGACTCAAGTGCACTTTCGTGACAAATTTTAGGATTTGTTTGCACTTTTTGAAAGTTTTAGGATTCAATTGCACTTTCGTGATAAATTTTAGGACTTTTAGTACGCATATTCCTTAATTCTATTCTTACGAGGATACGCCGCCGCCGCGTGGCGGTGCTGATGTGGCGGGATCGACCGATCACCGTGGTCGTCGCTCAGGCGCTATGAACTCGTCTTTGCTCGGCGCCATGTTAGACCGTCTATTGCTGCCAAGCGGAGTAAATCTCACATTCAATATCTTCTCGGGGAAAGAAGGGAGTGAAAGCAGGTTTCTAAATCTTGTAACGGACTCTGCATTTGAGTCGTAAAACTTTCATTTCGTATCGGTCTTCACGAAGTGACATACGGTGTTCTAATAACTCCTAAGTCACAGCTCATCATTTCATACTGAATTCATCACCACTGAAGCCTCCACGAATACTCGCAGGGTCGAGAATCGTTCATGGAGACCTTAAAACCAGTACTCCTGCTGTTGGACAATGACTCGAACCCTTATCATCAAAGACAATGAATCCTATGCAAACAAAAACATGATTGTCGGTACATAGTACGTATGACCCGCCGAAGCACATAATGTTCCGTTTTGCATGTGCCGTATGCTCGCGATGTTACAGTATTTTGGAGCGATGACAGCAGCAGCTATAGGTTTCCTCAGTATGCAATGGACGGTCTTTTCTCCGTGAAATCAAACACTCTCATATTCAGAGTAATGATGCTAGAGATCATAAGTGGAAAGCAGAATGTGCAGCGTGATGTCTTTTTGCCTTTGGCACCTTCCCAAAATAACAGCATTATGACATTACTTTTCTCCAGGCATGGTGTCTGTGGAAAGAAGGCTGGGCCTCGGACCTAGTCAACGAGCGACTATATCGAACAAACTCGATCAATGAGGTAACACAACGCGTTCGATAGTGTGCTCTGTGTGCCAGAAAGAGCAGCAGATAGACCGATGGTGTCGGCTTTGGTTCATTTTCGCTGCTGAACGACGAGAGAGCTGCACGTTCTTTACCATAGCATACGTACAAACAGAGAAGATTGGTCGGACGAGATGGGGACACGCTCCATTAATCAAGTAACCATGTCCAGTTTATACAGCAAGCCATTGACCTTCAACCTCATAACATGTGAAAGGGCTGCAATGCGACCAACTTCTCTTAGCTGCTTTTAAGCTAATTGCAGCACTTCCACGGCAAAGTCTCGGCAATCATACCTTGATACTTTATGAACCTTGTGAAGTTTAAGGTTCTCGGGGAAGAAGTGTATAAGGTACAAATCTTCCCTACTGAAGTGTCAGAAAATCATAATTGAGTTGATGGCGAACCGACCGAAGAAATGAAACAGAAGGGAGTTCACGACAAAATTCTCTTCAAGAGATGTCATCGAGGATCTACTGCTCGGTAGATCTTGAGATCGTAACTGCCCGGGAACCAGTTTCCGGTATGATTGTTATATGAGTAGAGTGTACGCTGCTCAGAAGCTTGTGGAGTCGCTCTTTGATTTGCGAGCACGGAGCAAGACTTGGTCATGTGAAAAGGCTCACATTGCAGCTGAACTCAATGGAGGATTTTGGTTGATTCAGTTTTGAGACGACGATCTGTTGGCAGAATGACGCACGAAGGCCGGATGATCAAAACAAAGCACTTCCCTCAAAGTAAATTCGCCCCGCGACATTGCTTCCAGGGTAAATCACCATTACCATACGACAGAAAACAGCCAACAGATCATACAAGAGAAGCAAATTACTCGTGATTTTAACTTGAACTTCCTTTAGAATCGCATTCTAATGAACAAGGAAAGGATGAAATTGGGAGTTCTGCAGAAAACACCCCACAGCAAATGTCTCTTCGTTCAAAGAAGGATGCTTTCATTTCTAGTTCTGCAGTTACTAGCTGCTGAAGTCTGCCTTCGGACTTTCAATAAACATTGGCGAAAGCACCCGATGAATTCTCATTGGCTTACTAGCCACTCGTCGGACATCCAACCTTGAAGGTCCGGCTCTCATTCGAGTTAGTTCGGCACGAGCTGCATATAGTGGAAATTCCTAGTGATAGCATATCCTCAATTTCAGCAAGAAACACATCGGTCAGGATTCATTAATTCAGGTCAGGAGTTCATTCATCAGCAAATTGATTGCAACTACTGGCAGACTTTGGAGCATTCTGCTGCTCCATACTCATTTACTCCAGAAGATTTTTTTTTTCTACTCCTGAATAAAAGGAGAAAGGAACACATTCTGGGCAAGAAGAAAGAAAGTGCTTGAAGCTATTTTCTTGTAGTCGAAACATTTGAAAGGCAAGCGAGAAATAAGCTTGAAAGAAGCAAACAACAAGCTAGATGACAGAAGCCAGAGAACGACTGGTTCAACAATTTGACGGTGCATGTGAATTGCATACGATTCAAGATCTGGCCTGGACCACTCCCCTCTTTCAACTTTCCCACTCGCTTCCAAAACATCCCTCAACCTCACCTCCCTCCTTCGATGTATCTGCCTTGTTTTGAATCAAAATTTTAGTGTTCCTGAAGAGTCTATCAGACAGAGCCAGAAAGCGTTTCAGATTTGACCGCGTGCTCATACTCGGGCTATTCCGTGTCGAAGCGGCACTCGGGATATTCCGCATCGACAAAGCGTCAACATTAGCGGCGTGCTCATACTCGGGCTATTCCGTGTCGACGAAGCGTCAACATTAGCGGCACTCGGGATATTCCGCATCGACAAAGCGTCAACATTAGCGGCATATCACTCGCCAAGTCCGCCTATTCGGTCCGGTCAGAAAACAGTTGCTCGGAAAAACAGAAACCACTTCCTCGAGACCTGACCTCGACAGATCATGTCGCACAGCAAATTACATCTAAGAGATCCCCTGCGTCACGAGCAATAGTCGCATTTACGTGCTCTTGGGTCCTTTCCGCCTATTTCTCATTCCTAGAACTCGGCAGTTCTCGACAGAACACAGACATGGTTTCTCATGTCATGGCACACAGATCCTGGCAACACATGCACCTCAAAAACAACTCAACAATGTGGTACGCAAAACCAGCAATTTGGGCACACGAGCGAACAGAACGCAAGCATATTCTTTCCCAGGATTCTTCCTGCCTCTTTGAAAAAATCCCAGAATCCGACTCAATGATCCCACCGATGCCTGATGCCCCAGATGAGCAACAAGCAAACATGCTGCCAGTCTAGCAACTTCGCACGCACGTTACACAAGATCCCATCCGTACGTTATCCATCACGGGACCCCACATCCCCCCAACAACATGCGATCACGACCGTCCAAATTATATGCAAGCAAATTGAATTTCGCCGGAAGGAAACACACTACCAACCAGTCCTTATCATCAAAAATTGACTTATGATCCTTCTGCTCGAGGACAAGGAGGAAAAACCCATCGATCGATGATGGGTTTCGATTAGGAGCGCCACTTCTTGATCAAAGAACGTTAATTATGCAGATCTGCCAGATCAAGATCAGTGCTTTACAAACTAAAAATGCTTAACAAGATCCATCGATCAATACCCAGCAAGATTATCAGCTAATATGCAATTAGCAGAGATCATTCCGAAAGCAACGTTATTTACGCACCGACGACAATTACATACATGCTTCTTCTTCTTCTTCAAGTTCAACATCAGGACCCTCTTCTTCTAATCACACCACTGAATCATACACCAGATGCGCCGCCTATATTATCGGACGCAGCATATATCGGAGAGAAATCAAAAGCTAAGAAAAGAGCAAAGAGGAGCAAGAAACGGGAAGAGGGTAGGTAAGATCCGGCAACCGCGAGAAGCGGGGGAAGCTTCTAAAGCTCCGGCGACTCGGACCCGGATCCGGTCCAGATCCTCATAGATCGGGGCGGCCCCCGAAGTCGGAGGCCAGCCGGGAGGCGATGGCGGAGTGGTACATGGCGTCGTGGAACGACCCGCCGCCCTGGGTCATCATCCGCAGCTGCTTCGCCTTCTCGGCCGTGAAGCCGCCCGGGGCGAACCGGGACGGCCGCGCCGTGCTCGGGTCGAGCTCCGGGTCGACCTTCTCCTCCCGGCGGTCGGCCTTGCCGCTGCCGGAGTCGATGTAGTCGGGCTCGGAGGGCCACCCGAAGAGCGGGGTCCACCAGCCGCCGGACGACGAGGAGGCGGCGGCGGCGGCGGCGGGGGAGAAGCTCCGGCGGTTCGGGTCGGGTCTCTTGTGGCCGCCGCCGGCGGAGGGGGAGGCGGAGGCCCGGATGCCGGGGGGCGCGAAGGTGAGGAGGTTGGTGGCCATTTCTAGGTTCTTTCGAGGGCTGCGTGAGTTAGAGAGAGAAAGAGATGGGATTGACTCTTGTCAAGGTTTTAGAGAGAGAGAGAGAGAGAGAGGAAACAGGAGGAAGACGACGGTGGTGGTCTGGCGGAGAGGGAGGGAGAGAGGTATTTCAGGGAGGGAGACGGATAAGGACATGGACACGTGTCGGTCGGGAGGGGGACCGGGTGGTGGGGCCGGGAGGGCCGCTTTTCCGCGCGCTTTTTTACCGGGGAGTCCGGTTGGCATCCGGTCACCCTTCGGTTCTTGCCATTATTCTCCTCTCCTCTTCTTCTTTTTTTTTTTTTAAATCTTTTAATCTCTCTTTTAGGATATTTGGATCATGTCCTTCCGCTGGGAACCAGGATTGGTACTTGGATAGAATCGTTTGTTCTTAGTTCTGGTTCTACTTTGGAGCGCGTGACTACTTTTGTCTTCATCAAAGCTTTCTTTTTTGAGTTAATACCACCAAAAACTTTAAACTGATACATGTGTGACAATTTTATTTCGAACCTTTTTTTTACCACCAAAAACTCCAAACTGGTACATCTTTAACAGTTTTACCTCAAGCTTTTTTTTTACCACCAAAAATCCCAAACTAGTACATCTTTAACAATTTTACTCCAAACTGGTAAATTCGTGACAAATTTACTCTAAACTATTTTTTTACCACGAAAAACCTCAAACTGATACACCTGTGATAATTTTACCCCGAATTAATAACTTTTTAATATCATTTTTTATGTTTTTGAATTTTTTATTTTATTTCATTTTCTTTTTTTTCTTCATCTTCAACCTTTGGCTGATCGTCGGACCGGCAACCGGCCAAAGGTGGAAGCTGGCAAGGTCGGCCCCGCCAGCTACTGGCGAAGGCAGCCCTCGCCCGACTCCGGCGAGGGCAGCCCTCGCTTAGGCGGGAGGGCTGCCCTCACCGGATCTAGTGAGGTCAACCCTCGTCGTCATCAGGCGAGGGCTATCCTCGCCCTCCCAGGCGAGGTCAACCCTCACCGGCGTAGAGCGAGGGCTGTCCTTGCTCGCCCAGGCGATGTCGGCCCTCACTCAACGCCGACGAGGGCAGCCCTCGCCTAACTCAGGCGAGGGGCGACACCTCTTGGGCGGGCAAGGACAACCCTCGCTCTACACCGGTGAGGGCGACCTCGCCTGGGCGAGCGAGGATAGCCCTCGCCTGATGACGACGAGGGCCGACCTCGCAAAATCCGATGAGGGCAGCTCTCGCCCGACTCAAGCGAGGGTCGCCCTCGCTCGACACTGGCGAGGGCGGCCCTCGCTCGACACTGGCGAGGGCGGCCCTCGCCAGCAGCGGGCGAGGCCGAACTTGCAGGCTTCTACCTCTAGCCTGTCGCCAGTCTGGCGACCAGCCAAAAGTTGAAGATAAAGGAAAAAAAATTAATAAAAATTCAAAAAAAATAATATTAAAATTTTAGTTCTGGGTAAAATTGTTACATGTGTACTAGTTTTAGATTTTTTGTAGTATGTTCAGGGTAAAATTGTCACAAGTGTACCAGTTTGAGGTTTTTTGGGATATGTTCGGGGTAAAATTATCACATGTCTACCAGTTTGGGATTTTTTGTGGTAAAAAAAAAAGTTCGGGATAAAATTATCACACATGTACCAGTTTAGAATTTTTGGTGGTATTAACCCTTCTTTTTTTATGTATATATTTTATTTTTCTATTGGTAATGTTCATAGTTTGATCCGTTCTGCGCAATCAGTAACCTGGATAAGGAAAATGCTGATGCGTCCGAGAAATTAGTAGCAATACATACGTGAAACAATTATTAGTGCAAGAGGAAACTACGACGTGCCCCGATAAATTATGATCCGTCTGGATTGATTTTTACCGGCGCGTTTGGATCTATTTAAATGCAAAATACGAATATGTAGATTCGCACGTACTTTCTTTGTTCGTAACTTCAGGAAATTTGAACGATATTTTAAATTTTGGAGGTATAGCCTAATGAGAACTTTTTAAATGTAAAAACTTGTGTGAGAAGAAAAATGGGGCACGGTATATAATACATCAAATGTTTAAATGATTAATTAATATTCTGGAAATTGGAAGTATGAGGTAGCATCGACCATAAAGTTTCTATTAAAGTCCATACTGATTAATCATCATTACCATTTAATTTGTATATTTTAATGACGAATGTTAATGAGCAAAAGAGAAGTCATTTTCGATGAATTGTTTTCCTATGACTTAATCATTAAGTTTGGACTATGGACTAACTTTTTGGTGGTCTATGCAATCTGACATGGACTTGAATAATCAGCACCAATAATTACCTAATCTCGAACTCATTGACACGCAAAATGAAGATCTTATTATGATAATATATAATATAATGCATGCAAAATATATTAGAAAAAAATCACCAAAAATCCCAAACTATGCTACCCATAACACATTTATCCCTAACTTTTTTTGTGACACAAAAAATTCTAAACTATACTATTTACGAGACATTTACCCCATTGTACTTTAGTTCATAGACATTTTTATCTTTTTCGCTTTTTCTTTTTTTTTCCTTTCTGGCGAGGGCGGATCTTGCCGGCGTCGGGCGAGGGTCGCCCTCTCCTGAGTCGGGTGAGGGCCGCCCTCGCTCGCCCAAGCGAGGCAACCCTCGCTCAACGCCGGCAAAGGCTGCCCTCGCCAGAAAGGAAAAAAAAAGCAAAAAAGACGAAAATACACATGGATTAAAGTACAATGGGATAAATGTATCACAAATAGCATAGTTTGGGATTTTTGGTATTACAAAAAAAAGTTCGAGGTAAATATGTCACAGGTGACATAATTTAGAGTTTTTGGTGATTTTTTTCTATATATATATATGTATGACCATAAGCAACGATGTCACCACTTTTCTTGCGTCTGTAAATCTTTGGCAAAACAAATAATACTAGTTTAATAATTGATTTGGCGATGGACTATTGTATTGTTGAATTGGATAAGAAGTTCATTGACGCATCAATTTGACTTTGGAGTCCATTAAGTTTTGATCGGACGATTCGACCTCATTCAATGAATCATGTAGAAATTAAGGGCTGTGCGGGTGAACATGTGGAACCTACAGACCTTGATGAATCGGACTGCCAGGCTAGGTTCCAGGATAAGCATAAGACGTTGCGGGGTCGGTTTTGGATTCAGAAATTTCAAACCCGATGAGTACATGGTAGGTTCCGGGGTTTTGGGTCATACCTACCTGTACTCGCTCCGTACCATATGTCCAAGGAAATTATCCAGAAAGTCTTAAACTTATTATAATTGTGCGAATTCAATCCTAAACCTTTTGTATTTATGTCAATTCAATCTATCCGATCAGCATCGACATGGACAATTTTTAATAATATTTTATTTTTTTTCTATTTTTTATCAATAATTTTTTTCTTTTATTTATTTTTCTTTTTTTTTCCCTCGCTGGCCATCGGGAGAGGGCTGTGAAGCCCTTGCTTGCGGCCCCTAGGCATCGCCCAGTGGTCGACGAGCCTCACTGGAGCCTCATTGGCAATTTGGTCAGGCTACCTTGCCTGGGGACCCCGAGCTTCACCCAGATCCGGGCAAGTGCTTTAAGCCCTCACTGGCCACCGAGGGGAAAAAAAAAAGAAGGAAGAAAAGAAAAAAAGAATACTCGAAATCCCAACGTTCAAAACGAGCTGCATTGATCGTAGAGTAACGTGTCCGAACCGGCTGTGGACGGACTGGTGGACGTATCTGCCAAGTTCCACAAGCAACAGCTTGCGCTAAGATATCTACGTCGGAGGAGCGGCGTCGTTGTTATCAAAGGGGTTTTTCATCCTGAACTTTCTCGTGCCCGAATGAAGACACGCACGTTGACGAAAATGGTCGATTTGGTTTTGTAACTTTGCAAGGACGGAGACTTCACAGGGGGAGGAAAATTAGAAACAAAATAAGAACAACGTGGCGAGATTACGCACGCTCGCCGGCCTTTCTTCGAACGACCATCATACCGTTCGTTGACCATGCAAACTGAGTTCATCTCAATCGTCGATCATGTGGGGCCCCGCAGCGGGACCCACATAAATGAATGTTCGAGATGACATTAGCTCACGTGGTATGTAGATCGTGTTCTAACTTCTCCATAAAAATTTACTTCTTTTTTTTTCTGACTTTTTGTAATTCATCAAGCTAGCAATTTGGGAACTCGATATGGTCATTTAGAATGTGGAGTCCAATCGTAAGCGAGGCCATAGAATTCATTCAATTTCGAGGCAGCCCATCAAAGGAAGCCCAATCCTTCTCTCAAGCAAAATTTCTGGAGGCCCCTTTAATTTCTGGAAAAAAAATAAAAAATGGAGAAAAATAACTTAACTAAAATATTAATATCAGAAAGTATGAATAACAATACCGTGCGTTGATATTTGTTGGAAATTGATGGAATTATTAATTGAACTAATAAGATATCTTAAGGAAAAGAAACACAATTAAGGAAGAAGCCAAAAGGCGTAAACAACAAAAAACTCATATAACAAAAGTTGGATACTTCTTATGTATGTTTAAATGGTTAATTAATGTAAAAGATCGATCGGTCGATGATAAATGTTTGAAAAGCTCGCCTTAGATTGCGGTTAATCATTTCCTTTTACGAACTGAGGACATCATTTCCTTTTATAATTTATTTCAAATATTTTCATTAATCAAACATTCTTCACATTAATTAACCTGCAAAATATACATAATGCATAACCAGTTTTTGTTATTTGACCCTTTTGTCATTGTGGCCTTTTTCACTTTTTGTATGACCTGTATTTATTTTTTTTCTTCAAAAAAATTTTGTTCTAATTATACTGGCTATATTTATCGAATTTTAACAAATCGTTGTTAAAAATTGTCATGGACATCTTTTTTTTTTGTGTTGTTATCAGTTTAGTTGGTGTACTTTTCTCTCGGAGAGATTTCTTCAAAAAAGAAAATGAAAATATACTTTTACCCCTCTAAAGTGGTGCATTGTACATGCCAAGGAAAAAATTACATAGTGTTAAAAGTCGGTACGACCGAATTTTTTAGAGAGCATTGTGTAACAAATCGAAAGTTCGAGCGCAAATGTGTACTACTTCCAAAGTTCACGAGAGATTTGAGTAGTTTCTCCGGAATTTATGTATTCATTCATTTGCTCACTCACTTGTTTACTATTTTGTGATTTTAAGAGAATTATGGTGGTGGTGGTGGTTGGTGGTCTTCTTCTTCTTCTTCTTCTTTTCAAATTCGCCAGGAGAGGGTATTTGAAGACTCATCCTCGTCTGCGTGACTTTTCCATTCTTGGCTGTTGTTATTGAAAATGCCATGCTCTGAGAATGGTCTTCTTCTTTCTAGGTTGTTTCTTTGCTTGCAATTCGATGTGTGCGCCCTTAGATGGCATGCGTCCCCGAGTTTTTGTCACTTGTCCACGAGACCAAGAAAATATTCAATGGTATGATAGTATCAGTCACGGCTGATGTTGTAGTCATTTGTACATTTGAATCCACTTACAAGTCGACGCTTATGTACCAGATGAGTTGAATGGGATTCAAATGAAAGGAGAAGTTATTATGTTGTCTATAGATCGCCATTATTATGTCCCAATTGAGTACTTTCGCAATATGATAGAGCAATAATGAAACAGAAGAAGAAGAAGAAGAAGAAGATAAGGCCAGTTCCATATCACCCTTGGAATTGGCCGATTCCAGGGTTAAATGATTCGATGCTTGGTTCAAAAAAATTGGGAACCGGTTTTGACAAGTTAGATTCTAAATTCCTAGTGTCGAATCAATTACCGCTAGTGTAAACTACGGTCATTTGAGCTGTTAATTTTGTGAGTCCTATCGTAGAGATTATCTGAGCCACTTGACTACATTGTCTTTGGACCATATATTATTCTTTCAAATAAAAAAATTAACAAAAAAGGAGAGCTTTCACATCTGCAGCACAATCAAGAGACTCACTAATCTAACTTTGCCATCTATATTATTTGAATCTCTCTCCCTCTCCGGCCAAGCTCAACCGTAACCGGCTGGCGACGTCGGGGTTGGTCGAGACGACTTCACCGGAAAAGGAGCGCGAGCAAGGGGAAAGAGAGAAGAAAATAAAGATACCTGAGAGAATTTTCAAGGACTTTTATTTTCCCCACAACTAATTTTTCTAGTCGGTGAATTGCAAACGCGGACATCATCCACGTGCATATTTTACCATAATTTCTTGTAGATAGATACCTTTTGTAACCCGCCATTCGAATTTCAAAAGGGATCGAGGAAAAGAAAAAAATTTAATCACACAAGTAGTTTTTCGAGTTGAGACATGCAAATCACAAGTAATCTAATAATATTTCGTTGTGTCCAATTGAGAGAACATTGGTTAGGAAAAATGACACAAATAATCCTTGAATTTTGGCTTAATGTATAATGTGCTCCCTGAACTTTAATCTAATATGCAACATGATATCTATAATTTTATTTTGTTCAATGTGGTGTTTGAACTTTTGGTATATATTCAATGTCAATATTTTCATATATTTCAAGGACTACATTGAACATATACAAAAAATATGGGGAGTACATTGAATAAATTAGAAGTTTAGAAATCACATTACATATTAAGTTAAAATTCAGAAACTGTTTATATCATTATCTTATTAGACATGACACTGGGCATGTCCGAAAGGGCCAAAATGGATATGCATAGTGAGTACCCAAGAATGGATAGAACATTGGTTCTGACGCCGCATCATTTCATCATTCGCCACGATCCAGCCCACCATCCTGGCTTTTTCCCAGTTGTCCATCCAAGCAATGCACGGCAATGTACAAATACTTTGACTTTTTGTGATCACTGGCCGAGATTTATTCTTCCTTTGATCCGACCGTCATCGAGGGATTGAGATCCATTTCCCAAGAATTCTTAAGAGCACCTTGCTTTGACAACGACGTCAATCACTTTTTCGATGATTGCACAATCTAATACGAAAAAGTTATCATAGATATGTAAGTTAAATTAGAAAAGTAGAGAAAAGTTATACCCTAAAAAGGAGAAATTGTTATTCAATAGTGGTGGTTGATTTCAGAATAGATCGATTTTTACCTTGAAATCGGACTGGGCAGAGTCGGTTCTCGATTTTGTGGAGCCAGGAACCCAGTCACCTGATCCTGAAAACGGGACTGATTATTGCCGGTTCCAAATTTTGGGAATCAAGAACTACAGCACTTACTTTTCATACAAAGTATATCGAAAAACTATGCCAAATATTCTTTTAGTGTTTGTCTTGCACAACTTCTTCCATCAGTTTCAACTGCAAAAAGGAATATCACAGTACTCATATGGTGTTCGGCTTGGCAAGCACCACAACTTCTAGCCGCTCTTTGAAAGCTGCCCCTGCCTAGCTTCTGATGTTGCAACTTTAAAACATGGATTGCCAAATACACGTCTGCGCATCACTGTGCAATTTTTAATTTTTTTTTTACCACATAGCACTTTACTATGGAGTCACATCAAAACGGGGGTTCTTTTAGTATCTCCAGAGTGATTATTCTTTTGGTAGTGACTAAAGTTACATTTAACTTGTATATGATGACCCGATGAGTAGTATGAGGATGGAGCTGGACAATCCTTTCTTGTTTTATATATTCTGTTTGCGAATATAAGAAGTCTCAGCCTGTCGGAGGAGGGAAACACAGATCCGAATACACTGTGCAGCACGAGAGAGAGAGAGAGAGAGAGAGAGAGAGAGAGAGAGAGAGATTCTTGATGTAAGAATGCAACGACAACCAGCTCAACTTCTTGTGCACTTGAAATAACAAGAAAACAGGGGGCCTTGTTTTTGGTCTGAAAATTGTCTGTTATACCGTGAAGAAGGAGAAGAAGAAGACATGGAGGGCTTGATAGGAAACAGAGGAGCGGTGTTGTGCGGAGTGTCACTGCCGGTGTGCGGTGAAGAGGAGACACAGGCCTTTTCGAGAGATGGTAGCAGCCACTACAGTCTCTCCACCGGATTTTGCCATCCCTCGGCGCGAGAAGCAACCGCACCGTTCAGCTTCGCAGACTCATCGTATCCCCCCACGATCCTCGTTACAGGTGAATTTGATGTTGACCCGTGTTGTTTTTCTTGTTCATTGTATCTGTTCCCTTGGTTTTTATCGACTAAAAAGGTGATCTTGTCCTACATTGTCTGTGCTTTGTCTTAATTGTGAGCTTTGATGTTTCTGTGCTCACATGGTTTTTGATGCTTTCACCTTTTTTTTTCTTGAAAAAAGTGAGTGGTCGCCTCAAAACCATTCGTATTGGAGATTCTTGTCAATCCTCGGTTGACTTGTTCAGTCTGATAAAAATCGGACAAATATGGTTGTTTCAGGATATGGGAGAATTTCCTTGTTCTTCTGGTTGTTTACACTACTTGGGCGTCGCCATTCGAGTTTGGCTTTCTCGAGAAGCCGAAGGGGCCGTTGTCCATCACTGACAACGTCGTCAATGGATTCTTTGCTATTGATATTGTCCTTGCCTTCTTCGTGGCTTACCTCGACAAAGCCACCTACCTACTCATCGACAACCCGAAAAAGATTGCTTGGAGGTACACGAGCTCGTGGTTCGCCTTTGATGTCATATCGACCATTCCCTCCGAACTTGTTCAGAGAATCTCACCTTCGTCTTTCCAGAGCTATGGCCTATTCAACATGCTCCGCCTTTGGCGTCTCCGAAGGGTCAGCGCCCTGTTTTCTAGGTAGCCATACATTTTTGCACAATGAGTCTCTTTATTCTGTTGCACATATGCAAGCATTTGAGATTTGTCTTTCCTTCTTTTATCAGATTGGAGAAAGATAGGAACTTCAACTACTTTTGGGTCCGGTGTGCGAGACTCATCTGTGTCAGTATTGAATCCGTCTTTTGCGATACCATTTTGATAAAAAAGCAATGGCCTTCTCCAAGGTTGTTGGTGTCTCACGAGAATTCGCCTTCCTTTTTGCAGGTTACTGTGTTTGCAGTCCATTGTGCAGGATGCTTCTATTATCTTCTTGCAGCTCGTAATCATGACCCAGCAGAAACTTGGATGGGGAAATTCATTCTCCAGCAAAGCCTGTGGATTCGATATGTGACTTCGCTTTACTGGTCTGTCACTACTTTAACAACTGTTGGATATGGTGATCTGCACCCTATGAATGCGAGGGAGATGCTTTTCGACATATTCTACATGCTTTTCAACCTTGGTTTGACGGCGTACTTGATTGGAAATATGACGAACTTGGTCGTTCATGGTACGAGTCGCACCAGAAAATTTGTGAGTAAAATCTCTTCTTCCTAAGGTCTAACTTGGTGCTTGCATGAGTAGACAGCGAAAAAAAGTATGACTCTTTGAAAAGATTGATTACTATGAGTAAAAAGCACTCTTGACTTGGAAATGTATCCTACAAATTAAAAACTTTTAATTATTCATTCATACTCTGTCCCAGAGGGATACAATCCACGCTGCCTCAAGTTTTGCTCTAAGGAACCAGTTACCTCCTCGGCTACAAGATCAGATGCTTGCTCATTTGTGCCTCAAGTTTAGAACAGATTCAGAGGGACTTCAGCAACAAGAGACTCTCGATTCCCTCCCTAAAGCCATCCGATCCAGCATCTTGCATTATCTTTTTTACTCTATCGTGGACAAGGTGTACTTATTCCGTGGCGTTTCAAATGACTTGCTTTTTCAGCTGGTAAAAGAAGCAGAGTTGCCCGTCTAATAATTTCTCTTGATTCTAAAATTTCCTTTTTTTTCTTAACTATTATTCTTAGAAAAGACCTTTCCTTGTGCAAACATTAAGGTCTCAGAAATGAAAGCTGAGTATTTTCCTCCAAAGGAAGATGTGATCTTGCAAAATGAAGCACCAACAGACTTCTACATTCTCGTCACTGGTGCTGCGGTACTTGCTCAGTTCACCCTAAATGTGCAATTGTATATCTTGGGTTACTTGAGAAAACCGTTGGTAGAAGTTGACGGGTTTATCAAATTCTTCAGTTGGGAGATATTAGCCGTTTTGTTTAATGGTCATAATTTAAATTTCATTTCCTTGTCTGGTGAAAAGATATCCTTAATAGTTCTTTTAACTTGATGTCTTGCAGGATCTGCTAGTTCTTAAGAATGGAACTGAAGAGGCACGTATATCTCTCAAAACATTAATATACTGTTGGCCACTTAAAATTAAAAGAAATTTCTTGTAGGCTTGAAGAAAACATAAAGTGACATGAATGTAAACTAATGCAGGTTGTCGGAGAGGCAAAAACCGGTGATCTTTCTGGTGAGATTGGTGTACTTTGCTACAGGCCACAGCTTTTCACAGTGCGAACGAAACGATTGAGCCAGCTTCTTCGGCTAAATCGTACCACATTCTTCAATATAATCCAGTCCAACGTTGAAGATGGGACCATTGTAATGAACAATCTCCTTCAGGTGTGTAAGCTAGGAACACTACGATACTGCAGCTCATGCCACTGTCTTCTCAGTTCATGTTCACTCAACTTTTGATCCAGATTCCTGGATGAATTTTACTGTACCTTTTTGTTTTTATTTGTGTTGACTAGCACTTGAAGGACCTCAAGGATCCAACCATGGAGAGCCTTCTGATTGACGCGGAGAACATGCTGGCACATGGTCGATTGGACCTGCCTCTCAGTTTATGCGTTGCCACATTGAGAGAAGACGACTTGATGTTGAGCCAACTACTGAGACGGGGCCTAGGTCCTAACGAATCAGATAACAGTGGGAGGACACCTCTGGTTCGTAGAATTTGCCCGTGGTTTTGCCTTGAAGTTACTAACTACAGATTACCAACTCTGTTTTTCTGTTCCATCTTTTGTGAATCCAGCATATTGCAGCATCTAAAGGAAGCGAGAATTGTGCGCTCCTCCTCCTGGATTATGGCGCAGATCCTAATAGCCGAGGTTGTTCTTTTCTTTTAATATATGAGGAAAAATTTCAACTTCAAAATGTATCCTTTTTTTCAGCCGACCACTTCAAGTTGCTTATTACCAGGTGCTTGTGAATAACCAGATTCATAAACTAGAGTTTTGCTAAAACATGAGAGTAGGACGTAAGCTCATTACCTGATTTGGCCTAGTCTATGCATCGGGTGTTGGATTATAAACCCCAAACAGCTTTCCAGAACGTGTAATATTAATTAAGAAGTTTTGGGGCTTCAATGGACCCTTGTCACCTCTCAATTATTTGGAAGGACGTATTGATATGCTTACAAATTTGGACCCAAGTTGTGGAAGCATCCCCTTTTGCATATCATTTTGGCTTTTTTAGTTAGGTTTGCTGCAAATCAAACCTGACATCATATTGTCCAGTTGTCCACTTGCATTTAGTGAGCAATATATTTGAGATGACTCTAGGCACAGTGTTAAATATATAATATCGAATTTTCTCGTTCTATTTTGCCGATTATGGCCACCATTGACACAGATGATATGATGCTAATTCAATTTTCTTCTTTGTTTAATATAATGAATTCACATGTGGAAGTCCTGGTTGACTTCCTCAAACTATTGTTCTCAGCATGTTGCCTGATGCGTGAAGAGGAACAAAGCAAGGCCTAATCTTTGGTCATGAGCATCTTGTTTCTATCACTTCCTTCTGTAGCTGTTGTAGACTTTTTGTCATACAAATAGTCATACCGATTTTCTTGATGAAAAACAGTTTTTGATGCCTCCTGCTTATGGCACACTTTGTGCTATTATTCTTCACTACTGTTGCCTTCTTGTGGATTTATATATTCAAAGAATTATAAGTCAACACTGACAATTGCCTTCTTCAGACACAGATTATTCCACCCTTTGACTTAATCTTCATAGAGCAAAACTTTAGGTGATTATGAGACTAAATTATTTTGAAATATCCTTGAAATTTTGGCATGGATATCTCGCCGAATCATCCTGACATGTCTGACTGCATTAACAACGTTGTTCATCGGGTTATTGTGACTGAATTTATTATGAGCATTTCGGTAGTCAATAGGTTGCTATCAGCTAATTGAATTGGAATTGCAGATTCAGAAGGCAATGTGCCTCTTTGGGAGGCAATAAAGGGCGGTAATGAATCCATGGTCAAGTTGCTAGCAGAAAATGGTGCTAATTTAGTATCTGGAGATGTGGGTCGATTTTCATGCATAGCAGCCGAACTGAATAATCTGGACTTGCTCAAGGAGATTGTTCATTATGGTGGGGATGTTATGATTCCTAAAAGCAACGAGACCACAGCTCTTCATGTTGCTGTTTCCGAGGACAACATCGAAATAGTCAAGTTCCTCTTGGACAGAGGAGCGGACATCGACAAACCGGACATCCATGGTTGGACACCCAGAGATTTAGCAGATCAACAGGGACATGAAGAAATAGGGATTCTTTTTCAATCTATAAAAGAAACTGAAACGCCACCTGCTATTAGAAGTGAACCCAATTTGCCTCCCGCATCCCAAGAAGGAATTGTGGACGCTGCTTTTGGCCAAAGCCGTCCAAGGAGGAGGACAAGTAACTTCCACAATTCCTTGTTTGGCATTATGTCAGCTGCACATAACTATGAGAGAAATGTGCTTTTAAGCATTAATCATAATAAAACTGCCAATAAATCTTTTGGGGCACGATTGGCTATCCGTGTGGTTGTTAGTTGTCCTGAAGTGGGAGACATTGAGGGGAAGCTTATGCTACTCCCAGAGAACTTTCAGGAGTTGTTGGAGATGGCACATAAGAAATTCGGGCTTACTCTGCCCAAAGTTTTAAGCAAGAGTGGAGCCGAAATTGACGATATAGCGGTTATCAGGGATGGTGACCATCTAGTCTTTTCTAGCAAGGAAGTGAAGGATGATTTTGCTGACAGCAATGACAAGAAGGTTCAATAAGGAAGTGTATAGTGTTTGTCCTTCCAAATCAGTACCTATGTCAACGTCTTAGTACAATGGAAAGTCTAGTATGACTGTTTCCATTATCTTCTTCATGTTCTTTCGCTCTATTTACATGAATCAATGGAAGCAACTGTACATATATGATTCCCTGTTAAACGTGAGTAATCTGAAGAATATTCATGTTATACCAAACTTCACTTGTTATACTGTTTCTAGCAGCTGAGTTCATGTTTTCGACTAACAAAAGAGAATTCTTTTCCTGCTATTTGACTGCTACTTATGCACTCGAACCTTTGGTGTGCTATCTTTTGCTGGTCATGTTTACTTCAATCAACAATTCATCCTTCGCTGCAATGACCTTGCTCCTCCAAGAGCCATCACCTGGGCAAATCCACGACAACAATCGGGAAAAGCATAGTACATTGATGGCATGAATTTAGTGCCATAAAATAAATGCCACACACAGATGTAAATCTTTTGTGTGTGTGTGTGTGTGTGTGTGTGTGTGTGTGTGTGAGAGAGAGAGAGAGAGAGAGAGAGAGAGAGAGATTATTGATGAATGAAATAGTGTACATATCATGATAAAAGAATTCAATTTCTATCTAGAAGATACATTTTCTGGCACATTTAGGAGCCTCTGAAAAGCTGGCAAAAGAATGTCATCTAAGAGCATGCTGCTACTTCCCCCATCCGACGTCAGGGAGAGGGACGTGAAGAAGATACTCTTTTTGTGCCTTTAGTTCACATGAATTGAAAGAAGAAAGAACCAACTATTCCAGTTAAGAATCTCTTGGTTGTTCCTCATCCTCTGGGAAAATCTGCAGTGACAAAGGTTCAAGCATTTCTGTGAGACTTGCTATCAGAAGAAAACACACAAACTGTTAACAGCAAAGTTGGTTTGATCATTTTTTTCATTTTCATAATGAATTCAGCATGTTTATTTGAAACAGTTCGTGGAAAATTAAGTGCAAGTGAATGACTTCAATGTTGTTTTCCCAGCTTGGTCCAAATTTTATCAATATGTGGTTAATGCTGTCTTTCTTTTTATAGGTGACCAAGCCTCTCATCTAGTGTACCTCGGCTCTTGGTCTCCTACCAATGGCCTGAAATGGCCAGCACGAAGAACATTAATACAACATTGCGCACTTACCTGAACGAATTTTTCGTCGAAGCTTATTGATCTAAGCTTCAATTCTCCTCTGCTAGTGGTAATCTCATCCAATACTTCCGAATCGGATATCTCCATTTCGTCATTTTCTTCTACAGAATACTCTTTATCTACGCCCTGCTGCTGGAGGACAGTCAAAAGTGTTACAGCCACCATTCTCACAAAAAAATAAAACACTTGGGCCTAAAATAATTCAGAATCATTGTATTTGTATGTCATGATATCGTTCCCACGTGGAAACGATTATTGCAGGGTAATTGCAGGGAAAATGGCTGAGTTTTCACATACCGTGAGTGAGACCCCATGTCTGCCGTGGGGATTACCAGGGATTTCTTCGTAGCCAGCTGCGTCCAACTCGTGAAGGTAAAGCGGGGGGAAGAACTTGGGAAGTATGTGCTCCCTTATGCTTATTAGCAGAAAGAACGGCAATGGGAATAATATTCCAGCCACGGGTATCCAAGTGATTCCAAAACATACTAGAAGATACACGAACTGGAAAAGCGTGAAAGCAGCCATCCACTTGATAGGCACAGACTCAACAAATGAAGCGTGTGCTCCTTCCAATATCCTGGCCGACGTAAAGAGGATTCATTAGAATGCAAGCGAGGCAATCGGGGGTCGAAAGGCTCAATTATTAATCATCTCAATCGGTTTGGTCTGTAGGTTGTGAGGACTTAGTTGAGCTGTGATACTGTGAAATTTACATTTTCAGGGCACTAACAATGAGCGAAGTGCACTAATTCCACAACTCTAATGAGAATTTAGATACAGAAACTGCATGTAACATTCATTTTCTAAATAACTAGGAAAGGCATGGCATTGAGCCTGCGAAGGTGGCATGGCAGATTGACCATTAGGCGTTAACTTACTTGTATCGCCGTCGTGGGGTGACGAAAAGGAGCAATATTCTCTCCCAGAACTGGTTTCCGGGAAGGCTGTCGATCGCCATGTACGCGAAATAACCCCAGAGAACCGATGTGGGTATCTTCTTGATCACGGGCATGGCTAATAGCGAGGCGCCCACAAGAAGCGATTGCAACAGGTTGCTAACTCTTTGCTCGTTGACCCGGACGGGCAAATGCGCATCAATGTGCTTCGCAAATTCACCATCCACATGGTCTCTGTCTTCACTACCCATAACAGCATCCTTCAATTTCTTTAACTCTTTAGCGACAGATGGCTGGAAAAGGAGAGTACATTTCATTATCTCGATAAGATCTAAACATGGGTACTAAACAAGTTTCATCTTCCTCATCGATATATTTCAAGAAGAAAAGATTCGGTATCAGGCAGTGTCGGTTTCATGACGAGAGGACTTACATCAGGAGTAGAGTCCATTTCCACGAACACCTGCTGCATCTTTCCGTATATTTCGGATATGCTAGCCTTCTGTTTCATGCATTCCTTGGCGCTCTCTACCATCTTCTTTCTGATCAACTGAAAATTTCCAAGAAATTACAAGTGCTGTATTGACTGGTTGTGTCATTGTTCCCGATGAAAACGTGCAATTTTTTCTTTCATGCATCGACGAACCTGTCTCTTGAGAACTGCCAGGCTCTTAGTATGCATAGGGGACTGCGGGAGGACGCCATTGGATGGTGGAAGTCCTATCAATCCACAGAGTAAAGTCTACAGCACCAAAAGAGGGGGGAAAAGGACGTGAAGCTGCAGATATAAGGGCATCGGTGATTCAGTTAACTGGAAAGAGCTCCTCAGGTTAAGTTTTGTACCATAAGCCCGAGAATAAGTATGTCGTAATGGTAAGCAGACGGATTCTTGAGGTTGAACTCCTTCTGCTGAGCCATTTGTGAAGCAACACTGTGGTCGAAGAAATATAGACCGGCAACCATCACGGCTGGTATGAAAGCAGCAAAAATGTAGGCCGGAGGGACCTTGCCCATATCCTGCAAATCAACAGGACGAGTCTCTCAATCGTGTTGGCGCAGTTGCTATTCGGAAAAAGAACAAACTCTCCTCCTCTACACGTCTACACGAAACATAGGTTGATTAGCGCAATTTCAAAATTCATTCATACCTTGATAACTGACCAATGGTGCAAAGATGCTGGCTCCCATGGTAGTGGACTGTATAACCTCCTGGGGACTCCGGACGGAACTGATTTCGGCACGCTGAAGGCCAATGCCGACCAAATCAACACCATTAACGGAACCCCATAATCCGCAATGAAGCTTCGGAACCACCCTTAATTTTAAAAAGTGTAAAGAATCAGCTCATGAAAGACAAGTGATGTCTTAATTGAATGCTTCCATTCTTCACTGAACGTTCATACCTGTGCCATAGGGCCAGCTCCTTGCCCTTCTGCTTTTTAAAGCAGTATAAACTACGCCAAATGAGAATATTATCCCAAGGAGCCCGTTCACGTACCGCCATTGGAATTGGTATACCTCTGCAGAGGAGTCTTCGGCATGAGGAACGTGGAATTCACTAATTACCCCCTGAAATTTCAGAGATCAGTACGAGTTCAGAGCAATATCTTCCTCATAAATTAAATCAAATGTCTCTTTTAGTTAATGCAGATATTACCTTCACGGCCTCTTGAACAAATAGAACGGTAATCAACATACCGAACAGCTCCCCGGCGATCCTCGTGAATTTTGTAATGATCTTGCAAGTGTTGAAAATTGCGAGAAGAAAAAGGAGTAGAGCGGTCCAGGTACATACCCTACAAGGACATTATTGGCCTTCCTAAGAAGTGAATAATTCGACTTTGTAGTTGAGAATGATGATAGAATAGGGTGATTCTTGTTACCATCCTGCCCAGGCCAAGTATAGCTCTTTCCCAAGATCAGGCCTACCCTTAGCGAAACTGTACAAGTAAGTGTACATTATAACGGTAGGCTCCGCCACTCCTAAAATCAACAGTGGCTGGCCTCCCAAAATTGAGTGTATGACGCCACATATGGCCGTCGAAGCCAGAGTCTCCACGGTGCTCAGACTTCCATCTGAAGAAGCAGAGAACTTTTAGAAGAAATGTGAGGGCTATCGTCGTAGCAGAGGGAAAGACATGATGAGTTACCGGTCTCTCTGCTAAGTTGTTCACCGAATGCAATAACGGGAAGAGCCGATGCAAAGAAGACATAGGTAGTTGGAGCCAAGATCCTGAAATAGACCAAATTAAAGAGGATTTGATGATTCGCTAATTCTCCAAAGATAAAGGCAATTTATTGCACCAAGCGGGTGGTGAAACGCTACCTGGCTCCACAGCAAACTCCACCTGCCCAGTCTTGCTCGTAACATGCTTTCCTTCCTTTAAGGTCCTGTATAATCCCCCTAAAAGGAGTTCTTATGCTTTCCATGCTGAATTTGCCGAGAGATGAATCAGATAGAGAAGAGAACAGTCGAGCAATAAACATTGCTGCTGTGCAGATCCACGTGGTTGAGTCAATTGATTGTTTACTGTACACTACTTTTATTGTCTGGAGAGGGACAAGGAGGGAGGCGAACCCTTCGACAACTAAATTTTACGTCATTTGGGTAATGGCTTCTTTTTCCGTTTGTTTGGGCTATCAAAAGTAATCAACATCGAAACTAACATGTAAATAATACTTTTTACGCTCTCGTCATAATAGTCTCTAGCCCTTCAATCCCTAGCAAAATTTACTTGACACTCAAGAATGCTGAGCAGAGCTAATGCAGGGCCTGGCAGGTAAGCCAATGCCAAGTTCGTTCATTCTTCTATTTTCACTAGTTCGGACAACCAGAACCATGAAGCACATCGAATTCATACTGGGATTGTAATAAACAATTAGCAAGGTTGACATTTCACATCAGCCAAGCCGAGAAGGAAAAATAATAAAGATCTTATATCCAGTTCTTTAACTCATAGCTTTCTTTCATAGCTTGATGTATTTGAAGATTAAATGAGCATAAAATAAATGGATGCAGGGTTGTTTGTGCTCAATGACATACAGGGACAAGAGGGGGAGGGGGATAAAACGTGTAGTTTCTGTGATTTTATTATTCTCATAACTAGGCCTTTACGTCTCAGGTTGAACTTGGAGAGTTAAGCAGAAAGGGATTTCGAAAAATTGATCTTGGAGAAGACACGAGTAATTGAGGAAGCTGGAAATGTCAATGAAGACACCCTTATTGTCATTTTGTTTGTCCCGTACAAATCCTCATCTCAGAGAGATGCTTATTACAGGTCCTTTTTATCCGAACCAATGCCAGTTTTTCATTTGCTTCCTCATGCATGATGTGTCTTGAATCATGCATCTAGACCATGAAATTTTTCTGCACAAGATTTCGCAGATAACTGAAGAAATCGAAAACAAAGACAAGAATTGCATGTGGTGACATGAACGTTCTAGTGCTACACAGAACAAGCTTGTGCCTGCAAATTCGTCGTCATCCATAACGCATTAAAAATGAATACTCAGAACTCGAGAAGATAGACAAATGAGAAGATCGATCGAGAATTATTGCGAAATTTCACATACCTGGAAATTCGACGCCGATCAATAGGAGGGTGATCGGCGTCTTCCCAACCGATGAAGATCAAGAACTTCTCAGGATGCCGCAACGATGTTGATCAAGACATGGAAAACCAAAAGAAACGGAACCAAGAAAGAAAAGGGAAAGAGAGGAACGTGAAGTTTATTATGGGCCAAAAAAGGAACTGCCTGGTCATTGTTTTTTCTGGTATTTCGTATTGTCCTGGCAGATTATTAGCTAGTGCGAGACATCGTCCGCTTCTCTCTCTCTCTCTCTCCCTCCCTCCCTCTTTCTCTCTCCTTTCAATGATGAATAACGCGAGAGTTGGCAACAATGTCTTCAAAAGGAAAATATATACAGCTCGTAGCAATCGAAGTGCATCCCGCCGCCACATGGCATCGTGTCATTGGCCGCGAGAAGCCGCGGGCCAAGTTCCATGATGTTATATGTTTAAAATTCCCGTCATTTTATTCTATGGACCATGGTATAATGCTTCCGTTCTAGAAGCCTTGTTCTAATTATAGAACTTCAGAAAAAGTAGGCGAAAATAGGAAAACAGCTCCTGCTGCTGCTGAGTGAGACCGTGATTCTGAACTTATAGCAGCATTTGCGTAGTTGATAAGGATCATTATTTCCAAAATATCACGCGACGTACTAATTTGAATGCGTAGCAGCTTTCATGGATTAAAAGGAAAAGAAACTGAAGTTCAATCACAAATAGAGTATACCACTTATCGGTATCTCTATGTCGCCAAACCGTGTGATTGCTTCGCGGTGAATCTAAATTCGGGCATGATGAGCATTTAGCAGGTAATTAAGTAGCTCGACAGAATAGATATTACGGTGCGCAAAATCTCGTGACTCGTGAGTCCGGCTCAACCGTAAAAGTTCAGTTTAACCACTATTCTACTCGTATATATCGCATTAGATCAGATGGCGGTCTGATTCTCATCAACCATGTCCAAAATTCGGGCATAACGAACATCTAGCAGATAATTAAGTAGCTCGACAAAATAGATGTTACGGTGCACAAAATCCCGTGACTCGCGAGTCCGGCTCGACCGCAAAAGTTCAGTTTACCCACTATTCTGCTCGTATACATCGCGTTAGATCAGATGGCGGTCTGAATCTGATAAGCCATGTCCGAAATGAAACAAATCTTCTTCTCTTTGCTTTTCCAGGAGCAGATGCGATGTGTCCACTCGAAAGGATTTAGGAACCCGAAGAACATCCAAAGAGGACGAGACAAAGTGAGGATTGTGAGGGCTCGGGGGCTCCGTGAAGCTGGTAATTTTTGGGCAAGCCACAATGGTGCGCCGGATACAATGTGAGAGACAGCCTTTTGTCCTGGAGGAGCCGGCCATTGGTGGTGGTGGTGGTGGTGGGGGTGTTGATGGTGAGTCTTAGGGGCAAATGCCAGCACGTTTTGCTTTTGTACCCCGGAAATGAAGAAAGACGTGGAAACCAGACTAAAAACACACAGCCTAGCAAGTACACAAATTAACAAGGGGAAAAGTGCAGGAAAAATCCTAAACCTGTTACATTGATGTCGATTTAACCCAAAACCTTTAAGGTACGTGCCAATTCAATTATTTTGGCTAATTTTGGCTGATGTCGATTTAACCCAAAACCTTTAAGGTACGTGCCAATTCAATTATTTTGGCTAATTTTGGCCGGATATTACTAACGTGGACACTAGCCGGCTCACATGGCATTGATGCCGCTAATGTGAATAATTTTTAATAACATTTTGATATTTTTTCTATTTATTTTTTATTTTTTCTGTTTTTTTTCTTTTTTTTATTTTCTTTATTTCCTTTCTTCTTCCTTTTTTCAGGTGATCGCCTTTGGCCGATGGCCAGTTACCGGCAAAAGGAAGAAGAATAGAAAAAAAAACAATAAAAATATTTTTAAAAATATTAAAATATTATTCATGTTAGCGCCGATGGTACTATGTTGGCTGGCCGGCATTCAAGCAGCAATATTCGACCAAAATCAACTGGAAGGACTGAATTGGCACGAAGCCAAAAGGTTTTGAACTAAATTGACAACAATACAGTAGGTTTAAGACTTTTCTGACATATTTTCCTGCATAAACGCGATATATATAGAGAGAGAGAGGATGTGTTAGTTGGGTGCAACATGCATTTCGTGCATTTTTAAACGTGAATGTGAGCCTCACATGAAAACCATAATACGGATGGATTGGGATGACCCGTTGGTTAGCGTCGCATCTCAACTCCATACCTGAATATTTTTTTTATCATGGGTCCACAATCTTATCCGCAAACCCGGCAAGGGCGCCCTTCAAATTAAAAAATTTGATCTTGTACATCGGCAAGCATGAGCATCTCAAAGCCGGTCGAACTCCTCGTTCGAAGTAACCCCAACGTAGTTCTAAACTCAGTTTAGTTCGTGATAAAATTCACCAAAAACCGGTGAACTGTGGCTATCCAAAGAACGCGAATGTCCAGGCACATTCCGCAATTAGCATATTGGAACTTCTTCCAAGGGATCGGGGGAAATTTGTCACTTGAAATTAATCAGTCCAACCAGGTTCTTCGAGGATTTCAGACGTAGTTTCAGACAATCTTTCGCTAGAGCCGCACCAGTCGTTTGGCCAGAACGCATCAGCAAAACTTTTGAGATTTGCGATCAATCAAATTTTCACGCTACTTTAGCTGAACACAGAGAATTGCACCTCGGACTGCAACGATCCCTCCTCTGTATGAACAAGGTGAAAGAAGAGAGGCGCAGCTTCTATATCTCTCTCTGCAGTCTCACTGGAAGAAAAACATATCATTCAATCCTACATTCTCGGCTCGAAATAAGCATTATTGCAATTAATCCCAGCACAACATGCGGCAATTCAATCGAGGGGAATCTCACGATTTAAGAGCTTCTATGGTAACACAAAAAGTTCATCGATCGATTAGAGAAATAGTACGAGTAGAGCTCTTCTGCTGTCGTGTACTAATTGCTGCTGCCTCCTTGAGGACATCTGATAAGGGCAAACATGTGTACAATGAAAACGATAGGACAATCGTTGGTGTGACAATAGATTAGAAAGGGATTCCATTATATAGGAAGTCCGCAAAAGCATTATAAAGCTCACTCCGCATGCTTATTTGCCAGTCATATTTGCAAAAATTACAAGAGCTTTAGAATTCGCAGCCGCTCTTCATGTTCTGGATCCAGCTTTGGAGGGGAATAACAGCCTCGAAGATCTTCCACTACGTACTCCTGCGAAATTTTAAAAAATTGAATACGGACAATAAGAAGTAAAAGTGCGAGACCTTAATTGAGAAGTTCAACAGGCCAGCTAAAAGCTTGGAGCTGAAGACTTTGCAAGTGAACAAAACTACTAGCAACGGTATTTGTTCCACAGACATTTAGACAATATTAGCATCAAATTTCTCATCTAGAACTATGGTTTAGAATATAAATAAATTGCTCAACTTGTACCTTAGTAAGTTCCCTCTTTGTAAGGATATGGTAATGTCTCTGCCAGATCCTTTGGATGGCCATGGTCGCTGCCAGGAAACCATAGGCAATGCCGAGGATTGCAAAGATGACGACAAATACGATAACAAGAGCAAAGCAAGCTTCCATAGATGCTGGAAAGCAGTCCAAGATGCCCCACCCATAACAGCAGTTCTGGCACCCCGCCATCCTTGGATCATTGCCATTTAGGGAGGAGCAATGCAATATAAGTCCGAAGAATCCAAGCAGCACGAAAAATAATAGTACTCCTGCAGAATCAATGGTCACAATCAGAAAATGAGTAACAAGTCCGGCCAGAAAATAATGACCTTTTAGTTGGGCATTTCAACCAAGGTGAAAAAGAGTGCAGTTAAGCAAACTTCTACCAGAAAATAGAATATATCCATTATATACTAACAGCATGTGAGAACACATCAAATTCTAAGAGATATTTCCTTTCAAGAAGAGGCATTAACAAGAGCTGGTCAAAAGAAAGAAAGGGAAAACTGCATCTCGATGCAGCATAGCTGACAAGAACAAATGTTTTTACCACACTGTGAAGCACAGAATAAAATTAGAACATCAAACGATCAAATTCACTTGATATGTGATGAAAAATCCGCAGTTATTTAACTAACATTTTTAAAACGAAATCTGCTTCACTTGGAAGAGCTGAAACATGACACTTGAAAGATCATCTTTGTTACAAACGAAAACGTAAAACCAATAGGTTCAGATTATTGTATTATCAGTTTGGTTTTGATGCTTAGTATCATTTCGGTCCACATGCCCAAAAACCCATAAATTCGAACCAAATTAAACCGTAAGTTTAGGAGATAAATTAAATCTTGTAAGAAGTAACAAAAGCTTATCCTGACAGGATGAGCTCCTCGGATAAAAGATGCCTCTACACTATCTAAGGAGAGGTTTTTGTTTCTCAAGTAAACCATTGTTCATGGATTATGCCTCCCCATCTGTCATGCTTTTTTATGCTAATGTGTTTAGTTAGACTACATGTTTCCAATCTTACAAACAATACATCGAAATATGCAATTTGCACTACTCTACTCAATGGTTATGTAGAAATATGCAATTTATTTTTGTTGATTTCTACAATACATTGAAGGTACGCAGTTTAGTGCAACACTTCTTATTCACGCGCCAACTTGATGAAAAAGACTTAAATCCTAGCAAAAAAAAAAAAATCAAAGTTATCTGTTTCATTTGATTGTGTTATTATTGATTTGATCTGGTTTGAGGGATAGATTTTTCAAGATTAATATGTTCGGTTCATTTTGGAGGTCAGTTTGAGAGAACCTCCAAACCATGCCATGAACTCTGAGAGAAATCTGGAAGCCAACAATACTTGATTTCAATACCAGAATTTATCCAAAGTTGATACCAAAGCTACAGAAAAGATGAAATTGCTGGATACGCAATATCAACAATGGCAAGAAAATTAGAGACTACTTCAATCGCCAGTCAAAAAAAGCAATAAAATCATGAGCGAGGACATTTTACCTATACAGTAGTAGAATGGAATGGGATGCTTGGACAGTATGCGATCCCACCCATTACTAAACGAGTTCCTAAAGGACCCATCTTTGTCCATTATGTAGGCAAAGCCACCAATCATGGAAATTACCTGGACACAAGTTATAAAAACATGATGAAACAAAGTAAACATCTTTATTTCTTTCACCATCCATTCACCTCAAATTCAGTGGAGTTTAGTAAAGACAGGATTAAGTACTGAAAGCTCTAATATATTACGTCAAAAGTTCTTCCTCATTAAATCCATCAGAAGTGTGGCATTTTTCCAACAACATCAAAGTTACATCACATAAATACAATCAGGCAAACCAGGACATGGATTTTATAACAATAGCAATACTAGCCCTTCATACAAAATTCATAAGAAAATGACCCAGCCAACCATGCATTCATAAAGAGGCATCGCTAGTCTGAAGGTACAAATTCATGTGATATCGGTTACAGAAACAAATACACCCACCAAAGAAAGAGGAGATGGAATGTACTAACAGTAAATTTAAGAGTATATCAGAAATTCCAAGTGAAAAGAAAAAAAGAGTAGGATCACTCACAGTTTGCACTGCCAAGAAAACAAGGAAGACATCTCTAGCCACAAAGAGTCTGAATTTAATTTTTCGCCAGGTATTGTCCTCAAACAATGCAACTCGAAGGTGAAACTGCGCTTTGCAAGTCGTGCAATGTGAAAAGGCAAACCCCTCCTAGTAGATCGATAATAAATAATAAATCAAAATCCACACATCCAAAGAGCTCATCCCAAATTCACATTTGGCCATGAAAGTCTAGACAGTATTAAGCACCTTAACTGAGCGCCAATGATCAAGACAACAACGATGGACAAACTGTTGAGTGCCTTTGCACATGCAAGGAGAGATTAATTCATCCTCTGCAAATTTAGAAATCTAACGTAAGACTATTTGCTTAAAAACAATACAGAGCAACGGAAACATCATCTTGTAACAAGAAAAGGATGCTAAATGATCATAACTCATGAAGAGAGATGAACAGAAAAATATAAAAGACCAAGGTGAGAGGGCAAGCAAATTCGAAGAACACTCATCACATTTAGATTTTGCCAAGCAGAATTATCCATGCACATGAAAAGGCCGCACCATCCAGTAAATAGGACTTGTAGTAGGTTTAGCCCGGCACCTTATACATATTTTTTGGAATATTATTCATCCTGAAGGAATGCATCTACCATATACTCCACAGCGTATTATCATCCTTTAGCTAACAACCTAACATTAAACTTCTCTACAAGCGTGATCAAGCCAACAAATACAATCCCCCAGACCTGGACATCAGAATGGGCACAATAACTAACAATGACCCACCACCCCCACCAATACATACAAAATCATTAACCAAACACTGAAACCCTACTAAAAAATCAAAATTTGCGTACACCCTATACACAAATTAATCTCTTTAAAGATCGACTCGAAAAACAGAACATCTTCCTAGCTCACGCAACGCAATCTGATATTCAAAGCCGATCACATATCTTCTACTGACACGTCTAAGTCAGGGGTCCAAGCATCTGACGCACCATCAATTTCGACAAACGAAAACGCAAGCCGAAGCCATGCGCAGCCTTAAAAAACTCAACCTGGTTCACACTCGCTCTCCAGACAAATGCGGCAACAAGGGACCGACCCGGCCTCGATATCATCACCATCACCATCATCATCATCCTCCTCACGATCCCGATCGTCTCTAATCTCGCTGGTGCTCCCGGGGGTGGTCGAATCCGCCGGGCTCTTCAGCAGGGGATCGGTGTCGCTGGCGTGCTGCACTCCGGGCGGCTCGAGCTGCACTTCCCCTCTCATCATTCCCCCCTTCCCTCCAGACGAAACAGAAGCGCGAACCAAAAATCCCCCAGGTCCCTGAAAACCCAAGAGCGTCGATCGTCACACACAGCGACCGATGATCGAACCCTAGCTAGGCTCATCGAATTCGAAACAGAACAAAGAACACATCATCGAATTCCACCCCCCCCCCCTGCCGCTGTGCGTGGCTCGGAAGCTAACAGTTTCGCGACCAATCGCTTCGAAGATGCCCAATCTTGCCATCGAAGTAGCTTCGATCGAGAGAGACAGTACCTGGGGATGCGCGCGCAGAGGATCGGAAGCAACGTTGAAGGTGAAGGTGCTGTAGAGAGAGAGAGAGAGAGAGAGAGAGAAGGAGGAAGAGGAAGGAGAAGAAGATATGTCTGCAGGTATGATGCTTCCTATTTGGGAGAAGTATGGAAATTGACGTTGACTCGTTGAATTTTTGCCCCTTCCCCCCCCTATACTTCCAATTATTGTAAAAATTGACCCCCGTACAGTTTCAGATTTGCGGTATGACCACCGGACGGAAGATTTTTTATTGTTTCACGCCCTTTCTTTGTCGCGTGGACGGGAGCTGCAGAAAGTTTGGGCCGGAATGCGCGTAAAGTCTTTCAAAGTCTTCGGTGAAACTTTCTTTTGGGTCACTTCAGCTAAATGTACCGAGCTCCGCACGGTCATATTTTCTTCTTTTTTATTTTATTATAATGACACGGATAGTTGCGAATTAGTCGATCGGGGTACTCGAACTTGAGAAGAGTTGAGCTGAATTCGAATAATCTACTAGATCTTTGAAAAGGGAAATTCATTGTGCCCTGAATTAGATAGCCAAAATAATCATTTACATGCACTCCCTATACGTGGAATGAACTAGGCTATTTCTTGCTTTGATTTAGCTATCTCTTGCCATGATAACGTGTAAGGAGATATGATCTCTAACCTTCGATTCAACTGAAAAGCACAAAAACCGTCCTATCCAAGTACATCGAGTGAGGTGTTGCTGGTGTGGTGATGGTGATGGCCCTCGAGATTACTCTGAGTGAAAAACAACCGTAGCTCAAAACCTATATGACCCTAATTAATCACTTAACGAACTCTCTGAGTTGATTCTATTTATGTTTTATTGTTCTTTTATTGTTTTTTTTTCTTCTCTATCGAATTATATCTAGAAACTCTCTTCTCCTGATCTAGTTTTAAATTTGAGAGTTTGAACTCTCTCGATCTAGTTTTAGATTTAAGAATTATCCTCTCCCAATTTAAAATGGGGAGTATAACAAATATACTCTTGGGATTCGATACTCTCTGCTTTGTCCGTATGTAGGTTCTCATCCTCCAACTTCAATGGTGATCACACAGTCAGCTTAGAGGGTGATGCTCAAGATTTGCAGGTTTCATTAAAGGCAAAAGAGAAACCCAATCAAAATCAAAGCCAAAACCGCAATACAGATACAAAGACTCAAGAGGAGATCATGCGCTAGTATTAAGCAAGCAATCAAAAGCTCCGGCGGGCGACCGAATTTCATTTCAGTCGAGTAACCGAGCGAGCGAGTCAGAACATTGGTGAAGGAGTTGGCACTTTGGGCATGCCCAGCTCTCAAATAGCACAGCAATTTTACGTGTTTACTTTAAAGAGAACAGGCCAGAGCAGTGCGCCCAACGAGTACTGCCAGAGAGAGAATCTCAAGAATAGACATTCGCATTGAAAAGGAAGAAAGGATAAACAGGAGTTATGAGACTGCTTTTAATATCAGTAGTGGCATATCCCACCCCCTTCTGTCCTATTCTCCCAAGGTTCATAAGGTTACAATAAAATCCGCATCCCAAAGATTTTGACAGGATACATTTCATTCCATGCTTAAATATCATCGCATCGACTAAAAGCAAGGATTACAAAAGACACAAGCAGCTAGATGTTCGGGCGCGCAAATAAAGGTGTTGGGTGTGTCCTGCCTTCGATGCTCTCGGCAGCTCAGATAAAAGAAATGAGCCTCTTTTAGGAGGACATTTCTACTTCCAAAGCTTCCGCAATGACATGTTTTTCTCCGTCTCTTTCTTCATCACCTTTGCCACTGCCATCTCAAAGTCCTCCTGGGTAACGTGAACCCTCCTTTCCCTCAGAGCAAACATGCCAGCCTCGGTGCACACAGCCTGCAGAGAAGTGGTTTCGCATGTCAGGCGTTAAGAACACCGACCTAGGATAATAAGCTTATGATGGGCTTGCTAATGCAGGATGGAAGCTGAATAATACAGAATAATCTTATTATTATAGTGCAAGTAGTGAAATGCTACCAAGCAACTTCCAAATTCAATTTCATTAGATAGATCCGCCTGCAATTCCAACTAGAAATCAGGCAAAAAATACATCCCTGACAAATTGGAAACGCAAGTATATTTGCCATCTAAGTAGCAAGCAGTTAAAACACATCAAAACTTATTTACATCTTTGGGAAGTACAGAAATCTCCAAAAGTTTTTACAAAAATCAAAATGGCAATAGCTATTAGGTTCATAGAGGAGTAATACATGACAAATTATGCCATTAATCAAGACCTAGTTTAAATTTTCCGCCCACCATCGTGTACTATTCTCGTTTTAACACTTTATTATGGTTTATGGTTACACTAGCTAATCTAGGTTTGCTGCCACAACTTAACTCAATAAAGATACCAGGAGCTCCAATAGGTATACAAGTAAAGAGCCAGCACACTGGCTGATTCAACAAGCAATAGCCTAAAATCTAATACGGTGGATATTTGGAATAGACAAAAAAAAAAAAACACAAAGGCCCACCACATTCCTACAGTAAACATCCCCGATGACCAAATAGACATTGTCTACTCTATGCAATCATTTTCTGGCCCTAGTACATCTACCATATTTACCAGAGACTTAAGTTAGTCAAAATCCCTAATTGCTTGCACAATGTGGAAAAATAAATTAAAAAATAGGCCAAAGATTTAATGCTGCAAAAGTACCTTCAGCTCTGCACCAGATGCACCGTTCATTTTCTCAGCAATCTTCTTCAGGTCAATCCCTCGCATTAAGTTCATCTTTCTTGAGTGGATTTTGAGGATATCCAGTCGAGACTACAGACAACCAAGAAGAACACAATGAATATTGCAAAACACAACCAACCACGGGAATGCACATAAATCTCAATATGTGAATATACAACTTCACCATAAAAGTAGATAATGATGGACTATATGGCAACTCAAGCATAAGACCAGTAATCAATCATTACCCCCTAAAGGAACTAAGGATGCTTTACTCGGTAACTATGGCCAAGAGTTTCATCCCTATCAAGTTTAACTACTTCACATCCACAGGAGGAATATTTATTTGAAAAGTCCTGAAAAAAGATCGGAGATTCCAAAAACCTTAGTTAACAAAGAAAGGTTGATATCTTTTTGCGGAAAGCATGCCTGCTCTTTCAGCCAAGCCTACAATACCTCAGCCAGTTTCTTTATTGTCCTAATAGTATGTTATAAAAGACCCTCCAATCTGCCAAGAAACACCTTAATAAATTCCTTGTATTTCAGATAAAAACAGCCAAAGCATCCCTAAAGTTCTCTCGCCCCAATAAAAACTCGGCACTGCATTCATTTCCACCTTATACATATAGAGTTCCTGTTCTTACAAAAATTGGCCTTTCCAATTAAAAGAAGCATAAGAGCATAAAGGACCCAACTTTCCAATCCATCCAAGAGTAAATACTTAAACAAAGAATTATTACAATTAACCCATATGATAAAGCAAACATAAGCACCAAATATATGTGACTAGTGAGAGCAGTTACAAATGTAGTTCCTCATGCAAACAAAAGTGCGACAAGTAAACGGTAAAACTACAACTCCCAAATCCATGAGGGGACAAAACTCAGTAAATATCCAATCTACCAAAGGCATGCCAATTTACACCGAAATGATCAAAATAGTGACAGTTTGTTAAATGGTCAAAAATTGAACAATGGCGTAAAATCATCCGGTTAGGAACTCCACAAGATTAAATTTTACCTCTTCATTTGGATTTGGAAATTCAATTTTTCTGTCAATTCTTCCTGGCCTGAGAAGGGCTTGATCCAAAATATCAATACGATTCGTGGCCATCAGAACCTGTCATCACCCCACGTAAATGAATGATTAAATGAATTAGTGAATAAGGCAGTGTCCGACATATCTTTTATCTTTCACCAACAGCCCTCGGGTCACATGCAGTACCTTTATCTTGTTGGATGCTTCGAATCCATCAAGCTGGTTAAGAAGCTCCAGCATAGTTCGCTGAACTTCACTATCACCATTACCACTTCCAGATTCCATCCTAGCAGATCCAATGCTGTCGATTTCATCCATGAATATGATTGATGGAGCGTGCTCCCTGTAAGAAAATGAAATAACCAAGCAAATTAGCCGCTAAAATTGCTGTAATAAGAGGCAGAACAGCAAGTTTTCAAAATTTTGACTATGAGACGAGAGTTCAAATGATATTCCCGATGCATGAATACAGGGAGAAAACATAGAGATTGGGCACAACTGTGACATCCGCACTTTCTACATCAGTTGGATTTGTCACCTCCAAGAGGCTGTATAAATTAGCTTCATAAAAGCTCACATTTTCCATTACCTAACTCAGCAAATTGAAAAGGAAACTAAGAAAACAAAGCGCCTTTGGCTTCAAAGGATGCAAATAAAGTAGAAACGTCAGTTAAAATATATGGCAAATTCTAAATCCAAGAATACCTAAGGAGACTAACCTTGCCATAACAAAGAGTTCTCTGACCATTCTAGAGCCTTCTCCAATGTACTTCTGCACTAGTTCAGAACCAGAGACCCTTATGAAGGTACAATCAGTGTGATGGGCCACTGCCCTTGCCAGAAGTGTCTTCCCAGTGCCGGGAGGGCCATACAGCAACACACCCTATTATGCCAAAAGTGGAAAAAGAAATCTCAGAAGAAGAAGCCAAGCATGAAATGATGACAGAACTGATTCAAGAACCAGTGAACACAACATTACCTTGGGCTGAGCTATTCCAAGGCTCTCAAACAATTCAGGATGCTTAATTGGAAGTTCAATAACCTAAAGGATTCAAGCAGGGTATAAGATTGCAACAACTGATAAGCCAACGGCATTGAATATATCAAAAGAATAAAACTGCACTGCAGAGGTACCTCCTTAATTTCCTTGATCTGTTGGTCAAGACCACCGATCATGTCATATGTAGAATCAGGGACTTTTTCAACTTTCATAAGGTTGACCAGTGGATCCACTTTGCTAGGCAAGATCAAATGGAGAACGTAGCTGTCATTGCGAAGAGCTACTCTGGTAGAAGGCGTGATTTTCGTGATGTCGATGTTTTTATCAATATCGACAACATATTTTCCTTCTGGGTGGACCTGAACAATGAAAATTTGGTGAATAGGTATTTCATCTATCGCATCTGAACTCCAAAAGTTTTAACTCCAAAATAAGAACAATATCATACCTTAACCAGAACTTTATTTTTCCCCATAACTTTGACAACTTCACCAACATACGATCCAGGCTCCTGAAGCAGCTGCAGCTCTTCTCTGAGCATTCTCACTGTCCAAATAGCAAATTTGACATTGAAAAATAAGAATTTGATAGCCAAATCTAAGCTTTCTGAACCTCTGTTAAATTCAAGAGGAGGGGGAGCATATTTCATTTGATTCAATATTCCAGTACTTTCTGATATTCAATAAAACTACTTAAAAATCCCACCACCAATATCAACCGCCACCCCCCACCCCACCAAGCTGGGTGGGAAACATCAGAACCACAGCAAAGGAGGCTGACAGTGGCTAATGCATAGAAAAAACCTACGATGCCCAGCAATAAGAACTCATTCACCCCATAAGGAACTGCATGGTGTACACAATCGACAAAACAACAAAAGGCATCCTTATCATAGGAGGACCCCTAGAAAGAGACTTGAGGTTTGAGTTCTCCGTTTCACGCGAAGGAAGAAAATCCACATGCTGATCACACTCTTCATCCAGGAAGATATCACTATAAGCCCGTCCAATGATCTCACCGTCGCACAGAATCACATCAATTTTTAATTGGAAAATCACGCATTAAGACATCACAGAATCATCCTAACCTCATAAGCGAATACCTGCATAGCCAAAAAAACTACAAATCTCCATCCCAATAATCGAAATTCCCCTCAAAATCACCGACCGAAACACACGGGGCACCATTTTCACCCCCCAAATCCAACAGAAGATTCAACAAAACGAAACAATCCCCAAGCCCCAAGCAACGAAGGTCCAACCCTAGGGTTCCCCCCACCCCCCCCCCCCCCGGATAAAAAAAACACAAAAAAAGGGGGGAGAGAGAGAGCGCGCGCGCGCGCACCTCGGGAATTGAGCTCGTTGCGCTGGGCCTCGAGGCGGTTGAGGTTGTGGCTCTTCTGGCGGACGAGGAGCTGGAGCTCGTGGGTGTGCTGGAGGTAGTACTGCCTGAGCCCCTCCCCGTGCTTCGCCGCCGCCGCCCCCCTCGAGTTGCAGGCCTCCTCCGGCGGGACCACCGATTCGGGCTGGGGCTTGTCGATCGCCGGCGTCGCCATTGCTCCAAGACACGATCTTTGCAGGGGGCGATCTCAGAGATTTAGAGAGAGACAGAGATAGAGAGAGAGAGAGGTTTCTTTGGGGTTACTCAACTGAGAAGGAGCGAGAGAGAGAGACAGAGGGAAGCTTTATACATCGTCGGTGATCCGAGGGCGAAGCGCCGGGCGGTGTCGGTGGGGACCGCCGCTCAATGCCGTCGCGGGCTCGGCCCAGTGCCGTTCGGGCCCGTTAAACTGATGTGTCGAGTTCGAGCCCGTCACGGGACCCGACCCGACCCGATTGGTGGACGTAAACCGGTCCGCATATTTTGGTTATTCCACTGGGAGAAGATAAGCACTCGCTGCTTTGACCGGTAAATGATTCGCTATTTCCATTGCTTGATTAGGCTTCCGACAATCCTTTTCATATTGGATTGATTACGTTATCTCTTGCGGGTCGCACTCTTAACTTAAGATTATTTGTCTACATTTTTCTTGTTTTTCTTTTGTTTCATTTTTACTAAAGACGAAACTGCCAATTGACCTCTCAAACAAACATTTACCAAAACGCGGGATCTACTCTTGATTTAAAATTATTTCTCGCCTTCTTTTCCTCTTTTTTGGGTTTTCCCAAAAGAAATTATTTGGCAGATAAATACTTACCAAAAAAAAAATTATTCGGCAGATAACTAACTAATTATTTGACAAAAAAAGCTAATTATTTTTGCTAACGAGTTGTATAGTTTTTTTTTTTGTGTACTAGGAAATTATTGTTCAAAAAAAGCCTAGGCTTAATTAAGAGAGAAAAGAGCCATCTACCAGTTTTAGTACATATTCCTTTCGATTTTAACTTTAATACGTATCATTACGTTATAGTCCATGTATTTTATGATTACTCAAATTTCATTTTATTCGGTGAATCTAGTTGTCGAAATTTTAATTATTTATTGTGTGATGCATTTAATATTTTGAATGACCCTAATCCGTTACTCCGATATATAATTTGTGTTTGTTCAGTTTACAACAATAGAGAATAAGTTCAGAAGAAGACAAACAGGAAGCAAATGCTGAAATGCAATGGGTGCGGAAGAAGTGGCTGGGGTGAAAAAAAAATTGGTCGAAAGGGTTGTGGGTATTTTTTTTTTATATATGAAAAAGGATTAAAACCGAATACAAAGTTTAACGTAATAAATCTATTGTTCCTATTTTATCATCATAGACAACACATGAAGTACTGTCGTAAATCTACCAGTTTTTGGATGTGAATAGTTTTGTCTTTTAGTAATATTGAAACAAAAGAACAAGAAGAAAAAAATGTAAGAAATCATCTTAAACTAGCAAGGGATAATGTGGTCAATTTAATGTGACAAAATATAGGTTGAAAATAGCGGGAGCCTTTTTTTTTTTGGGTGACTTTTAGGTTTCTTTGGTCGCACAGTAGCGAGCCGCTCACAAAAGGAGCGGCCCGAAGAAGACGACGGTCAAGCTTTGTCGGACGCACGAAGAAGTGGGCTTGAACAACGGTGGAGGTTGTGCAATGAGTTTTTACATCCAAAATGAGTTGTTTATTTGTAAAACACTTTGAATTTGAGATAATATAGATGTAGGAGACACTCGAGCATGTAAGCGATTATAACGCTTGTTTTTTTTATTATAATGGATTATTTGCTATTAACTCTCTTCGTAAATGTAAGTAAACACTTTGTTGGGGAGACCGGCAACAATTCACCAACAACTAACCTAGCAAAAACCAACAATATATTCAAGCAATACAACCTCTCGTAATATGTAACTATAATACTGAAATGATAAGGAGATAAAGGCAATAATAACACAAAAATTTTACATGAAAAACCCAATGTGGGAAAAAATCATTAGACGGCCCACCGTATGCATGAATTTGCTCGTCTGTTCTTGCCGAAAGTGTTCAAAGTATAGATCTCGTTTGACATTTGTTGTGTGTTTTTGACAATATCTTTCGTCTTAAAAGTGGGTCAAAACCCAATGGGTCTTTTACGTATTAATGAATTCATAATCTTTCGTTAAAAATAACCCTTCTTTCCACTTCGCGTAAGGGCTTTATTTTCGCCTATGGGATCAACCATAAATTTGATTACGCCGCCTTCACTTCGAGCTGGGAGATGAAAAGTTTGATGAAGTGTAGCACAAACTCCCCAGTTCTTTTGCTTCTTTCGTCCCGAAAGTTGCCCAACTTCTGGACTAATCGTTTTTCACCAGCATAAATTGTCTTAAGGCTCGATACCAATTGCAGCAACAAATTGGGTTTTCATTCTTCATGTGTTGTCGTGCATTAAATAGAAATTTCATAGATAGTTCTACCAAAGTCCATTTTAGGATGAATGCCACTTTCTCAAAGGCTTCGTTAATTGAGGTCTGGCTGATCAGACATCAGAGAGGAAACTGAATTTTTTCAATACCCTTTTTTGTATTTTTCATTCTTGCACAAGGAGGAGCATCATGTGAAACACACCATGTGACCAACCTGGAACACTTATATGTGCCTTTTAATGTCCGAACATATAATAATGGAGTCCAACGCCAAAAGGGCACCTAACTTAAAATAATTACATTCTCTCCTTTTTGAAAAAATTTCAAATTAATAAGGACATGAAGTGCCATAATTTTCTCAAATAAAGATATGTAGCGGACTCTATGTCAAATAAAAACATGAAGTGACTATGTCGGTCTCAAATAAAGACATGAAGTGGCCATGGCAGTTTCAAATAAGGGCCTAACCTCGCCGGTCGCCAGCCGGTTAAATATTCTAACCGGTCAAGGGCAGTTTCGTTCAAAAACAATTTTAAATTAAATTTTTTTTTATGTTTTTGCTTTCTTTTTATTTTTTTTCCTTTTTGTGGTTTATTTCTTTCTTCTTTGTCGTTGGTCGGCAAGCGGTCTATGGCCACCCTAGAGAGGACTAGGCGAGGGTTACCTTGCTAGCGATTTGCAAGAGACTACCTCACCTGGGCAAGGGCGACCCTCCCTCGCCCAGCCCTCTTCAAGCATCCACTAGCAAAGAAGACAGTAAAAAACCAGAAAAGCGAATAAAAAAAAAGAAAGGAAAAAGGGGAAAATTCAAAAAAATGTAAAGGTTGAAAATGCCTTCAACAATCTGGAAAGTTAAACCTTTTTTTAAAATTATTATTACCATTTTAGGCTTTTATTTGAAATAAAATTCACTTCAGATCCTTATTTAAAAAAACGATTGCACTTCATGTTCTTATTTGAAATAAGGCCAACTTCATATCATTATTTGAAAAAATGAGAGCACTTCAAGCTCTTATTTGGAATTTTCCCCTTCTCCTTTGCAAGCACGTGGACTGCCCAATAAATGCCTAGTTTTTTAGAGGGCCCAATTGCCCAATCAATTCAATGTCGCTCGAATTGCCACCTTTAAATTGGTCGGAAGTTCGGTTATGTCCTTGTTCCATTTGCGCAGATTCTGCGCAATAAATGCAAAGATGGACAACATCTTAGATTGTTGTGGTGTAACTATGTTATCGTTATTAGGTAATATCAATCATGACCAAAGAATCTTCATGTGAATTCACATGGACAACTCTGATGCGTAACAACCCGCCTGGATGGCGCTGCTGGGAAGGGCACTCTTCCTCTCACAAAAGGTTAAGTGTTTAAATCCCGGGCGCCGCAGGGTGACTTAACCGGTGCACGTGTGTGATGGCTAGCACGTATCGCCTCTAGGGTTTACCTCCCGGCTGTCAGCTATACGGGGGTTCCCTGGGTTATAAAAAAAAAGACAACTCTAATGCGTATAACCTTTTTCACCCTCTAGTGCTATGGACAACTCTGATGCATATGACCACCAATGCATGTGGTCATGTCGCACGAAACCCTAACGAATTCTAAAATGAGGGATGAAAATTGGCCGATGCTATTGAGTTATTTAATTAAACTTTGTTCAATCATATGTCCTGCATGTTCTCACTTGGGAAAATAAAACTCTCATGTTCTAATGGATGTTGTCCACAATTCAATTCCAATTTAATATGCATGCGCACGACTCTTCTTGCATACACTCGCAATTCCTATCAATTATGCATGTACCTGTTTCTATGGTATTATAGCTAGTGGCCAGGACATGGAGGGGTATAATTATTTTTTTTTCTTCATAGACATTGATAACTTAAAAAGTCTTCACATCACTAATTAATGAAAATCCAGGTAAGATCAGATTTCAATAACAAAAAAACCACCCTGTTTATTATGTAAAAAGCACTCCATTAACAAGCCAACCTCGTTTATCGTGCAAAACCCTCTTTTGTAATCGAATCTATCTAAACATATTATAAGAAAGAGCGACTTCCGAATATTACATACGTCACAAAAGACTCTTTTCTTTTCCCCAAATAAAGTCGAGAAAAGCAAAAATATTCGAGGAAAATCTTAAAAAAAATATCGAAATAATCGGAAAATTTAATTTAATTTAATTTTCCAAGGAAATTTCAGGAGGAGAATGTTTCAGCGTGTCGTGGTCATATAGGTATCGCATGCATCCGAAAACATTTTCAAAGCAAAGCGCGTCGTGATCTCCTTCTCTCTCTTCCATGTTCGTTCCCTCCTCTCGCTTCAAGAAAATAATGCAGGCCGGCCAGCGAAGAGAGAGAGAGAGAGAGAGAGAGAGAGAGAGAGAGAGACTCGGACAAGGCAAGAAGTGGCCAGACCGAAGACGGAGACCGCACGTCGCTCGTATGGGCCACATGGGTCGGTCTCGTTTCCCGACCCCTCGTCGTTCGTTCACGGCTTAACGAGCACGCACGGGATCTTGGAAAGGCCGTGTCGGTTTCCCCAAAGAGGTCTTCTTGAGCATTCAAAATTGGCTTCGCCGCCTTCAAATACGATCCTCACGCGTGCTTCTCGCCACTCCCATTCGAATTTCGCCCCCCCCACCCGACCCACCCACGCCTTTTTCTTGTGTTTCCGCGTGGCTCCTCCTTGTATATGAACCCCCTCCCGACTTCCCTCGTTTGACGATCCTCGCGTCGCGTAGTTGGAGATATTCTTGGATTCCCCGGTCGCGTACGCGTTGACCCTCGTTCCCTGGCCGATCTCCCGGGACGAATTCGATCGATCTGTGGGGGTGCCATCGAGGTCCGAGGTCAGTTTGCCGATCTGGGTCGGTCTCGATTTGTGGTTCTTGATTGGTTTTGGCTTGGATGGTGTCCGATTGTGGCTTTTCTCTTGAATCTCTGTCATGTTCGTCTTCCATTCCAGCTTTGTCCTGGAAAAGTTTTTGTCTTTTGGTTAAATCCTGGAAAAGTTGCGTGTTCACTTTTATTGGCCTCGGTCCTGGAAAGTTTCATGTTTCTGTAATTATGCGGACGACGGGTAAAGAATATTTTTTAGCGATGTTGATCTCAGTTTTGGCGTTTGGTCTTTTAGGTGGAAATGTGGGAAAACTGGCGGTCTTTGTTTGTTTTGACAATGTGGATTGTTTGTTTAATTTTCTTAAGAGATTGGAAGTTTCCGTATGGTGTTGGGAATGTGATTTTTAATCTGACATGTTCTGTTGCATCTTTCCTTGCTGTCTGTAACTAATTCAGCTATGCTGTGAGCATGTGAAGTACGATCCATGTGAGAAAACTTTGATACAGTTTTGTCACTTAGAAGATTCTGCATATGCTGTTTTCCTTTGTAGGAGTTCTTCGATATCCTCTGTTTGCATCTGATCTGAATAGGGCGAACTGTATGACAGGGAAAATGACAGAGCCGACGCTGGATACACCCTTGATCCCGTCATCTTCGTCACGGAATCTCCCCGATTTCAAGAAATCCGTCAAACTAAAGTATGTGAAGCTCGGTTACCATTACGTGATCACTCATGGAATGTACCTCTTCCTCTCCCCATTTGTTGTGGCTATAGCTGCTCAGCTGTCCACGTTTTCACTGAAGGATCTCCATGAGCTCTGGATTCATCTGCAATTCAACCTCATATCCGTCATCCTGTGCTCGACGCTCCTCGTTTTCTTGACCACCCTCTATTTCCTCACCCGTCCACGTCCTGTTTATCTTGTCGATTTCTCGTGCTACAAGGCTGATGAAGCTCGGAAATGCACCAAAAAGATCTTCATGGACCAGTCTCGACTGACTGGTACGTTCACAGAGGAGAGTCTTGAGTTCCAGAGAAAGATCCTTGAAAGATCTGGCCTCGGGGATTCGACTTATCTTCCTGAAGCTGTCCTCAATATTCCTCCAAATCCATCAATGCAGGAAGCTAGAAAAGAAGCTGAGATGGTCATGTTCGGCGCACTTGATGAGCTTTTTGCGAAGACGAATGTGAAGCCGAAGGACATCGGCATCTTGATTGTTAACTGCAGCTTATTTAACCCGACCCCGTCGCTCTCAGCAATGGTCATCAACCATTACAAACTTCGGGGGAATATAGTTAGCTACAATTTGGGTGGCATGGGCTGCAGTGCAGGTTTGATTTCAATCGACCTCGCAAAAGATCTCCTTCAGGTGCACCCCAATTCATATGCGGTGGTCATCAGCATGGAGAACATCACGTTGAACTGGTACTTTGGGAATGACCGCTCGAAGCTGGTTTCGAATTGCTTATTCCGAATGGGGGGAGCTGCCATTCTTCTTTCAAACAAAAGCTCCGACAGGAGAAGGTCCAAATACCGGTTGCTACATACGGTTAGGACCCACAAAGGATCTGATGACAAGTGCTTCACTTGTGTTACCCAAGAAGAAGACTCTAATGGAAAAGTCGGTGTCACGTTGTCCAAGGATCTAATGGGAGTGGCCGGCGAAGCTCTGAAGACCAACATCACCACATTGGGTCCTCTGGTTCTGCCAATGTCCGAGCAGTTGCTGTTCTTTGCCACATTAGTCGGGAAGAAACTTCTTAAGATGAAGGTGAAGCCTTATATCCCGGATTTCAAATTGGCTTTCGAGCATTTTTGCATTCACGCTGGAGGAAGAGCTGTACTAGATGCAATAGAGAAGAACTTGCAGCTCTCGGAATGGCACATGGAACCTTCAAGAATGACGCTTTACCGTTTCGGCAACACATCGAGCAGTTCTCTTTGGTACGAGTTGGCGTATTCGGAAGCAAAGGGGAGAATCAAGAGGGGAGATAGGACATGGCAGATTGCTTTCGGGTCGGGGTTTAAGTGTAACAGTGCAGTATGGAAGGCTCTGAGGACGATAAACCCGCAGAAGGTGAAGAACCCATGGATGGATGAAATCCAAAACTTTCCAGTGGATGTTCCTAAGGTGGCCGCTATCTGATTTCAGGTCCTCGGTTTCAATCATTCCTATGCAGTTTCTTACCAAATTTGCTGAGCGAACTTCTTTTTATTTTAGATTTCCTAATTGGGGCGTTGCCATTCTTTATGTAAATTTTTCGTGGACTTGTAGCTATCTCTGATCATTACGAGTGCTGGACTTATAATCTATTGGAGGAGCAGGAGACTTTTTTGTAGTTAAACTTGGGTGTCAAAAACTCAGCTGTTGGTATGATGGTCATTGATGAATTTATTTTTGTTGGCATAAAATTTAGGGTTAATATCACGAAAAATCCCAAATTGATAGACCTATGATAATTTTACTCAAAATTATTTTTTTGAAAACAAAAAACCCTAAACTGATATGCTTGTGACAAATTTATCCCAAACTGATTTTTTGACAAACTGGTATATTTGTGACAAATTTACCATCTGTTAATTTCCATTAAATTGAATTAATATCACAAAAAATCACACACTTGTACACCTGTGAAAAATTGAAGGTAAAATATAAAATTGGTATGTTAGTTAACTATCGTGTGTCATTTAACAAAGCAATTTAACTGTAAAATTTAATGGAAATAAACTGAGGGTAAATTTATCACAAGCGTACCATTTTGAAGTTGTTCATAGTAAAAAAATTAGTTTGAAGTAAAATTATTACAGATGTACCAATTTGGGGTTTTTCATAATATTAACCTAAAATTTATCGGTAGCTCAATTTCCGATACAAATATTGTGAATTGTTGTCGCCTATGTGATGTGATGTTACTGGATTACTATCTAGAATTGTGAGTAGATGTAGATTCGAGTTAGTACTGTCAATTGAAATTAAATCTAACTGGGGACTTCCATCTCTGCTTTGCATTGCTTGGGAAGACGAGTTAACTGATAAAAGGTTTTATTTTCACCAGTGCGGTGACTCCCTGTCTCTGCTAGACTAACTGTATCACCTAAATGCAGTTTCTTCTGTGAAACCGAAGTGGAAGTTGGGATCCAAGGCTCTTGTTCTTCTTCTCAAGCAAAACTTCTGTTTCTTTTTCTTGCAATCATCAATATGGTAATTACAGTGAAATGGTATCTCTACGTTACATGGTGTAATATCTCGAAAGGACAATCAAAAGCTGTTTCATGGAGAACGACAGTTTTGCGCGGAGCTCTTACACTGAGATTTTGATAGGGTGAGCTTGCACACGGTACATGATAGAACTTACCGCTACATTCCTATTGGCCAACTGAGAAAGCAATTTATAGAAACGTAGATAAATATAACTAATGTGAGCGTACTCATGCTTGAGTTCGTTACACAAGAAGCGCTACTGGAGAAACCACATAATGAAGGCTCTAGTTACAACATTGTAATGGAATGCAGCTGCGCAGGAATCTAGTCCTCATTTGATTTATGAAGTGACCTGTGAAAGTGGGAAAAAACGTTTCCAGCAGCAAGAGTTATTTTAATAAGAATGTCGAGCTCCTCATCACTTCACTGCATATTGAGCTGCAAGTGTTCGGGAGTAAGAAGGTGAACATCGTGATCTTTGCTGGCATTTCCTACACGGCTGAACAGGAATCTAGTCCTTGGTTGGATTTATGAAGTGACCTGAAAATAGGAAATAACGCCTCCACCGGCCAGTGTTATTTTCATAAGAATGTTGAGCTCTTCATCTCTTCACTGCATATTGAGCTGCAAGGGTTGGGGAGTAATAAGGTGCACCTCGTGATCTTTGCTGGCATTTCCTGCGACTGCGAGCTCCCTAACCTGAGCAGACTGCACCAACAGACCCCACTCTCCACCTTGTGTGGTCCTCGACCTAAGCAGAGCAGACACTTATTCATCCCCAAGGGACCTGTAGGTTGAACATTGTTGTCATAAATTTGTCAAGATCAAGTCTCCTATCAAAGAAAGAAAATAGTGCTGCTCTAAGATCCTTACTTATTACGATTCGCACATTCACTGGCAGGATTCTATAGGTCAAATAGAATGAAAATAACAACACTTTTTCCATAAGGGAATATAGTGTAAAACCAACGATCTACTTTCAACATAAGGTCCATAGTCGCTCGAGTTGATGGAATTCTTGATGGGGCATTGGGATATAGCAGTCAAAACATACACCGCATTACCAATACCACCAATGGAAATGAGTTTCAAGATCAAGACTTCCCAGACAGGAAATATCCGAGGAAGCCTCAAGCATATTGGCACTTGGTTCTAGAACTGTATTCCTAGATATCTGGAGTTGCCAAATTAGCTGCCTCAGAAACTTCATTAAACTTCTTAAGAAATGGTATCCCAATTTAGATAATCATACAAACCAAGAAGATAAGTTGCATAGCTAGGTGACTAACAGCGGGAAGTCACGTATGCTATGCTCATAAACAAATATTCTGTCTAAAGGATAGAAATGCATTCGGTTAACAGAAGGAACCACACTAAGACATTCATAGGAAAAGGATAGGGCATGAACTGTTAGCCTGGAAGTGGAACTTCAGCGACTTCTACTATCATCAACCAGAACACAGTGATCTCTTATGCAGAAACAAAACTCAGAAATTAACCGCTTGGTCAGAACAAGATAAAGCAACCATGATGACTGATAAGGGAAGTAGTACCAACCTGTATGTGAAAGATTAATTCCTTCGATGTACCCCAAAAAGCATAGCATAAACTTTCAGCATTACCACTGTGAATGTCAACAGAAATATGAGCAGATAATTCTGTAGGGGTATGCAACTGAAACCATGAACCACAACTATTTGTCAAGAGGATGTTTAATTTTGAATTCACAAGGACAAATCTAGAAGCAAGGAGACATGATCTCGCTAGCATGGCCACGGCTTAATGAATGATGGAATTGGTGTTTTGGCCAAACTGTGTCTCTCTGTTGCAATCCTTCAAGTTGAACATTTGAGTCTCATTTAAAACTGAACTCCATTATGCAATGTGGTCTCTTCAGAAACTTAATGTAGCCACGTCTTCTTCTCCCATTTTGCTTTCTTCAGAGCCCGCTAAAAGATCCATCATTTTGTCCAACACGAAACATATATCGTACATCTCAGGACTGGATGAACCTCCAACAGTAAATTCATGGATTATACCATTCACTTCAATTGAACTACAACCAGGTGTCTTTTTGATGCTGAGATCTTCCATTTTACTCCTTACCCTTGCAACATCTTCCCATCTGTTAGCATATGCATAGGTATTGGCAAGAAGAGTATGGATGCTAGAATCATTAAATTCCATTTTCACAAGCCGTTTGGCCATCCGTTCTCCCATGTTTATGTTACTGTGAAGTCTGCAAGCACTTAGCAGAGCCCCATAAAGTGGAATTGCAATTTCATCATTTTCATTTGGAACCTTTTCTATTAATTTCTCTGCTTCATCTAATAATCCGACACGACCAAGGAGATCAATCATACACCCATAGTGCTCTACCTTAGGCTCAATCCCATAAGTTTCTGTCATTAAGCTAAACAGTTGGCGACCTTCCTTAACTAATCCTCCATGGCTACATGCACTCAAAACACCAATAAATGTTACGTCATCTGGTTTGAATCCATGATCTCTCATTTCTATGAACAGATTTAATGCCTCACCCGTTCTACCATTCATGGCGAGCCCACATATGATAGCTGTCCAAGAGGCTGTGTCATGAATCCTTAACCTATAGAAGATGTCCAAGGCTTTGTCTATACATCCACATTTAGCATACATATCGATTAGAGCAGTTCCAACAACAGCATCTAGCTGTATTCCGTTTTCATCTATGTATCCGTGAATCCATTTCCCTTGTTCTAGAGCCCCACACTGAGCACAACCAGTGAGCAGAGCAACGGTAGTAAACTTATCAGGTTTAATCCTCCTAACTTGCAGCTCTCGAAACAAATCGATCGCCTCATCAAAGCGATTGAATTGCACATAGCCATTGATCATAGCCGTCCACAGGACAATATCCTTAACTGGACTCCTATCAAATAACTCTCTGGCTTCATCAAGCTGACCGCAGTTCACATACCCAGAAATCATGCTCGTCCAACAGATAACATTCTTAGTTGGCATCTCATCAAATATTTTGCGAGCCACGTCTAAATGGCCACATTTCGAATACATATCCAATAAGGCATTGCTAATAATCGACGTGCATATAAGCTCCGTATTTACATAATCGTGAATATCCATGCCAAGTTCCAATAACTTCAGTGCCGTGCAAGCTGATAGCGTGCTCACAACAGTAGCTTTGTCCGGCCTCGCATTGCTCTCGACCAGCATTCTCTCAAAAATACCAACAGCATCATCAAACCTCCGACACCTAACATACCCAGAAATCACCACATTCCAAGAAACAACATCTCTCTCAGGCATTTCATCAAACACCCGTTCCATGCTCGCGGTCCTGCCAAACTCTGCATACATATCCATGAGCGAGTTACAGACATACGCATCGAACTCAAGCCCAGATTTCACCACATACCCATGAACCTTTTCGCCTTCATCTGCGGCTCCCAAACGCCCAATGGCCTTCAAGACATACGGGTACGTAAAATTATCAGGGGACACCCCACGTTCCCTCAGCTTACGGAAGACCGACACAGCTTTTCCCAACTCACCCCTCTTCGCCAACGCCTTGATAACTACGTTGTACACGAACAAGCTCGGGTCTCTCGCGTGGCCGAGCACTCTCTCCGCGTGACGCAGGTCCCCGCGACAAGGGTCGGCGCAGAAGGCCACCAGCTTGTTGAGGACGTTCTCGTGCTGCTCGAGCCCGGCCCGGAAGACCCGGGCGTGGATTTGCTTGAGCTGGCGCAGGGATTGGCAGCTCTTGAGGTGCGAGACGAACGATGTCGGGGTCGGAGGAACGGAGTCGGAGGAGGAGTAGCTGAAGCGCCGTGAACGGACGCGGCGGGGCGTCGACTGTAAGAGCGGGGCTCTGAGTCGAGCGAACATGTGCGAGGCTCGAGATGGATGAGGGCCATAAAGCACTAAAACATACATACATATACATATATATATATATATGTATATATATAAATTAAACGAATAAAAGTTAATATCACGAAAAATCTTACATTTGTACAATTATGACAAATTTGTCTCAAACTAATTTTTTGACCACAAAAAATTTCAAACTTGTACATTTATAACAAATCTACCTTATGTTAATTGGATTAATACCACGACAAACAGAGGGTAAAACCCCAAAATAGTATACCCGTCAACTGTCATGTGTCATACAACTCAAAAAATTTGACACTAAATTCAACGGATACTAATGAAGGGTAAAATTATCACAGGTATATTAGTTTAGGATTTTTTATGGTCAAAAAATTAATTTTGGATAAATTTGTCACAAATATATTAATTTGGGGTTTTTCGTGATATTAACTTAAAAAAGAAATATTGAGATTTTAGCCCTTAAATTTCAATTTAGTGCGACTATGGTCTCTCATTATCTTTTTCATTGAATTTGAGTAACCATTTTTGCGCACCGCTTAAATCCGATATTTGTACCTAGTTTTGAACTGATATAATTGTACCTACGATGTAGATTGATCATGTGCAAGATTGCGGCATGCATCTCTGTGCGATTACAGTTTTTTTTTTTTACAATGTTTTGCATTTAATTCGAGTCACTATTGTCGCCTGTGAGATTAGCATTGGGCCATTTTTGTCAATATCATAACAATGTCGCCAATTAGCTGGATCGTTTGCTAAAAGTGGAACCTATGTTCGACGCCACAGCGTATCATAAATCAAAATCCGCTTAGAATCATATAATTGGAATATCGCGACATGACCTACACAAAATCGCTCGGATTCATAATCATGAATGTGAATACTGTTGCGCCGCGCCTTAAAATTAGGTGTCAACAAATGCGATACGTTCTCTTCAATGCCTCTGTTAGTGTGTTTGCTACTTTGGTTGGTATGACTCGATTAGAATTCAATCATGCGGTGATAAAAAAGAAGGGTCGAGATCTCTTTGTATCCCAATAATAAAGAAAAGGAAAACCCACAAAAGAAAATAGCAAGCAAATGAAAAATAAGGAAAACCGATACAAATAATCCCTAAACTTTGATTCAATATGCAACGTGGTCCATGAACTTTTAATTTGTTCAATGTAGTCTTTAAACTTTAATTCAATATGCAATGTGATCCATGAGCTTTTAAAATTTTCATGGACTAAATTGAATATGTACTAAAAATTTAGGATAATTAAAAAATTCAGAAATCATATTACATATTGGAGTAAAAATTTAAGGACTATATTAATATCGTATTGTTCTTTAAGCTAAAATTTATAAATTATTTATGTCATTATCCGAAAAAAAAACACATGGGAAAATGGGCGGGTGCGAAAGGTCCGAAATGACGGACGATTACGGGATTTTGACGACGATGCTGCACCGCAGCTTCACGTGGGACGACCGATTGATGCAGTCAAGAGTTGTCCCCCTTGAATCACCGCACTCCACCGCATCTGTCTGTGTCTCTCGAACCCTCCGACTCCATCCTGTCTCGCCCGACACAGATCCCCGTCCGATCTCCGGGCTCCGATCTCCCTCCCCAAGATCCCACCAGGTTCTCCCTCTCTCGATCTCCTCGTTCCAGGGTATCTCTTTGAATTTCCGTTCTCGTTGCTGAATTCGCATCTGGGTACGCTTCCGACGACAGATCGCGGCTCCTTTCTCGGTAATGCGAGCCGTTTCCCACTGACCCAGATGGCTTTCTCGAGCGCCCGCGCGTCAGGTGTTTGTTGAAAGTCCCCAGTTGGATTCCCTTCGTTAGGCGCATTTGACCGGAGGCCCATCCTTTCGCTTTGCCGAATCGGGGGGCTCGATTAGGAGCCGCGCTTGTGGCGGTTTGCGATGTCTTCGATTCGATTAGATTCCCGGAAGCCGTACTTCGCCACGACCGGACTCGTGGTGGGGTACGCTCTCTCCTCGAGCTTGCTCGCCGTGATAAACAAGTACGCCATCACCAAGTTCAACTACCCTGGCCTCTTGACCGCGCTGCAGTACCTGACCTCTGCTTTGGGCGTCTGGGTGTTGGGGAAGCTCGGGTTTCTGCACCACGATCCGTTCGTCGTGGAAACTGCCAAGAAGTTCTTGCCTGCTGCCCTCGTGTTCTATCTTGCGATATTCACGAACACGAACCTCTTGCGCCATGCCAATGTGGACACGTTTATCGTTTTCCGGTCCTTGACGCCCCTTCTGGTTGCCTTGGCCGATACGGCATTCAGGAAACAACCGTGCCCGTCGAAGCTAACATTTGCATCGCTAGTCATTATCCTAGGCGGTGCTGTTGGGTACGTGGCCACCGACTCGGCTTTCACGTTGACTGCGTATTCGTGGGCATTTGCTTATTTGATTACGATCACGACCGAGATGGTGTACATAAAGCACATGGTCATGAATCTTGGATTGAACACCTGGGGTTTTGTGTTGTACAACAATTTGCTATCGTTGATGATGGCTCCGGTCTTCTGGATTCTCACTGGAGAGTACGGTGACGTTTTCGCTGCTTTGGGAGCCAATGCAGGGAACTGGTTTGAATATGATGCATTCTTTGCTGTCTCTCTGTCATGTGTATTTGGTTTGCTTATCAGCTTCTTTGGTTTTGCCGCGAGAAAGGCAATCTCCGCAACAGCATTTACTGTGACTGGGGTTGTGAACAAGTTTCTTACGGTTGTCATCAATGTGCTGATCTGGGAGAAACATGCGAGCCCATTTGGTTTAGTTTGTCTCTGCATTACTATTGTTGGAGGAGTCACGTATCAGCAGTCAGTCAGTGGAACAAGCAATACTACAGCTCAGCGTGAGTCTACTATGCCTAAGCAGGTGGACAGTGGGAACGAAGTCGATGATTTTGTAGAGAATGGGCAGGGAAGGGTGACTGGTAAACTTGCTTTTTGAGTTACATTGTATTGCCTCTTTGATTGTTCTTGATGGTGAATAGAATAGTTGATGCGCCATCTTTAGCATAAAGCTATTTGAGATTTGAGGCCTTTAGTTTGTGAAATGTTTTGCCTACTATTGTGATTCTATTGTCTCTTTTAGAGAATATTGATGTTCTTGTGGATTATGCTACACGTTGTTCAATTGCTGTTGCAAGTAAACTGTATGTCATTGGATGCTTCTTCTACAACTTTTCCGGCATTGTTGCATGTTATGCATATGAAGCACCTGGCAATGTGGATGTTTTACTAGTTTATCGTTTGTTCAGAGTCTAAGTTTAAGCAGACTGAAGGTTTGCATCTTTCGACATGTACTGTCTCTTATATCTAGCTTACTACCTCAAGATTTGTGCAGAATGAACTTGTTAAAGAAGCAACGGGCCTTATACAATGGCTGTATAAATAGCTTGTCTGCTGACAGCCGTCTTCGAACTTTTTTTGGTCACCCTTGGCTGCAGTATCCAGTAGAAGCATTGCTGGTTTATCCTTTGTAGACCTAGTCCTATATCCAATGAACTGAACTTGCAGAGATCTTCAATCTGCTAAGTCTTGTTCTTCTGGATTAACAGCCAGTTGTTCCTTGCGCATCAAGTGGTCGACCATTCTGGTTGTCTCATCGATTTTTGATTGTCTGAATGAAATCCAAAGCCTCAAGAATTATGTACCGGAGCTATATCCGGCGTTGATACAACCCTCGCAACCATTTCGCAGTACCTTCGGAACCCTGCATCAACTCATTTCTTCTCATTGTAGTTCTCTGACATGTGGAGGGCGTGTTGATTAAGGAAGAAAAGCCCGGTTCAAAGACAAATGTACTGGTTTTGGGCTCCGGTTTTGGTATCCAAGGAGCCTGTGTCTTTTAGGAAGGTACAGTGAAGTGAGTGTATTAGGGCCCAGTAAAATAGCAGACATCGTCAATGAACTTAGTTATCAAGGAATTAGGCCACAAGCCCTGATTAATTAAGGCCTAATTAAGTGTGCTTTGAGTTCGAACTGCAAAGATGCCCTACTACGTTTATATTTCCGAGAAATTCTATCGCGAGTCGAAGCGAGCAATCGCCTCGGAACGGGGGGGGGGGGTGTGAATAAGAGATTCCCCATGCCGGATTCCGAGCGATCGAGTGTTATATATCGCGATGCGACGAGGAACTATCATCTGTTTCGAGAGTAGTCGATGGTTTTTCCGCATGTGTTGTCTTGACTTTTGAGGATGAATAGCATCATCCATCTGTATCTACATCTTTTGTTTGGATCAGTATACTAAACGACTTGCGAGGTGGGATGGATGTGCAGAGAGCGACATGGTATCACAGTGCGAGAGTGAGGATTAAGGATGGGGGAAAATTGTCAAAAATGTCCTAAACTTAACCGTATAACAACCAATTCATTCTTAAGCTCTTAAATTATGCTAATTTAATCCTACATATTTTAACGATTTGCCAATTAGTCCTTCTAAACCAATTTTGATCAGAATCGATAATGTGGATGGTGATCGTGCTATGTGACGCGGTCGATGCTGACGTGGATAATTTTTGCAAGTTTTGTTAAATTTTCCGAAATATTTTATTGATTTTTGTTATTTTCTTTCTTTTCTTCCTTTTTTTCTCTTCTTTTTACACATGGCCCGTCCACTGGACGAGATTGCAGTTGATGGAGTTACTCAACCACAACAAATAGTATCCGACAAACCTTCAATCACCGGCGGCAGCACCGCCCCCATCCCTCCACTTGTCGCCACCCACTGCTGCCACTATTTCTCTGGATAACCGAGCGTTCCACTCCCACGCGATCTCACTGTTTTCTCCAAATTTAGCAGTTGCCATCCACATGAATCTTGCACTATTTCGCTTTCCCTCCCACCTACTCCAGATTTGCTGCCTGAATGATTGTGCTCGAGCCGAGTTAGGTGGAATTCACTACCTCGACAGTTCACATGTACCACAGTCCTTGCTGATTCACTATATGTGCAATCTACACTATCATCTGCCCTTTGCCGATTGTATTCGTTCAGTACTAGTGATCCCTCTTCCGAGCTCCACTGATCCGATCTGGCCGGATGCGGGCGGTCCTCGCGAGGAACAGGAGACTATCGAGGAATCATCGCTTACAAACCGCTTGCCGAGATGTGAAATTCCAATGGCGTCACCCGACTTGGCTGGCCCTATGTAGATTGCTAGCAATGCTGGACACGACCGGTTCGCACGATAGAGATGAGCGGTTTCAGATTCCATACAGATTTCCCTTGAACCCTGTCACAGGTTCCAGGGTCTATCCATGTTCTACATGTATTATTAATTGGACAATTATAGTTAAATATCACCTTTTATACCCACCGATTGTTGCTACAATCCACTCATCACAACTTATTTTTAGACAAACGATAAATATGAAACAATAACCAAATAAAAGTCTCAATCATAAAATAAAAGGTCAAACTAGTGATTCCAAATTATACACTGATCATCGGAGGCCATGGAATACTGTGGGATCACGTGAAAACATAGACCAAGAAAATTACAAAAGCTTGTTACAAGTTCTAGGTTCCTGGTTCTACCTACTTAGAATCTAGAACCTATCCGTCGAAATAGATTCCTCAATTTTGGAAATCTGAAACCTACCCTGCCTATTTTGGAACTTGAAACCGACATGTTCTCACTGGTCTAGTACCTAGAATCATGCCCATCCCTATCGCACAACATGATGCGAAACGCAAATCACGGGAGAAAACCCAAGAACACGACGCGGCACGCCCAAGCTCCTTATGTTTCGTGTGAATCAGACGCGAGTAGAGATCGAGATGCTTCGGACCGACCCGATCCCGCGCCAATTACAAACACGATTACGACATGCCCGGAACGGACCGATGGGCCAGATAATCACGGAGGAGCAATATAACGTGATAATGTCCGCTGATAGAACGGTGGTGGTCACGATTGGAGAGAGTTGTCTGTCCCCTAAGCACACATGCTCTCTCTTTGGGAAATGCTGGTCCCCATTCTCCACCGCACATAAAAATTATAAAAGCCCGTCAATTCTTTTCCCTCTTCTCTTTTCTCCCCCCAAGAAAACAACAATAATTATAAAAATCACCCCCAAAACATGACACGTGTCGAAATCCCATTTATCCATTCGAATCACTGGGGACCTCAATTGGTCGATGACTTGTGTAGTAATAAAAGAATCGTGCCCTGTTTCCCTTATACGTTCGAATTTCTTGGGGGGCCAGTCCAAGGGATGGTCCCAAATTCCATGCAAATTTGAACTTGATGGACCACAACAAGTTCACATGCTTCTTCACGAATTTTCCTTTCCTTCCTCGGCGCATCGCTGGAATTTGGTCCCTCAAATAATGGGCAATTTTCGCGAAAGATAAGTCGTTTTTACATCTCTAAATCGCTCAAATTGGCGAGCCCGTTTCTGCCCTTTTTTACTTAGCTTCTGGCATCTTGAATATGTGAGCTGTACCGCATAAGCGTATGGCCGGTTGCGCCGGACCCTTGTGTATCGACGCTCCCAATCCATCTCTAATAGCAGGTGCGCACGCGTGCGGCCAGGCAGTTCTCGATTGTGCTATTGTTTCATGAGAGCAACATTCTTTTATTTTCCAAAAGGAAGACAACAAGCATACGAAACAATCGAGAATTTGGTGAGTGCAAAGCCCCCAAGAACCGAGTCATCTAGGGTTTCCAACATGCCCTGATTTCCACGGTCCTCTTGTGGATTGAGATTAGTCATCTCTAATTATGTACCCAAATTAATATAAACACTAAAAATTTACTTCTTCCGAAGCGGTCCAAGATCAAGAAAACCTTAATCACCCTATCATGCAAATCCACGTTTGGACCCGTAAATATTTAACTAACCAACCAATTTTATCTTTGGATTCACATACAGCTCTCTCACACTGTGAGAATAAATAATTTTTCCGTTTTTTTTTAATTTTTAAAATGCGATTAAGATTAAAATTTGTTTATGTCTTCCTAAATCGCAGGATGAGAGAGAGGGGGGGGGGTTCGGTTTTCGATAACCTAAAAAATTAGGGCAAGACATGTGCATGCAAATTGCAATATATTTAAGAAAGGGTTTTGCATGGATCGTATAACGCTTCGATATTTTTATACTTTATTATATGCTTCGAAACTTTTGAGAAAATGTAATATATGTTATTTTTGCCTTAACGGCGCAGATACACATGACAGAGAATCTCTGCATCTTATAAGTTTAATGAGAGACATAATACGCACTTGTTCTCTAATTCCGTAAACAACGCGATTTGCACAAAACCAAGGTTAGAAAATCACCGTCGAAGCCCAAGGATTTCCCCTTTTTTTACCACAAGAAAACTTGCATTACAAGCGATTAGTAAAATTTCGGATCCGTGAAATGCTCGGTTAATCTCGTGGACCCTTTTGAGCTCTGTAAATGGTGAGACGCGAATCAAAGCCTGTCGTGAATGACTTTGAAATCAAGATTCTTTTGGTCTTGGATCTCTCTCAACCCAAAAGTTAGCTCAAATGATGATGATTTTCTCTATATTTGTAAGCTAATCACCAGTTCTTTTCATAACCGATGTGGAATAAACCCTAACAATCTCTACTCCCCCCTCACATCGGGCTTAGGTCAGAACCGCAACAACCCTCTTTATGTGTTGGTAGCCTATGTTCTTATACTGGTGTTGGGTGATCTTAGGCCTCTCACGTCCCAAAAGCTAGTTTAACTGACCATCAGCTTCTTCTACAACCAAAGTAAGATAAACCCCAATAGTTACTTAACCGTCTATCGAGGGAAAGGTGATCGGTATGGGATCACCTCAGCTGTGGATATAGACTAGGTTATAAGGAACGGAGTATGAAATTATGGACCGAGACAACATTAAGGAACGAGGAAGCTTGACTAAGAAAAGAAGTCGAGGAACGAAGCTGCTTCTACAATAGCACCATCGTATCAGAGGGCGATTGTTTTTTTGGAAAAGTCTTTGTCTTGCGAATGAGATGCAATTTTTTTTTTTTTGCCTTTCGAATTTCTATTGGGAGAGAGGGGGCTTCAACCATCTTCGCAAGAGTTGTACGAGGCGGTTCACGTACGGTTCGGGTGCCGACCCCCGGCACGGATAGGAATCAAACCCTCGACTTTAAGGGTAACCCAAACCAGTAAGACGACACCGGCTATACTCATCGACAGTGCCGTTGTAAGTGTTACTCCGACGAACCTCTCCGGCTAGTCGTCCTCGAAGGAGGACCCTTTCAATTTGCACCTCATTCGTTTTAAGTTGGACCTAACCTTTGACCCCGTGGTCTCCCTGACCCCCCCGCAATTATTCCTTGCAACCATCTCGGGGACACTCGCACTAGTAAACGCCACTAAATGTCACAGACTGAATATCGTTTGACCAACTTCCCCGTGTACTAGAACTAGGTAACAGGAACAGTTTCCGAAATTCTCGTCAGGAAAATTTACAATTCCCACCTACGAATTTTCACGAATTCGAAGTTTTGTCAATTCATCGTTGCAATCTAGTCCCTGGATTTTCGGATTCTGTTAATTTATAACCCTGGTAGTGTTTAAAAGGTCAACGGTTGGGCGAGCTGTTCTTAAATCTTAGGGTACACTCATCTTCTGACACTCAACCAACTGAATCCTCAACGTCTCAAAAGGACCACAACTTCCAGCCCTAATAAAATAATTCACGTAGTACCCCCCCTGCCTGTATTTATTGAGAAAGTTCTCAGTGAACCTAGCTAATACATGCACCTAAATACATATCTTTGGATCTGCACACGACCCACATCATTCTCAATGGTTCGGATTCGATTTCATTAAGTGCACTATGCTCGTGTAATCGTTTCTCGTGCTTATTGGATTTGCCTAGGCTATCTCGTAGCGTGCATTTGTCAAATGGGTTTTCTTCGATTTACTCGAGCAGAGACCGCTAACATAATCTGATCTGATCACCGGTAGGTTTTTGAAAGTGCTATAGCTGGATATTAACCTGGGCGAGTCCGTCCTCGATCCCGCAAAAAAATATACATACAGTTCGCCAATCTCAACTTAGAAAGTCCCGCAAGTGATTCTCCATCGAGAGATCTGGTTACGCGGGAGATGTGAGCCTCGACTCTGATCCTCGACAGTCGATCACAACCCCCGATCTTTATCTTTGTTAACTCCGCAAAATTCCTTGATCAATTCCCAACTCGATCATTATTCAAAGCTAAATAATTCACCTGCCAACTTGCGCATCTCATTATCAAATTTAATCACCCTTTCGTCCGGACTGGTCTTATTTTATTCAAGATCCTTCCCTCCTTTTCTTTATGTTAATCGGACTTGATGTGCGTAGATTAATTCATCAACAACGACACCTGTTGTTTCGCTCCCGCGACACACGTCTCATTTGATGGAATATTCCCATCACGATGGTGTTGCCACTCCACCTAATGGCATCACCTAACACATACCTCCCCCGTTTAAATCTTCATGCAAAAATAAAAATAAAGAATTTACCTTATTATAAATTTATTCTTTCCAAACTGTGGATATATATGTATATAATTTGATAATTTTTTATGAAAAATGAGGAAAACGATAATATTAAGTTGAAGTGAGGAGGAGGAGGAGGAGGAGGAGGAGATGGGTTAGGGTGGGTGACAGTGAATATTCCCTTGAAGTCCCAAGTCGACTGCTACAAGTCTCAAGAAGCTTAGTGATGGAAATAGCAGCAAAGCAACAATAATTTCTCTCGGGAATGAATAAAGTTCTTGCAGGTATAAATGTATTTAATATATATAAATTAATATTACGAAAAATTTTAAATTAATATATTTATGACGAATTTATTCAAAATCAATTTTTTTATCACAAAAAACTCAAAACTGATATACCTACAATAAATTTACCTTCTATTAATTTCCGTTAAATTTTACTGTCGAATTTCCGAATTTGATGACATGTGACAATTGATTGGTGTGCTAATTTGGGGTTTTACCCTTCGTCTATCATAAGTAAATCATATCGTGATTTTTTATAATATTAATTCAACTTAACGGATGATAGATTTACCACAAATGCATCAGTTTGGAGTTTTTGGTTATCAAATAATTACTTTAGGGTAAATTTGTCATGTGTATACTAGTTTGGGGTTTTTGAAAATCAAAAAATTAGTTTGGGTAAATTTGTCACAAATGCACTGGTTTGAGGTTTTGGTAGTCAAAAAATTAGTTTGAGCTAAATTTATCACATGTGTACTAGTTCGAGACTTTTCGTGGTGTTAACCCTAATATATACGATAATATATTCGTATGTATTGTATAAATATATTTTGGTTTTTGGGATATGGTATTCAAATTGAGAGCTCAAGAGGCTGGAAATCTCGTTGGTTGGTTTAATTAGATTGTGAGTTCGATCCAAAAAAATGAATGGAAACCTCGAATCATCGAAAGTTACGTGCAAGGGGCATGCAATTGCAAGCTGTTAAAGTGTCATTTTCGGGTCATTTTAGAACCGATTGTTTAGGTTAAAGCTACTAGCGCCACTTGATGTTCTCCTATCCACGTTTGCTTCCCCGTTTCAATCTCCCTCAAAAGAGAAATTGACAAGCAATTATTTCTTCCTTGAATTTTTTTTATAATATTCTATTTGACTAAGGGATGTGCTGGATGAGCAAAAGGGACAGGGAGAGGCGATCGGCGCTTGCCATCCCATCTGTTTATTACCACGAGATTTCTATTCCCGTTACGGAATGCTCGATTTGAGTCATAATTACTTCAATATCATCACTATCCACGGCTCGAAGATTTGAAGATAGCGAGCCCGTCACTACAACCTCAACAAGATTCTATCGATCAAGAAATCTCTTCATACAAGATTTATCAGGGTTAAGCAAAACGGTACGAGCCATTTAGAGATTCGCTCGTAACAACAATTGAATTCGGGTGAAATACGGATGACCCCGTTAAATTTAACAGTTGGGTGAGCACCTGTCAAAAGATCATTTGACTTGTGATAAAAAGGGGCTTAGAAATTTTGTAATATTTCTCTATAATTTGTGGCGTAGGAGGTTCCACAGAAGAGTACGAAACCCTAGATGGCAACTCCCTCTGTACCGTCAGCTTCCGTTGTTGGGTACAATCTGGAAGCAGTGTCCTGTTGTGATGGAGACCACGTCCGCTTGCCCGCAAGAGTATATGCCAAAATACACACACCAAAAAAAAAAAATATTTGCATTGTTAATTGGCAGAAAATATCAATTTAAATAATTATTACACATCAGACAAGGATTAAAAGAATCTAACTCTTTTGGATAAAAAAAAAGACCTGTTTTTTAATGCAAATTTGGATTTTTAACCGCCCCCGTCCACCTCCCCTCACTACCCTGTGGCAATCTCCGTAGAGTTGCCACTGTTACCGGCTCGCCAGCTTATCGATTTAGTTATAAACCTTTTAACGATTTCTCAATGTAATTGTTGTAGCCAATTATCCAATTAGCAAGTTTTAATATATTTAGGACTAAATTAACATGATTGAAAAGTTACCGTAAGATATGTTTATGACTAAAGTGATATAATCAAAACATTTAAAATTAAATTTGGCCACCATACAATAGGTCTAGAATTTTTTAGATAATCATTCCATTTTTTAGTAGAAGGCTATTTCGAGATGGACGCTCTCACTAAAAGGCGGATAGCGAAAAAGGATAAAAAAAAGGAAAGAAAGGGAAAGAAAGAAAGAAAAAAGTCGAGTAGAAAAGGAAAAGAGAGAGAGGAAAAAGAGGAGGGAGGGAGGGGCATCGCAATCAAATAATGTCGTAAAAAAAACAAAAAGAAAAGAAAAAGGCAAAACTGCAAAAGCACTATTATTATTTATAGTAAAAAAAAGAGAAAAAAAAAAGAAAAACCAAGATTAACAAAAAAAAGAAAAAAAATTTACTTTTTCCTCGGTCCTACTCCAACGTTGTATATGTTCTCTCTAACCCAGGCATGCCCGGCTCCTCCTCCTCCTCCTAAACCCATTTCACCGTTCACTCCACTGCCCCCCGTTGGAAAAGTCAAATCCCATGGGCCCCTTCGACTCCTCCGCCGCCGCCGCCGCCGCCGCGAGCAGCGGCTCCTCGTCGTCGTCGTCGTCGTCCGGGGGCTCCTCCGCCCCCAAGCACCCGCCGGATCTGGACGGCCTCCTCGCCGGCGCCGGCTACAAGGTCCGCTCCTCGGAGCTCCACCACGTGGCGCAGCGGCTGGAGCGCCTGGAGACGGCCATGGTCAACTCCGCCTCCCACATCCCCCACCTCGCCTCCGACGCCGTCCACTACAACCCTTCCGATCTCGCCTCCTGGGTCGACTTCATTCTCTCCGAGCTCCCCAGCTCCTCCTCCCGTCTCCCCCACTCCGGCTTCCCCGACCCGCCGTACCCGACGGCGTCCCTCCTCGGCTGCGGGTGGTTGGACCTCCCCTCCTGCGCGCCGCACCCGCACCCGCACATGCACCACCACCACCAGAGCGTCCTCGTCGTCCCCCAGCAGGAGCAGCAGCAGCAGCTGACGGTCGTGACGGCGCTGGAGGAGGACTCCGGCATCCAGCTGGTCCACGCGCTGATGACGTGCGCCGAGTCCGTCGAGCGCGGCGACTCCTCGTTGGCCGCTTCCCTGGTCGAGGAGATGCAGGCCCTGCTCGAGCGCGTCAACACCTCGTGCGGCATCGGGAAGGTCGCCGGCTACTTCATCGACGCCCTCAGACGCCGGCTCCTCGGCCTCTGCTCGGCCCCCGCCGCCGCCTCGGCTTACGGGAACGAGGTGGTGCTGTACCACCACTTCTACGAGGCCTGCCCGTACCTCAAGTTCGCCCACTTCACGGCCAACCAGGCCATCCTCGAGGCCTTCGACGGCCACGACTGCGTCCACGTCATCGACTTCAACCTCATGCACGGCCTGCAGTGGCCGGCCCTGATCCAGGCCCTCGCCCTCCGCGCCGGCGGCCCGCCGATGCTCCGGCTGACCGGCATTGGCCCGCCCTCCCCCGACGGCCGCGACACCCTCCGGGAGATCGGGCTCCGCCTCGTGGAGCTGGCCCGGTCGGTCAACGTCCGCTTCGCCTTCCGCGGCGTGGCGGCATCGCGGCTCGAGGACGTGAAGCCGTGGATGCTCCAGGTGAGGCCCGACGAGGCGGTGGCGGTCAATTCGATCCTGCAGCTCCACAAGCTCCTCGGATCCGACCCGCCCCGGGATCCCCCCATCGGGTCGGTCCTGCCCTGGATCCGGGCCCTGAACCCGAAGGTAATGACCGTGGTGGAGCAGGAGGCGAGCCACAACCAACCCGGGTTCCTGGACCGGTTCACCGAGGCGCTGTACTACTACTCGACCCTGTTCGACTCGCTCGAGGCGGCTGGCCCGGTCCAGCCGGACAAGGCCCTCGCCGAGCTGTACCTGCAGCGGGAGATATGCGACGTCGTTGGCAGCGAGGGGGCGGCCCGGGTCGAGCGCCACGAGCCGCTGGACAAGTGGAGGGCCCGGCTCGGGCGAGCCGGGTTCCGGCCGCTGCACCTCGGGTCCAACGCGTTCAAGCAGGCCAGCATGCTGCTCACCCTGTTCTCCGCCGAGGGCTACACCGTGGAGGAGTTCGACGGTTGCCTGAAGCTCGGCTGGCACAGCCGGCCGCTCATCGCCGCTTCGGCTTGGCAAGCCGCCCCTAGTGTAGTGAACTCCCCGCCGCCACTACCTGGTGTTGTTACTAACCACCATGACAGTAACAATCAGCTGTAAAATCTCCCCCCCCCCCTTTTTTTTTTTAACTTTATATTTCTTTCTTTGGGATTTTCACCTTATATTTGTTAGCAACGAGGCAAAAATTTTAGTTCAAGAGGCCCCTAATTCCTCCTCTTTCGTTCTAAACATTGGGTCATTTCGATCTACATCTAATCTTAGCAACCGCCGCAGCGGCGAATGATCGCTCGGCCGCCTCTTTTCAGGTCACGCCGCATGCCGATGTTGTCGACCAAAATCACATCGATAATTCCTAGTGACGTATAATGTGTTTGGATTCGATTTCGCCATTTCAAGCCGTTTATATTCAAATGACAAATTTTGTTTTAGCTATATAATTGATGGTTTATAGGTACATGCTTTCTTACCAATACAAAAATTAGCTACTTGAAATGGGAAGGCTATTGCTAAAATAGATAATTAGGGTTCGCATTTTTATACGGAAGCTACTAAAGATAATGAAAAAGTTAGTCATGGTAATTTCTGTAGACGGAAACTTACTATTACATATGAAAGACATACTAAGCAAAAAGAATGTCAGAATGTTTAATCTAAAAACTTAAACTGCATCTAAACTCCATAATCAAGCGACGTGTGATATTTCAGAATGTGAAATAAATTGGGCAGCTCTGATATCGAGATAAGATGTATGCGAACGAGAAAAATGTATAATTTTATAATATGAAAAAACTTCCTGGTATCTTTCAATAAATAAGAATTTCGTAATTTTTCATCAGCCGAAAGTTACTTTTCTTGTTCGAAACTTTACCGAATCTTTTCCTTAAGTTTCTACTTAGTCGTAATCAATATATTGAGTGATTATATTAAGTAACTTTTTTCAAAACTGGTGGCGGCTTTTTATGTTAAACAAGTAAGTAATACCAATAATATTTTCACGTGACCGGCAACTTCATTAACTTTACAATATTTCCATTGACTTGTTTAAACTTCTCTAGAAAATTTTAAAAACATTTTGAAAATTTTGAGAACTTATCTAGTAACGTCCCAATAGAATTTCTAACAACAGGGAGTAATCAATTGAAATCTAACATTCTCTTTCGGTTTGCACCCACAGAAAAAAAAAAAAGAAAACATGATGATGAGGCCGACAATATTATACTGGTGAAAATCTGTTTGCCACAAAACCTATTGATTATTGACTATGATCTTATCTTTAGGCATAATAAAATACTAATATATATATTTAAGAGATAAGTGTATTGAATGTTCTAAAACTTGTTACGAAAGTGTAACTGAGTTTTAAAACTTTTATAAAGCGCAATTAAGTCCTAAAATTGTCGCAAAAGTGCAATTAAATCCTAAAATGTTCAAAAAGTGTAATTAAGTCCTAAAACTAAAGTCCTTCCGTTAATTACACTTTTTTGAAAGTTTTAGGACTCAATTGTACTTTAGCAATAAGTTTTAGGACTTAATTTTACTTTCGTAATAAGTTTTAGGACTTAACTGCATTTTCTGAAAGTTTTATGATTTAATTGCACTTTCGTGATGAGTTTTAGGACTTTCGGTGCCCTTATTACTATATTTAAATAACTAAGTTTTGCATGCAATTGGTGTAGAAACTTTCTCCTCTTGGGTAATCATTTAGATCCGTCCCTCTTAAGAAACAAAGTGACTTTCAAAGTATTAGCAGCAAGAAACTCTTTATATCAAACTCTCACAAGAATTCGCAATTACCAACCCTTGCTGTTCCTGGTGTTTTGTGGTAATAGGAACGCCTTTGTAATTCAACTGAAACGCCCCCTTGCGCGAGCTTGGCGATTCCTCGGATCTCAGGGGAACCTCGGCCTGGACGGCATACGGTGTGATTAGGCATCAAGTCTGGACCTAGTCGTACTTACATGGATTTCCGGAGTGGCCCGTCGCAATAAATGTGGCAACCACCTCCCCCCCCGGATTCAATCACGTTTGTTTTGGAGCTTGTTCAAATCGCCCGTCCCACCACCACCGGATTTTGAGGATAATTTCACGGCATGTACAGTGCCAATGGCCTTCTTTTCACCATTGGGGAGGTCCACGATGTCGGACATCTTCCAAACATCGAAATTTCGCCGCAAGGGGTTTTGCCACCGTCGTCGTCACATAGTTGTTCTTGTGGGTTCATGTGGAGCGGGCACGTATGGAGTTGGTTGTGTCCCTAAATTAGTGAAGGTGTGCCGCTTATTTGGGTCCATTGCGAATTTAAAGACTAGAAATATTGTATACAGAAATTAAGGTTTTTCGAGGAATCATAAGAGAGTTACGAGTAAGGAGAGATGGAAGAAGGTAAAAATGAGAGGAGTTGATTTTTTGAGACCTAATCTTTTAATATGGCTAAACGGTCACATCGGCTAAATTTTTTCAACAATGACGGTTTCATACAAAAAAAAAAAATGGGGCTTGAACCAGCACGACTCACTAGCCATTGCTACCTATAGTTTTGAAATATATGCCATCAAACATACAAGTGACAATACTTTACGGCACAATCACAATACGGTTACACTTCACCATATAGAGTTATAATTGGATTATCAAAACAATATCTTCATCCAAATACCAACCATCAATATACATATATATATTATAACTATATAAATAGGAGTCATTTCCTTCCACCGAAGAGTCCTATCCTTAGTTATCAGATAAATACTCGTCCATTATTAATTAGATATATCTAATCCTAATACGAGCGATGTATCCTTACACCAACCGTATTGATTGTACTAAAGATGACAACGATGCCATATTAGATGCAACATCAATCTGCCAATGGCAGTACCGTCTTAATCAACGAAAGAGTGCATATACATCCTCCTATATTTCGAGCGGAAATCATGCCAAACGTGAGTCGATGGTAGCGATCACGGTATCATCAACATTAGAGGTGAAATCCCTCATCAAGGCTCAACTGGAATGGGCTCCGCTTGGTCGGGATCTCTACAGGAATTGTACACAAGCTAGGGAGGGCTACAGCGAGAAGAAGAGCAACTCGTGGGCAAAGCTAAAAGTAATGGATCACGCAATTGAATAAGAGGGCAACTTTGGCATAATCCCAAAAGATTTGGTGGGGTCCCCATGGGATTAATGTTAAGATCGCAGGGTCAAATTCATGTGGGTCAAATTAATGTGTTTACCCCACCAATTGGAAAACGTGGGATGAGGGGGTTATGCATCGAAAGTGATTAGTACAACGTGAAAATTAAGCCCTTGTATGGAAAGTGGTTGTCTATGCGAAGTGACCCCTTCCGTTGAAAACTTGCTTATTGTGCATGAAAAAAGAGTTTGATTCCTATAGCAAATCGTCCAAGCCAGCTATTAGTAATTGATTGGACTAGACCAATATCCTTAAATAACCTTTTGGAAAAAATCCCCAATGGTTCAATTGACCAGGCCGTCGATTCTGGATAGTGGCTAAAACATAAGATGTCATTTATATATTTGATGACACTAGAAATCGAACGGTGTCTTGCGCTCGATCCATAAATAAATCATATGAACCTTATAAATTCTAAGTAATCATGTATATAGAGGTAGACAGATGAATCCCTTTTAAAGAGCCTATCAATTCGAAAGTGATTTTAATTGGGCGGCTATCGGCCGGTTGCATCATTTCTTCTTTCAAATTCAATGTCACATCCCTAAGTTGGGTGGATGAGGGAGGTGGACAGATGCAGTTGACCCATTTTTCTAAACTTGGAATGGCTTGCGTGGTCTAGCTTGCTCTAGTGGTTCACTCGGGATATAAGTTTCGTGACTTGCCCGTGACTATACTCGCAACTATTTTTAGTCCCGGCAGAGTGTGACCCGAAAGCTGCATCCACCTGAGCTTTAATGGAACTTATTCTCCCCAAACCAATTTTCGTATCCATTGGACAGGCCACTAAGCCAAGAGATAGTGACGAGTTCATCTATCTTTATGTCTTGAGGGGGAGAAAAGCGCCTCCATTTCATTCAAATCTGTGCATGGTTTTGATTCCATAAGTTCTAGGGTTTTGGCCTCACCGTCCACACGAATGTAACGTTTGATGATTCGGGTTTTGCAATTGATCGTTAGGACGTACATGTGATTGTGTGCACATTTCATCACATGAAATCCCCCAACGTTAGCGATTTTGCAGAAGGGTCATGTGGGATTCTGCACCAATCGAAGCAACAAGACCCCTCCATTATCTGTAATGATTGTGAACAGGAGAAACGATAAGAGGAAGAAGATGATGGAGGGGGGTGGTGGTCACTGGTCACGGTCAGGGGAGGCAGAACTGGGGAGAACAAACTGGGCACCTCTGCGGTTGCGCTCGTCCCTCGTTTCCCCATTACCCAAATCTGCATCTTTTACCACGATGTAATCAAGCTGCTAGGGTTTTTGGATTTGAGATAGGGTGCGTACCAGCTCGGCTTCATTCCTAATAGAGCTCAACACATTGTAGCTATTGCTGATGCACATATAGGACATAGCACATTTGATTACCTAAACGATGTCGGAGTTAGTTACCTAAATCTGCTCGTGTGAGGATCGCGCAGCTTGAGGGTCGCATGATTGCAATGGCAGTGACTATTGATTGCACGCCCCGGCGAGCCGTGCCTCAACCTTGCATGCCTCTGCCTGCGCTGCGCTATCGCGACGGTAATAACATAGATGGCGGCGGCGGCATGGTCAGGGGCGGCCGTGTTGGACTTTATCCCACGTTGGTTGTGGAAGGGGCTAATGGTCGATTTATAAGTGTGATTGAAAGTCTCATCTTTTGAGTTAGCTTTTGGGATGAGAGATGTCTAAAACCATCAATATTGATATCAAAATTGAGGTTATTAACAATTTTGGACCCAATAGTCACACCGGAGATACGAGTTATGTGATAGGGTGAGATTGTTAGGGTTTATCCCACATCCGTTGTGTGAGGAAAAATCTCACCCTTTGAACAGGCTCATTGCTCTTTGACGTGACAATTGCCGTGGCATCTCTCTCTCCCCACAATGTCGTCCTATCATCTATATCTTTTCTTGTTCTTTCAATATCGAATTTTTGCGCGTCGACAGCTAATTAAATTTGTCAACGACGAAAAGACTCAATCGTACGAATCCCTACACGTCGAAAAATTACATGGCACAAATTAAAAGTTCCACTACAAAAAAGTAAAGATAGGCATAAGTTACAGGGTTGATATTACGAAAAACCCTAAACTAGTACGTCTGTAAAAAATTTATTCTAAATTAATTTTTTGACCACCACAGACATCAAATTGGTACACCTACTACAAATTTACCCATAACTTAATTTTTTATGACAAAAAATTCCAAACTGATACACTTGTGATGAATTTACCATCCGTTAAATTGAATTAATATCATGAAAAAGTAACATATTAGTAAACCCGTGACAAATAAAATGATAAAATTTCAAACCAGTACATCTGTCAACTGCCGCATATAATCCAATTCAGCAATTTGACGATAAAATTTAACGAAAATTAACGAGGGATAAATTTATCACGTATATACCAATTTAAGATATTAATTTAAAGTAAATTTATCGCATATGTACTAATTCGAATTTTCTTTCGTGATATTAACCCTTAATTTGGAGGAGTAAAAACACCCGAAATCTGTCACTCTCTCTCTTTCTCTCTCTCGTTCTGTGTACCGTTTGATGTAGGGGGGGCATTGGATTCGGATCAGCTGCCGATCACCCGCCGTGGGGGCGCGGTGGGGGGCCCCGGCATCAATGGCGGGGGGTAGGGGCGGAGGACCCACGGACCCAGCACAATCACGTGTCAGTCGCTCCCACCACACGGGTCGAAAGCGACGCCACCACTGCACCCTCGTCCCCCGTCTCCTCCTCCTCCTTCCACCTCCTCCTCCTCCTTCTGTGGTGGTGACAGCAGGCCTTTCCGACAGCCCTTTCTGACTGTAGAGAGATAGACAGAGCGAGACCCGTCATCCGCGCAGAAGGGGGGCCCCCGCGAGGGGGAGGAGGAAGGAGGGAGGGAATTGCAGGCCGGCCGATGGATGGATGGATGGATCGATAGGTGGATGGTGGTCCAGCTCGAGATGGGTTGGGGTCGGGTGGGGGCCGCCGTGCATGTGGAGTTCACATGCCGCCTCCTGCGACGTCTCCCTCTCCCCTCTCTACCAGGGTTGCTTCTCTCTCTCTCTCTCTTTCTGGCTCTTAAGGCCGTTCCTGTGATGCTTCGTCTTTCCCTGTCTGAGGTGCGGATGTTGACGACACTGGTGGGGGAGAGTCCCTTTGATTGATTGCGATGTTGGGAGTCCAAAGTGGCAAAGTGGCAAAGTCCTAAGTCGTGCGGGATTCCCCCACGTTTTTCCCTCTCTGCCAGATTTACTCTTTTCGGGGGTTAGCTCATGGTGTTGAGCACGCACCGTACCAGATCTCGAGTTATCGTGCACGAGTTGGTTCAGTATTAGATAGTGACACAAGATAATCGTCGAGACTATAGTCCATGAACTTTTGATTTATTCAATATAATCATGAACTTTTGATACATATTGAATTTAGCCCTCATGATTGTATGATAATACTTGATGTTAACTTTTAATTAATTTAAGTCTGGGGACAGTATTGAATATATTCATATATGCACGTTCATGGAGCGGACTAAATAGATTAAAAATTCGGGAATGACACTGTATATTGGACTAAAGTTCAGAAGTTACAGGATCATATTTACATATTTTATAAAAATTCGAGGATTAGTCGTGCTATCCTACCACCATATAAAAAGACTTTGTGTTGAAAAAGGCTTATTTGCTGCAAACCCTCCTCGAACGATTTACTTCAACTCACTACCGAAAAGAAAGAAAAAAGACACATCCCGGGACATCAAATCGTTTTTTTTTTCTTCTGACAATTAGTATTTCTCCCAAGCCGACATAACCAGAACATAAACAGAGTTTCGTTACCTTAGGTCAAAATTAAGACACAAATTTTGTACCGTGTCGTCATTCATTTAATCAACGGCGGACAATCTTGAACTTATGGCGAGAAACATGAAATTTCGTCACCTCAAGGCATCATTTTCTCGCCTTGTGTTAGACTTAAGCTGTGAAATTTATGACTTTTTTCGCCGCTGAGGGGGAGGAGAACTCCAAACAAACTTCGTCGGACCTTGACAACCAGCCAAGAGGCGAGGGCAGGCGAGGGCGACGTCGCCATTGCTGGGCGAGGCCATCGACACCTCGCCTAGCGCCCGGCACCGGGAAGATGGGAGAGGCACGCAAAAATTCGCTTTTTTGACATATAATGACACAGAATATGCGATTTCCAAAGGCGTTCGAGATCAATTTTTTTCCTAAAAAATTCACTGACGGTTGCTTCTATGTTGAATGACTTCCCGTGGATATGCCTATTGTGCGGGCGTAGCGCGACAGTGAGTTCGTATCAAACAGGAGCATGAGGAAATTCGAACCAAACAGATGAGGTGAGGCAGCTGAACCTAACCGAATAGCAATCTGAGCCAAATACGAACCGAACACGGTTTTGGTTTTCTGTTTTTCCTTCCTCTTTCTATTTTTGTTTCTATTTTTGTGTTTTCATTCATTAATTCATTTATATTTTAAGTCGGACATTCGATTTTTTTGTTTTGAACCCAAACCGGAAAAAGAGAACGGTTATTTTCCGAAAACCGAAACGAGCTGAAAATACACCAAATTTCGGTTCGGTTCCGGCTTCGACACTCCCACCACCAAGGATTATCAGATGGCACCAAGAAATTCACTCGACAAAGAGACAAAATGAGCAGAAAAACGGACCGCCCCGCTTGTCCAGATGTATACATTTGGCGGGTTGATAGGACTGCGTTTCTTATTTAACAGTTTCGGTACCCACGCACCTAGCTCTCTCAATTGGAGAGAAAGTTATTCTTCCCTCTCGCAGGGTTCGGACGAAGTCTTTTTGGGACATTCTTAGGTCCTTCAGTTTTACATTTAAGCTGACTTTATGAAAAAAAAATATCCACCTGCTCTTCCATCATCCTAACTCAGAACAAAAATACTGTACCTAACTATTCCAGGCAGCTCTTTGATAAGTTACACATGAATGCGAATCAGATGCATCGACCCTTCCTTCCCACCAGAACTTGCTCTCCCTAGTCTAAATCATAGCGTTGTATCACTTGTCACTCGATGAAGTAGAAAAATTTCTATTTCTCGTTTTTGCTCCAAATCTATTTCTGAACTAAAAATTTATCTCGATAAAATTGCGTTACCAAATGGATTACTGCTCTATTTGCTTCATCAACTTCTGTAAACCGACCATGCCACCCATCTGCTGTAGCATCTGAGGTGGGAGAGCTCTGCTCATGCGTTGCGCATACATGTTCCGAGACCGTGTATTCATACCTCCCCGAGTTGGGATCTTAACCCCCTTCATGTTGCACCAAATCTTCCCGAGCCGCTTATACTCTTCCAACATTTCCGTGACTTCACCCACGTCACAACCAGAACCCCTCGCTATCCGCGCGCTTCTCGATTCATTCATGATCTTTGGATTTGAACTGTCTAGCTCTGGAACAAATCGAACTCCGTTTAATCAAGGCTCGGAGGCAAGGATTTGAATTTTAAAACCTTCGCCGCAACCGTAAGACAAAATAACATAAACAGCTGAACTATTGTATATACTACAGCATGACTTGCCTTCGTTTGTCATTGAGTCCATCATGGTCATGTATCTTTTGATCTTCGCCTGGCTTTCTTTCTCTCGACCCTGTGGCATCAATTCAGAACTGAACCCCGGCAGCATGGAGCAAACCTTGGCTCGAGACAACCAAACCGTATTAGCCTAGATCATCGACTGATCTTTGACACGGTGCATGTTCGTGCATTCTCATGCACGCACGACTAATTCAACTTTGCGCGAATCTCCAAAACAAAAAAGCACGGGATGACAAGATAGAGCATCGTATCCAATGATGGGGAAAGGAACACATACCTGGCCTATCGGACCCAGTTTAAGAATGTTCTGAACATGCTCGTACATAATTCTCAAGGTAAAGTACCCTTCGGAAAGCTTCTGTAGAAGCTCAGGCTGTTGATCTTCAGACACCACTTCGCGAATTTTGTCCATAAACCCAGACCAGTCGCCCATACCTATGTGGAAGAATAGTTTCCACCAAAATATTGAACCGCTAAAAGAATGCGTGCATATCAACAAGACATATTGAAAGACAGAACACGAATGAAACTACCTACCTAATAGCCGGCTGACGAAAGGCTTAACATCAAACGCTTCAAACTCGTCCATATGCTCTCCAGTACCTATAAAGATCACAGGACTTTTCGTTGCCGCGACACTGCAAATGCAAACAAATGAACTCAGACCAAAGGAAGATCCGTAAGCATTTTTATGCTCCCAAAAGTATCTTAAGTCTAAGTAACCTTCGACGGGTAAAACTTGCCCATGCTGGATTCCCAACTAAATTTTTTTTTTCTGTAGAGAATACTTCACCGTCGGTCCCATGAAAATCAAAATCGCTTTCAATTGAACAAGTATAATGTTTCTTTATGTGCTCTTTCACCTAAACTGACATACATTAACATAACCCATAAAGTATGAAGATCTAATGATCAGAATCCGACGAAGAATAAAACCAGCGATATTCATTCATGAGCTATAATTCAGAATAGGATCATAGCCGCCGCCATTTAAAGAAACACACACAGACATATGCACGACATATACATGCGACTGCAAGATAGCAGCAATCTACTCCAAAGACTCGTATTGCAACCGTTTGCAGACATTTTGTGCATGAATCCACTCTATTACCCCATTCGAATATTAGAAAACCACTTCAATGGTGGCGACTGTGAAGAAGGAAAATATGGAAAATGGAATTGTATGTCTCTGACTTAACCAAAATAACACTTACGCACTAAGAGCACCCCCACCCTTTGCATGACCATCCATCTTAGTCACAATAACAGCCCCAACAGGAACACTTTGCTTGAATGCCTGTGCTTGATCAAATGCAGCTTGACCAATGCTACTGTCCATAACAAATATTATGAGATCTGGTTTCTGCAGCATATCATGCAGCATGTTAAAATCTTAAAGAAGCAGAGATCCGATTGAAAATGCCTAAAAGGATCACATGCTACCGTTGCTTCAGAAACTTGACGCATTTCTTCAAAAAGAGCAGCCTCCTGCTTGTGACGCCCACTTGTGTCAACAATTATGAGATCAAAATTTTCCTTTTTAAATGTCTCCACACCTTCAACAGCAATTTTTACAGGATCCGATTCCGTGTAACTGTCACAGAACTCGTATCATTTGATGGCCAAGAAATTGCATTGAAACGTGACAGTGCTAAATGTTCAACTCTGTGAGCCCACTCATGAGTAAATGAAGGATAAACTAATCAACACGAGAAAGAATTTATGCATGATGAAAACGTGCACTTGGAGACCTCGAGTTTACTTTTACGAAATCTGACAGCCCTACTCATTTTGTTTGAGGAACTAGGTGTCTGCATACAGGAGCAGATCAAAATGCAACGCGCGGAAGAAAGTACCTTCCATAAAATGGAATTTTAGCTTTAGTGGCATTCTGCTTCAACTGATCAAAGGCACCAGATCTAAAAGTATCGGCACAGACAAGAGCGGGCTTCCAACCTTTCTTTTGATGATAATGCGCGTACTTGGTACACGTCGTGGTCTTACCCGAACCTGTCATAACAATGCATACTTGAAAGGTCTATTTACACATCAAAGCATAAGCAGTATATAAAGCCTCCAAACAAATTGTAACCACGTGAAGAGAATGCATGGATGCAACAATGGATAATCCATATCCCAAGTAACTAAATTTGCCAACATCGACTCGAGTTAAAGGAGATCTTTAAGTACCTTGTAAACCAACAAACATAATGACACTTGTCTTTCCTTTCTTAGGAGTAAAGGAAGGCTTCCCCGGATCCAACATGTTGCACAGCTCACCAAATATGGCCTGAAACAAAAGTAGCCACAAGCGAACCGCATGGGTACTTCTTGATCACATTCGGACGGATGAGAGACTAAAGTCTAACAACAGTGACAGATATGTCCTTAAAAAAAGACCAAACAGATCAAATAACACAATATACACATCTCCGGGATATTCCACCCATCCCCAAAACACAAGAAAGTATTTGGAATAGAGCCATGCTGAAAGCAAAGATCACATCAATACTAAACATAAGAACCAGCATTTACAGTCACATTAATGTCTTAATGAGCTAAAGTTCTTCCAAACGAGATGCCACCCGGAGCAATACATTATGTTTTATCCCCATACAGCAAATCAAAATTAACCACATACCTAGATAGTAAAGTAGGACGTTTCCTAATCAACGCTTCATATCAAGGAACCTTATTTCAGAATGTGAGCCTATCAATTTGGAGTCCAAAATGTAAAACATCCTCAAAATTGACAAATTCCTAAAGAAATAAAATTTAGGGAAAAAGCCACCAAAAACCCCAAACTTTGCCACTTGTGACACATTTACCCCGAACTTTTTTTGTGTCATGAAAAACCCCAAACTATGTAATTTGTGACACATTTACCCCAATTCAATATAACCTAGGGCATTTTAGTCTTTTTCCCATTTTCTTTTTTTTTTTTTTTTTTTTCATTTTTCTGGTCGCCGGCGAGGTCTCCGGCGACCTCGCCGGCGACGGCGAGAAGACCTCGCCCGCCCAGGCGAGGGCTGCCCTCGCCCCGCCCAGGCGAGGGCCGCCCTCGCCGGCGTCGGGCGAGGGCGGCCCTCGCCTGGGCGGGGCGAGGGTCCCTCGCCCGACGCCGGCGAGGGCCGCCCTCGCCTGGGCGGGGCGAGGGCAGCCCTCGCCTCGCCGGCGTCGGGCGAGGGCGAGGGCGGCCCTCGCCTCGCCGGCGTCGGGCGAGGGACCCTCGCCTGGGCGGGGCGAGGGCGGCCCTCGCCTCGCCGGCGTCGGGCGAGGGCGAGGGACCCTCGCCCCGCCTAGGCGAGGGCGAGGGACCTCGCCCCGCCCAGGCGAGGGCGGCCCTCGCCTCGCCGGCGTCGGGCGAGGGACCCTCGCCTGGGCGGGGCGAGGGCGGCCCTCGCCTCGCCGGCGTCGGGCGAGGGCGAGGGACCCTCGCCTGGGCGGGGCGAGGGCGGCCCTCGCCTCGCCGGCGTCGGGCGAGGGCGAGGGACCCTCGCCTGGGCGGGGCGAGGGCGGCCCTCGCCTCGCCGGCGTCGGGCGAGGGCGAGGGACCCTCGCCCCGCCCAGGCGAGGGCCGCCCTCGCCCTCGCCCGACGCCGGCGAGGCGAGGCCGCCTCGCCCTCGCCCTCGCCCGACGCCGGCGAGGCGAGGGCTGCCCTCGCCCCGCCCAGGCGAGGGCGGCCCTCGCCGGCGTCGGGCGAGGGACCCTCGCCCCGCCCAGGCGAGGGCCGCCCTCGCCCGACGCCGGCGAGGGCGGCCCTCGCCTGGGCGGGGCGAGGGCAGCCCTCGCCTGGGCGGGCGAGGTCTTCTCGCCGTCGCCGGCGAGGTCGCCGGAGACCTCGCCGGAGACCTCGCCGGCGACCAGAAAAATGAAAAAAAAACAGAAAAAAAAGAAAATGGGAAAAAGACTAAAATGCCCTAGGTTATATTGAATTGGGGTAAATGTGTCACAAATTACATAGTTTGGGGTTTTTCATGACACAAAAAAAGTTCGGGGTAAATGTGTCACAAGTGGCAAAGTTTGGGGTTTTTGGTGGCTTTTTCCCTAAAATTTAATATTTTCCAACTTTAGTAAAAAAAAACTTGGGCTCTGTTATTTTCCGTCAATGCAAAAAACACAGAAAACATTTTCTCTCTCTTTCTTTCTCCCAGACCAAGCGCATTCTCCTCCGTGCACTCATTTTAATTTTTTTTTAATTTTTCTTTTCATTTTTAAAAATTTTGATTATGAAATTATTTTTTATTCTTTTTCTTTTCTTTGTAAGGCGAGTTCGAGCCTCGCTAAAAAGAAAAGGGAAAATTTTAAAAATTAAAAATTCAAATTTTTAAAAAATTGAAAAGAAAAAATAAGAAATTATTAATGGGAGTGCACGGAGGAAAACCGGGCCAATTCACGGACACGTTATAGGTAACTCAATCCACCAAAAAAAGAGAGAAAAAAAAAAAGAACACATACCTGCTGGATGATCCTGCGCTTGTTGTGCCCGGCGGCAAGATCGTCGATGCTGACGATGCGCTTGATGTTGTTCTGCATGTCGCGGACGAGCTGGAACTGGACGTCGGCATTGAGGAGGGCGCGGTTGATCTCGTTGAGGCACCCGTTCAGAACCTTCTCGTCTATGATCGTCGCATTGCTCATCTGCTGTATCGCACGGGTTATGGTCCCGCCTAACTGTGCCAGCACCATCTTCGCTCGCGAGTGAGAGCGGAGGAGGGACGGACGACGACGAAGGAGGAGACGAACACGAAGCCGATCACGACCAAGAATCTGAGACTCTAGGGCTCGGGGGATGCAAGAGAGGAGTGGGGCTTGAAAGGTTCTGAACTCTCAGATATTCCTGTTTTAAGGCAAGAGGATGAGAAGAAGAAGAAGAAGAAAGAAAGAAAGAAAGAAAATAATAAGATCATAATTATCATCTCTATTATAAAGATAATCATTATCTGTTCAAATAATTAGAAAATAGGACAGAGCGGAGTCTTGATTTGTTTTCTATAAAGATAATTTGTTTTTAAAGTGTTTTTTTTATTAATAGCAAGAAGACGATGTCGGGCTCCTGTGGAAACGAATTGGAGGTTCACGGTGAAGTATATTCACGGAGATTAGATATTTCCTTGTTAGAGTATAATTTTAGAGAGATTATTAGTTATTTAGGATATTATTTAATATTTCATGATTATCCAAGATAGCTAATTTCCTTTCGTTATGCATGTTGTTCAGGTATAAATACCCTTCTCTAATTACTTGTAAAGTAGTCTTTATTAATTCTCTTTTCCTCTCTCTTGAAGATCCTAGTAAGAGAAGGAATTAAAACAAACCTTAGCTTTTTCTTCCTTTATGCTGTCTAATTTTGTCAACACTCAACAACGTTACTATGGACGATAGTCGTTATGGTACTCTCTTCTAATTGCGAGCAACATCGACGAGCGAAGTCGCCATCAAATATTTAGGTAGCTGTGAGCACTAAAGTCAAGTACACCTTATTAAACAGCCAAAGATGAGCGTTGTGGGGTGATGTCATCAAGGTAGCTATGAGCACCGGAGATGAGCATACCTTCATCAAGTAACCAAAGATAAGCATTGTTGGGTGATGCTATTTAGTTTGCTACAATTCAAATTGGATTTCTACACAATTCTGTCAAGGTTGTGTGAGAAAAATGTCAATTTCCTCGGTATGTGTTGCTTTAGCACTTGTCAAATCTGGTTTGTTTAGTGTAAGGTTCGGCTTGCACAATGTTTGATCACTTTCTTTCAAAGAAAGTTGAACCAATCATCTCTCATGAAGTATTTTAAATATGCTTGATTTCCTCTCTCTTGAAGATCCTAGAATATTTACAGTTTAATGTGTAACTCAAGCATGTTGACCGAAGCAAACTTAAGTGAGCATGGAGAAAGCAAAACCAACAATGGATTCAAGTCATTATCCGTCGGATTCGATTCGAACGAGTCTTCATTTGCATAAGAAATTTATCATTAGCCGATATCAAATGCAACATAATCGAAACTTGCATGTTCTTCCAACGAGAACATTGGTTCAAACCATCAAATCTCAAATTTGATGCAAAAGATTCTTGCGCATAAACGCCCTCCGGGTTAATGTGCATCGTTCGCATTAGATTGGATCAATCCCATACATCTAGCCTAAGGTGAAGAGTACATATGTCCAAATCGTAGTCGAAACAATATACCAAAACCCACAATAATCACATCTGCGAAATCAATTCTATAACCTATTGGGTAATTGATGATTTTGCACTATAATTTAATGGGTGCCTTTGTTCCACGAAACACTCAAGATTTAGAAAATATTTTTCGAAAAATAATAAATTATATCACTCAAAAAAATTAATCAATAAAAAATATTTTCATTGTCAGCCTTAATTTTTGTGAGTGATATAACCTAATGGGAAGTATATGTAAAATTCATATTTCTCAAAGACCCCAACACTCAAAGGGCGATCTGGCTGGGCAGCAAAGTGGAAAAGCATTCTGACAAAAGACAGGGTACATGAAGGAGAAAACCACACGTTGTGGTCCGAGCCCGCGAAAAATATCAAAAAAGTTTTAAATTTATTATATTAATACCAATTTAGTCATAAATTTTTTAATTGGGTCGTTATAGTTATAATCCATCCGGTCAATTTATGCCATAAATTACTAACGTGGACATCGGCCGTCCTAAGTGGCACGACTAGTGCTGAGATGGACATTTTTTGGTGAAGGGGGCCTCACCGGTGCTCGCCTTCGCCAAGGCATAGCTCGACGAGGCCGACGCTTGCTTGTGGCAGGCGAGGGCGACCCTTGCCGAGGTGAAGCCAGCCCTCGTTGGCCATGGCCCATGATTGGTGACTAGCAGAAAGGGAAGGGAAAGAAAAGGAAAGAAAAAAAATTGAATTTTTTTACTTGAGATAAAATCACGAGATTGAAATCATTTTCTAATAAAATCCAAACATCAGAAAACGATTTCGATCATATATCAAAGAAAAAAGGAAAAAACTGTATTCCTAAAAAAAGTTTTTTGAGAAATCATTTTTCTTTATCATTGGGTTTTCCTCGAAATAAACAAGCCCTTAGTTTTTGTTTCTTCTTGTGCTTAGTCTTGTGCTTCGACACTAAGAAACAAATGACGAGGAGGAGGAGGAGGAGGAGGAGGAGGAAACCAGTTAAAGAAAGATACTTCACTTTTCTCGTTCGTTTCTTCTTATTTTAGTGCTTTACGAGGCATGTAAATAAAATTTTGTCTTTCATGGTTTAGTTTTCTTTGTGAAATAAAGATTTTATCCTTCTTTTCCTTTTTTTCGTGGAATTTCCAAGCGATAATCCGGTTATTCGCTTAATTACGTATTCATCTCCTGTAAACCTAATCTAATTCTACATCCCATTGACTCCGGAAAATGTCTAAATTACTAATTACGGTGACAATTAAGAAGAGAACCAAGGTTGGTTTTTTTTTTTTTTTTGTATTAGCTAACCTAAGATAAGGCTGAAAGATGGAGGCCCAGGATCAGAACAATCGGGGCCACGGTTTTGGGCTCAAATGGCGAAGGGGAAAAATAAGCCCGGAGCCCAATATCAGAACAATCTTCCATTTTTTTTTTTGCACCATTTGCTAGATTTCCGTTTACTTCTCCTTGTAACTTGCCACCCGATAATTGAATGTGGAAAATTGAGAAGAGGAGAGCATTTCAAAAGAAAATAATTCTAAACTGTAATGATGTCTCTAATTACGAAAGAGACAAAATTTGAACGGAACTTACATTTATGATCACCGCCAGAATAGACATTTTTGAAACGGTTTTCGTAATTTCAAAAGAGTAAAAATCGAATGAAATTTACGTTTATTAATGCCGCCGGAACAAAAACAAATTAGGGGAGCTGGCTCCATTCCATAGGAAGAAATTTTTAAATACAACGTAAGCATCACATTGGATTGGTGAAAGGGACATTTTAGTCCCGACAAAACCCAGCAACGTTAAGGCAATAGAAACTGAAGAAGGGCTGGACTTAAGTAAGTCCTTGAACTATTTCGTCTTAATTTTGAGACGTAACATACGGGGATATTCTCTAGAGAGAGGGAAGAAAAACTTTCTCCCTAATTTGAGGGTTGGACATGCAGGCGGCACATAAAAATAAGGAACGCAGTCTTGTCGGTCGTCAAGTGTATACACCTGGACATGCGGGGTGGGTGAAAAGGACATTTTAGTCCCTGCAAAACCCAGCAAGGTTTACACGATAGAACTTGAAGAAGGGCAATTTTAGGTGATACCAAGAAATATTTATTTCATTGTGTTTTTGCGTGGATTAAGTTGGGGAATGTGCACTTTAACTTTTATCAACGGCTTAAGGTGTGAATGCTATAACTCCAAAGCTTAGTTAAAGGCACCGTTTATAGATCAAACTAAAGAAGAAGAAAAGAAAGGCAAAGGGATGAGGAAGAAAGTGAACTTAGCCTTGTGCTTCGAGAAAAATGCAAATTTTTTATTTTTATATTTTCTTTATCTGAGTCTAAGCTGCGCGAAAGAAATCCAAGCAAAGAAAAAAGCTCTTCTCTTTCGGTGTCTCTTCTTTTGAAGAGCCTCCCCTTTAATTTTCCCTTCATCAAATTTGATGAATGGTGGGCAATTTTTTTTTTGTGTGTGTGTCAAAGCCTTAATTAATTAGAAATTTGTGAATTAGAGGGTTTTTGCCTTTTGAAATTTCATGTTAACCCTCGATTATTCCGGATTTTCTCTCATTTGAATGGGATTAATCTATTGAGAGTAATCTCTTTCTTGGTCAAGTCGAAAGACCATGCTTACAATTTCTAAAAGGCAAAACAAAGAGAATAAAAAAAATGCCTTTTTTTAAAATGACTTTCCTCAAAGATAATTAATCTCTTCCTTTTTTGAATGAGGTTGTCCAGGTTGAGGAACTTTCACAAATTCACCTTATCTCTCATCAAATGAATGCTTTTTGTTGAACCGTGTGAAACTTTGGAAGATCAACTACAGCTCAAGGAATTGGCGAAATAAATAAAAAATAAATAAACAACTGAGTAAATAATTTGTACAAAAGATATAGAGGAGGTTAAAGAAAAACGATATTGTTAATTTCAATTTATAACCAATGTGAATACAAACTATGCTCGATATATTTTTCGCGAGATGTACCGTAAATCACATGCATTTCTTTTCTTGCGATTGGCTTGATGGATAAGAATGGAACTAGTGGAATATCTACTCATCTCGTGCCGACATCATCCACTTAAGATTCCCTCAAATTGTGGTACTAACTCCTAAGTTGCCATTTTCTTTTGGGGTTGTGGGTCAATACAATTTCAAATTAAATTTATCTATCTATATAGTGGCAAATAAGTAAATAAGTCAAGAAAAAAGAAGAGAATAACACAAAATGCCAAAGCTTCCATATAAATACAATCTTTCAATTTTCTTCCCAAAAGGACATGAAACATATCAAGGAAACATGACAAGCTTGCCCTTTTTTGCCATTATGCACCCCCTTTCTTTAACCCTCTCTAGATATTTGCACATAAAAATCAGAATAATAAAAACAACAATAAAAATTCAAAAACCAAAAGAAAATCTTCATAAAAAAAAAACTAAAACCCTAAAATCCTAACATGAAAATTTTATTTGTCATAGAACTTGAGAGTAATCTCACTTCCATTACTCTCCTCGTTGTTGTCATCTCTCGCGGTGATCAATCCCTTCCTTTGATCTCCGCCGTTGTTGACGTGATCGCCGCTGTCGCCCTTCCAGCTGCTGCTCTCCGACTTGCCATCCTCGATGCTCTCCGACTGGCCATCCCCGCCGCCACCCCTCATCCCGGACTCCGGCGAGCTTTGTGGTTGGGGATGAGAAGTCCCCTTGTACAATTGAATCTGGTGGTGGTGGCCGTGGAGGGGGTGGTGGTGCACCACCTCGTGGTGAGCCACGGCCGCTGCCGTGGAGTAGAATTCCTGCGGCATGGCAGGAGGCGTGCAGTAGTGAGGCGACGCATGGCCAGTCGGGTGGGCGCCATACAGTTGGGGAGTGCCGCCATGTGCGGCCGCGGCTGCCGCAGCCGTCGCGTAATCAGGCGGTACCCAGATGCTACCTAGGACCACCAGCTGCGGACCGGCGGCGCCGGCTGCTTGTGGGCTTGGGCTGGGTCGTCTGGTGTGAAGCCTGTATTTCTGTGTTCACCAATCAAAGAAAAGGGAGAAAAGAAAAGATAGGTCAAGCTGTGCTTCTTCTTCAGATGTCAGTTTGAATTATAGTACAAATGTTTTTGTGTCTCTCTCTGAGGTTGTCAGTTTGATATAGTAAAGGTCTGTTCTTATCACAGCTTTGGCATGTTTGAGAGAGAGAGACAGAGAGAGAGAAGAGAGAGAGAGAGACAGAGAGAGAGACAGAGAGAGACAGAGAGAGAGAGAGAGGCAGAGAGATGTACCTGGAGATGGCTTTTAACTTCATCATTAGTCAAACCGTCAACCTTCATCAGCTCTCTGATTTGCTTTGGGGTGGCCACTGGTTGTTCATGAACCACAGACACAAAAAAGAAAATTAGGCCCACTCATATAATTAATGATTGCAAACAGTGATGCATGGAAAGAGTATGGTGGTTTGACTGTAATGATGGAGTTGATGACGTGCACTCAACAGCCCAATGTTCTTTGTTGAAACATAGTTTCTTGTGTGATAAGGGAATTCCACGTTAGTCCAAAAATGTTATGGCTACCATGAAAAGGTTCATGTGTATTCAGTGTGTCCAAAAAAGAAAACTTGAACGTGAAAGTCAAATTTGTATCCAACTAGGGTTTTTCATGCACCTGCAATATCCAAATACATATATATGTTCATGATGAAATTCCTCTAGTACCTTGAGAGCCGCCAAGCATCTGTAGGGCATTTACAAATCTTCGATGCAAGTCCGGCGACCAGCACCGCCTTGCCTTTCTATGAGTCTGGCCATTCGCGGTCGTCGAATTATTGGTGGAAGCATTAGCTGTCGCCGGAATCTGCACTTCTGTGGAACTCACGACTCCTTTACCCATTTCGTTTACCACAACACCATTGCCAATTTTACTGCAACTGTCTCTTCTCACGCACGAGACACCGTTAGCATTCTCAGCTTCCAGATACTTCTTATCTTCCATCTCTTTCTCGGGCGAGCCAAGAGCGAGCTCGGGAAGAGCCCTCAAGCTTGGGCTTGGGCATGACCCGTTGCGCTCCTTGGAGAACGGAAGGAAGGCTCCTCCGTTCCTCTGTTTGTTGTCCAAACCGAGCTTGGGGCTAACGTTGAAGCCGATGTCGATTTCTTTAGGCGCCAATGACTGTTGCTTGTTGGGGTTATCATTGCTTGTTTGGCTCCATAATTGAGCAGATGTCATCCAGTTTGCCTTGTCAGATAGGTTTGGTGTCTTCTCAGAGCCTTCAGATGATGAATTTTTCAATGGTATGAATTCTTCAAGAACAGGCCTTGGTCCTTGATTTGCTCTGTAGGCTTGAAGCTGTTGCTTTGATACTTCTACAGCTGCAACACAAAAACAAAAGTTCTCAAATTTTGATTGATAAAATAAATTTATTAGAAAGGAAATAAAATAAATCATAAAAAAAACCCGTCTTTGTCATGTCTGAACATAGGCACATATTCGAAAAAGGGTTAAAAAATTAGCATAGTTTCTACTTTGGATTATTCATAGAAGCAAGCGAAAAGGAAAGTATTAGTTCGCCAGAGAAAGCCAATCTCCAACTTCAATAAAATGAAAAGAAAAGCCCCAAAAAAGGAAAAGGTTAAAAGATTGGCACTCAAAACTATGGAAAATGAATATGCATGTACCGATTAACCATAATCTTTTTTCTCTTTGAAATGAATCTTGAGACGTGTGCGTGGATAATTCCGTTTCACTAAGCCCGACTCACATCGATGCAAACGATATGCATTTGCATATGTGCATGCGTAGACACAACACTATTAGGATTACCATTGGTGAGGAGCTGCATGCAGAGTGGGAGCTCGCGCTTGAACGCGTCGATCTTGAGGCGCTCCTCCTCGAGGCGGGCGAGGAACTCCTCGAGCTTCTGGGTCTGGTCGGCAGCGTGGTCGCCGAACGACTTCAGGAGCATGGAATAGCTCTGGGGCTTGCACTCTAGGGTTAGTTCAGAAGGAGAAGCCATAGTTATTCTCGAACGCGCACGCAAAGCCTACAGTTGTTATGATGTGTATCAACTGCACTGTGCTTTGTCCTCAGATGGTCCTATGATAAGAATAAGAATTAGCTATTTGGGTGCGTGTAGGAACAAACAAGAGCAAAAGGGTGCGTATGGACTCTTCCCTTTCTGAGGTTTGAGATGATGATGATGATGAGAGAGAGAGAGAGAGACAGAGAGAGGGAGGAAAAGAGAGATGGTGTTGGTTTGTGAACACAAGGAGGATCGAGAGAGGATCACCTCTCTTTTAGGGGTGAGTTCAAGGGAATAAAGTAGGGTTCTTCTCAGAGAGAGAGAGAGAGAGAGAGAGAGAGAGAGAGATGGGAAAAGGAAAAGCAAGGAGAGATAAAGCAAGGGGATGGTAACTTCTTGCAAAGAAAACAAAGGGCAAAGAAAAGTTGAAAAATAAAAATGCGTGAGTTTGGTCTTTCTGAGAGAGAGAGAGAGAGAGAGAATCAAATGGGCTCTGACACCAGAGAGGGGGAGTCATGTGCTTCAGGCCCTGGTCTTTTCTTGGGAGAACCTCTCTTTTGTACGAATTCAAATCACAAAAACAAAAGATGATTCTTCTTCTTCTTAGCCCCTGCTGTCCTTTAATTTGCTTTTCTTTCTCTCTTTTTCAATTTTTTTTGGCTTTCCTTTTGTCTTTTGGTCCTTCTTACCCATGAATCCCTCCCAATTAAAGTCCATCGCAACACTATGTCTGTTAACTTAGCCTTTAATTACTCAAAGTGTATATAGTCCTAGCTTGAACCCCATAACCCTCCCTGTTTTACAATCATCATGATGCATTCCTATCGATTTGTTTCTGGCATGATAATCGTAATCATATGAAAGCCAGATGTTTCAATTGGTTAATGATGAAGTTTCGCAAAATGAAGCATATGTATGTGCGGGCGGGCTCGTCCAACACATATAAAAAAAAATTAATGCTTTAAGCAAGAAAAGGTGTGTCGATACGATGGTTGAGGATCAAAATGACCTATATCAAGATTAAGCGTTATGAGAATGAAAAGTCTACTCACAAATACTAAGTAGGCATTAGATGTTGGACACGTGTACAGCCAAGTAGTACTTACATGCTGTCCTCGCAAATGCCTTCTCTATTCCTTCCTAATGATATGTATAATATTATCGATGATTCTACCATGATTATCATTATTTATGTATATACATGTCCTTTGGAGGGAGCTAGCTTAGCATATACTATATATCCATTATGTTTTGTTACCCACATTTAAATTCGTGCAGAGAGAGAGAGAGAGGACATATTCAAATGGTGCTATGTATCAATCCACCATGCAACTTTCTTTTTAGGCTTCAAAAGTTTGCATGATTGTTCTAAATTTGAGTGCATTCAGAGAGAGAGAAAGAGAGAATATCTAATCTGCATGAAACATTCATCATAAAGAATAATATATTGTCTTTCAAGGAAGGAATATCTTAGTTCCAATTCTACGACACTAAATTAAGGGAACGCACCCACCCACACACACACACACACACAAAAGCTTAAAGGTCCAAGCAAAGGAAAGTTTAAATAAAGAATCATCTCTAAAAAAAGAATAATAAAGGGGGCTAAGAACCGGGAATCTTCTTCTGCTACTAGCTTTAATGAAGTGGGTTGGAAGGTAACAAAGATTCTTCTGTTAATTCTTTAGTAAAATTACAATATTATGCTCAATGTGTCGGCATAATTTAGGGTTTTGGGGCATCTTGGTCATATTTCATGAAGTATTTTGCTACATCTAAAGGTGTCTTCATTTGGGCGTGCTTGACTTGACATTGGCTTGGTGAATATATCAATGAATCTTGATTGGTTCCGAGGAAATACCTGTATATTATTAGAATATAATCTTGACTGCGTACTAATGAATTTGTTAATCCATGTAGATATGCTTGTGTGTGTATGTGCGTGCGTGTCTACGTATGTGCAGTGACATTTATTTTAAGTATTACGAGTTATTTAATTTTTTAGACCAAGTAAGTAAAAGATAGTTTAATGACTCGTTTATTGTGTAATGTTTGGGATACGAGACTAAGTTAGCTTACAAAGTAACATGACAAATCGCGAGCGATTCTTTAAGTTCAGTTGATTCATCTAAGCATCCAATATAAGAATTGACGGGGTCACTTCTCATAAGTTATATTGTACTCCTCATATGAGTTTGGCTGGTTTCGCTCCATAAGGGTCAGGAAACTCATTGCTACCCTAAGAACAAGTGAGGATGAGGATCCTATCAGTCTATAGTGAGGGCAAATCGTCTCACTATTCCTACCCTAACGAAGTGTATTATATCTATAGACGCAGAGGATCTCCCATCCTCTAGCAGGGATATGTGATGATGCATGGTGCAATGTCCCGGCAACATATGCACACGAGTTTAGGCAAAGCCTTCGAAAACGAAGTAAAAAGGGTCGTGAATTGCTACGGTATCTGTACATTCGAACCTGCGCACGTACACGCACGCGTACATACGTGTCCATACACATTACACACACACCGAGATGCCTAGGAACCGAGGGACGAGCAGCTGAGCGTGAATGGCAATTGATCATGGGACGATAATCTTGACACCCGCTCGAGCATAAGGCCCAAAACCCTAAACTCAAATGCTGCTGCTGCTGCTGCAGCAGCAGCAGCAACAGTAACTCGCCTCTTTTTACCTGTAATATCTTCTTCTTTTTCACCCCCTTTTTTTTTCTGGTTTAGGGGTTAAGACGAGATTTGAGGAGGAGGAGGAACACACACGCCTTTCGCACGAAAGGAAAAGGCAAAGGCAAAAGGGGGACGAGGGAAGGGAAGTGCATCAAATTCCCTGAGCCAGCAATTATGATGGTTGGTCGCTTTCCATCGCCACCCTTCTCGTACAAGCCTCCAACCCTCCCCTTTTCTAGAGAGAGAGAGAGAGAGAGAGAGAGAGAGGAGCTGTAAAAAGAGATTCCCCTCGTGACACGTGGCGCTATATTCCCCCATATCGTCCTTCTGAATATCCCTTTTGTCTGGGAGCAAAAATCCGGGTGAGAATATTCCCCTCCTCCTCCTCCTCCTCCTGCTGTTTTTTTTTTTATATTTTGTTTTCGTTTTCTTGTTTACTTTTTTCTTTGGGGAAGGGGGAAATCCTTGCAAAAAATCGACACCGAGGTTTGTGCCGGAAAATTCCAGCAACTGAAAAAACTACAACATGTGTTCTTGCTAATTGGTGGAAGCTGAAGATGGGCGCAAGTGGTGGCGGGGTTGGGCGCTCGAATGGGCCACCGGATCGACCGACGGGTCCGGCGGACCTGAGTCTTTTCTAGACTCATCTATGATTCGAAAGATACATTCACTTTTTATTCGTAGTACGAAGGGATGGGTTTAAATTTTCGTCCAGACTTTCTTTTTTATGCTCAATATCATCCCAAACACGATGTTTTCGAATCACACACAACTCAACATGGCGCATTTTTAAGCTCTCAATATGTGAACTCCTATGCAAACAAACTTGTAGAGACGCTTCCACATGTAGAGTGTCCAAATGTATTCTAATGTGTCACGTATGAGGAACCCATAAATCTGTTCGGCATGTTTGAACATGTCGAAGATGGTACAATGGTTCGAGCCACACGATCACAATCATCATGTGATAATTATGGTGCAAGTCCTAAAACTTATGAAGTTCGTTCAGTTTGATTCTAAAACTGTAATTTTGTAATTTTTGGTCTGATTGAGGGAAGGACTCAAAGTGGATCGAAGTTACAAGTTTGAAGACTTACGTGATGGAAATTAAAGTTTTAGGATCGAAGTGCAGGACAAGTTTGAAGACTTCGTATGTACAAGCATCTAACATAATTGAATTCTTGGTCCCAGTACTTTCCAAAGATGATCAACTTTGGTCCTCGTATTTTCATTTTAGTGAACAAAGAATAGCCCCTATATCTTTACAAAAAAAAAAAAAGAATAGCCCCTATATTATTGCCGGAGGAACCTATATATAAATTAGGTCCGAAACCTTTTCTCTTCAATTTTCTCACAACTTAAAAAGTGTCAAATAAATTAATTAGGGTTACTAGCAGACTTTCTCAGTGGGGATCAGAGACCAGAATAGGAATAAAGACTTCCGCTCCACGAATGAAATAAAGGGGTGACAACATATGTGGCAGCTAAATGCTACACTGTCAATTCGGTCTTTCATTTTTTTTTGGGCCGAAAAAAAATTAGGTCACGATTTTTAGTAAAGTAATCGAGATCATTTCGTTTCTGACCTAATATTCCGGTCTCCTGTCGGCATCTAGTCCTCGAGAAGGAGACGTAACTCATATAAAAATCATCTATCGAGTACCGCATCATGTAATTATATCAACAGTTCAGAGACGGCAGAGACCAATTGTTCATGCCCGTGACGAGATTGATGCCGATTAAACGGAATAGCGACCAAATTTTTAACACGAGTAAAAGGAAGAAAAAACATCAAGATTCTAATTCTCGTGAATCCAATAATCAATTAGGGTTTCTGAATCGACCCCCCAAGGAAGACCACGAATTCAAAATTCGAAAAAATTCCGTCCAACTTGGTTTTGAGAAAGTGGGAATATGATTTTATACTTACAAAAGAAAGGGAGAGAGAAAGAGAGAACAAAGGGAAAAGAGGAGAGGAGTATGGACTGACATTGCCTTTATGTTGCATTTAAATGAGATATTCCAGGGCTTTACGGAAAGCTAAGACTATGATGAGTACAATTACGGGCGGTGAGGTTTCTACGAAGAATCCATCAACGAGCTTAAAAAAAAATTCTATCTTTTTTGGGTTGATGATGATGATGATGAGGATGAGAAACTCTTTCAATGGTTCTGCTAATTCCTTGCACCCACAATTTTGGATTAGATTCCAAATCGGAGCATCGGAATTTTTTCGATTTTCTATTGATGGCTAGCTGTAGGGGGTGGATTGAAATTATTTGGATTCTCGAGAGTTATCTTAATGAGATGATGCTTTGTGCTCTTGTCTTTCGTTTCTCCTTTTCGATTGCCCCCCACGCTTTTGAACCGTGAGTTTATCTGGACATTGTTTCTGAATGAAGTGATGAGGGAGAACAGGAAGGGGTTTTGCTGATTGCCGTGGTGACAAAAAAAAGGAAGAGAGAATGCAGTTAAAGGATGCCGATCCGCCAATGCTGGTATCGAGTTCCCACTCGACCGGTGAGGAACCGACACCTCCAAGTTCAAGGGCTCAACCTCCTATCTAAGGCGGCGGCGGCGGCAAGGGTGCCAGGGGGGGTGTGTTCGAGGGGTTGTGAGCTAGGGTTTAGTGGGGGTATTTGAGGTACTTGTGGTGAGAATTAGAATTGGATGGACGAATAATACGATAAAGACAACAAACGGGACTAGAACAAGTGACAGCATATTTGCATCCAGTATAGAAGGGATTAAGCTTATGTTATGTTTAGTAGGAGTGATTAGATGGGAAGAGAAATGAAGGACGATACTCATCAATTCGAGTCATCTCACTTTTTGAGTGATTTACAACTCATTAATTGACTAAAGAGATATTAAGAGGGATTCAAAAAGCTCCTACATATAATTTCTCTCGTTTCACCCGAAGAAACCAAATGAATCAATCTATAAAATCACCTCTTCAAGTCCTATACTTCTTTCTGAATCCCTCCAACCAACATAGCTTAGTAATAAGAAAATACATATCAAGTGAGGTAAATATTGGGCCCATAAGATACTCCAATAATTTACCCCTTAGTTTTTTTTTTGTAAGGCGCAAGCTAAAAAACCCTAAATGAGTGGCCCTTCAAACAAACACTGGAAAATATTCAGTTTGGGGGGTCAAGAACCAAAAATTTACCGTGTTCTTTCCATCCATATACTCGTATCATCCTTAACCACTAAACTAAGCTCATAGAAATAAGGAATTTCTTACTAAAAAGAGCGAAAGAAGCCGCTTTCTAAAAATCAAAATATTAAAAAAACCAAGTTGATTCTCAATTGCACTCTCGCTAAAAATATTTAGGCCTTCTTATATACTCATCCATTTGTCGTTTCTTAAGCATAAGAAAATCATTTGCTCGATCGAGCTTGCACGATTAATCCTTTCATTTTCCACCCAAATCCAACGGTTGGAGTTGAGGGTCCCCCTTAGTGTGCTATGCGTCGGAGCTCCATTCGATCACAAGCCCTTTCCTTCAAGTACTTGCATTTGCACATGTTTGACCAAAAGATAGGAATTGGGATGATGGGTGAATAAAAAATTTTTAGCATCTGAAGCCAAAGAGAGTGGAGGATGGAATTAGAATCGCTTTGGTCGGCCTCTTACCAAAAGACGAATTTTCCGAATTGGAGAAAGGCAACATTTGTTCAAGTCTTCTTGAAGACAACCCCACTTTTCTCTCAATATACAAACATAGATATATATATGCACATACATACATTTAAACAAGCATTTGAGTTTTGACCTATTGCTGTCACGAGCGTCAACACAAAGTACGCGATATAAGTTCTCTTCCACTGTTGAACCGATTCCGCACGTAAGGTGTCAGTCGCTGCATGGCTGAACATAATGCGGAACTCATGCACTATCTTCTTGATATTCTTTGGGCGAGGAGGCCCGATTCTTTATGCCTATCGTGGGAAGTTTTTTGGTATTCTAATGGGGATGTGTGTGTCGTTTCTTTTGGGAGTCTATCATAGGATTCTGATTGCAACTTTACAAGGGGGGGATTACCTGCTTTCCTCAGGCTCTTCGAACGTGGTCACCAGTGAGTGATGGAATATATAAACGTGTATGCATTGTGCAAGTTTTTCTTGATCTTATCAACTTCCTCTCTGTATCTCTCTCTGGCGCACAAAGAAACCCTAATTTGAAAACCTTAATTTGAAATTTTGTAATCGATGATATTGGGTATGCTACAATTTGTAAACTGAATGGGATTTACCAGATACTACTGCGATGAGTTGTGAGTGATTCTTGAAGTCTGACCATTCAAGCATCCGGTAAAGTTTGACACGCGATTTCCTTGTGAGCCATTTTGAAACATCGATCTCACTGTTCTAGTAAAAAAAAAAAACATCGATCTCACTGTCTTAGTATTGGGATTAGCTCTTGACTAACATGAATGAAGAGGTGAAGTCATTGTGGTTGCTGAAGAGTTTTTTGAAAGGATAGAAATAAATTTAGGCCTACTAAACAAGTCCGGAACTAAATCAAATTCGAGCAATATTGTTGTTTCGATAGGCTAATTTTTAGTTTGATGGAGTTATGGGGCCCAAAAGATCAAATCGAGAATGCTTATGGAGGTAAACCCACTAGCCCCTAGAGGTAAGTATGAGTTCAGGGTAGAATTGAGAACCGGACCAAACTAGCCATAGGAACTGATCAGGTTCCAGGTTCCCGCAATTAATGATTTGGATCCGGTTTCCAAAAAAAGTGGAACCGGTACTGTGCAGTTCGGTTCTCGATTTCTAGGTAAGAACCAAATCGGGATCCGAGGGCCAAAGAATGGAACCGGGAACTAGAAACCAATAAACCGTGGTTATGTGTTTTGAACTTTTAATTATTTATTTTATTTTACGTGTTCATTTTTTATGGATTGTTGTTATTGACAAATGAAGATTTTTGTTGTTGTGTTTATTTTTATTTTGCTTAACTAAATATTAAAAAAATGAAAAAAAAAAATGTTGGCCGGTTCCCGTATTGACCCTAGAACTGATTGATAGGGTAAGTTACAGGTTTCAGGTTATGTGGGATATGTTCCAAGTTCCAAAAACTAGGGAACCGGTTTTGACGGAGTAGGTTCTAGTTTCTAATCTGGAACCGTTCACCCTACTAGTACTGTCTCTAGAGGGCACCGTTTTGACCTCATTTTCGACCTGGAAATGCACTTCTTCCATATGTTTTTTCGGATGTTGCCTTGTAATTTTGGCGCGCTAGTATGCGCCATTTCAGCCCTTTCGAATTTCGTCGTTTCTTTTAGGGTTGATTTTGATTATTGCAAGGGTTTATCATGAATAATTTCATTGTTTTGTTCTCGCTGTGGACAACTTTTCTCAATTTGATTCCTCTAGAATTAGTCAAATCGTGAGGATTCTCTCCATTCTTTTCAACTTGTCCAATAATCAATCACGCTGAAAAAGCACTAGAAGTGTTTGCAGCTAAGATAAGTCCAACTGAAAAGCAGCTTAGATATCAATATCAATTATCACGTGGACCTTTCCTCTCGGGGTAACTGGGTCTTGCCCAGCCCAACAAGTTATCACCCGATGGGCCACATGCGCAGCCCAATAGACTATAGTAATTCCATGCTTTTCCTATGTGTGATCAAGGTTAATAACGCTTGTCAAAAGAATGGTTCTAATTGATGTTTGTTATGGACATACCAAGAAAAAGGTACATGACTGTGCAATTAATTCTTCATATATCGTGTGCCGTTTTCTAATAGCCTATTGAGCTCTCTTAGTTGATGTCTACTATTCAACTACTCGTCGTGAAAGTGTAGAGTTTATTATTTTTTTTTTTACCTATCGATATAATTTTTAGAAAATTTAGGCGGAGAGTTTTTGGTTAATTTTCGCTTGACGGGGAGAAAAAGTTTCAAGATTGCAATGCCAAATCAACATAATTCATGATCAATGCAGGAGGGACAGGATGAGGAAACTGGAGTGTTTAAAAGGTTTTTTTTTCCCCTCAATCTTCTTGGAGGAAAGTCAAAATCCCAGGTTTCTCAACAATTTTCTGTGGGACTTTGAAGAGACCCACTTTGCCTTAAGCTGAGTGCATCGCCGATTGTTTACTTTGACAGTGCAATTAGTTTCGTTATGTCTCTGCTTTTGCAGATGAAGTAGGAGTATTGACAACACACTACAAGCAAATCTGTACTTGGAAGTTTTGGACTTCATCCTAGGTCTCTGTCTTCGATTTCTCTCCTGTTCTTGTGCACTGATTTGGTGAAGATTAATTCTGGGTTTGTAACTTCCTCATTCGTTGCCTTGTGGCCCTTCTTAGAAATAGAGGAGTGTGAGTAAGAGAAAACATTCCTCTGGTCTTCCTTTTGTTTATCTTGTTGGATCTTGATGCAATTCTTAGGCTCAATTGCTTCTACTTCCGAGGATGCGATGCACCCAACTAACGCAGTTTATACCTATGCCCGCACCGCATAAATAGAACAGCAATGTAGCAGTTATTTATCGTCTGCTATTGAATTGAATCCGGATATAATCGAGACTAGAGCTAAAATTAGAGGTTTTTTTTTTTAGAGTATAAGGCCATTAAAGAACACGAGACACTTGTTAAGCCTAAAATATTTCAATTTTTTTTCAAAATATGAAGTGTTAATATCACGAAAAATTCTAAGCTGGTATACGTATGACAAATTTACCCAAAATTAATTTTTTGACTACTAAAAACCCAAAATCGATATACTTATAATAAATTTACCCTCCATTGAATTGGATTAATGTCACGAAAAATCATAAATTGGTAAATCTGTGACAAACGGAGGAGTAAAACCCTAGACCGGTACATCCGTCAACTGTCATTTATTATCAAACTCAGTAATTTAACGATAAAATTTAACGGAAACCAACGGAGGGTAAATTTATCACAAATGTACCAGTTTGTATTTTTTTTACAAATTTATCACGTGGGTATCATTTTAGAGTTTTTAATGGTATTAATCCAAATGTTAATTACACAGTACATGAATTTTTCTTTATTTGATAACTCAACAAAAAAATTGGACTTTTCCGGTCAGATATTTCCCGCTTTCTGTGGCGGCTACGATCGCCATAGCCAGCCATATCTCTTCTCTTCTCCATCTCCATCTCCATCTCCATCTCCATCTCCCATGCATGCATGGCTTCTCTTCCGCTCAAGACCACACCAACCCCACAACCTTCACTGCCCAGGCATGCCAAGATCCAAAATCCTCGCAATTCGACGCAAACCCACTTCGCCAATCCTTCCTCGGATGCAGAGATCGACCGTAGAGTCGCCCGCAAGTCTCGCTTCGCCGGCGTGTCGGCGCTCTGCAAGGACGGCCGGGTCCAGGAGGCCGTGGACCTGGTCACCCAGATGGAGCTCCGGGACGTCCGGCCCGGGCCCGAGGTGTACGGCGAGCTCCTGCAGGGGTGCGTGCGCGCGCGGGCTCTGTCGGCGGGCCGCCAGGTGCACGCTCGGGTGGTGAAGAGCGGTGAGTGCTTCGCGAGGAGCGAGTACATTGAGACGAAATTACTGATTTTTTATGCGATGTGCGACGCTGTGGACGCTGCGGATGTTTTGTTTTGCAGGCTGAGGGTGCGAAACGTGTTCTCGTGGGCCGCCGTTGTGGGGTTGCGCTGTAGGGTGGGGCTCTGTGAGGAGGCCTTGGTTGGGTACTGCGAGATGCGGGAAGATGGTGTTTCGCCGGACAATTTCGTGGTCCCGAATGCGGTGAAGGCGTGCGGGGCTTTGATGTGGGTTGGGTTCGGGAAAGGGGTTCATGGGTATGTGCAGAAGATGGGTCTTGGCGGATGTGTCTTCGTGGGGAGCAGTCTCGTTGATTTTTACGGGAAGTGTGGGCTTTTGGAGGACGCGCGCAAGGTGTTCGATTGTATACCTGAGAGAAATGCGGTCGCTTGGAACTCGATTATCGTCGGCTATGTTCAGAATGGGATGAACGAGGAAGCGATCGATTTGTTCTATGATATGAGAGTCGAAGGTATCGAGCCCACGCGAGTTACCGTGTCGGGCTTCCTTTCGGCCTCGACAAATATAGGTGCAATCGAGGAGGGCATGCAGGGGCATGCAATTTCTGTTTTGGCAGGATTAGAACTGGATGACATATTAGGTACTTCCATTGTAAACTTTTATGCTAAGAGTGGTCTGATGGGGGATGCTGAATTGGTTTTCGACAGGATGGTTGAAAGAGATGTGGTGACATGGAATTTGCTCATATCTGGATACGTTCAAAATGGACACGTGGAGAAGGCACTGGAAACGTGCAATGAAATGAAACTTGAACACTTGAGATTTGACTCTGTGACGTTAGCATCTCTGCTTTCTGCTTCGGCCAAGACACGAGATACAAGACTTGGTAAAGAGGCTCACGGTTATTGTATCAGAAATAATCTCGAAGATGATGTTGTGGTTTCGAGTAGCATTATGGAAATGTACTCTGCTTGTGACAGAATTGAGTCTGCGAGAGACGTTTTTGATTTTACCAGAAGAAGAGACCTTATAATGTGGAATACTCTGATAGCTGCTTATGCTGACGTCGGTGCAAGTGGTGAGGCCTTGAAATTGTTCTATCAGATGCAACTAGAAGGGGTGCTGCCGAATTTGATATCATGGAACTCGTTGATTCTCGGGTTCCTGAGAAATGGAGAGGTTAACGAGGCTAAGAACTTTTTCTCGCAGATGCAATCTCACGGTGTTCAGCCCAACTTGCTCACGTGGACCACCCTTATCTCTGGCCTGGCTCAAAATGGCTTTGGCGACGAAGCAGTTCAGATATTTCAGCAAATGCAAGAAGCTGGTATTAGACCTAATATCGTGTGCATTGTTTGCGTGCTTTCTGCTTGCAGAGATGTGGCATCGCTACGATTGGGAAGAGCCATCCATGCCTATGTCTTGCGGCATAACCTCGCTTCATCCTGTAAGATCACAACATCTTTAACAGACATGTATGCTAAAAGTGGAAATGCTGAGGAAGCAAAGAGGTTCTTTGGTACAATCTTAATCAAAGATACCGCAATCTATAATGCAATGATCTCGGGTCATGCACTACATGGTCGAGCTCATGAAGCCCTTGCACTGTACAAACATCTAAAAGACGATGGTCTCGAACCGGATGGCATCACATTTACTAATGTCTTGACCGCATGCAACCATTCTGGGCTGCTAAATGAAGCTATGGACATTTTTAATGACATGGTCTCCAATTACCATGTGAAGGTGAGTATCGAGCATTACGGCTGTGTGGTGAATCTACTCTGTCGGTGCGGCTATTTGGAAGAAGCATTTGACTTGTCACATACAATGCCTTATGAGCCAGATGCACGTATTCTGGGATCCTTGCTTGCTGGTTGCAGAGAACACGGAGAAATCGAACTCGGGGAGTATTTGTCCAAACATTTGCGAGAATTGGAACCCGAAAACTCGGGAAATTACGTTGCACTTTCCAATTCATACGCAATGATGGGGAAGTGGGATGAAGTGTCAAAAGTGAGGGGAATCATGAAATCGAAAGGACTAAGGAAGACTCCCGGGAGCAGTTGGATTCAACTCGGGGGAGAGGTTCACGTGTTTCTCGCTGGGGACACATCGCGTGCGGAAATCAGTGAAATATACGCAGTGTTGGCATTGTTAGACGTGGAAATGCGATCGGCACAATCTTGCAAACATCCTATGGTTCCCAAAGGTGAACACCTTACCTTCCAACCGTGAGACTTCCTGATTCGACAGCCAAAGCTATAATGAACAACATCTGACATGTCAATGGCGAAATTGGAGTTCCCTGGATGCCGGTGTTTCGGCATCTGCAGAAGTTGCGAGATCGCATGTACCTTGAAAGGCTGCCGTTTCTCTAGGACATGCCGAAGTGTATAGTTTTTGCGGAGCATGTGTAATTACTTGTGAAGAGTGCTTGTCCACACGTTGAAGAAAAGGAGAACAAGGAGACGACTCGGGCGCCATGGCAGTGGTATTAACTAGACGACCATGGTTGAAGGTTATATCTTTCTCTGTTTAGATCATTAAGTTCCTCTTGTTGCAGAAAATCTTTTATACCTTGAGAAAATTTTTAAAATTTTCTAGTAATACCTAAGCACAAATTTCTCGTTCATCCTAGTTAATCATCGCATGCTAAGCGATACAAAATTCCTTACTTTGTTTCTGTCAAGCCTATAGAACTTTTCATGTGATGGCCTATTTGAATGGATAAAATTGCCTTCTCTCAAAACACTCCAAAATCCATTTTGAGTTGCAAGGGATGTGAAGCTCAAGATGTGGATCGGACAGGCGAGGTTTGCATCTCTATAGGTGGAGCGTGACCGTCCGATCCTTTCGATGGATCGCCGGACGGCGGTCTGGTCCCTTCCTCGGCTTCGCTCCTAGTCCTCATCTCCTCCATCATGCGCACCACCTCCGACATTCGAGGCCTCTGATCTGGTACGATGGCAACGCACGACATCGCAATTTGCAGCACCTGCACCATCTCGTCCTCCTGATCACCACCGCTCGTCAACTCCACATCGAAAACCTCGGCCGTCCATTCCTCCCTGACCACGGACTGGACCCACCGGGGCAGATCGATACCTTCCTCGCCGAGCAATGCCTGATTGGGCGCTTTCCCCGTGAGAAGCTCTAGGAGCAACACGCCGAAGCTGTACACGTCGGACTTGAACGTCGCCTTGCGCGTCTCATTGACTTCCGGGGCACGATAGCCTACATTTCAAGCACAGCATGGGAGAGAGACTCAAACACAAGAATGACATAGAAAGTGAAAATTTGATGCGAGAACATGATAGATCGAAGCCATAACAAGGATAGGAAGTAAAACGAATAACATCGTGCAACAGGAAAGCGTCGCTCCTACCTACGACCCGGGTGGATGAGGAGGCGTTTGGGCCCAAGAGCTGGTTGAGCCCGAAGTCGGAGACAGCCGCGGTGCCGTCGGGTGGGAGCAGGACGTTGGAGGACTTGATGTTGCCATGGACCAACTTGACCGACGACGAGTGGAGATGGGCGAGGCCCTGCGCTGCGTGGATGGCGATCCTCAGCCGGTTCTCCCAGTCGAGCGGCGGCCGGCCCGAGCCTCTGCTACCTGCAGGAGAAGGTTGGTGGCGGGGGATGGTTAATTACCACCATGTAATCCTTCGTTTGAGCAAATATCATCAAATGCGGTGAACGAGGAAGGAGCCCAAATTGGACAAAATTGACTCGGAGAACCAAGACGATGCCCGTACACTGCTCGTGGCACACTGCTCGTTTGGACCACACCTCGTTCTCAGTTGAACAATAAACGAGTTTAAGGATTGGGTTTGACTCGTCGTCATCCTGTAGCTATCGAAGGTCGCATCCTGTGGACAAGACAATACCTCTTTAGCTGGTCCCTCTTCGCTGAGTCCTTCAATTGCGTGTTCGGTTTTTTGTTTTGATGCGAGCGAGTGGACGATAGAACGCGTTCCAAGAATACATTTTAGGTTTCGCCGCCGCCTTACCACTTGCATTTGCATGTCCACATCGGTTATCCTAGTAGCCCTCATCTGCGAGAACGTCGATTCCTCGGCGATAACAGCCCGACCGCATCTTAAATTTCCCGCATTCGCGCAAAAACCCTTCGAAGGAAGTTCAAATGGTAAGCCCGGCTGCTGCCGACATCTCTTATCGCCATGTCCGATGCCTCCTGACTCACCGTCATCAACTACGGTCTGTGCCGGCCACACTACACGCAACCCCCAGCCGAGGTGGCCCATGGTGTGGCTCGTCACCTTAGAACAAGGTCACGAGCTATCACTACGACCATGGAGGCGTGTACAGTTTCGGGATGGAGATATGAAACTAGGATAGAGTTTGTGGGGGGATTTATAAAGAGGGCAATTTCATCTTTTTATCGTGAAATATTTTCTACGGATCTAAAAGTGAACTACTAATTTTAAAAAGTGGAGGTACGTAAGTGGTCATAGGATAAAAGCGTGGGCATGTTTTTCCTTTCGAAATTATGTACTCTTAATCAACATACTTAAATGAGAAAATTTCTAAAACCCTCGTCCGGTTTTGCAACTTCACGAGGGCGGTGAGCATGACCCCTCAAGTTACTCGGAAACAAGAGACACGGTAATTCAAAGGCTACCGCACCTGAACCGAGCGCTTAATCACTCAATCGATCTTCGTCACGGGGTTGGAATTATCATTTCTTAACCTTAAGAATGAAGTGTCCCTGGGGATTAAAGAACTTCTAGAGAGTTGCGTGTAAACCAGATGAGTGTGTGAAGAACAAGAAAGCACGTACCGTGAAGAAGAGCAGCCAGGCTTCCCTGAGGGAAGTAGTCGAAGACCAGCAACTTCTCGTTGTTGGAGTAGTAGTACGCCTTCAGCTCCACCACGTTGTCGTGCCTCACCTTCCCCACCGCCTTCAAATGCTCCTCGAACTCCTTCTTCCCCGCCGCCACCTCCCTCAGCCGCTTCACCACCACCGTCGTCCCTTCCTCCAGCACCGCCTTGTACGACGTCCCCCTGCCCCCCTTCCCCAGCACCTCGGCCGACGCCCTCAGCAGGTCCTCCAGGTCGAAAACCCCCGGGCCTGCGAATTCCCCGTCCACGCATCAAATTTCTGGGTGTCGAGTCCATTTTCGTGTCGCAACATTTTTTGTTTGCTTGAACATAACATTGCCACATTTGGCTAATTTGAATTTCGCGTTGCGATTTCAGTTTCGTATCAATTCACGTAAACTTTAAGACCCTGTCGATGTATGTTTTTGTAATTATCAATCGTGTAGATAAAAATGAATTTACGGCTCGTACCTCCCATGAACACTAGCTGTTTCCTCTCTGCAGCTTCCGCGGACCCGCTCGTGTGGTCCTCCTTTGATGAGGACGTCACGGCCTCCGCCGCAGCCGCTGCTGGCGGCTTTGGAGGCTTCGCCGGCTGCCTCCACCGTCTTCTGCAGCAGAGCAAGCAGAGGAGCAGGAGTAGGAGGAGCACGAACAATGAGCATCCGACCGCGATGGCAATGACCGCTGTTCTGGAGAGTCTGTTGCGCTGCTTCCGAGGCGATGGAGGGGTCGCCGCCGGCGAGGGGGAGAACGGCTTGCAGGGCTCGAGCGGCCTGCCACAGAGGGCAAGGTTCCCAGCGAATGCGGACACGGGGAACTTGGACAGGCTTGCGGGGATCAAGCCATTGAGGCGGTTGTTCGAAACGTTGAAGCTGCGCAAGCCGCTGGCACTGATGTTCGGCAGCTCGCCAGAGAAGTTGTTGTTTTCCAGGAACAGGCCCGTCAAGTTGGCCAGGTTGTCGATGGCGGATGGAATTTGGCCGGAGAAGCCATTCGACGAGATGTCGAGCCGGACCAGCCGGGTCAGTCGGGTCAGCTCCGGCGGGAACTCGCCGGTGAACGCGTTGTGCTGGAGGTAGAGGCCGCGGAGCTTCGTTAGGTTGGAGAAGTCGGAGGGGATCCGACCCGAGAGCCCGTTGTAGCGGAGGCTCAGGACCCGGAGCTGGCTCAGCTGGCCGATCGTGCCCGGCGGGATATCGCCGACGAGCCCCACCCCGGGCAAACGCAGGTAACGCACGGAGCTCCGACCCGGGTCGCATTTGACCCCAACCCAGTCGCAGGCGGAGGCAGAGTCGTTCCACCGCACCCGGCCCCTCTGCCGGATCTGTCGGGCGAAGGCGAGGAGCGCCTGCCTGTCCCGCGTCGGCTCCGAGCCGGCGAGCCCGCTCAGGAGCACGAGTGACATCGAGCACAACAGCATCATCGGAATTGCCATTTGCGTCGGGCAGACACAATCATACAGTGAAACGGGTCCTGTCTCGTTTCCTCGCCTCCTCCGCCGTTGCCTCGGCCGTTCGTCTCACGAAGCCGGTCTCGCGAGCGGTGGCTGGCGGCGGCCGTTTCCGGGCGGTGTCCCCCAGTAACCAGCCATAGCAAGAGCTCTTCGACAGAGAGAGGTGAGGTGAAACGGTACAGAAAACTCGCTGGCACGGTTCAGGAAACGTCACCCCTCTCTCTTTCTATAGCGTCTAACTGCCCGTTGAATTGAGGGGTCAATGAAAGCAACGTAGGTGGGTGTTTTGACTGCGCACAAAAAAATCGTACGCGCAGTAAGAATCGTCGTCGTCGGCGTCTTCGAGCTCTCCCCTGACGTCGGCGGCGGCAGCTGCCGTCGGAATTCGCGGACGTGGTGGTGACGTGAGAGCTCGAAGGAAGACAAAAAATAACGTGTGGATGTGGCCACCGTGAGAATCACAGATCCCTGCAACAATCATAAATGCCATCCTCCCACGGCCGTGGCTGTGGAAATTCAATGTGTTCCCATCTCGCTTTTCGTCGTTCGAGTACTTTCTACAAATTGCACCCGAGCGTTGACTTGGCTTTACTTGTACGTTACAAATTGAGCTAAAATACAATACGAAGATCATACTACTGAATAAATTAAAAATTTATAAATCATAACATGATCCATTTATGTCATTATCCTTTTACTCATCATTGATGGTTGCCCGTTACCAACACTGTTGAGAGGAGTGGCAGTAGCCTATCTACTCTAACTTAATATTAGATCGTGAGTTATGTTGGATGCCAAAGTAGTCTTCTATCTTATTTGCAGTAGTTTTCTCGGGGATAATAGCTTAAATGGTCGCCGAATTTTGGTCAAATGTACAGCAGTTTCCCAAATGTGACCCATGATATTTGGTCTAGCGTGCAATATTGTTTCTAAACTTTTAATTTGTTCAATGTGGTCACTAAATTATTGGTATATGTTCATTGCAATCCTTAGACTATATGAAAATATTTAGAAGTTCATAGATCAAATTGAAAATTAGACCACAATTCAAGGGTCATATTGAAAAATTAAAAATTCAAGAATTCATCGAATCAAAATTTAACAATCATATTGAATAAATTAAAAGTTTGAGAACGATATTTCATGCTGACGATATTTTAGGGCCATTTGCGTCGGTTTCTTTAAGATGGGTCTTCTGAACTTTATAAAGAAAAGAAATCTACATCCATGCATGTTAGTTTGGCACACCATCCGTGAAATGGGTTTTCGACACGTGACGTCAACATGTGTGTTTTTTGCCCTCATGGCTGTCCAGCAATTTCCATTTGGCGAGCAAATTTGGCAGGAAATTGAGGGAAAAGTCTCAAGATCTTTGCCTCTCTTTTTTTGGAATTTCAGTAAATTGCTGCTTTTTTTTGGCAACATAGATTATAACAGTGATACTTTATTTGGATTGATGAACCGGTTCGGGTCGGTCGAGATTCAACTGACAATTTGGGCTTCTTCCATCTTTTTCCTTGTCTCCCAATATTCTTTTCTCCAATCAATGAAGTGCTTGGAACCATCGCTCTGTCCAAAGCAGAGTGTGCAATTTGAACAGGATAATATCCAATTCAAGATCGATATCATCTCGTCTTCCAAGCCCCTTCCACCCTTAACGTGTATCGTGGGGGGCGATTATGATCTTCTTTGAAAGGTTGTTGATTTAGATTTGGAGTTGGCTTTCAACTTTTCACTTTCGAAATAATTGATGCCTCGCACGAATTACATGAAAATTAACATTGAATAGCTATCGTAATACCTTCGTCACACCTAAAGGATGAAAACGATTGCATTAAATGGCATAAAGGAAATCATTTATGCTTACTTTGATTTCATTAAATGGGAAATGTGCTTTTCCTATTGTGATTTTTTGTGGCGGAATTCAAAACTTGGAGCGTATGAATCTCTTCGATTTTCAAGTATGAACACGAATGCGTCTTGTCGGCCGCACTAGCAAGCTACGCGTTCCAAAGAACTGCACAAGTCAATGGACCAAGTGAAAACTGGAATTATGCCCCAGTTTGAAAATGCATACCACCAAGATTATCTTTTTAGTACGATTAAACTTGAGTTACATGGGTAAATCTTGGATTGGCGAGATACCTTCATATGAATCTCATTGATTGAGTAAGAAGCGAATCAAAGCACAACATGGTGGCCGAGAAAGTTAAGATTATCGGTTTGCACGCTTATGAGGGTGTTAGTGATACGAGTCTTTGATCGGGTACGTATCGAGAGAAGAAACAATTGATATATTTACTTGGCCCGTGACTTGAATACTTAGAAATTGAGAAGATGCGAGTAGTGAGTTTAGATTTGGACACTCACTTGGTGATCTCCCGATAATAAGATATTGGATTTCTATCGGGTTTCCTTGACAAGTGGAATCCAATTCAGCGGGTTAATTGGATGTGTCCTCCGATGTAAAGATTGCCCATAAATTTCTCAACAAGGGATCTCGTGCATCATCTGTAGAAGCCGAGTGAAGATTGCCATCACGGTTCTAATCTGCGGAAGAGACCACGAGTGGAGGCAGGCGTTGGTGTGCAGAAACGCACACATCTTAGAGTTTGCTGTGCCATCATCAGTTAGTTCAGTTATGACTAAAACTGTAGTAATTAACAAGAGTTTGTTATATGGAAGTAAGATGTGATTGTGCATGTTAGCAATATTATAGATTCTTAAGATATTATATAGGGTATTATCATATATTAGAGACAATAATAATACTACTATTGATTATCTACATCTCTCAAGATTGCATATATATATATATATATATATATATATATATATCTCGATTGTGCATATCTTGATTGATATATATTACCTTAGATAATTATCTCGTAAAGCCTATCAATAGGCGGATGTAATTTTCATCATGATATATCGAAATATACGCAAATTTCTCATTTTCTCTCTTCCGCATTCTTGCATTTAATTGTGCAAATGGAATAACATAATGCCTTAAAGTTTTTGATGAATGTGTCCGATTGGATACGTTAATGTTTTCAGACTTTTGCTTTCCTCTTAATGATATCTTAGAATGAGGTATTGGAACCCCACGGATCAAGTAATTTAGTAGCAAAGTTAAAGTGAGGTAGGAAACCACAACATAGAACTGTTTACTTGATACGTTGGGAAACCAAACCTATCCATAAGATTAATTCACGGTAAAATCACTTAGCCAATCCTAAATTTATTGTATATATGCCAATTCAGTTAGGGCCATGCTTTTTCCACTCATAATTTGGTTAAAATACTCCCCAACAAAAGTGTTTGAACTATTTCACCTATTGTAAGTCCCACTTTTTAATAGCTTAAACCTTCCACTTGTGTCTTGTTTTGATTTTTTTTTGTGAGTCCCATTTTGCCTCCTTTTCATCCCACCTTTCTACATCTTTCTCTTTTTCTCTCTCTTGTAGAAAAAATGCCACAATAATCACTTCCACAAAAGCACGTAACTCAGTCAAATGATGTTTTCTTGGTATAATTGGTGGCTGTTCAACATATGGAAGCCTTCTCTATTCAAAACCAATCCAATATAGTATAGAGGATGGATTCAACTAGATTTTGCACCGCCACCAATAGACTTTACTAGCTAATACGCAAAAATGCATTTGACGTGCGCACTTGTTTTTATCAAGAACCATAAACAAAATGGTAAAAAGTTTCGATAAACCTACTGAAATGAGAAGAAAATTGAAATTTATCAGATAAAATCCCTTTATCCTTTACTAAGTCTGAACCATAAATACACCAATGTGTGCATCTTGAAATCATTCTACCAAACAAATTGCAGAAAAGAAAGAGGCTAATAGAAACCAATCCAGAGAAATTTTCAATGAAAATAATACTCAAAAAATCAAATGCATGCTCTATCCGCACAGGGTCAAAGAAATCACTAAGTTTAATCATTAAAAGTTAATGGGCTGATAAACTTTTTTTCACTTGGTGAAAGCAAAACTCTTTAGGATCAGAAAAGACCCATTTTTCTCTTTCCACTCTTCCTCATTTCAAAGACTTCAAGTAATAGAATCCCCAGAATGAGAGAAACTTAGCAATGTTAAAAGGTCTCACTAAAAATCATCCTTAAAAGCATAATCTATAATTAGATTCAATAGTAAAAGAGGAATGAATCAATACCTACTTTTCCCAAACATTAAAAAAAACACAAATGAAAGAAGAAAAAGCAAAAAAAAAAAAAAAACCTTCGGACTTTATTATTCTCTACCCATCACAAGGAAAATTACCACATTACTCAACATTTGTTATGAAATACATGAATGAATATTCATTATATTCAATGTACCTATTATGATACATTTGTAACCTACGTACATGAATAAATATTCAATGTACCTATTATGGTACATTTGTAACCTACAATCTCCAATGAATGATCATCTCCCTATTCAATGTATATATTCAATACATTGACATAAATGATATATGCACCCTTGTTTTCTTATAAATAGGAGCTTAGTTTTGGTCATTGTAAGAAAAAATTAAAACAGAAGAATAGAATGAAAGAGAAAAATATGTGGTGAAAATAAAATTTCTCCTCTAACTTTCTTTACCATCTTTGGTGTTTATCTACTTTTTCTACTTAATCTCTCTCTATTCTCTCTATTATATTCTTGCAACGCAATATTTTATAACACGTTATCAACATGAAGATTTACCAATTGAGTAAATAATTTTTGCAAGATAAGTGTTCTCTTTGTTTTCATTAATCAACTTATACTTCATCTTCTCCTATCAATTCTTCATTTTTCTTTTTCTTGGCCTAAAGACAATTTCCAATCTAAAAGTATCCTTCTGCTCCCGAAGTGGCGGTGGATATTTGGAAATCCTTCTAATTAATTTAAGGATTCATTTGTTTTGCAAGAATTATGGCAACTATTGAAAAGCCCAAATTCCACATCCTTGAAGTGAGTGGAAATAATTATCTATCCCGGTGCTTTGACATGGAAATGCACCTCCAAGGGCAAGATCTTGCTAATGCAATTACAGAAGACGGAACCTCAAATGCAAAAGATAAAACAAATGCGCTGATTTTTATTCGTCTTCATTTGCATGAGTGCCTGCAGACTCAATATTTATCCGTTCGAGACCCTCAGACCGTGTGGAAGAGGTTGAAGGATAGGTATGATCATACCAAGACTGTTATCCTTCCTCAAGCACAATATGACTGGTAAAATCTCAAACTGTAAAATTTTAAATCAGCATTTGACTATAACTCTGCTTTATTTGATATTGTTTCTCGGCTTGAGTTATGAGGTATCAAGCTCACTAATGTGGAACTGTTAGAGAAAATTTTCTCTACCTTCCATGCTTCGAATATTGCATTACAATAGCAATATCGGCAGCGTCAATTTGCACATATTCTGAATTAATTTCCGTGCTTCTCACTACTGAGCAAACTAATGAATTGTTGCTAAAAAATCATGATCTTAGACCTGCTGGGCCAAAAGCATTGCCTGAAGCACATGCTAACTTTGAGAAAAATACTGGTCATTTTAAGGGCTATAAGCGCAAGCAAGAGCATAATCCTCAAAGGGGTGGCAAGAAATTTAACCGCCCTAGGAAATCTAACTTTGGCTCGAATCATGACAATGAAAAGAAGCAAAAGAAGGTGACTAACGAAAGTATTTGCCATCGCTATGGCATGACTAGGCATTGGTCACATACTTATCGTACGCCAAAGCACTTTATTGATCTATACCAAGCATCTTTAAAAATATGGGCAAGCGTGGTGAATCTCATGCCATTGAAATTAATCTTGTTGCCATAACCACTGTTGAGGCCAATAATATCTTTGTTGGTGGGACTCCTCTTGCTCCTGAAGTAGCAAATGCATCCCTGGATGTCTCTGATTTCTTTGAGGATCTCTGATTACTTTGATAAGGCATCACACCAGTGGATGATAATTTAGACTTCAAATTTTATGATTCTAATAATTTCTTTTCTAGTTGCTTTTCTTTAAATGTATTACCTTTTGTTGTTCTTTAATATGGTTATGCAATGAAATGCTCATGAACCTGATATAATATTTATTATTTTGAAATTTTATTTGACCCTATAACTAATATGAAAATTTTATGATACTTGACACCTGAAGTTGTCAACGTAAATGCAAATGGACAATACTGAGAAAAAGGAAGATGTTTGTTTGTTTGATAGTGCATCAACACATTCCATATTTCGTAGTAGACACTTTTTCTCTAGTACAACATTGCGTAAGACACATGTCCACACAATATCAGGTCCTATTCCGATTATTGATGGTTTCGGGAATGCCACAATTGTTTTGCCAAAAGGCACCATCCTGCATATTGAGGATGCGTTTCTAAGCAGTAGATCAAAAAGGAATCTGCTTAGCTTCAAAGATGTACGCCGTAATAGGTACCATATTGAGACTATTTATGAGCAAAATAAAGAATATATTGGCATTACCTCTTATAAGATAGGCCTGAAGACCATTCATGAGAAGCTAGAAGCTTCTTCTATGGGTTTATATTGTGTCATGATTAAAGCCGTTGAAACCTACGCCACCATATCCTGGAGATTGGTAAACCCTAATCAGTTTGGATTATGGCATGATCGCCTTGGTCACCCTAGCGCTTCAATGATGCATAAAATAATCCAAAATACAAAAGGGCACCCTTTAAAGGATACAAAGGTATTGTTGTCCAAAGATTATATTTGTGAAGCTTGTTCACAAAGAAAACTCATTATTAAACCTTCTATAACAAAGGTTGATCATGAATCCCCTTTATTCCTGCAAAGAATTCAAGATGATATTTGTGGACCAATACAACCACCAAGTGGACCATTTCGATATTTTATGATATTAGTGGACGCATCCTGTAAATGGTCCCATGTTTGTCTATTATCTACGCACAATGTCACATTTGCACGTTTACTTGCGTAGATTATAAAGCTCCGAGCATAATTCCCTGATTATCCAATTAAAAGCATAAGGATGGATAATGCTAGTGAATTTACATCAAAGAGTTTTGATACGTATTGTGCTTCACTCGGAATTGAGATTGAGTACCCAGTCTCATATGTTCATACTCAAAATGGATTGGCAGAATCCTTGATTAAACATATCCAAATCATTGTCCGCACTCTATTATTAAGAACAAATCTCAACGATACGGCATGGGGTCATGCAGTTTTGCATGCGACAACACTAACAAGATTGCGCCCCACTGCTAGTCTCTTACAATCTCCCCTTCAAATGGTTCTTGGTTATGAACATGATATTTCACATTTACGCACCTTTGGTTGTGCAGTACAAGTGCCTGTAGCACCACCAAAAAGAATGAAAATGGGTTCCCAACGCCGTTTGGATATTTATGTTGGGTTTACTTCACCGTCCAACATTGGATTCTTGGAACCAACTACTGGTAATCTTTTTACTGCTAGATTGGCAGATTGTCATTTCAATGAGTCTATGTTTCCATCGATTGGGACACCTAAAACTGACATGGCTGCGAAGTAAAAACCAATTAAGGTTTTCTCCTGGAATGAGAAAATTTTATCTCAATTAGACCCAAGAACTCCCGAGCGTGAAAACGAGGTACAGCGCATAATCCATTTATAGGCTATGGCCAATAGACTTCCTGACGCATTTAATGATGTTACTAAGGCAACAAAGTCTCATATTCGAGCTGCAAATGCTTCAGCTAGGATAGCTGTTCCCGAAGAACAAGCTAAAATAGATCAAAATCCCCCACACTTGAAACGTGATAGACCGAGAGGATCAAAAGACACTATTCCTCGAAAACGAAGGGGAAAGAATCAGGAATCTGCTCCAGAAGAGCCTGGTGTTATGCTTGCTCCCAAAGAGCTTATTGCCCCTGAAGAAATACAAACCCATGAAAAGATCACCAACCCTGGGAATACTAAGAATCCCATTACATATTGTAATGAGATTTGAGATCAAAATGAAATCATCATTGATGATGCTTTTGCATTCTCAGTTGCTCATAAAATTATGAATGGTGATTATGAGCCGCAATCTATTATCGAATGTCGTCAAAGGCATGATTGGTCTAAATTGGAGGAAGCAGTCAAGGCTGAATTAGTTTCCCAACCAAACGAGAGGTTTTTGAACCTATAACTCGCATCCCAGATAATGTAAAGCCCATTGGATATAAATGGGTATTTGTCCGAAAACGAAATGAGAAAAACGAGGATATCAGGTATATAGCCCGACTCGTTGCTCAAGGATTCTCCTAGAAACCTGGGATTGATTATGATGAGATATATTCACCTGTGATGGATATGATTACATTTCGTTTTCTCATTATCCTTGTACTCACTGAAAGATTGGAAATGCGTCTTATGGACGTTGTGACGGCATATCTATATAGCTCATTAGACTCGGATATTTATATGAAAATTCCCGAGGGATTCAAAATGCATGATTGTTGACACCTAAATTTCGGCGCATCATTTAGTGTTAATTTGCATAGAAAATTAGGGATTAAATTTTAACCCCTAAATAAAAATATTTAAATTGCATAACATATAGTTTAGGTTCATTGCATTTTGCATCGGATTGGCGATGGCGAATGAGCTTAAAATTCATCAAACAAAACTCGGTTCGCTCGGAATCCAAGAGCCGGGAATCTCGTGTCAAACGAGCTTGGTTGTTTTAATTTGGGCTTAATTTAATCCGTTGAGTTTAATTAATTAAAGCCTAAGTTAATTCAGTCCATTTAAATGTTAATTAAAACTAAGCCCAAACCTAAGCCCATTAGGACTAGAAAGCCCGACTAATTGATTTAGGTTAGCATTATAAATATATCGTTATACCTCATAACCTGGGGGCGTGCTCAGAAATTTCAGAAATCAGTTTTAGGGAGAGACGCAAGAGAATTTTCGGAGAACGGAATTTCGGAGAGATCGGCAGCATTGTTTTTCACGGAGGCTACCATCAAGAGAAAGAAAGTCCCACGCTTGACCTGCAAAGAAAGAATTCATTCACAGAGAATCCACGGCCACAAAAAGTAATAAAGCTACGGAAGGAAGAAGAATACATGCCCACGGGGGACTTGCAGAGAAGAAAGCCACGAGAAAGAAAGAAGGGAGGGGCTCAATTCATGTGGGTCATGGTGGAGAGCAACGTTCTGCACTCATAGGGGACTTCACGGAAGAAAAGAAAAAGAGAACAGAGACATGTTCAAAGGGAACGTGAAGAAGAGAAAAGCCCATATGTCCACAGAATAGAGAAAAGAAAATCCAAAGGAAGTCAAAAGTCAAAGAAGTGGTCTTACGAGAAGGCTTGCGTCTTCAATTCCAGTGAGTTTGGCAACAACAAATAACAAGTGATCATCAACGCACTTTTGAACGACTCCGGAGGCCTTCCTTCGAACCTGGTTCGCTCTGCAGCAACTAGCACCGCGAGTCTCTTGACTGCAAGAACACTACCGCGAAGAGCCAGCTCAGCTAAGAGCTACAAAAGCGCACCACCGCTCGTGCACCACCGCTGTTGCATCGCCGTCGAGTCCCCATCGCCACACATCGCCGGTCGCCGTTCGAGTTCGTGTCAGCGCCACGAGTCGTTGCCGTCATACCCGTCACTGCGTTGCCGTTCCCGATCCGCAATCCCGATTGCTGCAAAATTCAAAATTAGAAAAGAAAATCGGCAAATCAGGTAATATTCTTATCTTGATTTGATTTAAATATTTGATTGCCTAATTTGTGTTCATGGATATCTAGATATGCATATTTGAACAATAGGTACATTCTAATTAGGATTTTATTTCCTTTTTTGAAACTTTGGATATCTACTTGCTTAATTTGGATAGATTTCAGAATTTTCAAAATATTTTGAATATATCCGATATATTTGAGATATCTAAATCTTTCAAGATGTGATCGATTAGGAAAATTTCCTAATCCGCAACCGCACACGTGGAAATAAATCTATCTATCAGGCTTTAGATAGAATTATTTCCATAGCGGGAATTTCGAATTTTAGCGTTGATCTGTCAGGCTTCAGATCGAAACTTAATTCGAAAGATTTAGCGGTTTTATTTTCTACGTTATTTTAATTTCGAATTTTCATAAAAAAAAATACCAAAAAGATTACTCTAGAATAGTTTAATTTCTTTAATTGCATGTTTAGATAATTCGTATTTTTAATTCCGAATTTCATAAAAAAAATACCAAAAAAAAGATTATTCTAGAATAGGTTAATTTCTTTAGCTTAGAATTGCATGTTTAGATAATTTGCATCTTTAATTCCGAATTTCATTAAAAAAATACAAAAATGTGTCCGTCATTAGAGATAGGTCACGTCGTCGCATGACATATAGTTTGCATATTAGGTTGCGTTAATCGCATCTCAATTTTTGCACGTCATTACATATAGGTTAGCTTGCATTTAAATAAAAGAAAATCAAAAAGAAATTTTCTGCACCTTTGAACTTTAAATAAGAATTTTTTTAAAATTGTCAAATTGAGTGTTTTTCTTGAAATTGGTACCGAAAGGGCGTTAAGGAGTTTAACGTAATCAAGTCCCGAATCCATAATTCTGGTTCGTAGAAATAAAATAGTACTCCCGCTATTTTATTTAAGTTTCTAATCAACCTACCCTAAATGATTAGTGGCGACTCCTATTGAAAATATTTGCACGTTCACAATTGGACCTAAGTTGCGATTTGGTAGAGTTTGGGAGAACTCGAGCTAGGTTAGTTAATTTAATTAATCTAGTAATCCATTAGCCTAAGATCGAAACCGCCGATTTTTATTTTAGGTCGCGACAATGATGCATGCACTCCTCGCAACTTATTCTCAATAAAATTGCAAAGATCTTTATACGGGTTAAAGCAATCCGATCGCATGTGGTATCAACGCCTAAGTGAGTACCTAATTAAGGAAAGGTACAAAAATGATCATATCTGCCCATGCGTGTTTATTAAGAAATCAGAAATCGGATTTGCTATTGTAGCAGTTTATGTTAACGATATAAATTTAATTGGAACTCCAGAAGAGTTAGCTAAAACTGCTGAGTATTTGAAAAAGGAATTTGAAGTTAAAGATTTGGGTAAAACCAAACTTTGTCTTGGTCTAGAGCTTGAGCATAAAGCAAATGGAATAATCGTCCATCAATCAGCATACATTGAAAGATTAGTTAAACGCTTCAACATGGACAAGGCTCATCCATTGAGCACCCCTATAGTTGTAAGGTCTCTAGATCCTCAAAAGGATTTGTTTCGTCCTAAAGAATCTGATGAAGAGATATTTGATCTTGAAGTACCATATCTCAATGCAATTGGGGTTTTGATGTACTTGGCACAATTTACGAGACCGGATATCGCTTTTGTGGTAAATTTATTGGCACGTTTTAGTTCTGAGCCAACTCGGAGACACTAGAATGGAATTAAACATATTTTTCGTTATCTCCGAGGAACTATAGATTTGGGATTATATTATTCCAAGGATTCCACTACCTCTGGTTTAGTTGGATATGCTGATGCTGGATATAAATCTAATCCACATAAAGCTCGCTCTCAGATAAGTTATTTATTTTGTTTTAACGGCACCGCCATTTCTTGGCGTTCTACGAAGCAATCGCTAATAGCTATATCTTATAACCACTCTGAGATTATTGCTTTATATGAAGCTGGAAGAGAGTGTGTTTGGTTAAGATCCGTTATAACACATATTCACAATTCTTGTTATTTAACACCGCTTACAAATTCTCCCATTTTAATTTATGAAGATAATGCTGCTTGTGCTGCACAAGTTAGGGGAGGATATATCAAAGGTGATAGGACCAAGCATATCTCGCCAAAATTTTTCTATACTCACGAACTCCAAGAAAGTCAACAAATTGTTGTTAAGCAGATTTAATCCATAAATAATCTTGCAGATCTTTTTACCAAATCATTGCCAACGTCAACTTTTGATAAATTAGTATATGGCAATGGTATGCGGCGAGTTCATAAGATGCAAGATTGACTGGTCCCAGCAGTGGCTATATAGCTTAAATTGAGGGGGAGATATTGTGAACTATGCATTGCACTTTTTTCTCTTTTGTCCGGTTTTTGTCCCATTGGGTTTTTTCGGCTTAAGGTTTTTAATGAGGCAATTAATGTATCCATAAAAGGGAGAGATCATAAAATTTGTGCTCTGTACTCTTTTTCCCTTTTGTCCAGTTTTTGTCCCAATAGGTTTTTCCGGCTTAAGGTTTTTAATGAGACAGAATCATTCAATGCACATTCATGAATACAATGAATATTCAAGGGGGAGTGTTATGAAATACATGAATGAATATTCATTATATTCAATGTACCTATTATGATACATTTGTAACTTACATACACGAATGAATATTCAATGTGCCTATTATGGTACATTTGTATCCTACAATCTCCAATGAATGGTCATCTCCCTATTCAATGTGCATATTCAATACATTGACATAAATGATATATGTATCCTTGTTTTCTTATAAATAGGAGCTTAGTTTTGGTCATTGTAAGAAAAAATTAGAACAAAAGAATAGAATGAAAGAGAAAAACATGCAGTGAAAATAAAATTTCTCCTCTGACTTTCTCTACCATTTTTGGTGTTTATCTACTTTCTCTACTTAATCTCTCTCTATTCTCTCTATTATATTCTTGCAACGCAATATTTTACAACATAACCAATACTTTGAATTTAATCAATTTATCCAACGCCCACCATGAAAAACGACGCAAAAGCATCTCAAACATCATAGAGATAGAGAGAAGGATGAAGATCAAGGAAAGTGGGACCCACAAAAGAAATTCCAAGAAAAAAGACACTAAGAGAATGCTTAAAGATGGGACTCACGATGGATAAAATGGTCATAATATTTTATTAGGGAGTGCTTTAACCAAATTATTTTTTTTTGGTCGGTTTTTAACCAAATTAGAAGTGGAAAAAGTGTGGCCCTTTAGTTATAATCTTTTCAATTTTGCTAATTTAATCCTAAATCTTTTATGCAAAATAGTCTTTCCAATCAATTTTCACCAAAAATCACCAACGTGGCAATCTAGTTATTGCCAGCTGTCCTATGTGATACACCACCATATTAGCAATTTCTAGCAAAAATTGATGAAAAATACTATATTGAAATTTTGTGCAAAGATTTAAGAGTAAATTGGTAAAATTAGAAAATGTTATGACTAAATTGGCATTCTTACAATAGGTTTTAAGACATTAGATAATTTCTTCATTAATTGAATCGTGATTCTCAATTCTCAATTCCTTAATCACTAAGTTAGTCCTTCGAATGAGGCCCTTTGTGACCCCTAAAGTCTACCTTGGACTCTATGTGAAAGCATTGATATCTCTATCAAAATTGACAAAAACGTAGTCATTACGTTAGGAAAGAGGAACGTGTCCATTACATGCCCCATTCTCTCCTCAAATTGCTTCACAACCTAACCATGTAGAGCTTCAAGATGATAGGGTTTAGGACTTGCATCAGAAATAGGTAGATTACAGACGAAACCACGTTTGACAAGTTACTTTCGAAACTATGCAGAAAACAAGCATTCTCAATTGGTTTTCTTTCAAATCAATGCTCGTTACCTACTCGAAACTTTTATACTTATCTATTTTCACTTCGAGAGTTTTTCGAATGCTCAGCCTGAGCCGTTCTAACATTACGAACGCAAAGGATGGACGGACAAAAGGAACGTTCTTGTGCGGGCATTGTCGGATTGGCGGAGGAAAGCGTGCATTAGAAGGAATTTGGCGATTACTTAGCACAACAACTCATCCATCAGACATGACGTGTGCAAGTGATCGTGTTTTGACGAATTTAAGAACATTCAACAAGCAGAGTAGATGGAAGAAATAACACCAGGGACCAGCCAGAACAGTACAAATCTCCACCGGCAACCAGGGATGCGAAGTTGACATGATATGATGAGATAAAGATGACTAAATGCAGTTGGGTGTGTCAGAAATCTGCCATTTCATTTCATTATTTTTATTATATTTTGTACATAACTTGCTAGGGATCAGCATTATCATGGTATGGTCCATCATTAACCAATTTTCTGTTACTTTTTTCCATCTAAATTTCATTATTTTTCTCTTTGGGGAAGTGGATATGCTGATTCACTTCTTGCAGCTACTCCTACCAAAGTCCCCACCTTTAAATTTCTTTTTCAGTCTTGTTATGAAGAACAGCTGCATCTGAATCGAGCTCCATGCTTCAAGCTAATGAAATGTATCAGTAACATCACCAACTGAAATAATACGAGGGCCGATCTGAGCACATGTAGAACAAACACGAAAGTTTGTGTTTGCAATCAATTGTATGTGAAAAAAACAAACTCATCGGGCGCACCTAAACATACACAGATCATTTATCTCGTTCTGTACTCCGTCTAAGCTGACCTGTTGGGTTTCCATCTCGCCGGATAGTTAATCCACGCCTTGCAAATTATTGTCTAACAAAAGTTCATGTGAATACACTAATCACAGATAAAACCTGATAGCAATAACCATTGCATCGAATGCTTATATGGGTTAGGAGTATCAGCACTGATTTTTGTGTTAAGTAGACAAGTCTCAGCACAGTAGCTACGGTCATGATTGGCAAAAGAAAAGCACAAAAAGTGCGGAGCGGGTGCAAGATCTGATCCTGAAGCTTGTAATCAATGTCGTACAGCAACAGTTCCCACGAAACTTTCTGCATTTTTGTTTCCTTTGTGATCAGCATTGGTGGGAAATTAAATTCATGCATCATACCCGTATCTAAACTAAGGCAGTGAAGATGAATCTTTGACAGTATCCCGTTCGGAATCGACTAATTAAATGAAATATTATTGTCAAGAATATAGGGATGGTGCATGTAAGGTGCAAGTCAAAGTCCACGGACGAGTCTTGCACATGAAATTTTTTTGCGCTTGATGGATCATGGGACATCAAACCTGTATTGTGTGCCAAATTCCATATATAAAAGTCAGTGGAACTTATATTCCCTCGACCTTGTATAGACATCTGCTTGTTAGGCATTCGTATTTGTTTCGTTATTTTACATTCTTTCCAAAATCGAGATATGACTAGACCTAACATGGTTGAGATGCACATACGAATTGCGTTAAAAGGTTAATCGCAGACTTCGACTTGCACCTTACATACACGATCCTTCTATTCATGAGATATTTCACATGTTCAAGAAATTTAATCAATCGATTCAGATCGGGAAACTATGAAAGGTCCATCTTAACAATGTTATGAAAATCATATCTTGTATTATTCATATTCTTTTTTATAACTAAGACATGACTAGACCTAACACAGTTGAGATGCACATGTGGATTGCGTTAGACATGACTTAGGCTTTCTCTTGATAATTTCCCAGGATGAAAGTATGGAATTTCTAATGCACGCTCCAAAGAAATGGATGACCAACGCAGTTTGGGTAGCTTTTTTGATTCGATATGGCAAAAGAGACATGTTTCTACTATTACTACTACTACTATTACTGCATGGTGACTTGGTGAGTCCATTTTGAATTTTTTGAGTGTTGAATTTCTTTCAAGTGCTTTTTCTTTTTTTGTAATTTCCTGTGCATCAATCGTGTGAAACGTTAGCTACAAGAGAAGATAAGTAAATCCTTACCTTTTTTTCTGATAATTTATTAAAAAATAATATTAAAAAATTATGCACTCATTCTATTTATTTTATTAGATGATATATGAAGTGCTTTTAGATGACATAAAAAGTGCAAATTAACAGCCTAGATGCCGCTTTTTTGTACTTCTCAATTTTATATTGGCATGGTTTTTTTTTGGGTCGAAATTTTGGCATAGTTCACTATGCAAAATTGTTCTCAATTATAATATACTAAAAAGTCACGATTCACATCTATCAGCCAAAAGTACGATTGCCTCTTTCCATCTCCCATCGCCGCTGCCATGCCTCCACCGGACGAGATCTGCTCCTTCCTCGGCTGTGGCAAAGAAAGGTCGTGATTAATGATAGATCGGAGACCCGTTTACATTGATGTCTCCCTAGACCATTCATCTGAAACCATCATTACAGATTTGGTAGCACACAGCATGAAATGAAACTAATCTGCCAAATGACAACTTGTCCTTTTTGTCATCGATTATCAGCAGAGTCAAGCACCTGTCAACGATAAAAGATCCCACACATGAGTTCTGTCGAGAGACAGAGTGCCCAAGAGCTCGCTACGAAACTATCGAAGCTTCTTGGAGAAGCACAAGAACCGATTCTAGGCCGAATTTGAAGAGCCTAGAATCCAGAACAGCAGGTCAGTAATCAAATCAACAGAAACAATCCATATGTCTAAACAATTATGTGACAATATAAATAGATATGAACGTCGATTAGGAAAAGCATGACGCAGACGGACGCGCCGACACTGATAAAGAAGAGAGTACGAGGACTTTATTGTGTGCTGAAGCTCGACCCGGACTTCAACAAAGATAAGACAAACTAATAAGTCTTCTATCTCAAGTTCTTCAAACCACTAAAGCAAATATGGAAATGCAGATACTCGGCTCCAGACACATCATCTATCCATTACTCAGACTCGACCCCATCACATAGCTCTCAATGGGATTGTTCTCATCAGATACCCCCCCCCCCCCCCGGCATAGGCCGGACAGTGCCAAAGTCACGACTGGAGCTCTCAAATTTCTGACAAGCTGGTCCAACGAAAGGCGTCCCCCATTGCAAACTGCCAACACTAGATGCCCAAACTCATCACGGTGACGACCCAGAAGAACAGAGAGCATGCCATCCACATTCCATCATTCAGATATAATAATAATCCCAACAATTAATGATCTCGGTACCCAACATATCTTGACCACGGTTACCAGAAGAAGCAGCCGCTTACAACCTGGCATTATAAAACGTCCGACTTCCTCAAGATTTCCTCCTGAGCTTCAAAGCTTGGCTTACCTGTTCAACTGACGTACGAAGAGTCACAGTCAAGACAAGAACAAACTCAAAAAAGAAAGAAATGGAACAAAGCCTGCTGTACCAAATTTGTATGAAAAATTGGTTTGCTAAGCATGTGGCGGACTCTTATTATGACTCATCTGTTTTAAATGTCCACTCGTAGTCTAGCACAACATTTGGTATATCCATTTTGTAAACTAGTCTTCATATACCTAACAGTATTCAGAACATAAAACTTCTGGATCAGAGGGAATTCAGCTATACCTAAACTCAAATCAAGAAAGGTATGTCTCTGCCTAACAATTACACAAGATAAAAAAGAAAGCCAAAAACAAGTGACTGCATTGAACAAATGCAACAACTACTAACTTGTCCTATAAATAGATAATGCTGACACAATCGACTTTAGCATGCAAAACCTAGTTTCTCAAGGCATTTGGTATTTCCCTGTATGCCAATTCATGACGCCTATTTAGTGAAGTCATTGACAAGGAATTTAATATAGCTTCTCTCAGTCATCTGGCTGCCCTTTACTAATCTGCCAAGTTTATTAACCAACCAAAGGCTAATGTAATTGGTAATTCTCATTTCTTGAGGGTTGAAAAAAAAAAAAAACACAATAATTGTGAACAAAGAAATCTCACTTGCTAAGTAGAACTTCCAATCTAAAAGCCAAGGCCATCCACACTCCAACACAAACTTAGCATTGATAGATCCGCCTAACTGGAGCTTGATATGGCAGAAGGGTCTCACCAATATCGTTCCTGACAAAAACAAATACATTATCATGTCCGCACTCCATAAGTTAGCAGATTGACCACAAACTCTAAGAGTTATTGTAAACTTAACCATACCGCAACATGCCGTCACATTGATCTCACACAAAATGATGACCTGTCCAGACTGATCCTTGGTACTGCTCTGGCAAAGGACCAAGCTGTGGGTTCCCATTAATTATTTGGTGAGGTTGCTGCATCTGTTTCGGACGCTCCACAGTCTCGTGATCATGCCAGCCTTTATGAATTTCCATTTGGTGGACTGATGGAACTTGCTTTCCTGGAAACGGGAAGCTGACTTTCCCAATTGAAGCAGCACTGCTACTAATGGGCAGTAAATTTGCAAAAGATGCATGACAGATGGAATTGTCCCCAATGCCCCCGAATGCGGAAGACATCTGATACCCATCCAACCAGCTATAATTGTCCAACATTTGGTTCTGATAGCTCAGGTCTAAACCAGAAAAGGGTCCATTGGCCTGCTTAGGAACAGCATTAAAACCAGGGGGAGGGCCAATATGTCTTAGTGGCCTAGCAACTGGTTTCTTCTTCAAACCTACAGGAGAAGGAGATGATGGCTTTGGAGCCAAAGCATCAACACTAACTCCAGAAGACATTAGAGAATTATATATGGATGAAGGAACCACAGCATCTGGAGCATTTGTCTGATTCAGAAACAAGCTGTCGCTATTAATAGCAGATTGTCTGTTCGGAAATGAATTAACAGCAGGGAAAAAGTTGACGCTGTTCTCATTGATCTCAGAATGTGCCAGATGCCCATTCTCCAGCATCCTTAGATCTTGGAAGCTATTAGACAGCAAAGTTTCTTCTGTCGACCAATTTGAAGTATGAGATTTGATAGGCTGTAGATTACCAGCAGAAATGGGGTTCCACGAAAAAGCATCTGAAGTAGTCATATGCAGAGAGTTGTCAGGAGTCGCTGACATTGAAGCAACTATAAAGGGTCGATCGCTTCCAAAGGCATTTTTCTGTGGCTCCAACATCTTAGAAGAGACCAAATTTTGAACAGCAGTATCTGTTTGCTTCTCTGCTGTTGTCGGCTTAAAAACAATCTCTTCATCCTCCTCTTCACCTTCCACATATAGCTGAGAATTCGACAGGAACTCTTCCGATTTCACAGCCGTTTGTGCTCCATTTTCTAGCAACATGTCATTTGCTGTAGGCACAGTAGAATCAGGAAGACAAATGTCCTCTGCTGACAGTTGACTCTGAACACCAATGACAAATTTCTTAGCCTTTGAGTCGTACCAAACTGTTTCATTATTGATTTTAACCCCTCCTACAAGCACTTTCCCAGCTGCAAGAGTCCTTTTAACACGAGCATTTTTTTCCTTGATCCCTTCGCTTCCAAAAGAATGCTTTCTTGAAAAGTCCAAAATGGTTTGTGCAGGAACAAGCGGCAGAAATCCTCTCAACTCAAAATCTTCCCACAAAGCAAGCCGGTTTCCAGTTTCCCCTTCTTCATATCTGCTCATGTTATCAAAGCAACTTTCATCGTCACAGTCGTCTATGGACATCGACCCGATTGACAAAAGCTTATTCATAAGAGAGACATAACGACTCCACAAATTTGATCTAACAGTTGCCTGCTTCTCATCAACATCGCCGCCTGTGGCAACCTCAGGATAAGATGCCAACCATTCCACGAAAACCAAAATGCCAGGTAAGAGGTAACTCAAAGAAGGATCACGAACTTGTTCGCATCTCTCCATCACTAGTCCCATGATTTCAAAAACTGCAGTCAATGCATTCTGAAGCAGTACAGCACGCTGAACGATTTCGGCATAACTCTGGCCTTCACTCTCTCGTTTCACATTATGAATAGTATATATAAAGATAGACACAAGCCTGAGAAAGAAAAGACCATTCTCTAAAGCATCATTTCCAAAACTCATCTCTTCTTCTGGCCCAGATGACATAAGATCACAAAAACCAGTGACAACCAAAGAGAGGACTTCGGCAAAGGTCTCCAAGCTACACCAAGAATGCCAATATAAATAGCAAATACACCATGAAAATAGCAAAAAGTATAAGAATTACTAATAAGCATTTATACCTTGTTCGAGTGAACAGAATCCCATTTAGACGGACAAAATGGATGCAAAGTGAGTTGTACGTATCGTGGGTGTTGGAGTTACTTTCTTTGAAAGTTGCAGCATCAGCAACAGTATCTTTAGAAGCAAGCTTGGCTTTCTGTCCTCTCACTTTTCCAGCAGACCGAATTGTAGAACTTTTAGCATCCCCATGCAGTAGAGAGAAACTCTGACGATTCTGACAATTCAGAACAGGTAAAAACAAAGATGTCAACTAACTTTTTCCCCAGACATGCCAACACAAGGCACCATAAATAAGTACTTGCTAAAAATAAGCAATGCCGACATAAAAACCAGACAATTTCCTAGCTTGTTAAGATAAGTGCTACAATCTCATCATACAGTTTAAGTTACATATGCAAAATGCTTATCAAATTAAGTGAAAACCTGAGAAATTTGTCACCATAACAAATAAATAAATTATAGCAATGAACATCTCCATATGCAAAATGTTTTTCAAAGTGCCATCTTTCGGTAGGCAACTATAATGACTTCATCTGGACTCCAAAACTGCAGAAGTGCATGGCCTTCCGAGTGACTAGAGAATAATGAGATTCCCCCTTAATGCACATGTTAACACCTTTCCAGCTGATAATTGGATCATTGTAGTTGTAGTATCTTTAGGCAAACTCCCCTTAAAAATTATTGCCTATGAAAACCAGATGTTCTAACCAGCTCATGAATGGTCAAAAAGTGCATTTTTTATATCCTTCTTACCTGAGACCATGATCGTTAAGGATTCTTATGATCAATTCAGCAGAGTACAATACTGAGCATGATTAAGACTGATCCCGCGTAGATCCAGGTGGAATCGTGATTCTACCCCCCAATACTAAATGTCCCACTTTAATTTGAAATTAGGCCTTTTCAACATTTCTGGAGAGTGGTGGTGCAGGAGGAGAAAGGAATGGCATCTCTCAATGCCCTAACACATATCCAAAGCCTCAATGCCCAAAAGCCATCGTGCTCTCAAAACAAGCTTTTAGGCCCATTTGAAAAGGTAGAAAAAGAAAATCAGAAGCATGCCACGAGAATAAACTTTGAGAGACGCCACTTTCTTACTCCTCCTATACTGGCACTCTCCAATAATATGACAGAGAAACCCATATCCATTTTATTTCATTTTCTTCACACCACTCTACTGAAAAGCAGCATCACCATCTCCAGTTCTTCCTCTTTGAATTTTCTCTAGAGCATCTGATTATGGGTTTGTCATATATATTGTTGTTTATCCTATATGCGGTTAGATTGTAAGTATGCTTCTTTGAGATATATCTTTGTTGGCAGTCCTTGACTTCTCTAATTAAGAGCTCTATATTTGAGCTTTGTTCCTCTTTCTAAAGGTTAATATGCAAGTAACTGACTATTTGTACATATAGTCGTCTCAAGTTGCTTAATTTGTTGCACCCTAAAATCCTTGATCAGATCTTACTTTCAATCCACGAATAACCAAGAAAACCTTAGGACCCAATCCTAACAACTTCTCAAGACTTGATACAATAAACATCAGAAAAGAAGATAAGAAATGTAACATCTATGAGATTGTTGTATCACACTACATAAATTCAATAATACGAGGAACTAAACCTACAGAAATGACATGCTAGAACGTCAAGATTTCACTGTATAATGAAAGGAATACCTTTTCGAAGGCAACAATCAAGTTGTCCCTGGCAGTAGAACATGGGTTATCCACAGCCAAACTCCGGAAATATCGGTAAACAGTCAGCAAATCGTCCCCAGAATAAGAAGCTAATATCGCAAGCTGCAAAGGAAGCGATTTGACACATACAATCATCCAGAAAGCACTATAAAGGTGAGCAATTCGCCTCAATCAAAAAGTTGTTAAATTATGCATAAAGAAAGGAAAACCTGATGATGGGGATTCCCAATAGACGGCCAAAGAGCTGCAGCTTGGAGATAGTAACTTGAAGCTGCTGCATACTCACGGGATTTTGAGTCAGGCTCTCCATACAGACCTTTGTAGCGTGCAAGGTCGCCCAAGTAAATCAAGCAACGGTGACAAGATATCAAAACCCTTTTTACATCCGCTGATTTTTTTCCATCTTTCTCGGACAAAAGTCTGCTGTCTACCTCCTCAGAGAAGAAACCAAGAGGGAGACCGTACTTTGATCTGATTTTCAAGATCAAGTCATGATAGAACCCAGTTGCTTCGGAAAGAAAAGTCTTGAAATGCAGTCTTATTTTCATTATTCGATCTGGACGAGAGGAGGGTCCTTTCCCATTGACCGATGCATTTGGATTTGCAGATGCTTGAGCGGCACTGTAGTGTGCTCTCAATTCCTCAATTTTCTTGTAATGCAATTGCCATAAAGCATGCTCGATGTTGTGTTTCTCTGAAAATGTATGATCCTCAAGAATTATTGCTTCATAGTTCTCACGCATCTGTTGCCATACATTTGGGTCAGATGGAATTCGTGCCTGGGCAGACTTCCGACGCCTGTTATCCAACTCAATGTTCTGCACAAAGGGGCATGCATCAAAATGCAAGACCACAAGTACTGTAAGCAGATATAATTAGGTAAAGAAAAGTACCTTTTCATAAAGTCGTCCTGCACGCTCCCAGGACGGAGCAGGCATATTATCCGTCTCTATGATCATTATCCATCCACATTAACACCACTCGCCTTCTTGTTTGCTTCATTGCCATGCACATCCCGAAACACATATAAGCTTAAAATGACCAAGAACAATTGATGATTAAATGTAATACAGAAACATTAATGCGGTGACACAGCTGCTTGGTGGTCGTTAAATGAGAGTGTAATAGCTAATTTGTGAGAATTTCATGCTGCACCATGAAATAGCATCATCAATTGAATGCATGAGATGTAGACACGGATTTTGCAATTCCATAAATGTATATTAAAAGCAACCAGACATTTTTCATTTGAACAAACTAACCAGAAGAGACACCAAATACCGGATGGTGACTGCGTAGACCAAGTCCGATACTCTTCAAACAGGACCAAGAAGCACAAAAAATGGCATCGCACGATTGAACAACAACTTCTCTATAATGCTACATTCGGTAGATGTGATTAGAAAGGAAAAGAACGGGTTCGAACAAGTACGGAAAAAAAGAAACAGAAAGGAAACATAAAAACTAAGTTATGATATTGTTTGGATGCAAGCAACAGAAAGGAATAGAAAATAATGAATCGTGACTATTGTGTCCTTTTGTGTATTTAAAATAACGTATAAGTGAGAAAGACGAAAGAATCATTTAATGAAAGCACCAATCCTTCTGAATCATTCCATTTTCGGACGGACACACATAAAATTAACTACACCTAATCTTTCCGAATCCTTCCCTTTTCTTTCCTTTCCGTTGCCTTCCCTCCATCCAAACAAGTAAGCATATTTAAAATCCTCTCTCTTCCTTCTCAATCTCCTCTTAACGAACATAGTGTAAACTTATAGAACGACGATAATCAGAATAGTAACAAAACCTCAACAATCGACCCACCGCTCGAATGTCGTTATACCATAATTACCGAGAAAACCAACCCAAAACCCACAGACCAACCACTAACGTCAGTTGGCAGGTTGCAATGCACCGCAACACGAGGGCCACACATCTCATCATGCAAATCACTTTCGACTTTCAGCGATCAACACAGACAGTACTGCTAAACGCATCACGTCTCGCCATCAACCCTATCGCGCGATATTCAATCAATGTCCATCTCTATCAATCAAGCAACAAAGTGAACACGCTACTATCGAAAAGCTCAGTTCCGGCAGCTGTTTCAAGAGGCGGGCGGGCGGAAGGGCGGGGGATCCAACGGCAAGCTAAACCGAACGGAGAGAAAGAACACCGGCGCCCAGGACACTACAAACCGACGGCGGCGGACACGATTTCCTCCGAGAATCCGCACGCGAAAATCGAAATAGAAAAAAAAAAAAACCACAGCAAGCGCACGCCGCGAGCGAGGGATTCCGACATCCAAAGTCAGCAGGCGCGACCGGAAATCGGAGGAGAACGGCAGGCGGCGGGGAGATCGTCGATAGTACGAACCGAAATCGAGCTTACCTGGTTCGCGGCGACGCCGGCGGGGCCGGATCGGAGGAGACGGGGAGGATCGGAGGCCCGGCGCGGCGATGAGAGAGAAAGTGGCCTAGAGAGAGAGAGAGAGAGGGGGGCGACGAATCTGGATTGCGGAACGAGAGAGGGCTTTTCTACGGTCCTCGGAGAGGGAGAGAAGACCGCCCTCCGAAGGTCTTCGTTTTATACTATTTATTTATTTAATTAATTATATTTGTCTAGAACGCAAACGTTTTATCCAATCAAAATTAAAAAAAAAAACAAAACAAAACAAAAAAGAACTCGGGGTTGTGTTACGCGAAAAAAAAAATTGTCGGGGAAAAAAAGTGATTAGATGAAGATTGGTGCCATCTAGGAAAATTAACTGAGATTATTTTAGGTTGACAAAAAAATCTGAATTTGAACTTCCAAGGCATTAGAGATATAAGGAATTGCGTTATTATTATCTTGGCTTATATTTTAATTGCGATGCTCGGGAAATTCAAAAGGAAAGGTATAAAGCAAAATGCTAGAGAACCATTTTTAAGCACGAGGATCGGACAAATGTGATTGGATTTAATCCGCCGATACCACCCATGACGGGATTCTTCGGGCGTTTTCGGTAATATGTAATACGTTATAATTCACGGGTACTAATATTGCATAAGTTTTAATGAAAATTAATAGACAAGAATTGAGGTTGAAACTACCGAATTTGTTTTCCCGTACAAGTAGACAGTTGCTCTGGATTGCAAATGCAAAATTTTCCTTGGAATCGTAATCGCATGCCGGGTTTTTTAATATTCCGTCGAAATCGCATGTCCGTTTAAATGCCCAAATTTACCAAGAAATAAAGTAAAAACAATACCACGTGGGACCATTTTTTGTAATTATCCCTAATTTGTGCAAGATAAGAACTTGTAGATGGAAATTATGAACCCTCTGCTTAAAGGACTCTTATCATGATTAACACATTTCCTACCATAAACTACCATATATACCCAAACATAAGATTCTTCTCCATAAATCAGCATACTTCCAAACATGAGACCTTGATACCATAAATTGAACAAATAGATATTTTAGGTATTTATTAGTACATTATCATAAATGGGGAATTTCACTCCACTGTGAACTATTTCACCGTGAAAAATCAAATCCCTGTATTAAGAGTTACAGAATGATGATTTTTCCATAATTGACATTACTTTATTGCATGTGAGACTATTGTACAAAGCAGAACTGAAAACTCCATTTAATAGAAATTTGGTCACCAATAAAACGATATTACTATGTGCAAGAACTTTCTACTATAATGTCACACTGTTCTACGTTACATGCTATTTTATCACGGATAGAACTCTTCGTAAAGCCGCATATATTTTCCAAAAAAATCGAGAGCTATGTCACGTACGGGTCAATTTCCAATCGAGATAATGGCATTTTGTGACTGAATGCTGTGATAGGATTAGTTGAATTTCGTCACGATCTAATCAAACTTTGTCGGATGTGATTTTTAAGCCCCGAAATAACGGTACCACTAAACTTTAAAAGGGAATAAGAAACCGACTCGGCCTTATAAAACCCGAATTTCGAATTTTGTGTCAAACTAAAACCGGCAAAAAAAGCAAATTGTTCCATCTCTCTGTTACTTCCAAAGAGAAATCCTCTCTCTTTCTCTCAATAAGAAAAGCGACAGGTTTTCGTTGTCTTCAAAACTTCTTTGCTCTCATGGTCAAACGCGTTGACTATTGTTATGCGATGTTGACTATTCAGTATTTTTTTTCCTTTTTCTTTTATTTAATTTAATTTTTAGGACCTTCGGAGGATGTTTAGGTGAATGGCCCTATTTTTTCTTTTGGTAATTCTTGTGACATGATAAGGTGATTTATGTGTATAACCGACGGAGTCGTCGCCATTCACCGGCCCACATGGTCCGTGGTCGGTCGTTACGATATTATGAAGCCAATGCGTTGGTGGCGGCCCAGACCAACCGCCAAAGATAGAAGTTTGGGGCCACCTCGGTCGAGGGCTATAACCCCAAAAGGCATTTTTACTACATTCGAGCTATCAATAAAAAAAGATTAAGCGCGTATTTTTTTAAATATTTGTTTCACCAATATTGTATCGTCAACGAAATATTTTTCACCGAAATTTATTTTTCATTTTCTATTAAGAGAAGACGGGTGTTGTGATAACAAGGAACAAATATGCTTCATTGGAATTTAATCGATGATGAAGTAGATAACACTTTGTCGAATTTAATCGACGGTAAAGTGACATGATACAGAGATACAACATTGGTATACAATCGACAATGAAGATTTAAAAAACACAACTAAGATATAGGCCGGAAGTTAATTAGCAAAAGAGATATCTAAAACTATAATTAAAGTATGAGATTTGAAAAATATTTAAATTGTGGAAACTAAAGAAAAAGATAAATCTACGAGGGCGTTGAGTCCTATGGTTGATTGACCGGATTTATAATAGGCAGTTGCAACTTTGGAATTAAAACAAAAAACAGATAACTTCCTAATGTCGGTTTACTGAACTTGCTTCAGGAGCACTTATCCAAAAGAAGTTAAACAATCCTAAATTAACGGATATGGACATAATGACCCGTCGATCTCTTCTTTGTCAATTGCTCGCCAATATCAATGACTTTGTCAACAAACTTTAATGCTCTTGTCGATAACTTCTATTGTCAATGACTTCATTGACAAGTTGTCGATCCCATTCGAATTATCAATAATTATGTTCATAATTTTGTTCTCACTGATTAGGTAGGTCACTTATCGATAATAACCAAAAGTTGATCATTTTTCGGTGCAAGTAATACTGTAATAAGAATTTTATTGATTATGCCAATTAAAGTTATTTTTAAGGCCATTGCCACGACGATAAAAAATTAAGAGAAAATGACACAAACAATTCATGAACTTTGGTTTAATATGCAATTTGATTAATGAACTTTTTACTTGTTCAATGTAGTCTATGAACTTTAACATAATGTTCAATGTGGTTCTTAAATTTTTGGTACATGTTCAATTCATTCCCTGAATTAAATGAAAATGTTCAATGTACTCATTAGGTTAAAGTTCATGGACTATTTTAAACAAATTAAAGTTAATAGATTAAATTACATATTAAACTAAAGTTCATAAACTGTTTGTGTCATTACCCCAAAAATTAATATATCGAGCCCGATTAACAACATAATACATGATTTTCAAAGTATTGATTATGCATGTCATGAGCGATATCGCGATCCGATATAATAAAAATTTTAATAATTTTTTTATTTAATTACTCGACAGGCCGTGTAAATCCAATTTTCACAAAAATCCACAACGATTAGAAGAATACCGATCATTCCGGTTGAATTGAAGCAGACGTATGGAGTGACGATGTGTTGACGTTAGGCGGTGCTTGACCCGCCGACCCTTCCCCGCCGCACACGACGACTCGCCGTTTCGGACCTTCCCACGCTCCAATGTCACGAAGACTCCGCCAATTTTTTTCTTTTCGTTATTTTTTTTAGCTCTTTTGCCCTTTCGAATTAACAACGGCTCGGATTGACCGGTGGAGAAAGCCATCGAGGGGCTCAGATCTCTCGGTGTGGGGGGGGTGGGCAACCGGTCGAGGAGGTAAGAAAGCGTCGGCGGTGGAGGGATCTGAGCGGTCGAGATTGAAGGCAGGCGACGATCCAACGGCTGAAGAGATCTCCTGCGACGATCATAGAAAGTCGCTCTCCAGACTTCTTCTATTCCTCCTCGTCTTCGTCCTCCTCCTCCTCCCATGGCCGTGCCGGATTTTCGCCTCGCTGGTGCGACTCTCGGCGAACCCTAAGCTCGCCGAACCGCGCAGGCGAATTCAGGTAAGTCGATCTCGGTTCATCTTTGCGATCGCTTCTCGATCTTCGTTTTCCGGGTTGTTCTGGCTCGAAGCTGTTCGGTTTATCAATTTGCGTCTGGGAAATCGGGGGGGAGGAGGGGGAGAGGGGCGGGGCGGGGGGGGGAAGTCTCGCGATTGTCGCCGTGGGTTTTCTGAGCTCCGCACGATGGGATCGCCTGAAATAGCTACCCGGACGAGGGTAGGCGGCGATCTCGCCTGACCGAATTTAAGGTTTGGCAATAGTGGCGGCTACGGTTATCATGCGATGATGTTTGTTGGCCGTTGGTTTGTGTCCGAATTAAAGTTATCTGGTAGGTGTTCGAAGCTGCAGGCGAGCTGTGGAATTTGTGTCCGAACCTTGTGCATATGATTGTTGGTGATAGTCCATGTTGCAGCATGAAATTATGTTGAATTAGCAGTTTAAGCTGCATTTAGCCCCACCAAACAGCTGCGACGCTGCATTACTGTTTCTGTATTGCCTTTAAATCGTCAAATATTCTCGGTCATTTTGAACTCATGTGTTTTTTTTTTTTTTTTGTGAATTTGCATGGCACTGCAGCAAACAAGAAGGCGAACAGTGTTGATGTTTGATGGATAATGATCGTACAGATGGATAGCACGCCTTCTCCATCCTGGGAGCGTGCACGTCGTCTTTATGAAAAGGTTTTCTTCTTCACCTACTTCTTTGAGTGGTCTATTGCTCGTGTTGCCACATATTGACACATGCTCTTGGTGCAGAACATTGAGTTGGATAATAGGCGTCGTAAGTCTGCCCAGGCACGAGTTCCATCTGACCCGAATATATGGCAACAGATGCGTGAGAACTATGAAAAGATAATCCTCGAGGATCATTCATTTTCTGAGAAGCACAATATCGAGCATGCTCTGTGGCAATTGCATTACAAGAAAATTGAGGAATTGAGAGCTCACTATACTGCTACTCAAGCATCGGCTAATTCAAATGCATCGCCGAATGGGAAAGGACCGTCCACTCGACCGGACCGAATAACAAAAATAAGACTGCAGTTTAAGACTTTTCTCTCCGAAGCAACCGGGTTCTATCATGATCTGATCTTAAAAATCAGATCAAAGTACGGTCTGCCTCTTGGTTACTTCACTGAGGATGCAGACAATGGACTTTTGTATGAGAAAGATGGAAAAAAATCTGCTGATGTGAAAAAAGTTTTAATATCCTGTCACCGTTGCTTGATTTATTTGGGTGACCTTGCACGTTACAAAGGTCTGTATGGAGAACCGGACTCGAAAGCTCGTGAGTTTGCAGCAGCTTCCAGTTACTATCTCCAAGCTGCATCTCTTTGGCCGTCTGTTGGGAACCCCCATCATCAGGTTTTTTTAATCAATTACCCAACAAAACTTTGAGAGGGCTGAATTGCTAGACTTTCTAGTGCTGTCTGGATGTTCATACGTAACAAATTTCTTTCTCTGCAGCTTGCTATATTAGCTTCTTATTCTGGGGACGATTTGGTAACTATTTACCGATATTTCCGGAGTTTGGCCGTGGATAGCCCATGTTCGACAGCAAGGGACAACTTGATTGTTGCCTTCGAAAAGGTATTCCTTAAGATAAATGCATCCCTTACATGCTACAAAAGTAATTCTGCAGGTTTAATTTCTCAAATTATTTAGTTTATGTCGTGGGTTTGATATCTCAACTTATTGAGTTCATGTCGTGCCAGTCTAAGAGATGTTACATATCCTGTCTTCTTTTCTGATGTTTACGTTATCACATCATGAGAGAGGTTATTTATGATCTGGATCCCTGGTAAGTTATGGTTTTATTCATGGATGGTTAGTAGGATCTGATCAAGGATCATAGGGTGCTACAAACTAAGCGACTTGTGATGCTTATTCAGACAGAGAGCGAATTATCTGCATACTAACCTTAAGAAAAGAGAAAGGAGGCTTAAAAATTAGAGCTCAATATTTAAGAGAAGTTGAGCTGCATACAAGAAAGACATCTTAAAGAGTTACGCATACAACTGAATGGGCATTAAAGATGAACAAACATCTATATCTATAATACAGCATATTGACACGACAAACAGTAAGCGGCTGCACTAGAGAAAGGAAGAAAGTATTCAAAGAGGAAGAACTGGAGATGGTGATGTTGATCAATAAGTGGTGTGATAAGAAACAGAACAACATAGAAATGGACTAAACTAGGGGTGTAAGTGAGTCAAGGTACTTGTGAGCTACTCAGATTTTGACTCGCAATTTACTCAATACTTGGCTCAATTCTTTCAGGTTCGAGTTCAGTTCAAGGAGTTTTGAGTACTTTCTTGAGTCATTTTGAACTTGGAAATGCTTGAATCAAATATTTTGCAGGCCTAATTGAATAAGTGTATTTTTATCTATCTCGAACTGTACATATTTATAAACGTAAATAGATGCGTAAGATTATTTATTTTTCAATCACATTGTATTTACAGAATTCAAAAGGCTCAAGTTTGAAAAATTGAGCCCAAATCAAGTTGGAGCCTTGAACTTTGGAGTCCGTATGAGCTCGAGTATTGAACTGTTTTGACTCAACTTTACTCGATTACCCCCCCTATATTGGACTGTCAGATTATTGGCGATTGTGGTGCAGGAGAAAGAAATGGCATCGCTCAAGTTTTATTCTTGTGGCTCTATTCTGCTTTTCTTTTTTTAGGTGTGTCAAATGGACCTAGAATATTTTCCCAAGACCCGAGACTTTAGACCCAAATTAGACGTTATAGCCTGGTCTGTCATACTTTTGGATAGTGGCGATACGGCATCCCTCTAGATCTACTCCCGTGGCTTTCTTCTGCTTTTCTTTCTGTTATTGACAAATGGGCCCTAAAGCTTTTTCTGAGAATATGACGTGTGACAGTTCTGAGACTTTGGACCTTATTTAGGTATTTTGTGGTTGAAAAGCCTAGATTTAAAAGAAAAATTCTGAGACTTTAGACCTTAGTTAGGTATTTTGTGGTTGAAAAGCCTAGATTTAAAAGAAAAGTTCTGAGACTTTAGACCTTATGTTTATTCTTTTTTTTTTTTGGGGGGGGGGTGTTAGTGTAATGGGTCAACGGTTGACTGCATTTTCTCTTAATTTGAAAAAAAAGCCTGTATAGATATGGTCAACTGTATGATAAAGATTGTATTGCTTAGATGAATTTGCTAGGAAATTATTTGTTAATTAATATCGGCATACTAAGTTTTCGTGAGAACTGATTCATGGAGCTTTGTGTTGGTGTATATATGGAAATTTGGAAATAGTTACTTTGACATTCGTGTTTTTTCCTGTTTTGGAATTGTCAGAATCGTCAGAGTTACTCTCAACTTCATGGAGATGCTACTAAAACTTCTACGGTGCGGTCTGCTGGAAAAGGAAGGGGACAGCAAGCCAAGGTTGGATCTAAAGATACTGTTGCTGAAGCTGCAACTTTCAACGAAAGTAAAGCCAACAGCCATGATACCTACAAATCACTTTGTATCCACTTTGTGCGACTAAATGGGATTCTGTTCACTCGAACAAGGTAAATGCTAATTAGCGATTCTTATGCTTTTTACTATTTACATGTTGTGTTTGCTGTTTATTGTGGCATTTGTGATGTAGCTTGGAGACCTTTGCGGAAGTCCTTTCTTTGGTTGTCACTGGTTTATGTGATCTTCTGTCTTCCGGGCCAGAAGAGGAGATGAATTTTGGAAAAGATGCTTTCGAGAATGGACTTTTCTTTGTCAGAATCGTGGCTATTCTTATATTTACCATTCATAATGTGAAACGCGAGAGCGAAGGCCAGACTTATGCAGAACTAGTTCAGCGTGCTGTGCTGCTTCAAAATGCATTCACTGCAGTTTTTGAGATCATGGGGCATGTCATGGAGAGATGTGAACAAGTTCATGATCCTTCCTTGAGTTACCTCTTACCTGGCATTTTGGTTTTTGTAGAATGGTTGGCATCTTATCCTGACGTTGCCACAGGTGGCGACGAGGATGAGAAGCAGGCAACTGCTAGATCAAATTTCTGGAGTTATTATGTCTCTCTTATGAATAAGCTCTTGTCAATGGGGTCGATGTCCATAGATGACTTTGAAGATGAAAGTTGTTTTGGTAACATGAGCAAATATGAAGAAGGAGAAACTGGAAACCGGCTTGCTTTGTGGGAAGATTTGGAGTTAAGAGGATTTCTGCCTCTTGTTCCTGCACAAACCATTTTAGATTTTACAAGGAAGCATTCTTTTGGAAGAGAAGGACACAAGGAAAAAAGTGCTCGCATGAAAAGAACTCTTGCTGCAGGGAAAGTGCTTGTTGGTGTGGTTAAAATCAATGACAAAACAGTTTTGTATGACTCGAAGGCAAAGAAATTTGTTATTGGTGTCGAGTCTCAAATGTCAGGAGAAGACCTCATTCCTCCCATTTCTGATGTTCCTAAGACAAATGATCTGGTGCTAGAAAATGGAGGACATACTTCTGTAAAATTTGAGGAACCTCTCTCGAATTCTCAGCTATATGTGGAAGGGGAAGAAGAGGATGAAGAGATTGTTTTTCAGCCTACACCAATAGAGAAGCAAACGGATACTGCTGTTCAAAATTTCGTTCCTTTGGGGATGTTGGAGCCCCGTAAGACTGACTTGGGAACTCATCAACCCTTGTCAATTGCTTCTACATCGGCACCTCTTGATAATTTTCTTCATGTGACTACTTCAGATGCTTTTTCATGGAACCCCATCCCTGCTGGTAATCTGCGACCTATCAATTCACATACTTCAAATTGGTTGACGGAAGAAACTTTATTGTCCAATAGCTTCAAAGATCTAAGGATGCAAGGGAATGGGTATCTTGCACAACCTGAGATCAAAGAGCGCACTGTCAACTTTTTTCCTGCGGCCCATTCAGTTTCCATCAAACAGCCTGCTGTTAATAGCAATGGTTTTTTTCTGAATCAGGCAAATGCTCCAGAAGCTGTGGTTCCTTCATCCGGATATAATGCTGCCAATTCTTTGGGAGTGAGTGTTGATGCTTTGACTGTGAAACCATCATCTGCTTTTCCTGTAGGTTTGAAGAAGAATCCCGTTGCTCGGCCCCACAGACATCTTGGTCCTCCCCCCGGTTTTAATGCTGTTCCTAAGCAAACCCATGGACCCATATCGGGTTTAGACTTGACTGGTCAGAATCAAATGTTGGATGACTATAGCTGGTTGGATGGGTATCAGATATCTTCAGCTATCAAGGGCATCGGGAATAATTCCATAAGTTATCCATCTCATCCAAACGCCCCACAGATAACTAGCAGTGCTGCTTCAATTGGGACAGTCAGCTTCCCATTTCCTGGAAAGCAGGTCCCTACACCCCAACAAATGGAATTTCAGAAAGGCTGGCAAGATTATGAGAGTTTGGAGCTTCTAAACCTACAACATGAGAAGCAGATGCAGCAACCTCAGCAAATAATTGACGGGAACCCACATCTTGGTCCTTTGCCAGAGCAGTACCGAGGATCATGGACAGGTCGTCATCTTGTGTGAGGTCAATGTGACAGCATCTTGTGGTATGATGAAGCTTTCATTAACCGTTGGAGTTTGTTGTCGATCTGCTAAACTTACTTAGAGCTAACCTGATAATTTCTTCTTCTTATCAGGAATGATATTGGTGAATACCCTCACCCTTCTTCTGCCCTATTAAACTCCAGTTAGGCGGACCTGTCAATGCTAAGTTTGTGTTGGAGAATGGGTGGCTTTGGCTTTTAGATGGGAAGTTGTACTTAGCAAGTGAGATTTCTTTCTCCCAAATTATTTTGCTTCCCCACATTCTAACAAACCACCCCCCCTCCCCCCCACATATAGATATATAATTGTAACAATAAAAATCTGAGACAGATAGGGGGAAATAGTTTTTTGGTTTAATCTTAGGCAATATCTGTGACAGGCCATATCAGTTTTCTGAACGATCAACTATACTAACCGGATATTGTGAATTGACGTCCAAGGAAAAACTAAATGCCATGGGAAACAAGGTTTTGCATGCTGAGTGGATGATGCCGGCATGGTTTATCCACAGGACAAATTAGAACTTGTTGCATTTGTTTTACACAGTTGCTTGGCCAGAGCATTCTTTTTCCTGTCTTTTCTTATGGCTAGACAAAGAGGTGGCTTTCTTGATTTAATGTATTGCATGCCTTTTATTCATTAGAAGGTCTACTAAGACTTCTTCCCACAATTGGTACATTAATAGCTGTGATGGACTGCCTGTGGCCTTTGAAACTAACGAGTCATATTCAATAACCAACGAGTTTGCCACATGTCTTGTGCTTTGTTTGGAAAGCTAAAGGAAGGTGGAGGAATGAAGATTATGGGGAAAATTTTTAAATCTCCTCCTCTACCTATAAAAAATTTTAGGAACTTTTGAAATTTTCAACACAGATTTTCAGTCCTCCCTTTTCTCTAGCTTTCCAAACTGAGCATTAGTGTATCAATTTTGTGGACCAATCTTAGTATAGCAAGCATTGTTCCCTTTTTCTTTGTTTGAGTTTGTTCTCTTCTTGACTTGGACTGCTCTTGTATCAGTTGAACAGTAAACCAAGCTTTGAAGCAGAAGTTGATCTTGAGGAAGTTGGACTTATTTAAAATGCCAGGTTTTATGCGGTGCATCTTCTGGTAATCATGGTGAAGATATGTTGGATAGCGAGATCATCAGTTGTTGGGGCTTCTTATATAATCTAAAGAGTCAATGGAGTATGGATGGGGTGCCCGCTGTTCGACTACATTGTCATGACGGCTTCTGTCCGATGGAATGTGATGAGTTTTGCCATCTCTCTGGTGTTGTCAGCTTCCAACGTGGGATGCATTATATTGGATCGGCCTATCAGAAACTAGAGAGCTTCAGTTACGACTTTGGTTCTGGTCTATGACGATGCTATTTGATGAGGATAATCCCATGAAGAGTGATGTGATGTGGTCAAGTCTGAGCCAATTGATGTGTCTGGAACCGAGTATGTGCAGTTCCATATGCTTTAGCGGTCTGAAGAATGAGATAGAAGACTTTAAGTTATCGCATAAGTTGAAGTCAGCTTGAGCTTCAACGCAATAAAGTAATGGTACTTTCCTCTTTCTAGCGTCGGCCCGTGTCTTCTCTTTGGTGACATCCGGTAAAATATCGTCGGGCCATTGTTGCGTCAGCGTCATGCTTTTCTATGGATATTGTTGTCATAGATTTGGTTTGACATGAACTTTCTTTTGTTGAAGTCAATACTCTGATGGTCTACCCTTTAGATTCCTATTTGGTCTGGGAACAGGTCTCGTGCTTCTCAATGTGTTGTTAGTGCGTACACCGTGCTACGATGGTTTTTAGCCCGTTCTCCAATTTTCTCTAGTTTCGGTGAGTAACACTGGCTTGCGATAAATTGTCCTAAACCGTTATATATCGTCATGTGGTCTTATAGACCTATCACATGTATAAGTTTCGGTGCCTTGGTCAGCCCGAGTTCGTCGATGTTTTCCTCAATCTTCTGCGACCGACGGCATAGATGGTCTCGTTGGATGGCGGTGTTAAGGTCGCCTTAATCGAATAGAGTCCTCTTATACGTGGCTTGGCATGGGTCGGAATGGACGTAAAATGAATGTGAACACATTGAAGTCGGGTGATACGACTATGAGTCAGACATTGAGTCTATATAAGTTGAACTGTCTTATATTGGATAAGGACAAGCCTCTGACTTGATTCTTAAAGTTAAGACTCCTCCTCAAATGGTTATTATGGAAATATTTATGAGGTTCTGGTGGGTCGGTCGATATTGGTTCATTAGAATTAATTGGACCAATAATTACTGCTTTTTGACTTGACTATATTTTGTCTCTGGTAGCAGCTTCAAGATAAGTGGGGGTGGAGAAGGAAAGAAATCCAAGAGGTGTCTTAAAAGTTGACCCGAGAGAAATTTTTTATATTTGGTCTTGGATTTTATAAATGGTGGACTAGATTAACAGTGTAGCGATTGATTATCTATGAGAGTTCGTTTTGTAAAAATGATCGTTTAAAATAATTAATCCGTAAAAAATATTTTCATTATCGATAAAAATTTATGTCTAAATATTTTCGTGAATGTTGAAAATATTTATCATTCATTCTTCATTACGAGCGATCATTTTTACAAACGTATTTTTTAAATTATTCATTTTTCGCGAAATAAGTGTGCCTTTACTTTGAACCGGCTATGCAATGTTTCATGTGCATCGAAAGGATAGGACCTCCAAATGTGTGCTGCTGTGATTGAACTTGAATGGGCAGTGGAATTATTTGAGTGCTAATTTTTGTTATATTAGTGTGGACCCGGAAAATTTTTAGTTGCGCATGATGTATGTAGACTTAATTATATGTGATCCATCGAATCATCCAGACCCACTTTTGGAACTCACGTGATCCGACGACGATTTAGATTGCTCCCGATGCTGTGTAATAAAGTCTCCTGTGGACCCATGTGATAGAGCGTTTACTGGTATTTTGTACATGTTTTGTTTTTTTTTTCTGTTGGCATATTTGATCCCTAACCGAGGTGGTGTATTACTTACTCGATTAGTGAACCACTCAGTCAAATATTGAGGCTACTTCACTTCTAGTATTGCCGGCTTATTTAGAGTGGGGAGAATAGAAATGATGGGGATCCTAAGATTAAGGTACATGACAACACCTCAATGGATTTACTTACTTATTTTGAGAATTCTAACTATATTGTAAATAAGTTTTATTTCATTCAAGGGAGAAATTATCTAATCGATACTAGACATATTGAATAGGCGCCGATTCAATCGTAAACTTACAAATTTTGTCAATTTAGTTATGAACCTCTACGTGAAATTTCAATATAGTCATTTCAGCCATTTTTTTCGGAAATTGCTGATTTGCGGTGTGTCACGTAGGACGGCTAGCGATGTGATGTGTCACTGATCGTCATGTCAATTAGAAATATTTGGTCATTTTTTGGTTTCAACACTAAAATTATAATATTATGATATCGATTATAATTAATCGAAGATATGCACAATCAAGGGAGATATGTGTATATACACATTTCTGAGAGTTATGGAGAATCAAATAAGATATGGAAAATCTCTTAGATATATGTCTCTAACATCTTGGAGAAATCAATTGTAGTTTGAAGAACAAAAAAAAATGCCTAGGTAGATTGTCGAAATGGCTTAGTGTGCTGAAAAGAGAACTTCTTGATTCGTGCAAGCTACACAACAAAAAGCTAACGTAACTCTTATGTGTTGTCGTGGCTTCTATGCAAGTTATACGACAACATAATGTTGTGACGGATGTTAGTCATAATTGAAAGGGAGAATGACACGAGATGCGATTTGTGATTCAAGCATGCTCCAGGTGTGCAATCGGGTGCAATATGCATGCAAAATTTCCCAAAACTTGCTTCGCTCTATTAACAAGATAAGAATATGCATAAGAGAGAATTGGATGACTTTTTATATTTTGGTGTTTTATAATAAAAGTACATGAGCCTATATAAGATGATTATTTATGATAATAAAACATTTTGATATCAATTATAATCAATATGGATAAATACAATCAAAAGAGATTTATGTACAATGCTAAAAGTTATGGATAATCAAAGAGAATGCCGAAAATCTCCTAAATATATATTTCTAACACCCTCCAAATTTTAGTTTCCATTTGTGTAGAAACTTTTGTACTTTTTACCTTAATGAACTATCTTGCTTAAAGGAAAGGGAGGAATATTTCAAGATCTTCTTAATTTTTTTGTAAACAAGTGGATGGAAGTATTTTAAAATTGCTTACAAAATTGTTTTTATCTCTTGTCATTCCCCTACTTAGAAACAAAGCATAGAAAGATATTTAAGGAGGAAATGCTTTCTTTCATCTTATTTGAAGGGCACTTGTGACATTCCTAAATTAACTCACTCGAGATATTTTCTGCATTGTCTGTGCTACATTAAGTCTTACGGTTTTGTTAGCTCCCCCTAAGCACACATAGCATTAGAGTTCTAATACTAAACTTGCTATTACGTCAAAAAGTGTCTTTGTGAGTCAAATTCAATTTTCACACACACACACACACACAGCAGGCATATGTTCTCCTCTTGTTCGGTGTGTGGTTCGGTTCATTCTAACCCCTTTCGCCATCCTAAAAGCTTGCCAGAAATCGCTCATTATTTGAGCTGTAATGCCTCAAAAAGTCACGTGCGACATGTATCTGATCCTAATTATAACTTGTAGTTATTATTAGCATACGGGAGCACAAAAAAAAATGTTCACAACATCCCATAGAAGAAATGACATGGGTTTAATTAATGTACATATGTTTTATCTTTTATAAAATATTAGTAGTTACTATCTTTATACAATGGCCAAGCAAAGACAAGTACAATACATAAGTCCTAAAAAGAGTCAGGGTCACCTATTACTAACATACCACTCCTACGCCCAAAAACTTGCACATACAAAGGTCAAGTTATTCGCTATAGATCTACAACTTTGATATCGATACATCATCGTCACCAACAAAACCCCTCAAAAGTCCAACTAGCTTATCATCAATATTCTAGTACCAAACAACAAATCAACGCGGAATCCACTCTTTTAAGCCCCATATTGACCCACATGATGGAAATACACTTAGTATATACTATTGTTGATTCAGGTATAAGCACATCTTAGTATTCATAATCAAAATACATGGTAACTCCAAACCACAATAATAGAGGGTGATTTGTCCTACAAATCAAAAAAATAAAAGAATGAGCCAAAGCTTAGTAAATGAAATCTGAAAGTCTAAGGTAGGATATCCTCTTGCCACTTCAGTTGATAACAACAAACAACATGAATTCAAGACAAGTACAAAAATCACTGTGTATGACAAATGCAAAAGCAAATGCTTTATTTTTCCTATTATGATATGCCAATGAAAACCATTAATAACATTGCACAAGATGGTTCACTCAAATGCAAGAGGATAGCCTAACATACAATGATGCACGATTATCACCAACTAGTTTATTAATGGACATGTGTGAACATAGACATGCATCATATTCATTATTTCATATTATCCCGAACACTCTTAGGGCATCACAACATATGGGGGCTCTCAACTCCTAGGCATCCTAATAGACAGGATATCTCGACTCCCAAGGCTCTCAAATACTTATGGGGCATCTCAACTCTAAAGCATCGTTATCACCAATATGTAGGGTTTCTCAAGTGCTAAAAACGCAGCGGAATTGATAAGTCGAAACCCTAGACAGAATCCATGCGTATATTGAAATCTAAATAAAAGTTCGACATGTACCTTTTCGCAGATCGAAGGTAAATTGATAATCGATTGTGTCTGGATTAGTACCCCAAGTGTTGTGCCTCTACCAGTATCCACACACACGAACGAAAGTCCCCAACGATCCATGTACTAGTTAAAGATCTTGGACTTCTTTTTCCTGATCGCCTTTGATCTTCAAGACTCTCTCAAAAATCTCTAGACAGAGAACGATTCTCTTCGTATTCTCTTAGAGGCGTTTTTCTTAGGGTTCTTTTTCACCCACACACTATATATATATACACACCTCATTATCTACGCGAATTAAAAGAAGTGGGGCCAGGCGATTTGGGCCTGCCAAACTATCCACCTTCAATTGTATGTTTAATCGTTATCTCATAACATGCACGACCGTGTAGATAAGTTGAATAGGAGAATAAATTAAAATCTACTTCTTATTTTAAGTAGATCCCGACTCACAGAAAATATTAACTCAGTTCGTTATTGTGTGTGACCCTGTAGGTTTACTAAATATTAGCAGTGTGTTAAAAACCCCTTTTGACCCACAAGTCATAAGCGGTCTCTAGCAAGACATTATGACTATCTAAGTACAGTGAAGGTCAGTTTTCCGACACAACCTAATACATAACTATTATTAGAGTATCAATCATGATTGATTCCTAGGGCAGACCACTAACACAATATAGGGGCAACGGAACAATTTAACACAATACAATTCATATTTAATCATATAGTAGTAGTGCACATGATAACATTACAATCATATAATCTTCCTTGCATCAACAACAAAATCAACACTATTTTTCAATAATCAACATCTAGTACACAACATCTTTTCATGCAAATTATTTTTGATATACAATTACCTTAACATTTTAGTAATCACATCGCGGATAATGATAATGACATACTTACCTCCTTTCATTCTCATCATACCTTTTATTGATCACATACATGGGTAATGATAATGACATGTTTTACTTCTTTCATTTCTCACGCAAACAACAATTATATGCACTTCAACACATATACCCTCATTTTATTCTCATCATGCTATTCTCAATGTAATAAAAGGCTTTAGTCAAGCAATCCTGTCAACATCAGTAAATGTTCAAAATCAATTATTGGGTAAAATTAACAAATGTGTATAATTGACAAGTGAGTATAATCGAAAGTTGGATATAATTGGCAATTGGGTATCACCAACAAGGGGAGAAGAACACTAGAAGTGCCAAAACTTGTGTACAGCGCTCACTTTAGTGCCAAAAGTTTGTTTCGGATCACTTAAGTGCTAAAATCGGAGAAAAACGATCACTTAAGTGTTAACGGCGAGAAATTCCTGGCAAATTAATACGTGGCTTTTTTAATTAAAATTTTAATCTACATGGCATTTTCACATGTATATTTTGAATTTATGAGCCTTACGTGACATTTCCACGTGTAAATTTAGAATTTTTAATTGTTTTTTTATATTTTTTTCCTTCTTTTTTTTTTTTTTTTGTTCTTCTTCTTCGTTTGGCCGGTGACCGGACACCGGCCACCGGCCATGGCCGGCCGCCTGGCCTTGCCAGGGGTCGCCTTCCCTCGGGCGACCACCGGCGAGGCCGCCGTGGCCTGGGCGAGAGCCGGCCTCGCCTTGCCTGCCAGGTGGCCGGCCATGGGCACGCCCTTGCCCAGGCGAGGCGAGGCCGACCCTCGCCAGATCCGGCAAGGCCGGCCCTCGCCCAAGCCACGGCGGCCTCGTCTAGGGTCGCCTTCCCCCAGGCGACCGCCGAAGAGGCCACTGTGGCCTAGGCGAGGGCCGGCCTCGCCTCGCCTGGGCACGCCCTTGCCCAGCGACGGCAAGGCCGGCCTCGCCAGATCCGGTGGGGCCGGCCCTCGCCCAGGCCACGGTGGCCTCGTCGAGGGTCGCCTTCCCCCGGGCGACTGTCGGCAAGGTCGGCCTTGCCAGATCCGGCCGGGCCGGTCCTCGCTCAGGCCACGGCGGCCTCGTCGGGGGTCGCCTTCCCCCGAGCGACTGCCGGAGAGGCCGCTGTGGCCTGGGCAAGGGCCGGCCTCGCCTGGGCACGCCCTTGCCCAGCGACGGTGAGGCCGGCCTCGTCAGATCCGGCAGGACCGGCCCTCGCCCAGGCCACGGCGGCCTCGTCGGGGGTCGCCTTCCCCTAGGCGACTGCCGGCGAGGCCGCCGTGGCCTGGGCAAGGGCCGGCCCCGCCGGATTTGGCGAGGGCCGGCCTCGCCTCACTTGGGCACGCCCTTGTCCAGCGATGGCGAGGCCGGCCCTCACCTATGCGACGGTGGCCTCGTTAGGGGTCGCCTTCCCCCGGGCGACCGCTGGTGGGGCCGGCCCTTGCCCAGGCCACGGCGGCCTCGCCGACGGTTGCCTTCGCCGACCTTGCAGTTGCCAAACCCAACGATGGCGAGGTCGACCTCACCGTCGCCAAACCCAGCAATGGCGAGGACAGCCTCGCCGTCGCTGAAGCCAGGCGGCCGGCCGGTTGCCGGCCTCCGGTCACCGGCGGTGACCAAAGTAGAAGAAGAAAGAAAAAGAAAAAAGAAAGAAAGAAAAAAAATTCAAAAAAAATATTTAAAAAATCCAAGTGTACATGCTAAACTACGTCGTTTTGATGTGTACATGATGACTCAACCTTCGGCGAGCCACATCGGCTTAAAAAATTAATAAAAAAATGCCACGTCGGATTTCCGGCCAAATTGACCAGAGTTGATACTTAAGTGACCGTTTTTCAAAAATTTTGGCACTAAAATGATCCAAAAGAAACTTTTGGCACTAAAGTGAGTGCTGTACACAAATTTCCAACAAGTGTATATAATAGGCAAGTGGGTATAGCTAACAAGTGGTTATAATCGACCAATGGGTACAATCGACAAGTATGTATAATCGACAAGTGATCAAAATTATGTAAAAAAATAAAAACACACGGCCACATTTGGTTTACTTGATGAAGATTTTTTATAACTTACTAAGAGATTAAGACAAATAAACAATGTTAAAGTAATGATGACCTTGGGTAAAAAAAACTAGGTGTAAAGAGAGAGCTTAATATGAATAGCTAAGATGAGATATTTTGATTGGAAAAAGAGAGAGCCTCATCGGCCAAATAAAATGCATAAATGATGATTTAAGCTTATCAAGAGCGTTAATAAGTTAAAAGAGATGATGTAATACATTATATCATTGTTAGGCTAAGTTCAATGTCACAAACTAAGAGCGAGTGGGTTAAACTATTTGGTGGAGAATGAAGAGATGTGTTAAAGTAGAAGAACTATGAATGGCATAATCATGTGATTTTAAAGTATATATTTATCAAGAAAATCATTCGTTCTAAACATTGATAAATAAATAAAATATTTGAACCACTAAAACATACCGTGAAATTACCAAACACCATGAGAATCACAACTCGGTGAATTTTAAAACTTGAAAACCTGAAAACCATCCGATACATATTTCGGAATGTATCGATCCCCGTCAAGAGGTATTAAGGTGGTAAGTTAATCACCGTCACTCTACACAATCAACGTATACGTCAACATATATCAATTTAATCCTAAAGCATAGTATTTCGAGTGACTATGGATGCAAAAGATCAACCTTCGATTCCGCGTGTTACAAGCTTAGCGGCTCACTTGATATTCCATACATGCCATCCAAAAATTGAAGCTAATTAATACTTAACTTTATATCCTAAATATTATTATTGAACATAGAAAATTTCAGATGTCCCACGTTCCCTTTGGTCCCAGCGACCACTCTCCGCCCTTATTAGACTGGGTTGTTGCAAACCCACTATTTTCATGCGAACTACATAGCTACTGGAGTGGGTCTCACTCTGATACCATATCGTAACATCCTTAGACTAACTGACTCGAGGTATTGTTTGCTTTCCGCTTTAATCTGTCCTGAGTCTCACGGTTTTGTCATTTTAGTGAATATATGGACACTTTCCCAAGAAGTCACCCATCCTTATAATGCTCCCACCTGAGCACGCTTAATATTGGAGTCTCAATGCAAAAGCTTGCTGTTATGTAAAAAGGCGCTTCCATGAGTTAATTTAATTTTCACACATATATCCCAAGTATCCCAAGCATGCCTTCCTCTTATTCAGTATGCAATTGGTTCATTCCTAGCTTGCCATGCTAGGGGTTGCTCCTTGTTTGGGCTAGTGACCGCTCCATGTTTGGGCTAACGACCGCTCCCTGCTCTCGTCAGACCGGGTCGTTACAGCATTGTTTCGGGGAATTTGATTGAAAAAGGCTATACCCAAGTATATCGATTTGGTATTAAATGTGGTATGGGTGTATCATTTTGAGATTTTTTATGTTAGCAAAAACTAGTTTGAAGTAAAAGTGGGGTATAACAATTTGAGAGATTTTGTAACAAAAAAATTAATTTGCACTAAATGTGGCACAAGTGTACCAGTTTTAGGTCTTTGATGGTATAAATTCAAAAAAAATACTTATTCTCTTTTTCCTAATATATAAGGAGAAAAAAAGAAAAATTTGGATGACTAATGGTCATTATATTCTTCAGAACGTAATGCCTTTAATGAGCTGGACTTCTTTATCATGACTTTCTCTCCCCGTCTTCAAGAGAAAGTATTATCTTCTCATACTCTTCACTCTCATAAGAATATGTAGAAGAGAGAGTTGTATAAGTGGTCCAGATTTGAGTCTGAATAGGATAACAAATTATTCTATCCAGTGTTTGGTGATGTTTTCCGGACCAGATAAATTCGGATACATCCGGATAAAATGCCGGATATCAAATCCAACCTAGAAGTGGGATAAGACCGAATTGGATATAAAATTTAAAAATAACTAAAAATTCATATTTTTTTTGGTAAGGTCCTAAAAATACATATTTTATCTTTTAACAAAGTGATAAAGTGACGTTTCGCATATTGCTTACATGGACCATCACCAAAATTACTGATCATCGTCACTTCCGACCATTGCATGATTGCTGTCACCTCCAACCATGATGGTCATCACCGTTGGAAGGGGTCTAAAGATGATCATTGTGCCGGGTTTGCATAAATCATCCTTTCTACCTCAATCGCATACGTCCTTCATGTCACGAGCCGGTTGTTCACCTGCTGGTTGACAACGAACGGCTAGCACATCATCAACTTCTCTATGACCACGCTCGTAAGCGTTGAGTTCCACCTGCTCATGGTGCGTAACCTCCTCCTGCGGACCCATCCCATGACGCACGCCTTCTCCGATGTTGCCTCTCTTAGTAGCTTCTTTCGATAGTACAGTCTGGCCGTATGACCCACTAGACATGCCTCTCACTCTACACGAGGCCGTCCCAAAATTACATGAACTTGTGTCAGTTGAGAAATGACATGCTCTCAAGGTTGACTTCCCAGAGACGTGATCAAGAGGTTTGAGTCTCATGTACATGAGGAGGAGAGGGAGCAAAGTCAGAGATGGGATTTTCAAAATTTTTTTTAAAGATTTTCAAAGATTTTCAATCTTATCTTCGGTTGCGGATTCTCGAAAATTTTCAAAGATTGTTTTCAAATATTCCAAATCCTATCTTAGATTGTATCAAACGTATGATAGGATATTTTTACAATATGAGGATATAAGGACTTTAAATCCCCCTTTATCCTATTTTATTTCAATATGAATCCAGACAACCAAACGCGGCCTTATATATTTCTGTGTATTATGATTAAGACACAAGACCTTATTTATAGGCTTTATAAGATAACTATTTATGGTAATAACATGATATGATATCAATTAGGGTTAATATTATGAAAAATCCCAAACTAATACATCTGTGACAATTTTACCTCAAACTAATTTTTTTATCACAAAAAATCCCAAACTGGTACACCTGCGATAAATTTATCCCAAACTAATGTTTTGACCACCAAAAATCCCATTAATGACAAATTTATCCTCCATTAGGTTCTATTAAATTGAATTAATACCACAAAAAATCATAAACTAGTACGTTATGACAAACGGAGGACAAAACATAAAATTGGTACATCCGTCAATTTCCACATGTCATTTAACAAAACAATTGCACGGTAAAATTTCACAGAAATAAATCGAAGGTAAATTTATCACAGATATACCAGTTTTGGATTTTTGATGGTAAAAAAAATTAGTTTTGGGTAAAATTGTCACAAACGTACTAGTTTAGGATTTTTTATGGTATTATTCTATCAATTATAATCAATGAATGATGTACACAATCAAAAGAGATATATGAACATATGCACAATTTTAAAAGTTATAAAGAATCAAGTAAGATATGGAAAATCTCATCGATATATATCTCTACCACCTTGAAGAATTCAATTGTACTTTAAAGAAAAGATAAAAAAAAAATTGCCTAGGTAGATTGCTGAAACGGCTTAGTGTGTTGAAGAGAAAACTTGCTAACTTGTGAAGCTATACGGCAACAAGCTAACGTGGCTTTTATGTGTTGCCGTGGCTTCATGCTACGCGACAAGATGTAGTGGCTGCTGTGTAGCCATGTGAGACGAATAGGTCGAGTCGGGTCATAAATGGTTTGACCTAAATTGATCCATTGATTCATTTGTGACCCATTTATTTGTAATGCGAATTTCTTGATTCATACCCGACCCGACCTATGTTACCGAAACACTTCTATATTTAACCAAATTTAGAAAGACTTATTTTTTTTATGATTTTTTAAAAAAAATTATATTACTAAAACACTTCTATGCAATACAAATCTAGTGGACAATTTTCATAATTTTTTTAAAAAAATGAGGCTATGTTGTTTTGTAGAAAATGTGACATTTCTGAAAAATATTTTACAGAAAGTCATTTTTCAGGAAAATGATAATATTTTTCGATGTTTGGCTAAAACCTGAAACCGAACTAGAAAATATTTTTTACCATTTGGTATGGAAAATCTGATATGATTTTCCTCCGTTTACTCTTTTCAATAATTTTATTTTTATTTTTATTTTTTAAATCTAATTTTAAGTATTTTTTTTCTTTTTTCTTCTCATTCTTTTTCTTTTTTTTTTCTTCTTCGGCCGGTCCTCGCCATAGGTGAGATCGAGCCTCGCCACCCTCAGGTAAGGTTGAGTTCAAGTCTCGCAAATGTCAGAAGTCAGCAAACTCAAGCTTCGTTGGCCGTCGCCATGGCCGGCCACCGGCCAAGGAAGACGGAAGAAAAAAAAAAAGAAAAAATAAAAAAAATTCAAAAAAATTAAAATATAATAATCACAAAATTAAAAAAATAAAAATGACATATTTATCATTTATTTGAGCTTGTTAGGTAACTCATTCATGACCTATTTAAGACCCATTAAGTTGGTAGGTAGCTCATTTATGACCCATTTAAGTTTGTTTTTAAAATTTAAGGCAAACCATTTATATCCCACACCATTAAATATGAGTTTTTTTTGGTTGAATTTGAAATATGAGTTAAAATATGGGTTCTAGACTCATTTTGTCATCTCTAATGTTAGCCTACTTGACAATAATTTTGAAGAGATCAACTTTAAGAGATGAATGTCAGTAGTAATTGAAAATAAGAATGACACGGCATGCGAGGCATGTTTTTGGGCATGCTTCGAGTGGGCAGCGAGTGTAACGCGCACCCGGTAGAATCCAGAGAGATACGGAGAATCAACAAAGACATGAAAAATCTCCTAAATATATATCTTTAACGTCCTTCAAATTTGAGTTTTCATTCGCGTACGGATTTTTCTACGTTCCACCTTATGAATAATCCTTTCTTAAAAATTTTAAAATGAGAAAAAATGTTTGATCTTAAAAGATCATAAAAATTGTAAGCGATGTTATACGTTCAGGTTCCGCATATGTCGAGCCAACCTAGCTTGGCCGGGTTCCATTTATGAGCACAGGATGCACTTTGCCCCCACCAAGTGATTCGTGTATGACGGTGTTTGCTTCGATCTCATTTTCGAGTGTCGACACCTAATCCATCCTCAAGTACTCATTTTGGACTTACCCGGGTGCAGCGGCGGAGCGGGGGAATTTACTCGACACAGCCGGCGCTAATAAAAACACTACGCCAATTCTCTCCACAGTCATAAAAATAGTACTTACATATATTTTGCAATATTTCAAATAATCCCTATAGCTACATGCGGAAATTTTTTTTGAAAAAATAAGCATAAAAGTTAAGAATTTTTTTTTTCTGGTTAGCGGTAGGTTCAGGCTTTTCCGACCTGTCCCGCAAGACAAAACCCCCCAAAAATGGCAAAATGAAAAAAAGAAAAAATCAAATTTTCCATTTCTATTATTTGGTCGCAACTTTCACCTTCTTCCTCGGTCAACAACATGGCCGTCTCTGTCAAATCCCAGGAACAATATACACACACACACACTCTCTCTCTCTCTCTCCATATCTCTCCTCGTTATACGCGTGACTTGCGAACGAAGCTCCACATGGTCCTTCCTCCCTCCTCCTCCTCCTGCAATGAAACCCTCCTCATCATTATCTTCTCTGCATGAAGGATTTTCGGCACAACCCAACAACAATGGCGTCTCCCTCTCTTTCTCTCCTTGCTCGGATCCCCATAACGTTTTGCTTTCTTCCCTTCCTTTCCTTTTTCCCGCTGAACCCAGATTTTGAATGATCTCCAGAGATGGCTGTAGGCAGCAGAACGATATAGGCTGCGCACCCACAAAGAGAACGAGAAGGCGTTCACTGTTGCCGTCACCGCTCGCTCCGGAATGCTCCGGAACGTGTTCTGAGAGGTGTTTGGCGCTCTCGCGTCTTCAGCAAAGAAGCATTCACGAGGACCCTTTGGTTTCTTGGGGTGTTTTCCTCTCTCTTTTTGAGTGCTTCTCTTTAAGGGTTTTTGGTGGCTGGGGAGTGTTTGGCGTGATACGACAGAAGTTATGGCTCAGGCGAAGTGGGAAGCTGAGAAAATGTGAGTGGCTCTTACGCATTTGTTCGGCTTTGTTGCTTTTCCTTTCTTTCTTGCTTGGACTTCGATTTTCTGGGTCTTGCGCCGTCGCTTGCTTGCATGCCATCCCATTCCTGTCGAGAGCTTCGCTTCTCAACCCACCCCTTGCGAAGGTTGTGGTGCTCCTTACTTCATCAGAGCTCTCGTGGCGTCGTTCGTTTTTCCATATCCTCATGTTCTGATTTCTTGTTCGTGGGGTTGTCGGCAGTGATCGTCGTGTTAATGGGTGTCGTGAAATGATTTCGTTCGTTTGCAGATTTTGGGTCTCGAGTTTGTCCTTTCGTCGGGATTCGTCTTGTATTTTGTGAATTTTTGAATCATTTCGAAACAGCAATTTCTACTTCACTTGCGGACTCCCGTCATTTGGGAGTTGAAAGGGTGATTTTGATCTTTGTTTGGCTTGCTTGGAGAGAGACTATAATTTCTCTTGCCTTATGAAGCTCACTCGAAGGACCAAGTGCTGTTTCTTTCTTTTTGCGCCTTTTCAGTGATTTCCTTCTTGAACAAGTCAAACTGAATAAGAAGAACGAGAAAGATGCTATTGCTTCAATTGGTGGAAAATTTATTGGTGGATGTTTAGTTGTTTTGCTTTTTGCATGTTCTTAGAGAACAACCGTTGCTGTTTTTTGTTATTGACTTGTGTTGTCATTCACACTACTACACCTGCCTCTATTATCCATTGAAGAAGTCACAGAGCTCTTCCTGTTTCCGTGGCAGGTTAGACATCTATGTTTACGATTACTTTGTCAAAAGAAACTTACATGCTACCGCACGAAGCTTTCTAGCCGAGAGGAAAATCTCGACACACCCTGTTGGTGAGTTTTCTGTGCTTATTGCCGGTCCCTTAAAATCAATTACAGCAGGATCTCCTATTGGAAAGAGTTATGGTTGGAAACTATTCTTAGCTTGAATATGCTAAATCTTTTCATTAATTACACAGTTAACTTATGATATTCATAAATTATCTGTTGCAGCTGTAGATGCGGCTGGCGGTTTTCTGTTCGAGTGGTGGTCTGTCTTCTGGGATATATATATGGCAAGGATTCATGAGAAACGCTCCAACACTGCTACCTCCTATGCTGAGGTGCGTTTCCATTCCTTGTATAGCTTAATGAGTTCACAACTTTCAATATCTGTTTGCATTATTCTAGGTTTTGTATAATTTAGAATACGCAGAAATTGATCCACCTCCATATGCATTGTCTCCTGTTTAACTGCAAAGTAGATCCATTCTGGAGTTTGCTTGTATAAAAACATGGGACTGGGTTTGCATGCATCCTTGACAGTTGTTATAGTTCCTTATCCAAGATGTAAGCACCTGCGTCCGGAACCAGTCATATATCTCCATGCTATTGGGCTCATAACATTTTTGTTTTACACTGCTTCGCTGGAATGATTTGTTTAGTAGCTTGCAACCAATATGTTTCTGTTTGAAAATTTAGAAAATGCGGAAAAACCTTTTCAAAGAACTTTGACTATTTTGAAATCATCATTACTTTATGTAAATACATGCGTTGCCTAGACTGAATTCCTCAGCAACCATCTGACCTGAACCTCCACCGGTGCCAATAGAAGCCTGCAAAGACAAGGACAGGTCTCACAGATCCTTCTAACATATCTCTTTGGCCTTCTAAGATCCTTGGTCATATTGAGTTTGCTGGATTGACTTGACTGATCACCGTGTGGTTCTCGAACCTTTTTTCTTTTCCCAGCATTCCCTGTCTGAAACAGGGTAATGTTTGCCATCAAACTTTAAGGTAGGTAATTGCAATATATATCATAGTCACATGATACATAACATGCAAGTAATCATCTTGTGTGAGTTTTATGACAACTTACTTTTGCATGTGCAATGGGAAGATGAGTAGATGATACTTTAAAAGGCTAATTCCTGGGGTTAGAGTGGTAACGGCCTGCAAGTCCTTGCTAGAGGGTGTTCTAGAACCCTTACTGCAGAGGTTCTCCAAGATAATCATTTCTTTGGTAGGCTAATTTGGTAGGCTATTCACCTGATATACTTTGGAGTTTAAATGTGATATAACTGATACTATGGATGATGTGTCCCATCTGATTCATCTTTAACTACTGTTTAGGGACAGAATCAGCATCAAATTGGCTTCAACCAGTGGCCGAAATCTCAGATGCAGTCATATCATCCTTCCAATCAACTGCAGTTGCAACAGCAACTGATGCCCCAAGCACAGCCAATGACATCCCCATCTGTTTATGATTTAGAAAGCAGAAAATTGAGGGAGCTTTTCCAAAAGCAGAGTCTAGGTTTTGGAATAGATCAGATGAATGATACGGGCGATCTACTTGCAAATGTTCGGCCGACAGCACGTATTAGCTATCCTGTACTTCCCTGTGGTGATGTGGATGTCCTATTGAAGGTGCTATTATCTTTCTGTACTAGCAATCAGCCCATTAAAGAAATCTTTGGTTTGTGCCTTTTTAGGAGGTTTATTTTTCCAAAGATACTTGCTTACAGTTGGTATTTTCTCTGTTAAACCAGCAGGCGGAGTATCCACAGAGCTCACTTTTGAACCATCAATATCAAAATTCTATTATTCCTTTCCCATGCCCAAATAGAGTTATATCTTCAGGAGGTCCGAATGCTGATGGCAGCTTGCAAATGACTTTCAAGGAAAATTACCAGGTCAGCCAGTGATGTGGCAATAATCCCTTGTACTTTCAGACTTCTGAGGATTACAAGAATTTTCTCTTCAAAAGAAACATATCCAAAGTACATATCTCCAAAACATGTATTGATTCTGGAATACTGTTTTGTGCACATGTTCCGACATTAAATTTTCAGCTAAAGATTCAGCTTCATTGTGCACGCGTTTGGATGATAGCCATCATTAAAATTGACGATTATCACCATGAACTAAATCATAAATCTAAATTGACATATATTGCAATTTTTCTCATCATATTGTTTTTGTTTCATATTTAAATGAAGGCTTCACAAAAAGAAATTGTGCAAAAGAGAAAGCGGCCAAATTCAGCTTCATTCCCCGCAAAGCATTTGAAGAATGTCGATGCTTTTGGACTTTTTTCTCATACTTCCTCAACACCTTCTATCATCACACTGGACGACAACATCTCTGTATCTTCTTTGCCACAAACTGATCATTCCTCTATGCCTTTTCCCCTAGTTGGCTCTAATGCTACAGATCCAGCATCGTCAGCATCCAACAGATTGGTAAGCACCGTACAGGATTGTTTTTTTTTGGTAAGCACCGTACAGGATTGTTTCTACCTTGCATGAGGAATTTATTGAATGGAAATGGATTTCACAAAATTTGTTTCATTTTGATATTGTGCATCTATAGAGCTGTTAGATATATGACATCTCATTGTCCAAATATTATCAAACAAGCATACGTAATAGAATAAAAGTATTTGACTCGTCACTGTAGAAGAAGAGGAGTGTGGATAATTTCACTCCATTAAATGAGAAAGATGTAGACAATATTATTCGTTTGACAAAAGAAAATGTTTCATGCAAGTCATTGTGAATTGCACTTGTATGGAAAATAATGATGTGAGGATATTGTGTAGGCTCAGACAAATGTGGTTTTGGATGATCCATCTTTGGCAGACAAAAACGAGTCTCTCTCATGCTATGAAGATTTAGTCACCAGGGACAAGGTTGTTAGCAATGGTATGACAAATTACCGATCCCTTTGGCTCTGTTTTTCCTCCTGACCGAAATTTTCTTATACTAAATCTCTTCTAAAATGACGAGCCGCCTGAGGATTAACGTCTATTTTGTTGGTTTAGGCCTCACTATTACTGAATTCCGCAGTCTTCCCACAAGTCCAAGTGATATTGAATTTTGTCACTTCTCATACGATGGGAAACTGCTTGCAACTGGTGGACATGATAAAAAGGTACGAAATTATTCAAGGGTTCTCTCTGAAATGGACAGGTCTATTGAGACAGTTTACTGAATTGCGCCGTCAAAATACTATTGTTTGTTGATTAAGGGATCTTTTAATTGGAACTTACCTTTTTGTTGACCAAACAAAGAATGTGTGACTTCTTATATTCTGCAGGCAACATTCTGGTGCACCAAGTCACTTAGATTGAAGTCAAAGCTTGAGGAACATTCCCAGTCAATTACAGATGCCCGCTTCAGTACAAGAATGCCTCGGTTTGCTACTTCATCAGCTGATAAAACTGTCAGAGTTTGGGATGCTGATAATGTCAGTACGCATTTTCTGATTTTGTCTCCTTCTGATATTAGTTGCATGAAGACATTCCTGACTTTTTAAGCATGTTAATGAATCATTACCCTACCAAACTACAGATGGCTTTTAATTTATGATGCTTATACCTGGGGAGCCTTGAGAAATCTGTTCATTCTCCTCTAATGGTGGTTGTGAGCTATATTATAATCACTGCTGTTGATTTTGATTTCTTGAAGGTTACCAATAGTATGTGTTATGCGGGAAATACATCAAAAAGGTTCTAGCATTTAAAGGATAAATCATCCACCAATCCTTTTGAGAGCATGTTCTGTAGATGGAGAATCGTATGAGTGCTTCTTTAACAGGATATACTGTGTTATTGTATGGGACTTCACTGTTGATGACAAGATTGTAGAAATTCGTGGAGTTTTTGATTCTTTTCATCACTTCAGATATTACCCCTGTGCAGAAGTAACAGTCTTCTGAAGCGCTTTTGGTCAGTGGATTGCATGCTCTGCTTGTGGAATGCATTTTCCTCTTTATATTGGAACATTTGAGATGAGTGTACACATAAATCCATTTTACACACGTTGATGATGTTGAGAATGCCAATTTGCAGCCTGACTATTCCCTTCGAACTTTCACTGGACATTCTTTTTCTGTTACGTCCCTGGACTTCCATCCATGGAAAGATGATCTCATCTGCTCCTGCGATAATAACATTGAGATCCGGTATTGGAGCATCAAGAGTGGCCGCTGTGTGGGGATTATCAAGGTTAAGTAGTGGTACTTTTATTTCTGAGAAAATTTGTACGAGGAAGCTTATGCATTCTCAGGCTGAGATTGTATAAAATCTCCCCATCATGTAGGGCGGTTCAAGCTGTATGAGATTTCAACCTCGGGTTGGAAGGTTTCTTGCAGCTGCTGCAAAGAATGTTGTTTCAATACTTGACGTGGAGACTCAAGTCTGTAGGATGAAATTGCAGGTCATTTCCATTTTTCTCAGTTTCATATGTTGGTGTTAATATCTTGGCATAGTGAAGATGATGAGGAAAATGTGCTTCTACATGTTGGATGTTGATGTGTAGGGTTTTTCTGTTTGATAAAGATGGTATTCTTTGCTTATTGGTTTTCCATGGATGTGATGTCCATGCGGGTTTTACATGAGGAAATTTTGCAGTTGGCAGCTAATAAGACAGTATTGTCCATGCAATTTCTTTTCCCCTGGCGAGTTGGCATAAATTGTTTTATAACCTTGTTTAATCAAAATTACTATTTTTATCTGCATTCTTTCCCAAGTAGCTTATACCAACTAAAAGAGCAAATTTAAGTTATTTCCGTATTCACAACTCGTGAGATATTTCTTCATTTGATCGTTTTTGGACCTTCGAATGTTCTGCATTATAAATAGATGTCAGTGAGTGTTTTCATTTTCCATGAACAAGCTGTCATCTGATTATGTATTGATGGTTTGAAGTTCATGACTATTTACATCTTCCAGACAGATTCAACGTACCCCATCAACCCATAAGATACTCTGGTGAGGCACATGGACTGATCTTAGGGCAATGAGTAGAAGTTGAAATGATAAACTTTGTTTACGTGGGTACGATTTTTTGGATTCTATATCACACATCCAAGAATGGATGTGACATGTTGGGCCAATTATTCCTTAACCAAAAAACTCGATGATATTTTATGTCAGGATTCACCAAGGTGACCCTTTGATTAATAATCTTGTACAAATGGAAGCATTGTTCATAGGAGAACTTAACGAGTGGCAATTTGGTTTATGCTTTGCAACGGTCCTTGTTTTCGGTTTGGGCCATACTGGACAATACTTGCTGAGGACTTTTGCCAGTTAGAAGTTCAAGTAATTGACAGCCAGTGTGATGATGTTAATGCAGGGTCATGAAGGCACTGTCAATACTGTCTGCTGGGATTCTACCGGCGAGCATTTGGCATCTGTGAGTGATGATTTGGTTAAAGTGTGGAAAATTGGCTCTGGCGGCAATGCAGAATGTGTTCATGAGTTGATCTCTGCCGGGAACAAGTACCATGCATGTGTCTTTCATCCTACTCATCCTTCTGCAGCAATCATCGCCTGTTCTGAGGCAAGTCATTGCTCTTTATTCTTTTCCACTTCATTAGTTTGATGTAACAACCATGTACATTTGGAATGTGGACTCTCCAATATGAGCAATGAGCGGTGTGCATGCCTACTTGGTAGGCCCTGCAAAATACTTAATACAATTCAGCTTCTTATTCTGGGTGATGAAACCGTTGTTTTTTCTGATGTGGAGTCATTTGTTCTCAGAATCTAGAGCTCTGGGATATTGCTGAGAACAAGAAAGTGACCCTCCGTGCGCACAACGAACTGATATCTTGCCTGGCTGCATCAAGTGTCAATGGTCTTATTGCTTCCGCTAGTCGCGATAACTGCATCAAAATTTGGAAATGAGGTGATCGTTCCTCGTTTCCTTTTTTCTCTTTTGGGTTGGTGTAGGTCTTAACAGGTATATATACCAGTTTTTTCAACTATAGTGTGCCACTTTGGGGGAAAGGTCTGTTTAACGGGTTTTGGCTCTACCATTTGCTCTTGAAGAGCTTGCATATAGTATAGTTTGCCGCTGTTGCAAAAGTCTAAAAGCTTGCACATAGGAGTACAGTGCAGAATGCAAAGAGTACTGTCGTGATATACATGAACTTCAGTGAGAAACCTTCTGGTTTCTTGGTTAATCTTCGAAACACCACAATATGATAATATAGATACCACACATTCCCATGCATCATGTTTCTTTACTTGTGAAATGAGTCTTATCTGCTGGGGGATCCATGAGTTAGAGAGCGCGAGGTTGAGTGGGAGTGAGATTGGATGAATACGGACTCTCCCGAGCTTATTCACGTAGATGAAGATATTTCATGAAGTACAGTGACTTCATGTATTCGTAGGTATGCGATGGTGTATATATGTATGAATGAGTACTATCTCAGAAATGGGGTTCTACATGTATGAATGAGTACTATCTCAGAAATGGGGTTCTACATATACGGAAAATTTACCGGCGTGCGCTTTGTTATCACTATAACTTTTCCAAATCTTAAGTATGCCAAGTCAACTCAATGAGCTTAAGAAAAAATGCGTTGACTAGAGTTTAGGTCTAGAAAAAATGCGCAGACCCACAAAACACATGGAACATTTCGGCACGACAAAGGCCTAAAGATTGATATGTTGGTCGACAGCATTTCTAGCATGAACTAGTTTGTATATGCATGTCGTGATACTGATAAAGCCTTTGTTGACACCGTTTTAAAAAGACGAAATCAATGGTCATAATCTCATAATGCGATTTGTACGCCCGACTCCATGAGAAGAAGACATCCTGAACACGTGTTAAGAGAGAGAAAAAAGAATGCTGATTTTTATTTTTTTAATTTTACTTGTCACATCATGAACACATGTCAATTGTTGATTGGATTTCACTACCAAAATGCATGTCACGTCAGCCTATGATGTTGTGCTACCTAACCAACAAATACTTTCTCCCACGAGTTGGTATGAATATGAATGTGATTATAATAGGCCCAAATGAATTGTCGAACCACTTAACTTGGTGTTATCCTTTGCAAGGACGTACCTGGGTGACCAATTCACTAAGGATACAAACAGCAGTGATACCCAAACTAATTCTTTTCCGCTAAAATTTAAAAATAAAGATCATATGATGTAATCAGCACCATGATGGCTGAGAACATATAATTTTTAACCAAACAAAAGTCTTTGCTTTCAAAAGCTTGGTTACTTAGCACCATGCGTCATTAACAGTGTTGCGAAAGAGTTTATTAATAGTACGCATTTACATATGTGATGGTCTTTGCTTTCATGGGTTAGTTAATTAGCACCATGCGTTGCTATTACGTGTGTTTTTATCAAGTTGTAGCGGCCAGCCCAATTGATGATGATCCATAGCCGATTAAAGTACTAATCTGACTTCAGATCAAAGGTGAATGGATGATATTATCTAATTGGGTATGTTCATGAGAAGTCCTATAACTTATTACGAAATTGTAATTGAGTCCTAAAATTTGTAAAAAGTATAATCAAGTCCTAAAATTTGTCAAATTAATTCAATCGAGTCTTAAAGTTAATACCATCTAACTTACTAATGGAAAACGTTAACGTGGCGTTGACGTGGCTTTTTTTTTTCTTTCCTACGTGGCGATGACAGGGCTAAATTATGAAACATAAAACTAAAATGATGTCATTTTGGCCCAAATTTAAATTTTAATACTAATTTTATTTAAATTAAATTTAAAAATAAACTAAAAAAAGGAGGAGGAGGAGGAGGAGTCAAGTGGAGAGGGCTGCAAGCCCTTGCCGTCGCCGCCCCATCATTGCCAGGAGGGGCCGATGAGGGTGGGGGACGGCTGGTGGGGATCGTCGGGCCTTAGTCAGGGGCCGGCGACCATTAACCGGTTTGGGGGAGGGCCGCGACCCCTTGCCTGTCGTTGACGATGGCGGCGGGAAGGTTTTTTCTTAAAGCTTTTTCTTTGAAATTTTAATTTAAATAAAATTTGTATTAAAATAATAATAATAAGTCATGTCATCGCTACGTAAAATAGAAAAAAAAAAGCCACATCTGCGCTTTCCATTAGTAAGTTAGACGGTGTTAATTTCAGGACTTGATTGAACCAATTTGATAAGTTTTAGGACTCAAATACACTTTTGGGACAAGTTTTAGGACTTTCAGTGATTACATTTGTGTTTATAATGTTGCGGATCAACTTAAGCTTTTGCACTTCATTTGGTTAATGACATTTACATATTTATATAAAAAAATGTGCTCCGAAGTCTCAAGGACTATGTAGGATTCGAATTACTAAGACAACGCACGGGGCAAATAATTGGGTACAAACAATGGAAACTGCGAAGAACTTGGGGTTGATTCGTGGATGCCATGCTTGCTCGAAGACTGAATTTGAGCACAAACTTCACCATGGAAATTAATGAAGTGCGAAAAGCAAGTAAAAAGCTTACAAAAAACGGCTGGAAAGTTTTTACAATTGAAGACGGGTATCGAAAGTATGAAACTTAGGCTTTATTTGTTTTACAGAAAATGCGACATTCCTAAGAAATATTTTCTAGAAAAATAATAATATTTTTCGCTGTTTGGTATAGAAAATTACCAAAAATTTTGAAATTTTTAATTATTCTTTATTTCTTTACTTTCTTTTTTCTTCTTCCTTAGTCCGTTACTAGCCACATAAATCGGCCATAGGGGAGGGATGAGCTCACCCAAGGTCGTCGAGGCTCCACCTTGCCAGAGGCTGGCAAACTCGAGCCTCGCTGGCCTCATGCAAGGCTCCACCTTGTTAGATTTGGCGATGCTCGAGCTCACCAGCCTTGGGCAAGCTTGTCCCTTGCCTGTGGCTGGTCCCCAACTGAGGAAGAAGGAAAAAGAAAAATAAAGAAAAGAAAAGAAATAAAAAATTGACTTAAAATTTCTTTACCAAAAAAAAAAATTGACTTAAAATTTTTTTTTAGTACGAACGTTTCATTAACTAAGGACTCGAGCCTAAGTGCCGCGAAGTCCAGCATGGCCTTCCCGAACCAAGGCCCGAGTGTCGGGGACTAGAGCTTGAGCATCAAGGACTTGAGCACCCCGATTATGCACCCGAGCTCGGGTGATGGGGCAGCGGGCACGTGTACCAAGGTTTTGGGCTTGACCTCGATGGACCTGGGTGTAGGCATCGGGGCCCAAGCCTAGCCTCGTTAGACCCGGGTCCGGGCGCTGAAGACCTAGTCCTGAACACCGGGAACTCGGGAACTAATATTGGGGTTTCCATGCCCAAGCGTAGAATTTCGGGTCCAAACGCCAATACCTAGTAATGTTTTGAAAAGTGTTTTTCAAATTTTTCAAAGAAGAAATCATTTTCTTCTTGTCTTACCAAAAAAAAAAATCATTTTCTTGAAATTTAAGGATAGATTTTTGGAAAAATTCCACATAAGGGCTTGAAATGTCTTCATTTTCTCAAATAAGGGCCTAAAGTGGCCAATGTATCAAATAAGGGCATGACGTGGCCAATCGTCTCAAATAAGGATTTTTAACTGACCGATGACTATTCTGTCGTCAGAGAATGGGTATTTTAGTAAAAAAAAAAGCTAAAAGTATATATTTTTTTACTTTCTTTATCTTTTCTTTTTTAATTTTCCTTTTTTCTTCTTCTCTCCCCAATTGTCACTGCACCTAGCCGGCAACCTTCGCTGGCCTCAGGCAAGGGCTGCCCTCGCTAGCGTTGGGCAAGGGCCGCCCAGCCCGCGTTGGGCGAGGGTCACCCTTGCCAACATCGGGCGAGGGTCGTTCTTGCCGGCATCAGGCTAGGGTTGCTTTGCCTGGGTTGGGCAGGCAAGCTAAGTAGCACTGACACGCTTGGTAGGCATCTGTGTCGGTGTCCGACATGTGTTGTGTGTTCGACATGCTCGAACAAGCAGCTGACACGCTCAGACACGTGGTCAACGCCGTCGACTTGCCGCCGACACGTGAGTCGGGAATTTCGACACGCAATTTCGACACGTGTGGGTTTAATTTTATAAATTTCCAAAAATTTAGAGGTCAAAATGTAAATTTATAGAAAAAAATTAAAAAAAAAAGAAAAGTAAAGGGAGAAAGCTTACTTAGTTCTATCATGCCGAAACCTTCTCAGCTCTGCATCTCTGATTTCCCACCTCTCAATTTCACACAACTGGCTCAGGAGTGCCAGAACGATTTAGTATGGAGAACTTGATGAGCACGGAGAACAACGTCTACGTGGCACGATTTTGAGGCAAGGTCGTTCCGGCCGTCACTCGATTCAGTGACTCCTTCAAGAATCGCAAGTCAGCCGGACGCTTAAAGTCGCCGAAGTCGCCGAAATCCTTCAAGAAGTCGGTGAGTTGCCTCACTTTTGCTAGGATCTTTAGGTTTTAATGGGATTTCTTGGTGAGGAGAGGATATTTGGTGAGATTACAGAGAGAGAGACAGAGAGAGATGATGGTGCCCATTTATCTATGCTATCGTTCAGATGCAGCGCAGCAAGAATAACACTAAAAGTAGGTTGTGCAAGCATTTATCTTAGAGACTGAGACCATTGGGAGTTTTCTCGGAGGGCTTTTTGCTTTGTGAATGTTGAATTCCTTGTCGAGAGCTGGGTATGGCGAGAGTCGATTTGTTTGTTGTCGCCGCTATCTTTGTCGAATCGCACGATCGGTTTTTGGGCCGCTATTTGGGCTTTGCAGTTGTCACTTTTCACAGCATGTTTGTTAATTGCTTTGCCGAGGCGGCTCGCTCTCTGACTTTAGCTTTGATATCTGCTGGTTTCGTGTTTATATTCATCTTGGGAGTTCGAAATTACTTTTAGTTTGCGATGGTTCTACTTGTTTATTGACCTAATTTGAATAATATGCCTAATGCCTTGTGTTTTGATGAATGACTAGTTGTGATTTGCATTGCAATAGCTTTTATTTAAGAATTTGATATAGTTTTTTCAGTCTATGGACATGCTCGAACTTCTCTATCTTGCTTTCTCTTGCCCTTTGTTGAAATGTTGGCCCTTCACTCGCAAATTTGACAGAACAATTATTATATCAATATGTGTTTATTTGTAGTATATATTAAATTTATGGTTCTAGTAATTGTATTTTTTGTAGAGTGATTTCAAGCATGAATAGTAGCACTTCTAATACACAAGGGCCTACGGCTACATTCACCAACGAAGATTTCAATAAACCACTATGGAGGTATGTTACTAAGTTAGCTACACATAGCGATGCGGAAGGAAATTTGCCTTGGAAATGCAATTATTACAAAAAGGATTTTAGGAATTCATACACCAGAGTGAGGGCCCATTTGTTGATGATAAGTGGAAAAGGAATTGGAAGACGTGGAAAAGTAGAAAAAAAAGATCTTTTGGAGATGGAAAGATTAGATGAAGAGGTCAATACTAGAATAGCGAATCTTGTGCCTAAAAATGTACCTTTGCCCTCTTCAAGTTTATCAATTAGTGGTGATAGTGGTGGTGGGATGGATTCATCTTTTGACCCCAAAAAAAGGAAGATTGGAAGTAGTAGTGGTAGTGGAGGGTCGCTTGAGAAGGCATTCAACATGACTTGACGGAAATATTTAGATTATGAGATTGCTAGGATGTTTTATTCGGCGGGATTGCTGTTTAACCTAACAAGGAACCCTTACTTTCAATCCGCTTTTACTTATGCCGCTAATCATAATATTGCCGGGTATGTACCATCGAAATATAATTTGTTAAGGACTACTTTATTGCAAAAAAAGAAGACAAATATTGATAGGTTGTGTGCACCTATTAGAGACATGTGGAGGGAGAAGGGTGTAAGTGTTGTGAGTGATGGATGAAGTGACTCACAAAGGAGATCATTTATTAATTTTATGGCGGTGTTGAATGGAGAGCCTATGTTTATAAAATCCGTTGATTGTTCGGGAGAAAGAAAGGATATGCATTTCATTTTTAACTTGTAGAAAGAAGTAATCAATGAGATTGACCATGAGAATGTGGTTCAAGTAATTACGGATAATGCGTCAAATTATAAGGGTGCGGGACAACTCATTGAGCAAGAATTTCCATCTATTGTTTGGACACCTTGTGTGGTGCACACCCTTAATCTAGCTTTGAAGAACATTTGTGCCGCAAAGAATGCGGAGAGCAATCAAGTAATTTATGATAAATGTAGTTGAATTTCAGAGATTGTTGATGAAGTTATGAAAATCAAACATTTCATCATGAACCATTCCATAAGATTAGCAATATACAATGAGTTTGTTAACTTGAAGTTGCTTTCCGTAGCGGATATACGTTTTGCTTCGATGATTGTGATGCTTAGGAGGTTTAAGTTGATAAAAAGCGGTCTTCAAAGTATGGTCATTTGTGACAAATGGAATACCTATCGAGATGATAATCAAGGGAGGGCTAAGTTTGTCAAAGAGAAGGTGTTAGGATGATTTTTGGTGGGATTCAATTGATTATATACTTTCCTTTACGGCTCCTATTTATGATATACTTAGAATTTGTAACACCGACAAGCCTTGTCTTCACTTAGTTTATGACATGTGCAATTCAATGATTAAAAAAGTGAAGAAAGCTATATATGAGCATGAAGTGAAAGGCTAGACGAAGAGTTTACATTTTAGGAGGTGGTTCATACAATTCTTGTGGATCGTTGAACTAGAAATAACATTCCACTTCATTGCTTGACACATGCCTTGAATCCTAGGTAAGTTCTACAATTGTATGAAATTATTACTTTATTAGTTGTTCTTTCTTTAACATGATAATATAATACTCCTCTTACTTATTATGGTTTTCTATTTTTATTTTAAATAAGGTACTATAATGATCAATGGCTCAATGAAGATTTTTCTCCATACAAAGATAACGAGGCCATCCAAGAGAGGAAAAAATGCTTTAGGAAATACTTTCCTAACTTGGATGAGCAAACCAAAGTGAATTTGGAGTATGTAGATTTTGCGTACAAAAATGGAGAGTTTAGAAAATTTGATTCCATTCAAAGTCGGTATTCTATGGATCCTAAAGCTTGGTGGGTTATTCATGGTGGAAGTGCACCTATGCTTCAAAGCATAGCCTTAAAACTTCTTGCACAACCTTCTTCTTCATCATGTGCCGAGAGGAATTGGAGTACTTACTCCTTTGTGCTGTCGGTGAGGAGAAATAAGATGACCCCAAAACGTGCAGAAGATTTGGTTTTTATTCATAGTAATCTCCGTCTTCTATCAAGAAAAAGTTCACAACATGCACAAGAAGATATCAAGATGTGGGATATTGGTGGAGATGCATTTGATATGTTTGAAGATGTTGGACTGCTTGAAGTTGCGAGTCTTTCACTGGATGAGCCGGAGATGGAGTCTGATGTATTTTTAGAAGAAGTGGATGATGTAGATGAATAACTTCTTGTTATATTTGATGGTGAAATGTGGATTGCTTTTTTTGTTTTTGACTTCTTTTTCATTTGCCTTGTTGGTTGGGTCAGTGGAGTGTTATGGGGAAGGTGCTGATGTAGAAAGATTGGGTTCGGTGGTATGGATGCTTTCACTTTGTAAGACTTTGCTGCTGCTTCTTAACTTTGTGAATTCATGAATCTAGGGTGGATATTTCCTCTTTGGAAATGACTTGTTACTTTTTGCTTTGGAAGTTAACCGTGCCAATGTATGGAACTTTGTCATAAGCAAATGATTCAACACTTGTTCGGCCTTCGATTCGACCACTGACCCTTGTTTCAGCCTTTGACAAGGATTGGCACAATGCCTCTTAGCCTCTACATCATGGTCTTGTCTTATTATTTATTTATTTGTGGATTTGAATTAAATTAATTTATCATGTATATATAAAAATATACTTTTAATATATAAAATGTTCGAACGTGTCGGAATTCTATATTTTTTGAGAAATAGTGCGTTGCTTGTCGTGTCGCGTGTTGCGTGTCGGTGCTACTTAGCGGGCGAGGGTGACCCTCGCTAGATTCGACGAGGGCAACTCTAGCCCTCACCGACGTCTAGCGAGGTCGCCTCGCTTGGACTAGGCAGGTGGGGGCGACCCTCGCCTGCCTAGGCGAGAGCGACCTTCGCTTGAGGCCGACGACCTTCGCTGGACCTGGCAATGGCCGGCAAAGGGAAGAGAGGAAAAAAAAAAAGAAAAGAGAAAGGAAAATAAAAAATAGAAAAAAACATAAAAAGAGTAAAAGACGAAAATACCCTTTGGCCGGTGAGATCAGGTCTTTATTTAATACTGATATGGCTACTTCATGCTCTTATTTGAAATTAGATCCACTTCAATCTCTTATTTCAGAAAATTATGTTACCTCAAGCTCTTATTGAAGGTAAGGTCCATTTCAGGCTTTTATTTGAGAAAATGAATGCACTTCAATTTCTTATTTGAAATTTTTCCTGGATTTTTTGTTGACTTCCTAAGCAAACCAAACGCCAAATAATAAGGAAAATATTTTTCGCAAAACAAACGGACTCTCATAATTTATTCGAGCATCTTTTTTGTACACAGCAAACAAACATATGCTAGCCGAGGACCCGTACACAAATTTGACAATCGACTAATTACAAAAAATATTATTTCAGCGCTATGATCACGTAGTTAGAAATTTCTAATTCGATAATGTGACCATACAAAAAAATATACGAAAACTATCTGCAAGTGACATCAAATCCTTACTTAAGTAAATGATAGATTGAATGGAATAACTATTTCTTTTTCGATGTTTTCGTCTAGTTTGTAAAAGAAAGTTTATTTTCGTTACCGTTGAGGAATGGAGTTTTGTGACGGTGTGACTCAACTACAAATCTCTGTTCTACAAACTTTATTTTTCGTTATATATAGATGATATCATGACTCACACATCTTTTGATACATCATCGAAAGATACTGATTACAAACTCCGAGTACTCAAATTTCAAATTACCAGACGAAGTTCTCCATCTTGAACCTCCACACGTACAAAGAAACCAGGAAAAGAAATCAAACCAGAGCTAGTATTATCCTTCTTGTTAGAACATGTTGTATAGTTTTATAGGTTTTCCTTTACATCTTTTCTTTCTCTTGGTCCCACATAGGAAGAATGCTAGGCACCTTTACTCCTCTAAAGCCTATATAAAGGCTTCTCATGTACATTGTTTCTCACCCTATTATAAGAGAAAAGATACCATTCTCTTTTAATCTTTCTTTCTTGTCATGGTATCAAAGCCAAGATCATTGTCTTGAAGAGTATGCTCTGCGGTTGCCTTCAATTGGATCTTCCGCATTAGAAATTAAGACAATGGGCTCATTATTTTTTTTAAAGTATGCTCTACGGTTGCCATAAATTGGATCTTCCGCATCAGAAATTAAGATAATGAGTTTAGGGCTTTTGAGCTGTCATCCTTGCTCGTTCTAAATCCGCGTTTCTTCTTTCTCGATCCTTTTGATCACCTCAAATCCGTATTTCTAGCTTTGCTAGTGATTTCTTTTTCTGTCGTCATGGGTGATTCTAGTGACCGTATTGACGTCAAACTCGATGGTTCAAACTATTCTATTTGGAAACCATCGGCAATGGCAGCACTTGTTTACCGCGACTTGTTTGAGCATGTTGAGGGACTTTGTCCTTGTCCTGGTGCTCTTGACAGTGAATCATCTAATGAAGTTGCGAAACGTGCCGCTGAAATTCGAGCATGGAAAGTTGCTGATCGGAAGGCATGGGCTATCATTTTTTGTTCCATTGATCCTGCTCTTCGCCCACAATTTTCTAATATTGTTGAGGCGAAAAGTTTATGGGATCAGCTTGCCGAGATGTTCACCCAGACAGGGGACATTCGAGTTTATCAGTTGGAGCAAGAAGTTTACAGTGCTACGCAAGGGTCTCGCTCTATTCGAGATTTCTACAATTACATGCACTTACTTTGGAGTCAACTGGACATTCTTGCTCCTATTCTCTGCCCATCATGCCTGAACTGTACTCGGTGTCCATCTACTCGACTTCAGACTCAAGATAGGCATCGTCTACATTCTTTTCTTATGAAGCTCAGCTCTCCCTATGAAGGTGTTCATAGCCAACTTCTTCACCGCTCTCCGAGACCATCCCTCCTTGACGCTGTCAAAGAATTACAGTCTGAGGAAACTCGTCTTGATCTTCTTTCCTCCTCGGCAGTTTCTGATTCAACTGCTATTCTGGCTGCTCCACCACGTGTTCCGCCTACAGTTTTGGCTGCTCCACCAAGTCCTTTGCCTACTTGTGGTCCTCGCCGCCTTTCATGTACGTATTGTCATCGTCCTGGTCATGACGAGTCACATTGTTGGAAGAAGAGGAATGCTTCACGCCTTTCTGCATCACCACGAGTCACTACCACATATCCAATCTCTCAACCTATTACTCTGGTTTCTCCCTCTACGGATGACCGTATTGCTGCTCTTGAGGCCCAACTTGCCCGTTTGAGTCCTTCTCTGCCCAGGTCTTTTCCCGATTCTGGTACTTCTACAACTCTCTCATCTGCTGGAAGCATCGCTGCAGCTACTCCACCTTCAGGTGATATTTCTACTACTTGGGTGCTTGACTCAGGAGCTACTAGACATATGTCTACTTCCGCTGTTTTTCTCATTAAGCTCTCTGAGCTCAAGCAACCAGCACATTTCTTTACTGCTAATGGTTTTCCTCTACTAGCTACCCAACAGGGTACTCTTACCGTCTCTGAAGATTTCAATGTCCATGATGTATTACATGTTCCCTCTTTGGTTCTCAATTTATTATCCGTTGGACAACTCACCGATGCTGGATGTACTGTAAGCTTTACAAATAGCTCTTGCTTTGTGCAGGATCGTTTGAGTGGCAAGATGATTGGCATGGGCAGTAGATGGGATGGACTTTATATTATGCAGCATCTCCATCTTCCAACTTCCTCTCGTCCTCATCCTGTGTTGGCTACCCTCGATCTTGTTCGGTGGCATCAGCGTCTTGGACATATTCCGTCTTCTCGTCTCACCGTCCTTCACCAACAAGGTGCTTTGGGTCATATTTCTTCTGGTAGTCTTCCTCCATGTTCTATCTGCCCTTTGGCCAAGCAATCTGCTAAGCCTTTTCCTGTTAGTAACTCTAGAACTAGTGCGATCTTCGATCTTGTTCATTCTGATGTTTGGGGTCCTGCCCCACTCTCTTCCAAGAGTGGTTTCAAATATTATGTATCTTTTATTGATGATTATTCTCGTTATACATGGGTCTCTCTTATGCGTCAACGTAGTGATTTCTTTACCATCTATCAGTCTTTTACTTCCATGGTTTCCACACAATTTAACACAAAAATCAAAGTTTTCCGTTCAGATTCAGGGGGAGAATATCTCTCTGGTGTCTTTCGTTCCCTCTTAGCTAGTGATGGTACACTTCCTCAGTTATCTTGTCCTGGGGTTCCAGCTCAAAATGGAGTTGCTGAACGCAGGCACCGTCATATTTTAGAAACCACTCGAGCTCTCTTACTTGGCACATCCGTTCCTACTGAGTTCTGGGCTGAGGCTCTTTTCACCGCTGTTCATCTAATTAATCGCCTACCCTCATCTGTTCTCCATCAAGACACCCCGTTTCAGCGTCTCTACTCTCGACCTCTTAGCTATAATCATCTCTGAGTTTTTGGATGTACTTGTTTTGTCATTCTTCCACTTACTGAACGTACAAAGCTTACCGTCCGGTCTATCCCATGTGCATTCTTGGGTTACAGCACTGAGCACAAAGGTTATCGTTGTTATGACCCAAATGCGCGACGTGTACGTATTTCTCGTGATGTTACGTTTCATGAACACATCCCTTTCTTTTCAAAATACTACACCTCATGTTTCGTCTCCTGTTCCATTTATGGATTTTCCTATTGATCCTCTACCTGATCCTTCTAGTCCCTCTTCTACATCGGATCTAAATATATTGCCACCTTCTCCATCTTCACCTATCCCTTGTGCTGCACCTCCTGCTGTATCTGCCCTCGACGATTCTGCACAACTAGAGCCACGCCGTAATCCTCCTCGAGATCGGCGTCTACCTGCCCAGTATGTTGCTGCTACTTCTTATTCTACTGAGTTTGGATCCTTTTTAGCTGCTGTTCATGCTGTACAAGAACCTAATAGTTATCGCGAGGCAATTCAGCATGTAGAATGGCGCCAGGCTATGTCTGAGGAACTCTCGGCTTTGGAGAGTACTGGTACTTGGGAGCTTGTGCCTCTTCCTCCAGGTTGCTCCATCGTATCTTGCCGATGGATATATAAGATTAAGACTCGATCTGATGGCAGTATTGAGCGTTACAAAGCTCGTCTGGTTGCTCGAGGTTTCTCGCAAGAGTATGGTACGACTATGAGGAGACCTTTGCTCCCGTAGCAAAGATGACATCTGTCCGTACTTTATTAGCTGTTGCTTCAATTTGTAGTTGGCCTCTCTTTCAGCTTGATGTGAAGAATGCTTTTCTTCACGGTGATCTTCAGGAAGATATCTTTATGCAACCTCCACCTGGTCTTGCTCATACCTCTGGACAGGTTTGCCGTTTACGACGGGCTCTTTATGGTCTCAAACAGGCCCCTCGTGCTTGGTTTGAGAAGTTCAGTGATGCTATTCAGTCTACTGGTTTCATTCAAAGTGAGGCTGATCATGCTATGTTTGTTCATGCCTCTTCTTCAGGCTGCACTATTCTTCTTCTTTATGTTGATGATATGGTCATCACTGGAGATGATCGTGACCATATTGAGCATACCAAGCAACACCTTCAGCAACATTTTGCCATGAAGGATCTAGGACCACTGCGCTGTTTTCTTGGACTTGAGATTGCTCGCAGTTCACATGGTATTCTCATTTCTCAGCAAAAATATACCGCTGATATTCTGTCCAGGGCTGCTCTATCAGATTCACGTACTGCTGCCACTCCTATTGAGCTAAATTAAAAGTTTTGTCCAGACGATGGAGAACCTCTTTCTGATGTCACTCGCTATTGGACTTTGGTTGGTAGTCTTATTTATCTTACTATCTCCCGACCCGACATCGCCTATGCTGTTCATGTTGTCAGTCAGTTTGTTACTGCTCCTCGAACAACTCATTATGCGGCTGTTCTAAGGATTTTGCGCTATCTTCGAGGCACTTTATCGCGTTCCTTATTTCTACCATCTTCTTCTGCTCTCAAGTTGCGTGCCTATTCTGATGCTGATTAGGCTTTCAATGTCGCTGATCGCAAATCTATCACTGGTTATTGCATTTTTCTTGGCGATTCACTTATTTCTTGGCGTTCCAAGAAACAACATAGTCTCACGCTCCTCTACAGAGTCCGAGTATCGTGCTATGGCCGACACAACTGTTGAGATTGTTTGGCTTCGCCGCTTACTTGCTGATATGGGAGTTTCACTTCTGGATCCTACTCCTCTGCATTGTGACAACAAGAGTGTCATTCATATCAGTGCAAATCCAGTCTTTCATGAGCATACCAAACATATTGAGATCGATTGTCATCTGACTCGTCATCATCTCCAAGCTCGCACTATTTCACTTCCTTTTGTTGGAACTGAGAATCAACTTGTCGATTGTTTTACGAAGGCTCTTATATCACAACGATTTAAATTTCTTCTTTCCAAACTCTCGTTATTTGATCTACCTTGAGTTTGAGGGGGGTGTTAGAACATGTTGTATAGTTTTATAGGTTTTCCTTTACATCTTTTCTTTCTCTTGGTCCCACATAGGAAGAATGCTAGGCACCTTTACTCCTCTAAAGCCTATATAAAGGGTTCTCATGTACATTATTTCTCACCCCATTATAAGAGAAAAGATACCATTCTCTTTTAATCTTTCTTTCTTGTCACTTCTCACACACGATATCGAGCTCTAAGAGTCGACGGCTCATTCTCTTCACCATCTTCTCTAGTTCTGATGCTTTTGATGAATAGGACTGCACAATCTCACTGTGGAGATCAAGCCGAAGCGAATTAGTGATTGTGTCGAAAAAGGCAGCAGGAGAAGTAAATGAAAATTATGAGGTCGAAAGCCTCCAGAATCTCGCATTCCCGTTGGGCCACATGAGATCCGTGAAGTTCTGAATGGCTGGAGAGTGGAGGACTCCGTTGTTCCCCATGGCATGATATCCCGGGGCAAAACGGAGGTCAGCGACATGGCCATCGTATGATCTCTTGGTGTTGGTGAAATGTCCCTTGGTCTCTTCTGGCAGATTGAACAACTCTTTCACTGCTCGAAAGAGACTCGCGTGAAGCTCCCAGTCAAGGAGCTGATCATATACCGCCTCGAAGCATCTGTACTCTTCAAGCGCGGTCATGACATCGCCACGAACAAAGTCCCAGGACGTGCTTCTCGGGTTCAAATCGGACATGGAGAAATCTATTTTTGGAAGCTGATGCTAGGAAGGATTCGCAGAACTCATTTTGATATACGGCGGTTTTGTCTGATACACTTTAGGTGCTCGGAGTGCTTTAGGAGTGGCAATGCTTCTGTGCACGTAAAAGAGCACTATACATACACGAAGCGCAAATCACTGCGCTCTTTGTTTACATAAAACCGATGTATTAAATATTTTTCACTAATGGGTGTATGGACAGAGCCAGGATGGCATGGTGCATTAAAAAGTTAATATACATCTTACCTTACCAAAAAAAAAAAAGACAGAGCCAGGATGGCACTGCAAGGCTTATGTTGGACTCTGATATATGACTGATAATTTTTTTATATCGACTCAATCTACATTAGAGTGAAATTATGATAGTCATTGATCATGTGAGTCTCACTATAAGGCTCACGTATTGAACAATAACGATTATATTCATTTATATATAGCTTTCTCTCAAGGATGATTCGCTTGTTAAAGACAAAAGAGGAATCAAAGTACATGGACGTGTACTACAAATACCAAAATTACCAAAAATACTTGTATACGCTTTTTTTTTAAAGAGAAAAATTAATGTTACGTGTGCTAACAAGTTGACAGGTCAACTCAATTAGTTGAAAAGACAAAATCATTGCGTAGGGTTCTGAAGTGTACAGAAAATATAAACAGCCAGAATTTTTTTTTCTTTTTGGATAAACGCATGAATAGCCTGAACTAGTTAGAATTTGCACATGGAGATACTGATTCAATCATTTATCTGAACCGTTTAGAATAGATTAAATTCAGTTCCAACTCAAGAAATTCTGATTTCTCTTTGGCAGTCTGCTATGATCTTGTGTGGTCAGGATCCAAATAAAATTAAACGGGTGGCCCTAAGAGGCAGAAGACCTACGCCCCCTCCTTGCATGTTTTCTAATGCTTTGTACCAGTAATTCTAGGAAGAAACGCGCGCCATAGTGCGCATTTTCAAAGCACTCTCTCTGATATCTTCCTTTATCATGAAAGCTGCTGGTACAGGCGAAATCCCGAAGCATGCGAAATTTGACATTGTTTAATGTGGACATAGTCAATCTAACTTGTCCAAAGTAAAACCACCCGTATTCATTTGTATCCCAAGTGTAAGGATGTACCTTGGATGATCCATTCAACATTGAAGATGCAGATATCCTGTGTTATTGTATGTGACTTCACTGATGATGACAAGCTTGTGGAAATGCACGGAGGTGTTCTTGATTCTTTTCACATTACAGATATTCCCCCTGTACAGAAGAAACAATTCACCTGAAATGCTTTTGGTCGGTGGATTTCATGCTCTGCTTGTGGGATGCGCTTTCCTCTTTATATTTGAACATCTGAGACGCATACGAGCGCGCGCATAACTCCATTTTGCTACGTTGATGATGTCGAAAACTATCAATCTGCAGCCTGACTATTCACTTCGAACTTTCACTGTACATTCTTTTGCTGTAACGTCCCTGAATTTCCATCAATGGAAAGATGATCTCATCTGCTCCCGCGATAATAACATCGAGATTCGGTATTGTTGTATCTAAAAGTGGCTGCTGTGTGGGGATTATCAAGGTTAAATAATGGTGCAGTTTTCGCATATGTCAAAGCTTAGGCATTCTCGGGCTGAGATAGCAAAAATATCTCCCCTTTACGTATGGCGGTGTAACCTGTATGAGATTTCACCTGTGGTTGGAAGGTTTCTTGCAGCTGTTGCAAAGAATGTGGTTTTTGGGATGAAATTGTAGGTCATTTCCAATTTGCTCAACCTTCATATATTGGCATCATCAAGATGATGGGAAGAGTGCTACTCCATGTTAGATGTTGACGGGTAGCGTTTTTCTGTTTGATAAAAATGAAATTCGTTCCCTCTTAGTTTTCTTCCATGTACGTATTGTCAAAGGTTGTTTTTACAAGAGGCTATCTTATAGTTGGCAGCTATAAGACAGTATTGTCCACGCAATGAATTTGGTCTAAATCACTCTACAATTTTTATCTGCATCCTTTCCTTTGACCCTAGGTAGCTCTCGCTCAACTAGAAGAGCAAGTTCAGGCTATTTCCTTATTCGCTACTCGCAAGAAATTCCTTCTTTGATTTTGTTGGACCTGGGAACATACTGCATTATATATAGATCAAGTGCATCATTGAGTCTTCTCCTCTTCCATGAACAAGCTGTCCTAAGATTCATCTATTCATGGTTTGAACTTCATTATATCTTCCAGACTGATTCAACGCATCCCATCAACCCATAAGATACTACCCATGAGGCGCATGGTCTGATTCTAGGGCAATGAGTAGAAGTTGAAATGATAAAATGTGTACATGTGGGTACAATTTCTTGGATTGTATAACGCACATCCAAAAATGGACACGACTTATTGGGCCAATTATCCCTTAACTTAAAAACTCGACCATAGTTTATGTCAGAATTCACCGCGGTGACCCTTTGATTAATAACCTTGTACAAGTGGAAGCATGTTCATAGGAGAACTTAATATGTGTGATCATTTGGTTTATACTTTGCAACGATCCTTGTTTTCAATTTAGGCCGCGCTGGACGATATTGGCTGAGAACTTCTACCAGTTGTTAGAAGTTCGAGTCATTGACAGCCGGCGAAGGCACTGTCGATACTGTCTGCTGGGATTCTAACGGCGGGCATTTGGCATCTCTGAGAGATGATTTGGTTTAAATGTGGAAAATTGGCTCCAGCACCAATGCGGAATGTGTTTATGAGTTGATCTCTGCCGTTAACAAGTTCCAAGCATGCGTCTTTCATCCCACTCATCCTACGGCAGTAATCATCGGCTGTTCTGAGGCAAGTCATTGCTCTTTCTTCTTTCCCACTTCGTTACTAGTTGTAACAACCACGGAAACTGGAAGTTGGACTGACCAATATGAGCAATGCATGGGGTGCATGCCTACTTAGAAGGCCCTGGAAAATGCTTCCTACAATTCAGAAGTATCATCTTCTTTGTCCCCGGGTGATGAAACCGTTCTTTTTTTTCTGATGCGGAGCCATTTGTTAACAGAATCTGGAGATTTGGGATATTGCAGAGAACAAGAAAGTGACCCCCCTTACCTTCCGATTGTCGGCCGTGCGGGGGTTCCCTGGATTATCAAAAAAAAAAAAGAAAAGAAAGTGACCCTTCATGCGCACAATGAACCAATATCTTGCCCAGCTGCATCCAAGTGTTAACGGCCTTATTGCTTCCGCTAGTAGCAATTGTTGAGAAAACCCCTTCTAAGTTTTGAAGTTGGCAAAATTATCCATGGTTTATTTTGATCTTGATAAATGCAAGAGTTGTTTGTAGTTCAGGTTGTATCTGCGTTGAACAAGATCTTTGGTATAATTGGTAAAAAGATTCTAATTGACTTGAAGAAGCTACGCGGGACATACTTGATCTTTGATATACTAAATTGTTGAGTCTACATCAATATCGTAATCAAAGTATTTCCAGGAGAGTAGTAAGGGCCCTTTTGGTTCAATTTTGGGGGAAAGTTTTTGGTAAAACGCAAAGACCTTTGAACTAAAGGGGTTTTTCGAAATGCAAGTAATGTTTGGTAAAATGTATTTTAAAATCACATTTGAAAGCAAATTTGACCTAAATACCATTTGATAAAAACTATATTTTGTAAATGATTTTGCTAATATTTTTTTTAACAAAAAGTTTAAGGTGGAGCTCAGCCACTAGCTGGCCAAAACGGCCGCCGGCCAATCGCCAACAGCCAGATCTGGCCACCCGACCTCAAGCGAGGCTACCTGAGGTCACGTGACCTTAGACGTCGCCTGGGGTCCCGCGACTTAGGCAATGCCACCTGAGGTTAGGCCCAGGCAATAGTCGCTTGAGATCGCGTGACCCAGGCCAACGCTTGCTTGGGTTGTGCGACCTCAAGCATCGCCTGTGTCGCGCAACATGGGTGACACCTGGGGTCAGGCAACCTCAGCCAACATCCCCTGGGTCGCGCGACCCAAGTAACGGTCACCTGGGAGTCCCACGACCCAGGTGATAGCCGCCTAGGGTCGTGCAACCTAGGCGACCCCAGTAGGCGATTGCCGGGGTCGCACGACCCCTCAGGCGACGATTGCTGACCTCTGGACCTGCTGTTTTGGGTAAATCGGGGAACATCTAACCAAAAAAAAAAATCGGGGAAGATGAAGAGTGAACTTGCATTCCGAAAATGTAACTTGCCAAAATACTTTCGGACCTGCCTTAGGCTAAAGTCCTTTGGAAGCCTTTGAAAATCCAATTGTATTTTCCCAAAGTGCTCCCAAAAAATTAACAAACACTATTTGCATTTGGCCCCTTGCAAATGCTGAATCAATTAGGCCCTAAGTCATCTCTCAAGTCAACTACATCAATGTCGTACTAGTAGAGTAGGTACGTGATGGTGTATTTTTTTTAAGAAATGGGGTGCTACAAATACATAATCTCGTTATGTTCGCACTATCAATCTGACTCCTCCAGAGTTAAACCCAAGTTAGCGGACGATGTCTTTTAACTTAGGCTGTCACTGTTGGATAGGATTCTTTCACACGGTATGAATACGGTACGACGAGTAATACGAATTACAGATACAAAATCCGAATCCAATCTAACACAAAACGCTTGACCGTGTATTGACATGAATTTATATGTTTTCACTATGACTCAACTATTTAGCCTATTAAATCAAAATTATGATGATTAATACTAAGCCCAGTTACTACTTACCTTACCAAAAAAAAAAAAAATACTAAGCCCAGTTGAGGGAAACAATGAACTTAATAATTACGGGCCGAAACGAATTGTCAGACCATTTACCTTAATGATATCCAAAGTAACGGTATACCCGGTTGACCAATTTATTGAATACGCAAAGAAACAACTTTAAAATGCGATTCAGTAATAGTTGGATCAAGAAAAATAAGGCATATATAACTTTAATGAACTAGACTGGAAACTGTATGTTGCTTTAGGTCCCATTTATTTCGCGAAAAATGATTAATTTGAAAAAATATTTTCCTAAAAGCAATTACTTGTATCACTTGAAATAATTAGTCAATGGAAAATGTTTTCATTATCTACTACAATTTATGTGTAGACATTTTCGTGGATGATAAAAATATTTTTCAAATAAGTCATTTTTTGCAAAACAAACGAAGCGCCAATGTCCAATTTAAGGAGAATACGCCATACAAACATTTGGACGAAACAAAATGGGCATATAGCGAGTTCGATTCCATTCAATTCGATTTTTATCTTTAAGATGACAGACTGTTGATTGCTCTTAACCAATCGATTCTTAGGAAAGGAGCCCGACAACATTTAACTTTTTGTGTATGTTCTTAATGTGGGTTTGACATATATTAAGCCATCTCTCTTGACAACAACTAATCACACATTAGGGAGTCATTTTTCCCAATTACGGCACATCTGTCATTGTAACTTAACTTATCGAACGTTGACGGCCGTGTCACCACTAGAATGGGCGATTCTAGAAGTTAATTGACGCTATTATAAAAGTCGTGTGAAATCTCGAGGACGAAATTAATTCAAAAGGAAAAGGGTAATAAGAAAATTGACGATTATTCTGTCGTTACTGAAGTTTTGCCCCCACAAAAGTGGGTGCATGCCCTGATTCAGCCCCCCCACAGATACTTCAAGCATCTCTTCTTGCTAGCACAGACTCATCTACTTTGATTCCCCGTATGTCTTTATTGAGCCATTCCCTCATTCGTAAACGTACTAGGATTGGCTCGATTTATGCATACCGACATGATCATCGCCATCGAATGTGCCGGCTCTATAACTGGGGCCGGGTGATCGGCGGATACGAAGAATTTTAATCTAACATAGACCGAGTCGGGTGTAAGAACTTCTCGTCGAGCACGTACTGAAATTCGCAGGACGAGAGAAATTCCGGTGCAAGACTAGCTCGGAGATAGCCGAGAACGTTTCTTTCAACCAAGGAGAAGAGCTGTGGGTACTCGGGACTAACACGGCGGATGTAGAAAACGCTAATCAGTGAAGAATTTGTGCAAAGAAATCATGATTCCGTCGGAGCTAACACTGTCTTGGCCCAAAGAGAAAAGAACAAAAATTCGAAAGTGATTCAGTAATGGTTTAATCAAGGAGCAGCATGCGTCATTGATGACGCTGCTAAAGAATTTATATAATTATATGTGTTTATGTATGTAATTGTGTTCGCAGGTATATCGCTCTTATATGTGCACGGAAGCATCGCCACTTCTGAAGCTCGTTGGAAAGGGCCAAGCAACTGAGCATAGCCATTTCGGAAGGAAAAAACCGACATCTACCGAAATGGCTTCTGATAATCCTACCGAGCATCAGCTTACGAAAGTAGATTTCTCTGCCTCCGATTTGAGCCCGGGAAGCGCCTTTTGGGACTCGGTCCGTGGTGACGTCGTGGCCACGTTCGAAGAGTACGGATGCTTCGAAAAAGTTATGTGACACTCAAGTAATCGGAAAAAAAGTTCAAAAAAAGTTGTGGCACTCAAGTAAGCGTCGTACGAAAGTGATGAAACTTGCAGACACTTGTGGTGTCATTTTCCCTCATTTCCTTGCATCAACTAGGATAAACTATCTTTTACAAACTAGATGAAAGCAACGAAAACAAAAAAAAAATTATTCCAATCAATCTACCACCTACTAAAGTAATGATTCAACGATGCTTATTTTTTCTTGTTTGATCTAAAAACTTAGTAGAATTTATAGATAGTTTTCGTATATTATCGTATTATCGAAATAGAAAGTCTAATTATACGATCATATCGCCGAAATAAAATTGGCCGGATGGACTCAATTGGTACAAATGCAAAAGGTTTATGACTAAATTGGCTTAATTGAAATGTTTATGACTGAATTGGCACCAATGCAATAAATGTAGGATTTTTTTGGTACTGTCCCCTTAATATTTACGGAGCCAACATTGAAATTATCATTTTTGTAATAACATATTGAAAAATAGGTGGGCCAACTAAATGGACCGAAGTGACGATGGAGTTCTCGTGTACTCGCGCACCCTTGTGAGTGGAGCTTGGTGGCCTCGTAAAGAGTGAGTGATGCAGAAGTGATGAATACAACTAGTTCGTGAGAGTGGCATCGGGGCGGTTTGTGTTAAGAGTTCTATGTTCGAATGAATATACCCTTAGGATCTTTAAAGGCAGGATTGGCCTCTCGTGCACAAACTGGTCATGAGCTGATACCGCTCTCCTGACGAGGCCATGGCAGACCGAAACCACTTGTTGTGTCTAAAGTGTTCTACATGTCTTGTTTGAGGGACTGGATGCCCGAGCTTAGCCAGGCATGATATAATACGATACGATACGAGTATGCTATTCGCCATATTATTGTTTAGAAATAACTATAGAAGGAAGGCTGGCCTTGGGGTCTTCTTGACTTGCTAGGCGTCGCACAGGCTAATTCCGCGGCCAATGAACTACTAGCCCATGACACATGCTTCTTGGTGAAAGATATATGTTCGATAGATTAACTTATAAACAATTCGATTTACAAAGTTATGCGATGATCTTTGAGTATTTCAATAAATGAGTTGTTGTTTAAGCACCCAAATGGTATTTATCTCGAGCGTTATTTTTACTTCTTCACACCTTCAACAAACTATCGTTTTGTCATCTGTTGCACCCGCTGCCCAGATACTCTGGCTCTGCCACTGCTCCCGGGACTCAGTCCGGCACAATATGATGACCGCAGTCGAAGGATACAGATGTTTCGAGGTGATGTGCGGTCATCAGTTCGCGACGGAGCTTCAGACAAGCCGCTTTGAAGCCATGGAACAAGTGTTCGGTCCCCCCAAAAGAGACCAAGTAACGTCGTGTCGACCCCAAAAGGCCAAGTGCCGGCTTTCTCGAGAAGCAGCATCATTCCCAGGCTTTCTCAAGCCATGAACATCTCCGGAGTCCTCAGATCTCCGGCGATTCAGGACTTTGCCAATCTCATGTGGCCCGACGAGAACACGGCACTCTGGTACTTTATCCTGGTCACGTGCTCGTTACCTAAGCAATTCTACTTGATAGTTGTTGGCCGGTCATTCATACAGTGTCGCGATTGTTCTCGTGAAGTGAGACTCGGCCGTGTTTTTCATGGAGTAGTATCGGAACTAGAGAGAAGGTGGCGGAGAACGATCCTCGAGGGCTTGTGAGTGGATAAACATGGTGACGACTTCATCGAAAGGACGAGTGATCGAGTTAATTCGATACGGTGCCGGGGTCGACTCAACTATACTCGCGTACTCACCAATCAAGTGAAAAGGGCCGGTGCGCGGATCTTTATTGGAACCCATCTCTTATCGATGTCCTTTTTCCTAAGAAGAAAAGGCTGAGAACTTAGATCTGACATGGATACCGGTTTGTCCATAAGACAAATTTCAAGGAACGATGACAATGTAACATGAAATACTCTTCTCAAACGTTTGGCTACATAAGTAGACTCCAGAAATTACCTACCAATAAAGAGATTTCCAACGCTAACGGGACAATTGTCTCGACATCTTCAGACACTTGCTCCAGAACAATCGCTTTATTCCGAGGTACTCAGTTCTTTGTACTGACAATTACTCGCTAAATGAACCAAGACGAACAGAAATTGATAGGGAAAATGTTCATGCAAAAACGAGGACAAGAGTAATTGCAGCATTCAGACTAGCAAACACTTATGCCATTGCCTGCAGTACTGACAAAATTTGTGTTACATAGTGAATTTAGCTGTAATTTTATCGCATAAAACTGTATGTTTAGATGTTGGACTACCTTCAATCTGCATTATCGTATCAAATGAGCTAATTATGAATGCTCAAGTATCATGTTCCTATACATTACCATTTCTGACGCGGAATTGCCATGTTCCTGGATGCAACAACTCCGTAGACCCATGAGCAGCTGCCGATGGCGAAGTTTTATTGTTCTCACCTCTTTTGGAAGTTGAAGGATTTTATTGCATACGCAAAGATGAAGGCGAACAATACGCAGAAACCAACCACCATGATCCCGGCAACACCGACGAAATCATGTCTGTACCCGAAAACATCGTTGAGGAATTGCCTTATTGGTACCAGAGTATAACCGTCCGCTAGCTTCAAAAGTTCATCATCATCGCCGTATTGTGAAACTAAGAGGCCATACAGACTCCAGGCTACTGGGTTTGCCCAATAATACCATCTCCACCAGATGGGAATTCTCTGCAGTATAATGTAAACTGGTTATTGCTAGCATAAAAACTAATGAATAAAAAAGAGTGATGCTTGTATTGGATTATGGATTTCCTCCGTTTTATATGAGGATGAAAGAGAATAGATATAGCGAGTTTTATCCTCTGGATAGTTAAAACACAACAGAGTAATCAAGAAAGACTCGGAATAGTGGCCAACGAGTGACTTTAGACAACACTGACTAGAGCAACTTCAGGGAGAGCAGCAGGAAAACAGAATGGTGATAAATAACGGGTAGATTTGCGATAGCATGTCAAGAAATTCTTTGTGACAGCCCATTAGTTACCTTGTGGGGAATCATGAAGCCACTGAAAAGGTTCCAAAGCATGTAAAAGGGAGCAGCAATAATTGCAGCCACGTTGTGATTAGGTGTCACAGCTGTCGTCATCATCCCATAGAAAGTGAAGTACATCATGGTAAAATACATAAAGAACAAGTACCAGACGAACTTCAAAAACGTCCACTGGAAAGTGGCCATGGAATAAAAGACGGTGCAGTAGATAAGCGACTGAGCAAAAACATAGGGGAATTCTATGACGACCTGCAGACATTAAATTTTCGAGCTTAGATAACGTACAAAGGCTTCCTGCAAGTCAAAGCTCAACCAGAGGCCTATTGTTAGAAGATGCACCTGAGCAAATGCAAATGACAAAGCTGAGTACATCCCTGCAGCTCTTTCTCTGTATGAAACAAATCTTTCAATAGAAACAACAGGTTGAACAGCAGTGGCATTGGTAATCCCAATAAACAGGACTGCTGCGTACATGGATCCCATGGCATTAAATAAGTCCTGCTGTGTCTCTCTGTGTCGGAAGAAAACCAGTTAATTTTCACCAACCTACTGAGGGATGCAAATATATCCAGGTGCCTGGATGGAAGCATCCAAAGTGTCTCGGGAATAAAAAGAGAATATTTGCACTTTTTTTTTTCTACCAGAACTACAATTCAACAGAAAATGTCACAAAGAATTACATAAAAAGTTAAATGAACGCTAAAACACCATTCTTCTTTTGTTGTGTTCAATACTGAAAAGGACAAAGCAATAGGCCTCTGGTATTTGTACAGACAATAAGCAGAACTGGATAACAATTTCTCCAATGTACAAGCCCAACAGAGGGAAGTCCACTCCCTCCATCCAACTGGACCCCTTGTCAGGAAAAAGATTAGTGTTAGGTCATGTCAAATGGCTCAGTGATTAGTGTTAAGTGTTGCTAAATTCTGATCTTGCAGAAGCACAGATGTAGAGTGTGGTTCATGGTTGCCAGGATCACTCCATGTTTAAGCCATCCAGCATTGTAGTCAAAGGTCATAGGCGTATTGGTTTCTCTCCATTACTAGGAAATTAGAAGTATACAGGAAAGAAGGAATGGGATTTTTGTTGATATTACACGTAGTATTCAAAATTGATACGGTGGAAATGCTTCTTCCTGAAAGTAAGCATCACAAATTCTTGCATTTTTAAGAGTATCTTCACTTTAGAAGTGCTTTAAGCCACTCGAGGAAGTGGTGAGAAGGGTTGTATGTTACCAATCAGCTACAGCATTCTTTGGCAAATCTGCAGATGTGCTTCATTATCATCATTTTTATGGAGGCTCAAAGTAGAGAGAAGCTTGCTAGACAAAATCCTTCTTGTACATGCAAAACACAAATCTTCCATATTGTTTCATGGCCTCATGAGATATCAAGGTAATCAATCGTGAGGCCAACACATATAATAGATTGTGCCTAGCTCTATTGATTCCTTTTTTTTTTTTTGCTTTCTTTTTATTAGAAACTGGCTCTTGTTGATTTGATCTCCTAGAATCTGATGAAAGACTACCTGTTTCTACTAATAAACTTGATAACCAGGCTAAAAAAAGTAGCCAAAACAAAGGCAACAATTAGAAATAAGTAACTGTAATTATGGACGTGGTCACACCATCAACCGAGTACCTTTTTGCACCAAATCTCCAACATATGGTCCCAAGCATCAAAGAGATTACCACAGTATAGAAGAAGCGAACTGCAGTGTATTGAGGGTTTCGCCAATATGAAAGATTCTGCTTCCAAAGACAAGCTATAAACTGCTCAAGGTAGGATTGGTTATACTTGGTTGGGAACTTCAGTTCCTTGAAACTATTGGTAGGCTTGCTTAGAGTTTCAACCAGTTCTTTGTTGCGTCTGTATGAGAAAAGCAAATCACCAATTAAAAAGGTTGAAAACATGTGTAAACAGAAAGCATAAGAGCAAAAGATACTAACTGAAATAGATATGATCGCCGGTAAAGTTCTGCAAAGTCCACGTCCAGACGATTTTCTTCAGCTGACGAAGTAACCTCAAGCATCCAAGCAGCAGGGTTATATCCAGCTCTAATCTTTGGCACTCCTTCAACTGCCTGCAGAATACACTGGCAACTGTAAGATGGCCAAGGCAGGGCTTATCTAACAAGCTAAACTTCCCCCAAATAGGAAACAAGCTAAACCAGCCTAGTAGAAATCATAAGATCTACGATGCAGAAATATGCACAATCCCCACCTCAAAATACTTGATGAGCTCACAAGATTTGGGGCCAAGAGGACCGGCATATATCAGCTCTCCTCCACGCTTCATAAACAAAAGCTGCAACCAGACAATGGGTAATATTAGTTTTTAGTAGATAAAAGTAAAAGATGCTTTATACTCTCATGAAACAGAAACATCCTGCTCAGACTTGACGCAAAGTCGGTTATGCTATGAGGATTGTTAAATTTTGACTGTTCAAGAGACAGAGGGGATGTACTCGCAGTAGTCCACCTTAAAATTTTCCTTTTTAATTTTTACTTGAAGTTAGATGACCTGTCTAGACATGCAATCACAATGAATGTATACTCTTTACTCCACGATAAAAGCATGGAACTGTTTCAATGAAAAGTGAAAGACAATTTCAGAGTAGAGTAACAAATAGCATGTTTTAATACTCTGCACTTACAGTTTTAAAAGAGAATAACTCCAAGAGGAAGAAAATCTACCATGCAAATAGAATTAAGGGGGAAATTTCCTAGTTAACCTAATAAACTCAGTTATCTAACAGCAATAATTTCATCAATGCAAGTAGATGGCAACCGAAAAAAAATAAAAGAACTGCCACAGATCATCTCAGGCATAAAGTCAAGTCAGCAGGAAGATGACCTCATCAAATGATTCAAAAATGTCTATACTTGGCTGATGGATGGTGCAAACTATTGTTCGGCCAGTATTCACAATGTTCCTGACAGTCCTCATCACAATGGCTGCAGCCCTTGCATCAAGCCCTGAAGTGGGCTCATCCATAAAAACTATAGAAGGGTTAGCCACCAGTTCAACAGCTATTGTTAATCTTTTCCTTTGCTCCGTGGACAGACCATCAACTCCAGGTAGACCAACCAATGCCCCAGCCAACTGTGTCAGCTCCACAAGCTCCATAACCTCTTCAACAAAAGCCTACAAAACTCATCTCTTTAGAAAGTCAGTTTTCCAGCATGTCAAATTCATAATATCCGGAAAAGCAGTTACCCTCTGTGTCTCCAAGTGAACATCTGCGGGTAATCGGAGCCAAGCAGAGAACAGAAGCGATTCCAGAACAGTTAAGCAGGGGGAGTGGATATCATTCTGCTCACAATAACCAGAAATTCTTGCAAAAGTTTCTTGCCTTTTGGGGTATCCTGATATATGTATGATTCCTTCAATGACACCACCAGTCTTCCTCCCTGCTAAAACATCCATGAGGGTAGTTTTACCAGCACCACTAACTCCGACCAGTGCTGTAAGCACACCAGGCCTAAACGCTCCAGTGACATTTACAAGTAACTGCAACTTATCTTCCATTATACCCTGTTGCTTTAATTCCTGAAGCATAAAAATCAATTTGAAACATTACCAATCAGTAAAGTGAACATGATAATTGGCATTTGGGGAATGATATTTGAACGAACCAGAGGCACGTCTACAAAGTAATTGACATTGCTGAAAGACATTGAGACGGGTTGAAAAGGAAGAACCATGCCTCTCCGCTTAAAATACTTTCCTGCACAAAATAGTCGGGTTGAAGAATGCATTCACTTCTATAACCATAAGCGGTTAAGAGGAAAGGTCATGGAGTAAGCTCAACAAACCAACTCGTGATCCTGAATGCTGGAGGTACTCTCTTAGCTCAATGGCAACACTTTCACCTTTGCTTCTTTGCTCTCTTTCTTGAAGCTCTTCCTTGGAGACAACGGCTTGCTGCTTTCCTAAAGCTGCATGTGGCAGAAGTTTATGAGTTAGAAATTGATACTGCTGTGTAATAAAAAATAAACAGGAAGCAGCTACGCCAGCCAGTTTGCAATAGTGAAGAGATGTCTTACGGTTAAGGTAAGTCAGGAACAATGTGAAAAGGATGTTAAACAAAACTGTGTATCCAAGCAAAGCACCAAGTCCAATCCAATACCAGTAGCTCTTTGGAAAAAGACTGCGTGTTCTCAATAATGCTTCGCCTATTGAAAAATCAGAGTTCCCAGCTCTCTACATATATAAACACGACACTGGAGATATATGAGATTACATGAAAGTAAAAAAAGCGAAAACAATGGCTTATTGCAAATTGAATGCATCCACCCAATGTCCCCCACCCCACAAAACAAAGGATTCAAAGGAAAGAAGATTTGGGCACCTAAATGAGCCTTATGAGCCGTTGATCTCATTGACACAAGATCCTCTCTCTCTCTCACTGGACAAATCGCAAGTAATTTCTCTTCGCTTTCTACTAGGGATATATGTATTTATTTATATTAGTATCCAGCCTAGTGGAATGCAAACGACCCGATAGCGTTAGTGCTCCAGTCATTGCACTGTTAATGACCATGCACATTCATGAAGAAAAAACTGCAAGTCGCATAGGTAACTACGCATAATCTCTAAAACAATGTGTATACTATTTCAAGATAAGTCACACGCAGTGACCACTGCTGGCAACTAAGGAAATTTGAGCAAGTAAGTATCTACACACTTCTGTTTATATGGAAGTTTCATATGGTATCGCTGTATCAAGTTCTATTAAATGTGAAGCATGACCAACACCTCTTAGTATTGGAAATTGTTCTTTATAGAACATGAGAGAGTTGCTTTCATCTCATACGGGATTCAGAAGAATTTTCTTATCTTACCTTTTCCCAAGAATGCCCGAGAAATTCATTGACAGAAGCTGCATTTTGAGCATAGGCCAAAGGAGAAATCCAGAAACCCCAGATCCACCAACTTGGTATGCGATCTACAAAATGCAAAGAAGAAAACTGAGTGAAGGGAAAGCAAAAACTTTTGCATAGTAAGTTTTGCAGGATATCAGCCAGACCTCTTGAAATGACGTAGCCGCCAAGAGCCATCACAACCAGCATTGCGAAAGATCCAAAGGTGTTGGCAACTATCATATTTCGACCCAAGGATCCCGTGACACGGAAAAGACCGATAGACATCTGGTGCAGAAAGAAGTATAACAAGAATTGTCGGAAAAATCTGCAAAGATGGCATGATTAGAACAACGATGCAACTGAAAGTATCTAAACTGAAAATATCTCTCCGATAGAATGGCATACCTAGTAATATCAGGATCATATCCAATTACATAATAGGTAACTGCTACCCAAAATCCAGACTCCATGAGTGATGTTGGAATACTTAAAACCCAAGAAGGTAATGTGTAAACCCAGCTAGGATAGAAGTGCAAGTCTCTGTGCTTGTAAAGGACTGGAAGCTTTCCAACCAACATAGGAACCTCCGTAAAGCCATTAAAGAGAACAATAACCATAGAAAAGTATAATGCTCCCAGATATAGAGCTCCATCATCAATGGTGTTGTGATGAATTGTCGAACGGAAGAAGACACTCATGGTGATAAGTGCAACTAAAAGAAGCTGAAAAAGTAGAAACAAAACGGTGAATTAGCAATTTGACCTGATACGTCCTTTTATAAATCAGCAAACAAGAATGCAAATGTGTTTTCTCCGAGGATTTATTTAGTTCATGCTTCAAGCTACGAGCTGCTTTGGAGCTCCCACAGCTACAATGGTAAATGTGAGATGGAAACAGGGTTCTCTTAGAAGCCAAATGCTCGACAATTAAAGAATGGTACCTGGATAAATTTGAATACATATATAAACGAGTTCCGTTTCATCAGAAGCATCTGCCAGTCAAAGCTGGTTTTGAGAAGTTCTTTCTTGCTAGCACCATAGCGAGCGGTTGCCAAGGCTGCTGGATGATTATAACGTCTGTCAAAAGGAACATTCAGTTCCTGTGACAAGCTTTTTCCAGCATAATACAGTCGAAAAGCTTCTGCAAATTTTCCCACAGGTATATATCGGTATGGGCAAAATGGTTCGGACCAATACTGCTCTTGGTCCTTCTTTGAGGTCACCTGCACACAAGAACTTGATGACTGATTGAAGACAACGAAGCAGACATCAGGTCGAGAGATCAGCTACTTACTTCTTGCAAGAAATCCGCCACATTCTTCCTTTTAGGACAACTGAACCCCATAGACTTGAAAAAGTCAAGAACATCGCTGCGGGGTCCTTGATACACTATCTGGCCCTCACATAAAAGAATGATATCATCAAATAACTCGTATGTTTCTGGAGCAGGTTGAAGCAGCGATATCATGGTGGTGCCATCAAGAGCTTCGGTGGAATGCCGAAGATACTTAATTATTTGATAAGTAGTTGAACTGTCAAGACCATTGGATATTTCATCCATGAGCAGAACCCTAGCGGGACCAACAAGTAATTCACCTGGAAATCATAAACATCAAAATTAGCCAAAGTTGAGATAACCTTTATTTGACAACGACAGGAAACAACAGTGAAACCTGTTGTAAGCCGCTTCTTCTGGCCCCCAGAAATCCCCTTCAGCATTTCATCTCCGACCACAGTATCAGCACATATGTCCAACCCTAAAATCTTTGTCAGATAAATCTTAGTCCCGGAGCACTATAGTTCTTACGTATTTCAAGAAAAACAAACATGCCACCCCACTCTAGAGGGCCTAATATCGCAAAAAGGAAGTGGTGAAATTCCAATCGCTAAAATTAAGTCAAAGTTTCAGTACGTCTAGTGAAGTTGCCAAATGTGAATAAATACACTACATTTTTCTCTCCGCGCAATTATCATCTTAAATATAAAGACACACTTCTCATTTCACAGTCAATTTATATGATCCAAGCTAGAAATAGACAAGTTTGCCATCTGCACTCTTTAGAAATAAACGTTCTTGAAAAATGTCTGAAAGCTGAACCTAGCTATTAACATTAACATCGATTAGATTTGAAGTTGTTTAAAAGTTTGACAAGAGATCACTTTTGTGACTAAGCAATGTAGTAAAAGACCGAAAGCGTAAGACTAGGACTCAACTAAAATCTACTTCCAGATGTAGATTATCAGCCTCCAATATTTAGCTTGTGGCAAGAAGCTTAAAAAACCTAGTAATACTTGCTTGGAAAAAGGATCAGAAATCATGGATTGAATCTGTCCTTTTACATTTCTACGAAACTCATGTTTCCTCATTTGATTTCCATAGCTGTGAACCAGCACACACTTAAAATGACACAAGCCTGCATCAATTAAAAAAATCTACCATGAAGAGTTTTAAGTTAAGTTACACAACAGTGTAGACGTAAAAACAATGCAACAAAAGAATTACTTCTCACGGAAAAAAGGGAAAAAGAAGAAGAAAAATACTGATGAATATTTTCTTTCTGTTCCCTTTTTTTAGATAGAAAACTGAACTGCTAAAACTGCAAGGAAAGGGACATGCAGAGGATACCTTCATGATGTACTCCACCACAAGGCTAGTCTCTTGTCCTCCAAGCGCAAGTGACTAGAGAAACAAATTATTAGTTGGTCAACCATCAATGACAGTAATAGCTTTCCCAGGTGAGAAAGTAAAACCACATCCAAAAGATTACCTTCATGAATATATCAAGATCCTCATCAGGTTTGATCCCGGCAATCTTCTCTCTTCGTGAAAGCTCTAGTAACATATCTGCGACAATAGTTGCAGTTTTCCGAGCAGTGAGTACAGTCGCACACAAATGCACTACGTCACAAAACAATTTCAGTGCTTACCATATTTGAAGCCGACACCTTGACAGCGACCCGCAAACTCAAGAGTTTCTCTCACGGTCATCTCAGCCACATGCCAGTCTTGTTGACTTACATAAGCAGATGTTCTCTGAGGAACAAACTCGTGTAGGCCATGCCCATTATATGTAATTTCTCCTGACACCTTCAGATCATTAAAGAGAGAACCATTTTGTCAAGATAAAGTCAGTAATTGATCTGAGCAATCCACAACATTCAATTGATATCCTTCCCTAAACTCCAATTGGGATAGCTACTTTAATATGAACACATTGATAGGGATATTAATGCACATCCATCTTGAAGTATTTTGGCCATTTTAAATGACTTTAAGCAGAGTCAGTCTACCCACTTATGTGATTATCCAGTTTAATTAACAACAACACTTACAAAGAGGCAGCCAACGGGTGGCAGTACATAATAGAGCTTGTAGTCTTCTCAAATATTCCCAACTGAAGATCTAACAGATACCTTTAAGTCTTTTTTGAGACGGCCCGCAAGTGCCAAGAGTAATGTCGTTTTTCCGGAGCTTGGAGGACCCAGTAGAAGCGTTAATCTGCAGAACAACACCCGATGACATCCTTTTCAATGTTAAAGACTAAAAATCTGACGCCTGATTGAAATCGCGAGATGTACCTGGAAGGCCTTAGTATGCCACTGATGTTGTGTAAAATTGTGAGCTTGCTTCTCTTGCCCCTGTAAATCCGCAACTGCCTTAACAGAGCCTAAATGACAGCCAAATCGAGTCATTTAAATCTCAAGCTCCAACACTGACCAGTCCATGGATTTATTTCATAGGAGTTTTCCTTTGAATATTGTGTTGACTATATACCTCGGTCATGTTGCACATGAAATTGGGGATAGTAGGTAGAGCTCTGCTTCCGGTGTGGACAAATGATTCGATTGTCAAATCCTGAAAGCGAACCTCAATCTTTGGAAATTCCAATTCTACTCTATAGACAAAATTAGAAGCAAACAGTTAGCGCGTTGAGCAACTAAAATAGTAGAACATAACATGACTGCAATCAAGCGCAAAGAGCATGTCCCCTGAATAAAAAGTACAGATATACCAGATGTTTGTGCAAGAACTACGTAATCATAACAACAGAAATAGTTGGAAACTCCAAATTTAGCTACATTCACCGAACGCAAGACTGTCCACAGACTAGTCTTACGTTGGCATAATGCTTCAGGATTACAAATCCCAAAACATTTGAAAACAGAGCAATGCATCTATCCATCTGTTAGCAGAGAAAGCTGATAAATCCACACAAAACGCAGGAGAAGCGCCTCGTAAATCTTCCGTTTCCGCTACTTTTGAAGCGGAAATGCTAAAAGAAGACTCTGTTTCGCTTGCGAATAACTGGTTTCTCCCATTAGGGTCTCTCATGACTCGCTCCCCAGCAAATGCCCTGTTTCCTATCTCATCATTCGGTGTTTCCACATACGAAAACCTCAAAAGCGTGTTTCATCTACTTCTACCGTTCTGCAAGTTATGGGATAAGGCAATGACTACGACAGAATCTCCCCAAAAGCTCAACCACACAGAGAACTCCTAATTCAGTAGAGTCTACGATTCAGAGTTTCGTGAACCCAACAAAAAAAAACGGTCGTCACTTCTCGGGCCGCTATTTTCCCGCCGGTAGCGAAAAAGAAGAAGAGAAAGGGGAATTTTCACGCCCGAACTAAAAACTTGCTCTTCTCGTTGCGCCGGATCGACGGGATTCACCAATTATACTGAAGGCCGATCCTACCAAACGTTAAGTAGCGAGCGTGGTTTAGCATCTTTACGCTTCGAAGCGGCGCCGCATCTGCTCGAAGAACCGCTCGGGGTCGTGATCGACGGCGCTGACGAGGCGGTCGAGGAGCAGCCTCTGCTCCCGCCCCTCGAGCTCCCGGAGGCCGACCTCCTTGGACCCGCCGCCGACGTCCCGGAAGATGCCGCGCCGGACGCGGGCGTAGGTCGGGAGCCGCTCGAGGGCGGCCCACCGGAGCGCCTCCTCGTCGCCGCCGCCGCCGCCGTCGTCCCGGGAGGAGGAGGCGGAGCGGGCGAAGACGTTCTCCTCGGAGTTCCACATTTCCCCCTTCAGGCGGCTCCCGAGATCTGGAACTGGAGGGAGCGACGGACGCCCGGAGATTGCACAAACAAAAGGACGCGGTGATGAGGCGCACGAGCAGAGAGAGAGGGAGCAGTTATAGGAGGGAGTGGGGGCGGGGGGAAGAAGACTTTAAGCGCCAACTAATTTCGAGCGCAGAGTTTGGTGGCCAGAGCTCTGATGCGCATTAATGGCGGTTCTCTCTCTCTCTCTTCCGTGTCGCTGCGAGCTTCGCTGCGTTCTTGCGGTTGCATTCATTCGCTCACAGCCACAGCGTCTCCTTCACTGTTCCTTCGCCATCCTCTCTCTCTCTCTCTCTCTCTCTAAGTCTCTGTGACTGATGCGGAGGAGAATGGTTGTTTGCATAGCAGGGGATGGGGGAAGCAGCTCCATTTAATGGGCGCGGGGCGGGAAAGACGAGCTTGGGCGATGCCTTCGTGGCCCACACACCCCCCACGCGCGCGAGTGTGGCGGTATTCCACACCGCCCTCGACCTTTTGGGGGATAATAATAAATTTGGAAATCCCTGAACCGGTACACGTATAATTTCTGTTAAATCTTATTATCAAATTGCACAGCAGGACGACATGTGATAATTGACAAGTATATCAATTTAGGTTTTTACCCACCGTTTGTCACGGGCGCACTAATTTGTGATTTTTCGTGGTATTAATCTAGTTTAACGAATGGTTAATTTATTATAAATGTACCGGTTTAGAGTTTTTGATAATCAAAAAAATTAATTTTTGATAAATTTATCATATGTATACCTATTTGAGATTTTTCTTGACATTAATCCTTAATCAAATCAATGGTGTATCACATGGCTCGTGCGAAAAAAAAACCTTAACTAATTTTTATGCGAGGACAAATTGTTCAGAAAATGACGGGCAAACGATATATTGCCAATTGGACCTCCTTTGTCGTGGTAGTTTTATACAAAAAAGAGAACTAGAAAGCTTGTTTTTTCTAAATGGTTTTACTCCACCACATTGCATCAGAAAGTGGTCTCGCTCTACAATCGATTGTCATAATCTACTAAGGGTGAGCATGGATCCAGGGTAGAATCGTGAACTAGATCAAATTGGCCATAGGAACCAGTTGGGTTCCCAGTCCTAAAAAAGTGGAACCACTGCCGTGCAGTTCGGTTCTCAGTTCTTGAGTAAGAACCGAATCGGGAATCGATGAACCACAGTTACGTGCATTGAATTTTTGGCTGTTTATTTTATATTACGTATTCATCTTTTATGGACTAGTGCTATTGACAAATGGAGATTTTCGTTGTTGCGTTTCACTTTCATTTTGCTTAGCTAAAAAACAAAACAAAAAAGAAAGAAAGAAAGAAAAAATGAAACAAATAAAGAAATTGATAAATTCCCAAGTAGACCCTTGAACCGATCGACATAGCATGATTCAAATTCCAAAAACTAGAGAATCAGTTCCGACAGGTAGCTTCTAAGTTCCAGATTTCAAGTGAAACGTGAAACCGAGACCTACCATAAAACTGCCTTCAATGAAGATAAAATGCTTCTGAGCGATCGAAGCGTATATTCGTCCCTTCTCCCACAAACCCTAATAAATTGGCGCAGGTCAAAATTGGTACATAATGCAAATGCAAGTAACTCGAAAAGGACAGCCAGTGATCTAAAATGTAGCAGTGATAGAAGAACAAGCATTGACTCTCTTGTTTTCAGTGTAGTAAATTATTGCCGGCTTGCCTCGCCTTGCCTCGCCTTGCCCGGAAAAGGAAGGGGGGTGTGGACGCCACGCGAGGGGAAGGCGAGTGGAGGAGTGGCGGGGGTTGGGGACGGGGCGTGAGAATTACGGCGTTGGGATTTCAACAGAAACGGTTGGGGAAGACCGTCATTTTTTTTTTCACCGTGGGTGCCCTTTCGGGTGACGAGGGATGATGCCAATGGAAAAGGGCACGTAGGTTTGGTTTTGCAATTGCGTTGCCTTTTGAAAAAAGTGATCGTCATCCATGCAAAATTTCCCCATGCCAATAAAAAGGTTATTTTCCTTTTACCTTTTTTTTTCCTTTTTTTCTTTGATCGGTTTTGACCTTTTTGTCTTCTTTGATTTGTAATTAGAGAACGGGTTTATGGAAAAAAAAAACAAAAAGCGAGATAATTAGGTGTTTTTCTTTAGATACATGAAAAAAGGCAGTAAAAAAAACCTTTAAAATATGCCGACTGTGATACATTTATAATGAATTTTTTCCCGCGACATAAAAAACCCAAAAACCTGTATCTGCGTGACACATTTGCGATCCATCTAAGTTCCGTTAGATGATTTTTCAGCCAAAATAACATCGTTTTTTTTCCACTTAAGCCACGTGGGCGTTACGTCAATACTGTTTACTTTATTGCGACCATATAGGTAGATTTTTAACTGTTCTTGTTGACAGAAGTTTGACGGAGGGTAACAGTATTACACGGACACAAATTTGAGGTTTTTTGTGTCTTAAAAGTTTAGGTTAATTGTATCACAATGGACATAATTTAGGGTTTTGGGTGGCTTTTAACCTAAGATATATATATAGATGCAAATACATGCTCTCCTACGTTTTTCCAAACTACAATTTGCATATCTCAAAATTAAGACAACTTAATTGTCTCCGTACACATCGACACACTAGACTCTCTCCCCATCTCTGCTAGCTTATCTCCCTCCTCAGTCGACAGCTCCCTCTCTCTGTCTCCCCAGCCCCCCTCCCCGTTGTTCTCTCTCTCTCTCTCTCTCTCTCTCTCTCTCTCTCTCTCTCTCTCTCTCTCTCATTTGAGTGCGAGATCGTAGCTCTGTCTAAAAACGACCACCGATATTACTTAAACTAATTAATCAATGAAATATATCTTCAATATCGATAATAATTTATATTTGAACATTTTTGTTAACAATAAAAATATTTTTCGTTCATTAATCTTTATAAGCGATATAAACGATCATTTTTAAGAAAATAGTTTCCAAATCATTCATTTGAGCAAAACAAATAAAGTGTTTATACACTAAAAATTCCCCAATTTCCCCCGCACCTTCCCACGTATATATTGCGCTAGGAAAAAGCAAACAAAAAAGAAAAAAAATACTTTTCCTTACAAATCTTCGGTACATTTTAATGGAAATTTTTGCTTATTATGGATACCTTAATTTCTTCAATGAACTTTGACTTTATTTCAAGCACGGAATTTCCATTTCCCTGTTTCTTTTTCTTTATTCTTTTCCTCTTTAAGTCGCGAACGCGTCACGTATGCTCTTTACCTAAATACATCTTAAGCTGACTCGTCAAGAAGTTCGAAGTCATCCCAATTCGAGCTCTAAATTTTCTAGTGCATCGCTTCCTCCGACGATAATGCCCGAACACCCTATTATACTTTCAGCTAAACATATAAAAAAAAAATTCTCGTTAGGTCCACCACCGGCACCGGTGTAGCAAAGGATTCACGCATTCGACATTGGATGAGTGGCACGTGTATTTGAACTCACGTTGGATTAATCTATCACTTAATATTTTATTACTATGGTGAGCAAGGAGGCATGGGGCATGAATAGTAATGTGGTTTGGACCGACAAGGGTCTACGGTTGGTTGCGGTTTCGATATCTTTGCATTCATTGCGTGGCCCCAATTTTGGGTTATGGAAGGTGAAACCTGCCACATCCCATGCTTTATTTTATTTCATTGTATTCTAATCTTATTATATTTTTTGGGGGATGGACCAAACTTAGTGGCTGCGCATTCTTAGCTGTTTCCTGTCACGGCAGGGAGAAAACGAAGGTCTGCGAATCACACAGAATTCCTATACGGTTAGGCCAACCGAATGATTTGGACCCTTATCTTTCAGACGTTGCAAAGCCAGATGCAAATAGGAAGAAAAGGGACAGTTGGTGGGCAGTTATGACCATATCTCGTGAAACGAATAGATTTAGCATATATTAATCTAGTAATTCGGGGACAGCCTAGGATGATTGATCCAGCAATTTGTCTACATTTTGGACATTAGTGACTTAGAGTCTCTTTCAGGAATTAGGTACTTGGTCCTAGCTTCCTTAGATTGGAGAATCAGACGTGGATAAGAAGTTTGAAATTTCCTTCTAATTAGGGTTACAACTCTGAGCCAGGCTTGTTAAAATGTGTGGCTCTACTTAGGAGTGCCTAAAGAAAGACAACATTGAGAGAGGTCTGCCTCCATTCTCTTGTTCATATGATTATATGGCATTGGTTTTTGACAACTTAATCTTTTAGAGAAGATGATCGAAACACTCAACTTCAATAGAGCATTGGAGGCAAAAGATCTTGAGTATGGATTCCTCAAACTCGGATTCACTCGTTTATGAATTTCAATTCATTGATATGCCACGGGCTTTTAGAAGTTTTTGTAGGCTTTCAACGTTCTTCAATCGCGCGAGAAAGAGTGTAATAATGCAAGATATATTATTCTACACTGTTTTCTAACCCACTCAGCCTTTTAAACAAGATAGACACGCTCTATTTTAGTGAGACTTGACCAACACTTCATGTTTGACAGCCGGTCCATTTGTCCATCGGACTTCCCATTCACTCCAAGGATTTTAACAACTCCGAAAATGAGGTTGCTAATATGAGCCTTGGCCGCTAACTAGTTCCTTGCGGTGGAGGTTATCTTTTTGTTGAGCAAAATTCTTATGCGCACTCGATGAATATGAGTCCACTTGATTTCAGCTATCAGAGATTCATGCGAGCGTCACGTGAGATTTATGTTGTTTGATAATTGGGATTGATTCAGTTCACACGTTCCACGTGCTAGCGATGATGGCCCGTGTCTTGAGTGTAAGAGAGGCCAAATTACCTGTCTGACCCTTAATTACAAAAATTCCATTTTCGAACTAATCCTATTTTGAGTGAGCTATATATCCAATTTGGCTCGATCGTAGCTTAGCCAACCAGAGGAATTAAGGAAAGCGAGAGTGCCAATTGCAAAACTCATAGTGCAACTAATGTTGGTGACTAATTAAGGTTAGCTTTTGCTTCTGTTCCACACTAATCACCCTCCTATTTCATCAATTCTCACTTCTCTTTCACTTTTACTTTCTGTCAGGAATGTTGGTGAGAACAATGCGCTGCACGTGAAGTCTCTTTCGGCTCATTATCTTTTATGGGGACATTACTTTCTTCTAGAATCCAAAAAATATTTACGAGAGTGCATGTCAAAAAAATATGATATCATCCACCAATCAAGTGATTTGATTTGCGATTTTTGATAGACGATAATAACGAATGATACCATATCATGGGACCGTGGGGAAATTCCATGGTTCAATCTGGTAATGTATGAGACTGATCCCGTACGCAATCTGAATTGTTGGATCAAAAGATTAAAAAAATTCAACCGTCGGATGATTTTAATGAGGTGGTAACTTACGAACATTTATGGAAAATTAATGACCATGAAATTGGCAATGTTACTACATACAAGGACAATTATTCATTGACAGGCCCTATAAGTTCACAAACTGCGAAGAGATATTACAATTGCGAAGATAGGTTACTAAGAGTAAGGGAAAAAGCACCTCACAATAAAATTAGATTTTTTTTATGATTTATCATGGAAAGCTACGAACGTTGCCAACTTACGAAACTTTAAGGTAAAATTGTTAGATGTGAGGGATGCTAACGAACTTGTCATTTACAAGGATTCATAGGAAATTAAAAATTATCAAGGACAATTACTAAGCATTGCTACCGTCACTTACAACAACTTAAAATATTTTACTATTATACTGATTAAATTGATTTGTGTTAGCATTTTTACGCCACAAACTCTATAGACAATTACCTTACTAGGTAAGGGATTCTTGTTCCTTCCTGTCGATGGAGAGTATAAGCCACATCTCAACAATAATTAAGTTCTAAATTTTTTAGAGTGATATTGGAAAGATTTACTTAAGAGCTCGAGTCTTACATCTTTGAATTGATGTGATCAAATCCTAAATCTTTTATTAATTTGTGGAGCCAAGTCCTAAATTTGTATTGAAGGAATGTGCAATTTAAAGTTGCAATATAATTGATCTTCGTGTGTCTACAACGTAGACAATCTTTTGCATTGTTCACCTAGTTGATATCAATTTTTTGCACCAATGGAAAAATTTAGGAGTCTGATTAGATTACATGCATAGGGTTTGAAACTTGTGCACCTTTTTCGACAATCTTACCTTAGTTTGTATCCATTTTGTAAGCTTCAAGAAATTGCCATCTGATTTTGACTTGTTAGTTTTCATGCAAGTGGGTGGAGTTTTTCACGATGTCTCAAGTTTTCCCCCATGCGAGATTAAATATTGTCAACAGCTACAAGACCCAGCTGCTAATGTCAGAAGTATAAGCCTAAGATTTGACTACTGGTTCATTTAGGCTGGACACGAGGAAAAAAGGTTTGTAGCTTGGCCAAAATCATTTTCATTTTCTAGAAACTGTACTTGATTTGTTTCTATGTCTATAGCTGTCTGCCACAAAATAGAACCATCAATTGCTATCGCCAGAAAGTTCAACTGAAAGTTTAAGTTTGTTGGGCAATAAAGATTAAATGAATATAAGACTCACTAAAACCCATAGGCAAACGATTCAAGATACTTTAACACTTCCTATCACATATAAACCGGACTAAGAATAGCACTTGGAGTTGAGGAATGGAGAGCCTTGCTTGCGAAATAATTATGGAATAGAATTTGGCTCTGATATCATATTAGTAAGTCTAATTTAAAAAAATTAAACTTATGACTGAAGGAAGGTTACATGAATATAAAGCCTATTAAAACCCCGCAAACAAGCGATGTGAGATAATTAAAGAACAATACTTTCAAGTCAAGTGATTTTCAAATCCGAGCATTTTGATATGTTGATCATCTTGAGTAGACTCTCAAGCTTAACCACATGTTGGGACAATAAATGCAAGGTAGAGACTAAGATCATTTATTTGATGCTGCTTTAGTTGTTGGATTGGGTAATTTTGACCTTTTACAAACTTTACAGCTACCTACATATTGTAGGTCCATATGATGCACTACCTAGGGTTTATGACCGTATAAAGTTTGAAGACAAACTGAAAAGCACAATCTCATTGATGCAATGTGATTCAAGTCAAAGTTTCATTTACTATTAATGACTTTTTCCCCTTTTTTTCCTTTGGGTATACATTCCTAAGTTGGATTCTAAATGAGATCATATTTAAAATGCAAATTCAGGCTCCGTTTATTTAGAGAAAGAAACAAAATTTTAAAAATATTTTCCTAAAATGATTGTTTGTATTATTTAAAATAATTAGTAAATGAAAAATTCTATAATTATCGATGACATATTATGCCAAAACATTTTCGTAGATTGCAAAATATCATTCTTAGGAAGCTATTTTCCAAATCGTTTATTTTTCGCGAAATAAAAGGAGCATTGATATTCGATCAAGTACGAGTGCTTTTGTAATTTGGTCATGGAATTGCAATTCCTTACACTTGATGTACCAAACTTCATGAACATTCAAGAACTCAAGTCACAAATTCTGAAAAATTATGATCATATGATTTTTCTTCCTTAAATAGATTTCTTGCGCATGTTTGAACGTCCTGTATGGTTAGGACCCAACAGAGATTACCATGTCGTGGGTGCCTGGGCTGGGTGGGCCTTACGATAATAAATGGGATTTGTTTTCCCTTAGACAAATTGAAAACAAAACCAGGAAAAGTCATTCTCAATCAACCAAATCCTTCAATTTTCAGACTTATAGTCAATGAACAGGTGCACATCCATGTCATTGAAAATGTGCTGCGAAACATTAATTTATGGTCTTGTGATATGGTGCAGCATGCATATGTTGTCCTCTAAATCAAGCGTGACCCATTTTATTGGATGAAACCACCAAAGATATCTACCCAATTCAGACGTATGCACGAGGACTTCCTTTCTGAATAAACTTGAGTTTCGACTGACATTAATAGTCAGAGCAATTTATGTTTATTGGCCAAGGTTATGACGCATTGTCAGGAAGATCTCTCATTTTTTTACTCTCAATCAGATTTTTTTCCTAATGTAGTTAAATGACCAGTAAAAAGAGCACACGCTTTACAAGTGAAAAGAAAAATAGGAAACTGTATGTTAAGAGAAAATAGATGTTTGAAGATTTGATCTATTGTTTTTGTGAAAAGAAAAAGACATTAACTTCCCAAATAACAAAAACTTATATTTACATTTGAAAAATTATTCGAGATTTAAGAAATTATTATTCAAGTGTAGCAAAAGTAGGATTCAGTTAGCTCTTGAATTGCCCTTGTTCAGTATTGCAATATTTGGGCTTTTGTGGAATTTATGGGTAAAAGTTTGAAATTGACCTATTATTTGAGCTTACTTTACTATTATAAAGAGCAAAATATCACCATCGTCATCTCTTGGAATTGATTTACAGTTCTAAATTGAGGAACCCTTATCGGAGTCTTGAAAGAAAACGTTGTGGAATAAGGCTCCGTTTGTTTTACAGAAAATAAATAATTAGAAAACTTTATTCTAAGCATGATTATTTGTATCTCTTGAAATAATTAGTCGACGGAAAATATTTTCGTTATTGACAATAGTTTATATTTAAATATTTTCGTGAACAATGAAATTTTTTTTTTCACTCATTCATTTTTGTAAGCGGCACTGGCTATTATTTTTAAGAAAATATTTTTCAAATTATTCATTTTTTGCGAGATAAACGCACCCTAAATGGCTATTTTCTTGTCCTGATAAACATAAAAGGATTTTTTTTTTATCAATGAGTGCTTCAGCTCAACTTTTGAGCAACCAAAGAAAAGAAAAAATAAAATTTACAGTTATGTGTAAATAGCAATTCAGTTCTCTCTTTTTTTTGGTCAGAAATAGCAATTAAGATCTCGAAAACTGAAAAATTTATTATTAAGCATGCTCTTATAATTATCTTGAAAGCACATATTAGGGAGAAAGACAATAAAATTCAATAGGAAAAAAGTCAGATACACGGTGTGTTTTACTCTACATAATTAATTATCATGTGGCCATATATCCTATATCTAGACAAGTTTATTTTGTTAAAGCCAGTACTCTTAATTAGGGGTTTTCCTTAGATTCTTGGTATTCGTTTAAAAGATAACCTCACCGAACGAATGGAGCTTTCGCTCCTACGAGAGCCCTCATGGCCTGTCTCCAGTTCTTATGGAGTGGGCTCCACGGATGTGTTCGTTATTTCAATGTGCCGGTACTTGCACGCCTTGCACTACCCTCTTAATGTTTTATGTCCCGATGATCCCGAGATCCGGACGAAAATCGAAATGAAACCTTTTAAGGACATACTTAGATTTGTAACATAAATCCCATGTCTAGACAATTTTACTTGGGTTATGTTAAAGGGTAGTTTAATCTTTTCATTGTTAGTGAGCCATAAAACTCGCACCATATATATTGATGTAATCCGTAATTATAAGACAGATTGAACTTTTTCCTTTTCACATGGTATCAGAGCAGGTTTTTAACCCTAGTTGACGAAGCGACGATTCGCCGCCATCGACCCCTTACCGAAATAGCTTGCCTGTCTCTTCCTCTCGTGCATCGCCTCTCGCATGTCTTCCTCGCGTGGGTCGCGCACCTCTTTGCGCGAGTCCCACGTCACGCTAGGTCGCGTCAAAACTGTCGTACTTGATTTGCACATCCAATGGTAAAGTTCTCTTTCTTGCATTAGAGTGTATTGTTTGTGTTAATTGTGATCCATGGCCAAGATTAGGAGTTAATTGTGATCCAAGGCAGTAGGAATTGACTTGGTAGTCAATGGGGAGAGAGAGCAGATTCTGAATTGAAGCTAATTTTGGAAATTGGAGAAGGAATCAAAGTTGCTTTTGGGAAAATAGGCAGATTTCGAATTCTCGAGGAAAATTCATGGGCGTTGTTGTCTTTTGCTATTCGTCAGGAGTTCTCGAGGCAAATTCGTTGGCATTGTTCTGTTCTGTTGGTAGAGTTCTGTTCAGTTGTTTTTAGATTAAATGGGAAACTTTGTGATTTTAGGAAAAGAATCAGACAAGGGTTGTCAAAAGCCCCCGAAATACACGCACTAACCTTTCTTTGTCCTGAGTGAATATGGTGCAGACATAGAAGTTCATCAATTAAGAGAAGAAATATGGTGCAGGCGTGCAATAGCCGGCTAGGATCTCTTCCTAACATGCATCTGCGAATTTGATGGTCTGGTGTATTCGTGCCCCACTCATGCACAACCACATATATATGATAGTGTTTTCAATTTTCCACTAAAATTTTTGCATGGCTAGAAACCCTGAATCAAGTATGAGTATGGATACCAGTCTTACTAATCTGAAGTTGAGCTTTGTCAAGCTAGATGGGACCAATTACCCTTCTTGGTCTATGGCGGTTGAGACGTATTTGTTGGCTACCAAGCAATTGAGTTATCTGACTTCACCTCCATCTTCGGATAAAGCAAAGCTAGGTGATTGGGGCTCTGGCGATGCTGTCATTCGGACATTGTTGTGGAATACTATGGATTCCAAGATTAGTCCTCAGTTTATACGGTGTACATCAGCCAAAGCCATTTGGGACAAGTGTGCTCTTATGTTTTTAGGAAGAGATAACATAACCCGTGTTTGTGATGTTTGGGAAGAGTTATTTGATCTACGTGCAGGAGATATGTCTATATCCGATTACTATTCTAGGTTTACCACTCTTTGCGAGAGACTAGACACTTATTTGCCTGTTACTGATGACGTTAGAGAGTTAGCAAAGCATCAAGAAGATATGAGAGTTATGTTATTTCTCTGAGGGCTTGGTCCTACTCATTCTTCTCTCCGACAGCAGATTACTTCTCAGAGTACTCTTCCATCGGTTGATGAGGTCTTTTCTCGGGTCCTTCGATACATGCCTACTTCATCATCTGCACTTTATTCTGCACCAGCAGCAAATGCTATGGTTTCTCAGTCGTCCGGTGGTTGTGGAGGCCGAGGGCGTGGTCCTCGTGGTCGTGGTAGATCTGGTTTTTCTCTTGGTCGTGGCCGAGATGGTGGTAGGAGTACTAGAAGTTCACGTTATTGCAACCATTGTCAACGAGCTGGCCATAACGAGAATTATTGCTACACTTTACATCCTGAGCTTCGTCCACAGGCTGCTTATGCTAATGTAGGTGAGTCTCCAGTGCAGAAGGTTCCTGATCAATCACGAGAGCTACCTAACACCATTATGTTGTCTCGTGTTGAGTTTGAGTCTTTAGTACGTTCCCACCGGGTGGAAGATTCCTTAGCTCCTATTGCTACTTTGGCACAGACTTCTTCAGGTAGTTCGTCTTGTTTACTCTCTTCTGTGCCCACTTCGTGGGTCGTAGACTCATGTGCTACAAATCATATGACCGGTAATTCTAATTTATTATCTGATATCACCTCCATGTCACTTAGTTTTGTTACACTTGTCGATGATTCACAATCCCACATTACTGGCCAAGGGAACGTAACCTTGGGTCCCTCTCTTTCTCTTTCATATGTTTACCATTTATCAATTTTTCTATATAACTTGCTTTCTATTAGTTCCCTTACCAAAGATATGAATTGCTCTGTGACATTTACCTCCACTGGTTGTGTCTTTCAGGATCTGAGGACCGTACGGATGATTGGTGGAGGGCATGAGTCCAATGGGCTATACTACCTAAACAAGTTCTTATTGCTGCTGCCGTCCAGAAGAGTACATTCAGAAGAGTATCGCCTCTGACTTCTTTAAGATGCATTGTCGTATGGGTCATCCACCGCCTGACATACTTCGTCATTTTTCTAATGTTTCATGATTTAGGAGTCCTATCTAGTGTGATGCTTGTCAATTTGGCAAACATCATCGAGTATCTTTCCCTTCCCGTGTCCAGAGTCGTGTGTCATGCCCTTTTGAGTTGGTCCATTCTGATGTTTGGGGACCATGTCGTGTCAGTGATTTATCTGGTTATAAGTATTTTGTTACATTCGTAGATGATTATTCTCGTGTAACGTGGTTATATTTAATAAAAGATCGAACTGAAGTTTTTTCTAGTTTTCGTATGTTTTATTTTGAAATTCTCAATCAGTATCATGTATTTGTTAAATGTTTGCGCTCCGATAATGCCAAAGAATATATGGCCGTTTCCTATGGTTTCCAACCATTTCTTACATCTCATGAGATTTTGCATCATACCTCTTATCCCTATACTCCCCAGCAAAATGGGGTGGTAGAACAAAAAAATCGCCATCTCTTGGATGTTGCTCGCTGTCTACTTTTTCATATGAACCTTCCCAAAATGTTCTGGGAGCATGCTATTCTTACATCATGCTATCTCATAAATCGTCTCCCATCCTCTGTGCTTCGTGGAGGGATACCTTTCTCTACTCTCCATTCTGTGAGTTCACTTTTTTCTTTACCGCTGCGTGTGTTTGGTTGTGTTTGTTTTGTGCATCATATTGCTCCTGGTCAAGATAAGCTCGATCCACAGGTTGACAAGTGTGTATATCTTGGGTACTCTCGAACTCAGAAAGGGTACAAGTGTTATAATTCGGTTAGTCGGCGGTTGTATGTTTCGGCAGATGTAACCTTTTTCGAGGAACAATCATATTACTCTTCTTCTACTCAACCGATGTCTCCTTTTGAAGATACATTGTCCTCAGACATGTCCCCCTGCCACCTATCCCCTTGTTTAGCATACCTAGAACGTCGCCAAATTTTTAGTTTGCTGACAAGACTTATCAACGGCGTCGTACTGTTCAACGTGAGGTAGTATAGCCATCGCTTGCATTGGATATGCATGATTCTCCACCAATTTATGCCTTGGCCTCTGATCCGCCAATTTCTTCTGAGCCTGATCCTACTACTGATATTCTTATTGCATTGCGCAAAGGTACGCGTTCTTGTGTTGGTCAACCCAATTCCCGGTTTGCCCCCTATATTGATTTGTCTTGTCATACACATACTCGTCGCCCTCTTTCTTAGGTTTTATCCTACGATTATCTTTCTTCTATATATTCCTCGTTTGTTGCTTCTTTATCTAAAGTGTCTGTGCCAAGTACTGTTGTAGAGGCTCTTGCTCATCCAGGTTGGCGGCGGGCTATTGAGGATGAAATGCAGGCACTACAGCATAATGGGATATGGCATCTTACACCATTACTTGCTGGCAAATAGGTTATAGGGTGTCGTTGGGTTTTCACAGTGAAGTTTCAACCGGACGGTTCTATTGAGTGTCTGAAGGCACGTTTGGTTGCCAAAGGTTACACTCAGACTTATGGAATTGATTATGATGACACATTTTCTCCTATTGCAAAGATACCTTCTGTTCGTGTTTTCATTTCTCTTGCTGTTCGATATGGCTGGACTCTCCATCATCTTGATGTCAAGAATGCCTTTCTTCATGGCGACTTGGCAGAGGAGGTATATACGGAGCAACCTTCAGGTTTTGTTGCTCAGGGGGAGTCTACTAGTGTTTGTCACCTACGCAAGGCATTATATGGGTTGAACAGTCTTCTCGTGCTTGGTTTGGTCGTTTCAGTAATGCAGTTATTCGGTTTGGTTTGCGGCGTTGCACTGTGGATCATTCTGTGTTTAGTTCCACTTCTTCTGCGGGGTGTGTTCTCCTAGTTGTGTATGTGGACGATGTTATCATCACCGATAGTGATTCTCTAGGCATACAAAAGTTGAAATAGTTTTTACATGCAGAGTTCAATACAAAAGATATGGGTTGTCTACGGTATTTCTTGGGCATTGAGGTGGCCCACTCACGTGATGGTATCTCATTATCACAGCGAAAATATGTTCTGGATATCCTCAGTGAAGTTGCTTTTCTGGGAGCTAAGCCTGTCGATACTCCAATGGATCCTAATATGAAACTTGATGCAGAACATGGGGGCCTACTTCATGACCCCAGTAGGTACCGAAGGTTAGTGGGTAAGCTCAACTATTTAACTGTCACTCGACCAGATATTTCTTTTGCCATTAGCGTGATTAGTCAATTTATGAGTGCTCCTCGTACTACACATTGGGAGGTAGTGCTACGTGTTGTTAAGAACTTAAAGGGAGCACTAGGTAAAGGGATCCTGTTCAAGAATCATGGACATCTTAGTGTTACTGGCTACTCTGATGCTGATTGGGCCGAATGTCCTACTGATAGGAGATCAACTTCTGGCTATTGTGTGTTCTTGGGAGGCAATCTTGTGAGTTGGAAAAGTAAGAAGCAATAGGTAGTGTCTCGATCAAGTGCAGAGGCAAAATATCGGGCTATGGCTCATGTAACTAGTGAGTTGCTTTGGTTGAGGATGTTGTTATCCGAACTTAGCATGATATCTTCAACTTCCTCAGTTCTGTGTTGTGATAATCAATCTGCTATGCATATCGCTTCAAATTCAGTTTTTCATGAACGCACGAATCACATTGAAGTAGATTGCCATTTTGTGCGAGAAAAGATTCAGAACAAGGACATAACACTTCAATACACACGGACTGAAGGCCAACTTGCTGATCCTTTCACTAAGTCATTGCGGGGTAGTAGAGTGACTACTTTATGTAACAAGTTGGGGCTCTTTGATATTTATACCCCAACTTGAGGGGGAGTGTTAAAGGGTAGTTTAGTCTTTTCATTTTTAGTGAGCCATAATACTCGCACTATATATATTGATGTAATCCGTAATTATAAGACAGATTGAACTTTTTCCTTTTCACAGGTTAATACCACAAAAAACCTCAAACTGGTACACTTGTGATAATTTTACCAAAAATTAATTTTTTGACCATGAAAAACCCCAAACTGGCAAACTTGTGATAAATTTATCAAAAACTAATTTTTTTACCATAAAAAACCTCGAACCAATATATTTGTGATAAATTTACCCTCCGTTAGTTTCCATTAAATTGAATTAATACCACAAAAAATCATAAACTAGTACGCCTGTAACAAACGGAGGATAAAACATAAAATTGATACATCTGTCAATTACCACGTATTATTTAACAAAGTAATTTGACGGTAAAATTTAACGGAAATAAACTGAGGGTAAATTTATCACAGGTGTACCAGTTTAGGATTTTTTATGGTCAAAAAATTAATTTTAAGTAAAATTATTACAGACATATCAATTTGAGATTTTTCGCGATATTAATCCATTTTACTTTGTTATAGCCAATTCTCATTTCATGGAAATTGCCAAGCACCCGTCAGCCACTCCCAAGTCAGTATCACGAAATAAATGCATGCAGCAAAATGCAGGTACAAAGCTTCAAATGGGATTTTGACAGCACGTGATATCAGGACAAAGGTCATTAGTCGTTTGAGGGGGAAGAAAGGGCTTCGTCAGTCGCTCTGGCTACGCTTGTTTAATCCGATTCGGAACTCTGATGTGCACGTTCCAGTGATTCGAGACAAACGGGTACTTCTGAACTGGCCCAGCCGGTTGCTGATTGAAGCCGCATTCTCATCAGGGTGCACATGTAGAAATCCAGATTTCAATCTAGGGGCAACTTCGTGTTCTCATCGGTTTAGTGAGAGTACGACACCAGACAAGTTGGGTGAGTTCACTTGCGAAGCCCATGTCTCGTTCACAGCATCTTGTCACTTTATCTGCAGGGCCCATCTGGTTCACACGGGCACATGATCTGTATCCAAGGGTGTATGCAAGGGATTATGGCAACATGTCTGCTGTAATGCTGAACATGCATGCTGAACATGTTACCCTGAGATCGACCGCGTAGTCGTTAAATCTGGCAATTGATGACGGCCAGTAGATTTGCTGCTATAGAACCATGTTGCTCGAACGCCTAGGCTCCATGCTGGACCGAAATAGGGCGCTTAATTCACCTTGGACCATATTTCGGCAGACCGTACATAGAGTTGAGTCTAGGATTTGCTTGTATTGTATTCATTGTTTAGCACATTCAATGGACCGATAGAGGTTCAGATTAGATGAGCAAGGACGGCCACGGTAGTCATGCAATGACATGGATTGTTTGCGGCCATCGACGACATCATCAAGATAAATGGGATTGATTGTCGAACTTTCGATATTGATCAACACTGATTGGCCAACAGTACTAAATCGAAGTATGGTCTGTCTCGTGTGTCGTAAGAAGCGTCTATGGGAGCCCATTGATGCCAAAATATCATAACTACTCAATGGGACCTTGATAACGATACGTCAATGTTTTAGAGCAGAAATATAATGGAACAAATTGAAATCTGAGTGATTGCCTTTAACCCTTAACTTGCTGCCTGCATGTGCTTGGCTAATTAGGTAACAAATGAAAATCTAACTGGCATTATTAGGTAATATGTATTCTAATTCTCTAGCTTTAGTTAACTCAAGACATCGATGACAATGACAACTCGTATGCGGCATGTCTACCAAAACGAGTCAGCTTATGCATAAAGTGATTGGTTTGCAGACTTTTGGAAGCTACAATCTTCACAATCCAGATGGTGCTCCTAATTGCACGTCTATGTATCGATGTCGATTTATCAAAACATGATGTGATGTTATACTCGCATATAGCTCGCCAACATTTCAGGGAAAGTAGCTAAGATATTGAATGTTTCATGACAGCATTACTAGATTGATGAGCAAAGCAATAATCAACTTCTACGTGAATTGTACGTACGAGTGACCGATGGACAGAAAGCGGGTAGGCCATGAGAAGGAAAGTCTTTCATACCACACTTGATCGTTCTCATCCAGCTCGATCGAAAAGCTCTCCCCTGGCCTGCAAGCAAGAATGAAATGCCACACTGCCAGGGTTAAGGATAGATAGTCTACGAAACAGGGAGAAAACGACGAGGTGAGCCTGGTGTCAAATGCCAAATCATATGACTGAAATAGAATTCAAGAACATCAACTAATATGCGCCAAAGGTTCTTCTCTTGCTATCTAATACGATGAGAAGACATGGTAATTGGATAATGAAAAACGTACCCGTGGGAAGGCCAGGACAATTCAATCATGACAAGCCTAGATAGGAACTCCTTCACACGAACACAACTTCGCCACGTTCTGAACTGGAGTCTTGGAACCAACAGTTGCTCAGTCCAATGCCTACAAATGCATTCAAGTCTCAGGATAGGAATGTAAAATCTCCCCAAAGGTTTCTCCCGCTCAAGACATGAACAGACCTCCAATTCTGAAGAGCATTCTTCCCATTTTGGTAGGTAACATGACCCGAACCAACTGAAACACGAGCATCGTTGAGGAACAATGCCGCCTTAGCTGTAGACCCTTTACATTTCGCATCATAGTTGAATGATCTGGACCAGGGCAACCCTCGCGTTATTCATTGCCATGTATTCGTGCATAAAAGCTTGACGTGGTTTAGTTTCCACTTCTGCCACAACCAGAAAAAAACAAACATGGGCAAAAGAAGGACAAAAGTGGAGAAAGAATCGGAGTCGCTCTTACTTGTTAATGCATTGTTTCTGCTGTTCTGCAGAAGGTAGAGTCCAGAGCAAGAAAACCATTCCCAACAACCTACACACATCTATCAAACACCTATTAGCATAGCGCGACTCGCATCACACTGACAACTGAAATATACATTTTCGCCTCTTCCTTTATAAGGATGCAGATACTGGCATCATTTTAATAATATGCCTAGTATCCCACAGAAAAAAGCAAATGAAACGAGGGTTTACGTCGTCTCAGATGCCATTGACGGCATTATCTTCCCGACAGTCTTTTGGACCTCCATCTTGCTAGAATCCTCTCTTCCACATAGTACGATGCCACACAAGAAGGAGACGCATCCCCATGCCCATACTCATTGACTTAAAGAGCTAAGAAAGTCTTCGCTACACTCCTGCTTATACCAACCACGCAATGTCCATCTGACCGTTGCTCCTTCGGTCAAAACGAGGACGGCATATTCGGAATGGACCAGAGAGGTATGGTGGAGGTATGCAACAAAGTCTACACCATGCTGCGACCGCGAACTCACCACCCAATTCTTCGTCCTAAGATGAGAATAAGCCTTGAAAGATTCAGAGAACATGATTTTTCTTATCTGTCATGTACTTCCATTACTCTTGATCAGTTTTGGTAAATTATCTGCACCGTGAATGTTGAAGCATTTCAAGGAAAAGCAAAGGTAAAAGGCTTCCTCCATGCTCAATTGCAACCACTGCTTATCCTTCTTGGTTGTGACCATCGGTCGGCCAAAACATGTGCGATTCAGAAGATCAAGATCACTCTGATCCGCCTCTAGCGCAAGAAGAACAGAGCAACCTGAGAGTAAACCATGAGCATTTGGCTCTATTAACGATGACTTGAGCCACGAAACGATCTTCGACATTGGATCCGCCTGCACTCTGGCCTCTGCGCCCTTCCCTTTCCATCTCAGCCCCATTGACTAATCCTCGATCTGCATTATCAGAATCAAAAAAGGCCTTTTTTTTCTGCAAAAAGTACAGGGAGAAGAACTTCCAAACCAATCAATTTCAGCTAGTTGCTACTTCAATAAAAATATGAACAAAACTGAAAAGCAAGAGAGTGTTTGGATCACGGAAATCTGATCGAACATCTTTCCATCCAGAGGGAATGTACAGTCTTTACATGCACTCATCTGGCAAAATTCAATCAGGCTGACAAACTTCTAAGCAATGACATGATATATGCAACGCAAGAACAAGCACAAAAGATTAATATTAAGCATCTAAGGAGGTAGCTAAATTAATATTTAACATGATACAAGTCTTTCGAACTTTATTTATAAGATTTTCAGCTGTCCGTGCTTTGAAAAAGCACCAGCAGGCGCTGAAACTGTAGGTTTGAATTCAGAGAAGTTCCAAGGAAAGTTCTTTAGGTCATGAGTTCTTGACAGGACACGGGAACATGAGTCAAATCCAACATAAATTTAGTGAGACAAACCCGAATAGGATACGATATATGAACACGATTGCTCCAGGCCCTCAAAACAAACGTGACTGGATTCATTTTGACCAGTTTTTAGGGGGGAGTTTATCATCATGCAATACATTTTAGTAACAGGCGAACACGATAACACGGCACAAATTTGACTGCCTTGGCATTAATGCCAATTCCTGCGCGAAGCTTAGACCTAATCGTAGGCATGGCTGGCCGCGGGGCCGCCCAAGCACGGCCCGAGCCACAATGCCCAAAGGCATTTTTGGGTGGGCTTGTGCAAGCGCTTTTAGTGAGAAAGCCCGGCCCGATCCTAAGTCCCGCCTGGGCTGGCCCGAAGATTCATAAGAATCAATATAATGGGTGGGCTCGGGCAAGAATTAGGCCTTGCCTTAAGGGCCGGGCCGGCCGGGCCTACTCATTGATCACCTATAGTTAGGCTTAACAGAGCACTAGATAATCTGCATAAACCTCTTGTCTATGGGGACCAATTGGATCCTTGAGATTGTCAGTATTGTTCACGGGCCGGACTGGGTGGCTTCTATCAATTGAAACCCGCCCCGAACATATCGAGCTTGCTATCTCCGAGCACCGAGCATGGCAGCCGAATTGAACGAGGTCAATTCGGGCCGACCGGGCCAAAGCCAGAGATTGCCCACAAATTCTTGAACTTTTCTAATTAGTCACTTTTCAAAAATGCATATATTAACCGATTTTTTCAAGTTTGTTCACAAATCACAAGTGGGAAGAAATCTGCGAAAACTCGGGAACAATTTTCTAAAGAAAAAAGTGCCAAAAAAGTCATAAACCTTTTGCATTTGTGACAATTCAATCCTAAACATTTTTTTGGTGCAAATTCAGTTCTAAACCTTTTGAATTGATGCCAATTCAGTCATAAACCTCTTGTATTTGTGCCAATTCAGTCCTTCCGATCAATTTTGATCAGATTTTGCTGACGTGAACATCAACCGGCCGACGGCCAGTCACCAACGTTGATGTGGACAACTTTAATAATATTTTAATATTTTTTAAAAAAAATTATTTATTATTTTCTTCTTTTTTTCCCCCTCCCCTCCTTCGACCGATTGCCAGACCGGCAACTAGGGAGGCTTGCCCTCACCGGCCATGGGCGAGGTCGACGCTGTCAGCCACTGGCGAGGGCGGCTTCGCGCTAGGCAAGGACCAACCTTGCCAAATCTGACGAGATTGAGCCCTATCGGCAACTTGACAAGGCTCGCTCTCACTAGTGACGGCGAAGATGAGCCTCGCTAGATCTGGCGAGGTTGTGCCGACCGCAGTGAGGTTGAGCCTCTCCCAGCCATGGCAAGGCTCGAGCCTTCGCCGCCCTCGCTAGCGGCCTTCGGCGAGGGCTCGAGCCTCGCCATGGTTAGGCGAGGCTCTAGCGAGGTCGGGCCTTGCCCAGCGGGAGGTCGCCCTCGCCAGTGGTCAGCGAGGGTGAGCCTCGCTAGTAGCCAGTGTGGGTGAGCCTCGTCGGCATCGACCTCTAGCCTCTAGCCTGTTGCCGGTCTGGCAACTAGCTAGAGGAGGGAGGGAGGGAGAGAGGGAATAAAAAAGAAAAAATAAATAAATAAAAATTCAAAAAAAATTAAAATATTATTAAAGTTATCAAAGTCAGCATTGGTGATTGGCCTGTCGGCGTTCACATCAGCAATCTAGTCAAAATTGGCTGGAACAACTGAATTGGCACAAAGACGAAATGTTTAGGATTGAATTGGCACAAAAAAAAAGGTTTAAAACTAAATTAGCACAAATATAAAAGGTTTAGGACTTTTTCAGCACTTTTCCCAGTTTTTGAAAGTTGTGAAGAGAAAAGCCTAACCTGTGAAACTTCTTCGAGATCTAGATGATTAAGCCACCATTAGCGCTCGTCGAGTTGCCAATGTGGAGTTGTGGTGGAGTGTGCGATATGGCGAAGCGACGGCGGCTAAGTGAGAGAAACAAGAGAGATTGTGGTGGAGGCCGCGATATTAAGATGATAGGGCTAGAGAGGGATTGATGGATTCACTTGTGGTGGACTAGATTGAGCGGAATAAGTGAACTTTAGGAACTAAATTAAATAAAGAAAAATTCAGAAATTACATTAAACATAAAAAAAATTTAAGGATTACTCATATCATAATTATCATTACCCAATATCCCATATGAAAAAAATCCTCACCAAGGCTGGACAATCAATAGGCAATAACATATCGACATATGACTTTTTCGGTGTGCACACTCATTGCTCAAAGGCTTCTCTCTTGGTACACCACATTAATGTAATTAAACATTGGAATAACATTTCGATCGTTCCAAACTTAAGAAATTCCAAAATGCATCTCGTCGCAAAAGTTAAAATTAATAAAAAGTAGAAAATCTCTATCCAAGTACCCCCATAAGCAATTGAAGATGGGTAGATTCACATGCAAATCTTTCAAAATTTTTCAAAGTTCGGTAATTTTCCATATTTTGTCATGAAGCCAAAAAAGTAGAAGAGGTTGTGCCAGACATTTTATAGGCCAAAAGGTAATTTTCGAGCTAATTAGGAAAGTTTTCCGGTACATTTGTACGGTGAAAAGTGCCCCCCAATAAATAAATGAACCGAACACGAAAGAGACCGTACACAGAATTACTGCGCCGGCGTGCCGACGCCACCCAACTTCCGTCCCCTTCTTCTTCCTCTTCTTCTGACAATTTCATTCCGACATCACTGCTGAGATCCGAGGAATCACACGCCCGTCGCTTCAGCGCCGCAAATGGAAGGAACCCACTTGATTCAACCGGCGGTTGCGGCTCTGGTCGCTTATTTCGTGGCGTTCAGAGCTTACCGGCGGAAATCGCTCGACTTCTCGGGGGCGGTCGCCGGGTTCCTGGTCATGGCCGTCCATATCGCGGCTGGGTACAGGTGAATTCGACTGCTAGCTTTCTTGGTTTTCAGTGAACGGGATCGCATGATGTTAGTCGGATGGGATTTCGATGGATTTCTTTTGTGGGTGTTTCGAATTTGGGTAGGTATGGAGCCATGTTGCTTGTTTTCTTCTTCACTTCATCCAAGTTGACCAAAGTTGGGGAGGAGAAGAAGCGCAAGGTTGACGCTGATTTCAAGGAGGGTGGACAGAGAAATTGGTAAATATTCACTCTCTCTCTCTCTCTCTCTCTCTCTCTCTCTCTCTCACACACACACACACACACACACACACACACACACACTGTGCATGGTGGAAGTTCTTTTGCTTGGAAGCAATCGAAAAGTTCAATTTTTGTGCGGGCGTCGCTTGCAAATTGTAGGTGGGATTATTGGTACAGCTTGGTTTGACCTGATTCGTAATTTATAGTTAGCACTTTCCATGAATGCAATGCCTTCTTGCAATGAAAAAAAAAAGGGACAAAGTAGTTAGGAATTTTATTAGTGTTTCTCATACTTAAAGCATAGTTATGATATTCAGGGATTATTTCTTTGGTTACCTCTGAAGTCTGAAGTTATCTAGAGAATGTTGAATAAACAAACTGAGTGCCTTTTACAAACTTCTTTCGAACCTCGCAACCTTGACCAGTCCATCCAAAATGAATCCTTGCTCGATATGTTGCTGAGTTGCACTCGGCATATCTTCCCCATCTTTCACGCGCTCGCAAGCATGACTAATGATCTTATTTGGGCACTGGTTATATGTCCAGTGCCTAATTGACCTGTGAGGAGAATGCAGCTACTGTGGATCAAGTGCTTAGATTTATCGACGGTGATGTCCGTGATGGTTGCTTGACTATTCTTGTTAGGGTACAGGTCCTATCAAATAGCGCCATTGCTACGGTTCTTGTTGTGGTTATCTGGACATTAACTGGATGGAAGGATGAGTGTTTGGACGCCGGAAAATCAGCTCTGATTACATCTCTTATTGGTGGTGTAATTGGTCACTATTGTTGCTGTAATGGCGACACATGGTCTTCAGAGCTCGGAATTCTTAGTGACGAGCAGCCACGACTTATCACGACCTTCAAGGTGTGTACATTCTGTTCTTTTCCTTGTGTCCATTGCACTGTGGGAGTCTTCCCTTGCGAGTTGGAGTGTATCATCATTATCCCCTTCAGTTTTAGGCATCTGTTTTATCAACTACCTGCAATTTCAGTACTAGTATACTGCGGCATTTGATTATGGCTTTTGGAGGAAAAGGAGTCTTGAGCTTTTAGCCATTGGCATGTTCATGCCTGATGGATTTGCTCATGAGCATTGATTTCAGTGATTTTACTTGTCCCATTCACTGAGGCATCGTTGGGCCTTCATACTTCAAGATTGCTAGCTGAAAATTGTTACAAATAAAGTCAGTTTCTATGAATGGAGTGATTGATGGGGCGCCAAAGATTCATGAACTTCCCTCCTCTGAATTCTTTTGTACCCAAGAATGTTTTCATGATCATATTCATATATACATTACATCATTAAATCAGGTTCAATCCTACCCTGCAAGTAAGCAAGGAAAAGGGTAAACGGGCAGCTGCCTTACCACTTTCTCTGATTATTTATGCAAGAGAATAATATAGTTACTTCTGTGAGAATTTTAATGTTGTCTCTAATTGGTTTGTGCATCGCCAATAGCCTGTGCGGAAGGGCACGAATGGTGGTGTGACTGTTCAGGGACTAATGGCAGCTGCAGCGGCGGGTGCTGTAATAGGGATATCATTCGTGCTTGTCGGATTTCTCACAACAAAATGCACGTTAGATGTGGCTTTGAAGCAATTATTAGTGATACCCCTTTCCACATTGGCGGGACTTTGCGGGAGTGTCATAGATTCTCTGCTTGGAGCCATGTTACAGTTCAGTGGATTCTGTACAGTTCGAAATAAGGTCTGTATAGTAAAGTGCTTGCGTCATCGACATGTTAAACCATTACATGCACTACAATGTTCAAAATGACAAGACGTTTCATGTGGTCTAACTGAAATTTTTGTGATTTGGAAATGTTTCTGCAGGTTGTTGGTAAACAGGGGCCGACAGTCAAGAGGATTTCAGGACTCAGCATTTTGGACAACAATGCTGTGAACCTTGTTTCGATATTGATGACCACTATGCTGACCTCCATGGCCTGCGTGTACATCTTCTGATGTCGTCTGTTCTAACTGAATAATTCCAGATAGATCGCAGAGTTGGTTCTCACAGGGCCCCAACTGAATAACTCCTGCGAGATTGCAAAGTTCTTACAGGGCCCTACGCAATCACATAATTGTTCCTTTTGTAAGCTGTGAATCGGGCAAACCTAATAATCCGTGTGACGGTTCTCGAGTTGGCTATGAATTGAGGAAATATTGAAGACAATTGTTTATCATCTTACTTTAGAGCAAATGGCTACTTTCAGCAGGGAAAAATTCTGATTTTCTAGTTCTTGTTTCGGGTAGAAATAGGAAAGGAAGCACATGTACCATGAAGTTTATTTTCGTCGCTTCCAATATTTTCTACTCGTTTAGTTTCTTGACATAACTCGAATCACTAAGTACAAGCATTTGGCAGTCAGAAGCGCCCTCGTGGTCAAGAATTCGTATGCCTGAAATGGCATTCGCTCGGGTCAGATTAAGAGAATCTGTTAACCCAGAATTGCTATGGAAAACACCTAAAGCCAAATGAGTAATCAGATTGGCTAAGCTTGTCCTCACGGTTCATACCTCGTGGTAAGAGTTAGCCCCTCATTCTTCTTCTTCTTCTGATGCCAAAAGATGTGCTCTAATGCAAGTCTCGTTTGCTTCTGAATTGTTGCCCAGACTGCCATCTATTTTGTTCAGTACAACTGAATTTTAGACCATCAATCTCTTCTTAAGAAACGATAGCTCTAAATGGGTATTACGTAAGAGCTTGATGAGAGCTTGCAAGCCTTGAACTTCTTCAGGTATATTAGAAATATTAGAAGATATACATGAACCGAGACTTCATATTATTTCAAAGTGGATACACTGAAGAAACCGGATCTACAGAACTTCATGAGAAACTAAGGAAGTGATATCCATGATGTTCATGCGTGTAGTTCATTTTAGGGGCAGCAACAACAGAGCATCTCCAAGCAGTACTCGCAAGTCTCGAAGCAGCAGAAGCAGCAACACAGCGCGAACAGGCTGCACTTTCCAAGACCATTGCCACAAAAGGAAAGAAAAACATCAAACGCATGAAGCGATGACAAAGGATATGATGATGATGACGACGACCACGATACACAGGTTTTCGTGAAAATCTGTCAAACAGATGTGGTCTTAGATCGTATGTGATTGATCACTGCGAGACATGATTAGCAAAACGCCAAAACTTAGACCATTGTTAGTGGATAAAAAGGACGAAAGAGAGAGACCACTGATGAACGATTGCGAGTGATGACCGCAAGAAAAAGAAAAAGAAGAAGAAGAGATCAACCAGGCGTAGAGGCAGCCTCTTTCTTCATGGCGCCGACGGACGTGATCGAAGTGCGACACTTGCTGATAGCCCGGCGGAGCAAACATCTCTCTCTCTCTCTCTCTCTCTCTCTCTCTCTCTCTCTCTCTCTCTCTCTCTCTCTCTCTCTCTCTCCCACTTCTGCGATCAGAGCTCGGAGTACAGCAAGAGAGAGCAGAAGATGATGAAGGTGAGTTGAAGAAGGTAATGAAGAAGGCTGAATGATGCCATTAAGGAAAGAAAAAGGAAAAGATGGATACTGTTCTTTTCTTGAAATTATCCAAAAAGAGAAAATGAAAAATGAATACGCCATGAGAGACACAGAAGGAAGCTTGGTGGCAGCTTCCTATTTCGCTCGTTTCTCTTATCCTCCTCTTTCGTATCTTTGGAGGCTTTCGACTTAACTATTCAGTCGTTTGTATCAATCTTTTCGATCGATCTATCACATCATACTCGCTCGTTCATTTCATCTTTAACGGTAGAAATAGCGACTTAATGATATGGTCCATCGCGCCACCCCACATCCTTCCCCGGCAAAACGCAGGTGTCTTTATATCTTTGAATGGAGCTTCTCTGAATTCCCCTTCAAAGGGCGTTGACATTGTCTTTGAAATTTCACGTAATGGACAGTTCCGGATTGTAATCGATGCTTGTTTTGGAAGATAGCAACGGTGATATTTCCTACTTTCGACGGATTTTATATGTTTCTGTTTCCACTCTAGAGTTTAGAGCATTCATTAAATTATATCTTATTCCAGCGGTTGTGATGATGCAAGAAGAGCCAAAATTAAGTTCAGCGAAAATCAATATCACTCTCCTTAGGAAGATCATAAAGTGGGATGAAGTTGATTATTCATTAACAACCCCAGTAGGACATATGTAACATCATTGCATTACATCCACATGATGGAAAAATCAACAATCACTTTGGCCAAAATTTTTGACAATTTTATCATCTAAACGTTTATGAATATGTCCGCCCAACGATGTTAAATGTATCCATCAACCCTTTACAATTGAAATTTAGTTGAAGTCATGTTCGAAGTTAAGGGTATGTTTATTTCACAGAAAATGAATAATTTGGAAAACATATTTCTAAATAATAGCCTGTAGCATTTGAAATAATTAGTCAATGAAAAATATTTTCGTTACTAATAAAAATTTATATCTAAATATTTTCGTGGACAACGGAAAAAAATTGCATCGATTGATTTTTGTAAATGATAATAAGCTGTCATTTTCAGAAAAATATTTTTTAAATTAATCATTTTTCGCGAAACAAACGGACTTTGAGAGATAGTCGCTCGAACCCTAACTATTTGAGAGAGCTTAGGCACTGTTTTGCACTTTAGCTTGTGATCCTTTGACCCATTTTATTACAAGGTTTATGGTTTATCATAAAAAAAAAAGTCGGCACTCGTCAACATTGTCAATCAAATCGACCCTGCAAATTATCTCATAAAACTTTTAGGTGCGCCGAGACACGAAATAATTACCCAAAATAAATATTACGGTTTTAAAAAATATTTACTTTTTATCGAAAAGTTATGCGAGAGTCCATAACTTTACTCTAAATAGATTTATTTTTCTGTCGGTGTATTACATTTTTTGCTAATATATGGTCCACACAAAGGGTCATCCACAAGAAAATCTCGGACTTTTCTGGTGGGATTTTCTTGTGGGTGAGTGGCTTAATCTGAGCCCTTTTTTTGACTTTAATGTCGGAGACACATTATGTTAATTAATTAAGCGTGGGATGCATATGATTAACATACGGACAGCGCCAGGCATCCTTGTCATTATGAGATGTGACTTAAGGCATGACATGACTGTCACCGCGTCTTTTCATGTGACCACGTTTGTGTCCCTCAAATTTTTTCTTTCCGACCTTAATATCTTCAAATGAACTCTATACAAATAAAATGTGCAAATGAGATGAACCATTAATATCATAACCATACTAAGTATTGAAAATATTTCAACATCAAGTGTTACTTTCAAATTACCCTATCAAAAGGTAACACAAGAACAAGATTGATATGATGTCATAGTCGTCCGAATCACGAGAAGAACAGTCCTGCACCTTTTTAGGAATTTAATACCATTCAAACTGTTAATGCAACCCAAAGAACGAGCTGGCCATCGTAATCTCACCGGCATGCCTATGCTCCCGACCATAAATCGAATTATGACATATGTTGAACCGGGGACCAATTGAGCTATCGCGCTGAGTGGTAAATAATACAGGAGATATAAAAGGGGATATGATCCATCTTCATTCTGTTCTTTTTGGGCACCATCGTGCATGAAGATTGCTGGTGCATGAGAAGGGAAGTTTGACAAATACTAGCTTAATGGGTTATGACGGCAGCAATCATGAGTCTTTCTTGATGCACCTACACAAGGACAAAAGCACTATCTGCCGTTCATCAAAGGTCATGCATTGATTAGGTAGAAGAATCTCATTCCCTATTATTTTAGCCCAGATCAGACCAAAGAGAATTTTAGCATCACAACCACCCCAGAGTGGACAGGGCAACTGAAGAAAGAAACAGCCCAAAAAAACATTAAAAAAAAACTGAAGAAAGAACAAAAAATTGAAGCATAATGTCGAACTCAAATTGACAGATAGTTTCAAAACTTTAGGAGACTTGCATGTCTAACAGAACTCACATATATAGAAACAGGGGTTCCTGAGCCTGAAGAGGGGCAAAGTAACCTCTTTTGTCCATTTCTGTTAACCATACTACTCGATGAGAGCACAACAAAGACTTGAGAACATCCCTTTGCAAGATCCAAAGTGTAGCTTTCAAAGAACATAACAATGGGAAATGTAGCCAGACAAGACAAGCTGTACTATACATTGTCGAATTCCCATGTCAAACAGCAAAAATGTGCCTACCAGACATCCGAAAAAGAAGATGGCGTGATGACAATGTTCTTAGCAGGCACATCGGATACAACTTCCAAAGAATAAAAGCAAACATCCTGAGCCTAAGATACCAATAACGAGAGGAACCATGGCTATGGACGATTTCAAGGGAAAGAGCTTCCCATTCCCACCAATCCCGCACACAAAAACCCCCATGCGGAAGTAAAAACTGCTCGCTTTTTAGGTCTACATTCATCTCAGAGATCAAACTCCACTAAAAATATTAAACTTGGCCTAACAAATGTACAGACATGACTCAATCTGGTCAGATTGCCGTTATTAGTTTTCCTTACTGAGTATACTCTCAGCAGGTGACGGAGCATGTGGCAGGTTCGACTGAAATGAAGATATTATTGAATACAGGTTGGACAGCGGTGGCGTTTTCCAAGCGTTCCCATGTTGCTCTTCGCTTCTCGGCTGCAACATTTGACATTAAGTTGTCTTCTTCCAGCTTGCGTTGGCAGGCGGACACGAGTTCTTCGTCCATTTCTGTTAAAATCTTTTTTAGATTTCTGGTGAGGTTGAGCACAGCTTGGTTCCAATGGTTCTGTATGTTCTGCTCAAGAGATGAGAACACGAGGGGCAGAATCACCTGCCTGTTTTGAGTGACCAAATGAAGGACGTGCTCATTGTTCCATAGTAAATGGGCACGTTCAGCTACCTGCAGTAATTGAGAAATAAATGAGGTTCTACCATCAGGTCCAAATTTCAGTAACTTTTAAACAGAAGTCAAAATGCTATTCTTCTTTCTAACGTTCAGTAAATAAGTAAGATTAATTAAGCATAGTACACAGCAATACATCAATCTCTATATATAAGCAAGTTGATGAAAATTTACCTGGTAATGTGAGCTATTGAGACAGCATCCAATGCGCCGAAAGAGTGGGACCATGATCTTTTGGAATTCAACCAAACTAGTCATCTCTAAAACCTCTTCCAGCTCACTCAAGAACATCAGCTCCTTCTGGCTGTTCGTCAGGGGCCAATATTTCAATAGGCCCTTGATCACTTCACTGGCCAATTTCGGATCTTTTTCCACAAACTGAACAACACAGTATGTTAGCTGTTGATGATACACACCCACTGACTTTGGTTTATGCAAAGGGATTAGAGCCTTCGATAGGAATATCTTATGTTCCTCCTTCAATGGCAATGCAAACCCATTAATTACACTTCCAAAGATCTCTAACAACTCAGCAATTCCATTGTGCCGTTCTGTTTCGAAAACAAAACGGTATATGATATTACTGACGGCCTTCCTGATAAAGGGTCTGTGCACCATGAACTTCCCATAAATTCGGTGCAGGATTGTTTTCAAGCAGTCTCTTTCTCTCGGATCCTCAGAATCGAAGAGGTCAAGCATCCTCAATAAAAAAGAATGATCTACATATTTCTTTGCGACCTTTGCATCAAGGGAATTGTAACCGATAAAACGGAGTAGCAAGTCATACACGATTTGTAGATGTGACCATGCAGGGTCAAACATTGGTTCCTCATCCTCAGTTTCACCTCCAGAGCTATTTGACCGGTACTTCGGAGGGAAGACCCTAAACAAGTTGATTGCACACATCTTACACGTGGCAGCTATTGCCGGTTCATTGAACTTAGCTGATCCACTAGAGACAAATTCAACAAGCCCGATCAAAGTTTCATGCTTAGAATTTATTTCTGTGTAGTTCTTCTCAGGATCGCTGAAATCATAAACCTTGCAGCAGAAGTTCAACTTACTGATGAACAGGTTCTGCTTCTGGGAATTTGACACATCTTTGAATGACATAAATGGCTCAACAGCCTCCAGTCCTGTCATCATGCTAGCAGGGAAAACTGCAGACGACACCCTCTTGACAACATTAAATCGGCTTGAGAAAGTACCCCCTCCGATCATACATTGAAAACCATTGGAATTGTCACCTGGGTCATTCCCTGTAGTATCTTGGGAATCACCTTTTGGTGATTTCCTTGGTATTTTGTTCAGAATTTGCTTCAGCATTGTGGCAACTGAAGATGCTTTTGACGCCTGGAATAGGGTTATAGGGTTAATTAGCCAATTCAAAGCAAGAAACGCAATGGAAGTAAGACAAACAGCAGGACCTAATAGACAAAGCATCACTCACCAAGAGGAATTGGACATATGGATCTGCTAACTCTATCGCACAACATCAAATACTATCAGAGCTCTATATTGGAGATCCTTCTCACAGTTGCATGGAGAGAGAGAGAGAGAGAGAGAGAGAGAGAGAGAGTCGTGTTTTGTCATGATGTGTATCTCTTGCATGTACCTTTTCAGGTTCGATGTTTAAGTTCAATGAGATGGCAACTATGGTACAAAAAACAGAAGCCAAACTCGTGCCGGTAATTATCTCGAGAAGGGATTCAATTACTTGTACTCTATTACATAGTTGAACAAAATCAGACTCGCATTGACGAATTTCTTCCCAACTTCCCGTCAGCTACCATTTTTTCCTCCAAGAATTTGCAGATCAAGACTCCAGTGAAGTTCAGTAAGCTCAAAAGATGGAAATGACATCCCAAAAAGGCGAATTTCACTCTAAAAATCGCTCATTTCAGCAAGCGTTCCTGAACGGGACCCCAGATCTGAGGTAACACGATATTCAGACGGCAAACCACAACTAGATCTACCCAAAATATCGCTCAAGATACTAAATTGACCGAAACCCACATCAAGAATCAGCTGAAGCAGCCGTGGCAAAGAAAAAACGCATCGAACTTTCAGCAAGATCGATAGAGAGAGAGAGAGAGACAGAGAGAGAGAGACAGGGGTACAAGGAAACATACCTGCTTATACCATGAAGCTACTTGGAAATGAAGGAGACCACCCGGATCATCGGGACAAGAGAGAAATACAAACGGGATTCAATTTTCCTGGAGATTTTTTGGGTAAAGGGGAAATAGAGAGAGGGACGGGAGAGACAAAGCATTTCTACTTTATATCATCATGGGTGTGGTGGTTGTTTGTCCCCACATGGAGTGGAGGGGCGATTCTTGATTTTCTTGAGGTTGGAGAGGGCACCGTCCGCTGTTGTTGTTTACATGTGATCTTGAGGATCTTTGGGGTGCTTTTGATTTTTGCCGTTTTTCTTCCTCTCCTTTCCCTTTCCCTTTTTTCTTTTTTTATCGTTTGATCTTTATGTCTTGGATCTACATGAACGATAATGATGAAGCATCAATTGCGGTTCCTCGATTCAGCCGAAAACAAACGAGAGGGTGTGTCGTTTATATATTTCTTGAGAAGGGTTTACAGGGTACTCTGTTAAACGCTCGACAGTCTCACCACACCACCAAACAAATTGAAGCAAAGAAGAAACAAAAATCGAATTGAGGAAGGAAAGAGAGAGAGAGAGAGAGAGAGAGAAAGAGAGAGGACTTGGTTCTTGGAATTAAAGAAATATGCATAATGATGAGACTGGGGTCCGGTACTACAGTTGCAGATTAATGTAAGCATTTTTCTGTACGCTTAATCTGTGACAGGGCATATTTCGCTTAATATATTTCTTGAAGAATCCAAAGCCAGCCAGCCAGCCAGCCATGCGTAAAGGGTGGTTTTGACATTTGCAGCTGCAAGTTACAGTTGCAATCCTAGGACCTGGTTCTAGGGCGGTTAAGCAGTTAAATAGTCTTTTTTTTACCTTGGAAGGTGTTTAGCATCACAAGATTTATCAAAGGAAAACCGTCCACTCAAGGTCATATTTTGACATTTGATGTGTGGGAGGCGACATCGGCCTCGGCCGCGGTGGCAACGGGTCCGGCTGATGGTGGCGGTGTGATGTCAGATGAAGGGGTGGCAGTATTTGATGATGGCGATGCTAATGACCAACGGCGATGGCGGTGGGGTTGCCGGAGATGGTGGTGTTGACAACGTTAAGTAGGGGTGAGCAATATGGATTGCTCAAATCGGAATCGGACTGGACCAGACTGGACTAACTGGTTTGGTCTAGTTCTCGAAAATATTGATCTGGTTTCCGATTTCTAAAAGTGGAACCGGTTTCTGGGCGGTTGGTTCCTGGTCTAGGGATGGAACCGAACCGGACTGAATCAATAAATATATATTTTTAAAATTTTTTCATATATATAATATTATATATATATATGAAAAATATTTAATATTGATCCCATTTGAACCGATTGTTTAATTTTTTCATATATTATATATTTTTCTAATTTTTTTATGCCTTTATGGGATCAAATCAGAACTACAAAGTAAAGAATAGAGCAATCGGTTCTCGGTTCATAAATAATATTTAATATTGATCCCATTGGAATTAGACTGGACTAGACTAGACCGAGCCTGGCCGGTTCATGGTTCCAAGATTAGTAGGTCCGGTCCTTGGTCTTAGAAATTAAGAACCGATCCGATTCTTGATTTTTAGATTGTACTGGATCGGATTGGAACCGCTAAACCCTAACGCTAAGGACGGTGATGGCTTTTGGTAGTAAAAGGTGGTCGTGCGAGGCGATTCCTGTTAGATCGTGGGGGGCTATTGTCGCCTTGTCGGTTGATTAAGATTGTAAATAGGCCAAGCTATCAGCTAGCTATTCTAGCTCAAAACCCACATTTATCAAAAGTCAAAAAGTTCAGCTCCATTCTTTTTGATTCCAAGTTTAACTCTAGTAGTTGAAAAATGAATAGTTTCTTCATCTCAATCTCGAAATAATTGATTCTAATAGTTTACAGATCGAATCAAGCAGATGAAGCTTTTATATTTGTGGCCATTTTAGTATGGTCAAATACACAAGACATACATAAAGTAACTGTCTTCCGTATTCATTATGCCACTAATAAAAAGGTCCTAGCTTTACACAGGTTAGACTAAACTTAATAATTTTGTATTGGAATCTAGTAGATTATTATGAATCATACTCAAATTAGGATCGAAACGTCTTTCTGTCATAATCAAGTCTTTAGATACATTGGATTGAGCTCGAATAAGCACACTTAGCTCAAGCTTTAAAGGCGAGCTTAAGTCAACCTTTGAGCCTTAGCAGTCGAATCGAGTAAGGCTCGAACAATCATTTGATTAGATTACACCCTAGTAGTGGTGGTATTGGTGATTGGACGATGAAGATGTGATTCATAAGTCATAAGTTTAAGCGATATTCATAAAATGACTTAAACTTTCTTAAACTTTTGGAAAAAAGGTTTTTCACTAATCAGAAAAACAATCTCTCTTTACCAGGTTTCCCAAATCATGCCAAGCACCAAAAGATAGGGTAAATTCTTTAAAATATTTAGTTTTACCTCCACGAGGAAGCCTTAAACTTTATTACGTGTTAACTAGACATGGTATACAAGCTGCATTATATATGTGGAGGGGTAGGAAGGGATGGTAAAGAAGAAAGTGGTTGAAGTAAAATTACCCAAAGATAAGCATTCTTAAGGTAAAAGATCATAATGACCTTTAAATTATAAAGTCGGCATTGCAAAAATTAAGATTCAGAGAAGGGAATGTGGTGCAATATCATGCACAAATTTGGTAATTAAGCGAAAATTAATATAATCTCGTATCGACAGTAGGTTATTAGATAAGCCCACGCACAAATTCTGTATAACTTAGAGTGAGTAGCAAAATGTGCCACGTCATTTTGATTTGGTCATCAAACATCCAATTAAGGACAAGTTTATTATTTTCAATGCACTGTTTCTATGGTGTTGCATGTAATCAATGCGTTGGATATCACAAAACGTTTTCTTATTAAGGATGCTTAGCAAGAACACTCTTTAACATGACTCGATTGTGTAATAAATTATTAAATGATTGCGTTAATACATGTAGCGACTAAAGTGCTGAGGTTCTACGTATCACTTTAAACTTTGTGATGTGAATTGTCAAAGCTCAATAGTACTTTCTACACCATGCAAAAAGAAGACAAGCAGCATTATTGCTGTGGGTTTTCCTTTAGCTTTTGGATTTTTGGCCGAGCAAAGGCAGGAAATAATTAGGGTTTGCAAATGGGGAGGCAAAAAAGCGGTGGCAGTAGAGTCCATGACAGGCAAGATGATTATGAAACCTTTGAAAGATGTCTGCCTCGTACTGAAGGCTTGAATGTACTGGAGTTGGGGATGTGTCTCATCTCACATGCTGCAGTTGGGGTGAAGTCATTTCTTGCAAGTAAGTAGTTGCCTGAAAATGGGTTTTTAACTACTGTTGTAGGAATCAGAAGTTCCTTTTTCTATATTGGGATAGGACCTTTCAATTTAAGAGAAAAAATGTGCTCAATATATCAAGTTGAAAGACTATGATACATCAACTGCAAGTATTTCCTAAACAACTTGTCTGCTTTTCTGCAAAGAGTTTAAGTTGATGAGACGGGCAATAGCCTTTTTCAGGAAGATTATTAAGCACGGGTTGGTGCGAGCGAGAGACGCGTTTTGGAAAACCAATTTGTGTTTTGCCAGAAGAGAGATTTGATGGAAACATATAAATATAAACGGGAAGATTCACAGAACTTTTAGGCCGTGTATGGCTCATGGCCATGGAAGCAGGAAATGGAATCTCATTCTAAGCTGTCAAATTCCTTGCAGTGGGATTCCTTTGCTATTGTTCGGTTGCAATTTTGCAAATGAAGAGACATGTCCAATATGAGCTGCAAAATGAAGCAAATGAAGGGACATGTCCTCTAAATGAATATACTGTCCACACAAGCTTTTTCAGAAATGCTTCATCTACAACTCCTCAAATTCTCGCAAGTCCGCAGCAACGAAGAAGTCATTCCCATGAACGTGAAACCCCAAGCCACTGAAATGTTCTCATCCTCATTTTGTTTTGAGTCATGGTTTGAATCTTGACAACAAATGGATTGACAGCTACCCAGCTAAGTTCGCAAATGGAACTTTGGGTCCCTAGCCAAGCCAATGTGATGCTCCCTGACATCACCATTAAGAATCCAAACAAGTTTCGCAATGGAGAGAGAGAGAGAGAGAGAGAGAGAGACAAAGAGAGAGAAAGAGAGAGAGAGAGATTGCTGGCTTCGTAGAACTTGAAGATGATGAAGCTCACGACTCAATAGAACACTAACTGAAGCAAAACGATAAGAATAGATACATATCATGTTTTGATACTCTAAGACTTAACAGCTAAAGCTCAAAACGAATAGTAGAACATAAAATTTACAGTGGACTTGAATTTCAGGCATCAAATTAGATGTATAGAGTGATAAGAAGCCAGTGAAATCTGAGAAGTAGCACAGAACTTTACACAAGCAATGAATAAATACTGCTAATTCCACCCCTCTACAAATAACTCGAATATTAAGCACTTTCTGCTGGTACCTCGCCAGCTACTCCACAGTTGATTGAGTATTTGGGCCTCCACTCGGTCCTTCCCCTCACGATTTCAGCCCCATTTTCAAGTCGAAGCAGATGCTGACACTCAACTTCACCGCAATTTTTGAGGTCAGTGTCCCGATTGCCAGGGATTGCAGTCAGCGACTGCAGCACACTGTCCCTACCGCATTCCCTCCTATACTCCAATGTCAGGGCTGAGATCTCATGGCTCTCCAGGATTTGTGGTGGAGCACTCTGCAGAAACCACCACATCATTATAAGTCAACCAGCCAACTTCCTACCACCAATCAGAGGACAAAAATGTAACTCATAGCAATTCCCATAAGAAATTGACAAACTAAACGAGTTGCTAAGTCGAGGCATATGTTGAGTTCCTCTATGATCGATCATCACTTCCCTGGTAGTACAACACCTCAAGACAGAAGCAAAGCACCAATTAAGCATTGCAAAGAAATAATTACGAATGATGAGAGACAAACAAAAAATATGGGAAAACAGCAATGCCGCGCTATGGTGACTCATATCAAGGGTGAGGTCATACGATTGACGGCTCTTATTCCTGATCCCAAAGGATATTTCAAAGTGATCCAAAATGATGTCGAATTCAAAAATAAAATTAGACCTGGCTTTCTCCTGATGAATAATAATCTTAAAATACTAAGGTAACCCAGCAAACTTCACAGGGTAAATGCATAATCACTCGTCCAATAAAATCACCACTGGACTTGAATAAAGTTTTGGTAACTATAGTCAAGATAGAGTTAACTTATAGTGTATCAGCATGAAACAGCTAGTCCGACAAATGATACTACAATTGGCCAATTCAACCAGGAAAAGCTACAGAAGCAAGCGGATGAAAAACCAAAAGGAGAAGGTTGGTGGTAAAAGCGATTAATTAGCCAAGTTATTTTACCTCAAGTATCCAGCTGATGTACTTCACATTGTTAACATGCTGGTTGACATCTAAATCACTCCACCGAGGCTGAAGAAAGAGCAGATAAAATTGTTTATAAGGAGTCAAAAGTTCATCAATGCATTAACTTCACGAACCATTGACATACTGTTAAACCGGTGTGTATAAAGTCTGCTGTGTTATCATCCAATTTTGGTAATCTCCGATCATCCTCCTCCACAACTGGAGCAGAATTCAGAAAATAAGGCTCTATTTCTTCTCGAACTTCTTCCGGCATTTTGGACAATTTTCTGGTTTTTTTATTCATCATCACCCACAAACTGCAAGTCATAAAAACAGAACATAATGTTACACAAACTGAAATCAAATGCAAAGCACAAGAGAACTAAACTTAAAACAAAACTCCCACCTGGAAGCTCTTGTTAAAGTTTCTCCAGTTTTGCAGTCACGTACAAGCCAATCTCGCCGCATACCATTCTTCCCCGACCCACAGACCCAGGTATCTACTTGAACCACATCCCCCCTGCAATTGAGATGCACATAGCCCTATCAGTTTCTAATATAAGAGCATGAACTCCTAAAATTGTATAAAGCTACCACAGGTTTCAAAACTATTATATATTCTCGTCACACTTTTAATCTTGAGAATTGGCCAGCATCTTCATAACTTCCTCAAGCAATAATCAACGTGAAATGACAAAGAAACAACATCAACAAGCTAATTAAATTTGACACGCTTCACTGCAGAATAGCATTGCCGATTTATCTCAAATAAGGTTGTAACAAGAGGTTAAACAGTCGTTTTTTTCAATTTTTCTTTCTGTGGGAATTAAAAAGTGAAAACCACAAGAATAGTCAAAACTGGTTGCGTAATTTTCAAAATTTAAGTCCATATTTCAAAAACATTTCAACTCTCTCAGGACACTGCCTCACTTTATTCTAAAGCATTGTATCTTATTGGTAAGTCAGAGCATTAAATAGTGTCAAGGCAACCGATTCATCATAAATGCAGTAGCAACTCGGTGTTAGCACTATTGCCTCCACAACAAGGACGCAGTGCACTCCACGACAAGGAAATACAAACTAGAAACAACCAACCAGCACCTCAAATAGCGAAACCAGATTGATAGAGAAGGCTCTTTAGAGAAATCAAAAGCCACACATGCAATGAGAGTTGAACAGCCGGATTAATCAAAGAGTGTGTCTGCTCACCAGGCAGGGTAGCGATTTACCAAAACCTGCATTTTGGTGACAACCCATATTAGATTCTTCTTGTACATCTCAGGGGTTGAACCAAAGCCATCATCAAGAAGCCCAGCAGACTTAACATGATTGAGAGCTGTTTCCTGAAATTCAATAAAACAAAGCTTATTATAACCAAAAAAAGCTAAAAAAAGTTGACACAAGTGTAAAACAATACATGCTGGTGAAAAAAATGCACAAACAGCTAAAAGTGCAATCGGAAGAATTTCTTATTTTATTAGTGAGATTGATAACTAGAACAGTAGTCAAATACATTCTACGGGAAAAAGAAGTTGTTGAAACATATTACTAAGCTGGAAAGTCTACCTGCAAATGATTCATTAACGTGTCTATGGACGCTGTACGATCAGCACCTATCTCATATGACCTAATAGAAAAATTCTGTGTGTAAACAAGGCCATCCTGGACAATTCTCCCTAGACCAAACGGGTCAACAAGCACATCTGGCCTCTTTGGTTTCCAGTCAAGCATCATCCATTGCTTTTCCGCTGCCAAGAATACCGTAGTGATAGCAGCAAGTAGCATACTCCAATCAGGCAGTTGGTTGATAAAGGTCCTAGGTGCAGCGGATGGTTTATTAACCTCATCCTTGACAATCTCGGGAAGTGTAGCCAAACCAACAGAAGTACCATTTATTTTCCGAGGGGCCTGCGCATTTGCCTTCACCTGCAAGGCCCCAGAACCAGAATTTGGCTTCAACATTCCCAAATTGGCAGGTCCATTTCCAGATTTGGTTGCTTTCACGACTGAGTCAGGTGAAGGAACCGGAAAAAAAGCAGAAGCAGCAGTGGTGGTAACCATGACCTTTAACTGTTATAACAAGCAGGTTCACTGATCAGAGCCCTGCTCTAGCAAAAATAATCGAATAAATGTCGAACACCCGGCACAGTCCGTGCAGGCCTCAGCAGAATAAGTAAATACTGGCGCGGTCCCACTGCAAGAACGCCAACATTTGGAATAAGAATACTTCAGATATTCGAATCCGAATTCTTTTCAAAAGAATCAGTGGGAAAAAAACCAAGTATCAAGATACCAACTTCTTCTGGAACAAGACACCGCTAATTATGCTGGTAATCCAATCAAACTGTCTCGTGAATAGATATAATTCAAAACAAAACAATTTAAGGAAAAACTCTCAAAGTAGTCAGCCAAGTTTCAAAATTTCATAATCACCATCACTAAAAACAGCTTCAGAACCCACCAAAAAACGAGCTTTTGAGATCCACGCGACTTCTGGGTTTGCTCCCTCTCAAAATTTTCTATCATGGTCTTTAGTTTTGCTTTCAATTTTAAATTCCATCACACCGAATCTGTTTTCCCATTTTTCTCCCAATTATACGAACTCACATAAATCAGTATCCACAAAACGCGAACCAATCTACCATCGGCACGGTATATTAAAAATGACTAATCGATCGGACGCCAAAAATTGTGCAAATGATTCACAACATCAACGCAGGATGAAACAAAAAAAAAACCCAGTAGATCTAACCTCCAAAACAAAAGGGAAAACAAAAACAGAAAGCAAAAGAGAACACATCACGTAGAAATCATCGCAACCCATCAAAATGCCACATTCGAATCGATACCCAACAACCCAGAAAAAAAAAAGGGTCGAAACTCTTCACAAGCTCGAAATCCTCGTGCACCCAGAACAGACGATTACACCCAAAAACATCCTCCTACCTCCGCCAGCTCTAATGGGTTTCTCCGCTCCCCGCGAAGAAGCCGAGATCAACAGGCAGAACGAGGGGGAAGAAAAAAACGGGGAATTCGAGCGAGAAAAAAGCGGGCATTTCGCCCGGTGTACCTTCGAGAAGGACGTACAGATGAGCGAATGCGACGAAAAAAACAACCCCCTTTTTTTTCCACCGAACGAAGCGGACTTTCCGAGCAGGTGTAACCAGGGAAAGAGAGAGAGAGAGAGAGAGAGGAAGGACGCTTTGGGAAGCTTTGGAGAGGGGGTGCGAAACGCGAGTTTTCCTTCGCTTTTTCCTTCCTCTTTTCCCCTTTTCTTTCCGTCGCAGCGAATTTCGAAACTTTTTCCTGGGAAAATTTAAGAGAGAGAAAGATAGAGAGAGAGAGAGAGTGCGTGTTCTCTAGGGCCAGCGGAGAAGTGGGTGGCAGGCATTTGGCGTCCAGCGACTCTTTTTGCCCTTTTATAAATGCCGAAGGGCCACGTGGCGACCCCTCGCCCCCCCATCTCTCGGGTTTCTCCCAAAAACCCTTTTTGCTTCTCATCTTGTTTTAGTTTATTTAAAAAACAGCTTAACACGAAGACAATTGGGATATGTTCACTTGAAGTAGGTCGCCGGTGGCGGCCCTCGGCCAGGCCCAGGTGAGGGACGACGTCCCTCGCCGGGTTTGGAGAAGGGCCGCGACCCCTTGCCCTAGATCTGGGCGAGGGACTGCAGGCCCTCGCCTACCGTCGACGAGGGCTGCTGGCCCCTCAGCCAAGTCTAGGCGAGGAGGGCCAGCGACCCTCGTCGAGTCTAAGGGAGGGCCACGATCCTCGTCGAGTCTGTGCAATGGTCGCCAGCCCCTTGCTAGGGCCTAGCGACCCCCACTTGCCGTCCCCCACCTCGTCGGCCTCTCCCGGCGATGGCGAGGCGAAAGTGAAGGCTTACAGCCCTCCCCACCTATCCTCCTCCTTTTTTTGAAAAAAAAATAGCTTATTTTTAAATTTTAATTTAAATAAAATTAGTATTGAAATAATAATAATAAGTCGTGTTATCGACACATAGGATAAAATAATAATAAAAAAGCGACGTCGGTATTTTTCGTTAGTCAAATTTGAAGGTGTTAACTTTAGGACTTAATTGAACCAATTCGACAAATTTTAGGACTTGATTGCACTTTTTGCAAATTTTAGGTCTCAATTGCATTTTTGTGACAAGTTTCAGGACTTATAGTGAACATATCCCAAAACAATTTATATAGCATAGTGAAGTCTTACTATTTTCATTGGGAAAAAGTTATAAAAAGATCCAAAATTATGCCCATTGTGACACATTTATCATAAATATTTTTTTGTAACATCAAAAATTTCAATCTATACCCACTATGACACATTTACCATAAAATTTTTCTTGTGACATAAAAAATCGCAAACTTATACCTAAGTGACACATTTGCCATCCTCCATTAACGTTTTGTTAGATGATTTCTCAGTTAAAATAACGTCGTTTTTACTTCACTTAAACCACATGGGCATCATGTCAATAGTGTTTGCTTTCTAACGTTCATGAATGCAAATTTTTAACGATTATCATTGACAGAATTTTGACAAAGGATAAATATGTTACACAAGTACAAGTTTGGAATTTTTTATGTCACGAAAAAATGTTTAGAGCAATGTGTCACAGTAAGCATAATTTAGAGTTTTTGGTGGCTTTTGGCCCTATTTATTTTGTTGTTTTATGATGCCTTTCACTTATAGATTATAATTTTCATGGTACAATATCTTCACCTACTTGAGTGAGATTGATGAATAACTTCTTTATTGGTTTCTCCTATTAACTTCACCCTATCCAATGCTCTACAAAATCCCTATTAATTTGACTATTACGTGACAACGGTGCGTGTAGCGATCTTTCATACATAACAAGAACAGGACTCGAACCCTGCCCGAATCTATGAGGAGAAACTTGAACTCGACACGACATGTTTTATCCCTAAACCGATACCGACCAACACGTATCCTCCTCCATTTTCGACGGTGAATAATTTATAATCATGTCGAGGCATTTCTGTACTTACCTAATATCAATAATTCCAGCTCTCGATCAGTTCTTAATAGGGTTGGTTGATGCAACAATTTTGTCGCTAATTAATATTAATTGGTGCCATTTAAATACATGCATCGGGTGAAGGGGGGGAGGAGTTTGAGTGTGATTGGAACTTTGACCAACGAGGAAAAAAGTATGGTAAACTAATTCTGTCTATGGGCATGGATATGGGCTTTGTGTGCGACCCATGTCCATGTCGTTCAAAGAAGGTGTGAAGTCAACATCTATAGAAAATTCAAAGAAATGGAAGTCTGGAGGCTTCTTGGCAATGGCAGGGGGGACCGGCGAATGGCAGTCTCGTAAATTCTTGCCTTTGACGAGGGTGCGTGGATAATATTAAGTTTGTCTGCATCTACCAGAAAGTACTTGTAACTGGCAGCAGCCTTCTCGGTCCTAGCGGATTCTGTGCCCGAACAAGAGTGAGAGTAGACTTTGAGGGGGTGAGTACATTTCAGATCTGAAACCTGAAATTTATTACGTTATGATTAGTTCTTAATTATTAAAATTTAAAGCCTATCATGTTTATCTCGAAACTTGTTTTGAAATTTATCACATTTGTCTTCAAACTTATTTTGAAACCTATCCTATTTTTCCGGTTCGATTTCAGGGTCTACCTGAGAACCTTTTTTACTTTTATTCTGTTTTTCTAGTTTCATTTTTTCTAGCAAAATAATATGAGTAGTAATAAAATGATTCAAAGTAAAAGATGAATAATAAAAATTATTATCCGCCAAAAGCAACAATCCGTAAGATAAGCAATAAAAATTACTATCTACCAAATTAACAATCCAAAATATAGTAATAGTATGATATACGGCATTTTTTTTTTCGCCACAAGCTAAAAATCGATTCCAAAACCGGTCTGGGTGAGTTTTCACTTGGAACTAGGAACATGACCAGTTCCAATCAATTCCCGGACCAGTTCAAACAGGAACCGGTTCCCGAACCTATTTTTTGGATGGTTTGGTCCGGTTTTCAGGTAAATCCGATTCGATTGCACACCCTTAAGTGAGAGAAGTGTTTATTTAATTGACTTGCTTGTGATAAAGGCACAAATAGGGTTGAGAGAGAGATGGAGGGGGAAAAAAAATGGAGCCTAGAAGCTCGGACCTACGCGGATTGATTCGTTCGAGCTTGAATTGGCCCTGGCATAGATTTCGGGCGTTCTTTATTTTTTCAATTCTAGTCCGGACCAGCTCGAAATAATTAAAAATTTGACCATATAAAAAAGAAAGAAATGAATTATTTATTATAGAGACACTATGATAAAATCATACACAAGTTAAATAGCTAACTAAAGTTCAGCTCCATTCTTTTTGATTCCAAGTTTAACTCTAGTAGTTGAAAAATGAATAGTTTCTTCATCTCAATCTCGAAATAATTTATTCTAATAGTTTACAGATCGAATCAAGCAGATGAAGCTTTTATATTTGTGGCCATTTTAGTATGGTCAAATACACAAGACATACATAAAGTAACTGTCTCCCGTATTCATTATGCCACTAATAAAAAGGTCCTAGCTTTACACAGGTTAGACTAAACTTAATAATTTTTTATTGGAATCTAGTAGATTATTATGAATCATACTCAAATTAGGATCGAAACGTCTTTCTGTCATAATCAAGTCTTTAGATACATTGGATTGAGCTCGAATAAGCACACTTAGCTCAAGCTTAAAAGGCGAGCTTAAGTCAACCTTTGAGCCTTAACAGTCGAATCGAGTAAGGCTCAAACAATCATCTGATTAGATTACACCCTAGTAGTGGTGGTATTGGTGATTGGACGATGAAGATGTGATTCATAAGTCATAAGTTTAAGCGGTAGTCATAAAATGACTTAAACTTTCTTAAACTTTTGGAAAAAAGGTTTTTCACTAATCAGAAAAACAATCTCTCTTTACCAGGTTTCCCGAATCATGCCAAGCACCAAAAGATAGGGTAAATTCTTTAAAATATTTAGTTTTACCTCCACGAGGAAGCCTTAAACTTTATTACGTGTTAACAAGACATGGTATATACCGACCAAAAAAAATCATTCTTAAGGTAAAAGATCATAATGACCTTTAAATTATAAAGTCGGCATTGCAAAAATTAAGATTCAGAGAAGGGAATGTGGTGCAATATCATGCACAAATTTGGTAATTAAGCTAAAATTAATATAATCTCGTATCGACAGTAGGTTATTAGATAAGCCCACGCACAAATTCTGTATAACTTAGAGTGAGTAGCAAAATGTGTCATGTCATTTTGATTTGGTCATCAAACATCCAATTAAGGAAACTTTATTATTTTCAATGCACTGTTTCTATTGTGTTGCATGTAATCAATGCGTCGGATATCACAAAACGTTTTCTTATTAAGGATGCTTAGCAAGAACACTCTTTAACATGACTCAATTGTGTAATAAATTATTAAATGATTGCGTTAATACATGTAGCGACTAAAGTGCTGAGGTTCTACGTATCACTTTAAACTTTGTGATGTGAATTGTCAAAGCTCAATAGTACTTTCTACACCATGCAAAAAGAAGACAAGCAGCATCAGGTGAAGGGGGAGGAGTTTGAGTGTGATTGGAACTTTGACCAATGAGGAAAAAAGTATGGTAAACTAATTCTGTCTATGGGCATGGATATGGGCTTTGTGTGCGACCCATGTCCATGTCGTTCAAAGAAGGTGTGAAGTCAACATCTATAGAAAATTCAAAGAAATGGAAGTCTGGAGGCTTCTTGGCAATGGCAAGGGGGACCGCCAAATGGCAGTCTCGTAAATTCTTGCCTTTGACGAGGGTGCGTGGGTAATATTAAATTTGTCTGCATCTACAAGAAGATACTCGCAACTGGCAGCAGCCTTCTCGGTCCCAGCGGATTCTGTGCATGAACAAGAGTGAGAGTAGACTGGGTGAGTAGGTTTAAGAAACCTGAAACTTACTATGTTATAATTAGTTCTCAATTTTTGAAATCCAAAGCTTGTCATGTTTATCTCGAAAATCTATTTTGAAACTTATCATAGTTGTCCTGAAACTTGTTTTGAAATCTATGCTATTTTTCCGATTCGATTTCGGGGTTTACCTGAGAACCTGTTTTACTTTTGTTCTGTTTTTCTGGTTCCATTTTTTCTAGCAAAATAATATGAGTAACAATAAAGTGATTGAAAGTAAAAGATGAATAATAAAAATCACTATCCGTCAAAAGCAACAATCCGTAAGATAAGCAATAAAAATTACTATCTACCAAAAGTAACAATCCAAAATATAGTAATAGTATGATATACGGCATTTTTTTTTCGCCACAAGCTAAAAATCGATTCCAAAACCGGTCTGGGTGAGTTTTCACTTGGAACTAGGAACATGACCAGTTCCAATCAATTCCCGGACCAGTTCAAACAGGAACCGGTTCCCGAACCTATTTTTTGGATGGTTTGGTCCGGTTTTCAGGTAAATCCGATTTGATTGCACACCCTTAAGTGAGAGAAGTGTTTATTTAATTGACTTGCTTGTGATAAAGGCACAAATAGGGTTGAGAGAGAGATGGAGGGGGAAAAAAAATGGAGCCTAGAAGCTCGGACCTACGCGGATTGATTCGTTCGAGCTTGAATTGGCCCTGGCATAGATTTCGGGCGTTCTTTATTTTTTCAATTCTAGTCCGGACCAGCTCGAAATAATTAAAAATTTGACCATATAAAAAAGAAAGAAATGAATTATTTATTATAGAGACTATGATAAAATCATACACAAGTTAAATAGCTAACTAAAAATCAAACGAACAAGAAAACATGCGATAAAAAGTCGAATCATGAAAAATGACCGAAAGAACGTAAAAAAGAAAGAAAGAAGAAGTGTGTTTTTGATGTCGAAAAGGGGCCTTAAAACACTTTTAGCAACTTGCCCTAGCATATTAGGCTCTGAACGAGCTTCGCGGATTATTCTTATGAGCTCTGCGATTGATGAATCGTGGATCCACCGCTTCGAAAATTGATGAACTCCTAGGCTATCAAAGTAAATATAAATAGCCTAGAATCAGTTATTCGAGGTAAGATAAGAGACTTTTGACATTAACCATTACTCTGTCAATTATATTCTCCAAAGCTCGCACCGACTTGAGTTTCCAAGGATCACTATAAGTTTCCCCCATGGAATTTTTTTAGATGTGGCATGTAAAGTGCACAAAGATGCGGTATGGTCGAACAAGGAATTCGAGTGAGGAAGATTGAGTCGCGGCCGGATCCGAATTTGATCGTTGTCAACCATCGTCGGGTTGTTTTCAATTACATGGACCTCCTGAGCATACCTAGTTCCTACATACACAATCACTCAAGAGACGTCCATCCATCGCTAATCAATTGTTTTTGTTATGTCAATCAACTCCCACCACCTCTATCCTTAAACGATCACCACAAGTGTTGAACATCACGACGTCATTCTCTCCCTACCGTAGCTTCCAACAACCAAGCGATTCATCATCTTATATGAAAGAATTTGAAAAAAGTTAAATGTAAGGTCGAAAAAAATTGAAATAATTTATGATCACATATGATGCGTTGACCCAACTTGCTCCCTTGTCCGAGATAGAAGACCTAGCCCCTTTGGCCTGATGGGCGTCGTAGACAAAGTAGAGATGAGGTGTTCTATGGGCGCTTGAGAGTGAGGCCGGAAAGAGTGCCTTCATGACCTTTATCTAAGGAACAACCTACTTGGCCCGCCTAAGTGGACGACATACTTCGGCCGGTATACGGCCAGCTTTCTTAAACATTATATGCACAATCACCTGTCTCTGCCGACCCCCATGGGCACTCGGAATAACATGGAGAGGAGATGATTCCCGTGGCATCGACTCTTAACTCATTTTTTTTGTTTTCTCTCTCACGTTCCACAGAATCTCTACTTAATTTGACTCATTTTATGTAACAACAGTGCATGTGGCGATCTTTAGCACGGCATAAGAACATGACTAGAACGCTACCCGAATCCATAAGGAGCTATCCGATGCCGATTGACACATATCCTCCTCCATTTTCGAAGGAGAATAATTTATAATCACGTCGAAGCATTTCCGTACTTACCTAACATCAATAATTTCGGCTCTCGATAAGTTCTGAATAAGGTTGGTTGTAGCGGAGGTTCAGTCGCTAATTAATATTAATTAGTGCCATTTAAATATGTGCATGAGGTGAAGGAGGAGGAGGAGGAGTTTGAGTGTGATTGGAACTTTGACCAATTGGGAAAAAAGTGTGGTAAACTAATTTTGTCCATGGGCATGGGTTTGGGCGTTTGTGGGGCGACCCGTGTCAACGTCGTTTCAAAGAAGGTGTGGAGTCAAAATCTAAAGAAAATTCAAAGAAAGGGAAGCCTAGATGCTTCTTGGCAATTGGCGACTGGGACCCTAGAATGGTATTCTCGTGAATTCTTGCCTTCGACGGGGATGCGTGGGTAAGATTAAATTTGTCTGCATCTGCAAGAAGATACTCCGGAACTTGGCGGCAACCTTCTTGGCCTGCACGAACGAGAGAGAGAGAGAGAGAAGTGTCATTTAATTGAGTTGCTTGTGATGAAAGGCGCAATTAGATTATTCTTCATCTCGCCCCTCTCATTTATATCCATGTGCTTGCGGTACTCGCACAGAACGAACCTCAAATTTAATACTCTCCGACCCTATCGCCAATTCATTTATCAGCAGAGCTGCATGTCTGTTGGCAAAGGCACGATCAGAGTTGAGAGAGAGGGAACACAAAAAAACTAGAGCCTAAAAGCTTGGACCTACCCAGACAAATATGTTCGAGCTGGAATAGGCTGGGCATGGATTTCGGGCCTTCTTTATATTTTTAATTCAAGTCCGGACAAGCCCGAAATAATTTGAAATTAAAACACATAAAAAAGTAAGAAATGAAATATTTATCCTAATGACACTATAATAAAATCATACACAAGTTAAGTAGCTAACTAAAAATCAAACCAACAAGAAAAGATGCTATAAGAGTCGAATCATGAAAATGACTGAAAGAACGTAAAAAAAAAAAGAAGAGAAGTGTGTTTTTTATGTCGAAATTGGCCTTAAAAAACCTCTAGCAACTTGCACTAGCATATCAGGCTCTGAACAAGCTTTACGAGTTATACTTATGAGCTCTATGACTCCTCCCGAATCAAAAGTTATATCTCTTTTGAAGTTGAGTCGTGTAGAGGGAGAGAGAGAGAGATAGAGTCAAAGAGAAGGAGATGAAGAGACAATGCCCAAGAGGATTCAAGGAATGGGAACGACAATTACAGAAAGGGAGGAAGAAGTTGAAATGAAAATGCGATGTTAGGAAGACATCTGAGCCGGGCATGTGTAAGAGATTTGCACCCCTTTGATTTAAAAAGACACGAGGAAATTCAACCGCCAACTTTACCCTCATGAACGGGGGGCCAAGTGATAATGATACCATATTTTATGTGGCTCATTTAGCCGTGTCTCCTATTCTTTAGCAAAGAGGGTGAATTGTGAATCCACCTCTTCGAAAATTGATAAACCCCTAGGCTATCAAAGTAAATATAAATAGCTCAGAATCAGTTATTCGAGGTAAGATAAGAGACTTTCGATATTAACCGTTACTCTGTCAATTATATTCTTCAAATATAAATAGCCCAGAATCAGTTATTCGAGGTAAGATAAGAGACTTTCGACATTAACTGTTACTCTGTCAATTACATTCTTCAAAGCTCATACCGACTTGAGTTTCCAAGGATCACTATAAGTTCCCCACAATGGAACTTTTTTAGATGTGGCATGTAGAGTGCACGTAGCTGCGGTATGGTCAAATGAGGAATTCGAGTGAGGAGGATTTAGTTGCGGCCTTATCTGAATTTGATTGTTGTCAGCCATCTTTGGATTGTTTTCAATTACATTGACCGCTTGAGCAAACATGGTACCTAGATACACGATCACTCAAGAGACGTCCATCCATCACTAATCAGTTCTTTTTGTTATGTCAATCAAATCCCACCACCTCTATCCTTAAATGATCACCATAAATGTTGAACGTCTCGACTTCATTTTTCTCCCTATTGTAGCTCCCAACAACCAACCAATTCATTCCGAAGTCATCTCCAATCTCATATGAAAGAAATTGGAATTACCTTAAATGTAAGGTTGGAAAAAATTGAAATAATTTACAATCACATATGATGTGTTGACCCAATTTTCTCCCTTGTCCGAGATAGAAGACCTAGTCCCGCTTGAGAGTGAGGTCAGAAAGGGTGCCTTCACGACCTTGGTCTAAGGAATAACCCACTTGGCCCGCCTAAGTGGCCAACATACTTCGGCCGGTATATGGCCAACGTTCTTGAACATTAAATGCACAGTCACCTGTCTTTGCCGACTACCATGGACACTCGGAATACCATGGAGAGGAGATGATTCCCGTGGCGTCGACTCTGACTCATTTTTTGTTTTCTCTCCCATGCTCCATAGTATCTCTACTTAATTTGACTCATTTTATGTAACAACAGTGCATATGGCAATCTTTAACATGGCACAAGAACATGACTCGAACCCTGCACGAATCTATGAGGAGAAATCCGAACTCGATATGACACGTTTTATCCCTAAACCGATGCCAATCGACACATATTCTCCTCCATTTTCGATGGAGAATAAATTTATAATCACGTTGAAGCATTTCTGTACTTACCTAACATCAATAATTCTGGCTCTCGATAAGTTCTAAATAAGATTGGCTGACGCAGCGGTTTTGATGCCAATTGATATTAATTAGTGCTATTTAAATATATGCATGAGGTGAGGGAGGAGGAGTTTGAGTGAGATTGGAACTTTGACCAATTAGGAAAAAAGTATGGTAAACTAATTTTGTCTATGGGCATGGATTTTGGCCTTGTGTGAGGAATGGAAAGTCTAGAGGCTTCTCTTGGCAATGGCCGGTGAGACCGCCGAATGGCAATCTCGTAAACTCTTGCCTTTGGTGAGGATGTGTGGGTAATATTGATTCGTCTGCATCTACAAGCAGATACTCGTGAAAGTGGCACCCGCCCCTTGATCTTATGCATAAACGAGAGTGGGGGAAGTGTTTATTGAATTACACAAAGTGTTTATTTAATTGACTTGCGTGTGATAAAGGCACGATTAGGGTTAAGAGAGAGAGAGGAAAAAAAAAACGGGAGCCTGTAAGCTCGGACCAATGCTCATCGATTTCTTCGGGCCCGAACAGGCCCAGGCATGGATTTTGGGTGTTCTTTATTTTTTCAATTCGAGGCCGGACCAGCTCGATATAATTGAAAATTAAAACATATAAGAAAGTAAGAAATGAATTATTTATCCTAGAGACAAACTAATAAAATCATAGACATGTTAATAACTAACTAAAAAATCACACAAACAAAAAAAGATGCGATAAGAGTCGAATCATGAAAAGTGACCGAAAGGATGTAGAGAAAAAGTGTGTTTTCGATGTCGAAAATGGCCTTAAAGCACCTCTAGCAACTTGCCCTACCATATCGAGCTTTGAACGAGCTTTTTGAGTTATAATTATGAGCTATGTGACTCCACCGGAATCAAAAGTTATATCTCTTTGAAGTTAAGGTGCGGACAGAGACAGAGAGCTACTCAAAGAGAAGAAGAAGAAGAAGAGACGTTGCCCGAGAGGATTCGAGTAATGGGAACGACAATTACAGAAAGGGAGGAGGAGGTTGAAATAAACTATTTGATGTGGCTCATTTAGCCACGCCTCCTATTCTTTAGCAAAGAGGGTGAAACATGGGTCCATCTCTTCGAAAATTGATGAACCCCGGGGTTATCAAAGTAAATATAAAATAGCCCAAATTAAAGTATTCAAGGTAAGAGATTTTCGATAGTAGCCGTTGCTATGTCAATTGCGTTCTCTAAAGCCCATACTTACTTGAGTTTCGAAGGATCACTAAAAGTTCACCTCCAACAGGAACTTTTTTGTACGTGGCGTGTAGAGTGCATGGAGCTGAGGTATGGTCAAACGAGGAAATTCGAGTGAGGAAGATTGAGTTGCAGCCCAATCCGAATTTGATTGTTGTCAGCCATCTTTAGATTGCTTTCAATTACGTCCACCTCTTGAGCATATATAGTTCCTAGATACACCATCACCCAAGAGACGTCCATGCATCACTAATCAATTATTTTTGTTTTGTTATCAACTCCCACCAACTCCATCTTCGAATGATAACTACCAAGTATTGAACGTGGCGATTTTATTTTCTCCCTATTGTAGCTTACAACAACCAACCTTATTCATCACGACAACGAGATCATCTCCAATCTCATATGAAATGATTTGGGAAACATTAAATGCAAGGTTGGAAAAAAATTGAAATAATGTATAATCACATAAGATGCATCGACCCAATTTGCTCCACTTGTTTGAGATAGAAGACCTAGTCCCTTCAGCCTAGAGGGTGTGGTCGACCTACTAGAGAAGAAGTGCTCTAGGGGCGCTTGAGAGGGGGGGTCAGAAAAGGTGCCTTCACGACCTCGATCCAAGGAATTACCTGCTCTGCCCGCTTAAGATGACAACATACTTTAGCCGGCATATGGCCAACGTTCTTAAACATTACATGCACAGTCATCTGTCTCTGCCGATCCCATGGGCACTCAGGATACCATGGACAGTAGATGATTCCCGTGAAATTGACTTTTGACGGAAATCAGCCAAGAGCATCACCAAAGAACCTATGAAAAAGGCATCAACACAAAATGCGACCCGAAATCTAAGTGTGGATGCAAGACCCAATCTTCCGAGTGCTCAATTACAATTTCCCATTGTAACTCAAGTTATCACGGTTAGACTATTCATATAATACAGTTCAAAGTTCACTGGCCAGATGTGCGAATTGCTTTTAGCGCTTGTGTTCAGCTAACGATATTCTCAATCCCGTCGTAAAAATGCTCAGTTGTTTCCAACTCGCATGCCCCGTTGGATAGGATGGTCCATACGTAAGACCCGACGGACTTAATGGCACGTGGGACTAAGCTCACATTTACTGTTAGCATGCAATGTTAGCTCCTAAAACGTTGCAATGAAGGGGGATCGTGACTTCCCCAGGCCACCATGACCAGACACTAGTCTATTATTCTTCATGGGAAATCCATAAATCTCCATCACTTCACGAGAGGGACTGAAATAAATTGGTGCAGTTGCTCCTGTTTTGATCAAGATTGGTCTTTCGGAGCAAAAGTGATTTTAACTACACAACAAAAAAAGTGGTTTGAGTTATAAAGCACCGGGCGAAATCCGGCTGCCGAACTCTGCGTTTGGTCGACCGGATAAAAGCCAGGATAGGATATGTTTTATCCTATCCTGTGTTTGGTGGTGGTCCAGGATAGGATAAGGTCGGATATAAAACGGATATAGCCCGGATAAAAAAATCCGTGGGGATGTGATAGACCCGGATAGGATTTCTAATGCCTATTTTTTCAAAAACGCTACACTCCACTCGCCGTCATCTTCATCCCCACACCTTGTGCGCTTTCACCAAAAAAATTTCTCGACTTTTTTTCCTTCATTAACTCCTCCGGACCCGTGAATAGCAAAAATAAAAAATAAAAATTATTCTATTCGACTTTAAATCCGTAGTCCACCAAACAATGGACAGGATATGAAGAAATTTCAAGATTTCTTATCCTATCCTATCTAATCCTATCCTGTTTAGAAATCCGGATGGCCAAACGCAGATATTCAAGGAAAGCTACGTGACATTTCTACACCAGCAGTGTGCAAGCAAACGACGCACCGATGCCTAAAGGACTAAAATATCTTATCAACCATACTTATTGCTGAGGCTGTATAGCACAAAAACTTCTGCTCCTTTCGGGAGAAAGAACCTATGAAAAAGGCATCTACACAAAATGCGACCCGAAATCTAAGTGTGGATGCAAGACCCGATCTTCCGAGTGCTCAATTACAATTTCCCACGGTAACTCAAGTTATCACAATAAGACTATTCATATAATACAGTCCAAAGTTCACTGACCGGATCTGCGAATTGCTTTTAGCGCTTGTGTTCAGCTAACGATATTCTCAATCCCGTCGTAAAAATGCTCAGTTGTTTCCAACTCGCATGCCCCGTTGGATAGGATGGTCCATACGTAAGACCCGACAGACTTAATGGCACGTGGGACTAAGCTCACATGCACTGTTAGCATGCAACATTGGCTCCTAAAACATTGCAATGAAGGGGGATCACGACTTCCCCAGGCCACCATGACCAGACATTAGTCTATTATTCTTCATGGGAAATCCAGAAATCTCCATCACTTCACGAGAGGGACTGAAATAAATTGGTGCAGTTGCTCCTGTTTTGATAAAGATTGGTCTTTTGGAGCAAAAGTGATTTTAACGACACAATAAAAAAAGTAGTTGAGTTTTAAAGCACTGGGGCGAAATCCGGCTGCCCAACTACCCTTAATATATTCAAGGAAAGTTACGTGACATTTCTACACCAGAAGTGTGCAAGCAAACGACACATCGATGCCCAAAGGACTAAAATATCTTATCAACCACACTTATTGATGAGGCTGTATAGCACAAAGACTACTGCTTCTTTCGGGAGAAAGATTGATCGAATCGGAAGCAAAAGATTTGCGAAAACCGACCATGCAATGAGACGAGGTGGCTTCTGGTTTGGTAAAAGGACTGCTAACGCATTAACTGGCACCCGCAATTATTTCGTACCTGCTTCCAAGTCTCACCCTAACGATGCAAAGCAAACTCAATCACGTGTTTCCTTATCGCTAAAGAAAACGCGCAAATCACGGGTTTAAGGACAGAATTAAGAGTGTAGCTGCAGCAAGAATAGCATCATATGAGCCATCCAACAGTCAGATTATAACCAAAATTGTGAACATGTACGAGAAAAGTCACCAAGGCGATTCTCCCTTTCCACTTTCAGACAGAGATACGTTTGCCTGGACTTCTGATAAGTCGAAAGTAACTTTTTACTCTCTCCCGCCTAGAAAACTATGAATTTTTTATATACTACATGTCAATATAAGAACATTTAAAAAATATCAAGTATTTCCAAGTTCGGATGCTGTAAGATATTCAAAAAGTCGCAAGTAAAAGGTAAGATTACTCCAAACAGACTCCTAACCTTTCTAAAATCGCTCTAAAGCTTCCAATAATTGCATCAGGTATGCGTTAATTTGAAAGACCACGCACTGTGCAGGTGTGCATGTGCTGTTTACAAACAGAGTTGCGATAAAGATGAAAATGTTGCAAAGGACAGGTAGAATATAGAATCAACTTAATACTTTGATCAAGAAATATTTTTACAGTGTATATACACAAGATCAACTCAGCTATTTAAGAAAATAAGACAAAAAGAAAAAGGAGGACTCGATGTACAGAAAGATTCAAGCACCTTTTTACAGTAAAAACAATTGAAAAGCTTTCCTCATTCAAAATAAATAAAAACAAAATCCGCAAATGGCCCCCGAGATGGAGAGATGAAAAAGGGGAAAAAAAGAAACAAATAAGAAGAGCTCCATCAAACTGTACAGTGTGCTACACTAAAGTACCGTATAGTGTGGCTAGGAAACCTCTGCCTTTCAACTCTGAAAAAAGTGTTGTTCTCCATTTGAATCAGCTGCCGCTGCGCTCGGGGGTTTAGAAGCTTGCGGTGGGGGAGCAGTTAGTGCATAAGTGAGCCTGGATGAAGAATGCTCAATTAGACCAGCAACTCCAGCAGCGGCAGATTGAGCATTTGAAGGGAGGAAAAGGTCATGTTTCTGATCTTTGTATGCGCTCCAAACCTGAGCAGGAACATATAAATAAAGACAATCAAGACTAACAGTAGCGCTGACCGAAATGAGTTCGAACCAAAACAGCCTGAGGAATGTCTTGGCATTCCCCGCAATTTTTCTGGACCAACAAGCGACATTGTGAAGCAGCAAATCTATTAATAGATCATTAAACAAAATCAGAACATATGAGCAGGTCCATTCCACTTACATCAGAGGAATCTAGTATTTCACGGACCCTGGTACAGTGGGCACCTTCTGTTGCGAATGCATGCAGTACCTGGATTAACACATCAGAATATCATACTTGAGAAATTTTAATTACTTGATAGGATAACATGTACTGAGCAAAAATTAGCACCTTCCTCTACCCACAAAGGGCGAATCAGAATGAACTAAATTTTGGTACATTAAAGCCCCAAAAAAACAATGATGTCAGAACTTGGAAGGAAAAAAATTACATAGGTTATGGAAAGACTTATAATCATAAAGGTCGTAAAGGCAACGATGAGATCATAGAAATTAAATGAGCAGCAGCATATATTCATAGGAGCTAAAATCATGATATGTCCGCTGCAGATTCAGTCGAGACAGTACTTATAGACAATAAATAATTATTCTCACCTCAATTGCCAGCACTCTACCAATAGATGCCTCAGACTCATTCCACTTCATTTGTGAGCAAAGACCATTTCTGCCTCCAGCTCTCCAGTCAAGAAGACCAAGAAGTACCTCAACAAGACCAACCCTGCAGACCAACAATTAATCTTTCCTCAAAAAGAACTGCAGAAAGTGAAGCACTGATCGAACAAGCATGTTTTGAATGAGATGGCTAGATTCTTATAGAACAAATACAGTGAGGTATCCGCATAATCTAACTTAGGAAACATTCACAACTTTTGAATGAAAAATACTGTGAGCAAATATAAACCTGACAAATCAATTTATGAACAGAAACAGTTCTGCAATTTAAGAGTCTCCTTTGACCAAAATAAAAAATTTAAAGAGTCTTCGTCTGAAGACCAAATCATTGCATCTGAGATCTGACCTATTGGTATTCTCCCTCTTGCACAAAGCAGTTTTAACAAGGCTAGATAATGGAGAGGCAACTGAATCGACATATAGACATGAAGCACTTCAATTTTATAGAATAGAACAAAGTGCTAAAATTACTTGAGTCCTTGTGCGACAAGGGCATCCCTGGCCCTATTTCCAGCACCGACAACACGCTTTAATGTCTCAAGTGCTAATATGCTTCCCCCTTGCCATCCTATGGCTTTCATTAGAAGAGGAACAACCTGGGAAACAAACATTGCAGAATGTTATTAAAAAACTCAGGAAACCTCATCGACCACAAGATCTAACCCGAGGATTTCAAATGCAACAACAGACTGATCAATATTTCCATGTTGATTACATACACATGATATGTATGCTAAATACCATTAAAGCCTCACAGAAATATAGACCGCTGCTTTTCTTTAAAAATGAAAAGAAATAGAATTCCATGAAAAACTACAACAGGATAGAAAAAATACCTGAGGTGTTCCAACACTAGTCGCTGCCATTGCTTCTGCACAAGTAGTACTAGATGCAAGTTGATGTAGAACGCGTAAGCAACTAAGACGTACACGCTCTTGAGGAGTTTGAGTAGGTTGGGCTGACCCATCCTCAGATTCATCTGTAATATCTGTGGAGCTTCCGGTGTTTGACCCAGCTGATGACATTGTTTCTCGTCTCCCTTCATAGGCAACTGCAGCAACAAGCTTTGGCACATATCCAAGATAACCAACGTGATCAGCTAGTGCAGGGTGAACTCGCAGTAAGGAAACCAAAGCAGCTGATAACAGCATCGGAAGCTCAGGGTCTACAGCTTGTGTATCGTAATGAGTGGCTGCAATTGATGACAGATACTGATCGAGCAGTCCTTCCAAAAATCTCTTTGGGTTCCTAAGGGGAAACTTGGGATCTTTCAGGAAAAGCCTAACATATATTCCACCCACCTGCACAACCCCGGGTTAGTCCAAAGACCAAGGTGAGATGTATCAACAGCACATGAGACAAAACAGCGAAGCATACCTGTGGCTCATCTCTCATTTCCTGCTGGGCAGGTGTCTGTTCAGGCACATCCCAATCAACCACGCGTCCTTTCATCTGTTCACGATAAAGGTCTGATGCCATGGTTGCAATTTGAGCTGATAAAGAAGTGGCCATTGCGGGTGTCCACACAAGTTCTGGCGTCTCTGTTGTCTGTTCAAGGGCAGACACCACAGCCTCACCCGGTCCATCCCTAACAACTGATACAAGGCCATCAGGGAGAAATCTCCCTAGGGTAATAGCAACCCGAGGGCCATGCATTGGCTGCCCAAGGAGCTTTCCCAACAGAGAGGCTGCTGAGGCTCTTTGCTGCAATGGGATTTCTTCTGCAATACCCGTATATTTTCATTAAAGGGTTTTAACAAAGAAATCCAAAGAGATAATCTGATGAGGACATCTACCTTGTCTAGGCAAAAGAAGCTCAAGAATGTAGACCACTCCACCATGCTTGGCAGCTGCCCATGCAAGCTCTGGTGTGCTTGCCAATGCATAAAGAACATGGAGAGCCCCCTCGCGGCATTTGGGAGAAGCATGAAGCATCTGAAATAATAGGAGGATGCTAGAGACATCTGCCACCATGGCCTCCAAGCAGGGGGCATAAGTAGTCAATAGTGACAATACACTCAAGCAAAGCTGAGGAATGTTGCTTTCAGATACTTCAGGCACAGAAAAGCACTCGAAGATTGGCACGAGCTTTTCTTTTGAAGAGAGTATTGATGCTAGATTAGGATTGCTTGTGAGCAGGTTCTGAAGGGGAAAAAACCTTAGATCGGTCAAAGATACAATATATGCCACCTGTTTAGGGTTAATCACTAAGGTGTGGGAAAAAGAAACTACCTGAAGTGAGATTAATCCAAACCGAAGATTCTTGATTAAGGGAAATTCTTCCTTCTCTGCTACATGCCCCTCAGATACTACTGCAGATTCAAGAGGCACATGTTCCCCATCACCTAATCCATCAGTCTTGTCACCTTGAAACTCACATGTTTCAGGCACCGGTTCACTCTGGTTACCATTACTCGGAACATACATATCTTTAGGATATTCATTGTGCACAAGAGACGATAAAAACTCAACTAATGCAACACAGAAAGCTTCTGGTTCACTAATGTCAAATTCTGGTTGGTCATTGTACACTCTCAAATACACTTGGCCAACATAGAGTTCTTTTGATAGTGCTTTATAAGCAAACCCATGTGATTCCTGCAGATCATATGTACCATCTGGTCCTTGGGCTGCACGTTGCTGGTCCACAAACTTCAGTAATTCTGCTCGGGTCGTTGAATTCCATATGATCTATAACAATAAGCACAGATAAATGAGATTACGTGACTTTACTAACAAACAAACAGCTAAAGTCTAAACAAGAAGCAGACAATTTCAATCGCTTTAATGACTTCTGAAAATTTAACATGTGATTGCTCTAACTATAAATGCTTTTTCATTAGCATGTTAACTGCTAAAAAGTGAGTTACTTACTTCTGGAGACTCGAGGTTTGAGTTCAAGCGGGATAGTAGATCTTTAGGGACATGATCTTTCAACAAGCTGGCTAGTTTAGGGGTAAGCAAAGCTCTGAGAGCATCAGCTGCATCTTGATTATAAGGTGTCGAGCTCCCATCAACACACAAACCACAAAGCTTGGATAAGGCCTGGGCTGCTCGAAGAGCATGTGAATTCTTAGCAATTTGAACACTAGCACCAACCCCAGGTGACTCATTTGCACCAGATTCCTCTGCAGTTGAGTCATACTGAAGCAACAAGGGCAGAAGGTACCTAAAAGCAGAATGAAGATTAGTAGGGTATGCCAAATGATGTTGGTAGAGCCATATGTTCTCCCCCAACACCATCAACAAGTGGCAGAACAAGAAAAGCACAATAAAACTTATAAGGACTAACATGCTATTAAAGTCAAAGCAAGTCTCCTTTAATTACTTCCGCAAGAAAGAAGTCCATTTTTGTATGAAAAAAGTAACTTTTAGGTGGAACATAGATTTACTCATTGTAGAATAGCGTATGCTTGTTTGGGACAATGTTCATTGGTGCATACAACTTGTAAATTTTATTGCTTTAAAAAAAATTAACCATAATCGTGGTTCAGATTACAGTAACAGCATAATCAGCCACGCTTGAACATTATAATGGTCATACAGTAGATCAAGATTGAGAATACTCTTCTACGTTCATGTTATCATTTCCTCGTACTGTCATCTCCATATACTAACATAATCTCTGTGGAGGAACAATAGATACGTTCATATGCCTAAACTATATGATTCATCTCCTTTATTATTTCACAAATTCAACAAAATAAAAGAATTATATAGGAAACAGTATACTATATATTTAATTAAAGACGTCGTGACCAGTGATTTTGACGAGACTTATTATGTGTTCTCTAAATGCAAGAAGAGTCCAAGCTCTTTCAGTGTGCGCACAAGAATGCTGAACAATGCAGAGCTCATCTACCTAAAAATTCATCACCAACACAACGACGTCAAATCATAAGCACTCGATACTGTTGTCTTGAGGGGCTTAGGATTTACTGACAGATTGTTCTCCTCTTACTAGGTTTCAATCTTTTATAGTATTTTGAATTGAAGATCACTCCCCTTTCATTGCCCCTGCCATGGCACAACAGAACCTTCAATTCTAATTTCCCTTCTGAGGCTCTTTCTTAGATTCAAACTAGGATTATTAATTCATTCTTTCGCGCTATAGGATGTGGTGTCGCAATGATTTGTTGTCATAGGTCCAAAACAAACATTACACGTAAATGTGTCACCATTTTTAAACCCAAATACAACAAATTTATTTAAGGATTACATGACATGACAAATTTAAGATATGCAATCTTAATTAACATACTTATTCAAAAAGATATGAAGACGTATACATAAATGGGTAAAATTGGGTTTAGACATATATAATCATGTTAAATGTGTCTAAATGTATTGTGCTGACACAAGTGATATGTAAACCTGTTTAACTAAACGTGCTTGCATGACATAAACGGATTAAAACGGTCAACCTGCACACTATATATCTATTATTCGTTCATAAACGGATTGACCCATTTATGATACAAACAACATAAAAATTAACACAAACACACTTAACTACAAATTGTGCATGTGCCTTGCAATCAACTCGTGTCAAACTAACCCAAATTGACATTGATAACACATGCAAAGACTTCATAAAAGTTGTTCTTGGATCACTTCAAGGGATTGCCATAATCACGAGATCTAAATGTATAGGCAACAATATGAAGCTTAGAGACCCCCCCAAACTCTAATCTATCAAGAGGAAAATGTCAACCAAAAAAAAAAGCTAGCAGATATCTCACTTCAATGTAAACTAACCAAGTTCATGTCAAGGCACAATGAAGCACCTAAACAAGCAACAGCCTAGAAGCAACTAGGAGTGTTCATGGATCAGGTTGACTGATGCGTTCTTTAGGAAACAACTCGGATTGGCTTTTGCTCTCTGGTTTGGCTCATTCGATTCAAGTCACAGCAATAGTGGCTCATCTCAAAACTATTGCACCAGTTAGTTTTTTGACACACGCCTACATACAACTCTTGTCTAGCTTATACAAGATCCAGACACAGAGAGAACCTTTGTAGCTCAGCAAATATACACAGGTCCGTATAAGGTAATGACAGCATCCTGGAAAAAAAAACTTATTGAGATTGTAAACTGACAGGGTCCGCGAAGAACTCCTTTAATATGAAAAGAGGCTGCTAGTCCTTTGTTTTTGTAAGTTTGATAGACAATGCAAACAAAAAATTCTTCAATCTGCGATAGCATCTCGCAATGAACATATCAAGCAGAATCTTCATACAGCAAGGGCGATTAGAAGAAAACAAGAACTTCCGAAGGAAGTAGTCTATACTACTAATCAGAAATCACCAATACAATTTCATTTTTGTCTGCACTGTCAGTATATTACTTGATTATTAAATCACGCTCCATTTTTTATTCAACTTTGGGTAAGTTGAAAGGTACATGAGAAAGTAACAGAGGGAGTTGCAACTGCATTCAGTCTTTTATGATAGAAATGATCCAACATAATTGAAAATCAATCTATATGGAAGACGTCTCCCCTAAAGTGACTTTTCTATTTGGGGGGGGGGGGGACATATTAATAACATTTTGTTTAATCGTAAAAAAAATCATTAGTTAAAATCAAACCTTGTGAATCATTCCCAACTGAGGGCCTTAATCTTTATTATCCTAAGCTATTCCAGTAAAGTGAAAAAACCAAGCTGCCTGTGCAAAAATAACTGATGCAAACATACTAGCAAACAATGGTCAGTATTGACCATTGACTGAATGACCTGAAAGACCAGAAAAAAATTGGATAAGATTAAAAATCTAACTTACCACAGCACACCAGCCTTCAACAAAGCATCCTGCAACTCAGAGGATACACAAATATGGGCAATAGTCTGCAGGGAAGCATCCACAGCCCCAGGTACAAGCTCAAGTTCAGTGCAGTGCACTATGTCGTCAACTAAACCTGAAAACTCAAGCATCTCCACCCTGGCACTTTCAAACTGGCTTAAGACAGCAAATGTCCGCATCACATTAGTCACAATGACTGCAGATGGTTCACTTGCCGGAGTAGTTGTCTGAACAACGCACATGCATCGAGATAGAAGATTCGCAAGGAGCTGTATGCCATCATCCCTTACGAGCTCTTCACCATTCAGAGAAGATGATGCACACCTAGAACAGGGACAAAGATAAGGTTAGACATGCATCAGATATGCATGAGATGACGAAAGAAAAATTGTTAAACAACAAAGAATTTTACGTCAGCCACAGAAGCTCTGATGCAGCAACAAGAAGAGGTGCTCTTTCTGAAGATAGGAAATTGTTGTCATCTTTGTCCACAGTCACAGCGTTCAGCAACATTGGATAGCCAGCATATTTAAAAGGCTCAAGCACATCACCATATCGTCGGTACAAAATGCACTGTCCTTTCAGTAAAAGCAACAACCTCCAAGTCTGGGGACCTTGCAACCCTTGAATTGTGGCCTAAAATTAACAGTCATCTAGTGTTCAGAAGATGTTCGACATGTAAAAAAATACATTTAACTAATTTCAAGTAAATGTGTCCCCCATCCTACACTGACCATGTAAAGTACTTTTTACACCATGACTGGACCTCTCGAAATACACTTTTATGATGATGATGCTAAATTTCGCTTGTCATTTTTTCATTGTCTTTGTATCGTGTTAAGTCGCTATGTCATAATGGGCAAATATACAATGTGGCATGTAAATTTCTTGCCGATTGTCATTACCTACTACAAAACACTAAAGCATTGAAATTAATATATTCTACATGATAAGAGGTGCAGAAGTTTCACAATTCAAAAGACAGTAGGTTAGATGAGCAAAGCAATTAACTTTACAAATCTGAAATAATGAATACTCAGATTCATGGGCCAATTAGAGCACCACTGATTCTCAGTCAATATTGAGTAATTAACCCACCTGGAGACGCTCATAAGCTTTCTGTACAGCAAGAAACTTCTCTCTTCCTTCAGGATTTTTATCAGGGTGATATTTCATTGCAAGCTTCCTATATTGTCTCTTCAGCTTTTCTTCATCAATGTTCTCAATTTGCTTGGAGATACTTGCTGTCTCCTCAACTGTATCCATAGAGACCTTCTTGTCAACTTCATCACTTGATATATCTTCTGGGGAAATCTCCAAAATTTTGCAAGCTTCTCCTTCTGAAAGATCCATAGGTCTTCTTGTCAGCTCTTCGCGCCACATTACAAGTAAGGACTGCAGGAATTCGACATGTTCTACTATTGGCCAATTAGGGAATCTGATCTCATCACACAAGTTACGAAGGTAATATCGGTGACACCACATCTCATCTCTTAGCTCTGGATATGTCACAGGTGGCATAGGAGCATAGTCATATAAAGAATGACAGTGCTGAGACAATTTCTGGGGAAAGTCACCAAGATGTTGCAAAACCTAGTATAAAAAGAAAGGAAAGGTGAATGCAAGTTAGCTCCTTTCAGCAAAATCCTTTTTTTCTGGTAATCATGATGATTTATTGTCAATCCACTACAGAAGATTATATATCGCTATTAGTGTGATAAGAGGGAAAGTTGATTTCGGATTATTTCCTATAAGGAAACTCTGTTTAAATGTAGGCGGATGTGCCCCCTGCAGCGGAGGACTTGAAGGAACAGTGCATCTTCCCTACCTGCCGGATGAGATTTTCTGCTCGCATCTTGTGGGTCCATATAATCTCTGGAGTATCAGAATCAGAAACCATTGCAGCTGCAAATGCAGCAGGACCACTTCGCTCCAACACATATAGCAATGATTCTGGAAGGAGCCCACCAAGGACACTCCGTTTTGCCAGTGGCAAAGACGAAGAAACTGCAGCTTCTTCCCCTCCATGAAATGCTTGATGGACATGAGTGACTGAGAAGAGGTGTGCAATTGAAAGAAGGTTGGATCCAGGGTATGCAAGGGCAAAATAAAAGGCGCCTGTGCTATATAGCCGTATCATAGCTTTTGGATTTCTTGTAACAACAGCCTTCAGCAATGCCGCAGCACTCTCCACAATACTTGGTTCACCAGAAAGCATTGCCTAATTTTATAGCCAAACAAAAGAGAGGCAATTTTAGTATTTAAATGCAACTGTCATTGTATCAAGATATAAGTATACTGCGTCACAACCTCCCCAACCCCCAGGTTTTGTATTCTTTCCCAATGAAAGAAAGGAGAGACCAAAAAACACCTTCCAAACAGAATATAAATGATCATAAGAAATCTCTTAAGAACAAAAGGATTCATGTACTCATGTCGACCATAAATGAAATGGTCAACCCTCAGTATTCACATGATGAACCCACTCACAGGGCACTAATTGGTGCTGAACCAGAAGAACAGTGATTTCAATCTGTTGCAGCAAAAATTGTGGCACCACCAGTGTGATGGTTCTTTACAATACCAACTTAATGTGAAGTTACAATTTCAACATTTGAACCTTCCTAATCATGCTAAAAACATGAGAATGAACAAAATAGTATATAAAACCTATGAAGCAGTTAACTGTTCATACATCAGTTCCCAAGAGACCTTGTAGACCAGTGGCATTCGAATCAATCTTGCATTGTTTCTGATGATCAGATATAATATTTTGCACTTGAGTACAATTGTTTGAAGGAAATGTACAACTAACCTCATGCAAGCCCAGTGAAAAAGTAAGAATTTCAGTATGCACATCTTAGGTAGTTAAATCCCAGGCCAGAGATGAAACGTCCAACTAACCCCATGCCCCAGGTAAAACAAAAGTTTAATGAATAAACAAACATGGGATTATTTGCACTTGGTGTTGTGAGGAATTGAACCTATCTTGTGTGCTACCACACACACACTGTCCATTCCTTGACTACCATACCAAGGTTGGAAAGTAACGACTTTTTCAAATTATGGCAGTGCATTAGCACATGCCTTCCAGTTTGTTATGTATCATGTCAAACAAAAATTAAATTTGTTTCTCAGCAGATTATTGGTTTTCGAAACTGAAATTCAAAACCAATTCAAAAGATATTTCCATGGGAAATCAGAGAGATATGTATCTATGGATGGTATTTCCAAATGAAAGCCAGATAGAATTGATTTTAAGTTGACTGAATCTTTATAATGAGCTATCCACCACCCAAACAAACCTAGGTAAACACTTGTACACTCGTCAGGTTCATCTCGATAAAGAAAACCACAATGTAATCATTAAGCAGTTTTTTAAGGCATCTTATTGTACCTGTGCAATGTGCGGGAGGCAGCGCTGACTTGACAGGATCCGTTTCACTCTGGGAGTTGGAGTGACTAATTCTCCAGCATCATCTATATCAGAATGAGCAGACACCATGCTGTGCAATACGGACAACGCTGCCTCCCCTATCTGTACAAATAATCAATCCATCAGAACATCGTGTAATTAGTATGAAAGCAGTTCCAAAATACCATGAGACTAAAAAAACTGGCAATATGTGACTGGACTGGGATGATAATTGAGAAGAAATAAGGAAGTCTACCTCAAAATTTTGGGGAAAGAGGGTAACATCTTGTGCATTGCTTATTTGAGACGACACAAGAAAAAAAAAGTAAAACTTTTCCAGACATTCATAAATGTCTATACCTTAGTAGCAATTAAACTCCAAGTTTAGATGTACTCATCAAACCCACTTGGGAGATTGTTAAAGAAACTTCCTTTGTTATAAGGGAATGTGTGGTATATGATAACCAATAAAATAACAAGAAAATCGTCTTGTATTATTGACTTAGAGAAGTTGGAACATTTTTTTGCGGAAAATTTAATAAACAAAAGGATAGACGACTAAGGCCACCTCTAAGCTTGTAGAGTGGACTGAATGTCAAACAAAAAAAAAGGAAAGCCGTTGGCATCTCTTTTTATTTGCGGTCATATATTCGATTTTCCCAAGAGGTTAACAACTATCTTAGTCTCTACTTCTTTACTCATTGAGACACTTTCGAGTTACACACAACAATAAAGTAAAATTGAAGGCAATACAAAAAACAAAAAGGTAATAGCATGACCATTATCATAGTCACTCAATGTTCATTCCCAGATTGATTTCACAGGCTTTCCAGTTTTAGACTTGTATTGTCGAAACAATTTTGATAACACTAATGGTGCAAATTCTTTAGATTTACTAATCAAGAAAACAAAAAAAATTGTGCAACCCACGTAAAAGAAAATTATTAGCTAGAAAGTAGGAACTTTAATCAAACTCAATAGCATTGCAGCTACCAAAATTAAGGTAGCAATTCATTAGATCTATTGCAATTGTGACAGCAACCATCAGACTTATCAGGGGGAAAGAAATCCATCACTGAAATCAGAGATTCTTGATAAATGGTATACTACCTGAGCTGGCGTGAGAACTGGAACACGAATAGCTAACGCCCATCGCAGTTCACGAATATCACGCAATCTTTTCCAGTCAAGCATCCCAGAAGCCCAACACCTAGTTGTCCAATCAATTGTTTCCTTTGACCAAAACCTTCTTATAGCATCCTTCTCCACAGGTCCAACTTGTACACCATCTTTGTCCATAAACATCCATTCCTTCAGTGGTTCCATAAATGCAGTAGCAGCTATCAGGTTTGACTGCAGAGGGATCGCAGTCCTTTCTGATGCTTCATGAACTGCTGTCAACAGATCAACAGCCAACACACACCCACCAACCAAGACAGAAGCCTCAACATTTGATAAAAGCTTCATTAGAACCTGCATGTGATTCATCTTGAATTAAAAATGTGATGCAAATGAAAAACTCGCATTGAATTAAACAACTACTCTGATTATGGCAGGAAAAATTTTCTTCAAAAGCCATGTAGATATGGAGATCTATCAATTTCCAAACTTATATCTACTCTTCACTAGCAAAGTTGTTTTCAACTAGATTCAAGTTCATCGATCAGTAGTAAACAATGCACATAGAAGAGAAAGGGAGTAGGAAGAGGTTGATGAAATGGATGGAATAAATTCCAGCAGTTACAAGACCAACAAGTGTTCCCCCAAACCAACTGCCAAAAAAAAAAGGCAATCCCAGACTGATATGGAATATCAAACAAGAAATAATAGCTCCGCATGGACATAATTAGCTCAAAAGTGTTGGTAGCTGAACATATCCCCATCTCTCCTGAAAGAGAGAGAGAGAGAGAGAGAGAGAGAGAGAGAGAGAGAGACTCAGCTTGTCCGCATGTACCTTCAGTAGCAGAAGAAGGCGGTGCCTCAATGCTCTATCATCAGTCCTGTCTAATAGAACAGTAACGTGGGCTGTGCCCTCAAAAGGGCCTATTGTTTTGTGATGCTGCTCATACACAATTGTCATTGCCCTAGCACAAAGCTCTCTGACTGAAGAGCCGCCTCCTCCTCCAAAGCCATCTAATCTTCCCATGTCACACCAATCATCAGATGAACCCAATTCATCAGGAATAGCACCATCAACAGTAAGTCCGATGTCTGCATCACATAAGAACCTATGATACAGAGCTCTAAAGAAAGCAACAGGGTCACGCAGAGGAAAATCTTGTGCCCTGCCATTGGTGCTGCTGTCAAGCAGCAATCGTAGATAATATTGACCCACGCAAACTTCCTTAGATAAGCTAGGATAACTAACTAAGAACTCGGAATAATTCCATGATATTTGAGGTACATTCTCTTGCCCTGTCAAAAATTCTATTGTTGCACCTCCTGGAACAATATCTTCCGTGCGTTCTTTCTCAACGTCCAATTTGTGAACTTCAGCCTGCAAAGCCTCCCTTAACTCCTGCCTAGTTCGTTCATTCCATATTAAATCCGCACGATTGTGATCCAGACTAAAAGCTCGCCAAAACTCAGGCCAATTGCAAAGTAGCCTCCCAGATCCCACAGGAGTGTTCTCCACTACAACCTGAGCAGGAGCTGGAAGGCCATTATCCTGGTAACCGACCGTGTTAGGATCAGAATCAATCGTGCTTGGCACAGTTGCTTCTGATGCATCGGGTGGATTTGGTGATTGTACATTAGCTGAAGTAGCAGAAGGTGGAGGATCATGAGGAGAAACCCCATTAGAGGTCATATCACCATTCGAATTTTCAACTGTATGAGAAGAAGCGGGATAAGTGCCAGAAGCCTGTCCAAAGGCAGGATCAAGAGCAGATCGTTGATAGCTATTGGCCCCTCTGAAACCACCAGCATTAGTGTGCCTCGCCCTATCGCCTCCTTCAAAATTATTAGGTGATGGTTGCAGATGTTCTTGCAATCTGTTTCCAACATGACCTTTCCTCTGCTGAAGAAGACGTCTACGCCTTCTACTCAAGACAGATACTTCTTGGGTTGCATCTTCTGCGAGAGATCCCCCAGTTCTTGTATGCAAATAAGCAACCAGTCCTGGAGGCAAAACTCTAGATAACAAATCAAGAGCTGGTTGGTATGAATCTGCCCAAAGAGCAACAAGCTGCCGACTAACTTCGCGGCGTTCCCCAGAAGGAATAAAAAAAGCATGCAACAGATGCCTCAGTAAAGCACCATCACGGAGAGCAGCATCCCGCATGGACTCAGCAGCAATGGCATCTTCTTCTGCAATTGTTCGCATTATTACAGCGACAGTTTCCCTGATGCTTTCAGCAGGGTGCCCAAACAAGGCAAATAACCGCCGACGTAAACCAGCAACCTGACGTAACAACTCAACAAAAACTGTGTATTGAGTAGTTTCACTGTGAGGCTCGCATATCATGGCCTCTAAAATTTCAACAACTGCCATGGACAATAAGGGCGATACTGACATAGGCTTAAGTCTGTTAGCAAGAACAATGACATAATCATGATTTGCAAACAACACCGACTTAGTGTGCATAATTGTGGCATGTTGCTCTCCCTTAGAATCTGTTATAGTATTTGAATCTCCAGGACCACTGCCAATAAGTCCAGCAACAAGCCCTGCAGCTTCAGCAGCAATCCCCTCCGATCCATTTCTAAGCAAACCCATTATTCTCCCTACAGCAGCAGGAAAGGACATCACATGTGAAGCTGCATTCCTTGAAGCCAGTATTCGACGTAAACATGCAACAAAGCCAACAACTGTTGCAGCTGCTTTAGGAGAAGGCGCCGGAAGAGGAGGGGACTCAGGAGGAAGATTGGGAGTTGCTGGAAGCATAGTTATTAAGGCCATTAAAGTAACTTCAGGTACTTCTATGGTAGGAGGCACACCACCATATGGTATACATGCATTGAACTCTCTAATTCTGCGCCACAGCTTAGCTCTTGAACCGGGAATAGAACCAGCTTCTGCCACAGCATCTTTGGCAGCTGCTGCTAAGTGTTTTAAGTGCATCGACGCGCTTTCCATATCAGCAATATGACGCTGTTGTCCAGTTAGAGATTGCCGCAATGATATGTGCACCCTACCACAAGGCGGATCAAGACGGTGACCAGGCATCGTCAGCCTTGGTAGCACGGGTACAGCACACTGACCCTGCACCAGTACACAGTATAACAGTCGGATTGTCTACAACTAACAGAATCAACTCACAGGAATTATAATATCCAAGGAAAAAAGCATGGCAACAAGCTTTGTTCCACCATGCTAATGTCCAATTTGGAAAAGGATTCACTTACTTCAGTTTGCAGGACATCACGAACTGCAGCAAGTAAACTATCACGAGATGTGCTGGCATAAACCTAAGACAGTAACACCCGTTAAAAATTTGGCCCGAAGGCAAAAGAAAATTCAAATGCAATGATTTGCTTACATGTACAGGGCATCCATCGCTAAATTCAATTGCAAAAATCTGGGGCTCTTCCGCAAATCGAACAAGAGAGCTTACTGCAGATAATGGCCTAACAATAACAGCCTGCACAAATCTAAGGATGATTCTCAACATTGATAAAATTATCACGCTGTGAAATGAGCAAATTTCCAAGTGTGTGCCTATCTATCATTGCAGAAAAAGATACAGAAATTCACACATGCTTGTAATTGTATATGTATATACATGCACAATTGCTTAACATTAAAATTGTACTACGAACGATTTCTGCAGCCATTTCCTACACTTTGATACAACTTCATTGCAGCCTCATATAACAAAAAATAAATTTACTTTGCCTTTCATGCCTTTTGAAAAAATTATGAATTTCTAGTCGCAGTTCGTCTCATTTCGCTACCATCAATGTCACCCTAGCTTCTATTTCAAAAAGAAAATGTAAAATAAGAGACATGGAAAAGTCAATAAGACAATTAGCTTACTTCATAATTATCAGGGCGCCTCTCGACAATAGAAATCTTTGTAAGTATAAGTTGACGAGATACAGAATCACCATGTTCTCCAATACCTCCTTTAGGACCAACACTGAAACCCTGTCCCGGAAAATTTACAGTTCCGTGTGCGCCAGTGCGCAATCTCATCACCAACCAACCCCCAAGAGGGGTTTCTTCCGCTCCAACAGGCTCTTTACCTGCCATTTAAATTATTGAAAATCAGCTAAAGAGATAAGGAGATAGCTTAGAGGAAAATAAAAACAGAATCACAAGTTTCAAAGGAGTTACTTCGCTGCTTTATATACTCTGCTACAGTAGGAGATTGAGAACTGTCCACAGATAAAGATAGCCCGACCATGGATTTCGCCGTTTTCGTCTGTTAACAGATAAATAGTGAAACAACCATGCAATTAATTACACTTCTCAGGAGAAACATGGTAGCGTAGATGTGTAGACAATATACAAACAGGAGGACTTAAAGCAGAAAAGCAATCAGGAATTACAGCGAGCCATTCTGACTAGAACTGAATGTATAGCAAGAGAAAGAGAATCCCATACCAAACTTGAGATGATAGCAGTATCTGTAGTTCCCGAAGCAGCTTGGAAAGCCTTAGACTTCCTTCCATATAATGGACAAAGAATAAATCCGCTATGTCCACCATTTCTCTTCCCATAAACATCAGAAAGGAGAATAATTGCAGGAGAACCCATGTCTCTAAAATCCAAGCACCACCGAAGATCACCGGACTTCAAGTCAATGAGCTCAACCCCAACATAAGTTACTTTTAATTTCTGCAGGCATGTTAAATTAATTTCTCTTAGGTGAAAGAGATTGTCATCAATTAACACTATATATCTACATGAGAATGAGGTCAAACCTCGCAACTTCTGAAAGTGATTCAGCTTATCAGCATAGATCCTACCAATTTGAGTAAGCTAAATCATCCCCACAGGTAAATTACATTTGGCAAGTAGGAGGCAAGGTAGGTTGGAGCATAAAACTTATCAGGTCTGGTAATGATGAACTAGTCACAAGTTCAGTACCTTGTTCCTATGTCGTAGCTATGTACTAGATATTTCCGTTTTCCAACTATACATGCCATACATACCATCTTATTTTTATTAGCCGAGTATTGGATATCTCCATTCATGGCTGATGAACTCTGTTGCATCTTTACAATAGTTCAATTTATTCCCATACTTAAGGTTGTCAAGAAGAGGCCAGGGTATTTGTCCACATAAAACTGTTATGACCACCCACCAAGCATTCTAACCAGTAAAGCAAAAAAGCCAGCAACAAGTACGAACGAAGCAAGGACCTCCGTGCCTAAAGCTACATCTCCCATACCCTACGAGCACCTACGACTAGTTAAGAAATCATAACCGATACACGGCCAAATGAGCTGCAGTCTTCAAGAGAAGAGAATAAAGCTCCAAATATTTCTCGTCAAGCTTATCAAAGAGTTCATAAAAACACGACACGTGTTTCATATTCAAACCCTCTTTCCATCCAGTCAGCGTTCAGCTAATCGTGCGCACGTTCCCACTCATCTCCGTTGCCCTCATTCCTCTTCCAGCGAGGGAAGTTTCCATTGTAAAATTAGAAGTTTCTGAGAAAAGGACGGTGCCAACGGAGACAGACATAACTTAACAGGAACCAAAGCCCTCTCAAAATCACTTTTTTCGCACTGAACCTTCACTTTAGCCAATCAGCACATTGATCAGCAGGCAACATAAAAAATTTATAAACCCCCAATCAGGTCCACAGGATTGTTCTACACATGCCAAGCACGCCAACATAAAAAAAGGGGGAAGACAAACAAGGTTAACTTACGAAGGGAACCCATTCCCCATTTCTCCGCCGCAAATGCAGAATTGGGAACTCAGCTACCGCTCCGATCCTACTCCACCTGATCCTGTGCAATTCCGTCAATATACTGGCGCGATACCGGGAGGAAAACTTCATCCCCTTGAATTTCCCCTTGCCCTCGGTCCTCACGCTCAAGCTGAACTCGCTCGAGTTCTCGTCCCGGCCGAGCACCGGCAGCGCCCCGTCGTAATCGCTCCCCACGTCGTAATAATTAGTCACCAGGAGAGTGTTCGGATCCAGCGTGACGATGGCGCCGCCCGATATGCAGAGAATCCGCTTGTAGCGGCCGCGCCACGAGTGCTTGACCACCATGTACCTGGCGAGGTACTCCGGCTCTTCGACCAGCGGGGCGGCGGCGGAGGCGCCGTAGCTCGAGGAGTCCATGGGGACCGCGGCGGTTGCGGGGGAGGTGGCGGCACGGGGGGCAGGGGCGGCGGAGGGGGCGGGGGCGTGGTGGCTGCGGCGGGCGGAGTCGAACTGGGGGAGGTAGGCTAGAGTCTGGTACTTGGGGGCATCGTTGCGGCGGAGGAAGAACCAGGGTCCCGCGCCGCCGGCCTGGGCCGATGCAGCTCGGTGGGGCCGCGACTGATCCGCCCCCAGTTCGGAAGATTGAGGGATCGCCCGCTGCGGGGGGAGGAGGGGGAATCGGCGGCGATCGGGGGGCGTCGAGGAGCTGCTGCTGCTGCTGCTAAACCCTAGCGACCATGGGGAGATGGCGATGGCTATGGCGATCGAGACGCGATCGAATTGGGGGGGTTGCGGATCGAATTGAGAAAGGGAGAGGTCGAAGAAGGAGGAGGGGAGAGAGATAGAGAGAGGGAGAGGTTCGTTGTTGATCCCACCACCTCACTGTCATCACAGAAAGAGAGAGAGAAAGGGAGAGAGCTGGCGAAGGAGGGGAGGTAAACGTCACCCGTCGGTGGCCATACCTCGGGCTTTGGCTTCCCTCCCCTTTCCTTATGTTTTTTCATTTTATTTATTTCTTGCTTAGTGATGAAACTACTAAAAGTAGCAGCATATGTGAATTTTTTTGCCATTTCGGTCCGGTCCAATAGAGCCGATCATTTTTTTTTCAATTACTTGATGTCATATTTTCGCGTTGAATTAAGTGATATGTATGCAATGAACCTCAAATTGAAAAGACTAATCAAAAAACGTGTTTTACTTGGGATTTAGTTCACATTTTACTAATTTTTCTGAAGAAATAAAAAATAAAAATATATATATGTAGTCAGTCCCGTTTCCTTTGGAACCTAGACTAGAGTCGCCCAGACACCGATTCCACTTTTAGAAACTGGAAACTGGATCGATACTCTCGAGAACCAAACCAAACATGTTAGTCTGGGCAATTCTCAGTTTGGATGGTGTGGAGCATGCGTGAGATGCTTGTTATAATGCACAAAGAGGGACGTCGACGGTTGATTGCCAATCTCCACCCTTTTATTGATCGAAAATATTATTAGCTCACCAGCCTATAGAGACATGTTGAAATGAGTCATAGATCCATTTCTTAATCAATATTTGATAAGATGAGTTATTATATGGATTAGTAATATTTAGTAAACGAGTCATAAATGGATTTGGAATGGTATAGCTTAAAATAATATGGATGTTAAATAGGTTCACAATTTACTTTGACCCAATTCACCTCTACAACTCTCTTTTCAATTTTTCACCCTCGCTCAACCTTGCACTCGCTCACATCATGTTCTGATATTAGTTTGGGCATGAATTTTCTTAAATTGAGTTAAATATGAAAATATTTTAGCAATATGGTTCGAATGTGTAGGATCGGGAATGTGTCAATTTGCTACAACTTGACTCACTTGTTTGACGGGTCTAGGCATGTATCGCATAACATCGTCGTGTTGAAAGGAAAACATTTTTTTTAATAAAATTGTATCTAAGAAAATACCATATAATGTGTCCGAGGAAAAGAAAATATGTATGCTGTATATTAGATGCTTGATATGTGTGTTTGAAATTTAGGGTGCATTTGATAACTTGCTAAATAGTGTTTGATTCTATTCTTTTGTTCCCGAAAATTAAAAAAAAAAAAACAGAAATCTGTTTGGTAAATTTTTTGTTTCCGGACACAGATTTATTCCTATAATTAGTTTTGAAATAGAATTAATAAGCAAAAAAAAGTTGCTTTTTGATTTTGGAAATAAGAATCAGAAATAGAAGAGAATTTTTTTTTTCTTTTTCTACTTTCCTTAGTGGCTGTGGTCGGTTCTTCTTCTTTCCTAGCCTGTGGGCGATGGCCTGCAACTAGCGACCGGCGACCGACCACAGGTCAAGGCCAGCCAGGGCTAGTTCGCCTAGGCCGCTAGCCCTCGACGGCAGCCCTCACCCTTCTTGGCAAGGGCCGGAAAAGGCTGGTGAGGCCCATGTGAAACAATGGTGGAAAAAAATTCATGTTAGGAGAATGCCTAGCTAGCACCTTGCCTTTTGCAAGTAGATCCAATTTATTTAAGGATCAATACCATGAAAAATCTCAAACTGGTATACCTGTGATAAATTTACCAAAAACTAATTTTTTTGACCATTAAAAACCTTAAACCGGTACACCTATAACACACTTATCCAAAATTAATTTTTGACAACCAAAAGCCCTAAACTAGTATACTGATGACAAATTCACCCTTGGTTAAATTGGATTAATACCACGAAAAATCATAAATTAATAAACATGTGACAGATAGAGAGGTAAAACGCTAAACCTGTATATCCATTAACCGTTACGTGTCATCCAACTCGACAATTTGACAATAAAATTTAACATAAATTAACGAAGAGTGAATTTGTCACGAATGTATCAGCTTGAGGTTTTTCGTAATATTAACTCTTCATTTAATTGAGTTTGAAACGATCAGATAACTTTTCTTCTAGTCATTGTATAATCATAATATATTGGTTTTGTTGGAAGAGATTTATCGTGCATTACAAAAGCGACGAAAGGGTCACATTCACGACCAAGTAATGTTATCTTTTATGAAATGATAATTTCCGGGGCAGAAGGACACTATTGGTGCCATAACTTGTGTACGGCGATCACTTTGGTGCCATAACTTTTTTTTGGATCACTTTGGTGCTAACTTTTTTGAAAAACGATCACTTTAGTGTCAATGCTGATGTGGCTCGCCGGAAATCCTACGTGGCGCTGACATGGCTCGCCGGAGAGGTCCATGGCTCACCGGAGAGGTCCAGTCAGCATTAAAAAAATAAAAAAAAAGAAAATACCACAAAAATTAATTTTTTTCTGTTTTTTTATTTTTTTCTTCTCCGGCGAGGGCAACCCTCGCCGGCGTCTGGCGAGACTACCCTCGCCGGCGTCGGGCGAGGGAAGCCCTCGCCTGGGCCGGCGAGGGCGGCCCTCGCCCGACTCAGGAGAGGGTGAACCTCGCCCGCCCAGGCGAGGGCTTCCCTCGCCCGACGCCGGCGAGGGTCGCCCTCGCCTGGGTTATTATATGAATTAGTAATATTTAGTAAATGAGTCATAAATGGGTTTAGAATAGTAAAGCTTAAAATAATATGGGTGTTAAATAGGTTTACAATTTACATTGACCCAATTCACCTCTACAACTCTCTTTTCAATTTTTCACCCTCGCTCAACCTTGCACTTGCTCACTTCATGTTCTGATCTTAGTTTGGGTATGAATTTTCCTAAATTGAGTTAAATATGAAAATATTTTAGCAATATGGATCAAATGTATAGGGTCAGGAATGTGTCAATTTGCTATAACTTGACTCACTTGTTTGACGAGTCTAGGCATGTATCGCATGACATTGTCATGTTGAAAGGAAGATATTTTTTTTAATAAAATTGTATCTAAGAAAATACTGTATAATGTGTCCAAGGAAAAGAAAATATGTATGTTGTATATTAGATGCTTCATATGTGTGTTTGAAATTTAGGGTGCGTTTGATAGCTTGCCAAATAGTGTTTGATTTTATTATTTTGTTCCCGAAAATAAAAAAGAACATAAATCTGTTTGGTAAAGTTTTTGTTTTTGGACACAAATTTATTCTTAGAATTAGCTTTGAAACAAATCAAAAAGCAAAAAAAAAGTTGCCTTTTGATTTTGGAAATAAGAATCAGAAATAGAAGAGAATTTTTTTTTCTTTTTCTACTTTCCTTAGCGGCTGTGGTCGATTCTTCTTCTTTCTTGTCCTATGGGCGGTGGCCTACAACTAGCGGCCGGTGACCGATCACAGGCTAGGGCTAGCGAGAGCCGGTTCGCGATGGCGGCCCTCACCCGTCTTGGCAAGGGCTGGAAAAGGCTGGCGGGGCCCGTGTGAAACAATGGTGGAAAAAAATTCATGTTAGGAGAATGCCTAGCTAGCACCTTGCTTTTTGCAAGCGGATCCAATTTATTTAAGGGTTAATACCATGAAAAATCTCAAACTGATATATCTGTGATAAATTTATGAAGAACTAATTTTTTGACCACCAAGAACTAGTGCACCTATAACACATTTATCCAAAATTAATTTTTGACAACCAAAAATCATAAATTGGTACATTGATGACAAATTTACCCTTGATTAAATTGGATTAATACCACGAAAAATCATAAATTGATAAACCTGTGAAAAATAGATGGGTAAAACGCTAAACCTGTATATCCGTTAACCGTCATGTATCATCCAACTTGGCAATTTGACAATAAAATTTAACGTAAATTAACGGAGGATGAATTTATCACAAATGTATCAGTTTGAGGTTTTTTTGTAATATTAACTCTTAATTTAATTGAGTTTGAAAGAATCGGATAACTTTTCTTCCGTCATTGTATAATCATAATATATTGGTTTTGTTGGAAGAGATTTATCATGTATCATAAAAGCAACGAAAGAGTAACATTCACGACCAAGTAATGTTATCTTTTATGAAATAATAATTTCAGGCCAATTTTCTATTTTTTCTTCTGAAAAAAAGTAGATAGGATGATTATTTCCACTTTTAGCGTTTTTACACAAGACGAGCCTTTTTCAAAGCCATCAAGATTGAATTTTATTTTTTAATTTTTATTTGAACTCGTGAATTTTCACAAGATTCAAGTATTGACTTGTAGGTTCACGTATATATATATATATATATACTAATTTTTAAAAATTTAGTTATATTTTAAATTTTAATGAAAAAATAAAAAAGTAAGGATAATGACATAAATGATCCCCGAACTTTATCTTAATGTGCAATGTGATCTATAAATTTTCAATTTATTCAATATGATCCCTGAACTTTAGTTCAATGTGCAATATAATTCATGAATTTTTAATTTGTTCAATGTAATCCCTGGACTTTTGGTGCATATTCATATTAGTGTATAGATTATATGAAAATATTCACTGTTATGTTCCTGAATTTAAATTAATGGAAGAACAAAATTGAATATTTTCATATAGTCTAATGACTAATTTGAATATGTACCAAAAGTCCGGGGCCATATTGAACAAATTAAAAGTTCAAAGATCATATTGCACATTAAATTAAAGTTTAAGAACCACATTAAATAAATTAAAAGTTTAGATACCACATTGGACATTAGACTAAAGTTCAAGGATCATTTGTGTCATTATCTCTAATATTTATAAATGCAAACAAACGCTCCCTTAACCCGGAGATTATGGAGTTCTCCTTCGATTCACTTTTGGTTTATCTCCTCCTCGCTTCCTTTCTTATCCTTCCACTCAAGTTGTCAACTGTCATTAGGTAGGGATCAATCATATCAAGCAAAACAGAGCATGTCATTACTACTCAGAATTGTCATTATTTGACAGGCTAGTTCTGATTCCATTCTACTTCTCTTTCGAAATTTGATTAGGTGATAGAAAGATATCATGCGATGAATTTTTCAGCTGCAATTACTCAATCGTTTAGAGAAGGGGCATTTCTAATCAAGAAAAATATAACGATATTAACCGTTCGAGAGGAGGTGATTATGAATTTGAACCCATAATTTATGGTATTAAAAGATAGCAAATCGCTAAGAATTAAAATCGAATTTAAAATATGATATAGACTCGTTTCATAACCAGAGTTAATATGACACAATGAGCATTGATAGATCCTTGAAAGTTGACATAACCTGTCATTTGCAGTAGGCTTTTATGTCTTATAGATCCAACTTACTATTTATTGTTGTTGGGCCTTATTTCGTTTTCGTTGTCACCATGGATTGTATGTTCCCATGTAACTTTTTTTCATAAGTAATACAATCTTGTATTTACCTGGCAAAAAGGAAAATGAAAACTATTACTACCAAGTGAAAGTTGAAAACAGTAAAATGACGGATTTGAAGGATATCATTCCTTGTATTTTTACGGGAAAAAATACAAAGAGCTGATGTTATTCTATGTAGCATCTATAGTTTCAAGAACTAGCAACGGTGAAGCATTGATAACCTCCTAGCAAAAGGACTATAGGATAATCAAGAAAACCACAAGCCACAAATAATATCGGAACAAAGTATCTAGCAATCCTCGGTCCTGAGATATCGAGTCTCCTGACGCCAACATCACTGGGAATTGGCATTCTTCCGCGGACGGGTCATTCTCGGTGACCACAGCAAGACCCATGAAATCGCAGTTCCAGGAGTGCTGGTTATTCATCTGGTAGTACATGTTGAATGCATAGGAAGCATTGCCCTGCAGGCTCAGGTTGTTACAGGATGACCCATAACCCAGAGCAGTGCAGTCTGATAAGCTACAAGCATAGTCTACGTTGTCTCCAAGGTCCGTGAGATCGTGCATTTCGGGGTTCAAAATGCACCACCTCCGTGGCATGTGGGACACGCCCTTGACTGGGACTAGGCCGGTGTCCTTCTCCGATCCCGACAAGTCCAGTTGATACTTTGGCTTCCCATCGTACTCGAACAATCCCCAGTGCCGCTCGAAGTTCCCCGGGTCTATGCTCTTTGCATTCTCGTCAATTAGGCTGAAGAGGTACACGTTGATCACTCCTTTCCTTGCCGGAGTGCCATCTCCGCTCAAGGCATGCTTCAGCAGGCCCTGATTGAACTTTTGGGCGTTCTTGATGTTTGCATTCTTGTTGCCGTCGGTCGGCCACCCGACTTCTCCAACTAGGATCTCCATGTCGGAGTACCCTGCTTTGGACAAGGCCGAGACGAGTGTGTCAAAGTTCGCGTCGAACACGTTCGTGTACACCAGGTCCCCGTCTATGAGGGGCACATTCGTTCCGTCAAAGAAGGCATAGTCAAGAGGGAAATCCGGGTTCTGGTAGAGGCTGAGGAAGGGGTAGATGTTGACGGTGAAAGGCGAATCATTTATGTATAGGAAGTGAATAATTTCTATCGCTGCGTCACGAACTTCGGCCCTGAAGTCTCCGGAAGAAGGGACAGGGTTCGAGGGCGGCGAGTAGTAGACATCAGCGTTGAACGGGACCGTGACTTTGACCTTGGAGCTTAGCTGGGCACGGTGGAGGGCCTCGTGAATGTTCCGGAGGGCTGGCAATACATGTCGGATATAAGTGTGCTTGTAGGTTTGCAAGAAGGGCTCATTTCCTACAGCAATGTACCTGCAAGAATCAAAATTTATGAGGCCTAATTTCGCTGCAATGAAATGTACATGGCATGTTTCTTTTGACACAACCAAAAACAAAGAAAGTGAGCCTGAAGGATAGAAAGAGCGTGACCATTGGAAAGAGAATGCCAATTGTGTGGGAGTAACTACCAGTTATCGATTTGTGATCAATTGGTTGTGACATGATTGATGACTGGGACTGCAACACAACAAATGCCTAACAACATATTACCTAAAGAAAGAGAAGCAATTCATAAATGTGACAGAAGTATGACTCCGTATGTACTCAACTTCTCTGAGTAGATTTCGGCAAGACAAGAAGTTTTCGAGTAGATAGAATCCGAATCGAATGAAACGTCAAAAAGTTTTTGAAGATGAGATAAATGACACATCTTCATAAACCAACGAACATTATCACTCAACCTGATATTGACTCCTCCGATGTATCGATAACCAGTGACATTCGTGTCCACCCAAGCAGCAGCAAAGCTCGGATCCACGCTCATCGTCTGCAACATGTAATTAGGAATGGCAAGCATCACTTCGATGTCGCTCCCGATGAGGGCATCCAAAATGTTCTCATCGTATTCAAACAGCTTCAGCTTCTTGAAGCCATTATCTTTCAGCATCTTCACAACTTTCTCAGGAGGGAGCTGGTGGGTTGACATTGTTCCCCAGTTCACTCCAAAGCTTGACCCAGTTGAGAACATGGTCATGCAGTAGAGAAGAATTAGTACAAGGATCAGAGAAGGATGATGGGATCTTGATTCTGCCATTCTCTTTGAATTTTCTTTGGAGATCCTTCAGATGGGTCTCAAACTATGAGGGGAGGGAATGTGGATGGGGTGGGGGAAGTTCTCTTGTTGGTGGAACTCCGTACTTATAGAATTTTCTCTCTCTCTCTCTCTCTCTCTCTCTCTCTCTCTCTCTCTCCCTCCCTCTCTCTCTCTCTCTCTCTCTCTCTCTCTCTCTCTCTCTCCCTCTCTCTCTCTCTCTCTCTCTCTCTCTCTCTCTCTCTCTCACACACACACACACACACGCACACGACGCTGAAAGCTTTGGAGAATCTTGTCGGTGGAAGTTCACTGGTGGTCGTCGCCTTACAAAAGGTAATGAGAAAAATATCGAGAGATCCTTTGCTTAATACAGTTATTCAGTTTTGTTGCTAACATTCATGTTTAATCCGCGAACCTACCTAAATGACAAGCCCCAGAATCAAAGGACTATTGAACTTCACAGTGTGCTTTTTGTTTGGAATTGCCCCAAGATGTCCAAAAGTTCTGATTTGTAACTTTGGCGAGTCTCTCAAGATACTAAATTTTTTTTTGGATTATATAGTCTTAGACTGTGTTTGATTGTCTGGATTTAGATTGGGATGTGCCAGAATAAGGTAGGATTAGAAATCCACCGAATATCCTCCGGATGGTAGAAAATCCTATCATATGTTTGGTGCAACTTAAGATAGGATTTAAAATCTTTGAAAACCCTCATTGATATCCAATTTCAGTCTCCACCCGCCTCATTCAACACTCCCCATTGTGCCCCGAGTCTGTCGTCCCATCCGTCGCCCTATCGGTCGGCTTCTAAGAAAACCTCGCGCAAGGGTCATGACCCCTGTCTACGTCACATAGATGGAGAGGTAGAGCTCGAAGGGGGGTCAATCCGGGTTGGCTTTTGGTTGGAGACCTGGTCTTCAGACTATGTATGAACACGAATCACAGACATCTGACATTTCGACGAGTTCCGAAATTCCAGGTGAAGGTAACAATCTCAGGTTCTATTCACGTAGCACAGTTTATTGTCTCTCTGGCTTTTTGAGTTTGCGGTCCATGAGCACAACCCTATTTTACCGTCGCTCGGTCACTTGACTCTTGTGTAACTGGAAAAAAGATTCTGGAACTCATCACGGTGCAGTATAAAAGCTATGCCGCCCGCACTGCACCCGGAAAGAAGAGGCTAGAGTATCAAAAGATAAATCAATAGGAAAAAGAAGAACAGAAGACAGAAGAAAAAGGCTTCAGAAGATGTGCAAGTAAAAACGAAAGATTATTTATCTAGACGCTCTGTGGTCGGAGGCAACGACGGTCGTCTTTAAACTCCTTGTTACCCTCAATCATCGGAACACAATTGGTTGGCCGGCAATGACAATCAGAGGTGGTCGGAGACGACAACAATTGTGTAGTCGTCGGAGGTGACAACAATCGGCTCTCGAGGTGGTGGTCCTTACATGGTGGCCGGCGAAGCAATATCCGTTGGAAGATAATAGCTTTTGGTCAAGTTTATTTTTGAAAAATTTTATCCAATCCGGGTTTATCCCACCCCCTAACCTGGATTTCTTATCCGGCATTTTATCCAGATATATCCGGGTTTATTCGATTCGGACGACGTTGCCAAACACCGGATATGGTAATTTGTTATCCTATATGGATTCAAATTTGAACTACCAAACGCAGCGTTAAGGAAGATATGGGGAATGAATATGACGCATATATATTTAAATACGATTTACCATTCATCAAACAAATAAATCTTTTCTGCTAAACAAATATTTTACTCCATTATGTGCCGTTCATGATAAGTTTACAGTCTGTAGCTCACAGATGTTCAGTGTTGGGTCATGCAAGTGACCTGAGATTACAAGAGACAAAGACAGCCAACAAGATAAAGGGACCAATTGAAGAAGATCTCTTGAGCGCTCTAGATCCATCATTTGTGAGACAAAAAGTATGACGCACACGCTTTCTTTTGATGGGAATCTCAGAATGTTGATCACCAAGACTTTGAACGAACGAATGTGCATGAACTAATGTTGTTGTTGGGACTTCATGAACATATGTCATTGATTTCCATACCGAAAGGGCAGCGATCAATTTAATACTAGAATAGCACCAAAAGGAGATCATCGATGCACCCACATGAAATCTCCTCCTAAAACTTCTAATTATGTCACACGTTTATTTTCAATACGAACGCATAATTTTTGTTTTTGGAAATGGAGTTCATGTCATTGCTTAGCTAGAAGAAAAGAGAATAGGGCTTGACCCCTTTTGAATTAGGATTGAAGAGAATCTCCCAGGAAAAGCCAAACCTTTACAGCAAATTTTTACGTGTTTTCTTCCCCGTTCAATCTCGGCCCTTTATTTCTATCAACACCTTTTCTTCCATCGTTTTCATTTAATAAGGAGACGATCAGCTTTGGTATGACCGAAGTGCATTCCAAATAAAAAGGAAAAGAACGGATAGCTCAGGAGGTGTTCTAACTGGCTGTGCTGACGTCTTGCTTCTTAAGGGTTTTCTTAGTAAGGCCATAAAGGGTACTCCACAAAGATAACACAAACCTTGTTGGCCAGCTTTTTGAGGGCTTCTTTCCTTCTAAGTTGAACTTGACATACAAGATCGAATGGCTCAAAGAAAGATAAAAGAAACTTCGCGGAGGCCAAAATGAATGATCATCCATTCATATTGATGGGACGCGGGTGGTTCCGAGTGAAGTCACTTTCTTGGTCAAGACAAGAATGACTTCGAGAGGACCCTTTTTTGCACGCATGATAAAGTCTAATTTAGAGTTTCCTAAATTATGCATTAGAAGACAGAGCTCTTATGGCAATGATGACGGTCGTCTTGAACGAAGCACTGCAGAATTATTGCGGTATGACGAAAAGATGATATCTTACTCCTCGTATGCTTCTCTGATAGATCTGAATCTTTCTTTCGCAACTTTAATCACCGTGTGAAAGATCATTCAAAAGCTACCGGAATTTCTAATAGTCCATATTAAGCCGAGCCAATATATGGATGAATGCTATTTATGTAATTCAACACTTGGTCCATCACGTTGCAATTCGGGTCTAAGATGGAGGTTTCGAGATTGATCATAAGTAGAGAGGTGAATCCGATGCATAAAGATCCACTTCTACTTCTATATAACATATAAAGATCTTGAAACCGCAATCCATAGATTCTTGTGTAGATCCCATACGCAGAAGCTCTAAGGCTGCTGCTCAATCCAAAGAAAAGTTGCATGATAATATTCTTAGTTACACAGCCAAAAAGAAATGAAAATGCATACCTTTTGAGGTATAAGTAAGTATAATTTCCGAAATTATCAGTTGAAGGGACATTGACCAATGTTCACACTTGCCTCTACAGTTGAATTCCTCCTCATATCTATATGGACTCCACTTTCGACACCTTTTTCAAGGCTATACAACTTAACAAATAAGCCTAGGAAAGCGTTTTACATAAAACCACTTTGTGATCGCAAGAATCATTATGCTTTGTCTAATTTGTCTCTTTTTTCTTTTGCATTACATAGTTCAATGTATCGAACGGATTTTTATTTTTTATTTTTTATTAAGACCATAGTAAAGGAAAGGCTAAAGAAGGCTCAGAAAGATAGAAGACAAAGCCTATTGCAACCGCAAAAAAATGACCTTATACTTATCAAGAAATGAGAAAGATACGACCCATAATAAATTCTCAAATGGTTCGACGAGACAATACTTGGAGCTGTTCCTAGGTCATCATTGGAGTGATGTAATAACTATTACGTTATGATGAAATAGACCTGTAATAAATATTAAACTGGTTAAGACGAATTCATAATCATCACTTTACAAATAATACAAACAAATTCAATTGTAATTAATGTGAATTTCAATTATAATCAATACAATCTAAAAGAGGTAGAGTAACTAGGAGAAACGAGACGAGTACTTTGGAAGTAAATTTTGGTCGAGCCGCGATAGCTGTTACGTAGGAGAGTCATGTAATGAATACTACAGCTTCGATTGTAATATGTATTATTATAAGCAAATACCGTAACATGCAATAAATCTGTAATGTAATGATTGTCCCCATAACCATTCGTGATTAGGGTTTTTTCTCTTCTTCTTTTCACTTGGGCCATAAAGACTCCATAATGAGAACACAGAAGTTCTTTTTTTCTTGGCCAGCTCGCGAGTGCACTTTTCATCTTCGCGAACTTGACAAGGACGAAGTTGCCTTGTGAGATTTACTTACATTGCAGGCATGGTTGTGAGTGAAAGTCACTTTCTGGGTCAACACAAGAATGACTTCAAGAGGATCCCCTTTGCATGGCTTGAGAGTCCACACAGAGTTGCCTTGTAAATCTTGTGATGATTATTTTGCTAGCAAGCTCATGTAGCTCGAGCTTAATATATTCGAAACCTATCAATTCGAAGACCAACTTTCATGTGGCAATGACAAGAACATTTTCATATAAAGTGCAAAAAAATTGTTGTGGGGCCGGACAAAATATATAAACTGTACTATTCGTATGCTCATCTGTAAATTGGAAATTTCTAGTTTGATTGCCGTGTGAAACGCCTCGTGGAAATCTTCGTAGTCTTGACGATCCATATGAAAATTAAATTGTGTACAATACTCATTTTAGTGTTAAAAGTTTTTTTTTGAATCATCTTAAGTGTCAAATTTTTTGAAAAACGATATTTTCAATGCCAAGTCCGATCTGTTTGGCCGGAAATTCGACGTAACCTTTTTTTATAAATATCTTAAGCCGACGTGGCTCACCATAGGAACTGGTCAGCATCAAAAGCATAAACAACGTCATTGAATCCCCCATATGAGAACCCTGAATCTAGAGAGAGAAAATAGGGAGAGAGAGAGAGAGAGAGAGGGTGCTCCTTTTCCAATCCCCCACAAACCTTAGCACCGCCTACGAAAAATGGTGACGTCTCTCTCGTTTCTTGCCATTTCTTGACGTGTCCGACCTTGTGTCGATCCTCTCTTCCTTTGTGTCGAAGTTTTTTTCATCAAACGGGTGCATTGCGCGTTGTATTTGATTGTCTCACGAGCATGTTCAATTCGTCGATTTGTTTTGTATCTTCCGCCCTTCAACAATCAATTGAGATCTGAATTAATGTCATTTTGATTGAGGTGTTGTTATTTGGACATTGGTAGTACGATGCTAAGCAAAAAGAGACACCTTTCAATTTGATGAGGGAATTGCAGAGGAAGAGAGATGTTGTAAGATGGGTTGGATAGAGAGAGAGAGAGAGAGAGAGAGAGAGAGAGAGAGAGAGAGAGAGAGAGAGAGAGAGAGAGAGAGTCACTTCAGTTCGACGGGGGCGCGATGGTAGGTGGTGATGACGAAGATCGACGAAGTTTGACGGCGAAAGTTGGCGAGCTACTACGGAAGCACTGAGGAGGAGGACTTAGGAGAGCGAGCGACGACGACAGTGAGGGAGGACTGGCAAAAGGAGAGGTACAATGGTGGCCAAAGGCTGAACATAGCAAAAGGAAGGGCGTTTTTTGTTGAGCCATGTAACAGCGTAATTTTGGGACTATTGGTTTGACGTCGTTTTTATTTTGGGACTATGGTGCCATGTTGGATGAAGGGGCATCGCTTTGCAAGTCCGCATGGATGAGATTTTTAAATATAATGCCAACTCATTTAAAAATATTTAATTAAAAAAATTATGTATTAATTTTGATCGGAATTTCTCGTTAGATACACTTAAATGATCATTTTTTCTCCAATTTGACATTTAATTGATCCGATGAAAATTTTTTACACTAAAATGAGCGCCGTACACAACTTTTGACACTAAAATGAACGCCATACACAACTTTTGACACTTCTAATATCCTTCTCTAAAAAATTAACAAATGGAGGGTTGGAAGAATTCATTATTCCGACCCTCCATCCTGTCACCTATGGATTGCAATTGATCAGGCCTTAAAGATCATAAAGCAAGGAACGACGCATCTTATAAGACTATAGTGCAAAGGAAAGGCTAAAGAAGGCCAAAAAGAAACTCCACGAGGGCCTATTACAACCAAGACAAAAGGACTTTCTGGAGTGTCGAGAGCAGTGTTTGTTCGAGGAGGATCCTCAGAAATCATCGTCACGTTTGACAATGGAATTGTCCCCGTGAAAAAGTATTTTTTGAGCGACATCGCAAGCATCTCTCGGAACGAAATCGGATCCCGCATCCGCTAAATTCGCGGAGCTTCTGCGGTCCTGAACGCGCGTTTTGTCCTCGATCCGATGACTACGGCTTTCGGATCTGGAAATTTCTCGACATTGTTGTCATGGTCTTTCGATTCAATTTCTTATTATGTCCCTCTTCAGCCAACCATGTTTCCTCGCCTGGAGTTGCTTCGGGTGGAGGTGCTCCTAAAGCTGGTTTGGCTTTGCTTCTCCACGGATCCTTAACCACGAGTTTCAGGTGCGTTCGGATTTGGCCCTTGCATTTCAACCCAACTTGGCCTGGGTTGGCCCAACCTCGGCCTTTTCGGGAAAACATCCTCGTACCCCATTGCCATCGCCTCTCTCTCTCTCTCGATCTCGATCTCGACCTTCGAGCCTCAGGCGATGTAGGCCACCGCGGGATGGTCACATTCGTCTCGCGAGCCTTGGATTTATTAGTTACCATCTTGAGATTTCGAGTCTCAAATCTAGATGGCGGTGGCTACTCGTCGAGTGACCTCGTCGATATAATTGCATGTCTCGAGGGACGACAAACCCCTACAAGTTGATCACCAACCTCGACGATGATTGCCCAGCGGCGTGCTCATTCTCTCTCTCTCTCTCATTTTTTTTCTTTTTTTTCTTTCTTTTTCCTTTTTTTTTTGCCCTTCTTCTCACCTGCCGGTTAAAATTATCACGTCAACATTGGCCATACGGACAGCATCGGCCGACCAAAATTGGGCTGATAGATTGAATTGGCACATATACAAAAAGTTTAAGATCGAATTGATAAAAATGCAATAAGTTTAAAACTTTTTGAAAAATTTTGCCCTTAAGATTTTTTATGTTGCTAACATGGGGCTAGATGAGGAATTTAAGCGAACTATTACATGACACATGTTTTCCAAGCGTCCAAATCAGCATTTTGGCTGATCAGATTGGCAGAGGTGCCGATGGTGGACCATTTCAAAAGCACATGGATAGTTTCATCAACAAAGTAAACTGACTTTTCCACAATAATACTTGTCAAAGAATGTCTTTCTTTATGGCACTCACCAACCTACTGAAAAAGGACTGTTTTTGATTTTAGCGTTCTGATTATACAAAACACGAGAGAAATAATGCATTGGAAACTACAAATTTTTTTTTTACTATGGACGCTTAACAAGTACCCTCGAGATACTCGTTAATAAAATCCTTCCGCAACCTCCGGACAATGGTGTCAAACGGGCTCGGTCCTTGAGTCAGGTGAAATCGGGAACAAATTTCTTTGGTCGGTTGTCGGTACCGTGACCTTTCATGGTTAATTAATTAACACTCCGATCTCATATTATCATTCGGAAGCAATCGGTCATACAATTAACTTAAAAAATAGCACAACATCAGCGAGCACCGCAATCCCTGTTCAGCATATGCTCAACAAGAAAAATATTCGATTTCCAAAATATCGAATTCGACGATAGATGTCCCGAAAAAGATTGATTACTTAACGAGTACCCCTTTCTCATAACATCAGTAAAATTGAAGTCACTGAAATAATCAAAAGCTCGACTCGTCTTTGAACTCAGCACCGAGTTAGCCGAGCACCAAACACTCGGCTCGATCACACGCCCTGTTCCAGATGATTCTTCATACGGACATCGAAGAAAATCGTAGTCTAATCATCATCAACAAAGTCTCATCTGGGGAAAAAGACAAGGAATCATCGACAGACGCGGAGAAACGCAATCGACGTTCGTATGATTTCAACTCGTTTTTACATCATCTTTACATTATCATCGCTGCCTTTGCTGGCGATCAAGGAGTTGGTGCCGCTGGTGCGGGCCTTGGGATTGCTCTGTTTCCCGTCACGAAGATGGCCTCCAACACGGCGAAGTTTTCTTGGGGCGTGTGCTCATCCCAGACGAGGGAGAGCTCGCGGTTCGTCTCGTCACGGGGAACGAAGACGAACCCGAGTTCAAGCATCAGACGATCGTCTGATCTGCCTCTGTCTCTCTGTCTCTTCAAGAACTGGAGGCGGGTCTTGGGAAAGATCGCGTCTTCCGTGATGGGGCGTGGCCAAATCTTCAACCGGAGTCTTCCCCCTCCTCCGACCATTCTTGGGAGGGCCATGTCGTGACCCGGATTCAATCGGAGACGGAGTGCTCGTGCCAGCAGAGGAGCATGTGGGTGCAGCGATACAGGATGTAGGCGCGCGTCTTCTGCTGCTTCGCCATCTGGAGGCAGCGCTTCTTGAGACCCGCCGCCGTCTTCCGGGGCGGCGGCCGCTTCCTCCTCGGCCGCTGTTTCCCCGCCGAGAAAATGTACTGATCGATCATTCTTCCTCCTCCTTCCCTGTTCTCTGTTGCGGACAAGATACGAAGGATATGGCGACGACGTAGGCGATGAGATTGAGGAGCAAAACGAGGTTTGCGGAGTTCTTTATAGGGAGATTTCGATGGGGGCAAGACGCGCGGGTGGTCCCCTGTTTCGGAGTTTTTCAGGGGGTCATTTCTTGGAAGGAACCAGGCCGGTTGCTTTTTCTTCTTATTGACCAAACTGTCCCTTACCCAATCGTGGCATCTTTTCCGCCCAAATATTTTTCTTTCTTTTCGGGCATCTTTAATTTTTGTTTTTCCTTTCTTGGGGGGGTGCTGTGCTGGGTCGTTTTGCCCAATTTTATAAATGGCACGGCCAAAAAGAAGGAAGAGAGTCACGAGAGATTTCGTGGCCCCGAATGGAAGCTCGGTTGCTTGTTCAAGGCATCTGATATGATTGGGAATGATTCAAGGGTGTTTGCAGAGAAAAGTGACGAGAAAATGACATGAAAGCGAATCGTCCTTCTATCCAATAAGCGGGAAAATGCCTTTAGAGACTGACAATAGTTTCGAGATAACCATAAATTTAGCGTTTGAGAAATTTGCTCGCCTTATATCCATTATTGGTAAAAGATGCGAACGAATGATACGAGGTCGAAGTCGCGTGCGCGGATCAAACGCAACGGATTCCATCTCCATCGAGGGCACACGAGTTGGGGGTAAAACTCTCGCCTTGACTAGAGAGAGCTCATCATTGTGTCTGCGAATCAAGAAGTCCCTCTGGATAAATCACACATCGAGTTCCAATTTTGTACACCACAAAAGGGTAATTTGGGGAGGGGGGGCAAATCCGTCAATGCGGCTCTCGAGTCAAAGAACAAGCGGGGGCCCCACGTTGGGAACGAGGAGAAGCCGTGTGCGTAGGGGGGGATGAGGACGAACCCCGGAGGCGTGGGCCCCACCGCCCGAACGCCGCCACGTGGAATTATTTTGTCCCCGTCGTATTAAAGCACGTTTTTTTTTAAATTTTTTTTTAAAATTTCCTTTATTTAAATATGGAGGTAGTTTGGTTTAATCCATGCTCTTGCCTTCTAGATGGTGAAAATATGGCGGCCCACGGAACTATAAAATCACTTTTGGATCGCGAGAATTCTCGCTTAATTTTTTTATATATATATTTTTTTGGGGGGTCACAATTCATAATAAAGAAAGTCGACTCAAAAGGCGCATGTGAAATTCTTTATTAATAATTGAATATATTCCTTTTTTTTTCCTTTTCTTTTCTTGGGGTCAATTCGATCCCACCGAAATACACATCCCACTTATTTTTGTCGAGCGATTTCTAGAAGCGCTTTTTGGAAAAAAAGGTGGGTAAGCGAGAGGAAGACAAAAAAAAATTTGGGTAAGGAAGAGGAAGATTATCTAAGTCTTTTGTTTCATATATAAATCTAGTTATCGAATAAATAGATGGCATGTTTTGTTGGATGAACATGATACGACGTCCGATACCGAGGGTTTAAATGGCATATATCCTTTGATTGAGTCGCTTTCGAATGGAGGCGATGAATGTCGTAAAAGCCACCCCCAAAGCAAACGGACGGGGGTCTGAGCAGTGCCCTTACGTAATTTCTGTGTCGTGGGAGGTGGGTTTGGGCAATATATCAAGGCCAATCTATAGGGTCGGTCCGGCCCGGACATGTCCGGCGATCGATCGCCTCCGACATCGAGGGCAATAACTCTCCGATCGCAGAGCGAGAGAGGAGGAGACATTCGTTGTCTAAATGAGATTCTTTTGCCGTAACGATGTTTCAAGAGGCAGAAAGAAAAAAGGAAGAATCCCAAAAAGGACGACAGAACTTCGTGAAGTTGAAGCCGCCGCCCCCCCATACCCACCGTGCAAATTGCGAAAAGGAGCCTTTTCATGGGCGGCGTTGGTCCCAACTCTCGTAAGCGAAAGGTCGTTGGGGTCCCACTTGTCCCCGCGTTACTATGTAACTGATGTTCGGGTCGGCACCACTCGTGAGACAAAGCGATGACGTAAGCGTAGGCATACTATTATTATAGAGGTTAATAATATTATAAAAAATCTCAAATTGATACACTTGTGTGCCAAATTTAGCGAAAACTTGATTTTTTTTAGCCACTGAAAACTTCAAATTATTACACACGTGACAAATTTACCCACTAAAATCCCAAAATGACACGTTTGTGACAGATTTGTTCTCCATTAGTTTCCGTTAAATTGAATTAATATCACCAAAAATCATAAACCGGTATATCTGCGACAAATGGAGGGTAAAATCCCAAATTGGTACACCCGTCAATTGTGTGTCATTAAATTCAGCAATTCGACGGTAAAATTTAATGGAAACTAACAGAGCATAAATTTATCGCAAGCGTATCAATTTGAGGTATTTTGTGATAAAAAAATAAATATTTAAAAATCGGGTTTTTCGCGATATTAATAAAAAAAAATCGCAAGATATTGACCGACGCGAGAGTAAAGTGCCGCCTACAACGTGACTCAGGTTTTGGCTCATGCGCGGGGACCAGCCTTATCCATGCCCCTGGTGCAACTGTCAACCGCGATGTCGGCCAAGCTTTCTTTTGCAGTCAAAGGTGCACATACATTAGCCAAAACATGTTTGGCTTCTGCTTTGTTTCTCTCATCTAGAAAAGTGCGTCCGGGACGATGCAAAGTTCGAGCTCTCCCGCACGGCTACAATCCAATTCGAATCTCGCGGCTGCCGGGAATTCTCGACTTTCCTTCTAGTCGGGACCTTGAGCTATGTAGTCTGCGCGGTCGAGTCGTTCCTTCAACGCTTCGCCAATTTGCCGACTCGGGGAATTTGATGCGATAGAAATTAATTGAATGACCCCGCGCGATGTGCCGAGAGATGAGGATGGACGTAGCTCAAATATGAGCTCGCTCGATGGTGCTGAGGGCTAACGAAGCCCCTTGCTACCCGGTGTTGGAGGGGCGGTGGCGTGGCCCCTCCTCTTTGCCAAACACATGCATGCACGCACGCTCACTATGTATTAAGGGTGTGCAAAGAAACCACAAATCACCTCAATTGGATTGGACTGACTTTGAACCGGAGGTTTCCATGGAAATCGCTTCAGTTCCCGATTCCAAATTAGTAGAATTAGGTGAGCACCAATCGGGTTCGTGTTTCTAGGCATGGAACGCTCACTTCTATTCGGACCAAACCGGTAATATATATAATTTTTTAAAAAAATTTCCAACAAAAAAAAAGAGAACCTTATAATCCCTAATTTGATGCTCAACACCTATCATCTTCTCTCTATTTCTCACTCATAATTTCGAATGTCAAGCTCAACGCTCATCGACTCTCAACTCTCAAACTATTCATCACCTCTCTCTTACTCTCAGCTTCCTTCGTTTGCGTAAAGCTTGATGAAATTGGTTCTATGAACCAACTAGCAGTCTAGTTTTCGATTGAATCTATGAAACTAATAAGCGATTCCCGATTTCAACTTTTTGGAATCGGTTGAGAACCGCTCATCTAGGCTACGCTCATCCCTATCTTGAATTTATGATTTGCCTTTTTTCTTTGTTTATTCCTGATTTGCCTTTTTTACTATTCTACGACTTTATCTGGTCCTATGATGTGACGTGCCAAGTCCCGATTGGGTTTTCAACTACAAGTGATGGAAGGACAGCCACCCAACTGCAGAATAACATAAATTAGAGCCCTTGATTGTAGACTTTGCAGTTAAAAAAAACAGAAAACCTGAAGGACACGATTCCACATCTCTCATCAGTCGAGGGAAGAAAAGTCTACTCGACCCAATGTTTCAGCATCAAACGGAAGAAAGTAAGGCAGAAAATTGGATGTCTGAAATCATTGAATGATCTGATGGAGTTTGCCGTACGGGATCGATTTGGAAAATTAGCATCTGAGTTTCTTTATCTCCAAATATAATTAGGAAAATTAAATACAAACACAAGCAACCAAGTAGCTATAGATAGTATGAACAGACATCTTAACACGTGAAAACTAGATGTAAACAGGGCGATTATGTCCGAAAGTCGAACTAAATGGATGAGTTCTGTTTGGAGACATCCCTCCGACCTTAACCAAAGAGCTGGCTGGGAATGAAATGAGAATGGAGCGAATCAAATCGAATTGGAATGATCTATCAGTTTTCCTATACGTGCTTATCGGCTTTCGCCCGATCAAGATCAGTCCCATGCGCGTGGGTGGGCATGGGACAGATCGATGCTTGGTCGAGAAATTTTTAAGGGCAAAACACGACCGAAGTTTTGGGGTCGGTCCTCAAGAGGAAATGTGGGCTGGCTTACAGAGATTTGAGGAAGAGGAAAACGCTTTTGCCTTCTTGATGGCAATGAAGCATGTGATGTGTGTGTGATAGGAGAGGAGCTGAAGCATGTGACAGAGGAGACAGTGCACAGTCCTCGTGAAGAGTTCACATCGACATTCAAAGATGCCTAATGATTTCACACGATGGACGAGGCATGAGATCGGTGTGGTAGAATCGACAAAGACAGGAGGCGGAAAAGAGACGGACACGAGCATTGGCCAGTTCACTTTGGATTAGCCCAGACACTAGACGAAAGTTATTACTAAACGCGAAGTTTGTTCCAGATCATCATTGACGGTCAGATACCGCCTCTTCTTATGACGACCGTCCCAATCAGATTAACCATTTTGGACAAGGAGAAGGAAATCTACCAAAATGACATCTGTCTGATCCTAGTTAGGGCCGTTTCTCTGTCATTGCCTTTTGTCAACTCTAGTCAATATCGTTCCAACACCTCGGCAACATCAGACGATCAAGCTTGCTTATTTTGTTTTTTGTCCTAGGCCTGGCATTCTCAGCTTTCACGAGCAGCTGTGTGTGACAATATTCACATTTTCTAGTGTTCTGCAAGTAGTACCATCGACCTCAAGAAAGGCTGAAAGAACAGTCTTTGAACTTTGATAGAACAGCATACTCAATTAGAATAAAGCCAAATTGGCAGCTAAAAGTGCTTGCATGGCATTTTGTTTAAGTATTTCAGATCAGACTTATTAATAGTTATTTACCAAGTGTCGTCAGGGAACAATCCTATGTCCTCAAGTGATAATACTTGTCGAGAAGCAGCTCCGAATATTCTCCAAAAGTGAGAGCACTCCTCGACGAGATAAGCTGAAACAGAGGAAAATTCAGAAGTGAGACACAACCTGTGGCTATGCAATCTACGGGACTGGAAAGCTCCTGCAAACAAAGGCCGCTATAATGCTATTATCCACTGGAAAAACAATATAGAAATGCTAAGTTGCAGGGAATAGAGGGGCAGGATTTCCAGCAAGACCACCTCAGTGCAAAGACCCCTCATATATAGGGTAAAGATTGTAGATGCCCCCACAACCGTACTGTAAAATGTCATCTAAAGCAGTCAACAGGATAAGTTCACACTCTGATGGAAGGCCGACAGATGAACTTGATCTCATTTTTGAGAACACAGTAGAGATTTCTATTCAAAGTTTCGCACCATGAAAAAACTTACTAGATCAAATTAGGCGAGAAAGATAAGAGGCTTTAGGTGTTCATTTTGTTTACAACAGCTGAGATAAGGAAATTGTTGACCATATCATCTAGTTAACATTTTGTAGACAGTGAATAAGCATTGCGAGCTTAAGGATTAAGAACTGAACTGATTTGAAGTGATCACCAGAACTGCATCTCCAAGTTAACAGTAACTTTGCGAGGGCAAAATTACATCTCAATAGCCAATTTTAACTTAATTCTGGACTACCGTGTCAATTAAGTGAGTTGAGTTCTGTAGGATGAGTTTCACATAGCTGCTACTAATCCGGCAGCAACAGTTCCTCCTTAGTCTACCTCGTTTTTTCAGTTTTGTGTAAATGTTTTGGAAACATTATAATAATTTTCGGCTAACTATAGCTCATAAAGTTTATGTAGATTTGTAAAAGTTTATTTTAGATAAGAACAATATTTTGACATGAGATGGTCTGAAATTCTCAGCATTTTATGAAAAGACTGCCTTCTCCTTTCATTATCTTTTTGAGAGAATTGGTTAAGATAAACCTACTAGCACTGAAAAACCTCTTAGAGTGCAGCTTTAGCATAGAAAGATACTCGCCTCCTAGAAGCAACATCAGGGAGGTACAATAAAGACTCAGAATAAGCTGAATCCTTTATGATTTCCTCATTCAGACTACCATTGAACCTCTCATTGAAACTCATCGACTGCGTGCTCCTACTAGAATCAAACCCCATAAGTGAAATCAACTGCAAGTTTCTCTTTAAAAAATATGAAAGCACTATCCATCATTGTGAGCTAATTATGGGGTAAATTGTATGCTTTGGCCATTGCATCTGTTAAGAGAGAGTTGAAAATTCAGTGGAGTATGCTAGAAGTGATGTTTGCAAGGTTGAGTCAGGCGTGCTGTAGGAGGGTTAGGTCATGTAAACCGTAGGCTGTATCTGTCATAGGTTAAAGGGTATTATTATTGTCTTTCTGTCTTAGTACGCTCTATAAAAAGAGCCACCATTTAGCCTTTCATAAGTAAAGTTATTAACAATGTAGCCCTTTCTATTTTTTGGCAACTCTTCAGAATTTTAAAGGTGCTGACAGTGACAATCTTGTTAAGCAATGTAAGCATCATTACCTCTTTATGAATGTGCAGTTCATCAGGAAAATTGAGCTTTTCATCCCTACAAGAAGAAAATATACATCAACCATATGCTTACTCCATATAACATTAATGCTAGGTATAAATTTCAGCAATAGTCACTGAACTCTAGTGGAATTTGCAATTTGGCCACCAAACTTTCATTTCTATCACCCAATGCTCTTGACTTTCAAATTTTTGCAATCAATGCTCTTTAGCCAGAATCCAGCCAGTTTCCCGGCAAAGTGCTGACGTGGCAGACATGTGGTCCTTTTCAAAATTAACTTCACTTGATCTTTTTTGCACTGAGATTTCCATCACGTGGTTAAAAAAATACAAGCATCCCTGACAGCGTGGTCAATTAGTATATTGCATATTTATCTTCTAGTTTTACATACCAGTCCGGCTGCATAAATAGTGCAAAAGTAGATCTGTCAACTCCAAAAGCTGCTTCCCCCTTAGGTGCCTACCAAGTATTTTGAACGTCAGACTAAAATTTGATGAGGCCACAAAGCCAAAGAAAGAACGACAGAATGATAAAGAGAAGCAGAAAAATTATCATCATCACAAAAGGTCTATGGCTTTGTCTTGGAGCAGTTCTATGGTAGCAAGATCATATATGATGCAATTGATGAAATGAAAAGTGCAGAAGAACCAATAGGAGGACAGAAATAATATACAAGTCGTCAAAATAAGTTCACCTCCTGCCTAAAAGGTAGAAAGAGCTTTAATATCATCCAAGCTAATATTCAGCTCAAATCACAATGATACGAAGTGTTTCTAGTAATTTGAATGATAATCATCATTTGGGGGCATAAATTACCAGCTGGCTTTTTGTCACTATCCTAAAAGATCAGAAGTTTGATAAAAAAAAAATATGAGAAGTTTCACAAGAAAGACTGCCTGTTTCATTTCAACTCTAATTTTACCTATAGAGGCACTACTGGTAGAACCTGTTGCTCCTGCAGGACAGTGTAACTTCGCTAAATGGAACAGATGCAAGCACATATATCTTTTTGCCCCTTTCTGTGTCAAGGCTACAGCAGATAGAAGAGTGACCATTTAAGCTAACCTATGTTACCTTGCTTCAAACAAAAGATAATTTGTGAAACAGACGGCATGCTAAGATCAATGCACCAAAAGTGACAGGTTCATGGAATAAAAGAGAGCTAGAATATACCCGGACACAATGTGGAGTTGCACAAAGATAACCTCTAGAAAGTATTTCAGTGGTTTCACCAATTTGATAAGCTATCTCATCATCTTCATAAACCACCTAATGCATTCAAAAAGAAGAGAATAGCCGAAAAATAAGATAGTTGCCCTGAAGTAATGGAAAAGCCAAGACATTCTCAGTATAGTATATGGACAACCGCCATCACAGTAACAAAAGCAGTACAAGTTCATTCTTCAGAGTCAAAATGTAACATCTTTGCAAAAGTACTTCTAACAAGTAGTTTATTTCGTGTCGCCCTCCATATATGGCTCTTTTTTTTGCAAACGACATTTTTTTACCCAGTTACAGCTCTAGTTTTTCAATTAAAATAAAGGAAAGGTGTGACCATCTCTTGATAGCTTGTACAGATTATTTTTACAATTATCATTCAAGCTCAATATAATTTTAATTTTTTTTACCGCAGTAGACATCATTTTGGCTTGCAAAAAATTGGCATTACACTTGTCGACGGAAGAAGTCAGGGAATATCTTTGAACAACTAATTCAAAATAAGTTGCCCCAGTCATTCATCTTTCTTCCACCAACCTGCTGATCACAACATTATTGTCCGTTAGAGGTTCCTTAAAGAAAGATAAGTGGCCTTTAGTCGTTCATTTATATTTCAGGAATGTGCAGATTGCAACAATACTTGTGTTGTTGTGGAACAATCTGAAGGGAGTATGTTTACTATCCAGCTAAATGACATTTAGTCACTCACTAGATTTTATTTTTTACAAAATTAAGATCCTGGTTTGGAACAAAAGGTTCATGCACATGTGAAAAATATAGCTCTTGGTATCTTCAATGGCAGCACAAGCATAAATGAGTTACTATTATCTAAACTTTTTCTATGACAACCGACAAAGTGGCATCCATGACACGGCACATTTAGCATTTTGAAGCAACATTGGAACTTAACAGAACATCAAGAATAAGGAAATATACTTTGACAATTTGCTCGGTTCGTGTTCTAATGTAAAGGCCAGCAGCACTGTCGGGACAAGGCACTTCAACTCCATCTCTCATAAAAATTGCACAGGTAAGGCCTACAGAAGGGTACCGTTATATATAAATCAATTGATAATTGGGGACACCATGAAAGAGTTGGTTTTTTCTGACTGTCGTTAGAGGATTGCTAATGAAGATCAAGCAAAAATAAATGATGAGGCTATAAGCAGAATGAAGAAAGTTGGAGGCAAAGTTGTCATCAATGATTTATATGTCTAGTCCGTACAGTGCAAAAGGACTTTTTGTGTTTGGATTCTCATTATTCCCACAGATTGACAGAAGAATTACTGTTATTTAAGCACTTATTAAAAAAGCACCATATTGATATCTACTCACCATTCATATAATTAAACATCCATTTTGACTAAATATAAGAAACAAGGACCTGTTTCAGAAAGAATCCATGGATGGGTTAAATCAGGCCAACTTTTCGTAAGCACCACACTGTTTCAAAGCAGGACCTTTCACGCTTTCAGAAATACTTTCATAAGTGTGGTATATACAATATGTCTAAGTTTACAGAACCAGGATGGACATTTGGAATGTCAATCCTCCTATTCTCTTCTGAAATTATCTCTGACTTCAAAAGTAATATTCCAGAACACATTCCCCTAACTATGTAGCATTTTGAAGCAATTAAGTTTTCTTTAGGAGATTTGTTCGTTCAACGATATTGACAAAGTTTATTTGCATCAAATGATTCTATTCTATGACAATAATTTCCGAAAGGAATAATAAACAGAGTAAACTATCTCATTTCCTCCACCTCCAGGAAACAACGAACTAAGAAGCGAACATTTTCAGAGACAACAAACAGCAGCAACATAGACCACAAGATGGATTTATAAGCGTGGCATAATTCCAGGTTGAGCACAAATGCACGAGGCAATTCATATTTGCATTCTAGAGAGACTGATACGGTGGAGCACACGTTACTTACCTGTTAGAGAACCATGATCTGTGTGCCATCCACACCAAGATGACATAGGATCATTATCTTGTTTACTTGTACTGCAAAAAGGGGTCAAAATCGTGTCATTCTATATCTGCAACTGCAGTGGATACTGCTATATAAAAATACAAGCCGTAGCTCTCTTGATCCTACAGAAGAAAGCAATTAGACTCTCTGAACAGTGAATATCCTTCTAAGACAATCTACAATGCTTCATAAAGTAAGTGGCTCATAAGAAAGGGGGGTAGAGGAAAGCAAGACACAGCTCCTTAAGTCTACCTTATCAATCCATTTTTCTTCAAGTGGATGACCTAAAATTCTTCTTTATGCATGACAGCAGACAACTAAAAGAAAATTATGACTGTTGAAAGGGACAAGAGCATGACTGCTACTTGGGTATACAGGTTAGTACCTATTGTCACACAGATGATAATAAGCTATCTAATTGAGTCTTCAGCTGACCAAAGAATAACCCATATGGAAAGCAACACAAATAAGGTGATAGATCTTATCATCTTTCATGCAGTGGAAACACTAAATGTTACTAGAGTGCTCACAAACATGAAAGACAAATGCAGGCTTGCAGTATCAAAAAAATCTAGAGAACTGCCCACTGATGGAGCTATTCAACTGTGAAAAGACATATAAAACTCACCTATCTTTTGCTGGGAAATAGTACAGCAAGCGACCTTTATGGCAGCGAGATCGGGAAAGTGTCTGCTCCAGGCCTTCATCACTTTGCTTTTTCATCCCTTTTGCAACTGTTCAACTCCCCATCCAGATGTTAGGGTCTCAATTTATAAGCAAAACATAAATATGGGTGAACAAGTGAGAATGAGAGTAGTTACTAAGTCAAATAAGTCACGGAGCAATTGATACTTCTTTTTAGGTGGAAGCCATTTGAGGTATGAATAATGTCTTAGCATTTGGTAAGAAATTTGATAATCCACATGAGAATCTTGATTTAAGAAACAACTTCTTAGAACAGACGTTCAATTTCCACTCAAGCTTAGAGTCTTTCTTCAAGGATCTATCGTTTTCAATAGCTCTCAATTGGACATTTGGACCAGGAAATATCTTAGTTATGTTTCATTAAGTACTTTATGCAGCATGTCAACAATACCGGATACAACTCATATTAGCTTGCTCAGACTGACAAAAAACAGACCAGTCAATATCATGGTAATTATTTTGTCCCTTTGATCCATCAAAATGAGTGCCATTGGCAATTGTCTTATTAGTGGCAGAGCAGAGACTTATTAGAGAACTACCAAAAACAATGAAGACGAAATTAGTGCAGGTCATATTTCTTAAATAAATTTCAACGGTAACACCAAAATGAAAGTTCACGGCTAAGGAACTTACCATATTGGTCACAGTGATAAGCCACCATCAAACCAATGTCAAGGATCAGCTTTGCAAGAGCTTTGAATGCTACAGAGTAGCAAGAGGGCATCAGGGATCAGATAACAAAACAAAATCATGTACCAACTGCAACTGAAAACTGACACAGATTGTGGCTAATATATTATGGAATAATGATTTTCCGCCCAGGATTGGTCATGCAACAAATCAAGCCAATGCAAAATTGACCCTTCATTATCAACTGTATAGATCTTGAGAAAAGGCAGTAAACTCTATCTGATATTGAGAGCAGTCATACCTAGTTCAAGTTCTGGTAGTGCCCTGGTAGGCCATATATTTGATCCGCAATATGATGGATAACTATAATAATAATCACATTAAAATACATTCTTTAAAGGTGAATATAGACTATTTAATTTAGAAATACTTCAGCAACTCCAGCCAACTGAAGAAATTAAAATAGGACAAAGAAACCTGATCTGGAAGACCACTAGATTTTTTTTTAATACTTTAACATTGAAAAAATCCCTCCCCAACCACCTTTTTGGATCTATCCCAAGGAGTAGAAAGCAAGCCCGAGCTTTAGTAAAGTTACTAGCGATATCCTTATTTTAGCACCAGACTAACCTAAAGAAGATGCACACTACTTCTGTTGACAAATGATACATGAGATATATTACATGGCACCACATTAAATGAAGAAAACAACTTCTATTCTTCTAGTCCTGCAATTTCATTGTCATTCTCCAGAAAATGTTGTTTGAGAATTGGAGCCGTAAAATGACAAAATCCTAATTTTTGCAAATAACTGGTGAAAGAAGATCACGTCCTTCGAGTAACCAAAGATCATTCTCTTGTGCTTGCTAAAATTAATAACTTCGGATTGAGCTAGCTAGAACACCGTATAGTTTAATGCCTTCCTTACCGCGTAATCAAAGATTCCTCCTTAGTAGGTACATCCAGAAGTGGATTTGCATAGAAGGAGCCTTTCAATATATCTGCATTTTAGCAAGTAAGCTGTCAGCTGCTTTCTTGATACATTATGAAAAACTTTCATACAACCTCACTTGAATGATTGAGTAAAAAAGAACTACTTAATTTCTAAGACACATGCCACTCAATTGATAGGCAATCGTTTCAGCGACTTCAAAGCAAGTCCCACATTCTTATAATAGATTGGTTTTTATCATAGAATGATGCTTATAATTTAACTAATTGATGATATGAATGTTGCAAAGCATAAACAAAACAAGTCTATAGTGCATAATGCAAATTTTGACCATCCAGGCTGGGTCTGTTTGTAGCATAATAAAAAGTACTCTTTTGCTTTCCCGTTAAAATTTGAAATATTATATAAATTTCAAAGAATAACGATAGACATATAGGTGATTGTATGTGTTAATATTTGTATATCGTGAAAAGTTTTTCAAATTTTAAAAACGTCAAAGATCATAAGCCGCAAGGTTCATATTAAGCAAATAGCAAAAACCAAAGGTCAATACAAACAAACCCCAGCACTTGTATTTACTGGAATTAGCCCAAACACCTAAGCTAAACTACGAGTAAATCTGCACTGGAGCAACCGGTCTTAAATATAAGTTTTGCAATCCTTCAACTTGAACTATGCAACTCTATATATTATTGACAATGTTCCTACCTATTATCATATAGTAGAGATTGTACAAAATAAGATATCCAAGCAGCAACTAGACTTCAGTGCAGTCCCATTCAAATATCAATTCATGTATTATCCGTTTTTGCTGAAAATTCCTGTATTATCACAACAAAGCAATTTACTACTGTTCTTGTTTTTTTTTTTTTTTTGGTAAAGTTGTTCTTGTTATTTGTCTTTCTTAAATGCATAAAAAATCTTGGAGGCTTCAATATCCCAAGTAACTGGAGTAAAGCTTTCAACAGTGTTGCCTGTTTTCTTTCTCTTTCCTTGGAGATAGTAATATGCTTAATCAAAGTACCAAGGTCAATTCAAATGCCCCATCATAAGATTACTAATTGCATCAACTCAACCATTATGGGCTATCTAGATAGACTTTTACCTTTTGCTTTTTGCTTAATCTAAATCTTGCCATGGAGATATTTTGACTTGTTCTTAACTTGAAACACCTGAAACTTTCGCAATATATAAATGTTGACACACGGATCACATATAATTTTTCATAATTTTTTAAAGTACTTTGGTGAGCAAGTAAAAAAGTACCTTTTGCTTTAGCTTAAGTCTAAACAAACAGCCCTAAAATAGAATTTATTAGTAGGGGGTACCTGGTTTCCCAGATTCAAGCTTCTCCTTGCCATGGCTCCACCCATAATTATACCTACAAATACGTATGTAATTTCAGCCTAAGGAATCAAGCATAAAAAAGCAATCCAACATGAAGATGTTCCAACAACCTGGACATGAGAAGAAACTATCTAATATGATTTAATTGAATTCATAGAAGAAGTTGACCATCAAGTATGATACACAACTTTCACGCCACAAGACAATTTAGAGGAAACACACCAGATGATGGAGATGAAAACTACCAACACATCAATTGTTCCAAAATTGGACTGGAGAAAGGAAAAAAGGAACAGAGGGAGAAGGTATCATCAATTTTGCAGGAAGAGAAATTCTTTCTCCATTCTATAAAAAGATGTTACCCTTGACAGGAGAAACGAAGGAAAACCTCATGTTCGTATACTCGACGTTATAGACAGAACAAGCATCAAAAACCATTCTCTAATTTTTTTTTTCCTTTCTCTTACGCCAGAAATTATGAACTGAAGTCCTTGTACTAATTACAGAACACTTTAGTGATTCCACACTCATTTCCTCTCCCAAAACCACCAATGGCTGGTCTCTTACTATACAATCAATTACCATAATGGTGATAGCAACAGGGACCTTGCGTAATCCAAATCTCCAGAAAACCATGAGAAATCAACAGTTCCAAGTTAATTACAATAGCAATTCAATTTCATACTTTTTTACCAAAAATCATTTTATTTTGCCTCACGCACTGTCTTATTGACTTTCAATATACTCACAGACCATATTAAAATGAATCAGGAACAACAATACCACACAGTGAAATCATCTTTAGGCTCTCATAAAGCACCAGATATGACTGAGTCTGAACGTACATGTGTTTGGGTGTACTTTCGTAAAGCTGCATCTGCTTTGAATAGCTATAACAACTTCAATGAAATGTTTGGAAAACCTTAAAAAAGTAGACAGGTGCAATTCCAAGCATTTAAAAGTTAATTTGTAAAAAGCAAGTTCCAACTCCAAAAATCCATATATAAAGGTCCTTTTACATAAATTCATTTTCTATTTTTTTCTTAACAACGTACTGATCATCCACTCGATTAATAATTAGCAACACAGTCTAAGATCTCTTGCCAAATACAAAAACAGCTGCCATTATAGCACATTATAGCCAGCAAATCACCAAAATTTACAGCTGCACTATAAAAAATATTTCTAGTAACAGATGCTCATAAGGCTTAAAACCAACAAATCCCAAAATGAAATCTATTCTTTCAACAATTAGGACAATGTATTAGCAAAAACTTTAAGTCCATTACAATGCAAAGAAAAATGTAACAAAAATCACTGAACAAAGTAAGATAAAAGTAAAAACAATCATGAATCTGTGTCTTTGAATAGTGAAGTTCCAGGTAAAATATAACCTATAGGTAATACTTTCTACTTAAGAACCTTGTCCATTGGACAATGTACAGAATCTAGTTGTAAGCTCTATCTACCAAACTAAGCTATATGGGAAAGTGAAATTAATAATAGAAGTGAAGCAGAAATTGGTTTGTGGGAGCATATACTAACGATTAAGATTTAAGAAGTATAATACTTGGGAGGCATTCTCACGCATTACCTGCTACTAGGATCTTCAAGTTCTTTCTTTGTCTCCTCAGGAAGGTTGGCCAATCTTGCACAATAGATTAGAGAATAAGATCAATGAGCTGAAATATAAATTATGATGTCAAGTGTCTTCCCTCATAAATACAATACAATAATGTAGAAAACACATTCTTGTCTAAACTTATACCTTGGCGAAAGATGCAGAAGAGTTCGACGCAATGATGGGTATCCAGGAACCTACACCGATATGGCAATGAAACTTAATGAAAGTTCTCAATATACTCTGGAAGGAATAGATGAAGCACAACAGAACACCGATGCAATATCTATGGCTGCGGCCTCAGCGCAATACTCCGCCAGTTCAGACAAATCTACCCGCATACAAGGGCCACCAAACTCAAAATAGTGTCAGTGACAAACAAATGAAGTTGCACATACATATTCAACACAGGACAGCACAGCACATGTACATGCATAACTGGTTGCCGCCAAGTGCGAACAACCATGAACCGACAACCATTGATCCACAGCAATATGTTCCAAACAAACTTGTGCGCACACTAGTCGACCCTATCCTTAGATTACAGGAACAAACACGGAGCATCTAAGCAATCCTTTAACGAGCACAGCAACCCAAACATCCGAATCAAGCCACCAAATTCAGAGTGAACCATGACACGACGATACGTCACCGGTACATGCACAAGCGCACACTCGAACGCCTGAAGTAAATAAAGACAAAACACGAACTGATAGGAAGAAGAAGAAGGATCGTCCATACGTCCGAAATCGATATGATCCCGAGGCCGTTCGGTCCGAATCCTTGCTCTATCTTCAGCGACAGATCAGCACCCCTGTCCTGCTCCGACAGCCGAAACCACAGCACAACAGAATCACGCCCCTACCTACAGAAGAACCATGGAAAAAAGGACAAAGCGAAGGAAGAAGTCCGCCCGCGAGCGGCCACGGAATCAGCGTACGATCGCACCTTGATGTCGGAGTAGGAGATGGTGACGGGGCGGACGGCAGGGCAAGCGGCCTCCGGCGAGCAAGACATGGTCACCGGAGGAGGCGGCGGCCCGGCGGCGGCGGCGGGCGGCGAGGCGAAAAGCGCGGGAGGGAATCGGATTCTCCGAGAGGGAGGAAGCGTTAGCGAAGTTGTGGTGGAAGGGAACGAAGGTGATGTGGGAAGTCAAGGGGAAGTGTCAACGGAGATTCAAATGCGAGGGAATATATAAAATATCGGAGAAACCTAAAAAGCATCGAATCTTTTTTGTACGTACACGCATGTTGGCCATTTTTTTTAATATTTATGTCTCGTCAAAATTTAATTTAATTTAAATACGACGTATTTATTATTAAAGGGCGAGTGCGTTAGAAGTTATAAAACTTGCCATTAAAATGTAATTGAGTTACAAGACTTGTCATAAAAGTACAATTGAGTCATAAGATTCGTCACCAAAAATGCAATTGAGTCTTGAAATTTAATCGAGTCCTGAAATTTATCGAATTTGTCCAATCAAATCATTCCATAAAGGTTTACAACTCAATTGCATATTCGTAATAAATTTTAAAATTTGATTATATTTTTTAAAAGTCTAAGATCTTAATTATACTTTTACGATAAGTTTTAGTTTCTTGATTGTACGTATATCTTGTTTAAAAACATAGATGTTTTGACTAAACACGGTGTACGTGGGAGGGGACGTTTTTCAATTGCATACTCCACCATCGGTGCACGTAGGAATTATTTTAAAGCTTGATAATGACTCTAGTCAGGGCGGGTGGCCAAGATTGGGTTTTAGTATATTTTCACAATTTGCGGATATTAATATAGTAAGTAGTCATCTATAGTCTCAATATGGAAAGGGACTGATGAATTCCCAATTTTTAAAATCTCCTCTGTTCATTTTATTTTTTGTTCCTATTGAATATACTTCAAGTTTCACACAACCATCGCTTTTCATGCCTCTGCTGTTGAATACCGGTTTAATCTTTGAAGACAGCTTTGCAGCTTCGCATCAATTATATTTTATGTCGCTATTTGTGAAAATACCATTATTTATTTGGGTAAATTTCACGAAAAATCTCAAATTGGTACATTTATAATAAATATATTATAGACTAATTTTTGGATCACCAAAAGCCACATATTGGTACATGCACGATACATTTACACTCCATGAGCTTCTGTCAAATTTTACGGTGAAATTCCTGAATCGGATGATACATGACAATAGCTCAAATGACATGGCAAGTCCATGATTTCCCAATTTGGGGTAAATTTCACAAGTGCATCGATTTTGAGTTATTAGTTTGTGGAAAATTTATCACATGTATGTTAATTTAGGCTGCGTTTGATCGTCCGGATTTCTAAACAGGATAGGACTAGATAGGATAGGATAAGAAATTCTGGGATTTTTTTATATCCTGTTCACTGTTTAGTGGACTACGGATTTAAAGTCGGATAAGATAATTTTTATTTTTTATTTTTGCTATTCATGGGTCCGGATGAGTTAGTGAAAGAAAAAAAGAGGAGAAATTTTTTTGGTTAAAGCGCACAAGGTGTGGGGATGAAGATGTTGGTGAGTGGAGTGCAGCATTTTTGGAAATATAGGCATTAGAAATCCTATCCGGGTCCATCCCACCTCCCCACCGGATTTTTTTATCCGGCCTATATCCTATCTATATCCGACCTTATCCTATCCTGGACCACCACCAAACGCAGAATAGGATAAAATATATCTTATCCTGGCTTTTATCCGGTCGACCAAAAGCAGCCTTAGGGTTTTTGGTTACTCAAAAATTAATTTGAGATAAATTTCTCACAGGTCTAGTAATTTGGGGTTTATTGCGGTATAAACCCTTTTCTTTTTATAAAATGCCGATCGTCAGTCCTAAATCACCGCACCTATCCAAAATACTCAAAACCGACTAAAAACCAAACTAGTCAACCCCTTAGCAAGATATTGAAATGAATTTGCAAAGAGAGGTATGTGGACGATATTTGTGAAAGATATATGTAACTGATCATTGGATAAAAAAAATCAAGAATGTTTCCACATATTTTCATGCAAAAATTATTTTACAGGTTTATTTACTTCACGGAAAATTAATGATTTAAAAAATATTTTTAAAAAATGACCACCTATAATGCTTATAAAAATAAATTAACAAAAAAAATATTATTATATTTTTCATCGATTAATTATTTTTAGAATTATAACCACTCATTTTTTAAAAATATTTTCCGAATCATTGAACCCTACCTTTCACGTAAGCTAAAAAATAAGGGAAACGAAGCGGATTTTGCGCCTAACTTTATCAACCTTTTTGCACCAGCACTACCTACTCATCTCGTCGCCGAAGCAAATTCTAACTCATGAGCGTCGCGTAACCAGCCTCTTACAATGAGAACAAAAACCAAAGACGAAGAGTCCCTGAAGCAATTCCAACTCACGAGCGCCAAGTAACCAGCCTAGAAAATGACAGCAAGATCAAAGAAAAAAGAGTCCATCCCTGCCAATCAGAAGGTAAACGTTTTCTGCAGCTGGAACCGATTGCTCTCAAATGGAAAAGAAGTAATTATTGACGCGGGATAGGATAGCCCCGGTTCGATGAGACAAGGCCACTTACTACACAGACCCGATCTTGCTTTAAGGACCTTGAATGAATTGCAATACATGTTGCACTGTCCTAATTGCTAGTCGTGAAATACCCGCGAAATCCTCCAAGGACCGAGCCATAAATGGCGGGTGTATCGGTAGTGAGTTTCGGCAGTTTAAAGTTGCATCCCCTAACTCCAACTGAAGGCAAAACGTAAAAAGCTACGGCCCCATCACACGTTGAAGGGTAGAGAATGAGCACATAGGACTTCTTATTCCTCAGCATTTGCAGCAGTTCTAGTTATTCAACTACAGGGCAGAGCTCCAACTCTCAAGTCCTCGACCCCTTGGCCCAGTGGTTCAAAGAGAGAGTCCACCTCGCGATGATCGACCTCATCCAAGGTCGGAGGTTGCCATTCTGGTTTCTGCAGAAACAATCATTATAACTAGGGACCCATTCAAATAACCGCAAAGAAAAGTTTCTCATGGAAAAAGTTTGTTTTTAGTAGAAAAGCAGACGATGGCAAGAAGATAACGGAGACTTTGCATGTAAAGAATCTTGACACATCAAAGGAATACTAGAGAAGTTTCTACGGCCAATTCAGATCCATCCTCTTCCAATAAGGAGAAGCCACGATGATCTGAAAACATTCGATAATTATAAGAGGGTTTTTGTTTTATTTGACTTGCATACTATGACTGATACCCAAAGATTACGATCATGCATATATATATTGAAGTAGATTTTATCAACCGATAATTTCACCAACCTACATGACCGAAAGAAAATAATAAATGGTGTACAAGAGTAAGGACTGGACCTGATCCTTATCCACCAAAACTGCACGAACACCTTCAGCAAAGTCATTTCGAAGCGATGACCTCAGGGCAATGCGGTATTCAGTTTTCATCACACCGCTTAGCTGGAAATAGCGGTTTAAGGAAGAATTCAACATTTTATTCCACCAAAGAATCGTTCTGAAATCATTTAAAGTTGCAGGAAAAAGAATAGAACGCGGATGCTCACTCACAGTTGATAAATCGCTGTCTCTTTTCCCAAAGGCTGATGCAACTCTAGAGAAATAGTTTTGTGTTAAGCAAAGAGTGAAAGGAGCTCCTTTTCTGAGACCCTGAAGAGCATCACTAGCCCACTCAACCACTAAATAGAGAACAATGAGATATTAGTATTACTAATTAACCCAATAAAACCATACTTAAAACTGCACCCAATTATAACACAGAAAAGGAATTGGGTAGACAGAGCAATGTAACGTCATTGGATAATACATCCCCAGTTAATATCTAGGGACCGGAATTGTATTACCTTTGGGTTCAGGATTCAGTTTATGCCTTTCCAGGTCTTTCATTATCTCAATAACAGATTTATTTGCACCAAAGCAAGAAACAATATGAGGCAAAAGCAATTTTAATTGAGCCTCTGATTCGAGATCTCCACTGTATCGTGCCAAAAGTGTTTCAATATCATCATAAGGATCGCCAGAACTGCATCAATCGTGCAAAAAAACTTTCTTTAGAGTCACTAACATAAACCAACAGGAAAGTAAATTTGTCAAGGATCAAATACAATAGAAATATTCTCTTGGTCTTCTTCTGTTGTTTTTTTTCCTTTTTTCCTTTTTTTACCTGATGGTGGCATAACTCATCTTCAACATCCTATACAAGAAAAACCAGCTATGCTAGAGAGATACACTGTCATGACATGAACGTGTAAACCACCTTAAACTTCATTTCAGGTGGTGAACATAATGAAGCAGCGCCTTTGAACATTGCTAATTTTGTAGATGTGAGAATGAAGAGAACGTTAACAGCTCGTGTTAAAAAATTCAGAGAGGGGGATGCGATGCTGCATGTATCATCAATTCCAGAGTAAGAGAAGATTATCAAAGAAGATTGCTAACTGAGCAGCTCCTTACAAGGAATTTGTTAAGAGGGCCTCCCTCAAGGAACCTAGTTTTCCAGATGGCACGTAGTGTGTTCCCAGGCCAACATATAGTGCATCAGAGGGTGTTGAGATCCTACTTCCAGTCATTCCAAGATAGGCACCTGTAAGTTATAAAATATAGACATTTTAAGCAACTGCAACGATGGAAAGAATGAGTGAAGAGATAACAAAAAACCCTGTGGCCAGTCCCCACAATTATTGGCGCTTAGCATGATCCAACCAAACAAACCCCTATTTTATGAGAAGCACCTGTTTTAATTATGCCGTCATACATTTCCACTGGTCAAAGCCAACAAAAAGGTCTATTCCCAAAAAAAAGCAGTCAGACATATTGGACACCACAAACCCTCAGAAGAGAAGGTTGACATATTGTAAATCTTAATAAATGAGAACCTGATGAACTACTGTTGATGATAACATCCTTTAGAGGACAACGAAAATGTCTTCTGATTTCAGTTTTCCATGGTCAAAATCATCCATGTGAGATCCCTTTCATAACTTCACTGACCAACTTCTTTGCCCACTGAATATGCTAATCCTAACTCAAGAAGGCACAGGTTACTCGATTTGTCAGATCACTTACCAACTGATCCTCCTCCAGGACTTTTAGCAGCTATATATGAGAATCCCACATCTGGAAAAAGACCGATCCGATTTTCTGGCATGGCCAGAATGGTCCTCTGAGATCATCATGATTTGACAATGTCAAAGAAGAATCTGACTTTTCAAACACATGTTAAAACAAACTTAGCATAAAACTAAACACATACCTCTGTTACGACTCGAAAGTGGCCATGACCAGACAGGCCGATTCCAAATCCCATGGTGATACCATCCATAAAGCATATATATGGCTTCTTGTACTCTGATATTTTGCATATCAAGGAATATTCTGCAGTGAACACCTGAATATAAAGCTAGTCATCAACTGCAGGTACTGAAAAAAAAAACATGTGATACAAAGGCAATATGAGGATAAAAACTGCATCTCAGAGATTAACCATACTTCAAACCATTGAGAAGTAAATAGAAAACAAAATAGCGCGATGTCAGATGGATTCACGAGTGGAAGGGGAAGGTTCTTTAGAAAACAGCACATACAAAGAGAATTTGTGAAATTACACTGCAGGAAAGGTGTTCCAGTTTCGAAACATGTCACATGATGCGCAGATTGACATGACTGCATTTGCCTGTACATATATTGACAGAGAGATCAAAGTCTCATTAACATTCTTTTGGAAATAAAATGCTCTTCTTTTCTAATTTGCAAATAGTATTGCAACTATTGACCAAAAACTTTATAGTAGAAGGAAGCATACGAAAACAATCCTGAATATAGCAAACCAAAGGAGAGGGAATAAAAAACAAGATAAACCTAACTACAACGCAAGCTGAAAATCTATTTGCACACTTTGGACGTAACAAATTCCAGCTTCATCAAAAGGCACTTCCATAGGAAAAAAATTATTGAATTCGTTCCAACCTCTGCATACCATTTATACGGTCAATGTATGGCTGGCCCTATCCTGTTGGAATTACACATTTTCAGTTGGATCAAACTCATAAATGGTTGAATCATTTCAATCTTTTTCTGATGGTTTCAGAGGTTATAACAAGGTCTAACATTAGGTTTCCTACGGTGAATGCGAACAGATAGGAACACATGTATTACTAGGAGCAGGAATGCAATCACATAGGTTAAAAATTGCTGCAGAGTGCAGAGATTGCGAATGTGCAAGAGGATATAACAAAACCTCAATCATATCTGACAACTGCTTTTTGGTTGTTATGCGCTTCACATCACCACCTGCAGATAAACTGAGTTCTGGGTAATTGTTTGAACAAGCACCATCCAAGCAATTCAAGTTGACAAGCAGCAGGAGAAAGGATTTGTGACACATAGACCAATAACCATGTCTTGGGGGAAAAAAAGGCACAACCAGAAAGCACAAAAAAATTGTCAACACAAACTTATTCAAATCATCAACCATGTAGAAAAGAGTATTACGGAAAAGCACTACCAGAAAATGTTTGCACAACTATTATCTTTTTAGGCATTATCATCAAGACCACCCCTCACCTGACGTATTAAGGTAAATGAAATTCCAATGACAAATTACCTAGGAAATAACCTAAGAGACAAGACTACATAATGCCCACTAGATAAGCATCCCAAGAGAGATAAGGGTTCATCACACTGCCAAATAAAGGGAGAAAAATCCTATCCAGGTTACCTGCAGAGAAAGCGCGCGGTGAGCTGCTCTCCACCAGGACACATTTCACATTCGGATCGGATTCCCATAGGTCAAGAAAGCTTGCGTACCTCAAATCCATATCTGCATCAAAAGTAGCTCCAAATCATAAGATCTAGCAGGAGAGAATGTTAGAATTTAGAAACATCAACTTTCTGTACAAGAGTATCATAAAACATCCGGAGAATGCGGTCATTGCTCGTACCACAATATACTATTCTAATTTGGGTCCTTGGTGGAAGTCTGCTAATCCAACGTCAAATGGACTCTAGAATTCAAGCCCAACAACGTACCCAGTCGGATCCACATACACTCACACCTCATCGGCTTGATAATCACTAGCAAAAATTAAGATCAATCTTATCCTTGGCAGGTCAATGCACTTGAAAGTAGACCGCCCGCTCCCTGTAATGAGACATTGGACTTTGCCAGAGGACCCAACAATGTCCAGGGAATAACCGACAGAATGCTGTCCTCACTTCATCATTTCACAACAAGGGCAGTGAAAACTTGCGCCGGAGGTCCACACAACGTACCAGCCAATCATGCCCCCTCAATTACAAACGTAACAGGTAATTACGCAGCTGCATTGCTTCGCAGCACTAAACAATCACAACCAAACACGTGCAAATGATCAACAAAACGTCACGACCATTGACCCACCATTCCCTAGAGTCTTGTCACATCTCAAAACATAAAACCAAAACAAAAAGAAGCACTAGCAGTCTCAATTCGAGAGTACCGAGGTTCATGGCATTGAGGGCCTTGGGACGGTCGAGGGTGATGACGGCGACGCCGTTCGGGTGCACGGAACCTCGGACGAAGTCCTCCGCCGCCGCGGCAGCGGCCATGGCCTCGAAGCTCCGGCGAGGGGAGGAGAAGCTGAGAGTGTCGAGGAAGCGAGTTGAGACCAACGACGACGTGCCCAACAAGCAAGAAGCCCCGACCAGGCTTCTCATCACGCTCGCGCTCGAAGGAGGGTGGCGGCCTAGCTAATCAATGCCGCCTCGTTTATTCACGCAGCATTGATGCGGGAAGAGTAGGAGCGAGAGCCCTCGAGGGAAAGGCGGTAGGTGAACAACCAGCCATAGCTCATAGGGGGTGTTTGGTTCGGCTTTTGCCAAGGAGCTTTGAGCCTCCAAAGTCATTTGCGGTGACGAAGGAATATTTGGCAAATTATTTTTGGTACTTTTTGGCTAAATATTGGCCTTCTCAATACGGAAAGCTCAACGTACCTTTAGGGGGTGCCAATGCTAATACTCCATGCGTTACTGTTTATCTCGTCACTGTTTATTTTCTTCGGCTAAGGAGGGCGACCGGTGCCTGGAACGCACCGGCGAGGTCGCACGACCCAGTCAACGGCCGCCAGAGGTCGCGCGATCGCCCAGGTGCACGCAGCCTGGGTCGCGCGACCTCAGGCGGCCATCGTCTGAGGTTGTGCGACCTCAGGCAGCCCCCGCCGATGGTCGCTCGGCCTAGGGCGACCACCAGTGGCTGCAAATCTGGCTCGCCGGGGGTTGCTTGACCTCGAGCGACGGCTGCCGGTGCCAGATCCATCTCACCGGCGACTGTAGGTCATCACCGGCGGTCGGCTCCAGCGATGGGTAAGTTAGTTATTTTTTTTAATAAATAAGATAATTCTCAAAGTCCATTTGCAAAAAAAATTCACCAGACATTATATTTTGGCCAAAGTAGCTTTACAAAATATTTTTATCAAACACCATTGACATTTCTCCAATGGGCTTTCACCCAAAGGTATTTGCATTCCTTGAAATAGCATTTTCAAAGTTGAACCAAACATGCCCATAATGTCGTCCAAAAGAAATTCACAAAATTGGTCTCTAAAGTTCGTCCTAGTTTATAATATCAATCTCTTAATTTTTAATTTATTCGATATATTTGATGAAATATCTGATTATGAAAAGTTTCCTAATTGTAGTGACGTAAGTTGTAACTCACTATAATCATATGAGTCTTGCAATAATGATCCTTTCCATGGGTCCTGTGATTAAGGGATGTACTGTAGCAACTGTAGTAAATACTGTTCATTGCTGTACAAGTTACTATTCATCATTTTTGTAGCAACTGTAACAGTACTGTAGCAAGTTGAAACTACAATTATGTCTTTTTGTTTTGCATGTTATTTGATTGTATGTTGAGTTTGATGTTTAAAAATGATAGATTTGGTGTGTTCATCTTTTTATCCATCTATTTTAGAAAAAGAAAAGGATAAAGTTAGAGTGCCAACATGCCCATCGTTATTTGATGATGTGGATTGTTATATCCTTATCTGAGATGGATATCTCGTGTGCATAATCTACATATAACCTTTTTTTTTAGTCTATTATTTAAACTTAACGGATTGGAAGCCTAAATCAGCAAAATTCGTCATCTTCAATCAACCAGAAAGGACGACATTGAACAATTTCATATAGCCTAAGGACTCATATTGAACAAATTAAAAGTCCAGGGATAACGTCGCACAATAGGTCAAATTTTATGGATCCTTTATGTCATTTTTTGTTTATGTCATATATATTGCTTGATCGGCTGACACGGTTTATTTGGTGGGTGAGACACCATGTGAAGGGGCCCAAGCTTGGTCACCTGAGGCAGCTTACCAGGCCCTCATTGCTATCGGCCCAACCTGGCCCAGACCAAGGTTGTCAGCCCCATCTTAAAAACCAGGCCCAAACATGGTGAAATCAGGACCAATCAGGCTTGATCCACAAGAGTCTGGCCCAACCGGGCATGGTTTTGTCTTCAAATTGCCGAGTGACTCCCTCCACTGTCCAGTCCAAGTTTGCACCTTCAAATCCGCTTCTCCATCTGGTGAAATCTCGAACTAATTCCCCTCATTTCAGTTGTGTAACATCACATGATTAGTTGAATAATTAGATGGTTATGAAAAATTAATTTGGGGGTTAGTCCGTGGTTTTTTTTTTTGGAGGGAAATTTGGATTCAATTTTTCGGGGCAAGTCCTAGAGAGTGCTGTAATTAGGGAGTCCTAGGTGAGTTTTAAGAAGGGAGAAGGGATGAGAGCAAAATTACATAGAGAGGAAAACATCCGTCCGGGGCCCGGAACAGTGAAATTGACAAGGGTGCATTCTGTTCATTGCCGTTAGGGAGAACGCGACGAAACGTGGTTCTTAGAGGAGCCGTTCATTGGAAATGAGGGGGTTCACCTTTCATACCGAATTCGTGACTTGTTTGATAGTTCGAAAGTCAGGTATACATTCTTCGCTTGCAACATTTATTTTGTGAGATTTTTGTGGAACCTTTGTCAATTGTTCTAAAAGCTTAAGCTGTTAGAAAAAGGAAAGGTGTGATTTAATGTTTAAATAATTTATCATTCCCCTTTACACTTAGTTTGGTCTTTTTGCCTAGTACGAAGCGTGGACATATTTTATTGGGAAGGCAAATGGGGTCCGGAAAGATTCGAACTTTTGTGGGACCACTACCAACTGTTCTAAAAGCTTAAACTACTAGAGAAAGGCGTAGTTTAATATTTAGATATTCCATTGGTGGAAAACGAATAACTTGGAAAATTTTTTTCTTAAAATGATCACTCGTATCGCTTGAAATAATTAGCTAATAAAAAATATTTTCATTATCGGCAACAATTGATGCCTATACATTTTCATGGACGATGAAAATGTTTTTCCATCCGTTTATTTTTGTAAGCGACGCAATATATCGTTCCCTAAAGCGTTCTTCATCTCTTAGTTGGTGATTCCTATCCACATCTCTTAGTTTTCAGATTGGATTCCGGTGACGATGGGTTCTGGCGAGCCGGGAGTCCGATTTGAGGTGGGCGTAACTGTTTTCAAGGACGCAGCTTTGGTTCTCCGGTCGATGTTCTGAAGCTGGGTTTCATCTGTATTTGAGGTTTGGGTGTGTTTTTTGAGTCAGACGGTCGGACGCACGCTAGTCCAGGTTTCGACTGGCTCGATGTCGTTGTTGAAGTTGAATGCCCTCCCTCATGGCTCACCAAATTGCTAACCATACCTCCTCGTGAAACCCTAGAAGCGCAGGCGCCGAATGCGGGCGGCGTTCGTTGATGCGGGGCACACTCAACGGCCCTCGTCTTCGTCCAAAAGGAAAAGCCCGATTGGGGTTGTGCCGGACGTCCCTCATGCCATTTGGCGGTGGTCGTTGCGCCCGCGGAGCAATCTTAGGTTCGATCGGAGAAGCATCTGGGAAGGTGGAGTTGGGTTGTTTCTATGTCATATGTATATCATGTAATAATTTCGAATTTGCACATAAGCAAACTACAATCAACTTCACAAAAGTCAAGCATACCCAAATTAAGGGATTACTAGATAAAACTTTGGGAAAATTGTTCAAAAATTCCTATCCCTATTGTACTTTTGCCAATTCAGTTATAAATCTTTTAATTTTGTTAATTGAGTCCTTTTACGGCGGCTCTTGTCTGAGGCTGGCGACCTCCGCTAGCCATCAATGAGGCCTGGCGGTGGCCGGTGGAGGGAAAAAGGAAAAAAAGAAAAGATGAGAAAAGGGCAAAAAGAAAAAAAAGGAAACATAAAAGATTCGAAAAAATATTAAAATATTATTAAAAATTATCCACGTCAGTGCTTGCCGTGCCACATAGGATAGCCAGCGTCCATATCAGCAATTTCCGATCAATTTTGGCCGGATGGACTAAATTAGAAAAACATGAAAATATTTAGGATTAAATTGATAAAATTGAAAGATCTAAGATTAAATTGGCAAAAGTGTAATAGGTTTAGAACTTTTTGCACAATTACACAATGGATACATTACATGTAATTCAATCCTCAAGCCCAAGGGTCAATACACAACTAAACTCAAACCAACTATATGAACACAACCTCTACATCTATACACAAAACTAGTAATTAAACAACACCAAACTAAGCAAGAAACACATTACCATACACTCCGTTATCGTACATATTCATTACTATCATCGCTACCAAGATCATCATAAGTGAAGTTGGGCAATCCAAGGACAGATTTATTATTCGAAACTCGACTGACCAGATCTCAATCGCAACCCTGGTCGACCGGTCCCCTTGACCCGGTCGATGTGGGCACGTCCTCTCCTCCAGGAGCGTCGAACCCCAGAGCTTGGTGGAGCACATCGAGGAGCTGCTCGTGCGCGGTCAGCGGGGGAAAATGGCCCGTGCCTTCGATCATCTCCATGGTTGATGGCCCCGAAATCTTCTCCTTCATGTAGTGAGCGACGTAGGTCGGGACAGCCATGTCGTTGGTGACCTGAATTATGGTACACGGCGTGGTCACATCCACGAGAATGTGTCGGTAGTCGGAGTGGAAGATGGCGTTGGCCAAAGATGCTGCCACTTCGGGCTTCATGCCGTGCAAACACCGTTGAAATTTATCGACAGAAGGCGGGTCTTTGGGATCCACGACTGCAGGAGTGAAATTCTCGACCCATTCTTGATAGTTCGATCGGATGCTTAAGACCATGTCATCTATACGCGACTCTTCAAACCCACCCACATGGTCACCCAAGTTCAAGTACCTGTTTTAGGTGTATTGACATTGGCGAAAAAGCATTAGGAACTTGCAAGAGGATGAAGAATTAGCATAATAGTGAACCTTCATGCTCTTCTTCATGCTTTTGTTTTGTATTAGTATATGGTTTTGTACAGCTGAAGCATTACCCAAAGAAGCTTCCTTCTGTATAGTATAGTCTGTTAGTTATATGATCAAAAATATTTTTTCAATGCAAGATAGAGAGTCTCAATAATTGATGTTCTAGCTTGGGACAAAAACACTAACAAATTTGGCCGGCTGATCCTGTTTTCTCTTTCAATTGATTATAAAGAGATTAAGTATATTGAGATCACCTCGGTCATCAAAAAAAAAAAGTATATTGAGATCATGTCTGAAGTCAAGATACAGATGCATTAACATATTGTGCTATAACAAATTAAATGGTATAAGAAAGGAAGGCTTACAATAAATAATCCAGTTCTTCATCTTGTCAACATAATTTAACAACCATAGCTTAAAAGTTAAGGACAAGGCAAGACAAATATGGCTAAGTAGCCAGTATACACATACAATAGTATGTCAGTTTAAGAGAAGTCATCAGACGTTAAGGCATCTTAAAGAGCGAAGTTCCCCCTAAAAGAGCTCCAAATAGTTTCAGTTCAAACGAGAAAAGATGAGTAGAAAGAGGGGCTATTAGAAGAGATTAATCATTGGGATAGAATCATATCTTATGCTGATACGCTGTATCAATGCTTTCTTTTGAACGCGTTACTGTTTGTTGACTATGGAACTGAACTCTTAGCATTTGATGAAGCATCACATGGTTCTTCGTTTTCTCTATTTTCAACCTTTCACTTTTCTCTATTCATGTCGGCTTCTTCTCCATCGAGCCAACAGTACGACTTGCGGATACTTTCGGAGAAATGATTAGGACGAGAAAAAGCAGAAATCAATGGAAGCAGGCAGAAATTTTATGATAAAATTGTTAGTGAGAGGGAGAGTTAATGGCTGACAACACAAATTCCATAACAAATGATACATAGCAAAAATACAATTGTCAGAATTACTAAATACCAATCAATTTAAGCTTTTTTAGAATAGTCGATAGTGATTTTACAAAATTTTACATAGTATCAAAGCAAAAAATCATTAGTTCAAATCTTTCAAGCCCCCTTATTATATTTTTGCACTTTTAGTGTTTGACTCGAGCTTATATGTGAGGGGAAGTGCTCGAATATTAATATATTAAATCATTTCTTCATATATCAATTTAAATTTTTGAAATAGTTGGCAGTGTTCTCGCAAAATCTATAAATATCATTTCATGTAAAAGATGGATAAAAACTATTGATAGGCGATTCGAAACATATGGAATATAGGAACATGCGCGAAACAACTAGGCTTTTGACTCTACATTCTGAGGACTTTAGTATGTTAATTGGAGGAAACACTAGACTCCAGACTTTAACTCAAGAAATAAAGTCGGAAGAACCAAAAAAAGAAATGACCCTATTTAGTTCCAATGCAAGGAAGTGTCTCATGTGCTTTGATCCCGAGGCCGTTCGGTCCGAATCCTTGCTCTATCTTCAGCGACAGATCAGCACCCCTGTCCTGCTCCGACTGCCGAAACCACAACGCAACAAAATCACGCCCCTACCTACAGGAAAACCATGGAAGAAGAACAAAGAGAAGGAAGAAGTCCGCCCGCGAGCGGCCACGGAATCAGCGTACGATCGCACCTTGATGTCGGAGTAGGAGATGGTGACGGGGTGGACGGCAGGGCAAGCCGCCTCCGGCGAGCAAGACATGGTCACCCGAGGAGGCGGCGGTCCGGCGGCAGCGGCGGGCGGCGAGGCAACAAGCGCGGGAGGGAATCGGATTCTCCGAGAGGGAGGAAAGCGTGAGCGATGTTACGGTGGAAGGGAACGAAGGTGATGTGGGAAGTCAAGGGGAAGTGTCAACGGAGATTCAAATGCGAGGGAATATATAAAATATCGGAAAAACCTAAAAAGCATCGAATTTTTTTTGTACGTGCACGCATGGTTTGGCCATTTTTTTATAAATATTTATGTCTCGTCAAAATTTAATTTAATTTAAATACGACGTATTTATTATTAAAGGGTGAGTGCATTAGAAGTTATAAAACTTGCCACTAAAATACATTTGAGTTATAAGATTTATCATAAAAGTACAATTGAGTCATAAGATTTGTCACCAAAAGTACAATTGAATCTTGAAATTTAATTGAGTCCTGAAATTTGTTGAATTTGTCTAATCAAGTCATTCCATAAAGGTTTACAACTCGATTGCACTTTCATGATAAGTTTTAAAATTTGATTGCATTTTTTAAAAGTCTAAAGTCTTAATTATACTTTCATGATAAGTTTTAGGGCTTTCATTATACATATCTCTTGTTTTAAAAACATAGATGTTTTGACTAAACACCGTGTACGTGGGAGGGGACGTTTTTTAATTGTATACGTGCACGTAGGAATTATTTTAAAGCTTGATAATGACTCTAGTCAGGGCGGGTGGCTAAGATTGGGTTTTAGTATATTATCACAATTTGCGGATATTAATATAGTTAGTAGTCATCTATTGTCTCAATATGGAAAGGGCCAGGTGAATTCTCAATTTTTAAAATCTCCTTTGTTCATTTTATTTTTTGTTCCTATTTAATATACTTTAAGTTTCACACGACTATCGTTTTCCATGCCTCTGCTTTTGAATACCGGTTTAATCTTCGGAGACTGCTTTACATCTTCACATCAATTATATTTATGTCGTTGTTATTCATGAAAATACTATTATCTATTCCGGTAAATACCACGAAAAATCTCAAATTAGTATATCTATGACAAATCTACCACAGACCAATTTTTTGGTTACCAAAAACCCTAAATTGATACATACGTGACACATTTGCTCTCTATTAGTTTCTGCCAAATTTTATCGTGAAATTCCTAAGCTAGATGACACGTGGCAATAACTCAATTGACATAGTAAGCCCATAATTTCTCGATTTGGTGTAAATTTATTACAAGTGTACTGGTTTTGAGCTATTAGTTTAAGGTAAATTTGTCATACGTATGCCGGTTTAGAGTTTTTGGTGACTCAAAAATTAATTTGAGGTAAATTTCTTATAGGTGTAGTAATTTGGGGTTTATAGTGGTATAAATCCTTTTCTTTTAAAAAAAATGCTGATCTTCAGTCCTAAATCATCATGCCTATCCAAAACATTAGGGATGAGCATAATAGACCGCTCGAACCAGAATCGGACCAGACCGGCCGGTTTGATCCGATTCTTGAGAGTATCGATTCGGTTACTGGTTCCTAAAAATGGAACCGGTTTTCAAGCGATCTAGTTCCTGGTTCTAGGGTGCGAACCGGACCGGATCGAGTCGATAAATATATATTTAATTTTTAATTTTTTTGAAGAAAAAAGAAAGCATAATCTATTCCCTCTTGCCTTTACCAATTTTTTTAAGAATTGGTTCCATTGGAAAATGGAATTGGTTCCATTGGAATGTGATTGGTTTCATTTGAAAATAGAAAAATGAATACATTTATTTATTTAAAATAGAAAGCCTAATTTAAAAGTACGTGATCGGTTCCATTGGAACCGGACTAGACCGATGGTCCGGTCTGGTCCACGGTCCTAGGATTAGCTGGTCCGGTCCTCGGTCCTAGAAAATGGGAACCGATCCTCCCGATCCAATTCCCAGTTCTTGGGTGGGACCGGACCGAACCAGGAACTGCTCGCCCCTACAAAAAAACTCAAAACCGACTAAAAACCAAACTAGTCAGCCACTAAGCAAGATATTGAAATGAATTTGCAAAGAGGGGTATGTGGATGATATTTGTAAAGGATATATGTGACAGATCATTGGATAAAAAAATCAAGCATGTTTTCACATATTTTCATGCAAAAAATATTTTACAGGTGCATTTGCTTCACAAAAAATTAATAATTTGAAAAACATTTTTAAAAAAATGACCACCTAGATTGCTTATAAAAATAAATGAACAAAAATTATTATTATTATATATGAAATTGTTCAAACTTAAATTGTTATCTGACTATGAAAATATTTTTCATCGATTAATTGTCTTTGAAATTATAACCACTCATTTTTTAAAAATATTTTCCGAATCATTGCGCCCTACCTTTCACGTAAGCTCCAAATAAGGGAAACGAAGCGGATTTTGCGCCTAACTTTATCAACCTTTTTGCACCAGCACTACCTACTCATCTCGTCTCCGAAGCAAATTCTAACTCATAAGCATCACGTAACCAGCCTCTTACAATGAGAACAAAAACCAAAAAAGAAGAGTCCCTGAAGCAATTCCAACTCACGAGCGCCAAGTAACCAGCCTTGACAATGACAGCAAGATCAAAGAAAAAAGAGTCCATCCCTGCCAATCGGAAGATAAACGTTTTCTGCAGCTGGAACCGATTGCTCTCAAATGAAAAAGAAGTAATTATTGACGCGGGGATAGGATAGCCCCAGTTCGATGAGACAAGGCCACTTACTACGCAGACCCGACGTTGATTTAAGGACCTTGAATAAATCGCAATACACGTTGCCCTGTCCTAATTGCTAGTTGTGAAATACCCGCGAAATCCTCCAAGGACCGAGCCATAAATGGCGGGTGTATCGGTAGTGAGTTTCGGCAGTTTAAAGTTGCATCCCCTAACTCCAACTGAAGGCAAAACGTAAAAAGCTACAGCCCCATCACATAGGACTTCTTATTCCTCAGCATTTGCAGCAGTTCTAGTTATTCAACTGCAGGGCAGAGCTCCAACTCTTCCCCTTCGCCCAGTGGTTCGAAGAGAGAGTCCACCTCGCGATGATCAACCTCGTCCAAGGTCGGAGGTTGCCATTCTGGTTTCTGCAGAAACAACCATCATTATAACTAGGGACCCGTTCAAATAACCACAAAGAAAAGTTTCTCATGGAAAAAGTTTGTTTTTAGTAGAAAAGCAGACGATGGCATGACGATAACGGAGAATTTGCATGTAAAGAATCTTGACACATCAAAGGAATACTAGAGAAGTTTCTACAGCCAATTCAGATCCATCCTCTTCCAATAAGGAGAAGCCACGATGATCTGAAAACATTCGATAATTATAAGAGGGTTTTTATTTTATTGGACTTGCATACTATGACTGATACCCAAAGATTACGATATATATTGAAGTAGATTGTATCAACCGATAATTTCATCAACCTACATGACCGAAAGAAAATAAGAAATGGTGTACAAGAGTAAGGACTAGACCTGATCCTTATCCACCAAAACTGCACGAACACCTTCAGCACAGTCATTTCGAAGCGATAACCTCAGGGCAATGCGGTATTCAGTTTTCATCACACCGCTTAGCTGGAAATAGTGGTTTAAGGAAGAATTCAACATTTTATTCCACCAAATTATCATTCTGAAATCATTTGAAGTTGCAGGCAAAAGAATAGAACACGGATGCTCACTCACTGTTGATAAATCACTGTCTCTTTTCCCAAAGGCTGATGCAACTCTAGAGAAATAGTTTTGTGTTAAGCAAAGAGAGAAAGGAGCTCCTTTTCCCAGACCCTGAAGAGCATCGCTAGCCCACTCAACCACTAAATAGAGAACAATGAGATATTAGTGTTACTAATTGACCCAATAAAACCATACTTAAAACTTCAGCCAATCATAACATAGAAAAGGAATTGGGCAGACCGAGCAATGTAAAGTCAACAGTTAATATATCCCCAGTTAATATCTAGGGACCCGAATTGTGTTACCTTTGGGTTCGGGATTCAGTTTATGCCTTTCCAGGTCTTTCATTATCTCAATAACAGATTTATTTGCACCAAAGCAAGAAACAATATGAGGCAAAAGCAATTTTAATTGAGCCTCTGATTCGAGATCACCACTGTATCGTGCCAAAAGTGTTTCAATATCATCATAAGGATCGCCAGAACTGCATCAATGGTGCAAAAGAACTTTCTTTAGAGCCACTGACATAAACCAACAGGAAAGTCAATTTGTCAAGGATCAAATGCAATAGAAATATTCTCTTGGTCTTCTTCTGTTGTTTTTTTCTATTTTCCTTTGTTTACCTGATGGTGGCATAACTCATCTTCAGCATCCTATACAAGAAAAACTGGCTATGCTAGAGAGATACACTGCCATGACATGAACATGTAAACCATCTTAAACTTCATTTCAGGTGCTGAACATAATGAAGCAGCACCTTTGAACATTGCTAATTTTGTAGACGCCAGAACGAAGAGAACATTAACAGCTCGTGTTAAAAAATTCAGAGAGGGGGATGCAATGCTGCATGTATCATCAATTCCAGAGTAAGAGGAGATTATCAAAGAAGATTGCTAACTGAGCAGCTCCTTACAAGGAATTTGTTAAGAGGGCCTCCTTCAAGGAACCTAGCTTTCCAGATGGCACGTAGTGTGTTCCCAGGCCAACATATAGTGCATCAGAGGGTGTTGAGATCCTACTTCCAGTCAATCCAAGATAGGCACCTGTAAGTTACAAAATGTAGACATTTTAAGCAACTGCAACGATGGAAAGAATTAGTGAAGAGATAACAAAAAACCCTATGGCCAGTCCCCACAATCATTGGAGCTTAGCATGATGAACTGACCAAACCAATCCCTATTTTATGAGAAGCACCTGTTTTAATTATGCCGTCATACATTTCCACTGGTCAAAGCCAACAAAAAGGTCTATTCCCAAAAAATGGCAGTCAGACATATTGGACACCACAAAACATCGGAAGAGAAGGTTGATGATAACATCCTCTAGAGGACAACGAAAATGTCTTCTGATTTCAGTTTTCCATGGTCAAAATCATCCATGTGAGATCCCTTTTATAACTTCATTGACCAACTTCTTTGCCCACTGAATATGCTAATCCTAACTCAAGAAGGCACAGGTCACTCGATTTGTCGGATCACTTACCAACTGATCCTCCTCCAGGACCTTTAGCAGCTATATATGAGAATCCCACATCTGGAAAAAGACCGATCCGATTTTCTGGCATGGCCAGAATGGTCCTCTGAGGTCATCATGATTTGACAATGTCAAAGAATAATCTGACTTTTCAAACACATGTTAAAACAAACTTAGCATAAAACTAAACACATACCTCTGTTACTACTCGAAAGCGGCCAAGACCAGACAGGCCGATTCCAAATCCCATGGTGAGACCATCCATAAAGCATATGTATGGCTTCTTGTACTCTGATATTTTGCATATCAAGGAATATTATGCAGTTAACACCTGAATATAACGCTACTTATTAACTGCGGGCACTGAAAAAACATGTGATACAAAGGCAATTTGAGGATAAAAACCGCATCTCAGAGATTAACCATACTTCAAACCATTGAGAAGTAAATAGAAAACAAAATAGCGCGATGTCAGATGTATTCACGAGTGGAAGGGGAAGGTTCTTTAGAAAACAGCACATACAGAGAGAATTTGTGAAATTACACAGCAGGAAAGGTGTTCCAGTTTCGAAACATGTCACATGATGTGCAGATTGACATGACTGCATTTTCCTGTACATATATTGACAGAGAGCAAAGTCTCATTAACATTCTTTTGGAACTAAAATGCTCATCTTTTCTATTTGCAAATAGTATTGCAACTATTGACTGAAAACTACAGTAGAAGGAAGCATACGAAAACAATCCTGAATATAGCAAACAGAAGGAGGGGCACAAAAAACAATATAAACCTAACTACAATGCAAGCTGAAAATCTTTTTGCACAACTTTGGACATAACAAATTCCAGCTTCAACAAAAGGCACTCATAGGCAAAAAATTATTGAATTCGTTCCAACCTCTGCATACCACTCATACAGTCAATGTATGGCTGGCCCTATCTTGTTGTAATTACACATTTTTCAGTTGGATCAAACTCATAAATGTTTGAATCATTTCAATCTTTTTCTGATGGTTTCAAAGGTCATAACAAGGTCTAATATCAGGTTTCCTACAGTGAATGCAAACAGATAGGAACACGTGTATTACTAGGAGCAGGAATACAATCACATAGGTTAAAAATTGCTGCAGACTGCAGAGATCACGAATGTGCAAGAGGATATAACAAAACCTCAGTGATATCTGACAACTGCTTTTTGGTTTTTATTTGCTTCACATCACCACCTGCAGATAAACAGAGTTCTGGGTAATTGTTTGAACAAGCACCATCCAAGCAATTCAAGTTGGCAAGTAGCAGGAGAAAGGATTTGTGACACATAGACCAATAACCACGTCTTGGGAAGGAAAAAGGCCCAACCAGAGAGCACAAAAAAATTGTCAACACGAACTTATTTAAATCATCAACCATGTAGAAAAGAGTATTACAGAAAAGCACTACCAGAAAATGTTTGCACAACTATCATCCTTTTAGGCATTATCATCAAGACCACCCCTCACCCGACGTATTAAGGTAAATGAAATTCTAATGATGAATTACCTAGGAAATAACCTAAGAGACAAGACTACATAATGCCCACTGGATAAGCATCCCAAGAAAGATAGAGCTCATCACACTGCCAAATTAATGGAGAAAAATCCTCTCCAGGTTACCTGCGCAGAAAGCGCGAGGTGAGCTGCTCTCAACTAGAACACATTTCACATTCGGATCGGATTCCCATAGGTCAAGAAAGCTTGCGTACCTCAAATCCATATCTGCATCAAAAGTAGCTCCAAATCATAAGATCTACCAGGAGAGAATGTTAGAATTTAGAAGCATCAACTTTCTTTTATAAGAGTAGCTTAAAACATCTGGAGAACGCGGTCATTGCTCGTACCACAATTTATTATTCTTATTTGGGTCCTTGTTGGAAGTCTGCTAATCCAACCTCAAGTGGACTCTAGAATTCAAGCCCAACAACATACCCAGTCGGATCCACATACACTCGCACCTCATCGGCTTGATAATTACTAGTAAAAATTAAGATCAACCTTATTCTTGGCAGGCCAATGCACTTAAAAGTAGACTGCCTGCTCCCTGTAATGAGACATCGGACTTTGCCAAGGAACCCAACAATGTCCAAGGAATAACTGACAGGATGCTGTCCTAACTTCTTCATTTCACAACAAGGACAGTGAAAACTTGCGCCGCAACAACATACGAGCTAATCATGCCTCTCAACTACAAACGTAACAGGTAATTACGCAGCTGCATTGCTTCGCAGCACTAAACAATCACAACCAAACACATGCAAATGATCAACAAAACGTCACGACCATTGACCCACCATTCCCTAGAGTGTTGTCACACCTCAAAACATAAAAACCAAAACGAAAAGAAGCACTAGCGGTCCCAATTCGAGAGTACCGAGGTTCATGGCATTGAGGGCCCTGGGACGGTCGAGGGTGATGACGGCGACGCCGTTCGGGTGCACGGAACCTCGGACGAAGTCCTCCGCCGCGGCGGCAGGGGCCATGGCCTCGAAGCTCCGGCGAGGGGAGGAGAAGCTGAGAGTGTCGAGGAAGCGAGTTGAGACCACCAACGACGATGTGCCCAACATGCAAGAAGCCCCGACCAGGCTTCTTATCACGCTCGCGCTCGGAGGAGGGTGGTGGTCCAGCTAATCAATGCCGCCTCGTTTATTCACGCAGCATTGATGCTGGAAGAGTAGAAGCGAAAGCCCTCGAGGGAAAGGTGGTAAGTGAACAAGCAGCCATAGCTCATAGGGGGTGTTTGGTTTGGCTCTGCGAAGGAGCTTTGATCCTCCAAAGCTCTGTAGGGAAATTACGGAGTGTTTGGTAAATTATTTTTAAAATTTTTTGGCTAAATGTTGGCCTTCTCAAGGCCGAAAGCTCAAAGCACCTAGGAGTGCCTTGAGCTTTCATTATTCTTGAAATGCTAATACCCTGTGCATTACTGTTTATCTAGTCATTCTTCATCTTTTTCAGCTAAGGAGGGCGACTGACACCTGGATTGCGCTAGCAAGGGGCCAACGTGGTTGCACGACTCAGGTGACGACCGCCGGAGATCGCGCGACTACCCAGGCACCGCCGGCCTGGGTCGCGTTGCCTAGGTCGCGCGACCTCAGGCGGCCCCCGCCGATGGTCGCCTGGCCTCGGGCGACCGTCGGCGGCTGCAGATCTGGCTCGCCCGACCTCGGGTGACGGCGGCTAGTGCCAAATCTATCTCGCCGGCGGCTGACTCCGACGATGGGTAAGTTAGTTTTTTTTTTAATAAATAAGATAATTCTCAAAGTCCATTTGCAAAAAAAATTCACTAAACATTATATTTTGGCCAAAGTAGTTTTACAAAATATTTTTACCGAATACCATTGACATTTCTTCAATGGGCTTTCACCCAAAAGTATTTGCATTCCCCCAAGTAGCATTTTCAAAGTTGAACCAAACAGGATAATGTCATCCACAAGAAATTCACAAAATTGGTCTCTAAAGTTTGTCCTAATTTATAATATCAATCTCTTAATTTTTAATTTATTTTGATATATTTGATGAAATATCTTATTATGAAAAGTTTCCTAATTGCAATGACGTAAGTTGTAACTCACTATAATCATATGAGTCTTGCAATAATGATCCTTCCCATGGGTCCTGTGATTAAGGGATGTATTGTAGCAACTGTAGCAAATACTGCTCATTGTTGTAAAAGTTACTATTCATCATTTGTAGCAAACTGTAATAGTACTGTAGCAAGTTGAAACTACAATGATGTCTTTTTGTTTTGCGTGTTATTTGATTGTATGTTGAGTTTGATGTTTAAAAATGATAGATACGGTGTGTCCATCTTTTTATCCATCTATTTTAGAAAAAGAAAAGGATAAAATTAGAGTGCCAACACCACCCACCTGGGTGGCGTCGACGGTGCGGGCACTTTTCCTCTCGCAAAAGGTTGAGTGCTCGAATCCCAAGCGCCGTAGGGTGACTTACCCGGTGGCACGTGAGTGGTGGCTAGCACGTGTCGCTCCCAGGGTTTACTTCCCGGTTGTCGGCCGTGCGGGGGTTCCTTGGGTTATCAAAAAAAAAATTAGAGTGCCAACATGCCCATCGTTATTTGATGATGTGGATTGTTATATCCTCATCTGAGATGGATATCTCGTGTGAATAATCTACATATAACCTTTTTTTTTTAGTTTATTATTTAAACTTAACGGATTGGAAGCCTAAATCAACAAATTTCGTCATCTTCAGTCAACTAGAAAGCACGACATTGAACAATTTCATATAGCCTAAGGACTCACATTGAACAAATTAAAAGTCCAAGGATAATGTCGCACATTAAGTCAAATTTTATGGATCCTTTATGTCATTTCTTGTTTATGTCATATATATTGCTTGATCAGCCAACACAGTTTATTTAGTGGGTGAGACACCATGTGAAGGGGCCCAAGCTTGGTCATCTGAGACAGCATACCAGGCCCTCATTGCTATCGGCCCAACCTGGCCCAGACCAAGGTTGTCAGGCCCATCTTAAAAACCAGGCCCAAACGGGGTGAAATCAGACCAATCAGGCTTGATCCACAAGAGTCAGGCCCAACCGGGCATGGTTTTGTCTTCAAATTGCCGAGTGACTCCCTCCACTGTCCAGTCCAAGTTTGCACCTTCAAATCCGCTTCTCCATCTGGTGAAATCTTGAACTAATTCCCCTCATTTCAGTTGTGTAACATCACATGATTAGTTGAATAGTTAGATGGTTATGAAAAATTAATTTGGGGGTTAGTCCATTGTTTGGTTTTTCTTTTGGAGGGAAATTTGGATTCGATTTTTCGGGGCAAGTCCTAGAGAGTGCTGTAATTAGGGAGTCCTAGGTGAGTTTGAAGAAGGGAGAAGGGATGAGAGCAAAATTACATAGAGAGGAAAACATCCGTCCAGGGCCCGGAACAGTGATTATGTCACGCGCGGCCTCGCGAAATCAACAAGGGTGCATTTTGTTCACTGCCGTTAGGGAGAACGCGACGAAATGTGGTTCTTAGAGGAGCCGTTCATTGGAAATGCAGGGGTTCACCTTTCATTCCGAATTCGTGACTTGTTTGATAGTCCGAAAGTCAGGTATACATTCTTCGCTTGCTACGTTTGCTATTAGAAAAAGGTACCGTGTGATTTAATATTTAAATAATTTATCACTCTCCTTCACACTTAGTCTGATCTTTTTAGCTAGTACTAAGCGTGGACATAGTTTATTGAAGAGGTAAATAGGGCCCGGAAAGATTTGAACTTTTATGGGATCACTGTTAACTGTTCTAAAAACTTAAACTATTAGAGAAAGGTGTAGTTTAATATTTAGACATTCCATTTGTGGAAAACGAATAACTTGAAAAATATTTTTCTTAAAATGATCACTAGTATCATTTGAAATAGTTTATCAATGAAAAATGTTTTCATTATCGGCAACAATTTATGCCTATACATTTTCATGGACGATGAAAAATATTTTCCGTCCGTTTATTTTTGTAAGCGATACAATATATCGTTCCCTGAAGCGTTCTTCATCTCTTAGTTGGTGATTCCAATCCACATCTCTTAGTTTTTCAGATTGGATTCCGGTGACAATGGGTTCCGGCGAGCCGGGAGTCCGATTTGAGGTGGGCGTAACTATTTTCAAGGACGCAGCTTAGGTTCTCCGGTCGATGTTCTGAAGCTGGGTTTCATCTGTATTTGAGGTTTGGGTGTGTTTTTTGGGTAAGACGGTTGGACGCATGCTAGTCCAGGTTTCGACTGGCTCGACGTCGTTGTTGAAGTTGAATGGCCTCCCTCATGGCTCTCCAAATTGCTAGCCCTACCTCCCCATGAAACCCTAGAAGCGCAGGCGCCGAATGCGGGCGGTGTCCGCTGATGCGGGGCACACTCAATGGCCCTCGTCTTCGTCCAAGAGGAAGAGCCCGATTGGGGTTGTGCCGGACGTCCCTCGCGCCATTTGGCAGCGGTCGTTGCCCCAGCGGAGCGATCATGGGTTCGATCGGAGAAGTATCTGGGAAGGTGGAGTTGGGTTGTTTCTATGTCATATGTATATCATGTAATACTTTCGAATTTGCACATAAGCAAAGTATAATCAACTTCACAAAAGTCAAGCATACCCAAATTAAGGGATTACTAGATAAAACTTTGGGAAAATTGTTCAAAAATTCCTATCCTTATTGTACTTTTGCCAATTCAGTTATAAACATTTTAATTTTGTCAATTGAGTCTTTTTACGGCGGCTCTTGTCTAAGGCCGGCGACCTCCGCTGGCCATCAACGAGGCTTGGCGGTGGCCGGTGAAGGAAAAAAGAAAGAAGAAAAAGAAAAGAGAAAAAGAAAAGAAAAGAAGAAAAAAGGGGAAAAAGAAAAAAAATGAAACATAAAAGATTCAAAAAAATATAAAAATATTATTAAAAATTATCCACGTTAGCGTTTGCGATGCCACGTACGATGGCCAACGTTTATGTTAGCAATTTCTGGCCAATTTTGGCCAGATGGACTCAATTAGAAAAAACGTGAAAATGTTTAGGATTAAATTGACAAAATTGAAAGGTTGATAATTGAATTGGTAAAAGTGTAATAGATTTAGAATTTTTTGGACAATTACACAATGGATACATTACATGTAATTCAATCCTCTTGCCCCAGGGTCCATACGCAACTAAACTCAAACCAACTATATTTACACAGCCTCTACATCTATACACAAAACTAGTAATTAAACAAATACCAAACCGAGCAAGAAACACATTACCATACACTCCGTTATCGTACATATTCATTACTATCATCGCTAGCAACATCACAAGTGAAGTTGGGGCAATCCAAGGACAGATTGATTATTCAAAACCCGACTGACTGGATCTCAATCGCAACCCTGATCGACCGGTCCCTTTGACCCGGTTGATGTGGGCACATCCTCTCCGCCGGGATTGTCGAACCCCAGAGCTCGGTGGAGCACATCGAGGAGCTGCTCGTGCGCGGTCAGCTGGGGGAAATGGCCAGTGCCTTCGATCATCTCCACGGTCGACGGCCCCGAAATCTTCTCCTTCATGTAGTGAGCAACGGAGGTCGGCACGGCCATGTCGTTGGTGACCTGAATTATGGTACACGGCGTGGTCACATCCATGAGAATGTGTCGGTAGTCGGAGTGGAAGACGGCATTGGCCAAGGATGCCGCCACTTCGGGCTTCATGCTGTGCAAACACCGTCGAAATTTATCGACAGAAGGCGGGTCTTTGGGATCCACGACTGCAGGAGTGAAATTCTCGACCCATTCTTGATAGTTCGATCGGATGCTCGAGACTATGTCATCTATACGCGAATCTTCAAACCCACCCACATAGTCACCCAAGTTCGAGTACCTGTTTTAGGTGTATTGACATTGGCGAAAAAGCATTAGGAACTTGCAAGAGGATGGAGAATTAACATAATTGAACCTTCATGCTCTTCTTCATGCTTTTGTTTTGTATTAGTATAAGGTTTTGTACAGCTGAAGCATTACCCAAAGAAGCTTCCTTCTGTATTAGTATAGTCTGTTAATTATATGATCAAAAATATTTTTTCAATGCAAGATAGAGAGTCTCAATAATTGATGTTCTGGCTTGGGACAAAAACACTAACAAATTTGGCCGGCTGATCCTGTTTTCTCTTTCAATTGATTATAAAGAGATTAAGTATATTGAGATCATGTCTGAAGTCAAGATACAGATGCATTAACATATTGTGCTATAACAAATTAAATGTTACAAGAAAGGAAGGCTTACAATAAATAATCCTGTTCTTCTTCTTGTCAACATAATTTAACAAACATAGCTTAAAAGTCAGACAAGGCAAGACAGATATGGCTAAGTAGCCAGTACACACATACAATAGTTTGTCAGTTTAAGAGAAGTCATCAGATGTAAAGGCACCTTAAAGAGTGAAGTTCCCCCTAAAAGAGCTCCAAATAGTTTCAGTTCAAACGAGAAAAGATGAGTAGAAAGAGGGGCTATTAGACGAGATTAATCATTGGGTTAGAATCATATCCTATGCTGATACGCTGTATCAATGCTTTCTTTTGAACGCGTTACTATTTGTTGACTATGGAACTGAACTCTTAGCATTTGATGAAGCATCACATGGTTCTTGGTTTTCTCTATTTTCAACCTTTTACTTTTCTCTATTCATGTCAGCTTCTTCTCCATCGAGCCAACAGTACAATTTGCAGATACTTTCGGAGAAATGATTAGGACAAGAAAAAGCAGAAATCAATAGAAGTAGGCAGAAATTTTAATGGCTGACAACACAAATTCCATAGCAAATGATACATAGCAAAAATACAACTATCAGAATTACTAAATACCGATCAATTTAAGCTTTTTCGGAATAGTCGATAGTGATCTTACAAAATTTTACATAGTATCAAAGCAAAAAAATCATGAGTTCAAATCTTTCAAGTCACCTTATTATATTTTTACACTTTTAGTCTTTGACTCTAGCTTATATGTGAGGGGAAGTGCTCGAATATTAATATATTAAATCATTCCTTCATATATCAATTTAAACTTTTGGAACAGTTGGTAGTGTTCCCACAAAATCTACAAATATCATTTCATGTAAAAGATGGATAAAAACTATTGATAGGTGATTTGAAACATATGGAATATAAGAACATGCGCGAAACAACTAGGCTTTTGACTCTACATTCAGAGAATTTTAGTACGTTAATTGGAGGAAACTCTAGGCTCCAGACTTTAACTTAAGAAATAAAGTCGGAAGAACATAAAAAAGAAATGACCCTATTGAGTTCCAATGCAAGGAAGTGTCTCATGTGCTTTTATGCAAACAGAAAAAAGGGGGAGAAGAAATCACTTAACAGTGAAGGAATTAGATTAAGAGACACCATCAATGAAAGCTCTAGTAATACTAGTCATAGGATAGAGGGTACTGCACCTTGGAGAGGCAAGAAGTAGCATGAGCCTCTGAAAGAGCTCAGGTCTCTTGATGGAGGCAATGCATCCGATCATGCCGGACATGGAGTGCCCCAGAAAGATAACCGATTTCAGATCCCACTCGTCGAGGAGCGCGATGAGGTCGTCGGCGTACGCGTCGTACGTGGAGTGCCTCGTGGGGTTGAAGAGGTTCTTGTCTCGGACGGCACCAGAGAAGCACCAGTCGAAGGAGAGGACCTGGTAGTGCTTGGCCAAGGAAGGATTGATCTTGTCCCAGAGAGACTGGTCTCCTCCAAAACCATGTGCAAGGACTATGGTTTCATTGCCTGAGCCTACGGTTCTGGCATTCATTGATGACGAAAGGACCTTTTTTGGGACAGCCATGAGCGAGAGAGAGAGAGATAGAGCGGATATGGTAGGAATGGATACTGTGCGTGTTTGGGTCTCTTAAAAAAGGGACCAAGCTGAGGAGATTTTACCTTGTAAGCGATATCATATGTAGCTGTTATTTTGGCCGTAATGCTAACGTGACAGCAGCATATTCATTGTCCGTGACCAAACCTCAATTCATGTGGAAATATTCAAGTTGGGTATTGAAGGAAAGTTCAAAAACAATGCGTCGACTCATCATATGACAATGGTCCAGCGATAAAATGATCAGAAATTTGCACGAGGAAGAGCATGAGGTCTCGGGTTTGATCCTAAATCAATCGGCGCATCACAACCCCAGCCCGGATGGCATAAAGTTCCATCACACACCAAAGACTGTTCTACTTTTGTCTTCGTTCTCAGGCTTGTAATCGCATTTGTATTTGGCTTGGAGCAAAAAAGATAACTTATTATCTCCAATTAAAAAAATCATAACAGAAGAGAAGTGTACTATGGGCAAAATGCTTGTTGAATATGTGGCGAGCAAAGCCCTCCATGATCTCGAATTCTAAGTTGTCTCAAAGTCAAAGCGAAGTTTCATTCATCATCCATTGGTGTAAGAGCGACAATGGACATCCCTTCCCTTCTATTAAACTAGTATTGATCTACTTCTTGGCTTGAATCTTCAAACTCTCTCTCTTGCTCGCTTAGCCTTTCTTCAATGCTGACTTCGGCATCGGAGGGTCTATTCGAAGACCAAATCTAAATACATCTCGCCTGGAAGGTTTACTGCTCGCGGTGTGCAGGATCAAAACTCGACTCCAAGTCAACCAATCCGCATGTCAGCAGACATAAATAATGATAATAGGAAACTGTTTTTCATGATCCGAGACAAGAACCCACTTTTGATCTTTGCTTTTGTGACAAAACTCCACTTTTTTGGGAGGCTAAGAAGGACAAGATTCTTGCACGCATATTTGCAAGTACAACGAAACAACTGCTTCAAGCTAAGATCAAATGAATAATGGCTGAAGATTTCTCCACGTTTAGATGGTAAATTCTCTTTTGGTGACGCTAGTCTTCGAGATTAACACCAAAATTTTGACATAGGACATGCAAATCCCCATTTAGATATCTCTTGTTAAGGGTTCTCTTAGAAACACTCTATATTGGGGTTGACAATTTGTGCTACAGAGTCACATATGTGCACAATTTGAAGTTTGAACTATATCATTTTCAATTAAACAAATGTAGATGAATGCGATCCCGCTTTGCCATCCCTAACTCGGTCACACATCTCATGGAAAATCAAGTTCTTGTTTGAGAAATTCATTGTCTAAGTATACTAGAACAAAAGATAACAAAGATCTTGTTTAGACCTAAATTGGTTCCAATCAACATGACCTGGTGTAGAGCCAAATTATTCTCACCTGGTGTTTGAATGGTTGAATGATATCGCAATATATACAAAAATAAATTAATGATCGGCATGGTAATTGGATCTTTTCAGGTCTCATCAGACCCACCTTGCGTGAAAATGCCTAAACCAACAATCGACCAAAAAATCTTGATATTTTGAGGAGGCTGTCAAAGTGATGAGAACCGCCATATGATGTACGATGTTTCTGTGTGTTCTGTCATGACATGATTAACTCAAACAACCGACAGCCATATAGTAGTGCACTAAAATGGCCAAATGGGAATCACATTGCAAATAGATGTTTAACCCCATGATATGTTGAATATGTGTGATGGTATCAGATTTTCGAGGTGACACTTCTAATTTTTGTGGACTAGGTTCCACACTTTTTAAGCTTTCCTTTTCGTTTTTCCTCTTTGAAGTGTCCTTTTACCCTCATATTTTCTGGAGGACAAAAGGCAACGAAGAGCTTTTGATGGTCGGAGAAAAAAAACCTCATCAATAATTGGTTTGTGACAAAAAAAGAAAAGAAACTCTCATTTTTTGGAGCTGATGAGGACGAGATTCTTACTTGGGTGTGTCCAAATGGAAAGAAGCTCAACATCCCACAAGACTGAAATCAATGACGGAAAGTTCTATTCACAAGGCAAATTGTCTTCTCTAACTTACTATGGAGCGTCCGATATTATTGGAGCTAAATAATTATCATGAAAATTACAAACATTGAAGTGGTTCACATTCCCCAAGTCTCATTTACTAGTATTTTTGACTCGCTCCTCCCTCGCTAGGGAGCCTTATGCATTCCATGATTTTTTCGTACCTTTCATCTTGATTCAGAAAGATCAAATTCAGAGCATATGTGCGCAAAGTTCAATTACGAACCCGAGTTCTCGATGCGACTGCTAGACATCTTTGGACGAAAGAGTGGTTTTTCATGAGAATCTCATGACCCCCATCCCTCGATCTGAAGGTACTCTTTTCTACTCGTTCCGCTCTTGCCTCCGTCCTATAAGGGAAGCTTCCTTCAGGATTAACCAATAAGGTATAAGGGAAGCTTCCTTCGGGACTAACCAATAGGAGTAATTGAATCTGCCAGTCTCAAAATTGACTAAAATGCCTTTGTTTTCAGGAAAATTACCTTAAAAAACCCGAAACCCTAACACCTCTCTCTCTCTCTCTCTCTCTCTCTCTCTGCTGTGTTCACCTTGCCTCTGCCTTGCCACCATCTCCACTTGTCACTGGTACCCTGACATCGCAGCAAGCTCGTCCACATACAGCTCGATCGATCTCTGGCCACATTCTGGCCAAAACAAGAAAGAAATCTCCAGCCACATAATTAGGTGCAGTGTTCTGTTTTTTTCTATGGGTTCAGGCAACACTTTCTCACCGGATCAGATCTATCAGAAGATAGATTTTTTGGCTTTCATGTGGCGTGTTCAAGAATCGAGAATCACCTCTTCACCTGTCTCCTTCCGACAGTACTTTTTATGAGGAGTGGTTTGTGGGTCAATCGCAAGAAACGGAAGCACAGTAATGACCACTTATAAAAAGAGTGGAGGCTGTGCATGTAACTGCAGTGTCAGTTCAAGGCCATTAAAAAGAGCGAATTGAAATGAGAAACAAGCGGTTCAGACGTCAGACCACGAAAGGTGTCTTTTGACCACTCTGTTCATGTCGTCTGTCGTGGCTTCACGGCTGGGGATAAGTCCAAGGCCGACCTTTTTCCGCCATTAAAAGGGGGAGGCCCACCATGTTCTTCCTCTTTGAGAAGAAAGGTCGGCAGTATTGAATGTTTAGAGGTATTTAAAAAAGACTTTTTCTTGTGGTATTGCCAGCGGTCGTTGGAGTATAATTGCTTTCACCTTACATATTTACCTTTTTTTCTTTCAATTGATAGGCTCTGCGTCTAAATACCACCTAATCACCGTAATGGAAGAGTTGCTTCAGCACCCTTATTAAGTACTAGATTTATTAAAATGGATTATGGACTCATTTCTTAATCTAATGGAGTGAGTTATTATATATGTTAATTATATTTAGTAAATAGATCATAAATAGGCTTAAACATGATATAGGTGTTTAATGGGTTTACAACTTATGTAAATGCATCCTACTTGAATGACTCTTTCTTCATTTTCTCTCCTCCTTACTCAATCTCGTGCACTCTCATTTCATACTTTCACTTTAGTTTGGGCATGAGTTTTCATAAATTAAGTTAAATATAGAAGTATTTCAGTAATATAGATCGGGTCGGGTATGAGCCATTAGATTTGCATTGCGTGGAAATGAAATAAAATGGGTTAAATAAGTCTATTTGGATCGGACTATTTTCGACTTCACTCAAACCGACCTGACTCACCCGTTTAACGGGTCTAGTAAGTACTTTATTAAGTCTGCTATTTGATCAAAATATATTTGGTCAGATTTTGATCGATGATTTAAATATTATCACAAGCATCTCTAGTTCTAGTATTAGTGATGGAGCATGACATGTCTAGGTTGAATAAAACTGTCACAATAGATTATCAATGGATGATTCTACAAAGAGGTACGTTGAATCGGTAACATGACGGGAAGTTTGTGAATTTAAGAATGAGAAAATTCTGACACTTTTTTTAACTCTTTCTATCTAGTATTTTCCAAGCAATCTCCCTATATCATACTACAGATATGAACTAAGAATTCTGCCTTTATTTTGTTGAAAAGAAGAATATTCATCTAAAATAGGATACGATTTAACGAATAATTTATAACTGATACATATTTTGGTTGTACATAATGAATAACAATTTCCGCCCTTGCAATGCACGGATGTAATGAACAGCTCACTAACAGGTAACAGCTCCCAATGTGCACATTAATCTATTGAGCAGTTGGAGACTACTATATTTGGAGGTTCCCATCTAATTGGGGACTAAAGGCTCACCACATTTCCTTTGGAATGCTCTACTTTTTATGTGTAAATATATATTTTTTTAGCTTACTTTATTTTATTCAGGTGACGATAGCCTCATAAAATATAAAAATAAACAAAGATGGTAAACGCCATTTATGGTCCAACATCAAACTGGCGTTTGATCTTTGCTTTGCCTTGTCACAAAACCGTACTTTTTGGGGGCTGATAAGGACAAGATTCTTGCATGAATATATGTACAAAGCACAGAGGGACACAATTGCAAGACAATGTAGATGGTAGGAAATCAGTTGACTTGGAAGGATTAACGCAAAAAAAGATTTTTTTTTGGGTGTTCGGACCTTTCAACATGACAAATTTGTAGGAAGTGTAAATGAAACAACGATATTAGAGTGCCACCTTGTTTAGATTTGATGTGGTTTTTTTAATATAATAAAACTTATCGTAAAAGGAGAGATGAGAAATCTATGGAATAGGTAAAATTATATTGAGTTCAAATTTTGAAGGCAAGAGATTTATTGGCTACTTGCCAATGAACTTGCTTATCGTGATTGCGACTCTATTCATTTAGAGTTATGTGTGCTTTATGGTATTTGAAATCTATCAATGGATTTTTCATGGAATTTGTTTTTTGTTATAAAAGTTTGAGGTTGAAAGTGGTTATTAGGTTTGTTTCATTCACTACAAAAAAACATGTTTTTTCCGACAAAATTTCCAACGAAAAATTTAGAAAAATTCGTTGGAAAACGAATTTCCAACGAATTTTCCAACGAAAAAAAATTCGTTGGTAATAAGTCGTCGCAAATTTTTCCAACGAAAAATTTCAATTTTCGTTGGAAATTTGCGACGAATTTTTTTCGTTGGAAAATTCGTTGGAAAACTTGTGGCTAAATTCGTTGGAAACAAATTTTCTTTCCGAAGAATTTTTTTTTCGTTGGAAACTGCAAATTTTTTTTTTGGTGGAAAAATCGTGGAAATTTTTTTTCCATCGAAATTTTTTTTTTGTTGGTTAAAAAATCGCCCTCGCCGCTAGCGAAGGCCAGCCTCGTCGCCGGCGAGGGCCAAGCTCGCCCAGATCTGGGTGAGCTCGAGCTCGTCGCCGGCGAGGGCTCGAGCTCGCCCAGAACGCTCGCCATGGCCGGCAAGCTCAAGCTCGCCCAGATCTGGGCGACCTCGAGCTCACCGGCGGCGGCGGCAAGGTGAAAAGAAGACGGGGTGGCTGGGCAATGGCCTCGGCGAAAGATCGACCCCAAGACCGCGAAAGCATCGTTCACCCGCCTCTCATTGCAGAAGCAGTTCAACAAGATATTCAACACAAAGCAATTAGACAACAGCCCCCAAAGTACCAGCTTCCTGTGAAGAGAAATCACTACAGAGTAATGCTTCTTCTTCGCTAAGGCGCCCAATAACACGCGAAACAACCAAGTGGGAGGAGCGGGTCGGACAGAGATCATGCGATCGAAGTGGCAAAGTGCCTTGTCCACGGCGAAGTCCCCCATCGTACACCTTTTCTCTACGAAAGCGATGAGTCGAGCTCGGGCCCATGCGCCGGCGGAAAGCGCCGGTTTTGGGGGCGGCGGCGGTGAGGCCCCGGCGGCGAGCTCTCGAGGAAGTTTGAGAATTTGGGAAGAACTTCTAAGTGGGTGTGCGAAGAGAGGGGAAAGTTTAGATTTTGCAGCTGATGAAGAGAAGCAAAAATGCCGTAAAATACCGTGTTTTTTTGAATTCGTTGGAAAATTCGTTGGAAATTTCCAACGAAAAAAAATTCGTTGGAAATTTCCAACGAAAAAAAATTCGTTGGAAATTTCCAACGAAAATTGTACACACTAAAATATTTGCCGGAAAACTTAAATTCGTTGGAAAATTCGTTGGAAATTTCCAACGAATTTTCCAACGAAAATTGTACACACTAAAATATTTGCCCGGAAAATTGAAATTCGTTGGAAAATTTGTTGAAAATTTCTAACGAATTTTTCAATGAATATAAAAAATGCCGAACAATACCGGGTTTTTTTGAATTAGTTGGAAAATTCGTTGGAAATTTCCAACGAATTTTTTTCGTTGGAAATTTCCAACGAATTTTCCAACGAAAATTGTACAACCTAAAATAATTGCCCGGAAAATTGAAATTCGTTGGAAAATTCGTTGGAAATTTCCAACAAAAAAAATTCGTTGGAAATTTCCAACGAATTTTCCAACGAAAATTGTACACACTAAAATAATTGCCCGGAAAATTGAAATTCGTTGGAAAATTCGTTGAAAATTTCCAACGAATTTTCCAATGAATATAAAAAATGCCGAACAATACCGGGTTTTTTTGAATTAGTTGGAAAATTTGTTGAAGATTTCTAACGAATTTTTTTTCGTTGGAAATTTCCAACGAATTTTCCAACGAAAATTGTACACACTAAAATAATTGCTCGGAAAATTGAAATTCGTTGGAAAATTCGTTGGAAATTTCCAACGAATTTTCCAACGAATATAAAAAATGCCGTAAAATACCGGGTTTTTTTGAATTCGTCGGAAATATCCAACGAATTTTCCAACGAAAAATTGTTTGTTGGAAATTTCCAACGAATTTTACTTTTCGTTGGAAAATTTGTCACAAATTTGCGACGAAAATTTTTTCGTTGCAAATTTTCGTCGCAAAAATCTAGTTTTTTTGTAGTGATTAATAGCATACATTAATAAACTAGTGATCTTGCAAGGACAAAGGTAGATGGGATTGGGTCCTAAGTAAGGCTAAATTTGGGGTTCAAGTTCTCTCATCACAATAAAACGAAAAAGATTTATAAGTATTCGAATAAGACCGCGCCGATCGAACTTTATAGTGGAACGACCTATGAACCATTAGAAAATCATAAAAGCTAGATGCAACCATTTTGGGAAGTTAAACTTGTTAACAAGACACGGACAATCATCTGGATCATCACGTTTAGCTTTTTCTCTAGTATCACATTGTTCATATAATGTGGACATACAAGGTATGTGTTCTTGATGTTTACGTATTAACAATTGCTTCTACACCAATAATGAATCGTACCCTGTGAATTGTCTTGAATCTCGAAAGTAATTGCCTTTTCCTTTCGGTGTTTCCATCGCATGATGTTTTTATCGACCTTTCCCACACCATGTTATGCCTCTATCTCTCTCTCGTCTAGTCGGAAGCTAGATCATTCACGATACAATTAGAGGATTCGCAAGGAAAAACTTCTGTGTTGCTTGACTCCAACGCAGATCGCATCCAGTATAAGTCGAATATCAATCTTGCGTTTCTATTAAAGGGTAATCTCCTATTAATTTTTAAGACCCTCTCTCCCTCTCTCTAATACCTTTATGGAGGCCCATTAGAGAAACGGCCAAAAAGTGTTCAATGGCAAGATCGTGTCGTCCACATGTAACGATTCTCAGATCATGTTGCGGATCCAGCTTCACAGCTTCAGTCACCATCATGGACCAGCAGGTGAGTCGCCCTTTGGTCATGTTCACCGTATCACAATTCAAGGGCTTTTCTTTGTGATTGGTTCGGGCAGATACTCTCTTTTATACATACAGAAAAAAAGACATAAATAGTCCTTGGACTTCGACTTAGTGCGTGATTGATGAACTTTTAATTTGTTCAATGTCGTCCACATATAACAATTCTCAATTCATGTAGCAGATCTAGCTTCATAGCTTCAGTCACCATCATGGACCAGTAGGTGAGTCGCCCTGGTCCATGATCATTTTATCACAATTTAAGGGCTTTTCTTTGTGATTGGTTCAGGCATATACTCTCCTTTATACATATAGGAAAAATGACATAAATGGTCCCTGAACTTCGACTCAATGCGCAATGTGATTGATGAATTTTTAATTTGTTTAATGTGATCCTTGAATTTTTGTTACATGTTCAATTTAGTCTCTGAACTATACTAAATTGTTTAGTGGTGTCCTTCTAGTTCAAGGACTAAACTGAACTTATAAAAATAGTTTAAGGACTGCTTGAACAAATTAAAAGTTTTGGGACCACATTGCATATTGAAGTAAAATTTAGGGATTACATCGAATAAATTTAAAGTTCAAAAACTATATATCACATTAGGTCAAAATTCGGGGACCATTTATGTTATTATTCCTACATATAGTTCATCTCCTATCATATAACATACATTTTCTTGACGAGCTTTGTTTTAATTCATTGATGTGAAATAATGAGTTGTCTACGTTCACTGCGATGGCGAAGTTAAGAAGAATCCCTTGAACTAGTGAAACTACTTATTCCCATTTGCACAAAATCGCATCTCAACTGCGCAGTTCATAAGAACAAATGTGGATGCACGATTCTCTTGGTCCAAAGATACTTTTTTACTCAAATCAAATTCCTTTTTTGATTGAAAACTGTTAACAAAGGAGAAAATTATAAAATAAGTCCTAAATCTATTGCACTTTTGTCAATTCAGTCATAAATCTTTTAATTTTGCCAATTGAGTCATAAGCCTTTTTATCTTTTGCCAATTAAGTCAATACGGCTAATTTTGATTGAAAATCGCTGACGTGGACACCGGTAGTGTTGCATAGAATGACTGACGTTGACGTGAACATTTTAAAATGAATTTATATATATTTTTTCCTTTTTTTCCCTTTCTTTTTGCCAATGGCTAAGGAATGGTCACCGGCCACGGGTGGTGGTCGGCAAGGCCGACCCTCATCTAGGCTACGGTGACCTGGGCGAGGGTCGGCCTTGCTAGCCATCGGCAAAATAAATAGGGAAAAAAAAAGAAAGAAAAAAATTATTAAAAAATTATTTAAAAATGTCCATGTCAGCGTCGCCCATCCTATGTGACACTACCGATGTCAATGTCAGCAATTTCCAATCAAAATTGGCTGAATGGAATCAATTGGCAAAAGATAAAAATGTTTATGACTCAATTGGTAAAATTGAAATGTTTATAACTGAATTAACATAAGTGTAATAAATTTAGGACTTTTTAGATAATTTTTCCATTAACAAAGTTAAAGAAGTAAATCTCAAGTAATTAGGCTCGAGAATTGGTAGGTTGATCGAGATTCGTTTTCATACATTTAAACAAATCCGATAGGCCGTGCTCGATTCTTAATGGGGTAACTTTTGAAGATCATGTCCACTAGGGAAGTTACCCCTCGAGGGAAATCCTTAGTATCAACATCTATTATTAAACGCGTGATAAAATTGAGGAAGTGAATTTACTCCGGTAGAGAAAACATACTCTTAACTACGCACCACATAATTGTTATACCAAATAAGAAGCCTAAAACAAGAACCTCACATCAGAAAAGCGCCATTGCGCATTTCGCTCATCATGTAGCTCTACCACTTTGCGTGATCAATGACCATCACTCATGTCTCTCTCTCTCTCTCTCTCTCTCGTCATCTCAATAGTATCTTTCCTAATTAAATCGATGATGTCCATTCATGCACAAACCGAACATCGAGAAAATCCAAGAAAGCTCTTCCCAACAGATTTTCTCGTCAAACAAAGCTTGGTCGCGCGCGAGAAAGAGACGGCCATAAATGTGCAGATACGGTGGCCCAAAAATTGGTGCAATGAATCTGTATGTCTGTTGTCTTTTCAAGCGAGCCAGTGGCCGTTACTTTAATGAAGAGCCAGCCCTATGGTAGCATGTGCATTTTGACCGGTGGGGAAGGGCAAAGAGTCTAGTTGCCACAATTAAAGCCAAAAGGTGCACGAGATACGCAAAAGATCGAGAAGACAAGACATGGACAAGTTCCAAAATCCAATCTCGAGGCAATATGACTTTGCTTGAGGGAAATTTAAGTAGGGTTCCTGGTTGAGTTTAAAGTCGATGAGAACATAGCGGACTTATTAATGCTCTCTCTCTCTCCTTATTTATATTTAGGCTTCATTTGATTCAGCTTTGAAAATAGGCTTTTGATCTTGAAAGCCTCTTTTCAAAATGTTAAACCGTTTGGTTCAACTTTCGGCCTAATATTGGCCAAATGCTAGCAATTGAAATGCCGAAAGCTCAAAACTAGTTCGAACCATAAATGCTAAACCCAAATTTTTTATCTCCAAACTACTTATACCTTTTTTGGCTTATTCCGATTTTGCCCCTCTTGGTATTGTTCATCTTCTTTGTTAGATGGCCGGTGAGGGTGGTCGACACTGGATTGGACCGGCAAGGTCGCACGACCCAGGTGACAATCGCTTGAGGTTGCGCGACCACCCAGGCACTACTGGCTTGGGTCCTGCGAGGCCATCTACAGCCTAGGTCGTGCGACCACAGGCGGCTGTTGCTTATGTCGCTCGAGTCAGGTGGCCGTCGCCTAGGTTGCCCGACCTTGGGTGACGATCGCCGGCTCCAGATCTAGCTCGTCGGCGGCCGTAGGCCTTTGATGGCTCCAACGAAGGGTAGGGTAGGTTTTTTTTAATAAAAAAGATAATTCTCAAATCCTTTTTGCAAAAAAAAATTTATCAAACAGTACTTGAGACAAAATAACTTTACAATGATTTTTTACCAAATGTCACTTGCATTTCCCCAAGGAATTTTAATCTAAAGGTATTTGCATTTTCTCAAGTAGTATTTGAAAAGTTGAACCCAACGGGCCCTTAGCTTATTTGGAAAATATTAACGGGTGCCCTTAAAACATTAAGGGAGTTCGCAAATTGATTCGGTTCAGTTTGTAAGAACCATTTTTTGTCGGATCACGGTCCCTTTGAACCGCTACTGCTAGCTAGATGATCATACGGTAAGAGGCCCCGCAGGAGGTCCGGAAGAGTTGCCTGGCTGCGGCCTAGGCTCACGATCGTACTTTTCGAGGCGCAATTTAACATGGTGTCTTTAAAAGCTCAGCTAACTGATTAGATTTGCCCCTAATATTTACCCCACGTCATTTTGAAGACTAGGAGAAAACAAATCTCTTGTTTGAAAGGCTACTTGAACTGTACGCACATCGGAGGGTCTATCTGAAGACCAAATCACGATACACCTCGCCTGGAAGGTCTACCGCTTGAGGTCCCGACTCGATGTGAGCAAACCCGAGCCATAATAAAAAAGTTTTTCATGATCCGATACAAGAACCCAACTTTTTGATCTTTGCTTTTGTGACAAAACTCTACTTTCTTGGGGGGCTAAGGAGGACAAGATTCTTGCATGCGTATTTATAAGTACCATGAAACAAGTGTTTTTTTTTTTTTTGGATAACCCGGGAACCTCCCTTTCGCCCGATAGGCTAGTCAGTACTAAACCCGGGGGAAGGCTAGCCCAGCAACCCACCGCCAGGACCCCCCACTTCAATCGCTGACGACGCAGAGTTTCGAACCGCTCACCTCCTGCGATGGCGGGAGGGCCCAAACCAACTGCGCCACCTACGGGTGGGTACCATGAAACAAGTGTTTCCACTAGATCAAATGAATAATGGCCAAAATTTAGATGGTGAATTCTCTTTTGGTGATGATGCTAGTCTTTAAGATTAACACCAAAATTTTTGACATAGGACAGGAAAATCCCCATTCAGATATCACTTGTTTAAGTTGAGAAACAACTCTCTTCTGGGGATGATAATTTGTCCTAGAGAGTCGCATAGTCGTGATCCTAATCCATGTTAATTAGCATAGGCGATAAAACATCATGTTTTTACGCCTCCAAGGTCAAAACAATCACAAGTTATTCCAAATATGTATACATTCATGTCGAATATATGTATGTATTTAAATATAGCATCTCGTGTCATATGTAGGGTATATCTAGTGCAATTTGAAATTGTGAGCCATATCATTTTCATTATAGGAATGTACATACATCCAACCCAGCTTTGCCGTCCCTAAACCCAATTACACTCCTAATGGAAGATCAAGTTCTTGTTTCGAGAAATTAATGCCTAAGTATACAAGAACAAAAGATAACAAAAAGCTTGTTTATAGCTAAATTGGTTCCAATTATCGTGGCCTATGTCGGAAGACCCACCTCTACTCGCATGAAAATATCTACATCAACAACCGACCAAATAAAAATCTTGATATTTTTCAAAGAAGTTGACAATGTGATGAACACCGCCATATCATGGAATGATGGTGCACTAAAATGGCAAAGTGGGAATCGCATAGAAATAGTATATAATGTCTGTCCCATGATGTATGTGGATACTACCAAATTTGGGAGGCGACCCTTCTAATATAATGTGGACTAGACTTCCCACTTTTTCAGCTTTTTTTTCATTGCAAAGAGCTTTTGATGGTTCAAGACAATAATGGTATGGACCTTTGATTTGTGACAAGAAACTCTCATTTGTTTGGGGCCGATGAGGGCAAGATTCTTGCTTGAATGTGTACAAACTGAAAGAAGCTCAATCCTCCACAAGACCAAATCAATGATAGAAAGTTCTACTCACAAGGAGTTTTTGTCTTCTCTAACTCACTATGGAGCCTCCGATGCTCTTGGTGCTCAAAGTACACTGAAGCCGGTTCATGAAAAACTAAGATGTGAATCCCATCTAGCTAGTTAAAGGTAATTAAACCTTCCCCTGTCTCCAAATTGACTAAAATACCTTAGGGTTTAGGAAAATCACCTCAAAGAACAAAGAACCTAAAAACCTAACCTATCTCTCCCGCGCCACCAACCCCCCCTCTCTCCGGCCACCATCTCCATCTGTCATTCGTCCCTGACATCGTTGCAAGCTCGTCCACATGTCACTTGATCAATCTCTAGCCACCTTCTGGCCTCCCAAAAAAAACAAGAAAAAACACTCTAGCCACGTGAATGTGTGCATTATTTTTTCGTTTCTTTCTCACTAGATCAGGTTGATCAGAGAAGATGGGATTTTTGTGGGTGTTCAAGAACCAGGAATCATCTTTCGCGCGAGCTCTCTCGATGCGACGATATTTATATGAGTATTGGTTTGTGGATCAATCGCAGGAGATGGAAAGTATAATAATGACCACTTAAAAAAAGAGTGGAGGCTGCATCTACTCTCTATTCAGTTCAACGCCCTCATATATGAAACAGAATCGGGCAGATGAAATGAGAAGACAAGAACATTCAGACGTCAGACCTACAACGAGGCTTCTGTCCTCTCTGTTCACGTCGGCTGTCATGACTTCACGGCTGGACATATGTCCAACGCCTACCTTTTTCCGCCATTAAAGTTGGGAGGCCATTAAAGTTGGGAGGCCCGCCATGTTCTTCCTTTTCGAGAAGAAAGGTCGGTAGCATTGAATGTGTATAGATATGTGAATTGGACTTTTCTTTCTCTGCTTTACCTGAAATTAGGATACATTTTAGCAAATAATTTATAACTAAACACACATTCTACTTTTCCGACACCACACAACCCCCCCCCCCCCCCCAAATAAAAATCTTGATATTTTTCAAAGAAGTTGACAATGTGATGAACACCGCCATATCATGGAATGATGGTGCACTAAAATGGCAAAGTGGGAATCGCATAGAAATAGTATATAATGTCTGTCCCATGATGTATGTGGATACTACCAAATTTGGGAGGCGACCCTTCTAATATAATGTGGACTAGACTTCCCACTTTTTCAGCTTTTTTTTCATTGCAAAGAGCTTTTGATGGTTCAAGACAATAATGGTATGGACCTTTGATTTGTGACAAGAAACTCTCATTTGTTTGGGGCCGATGAGGGCAAGATTCTTGCTTGAATGTGTACAAACTTAAAGAAGCTCAATCCTCCACAAGACCAAATCAATGATAGAAAGTTCTACTCACAAGGAGTTTTTGTCTTCTCTAACTCACTATGGAGCCTCCGATGATCTTGGTGCTCAAAGTACACTGAAGCCGGTTCATGAAAAACTAAGATGTGAATCCCATCTAGCTAGTTAAAGGTAATTAAACCTTCCCCTGTCTCCAAATTGACTAAAATACCTTAGGGTTTAGGAAAATCACCTCAAAGAACAAAGAACCTAAAAACCTAACCTATCTCTCCCGCGCCACCAACCCCCCCTCTCTCCGGCCACCATCTCCATCTGTCATTCGTCCCTGACATCGTTGCAAGCTCGTCCACATGTCACTTGATCAATCTCTAGCCACCTTCTGGCCTCCCAAAAAAAACAAGAAAAAACACTCTAGCCACGTGAATGTGTGCATTATTTTTTCGTTTCTTTCTCACTAGATCAGGTTGATCAGAGAAGATGGGATTTTTGTGGGTGTTCAAGAACCAGGAATCATCTTTCGCGCGAGCTCTCTCGATGCGACGATATTTATATGAGTATTGGTTTGTGGGTCAATCGCAGGAGATGGAAAGTATAATAATGACCACTTAAAAAAAGAGTGGAGGCTGCATCTACCCTCTATTCAGTTCAACGCCCTCATATATGAAACAGAATCGGGCAGATGAAATGAGAAGACAAGAACATTCAGACGTCAGACCTACAACGAGGCTTCTGTCCTCTCTGTTCACGTCGGCTGTCATGACTTCACGGCTGGACATATGTCCAACGCCTACCTTTTTCCGCCATTAAAGTTGGGAGGCCCGCCATGTTCTTCCTTTTCGAGAAGAAAGGTCGGTAGCATTGAATGTGTATAGATATGTGAATTGGACTTTTCTTTCTCTGCTTTACCTGAAATTAGGATACATTTTAGCAAATAATTTATAACTAAACACACATTCTACTTTTCCGACACCACACAAACCCCCCCCCCCCCCCCCAAACACACACACACACACCACATATTCCACTTTAACATAATGAAAAGAAAAAAAAGGCATCCAAAGCTATAAACTTTACCCTCTGTTATATATTTACTTCGAATTTTTTTTATGACATCAAAAACTCCAAATTTTACTTTTTGTAACATATTTACTCCAATATATTTAGTCCATGGGCATTTTCATCTTTTTTTTTTCCCGCGAGAAGGGTCCTCGCCGAACGCCGGTGAGGGCCTCCTCACTGGAAAGAAAAAAAAAGAAAAAGCAAAAAAGATGAAAATGTCCATAAACTAAATACATTGGGATAAATGTGTGACAAAAAACAAAGTTTAGAATTTTTGGTGTCACAAAAAAAATTGAAAATAAATGTGTCATAAGAGGTAAAATTTGAGATTTTTAGTGACTTTTTTCCTAATGAAAATCTGCCTGTACAATGCTTGACCCTGCTACTAGTTTCATTTATGTCTATGTGTTATTCTCTCAAAAGAATAACATGAGGATATTAATTTACCTTGTAAGTTGAGAGGACCCCAATCCTCGTGTTGGTAATTTATGCGGACCGCACCTCATCACCTACGGGCCATCATCAAGGCCCTGACAAGCGGTGGAGAAATATAGGAAAAAAAGAAACAAGAATAAGAAAAGAAAAGAAAAGAAAAGAGAAAAATTCAAAAAATCAAAAAAATTGCAAAAAGCATTCATGTCAATGTCGGTCGAGTCACGGAGGGTGGCTGGTGTCCACGTTAATAATTTCCAATCAAAATTTGTTGCATAAATTACATTTGAAAAATCGTCAAAAGATTTACTCGATCAAAAGTTAATGACTGAATTAACCTTTGTATAATAGATTTTAAACTTTTTGAACAATTATCGTTGATGTTTATGTATTAACAACTACTTCTACGATAGTAATAAACTGTACCCAATGTTATGTCTCTATCTCCCTTTGCAATTGGTGGATTCATAAGGAATAACTTCTCTTTACTTGTCTCCAACGACGTTCACATCCGGTATGAAATTGAATATCAATCTCACGCTTCTATTAAGCCCTAATCTCTCTCTCTCTCTCTCTCTCTCTCTCTCTCTCTCTCTCTCTCGTTTGAAGAAGAGTTATAATGTCTCCCACCCAAAAAAAAGCAACTTGCGTAGGACCACTAGAGAAACTTCCAAAAAGTGTTCAATTGCAAGATCTTGTCGTCGACATTGAACGATTCTCAGTTCAGATATCAAATTGAGCATCGCTTGCTTTAGTCACCATCATGAACCGGCAACTAAATCCCCCTTTGCTCATTATGTTCATGGTAGCAATTCAAGGGCTTTTCTTTGTCATTGGTTTGCTCGGATACTTCCCCTTACTGATATCATTCATCTTTTATCGTAACATGTACAATTTTTTCGACGAGCTTAGTTTGATTCATTGATGTGAAATAATGAGTTGTCTAGGTCAATTGTGATGGCGAAGTAGAAAAGAATCCCTTGGTCTAGTGAAACAACTCATTTTGGCACACTACCGTAGGAAAAACGTTAGAAAAGTCATAAATTTGTTGTATTTATGCCAATTTAGTTCTAAACTTTTTAATTGCGCCAATTTAGTCGTACACCTTTTGACTTAATGCCAATTCAATCATTCCAATTAATTTTAGCTGGATATTGCCGACATAGACAATTCTTAATAACATTTTAATATTTTTTTTTGATTTTTTAAGATATTTTTTGATTTTTTCTTTTCTTTTTTCCTTTCTTCTTCCTTATGTCAGTGATTGGCCACCGGCCACAGGCGCTGGTTGGCCATTGGCTATGGCCGAGTGGGTTGGCCTTGCCTGGAGAGGGTCACCGTCGCTTGCCACAGGTGATGTCGAGGCCCAACTAGGTGAGGGCCAGCCTTGGCGAGGATCAGCCTTGCTTAGGCTAGATCTAGTGAGGCCAAAGCATAGATTTAACTTTGTGAGGGACAAGATTAAACATCTAGAAATAGTTCCAGGATAGTGTTGAAAAAATTAAAAGCCTAATATTGAGCAAAAGTTTAAGTAGTATTAGTGTCATTTTTCTTGTAAAGAACATGAAAAAACCAAGCAAACAAGTGGCCTGAGATATTTAAACATCTCTTTTTCCATTAATTACCCGAAACGAAATTAACCCTAACTTATTCAGCTCTAGCGAAATTTCAATGAGCATGCATATTCATACAAAGAAGATCTTGTCATTCCAATAGTTACTTTCCTGATTAAGTCAGTGATCTCGATTCATGCACAAACCGTACACCGAGACAAAATCCAAGAAAGCTCTTCCCCACACATTTTCTCGTCAACCAAAAGCTTCCTCGCGCGCAAGGAAGAGACGGCCATAAGTGTGCAAATACAGTGGCACAAAAATGGGTTTAAAATGTCTGTTGCCTTGTTAAGCGAACCAGTGGCCTTTCGTTCAATGATGAGCAAGCCCTATGGTGGCAGTTGACCGGTGGGGAAGGACAAAGAATTTGGTTTCTGACATTTAAAGCCAAGAAGATGGATGAGATACGCAATAGATGGAGAAGGCATGAACAGTTCCGACATCCAATGTGACTTTGCTGGAGGGAAATTTAAGGTACCGCACACTAGCATGTGTTCTTATTAAAGGACGGTTCCTGGTCGGGTTCCTGGTTGATGAGAACAAAGGGAACTTATAAATGCTCATTCTCTCTCTCTCTCTCTCTCTCTCGGGAGTTCACAAATTGATTTGGTTCATATTGACGAACCATTTTTGTCGGACCTTGGTTCCTTCGACCCACCGCAACTAGCCAGATAATTATCCAGTAAGAATCCCGGCAGGAGGTCCCAAAGAGTCGCCTTTGTGGCAGCCCAGACCGACGATCATACTTTTCGAGTAGCAATTCGACATCGAGTCTCTAGAAACTCGGCTAGCTCGCTAGATTTGCCCCTAATTCTCACCCCACTCTATTATGAAGACTTGTTAAAAAAAAAGACAAATTTCTCGTTTGATGGGTTACTTAAAAGAGTGTTGTTAGTCCTATGTAATTGGGGCCAAAGGAGCGTTCATAGAGAAGGTTTCCTGGGGCATGTTTGATGTAGGAGAAGAGCACACGGTTTGGCATGACCTAATCCTGTTAGCCTTGAATAAACCTCTAGGCTAAATGAGGCAAATTTCCTAGTAAAATTCTTCGAAAATGTTGCAACTTGCACAGCAACACTATTGAGATGGAAGGCGAGCAAGGTCATTGGGTCGGATCTAATTTGTTGGTCGAGCAGTTTTGTAACTAACCCACTGTTTATTTCGCAAAAAATTAATAATTTAAAAAATAATCGTTTGTATCGCTTGAAATAATTAGCCTATAACAAATGTTGTCATTATTGACAACAATTTATGTCTAAACAATTTCATGAAGGATGAAACTATTTTTGCTAATTCAGTTTTGTGAGTATTTCAAGCGATTATTATTTGAAAAATATTTTCAAATCATTCGTTTTTCATGAAGTAAATACACTCTGAATGCCCTTTGCCTAAGTCCGTTCAAACAGATCTTCAGGCCCATTTTGCCCCCTGAGCTAAGATGATCGCGATCGGGTCTAAATTGGGTTTGGTGTCCCACTAAAGCAATTAACAACTCTTCCGAGCGATATTACATACTGCTAGATGAGCACCTAGCTATTTCCTTAAATTTCGAGACATGGGATTAAACCTTCAAAAACACACAAAAGAAAGAAAAAGAAAATTTTGGCAGATGAAACGAGACACCATAATCATATTGGGAAAAATATGGTTTTCGTCCCCATACTTTAGGTGAGTTTTCAATTTGGTCTTACCACATTTCTTTCATTTTAATGCCTGTCTTGGTACCAGGTTAGGCAGAGAATGACGGAGGGGCCATCGGTTGCCACAAAACACTAGGGTGGATGATATAATGAAAAAGGTGCATATACTGGAATTCCTTATGTTCAGAGACTCTTACACAATATGCCCAAAGGGAAATGAAAAGAAGACAGAGGATAGAGCTAAAAACATGTGCAGATACTTTCCAGGTTCATATCTCTCTCAGTTCATCTATTCGAGCCACCAAGCCCTCTCCGGCGTGCTACCTTCACTCAAAAACCATCTGGCGGGCAGAGAGAACAATGTCGGTTACTATTCTTGGGAAAGTTCTAGTGTCTGCCAATTCTTTTCGCCGCTACTTTGATCAATGGTAGTTGAATGAACATGTCATGACCGTGCAGGAACACCGTCCATCCGCTCCATCCTCAGCGACTGATTGTACGGAGCAATCTGCACCATAAAGAGGAATCGAATAGAGTAAAAATGGTACTGGCCGATTGACCTGCCCTTGCCCTTCTTAACAGATTCAAATCACCGACCAACCACGACAAAAATGAGCGACTTTATCTATGCGGATATTGCATAGTAGAAACGCTTGGTTGCCTCGTTAAATCTGTCCTGGGCAAACTGTGGACACAGCATAGTCTCCCATGGGCAAATTTCTTCTAGTTCAATGTCTTCTGGAACACCAGATTACTGCATTTTTTGCTCCCCTGTCCACTCATCCTCATGTGCATATATAAATGGCAAAGACAGAATCTCTTCGTTTGTCGAAGTGGCACAATCAAACACCAGAATGGGACACGTAGAAACTCCAAAACGATTTTTCCAACTAAATTTAACTGCTAAAGGAAAAGTCCCTTATCACCACCTGAGACATTACAAGAGGGGACAACTTCCATAATACACTGAATCCCTATGCTGCTAGACGTTTATCAACGTGACAAAGAAAGAATGACCTTTCCTCAGGATAATCTTAATTTTAGTCTGCATATGCAATTGACAGAACTTCAGAGGATGAAAGTTCTGCACAATGAATAATGCCATTGCAAAGAAAAAGATTTTGTCCCTCCTTTTGGAAACGATGCTTCTTAGGAGTACCATTCAACATCAATCAAAAATAAAATAAGAAGAGTACATTGGACTGAGTATCCAACTATATGTTACTGAATCATATGCAAAGTTCAAGTAAAAGAGGAGGCATGCCATCTGATCCCAATCCCATTATGAAAAGAAAGCCAGAAAGCAATGACACTCTCCCAATTGACCCTCCAATAACAGAACTAATCAATTTGGAATTCCACCAAAGAGGGAAAGGAAAGTCAACGGAGCATGGTCATTCTAACGTCCAACAAGATCAAAGGACAAAGAGAATTTCCAGAAGACACGTTTTCAACTATTTAGAGCCAATTGCATAGTGGAATGTTCATCTGATTCTTTTCTGTTGTTATCCCTGGACAAACAGTCCTCAAATGGAGAACGAGGGCCGAGAAGGGCATGGAATAACCATTTCAACAACGAGACAAAAATAAATGTAACTAACGATTGTAACTGGACAGGGGTGTGGTACAAGTCAGAAACAAGAGAAAACAACTCATGTTATTGCAAAACATAACCTAATTACACAAGGAATAAAAGTATGGAGAACCAGGCAAAGTCCCAATTTCTAGACCATGCTCCTAAAATGCTCCAGTTATTTTTCTATGAAATATACAAAAGATAATCAGTGTGAACGAAAGGTATCTGGGGAAGCTAGTCAAATGAATCTTAAAAGGATATGCAAATTTTAATGGTCAACAGAACAACTCAACATCCATGTATGTCTTGGTAGGATCTACACACCCAAGAAAGGCCAGGTACAAAACACACCCATAACGCATTATTATGAGGGGACCTGGCTGGTAAAACAAGAAGAACCAGGACCCAAACCTGCAAGCCAAAGACAATCCGGACAGTAAGAACCGGTCTAGCTCTTGTAGACAGTAAAGTAATTCTTAAATTATTTGGGTAGGCAGGCATTTCTTTATTTTGGAGAACCCATCATGGAAGCAATGGATGAAGGCACCCCCAGTATCAATGTAGCTTACAAAGAACAGCTTGTGCTACAAAAGATGCTTTCAATTAAAAGAATGACTCACCATAAGATTTCAATTACCAAAAGAAGGCACTCACACCGCTTTCTTAAATTTTGATATTTAGCTTCTATTGCGGTGGCAACGGCGAAACATCTTCTACTTTTTCTTTTACGGGGTGGAAAGGGCATTGTTTGAACTCTCTTTGGGCTATCATCGAATCACCATCGCTCTCCTTTAAATTAGAGACCATCCTCCATTCTTTGTCAAACTAGTACCCAATCACTACTATCTGATGAGAGATGTAACTGACATCAAGGATCAGTGTGATGTCCTGGCATTGTTGAGATCCCACCTAAGAAGTGCACTTGCATATTCCTAGCTTAAGAAAGATTACATTTGCACATTGTAGACAGTCTCATGCCTGTGATTCCTTATGAATTTCACACAGCACAAAGGTGAGTGCATCGGTGAGCAATTTCAGAGAAAAACAGAGACTGTCATATCAAGTGTCAACAAAACAAACTCCTCTTATAACCCGTTTTTATTACCATCAGCTTTTGCCAATTTGAGGACATTATTTCTCTTCCTGCTCTTTCCTCTTCCTCCAGCCTCTGGATTTGCCATGAGGTTGAAGAGCACTCATGTTTGAGCACATCAAAAGGACAAGGATAATTGGAGGATTTGATGATTGAATTCGAAATGTGAGAACTGGCGAATTGCTGCTTAACATTCGGAAAGACGGATTCACAATGAACAGCTTAAGATAACAATGTTTGTAAGACCGCATGTCAGCCGCCATGACCTACCAAAGATTATCTGTACATTCGACAGCTCCCTCCAAGCAACAAAAGAGAGCTCATTTGTCAATTTTCAGCTACAGAACTTGTTCATAAATCAGTTGTAGAACCTATGAAGTATTCTCGACTGTGATGATTATAAAACCTCAGTTCCCTTCAAGAATCTTTGCCATACATGTTTCCCCAGAGTTGCTATCTTGTTTGCAAATTTTATCAACCAAAGCATAGCACGTGCCTTCTTCCAAAATATAACCCATCCTGAACATATTGTCCAACACAAGTACACAATCATCTAACCTATCATCTTGTAAGAGGCTCTGAATAAGCACATCGAAAGTCGTCTTACGAGGTTGAATATTTCTGTTTAGCATGTCAACCAAGCACTCCATCGCCTCAGTGACAAATCCCCTTTTGCACAATCCATTCACAATTTGATCCCAAGTACCAGCCAATAATTCTACACCCTTGTTCTGTATATCACTCAATAACAACTTCACTTCTTGCAATTCTCCCAGCTCAATGAGCTTTTCAAGAAGAGCGGCATATGAGGAACTTGATGGAACTACACCCTGCAGTGATAGCTCGTCCAAGAGGTCTCTTGAATTGGTTAACTTCCCTTCCCTGCAAAAGCCCTGCACCAAAGTGTCATAGGTGATCTGATTACGAGCAATGCCCTTCTGAGGCATTTCTTCAAACATGCCCACAGCTTCATCTAACCGTCCGTGCAAAGATAACCCAGAAATCATCATGTTGTAAACCCATGTGCTCTCTCCGTGACCTTTACAACACATTTCATCAAACAGTTTTCTGGCCTCTTCTACTTTCCCGCTTTTGAAAAACCCGTGAATCAGTGAAGTGTAAGTACGCTCGTTAGGGACAAAGCCTTTACGAATCATTTCAAACCACAACTTCCTTGCCTCACCCATCCATCCGATGTTGCAAAACCCGTGAATCAATGTAGTGTACACGACCCTGTCCGGAAAGTACCCTCTATCCTTTAGATCACCGAAAATCCGATAAGCCTCGAGCTGCCTCCCATTCTTGCAGAGCCCATTAATGACTTCCTGATATACGAATATATCCGGAGCTTGGTCCTTCGCGATCATCAAGTGGAGTATTTGGGACACCTTCGCATAATCCCCTTGCCTAGAAAACCCAGATATCAACCTAATGAAAGTCGCATACTGAGGGATCAATCCACTTTCAATCCCTTGCCAAAGCAACTCATAGCCTCTCAAAAGATTCCCGCCTTCGCAAAAGGCTCGAATCAGGTGCCCAATGGTCTCGGCATTCGCCTCGCCTGCAACGCCCAATTTCACCATCTCCTCATAGAGCTCCAAGGCGAGATCGCTCCTCCGCGCCTCGAGGCAACATTTCAACACCGAATTCCACGTCCCGATCGACGGGCAAACCCCCGTCTCTCCCAATTTGAAGAACCCATCGATCGCGTCCTCGAGCTGCCCTCCCTCGCAAGCGCAGCGCACGTAACGCTCCAGCAAATCCGCCCCGGGCGAGAACCCCGGGGTCTCGAGCAGCGACCTCGCGGCACCGGGCGACCCGGCCGCGACCAGGGCATCGAACAGCAGCTCGCACGAACCCGGGTCGGGCGCGCCGTCGCTGCGCGAGGCGGCCCAGCGGAAGAAGCGCAGGGAAAGGAAGGCGTTGCTCTGCTGCCTGAACAGCTCGCGGACGAACCCGGGGTCCGAGAAATCGAAGGAGGGGAATTCGGAATCCAGGGTCGCCTCCCACCTGGGCCTCGCGCGCGCGATCTTGCAGACCTTCTCGGCGATCTCCGACAGCGAGGGGGTCCCCTCTCGGCGGTCGCCGCCGCCGTCGACGGCGCCGACGCTGAGGCGTTTGATGTGGCCGTGAGAGCTAGGGTTCCGCCGGAAGCCGCCGTGGTTGTGGCGGAGGAAGATTGCGAGAGACGAGCGAGCTCCGGCCATCTGAGTATCAGTACTCACAACTCGGTGGCTATGGAATCAATTCCTTCGTCGCTTGTTATTATCTTGAGAATTATGCATTTCGCCCCCATACTTTAGCTGAGTTTTCAATTCGGTCCCTCAACCACGCTTTTCTTTTCATTTCAACCCTTAACGACTTTTTTTGATAGGGATACAATGACACAAATAGTTCCGAAGTTTGACCTAATGTGCAAAATGATTCATGAACTTTCAATTTATTTAGTTTAGTTTTTGAACTTTAACCTAATATGTAATGTGGTCCATGAACTTTTAATTTATTTCATGTGGTCCCTTAATTTTTGTATATGTTCAAGTTAGTCCATGGATTATATGGAAAATGTTCAATATCATCTTTCTACCGATTTAAGTTCAGGAATAACATTAAACATTTTGACATGGTCCAAACACTAGATTAGACATATATAAAAAATACAAGGATCACATTGAACAGATTGAAAGTTGAGGGACAATATTACATATTAGGCTAAAGTTTAGGGACCACATTGAATAAATTGAAAGTTCATAAAATCACATTACACGTTGGGTCAAGGTTTAGGGATCATTTGTGTTATTTTTTCTTGTTATTTTTTCTTTTTCATACCAGGTAAGGCAGAGAGTGATGGAGGTGAGATTGGTTTGCAAGAACACCAGATGGATACTAAAAAATGAAGGCAAGTGCATCATGTACTGGAACTTCTTTATATTCTGAGATTCTTACACAAAGTGCACAAGAGAAAATGGAAAAGAAGAGAGGAGAGAGCAAGCACATGTAGAGAGGCCTTCGGGGCTCGAATGTCTCTCCCTGTGTTCATCTGTTCGAGCTGACTCTGCGTTCGCCAATCTGCCGCCCTTACTCGCAAGCCATCGGGCGGGTAGAGAGAAAACGATGTCGATTACTATTCTCAAGAAGATTATAGTTCTTGCCAGTTCCTTTCACCGAAGCCCTGATCTGCAGTTCACTGGACATGTCATGACCGTGCAGGAACGCCGACCAGCCGCTCAATCGTTTGCAACTGATCATATGGAGCAATCTGCACCAAGGAGAGGAATTAAATAGAGAAAAAATGGCAATGGTGGGTTGATGAATATGTCGTCCGAGTAAATTCCTTCTTTACAAACTTTTCTGAACTTTTTCCAATTACTGGTGAACCACGACGAAAAGAGGGATGTAATTCGTTCGAATGTGACATGGTAGAAAAGGTTTGGTCACCTGGTTAAATCCGTCTGGCCAAACTATGGACACAGCATAGTTTCCCATTGGCCGAATTTCTTCTGGTTCAATGTCTTCTGGAACATCAGAATACTGCAGCTTTTGCTCCCCTGTCCACTCATCCTGACGTGCACATTAGTGGCATAAGAAAGATTCTCTTCATTAGTTGAAGTCAAGATATAAAGACGAGCACGGGACAAGTAGAAATGTCAAAAGGATCTTTTCAGCAAGAGAACAACTGCCGTTATACTCTGAATCCCTATGCTGTTAGATGTTTATCAGCACGACAAAGGATGCCGAATGAGGGGGAAATCAGAGTAAAAACTTTTCAAAGAACGAAGTATTTTTGGTTGACTGGATATATTTCGATGAAGAAGTTCAATGCTCTTCTAAAATTGACCATACCGAATTACTAATGCTCAAGATTCAGTTGATCAAACACTTGGATCACTGAGATCCAGTAAAGTTAATTTAAACCATCATGTGAAGATAAGATCTAAGGTTGAAGTGAAAATATGCTCAATCTTCATGTACGAGTGCTCGGATTATGGGTAATGGCATGAAAGCTGCTCAAATCCACTTATCTACATTTTCAAAATGTGCTCTTAGACCTTTGATTTAATTCAAATGAGGTTCATAAATTAGCTGGAGGTCCGTTTGTAAATTTATACCAATGCTCGTCTGGTGAAATGCAGCAACCGGCCTGAACAGTTTAACTATCGGATCAGCATCTATCTATTTCCCAAGGTTATGCATGATTGTATTGACACCGCTGCAATAAGAACCTACAAAGCCTACTTTCAATTTGCGAAGGGAATAACAAACAGAGGAGCTTTCTAGTTCATAGGAAAGTCCTTATACCACACTTTGAGCTGATCGGTCATTTCTTCTCACGGTGGCGGGGTGTAGAAAGAACTCCTCGTCTGAATCCGGGACCTTCACTTTGATTGCCTTGATGACTTTATCATAAGTTACAGCTGTTGACACTGGAAATGAAGATGACACTTTGAATCATTCGAATATGAAAGCCAAGATTCGAAAAGATATGCAATTTCTGAAGGTTATTCATTTAGTTCAATCGTGGGAGGGGAGATAAGCCTAAAATTTTAGTTGCAAATGATGAACCGGTAAAGTTCTGATCGTACAAATCTAGTTAGACGCTGGCACTGCAGTCTCGAAGCACAGATATTTCTCTCAACCTTTATTGAGAAGTTGTTTTAACGTAATAATCATAAACTACCTTGTTGACGAATCTTGGCACACTGTTGCACAACACAAACTCCGAGGTCCTGGAATGTCTTGGCAACTTCACCTTGAGGATCTGCCACAACTTCTGGCATTCCACTATCTCCAGAGGCTGAAAGCTAATATCAATGGAAGAAATCATTATCATCCATCATGCTTCACCAGGAGTAAGAAATGGACTTCAAGAGAACAAAAGGCACAATAAAGAAAGATAAGATCATAGAACTTGTCAGAGGACATACTGTTGGTCTAATGGGAAGATCGAACAAATGAGGAATTCCAAACTGCTGGACAACCTGTCAATAAAACCAACACACCATCAGAACACAGAATATGCTTCATCCTTTAACACCAGAGTGTGACCCTAGGATTAGCTCTCTGGCCTTACTTAGTAACAAGCAAACCAAACAAAATGCAATCAGATGAACATGCCTGAGAGCCTGATCCTCTACCAAATGGGTAATAGCGCTTTCCATCAGCATCAAAGTGGCACATATTTTCCACAACAGCGACACAGGGTACCTGTGTGCATGAACAGTGGAATGTCAAAAGATGACTCTTTCATAGATAGAAGAAAGATCAACTATTGGGCACCAAGAGAAAGGGAGGGGGTTGCAAACTCTCTACAAAAAGAGCCCAAAACTGAAGACATACACAAAACAGCTCAAAAACAAAAGGAAGCTCAGATACAGGATAAATCATCCATATGCAAGTTTCTACTACGCCAAAAATGTATGACTTCAATCCAATTTTCAACAACATTCTGAACAATAATTGTCATGTTGAATCTGTATCTTTTAAATTACATTTTTATGTTTCATCATATTCCAGAAATCTTGATTAATGATGTAAAGTTTACTTAATCAAAGGGTGGTGTTGAATAGGGATTGTTGATAGTACAAAGGCACAAACCTTAAGTTTCGAGAACATGCGAACTCCCTTTGCTACATCTATAAATGCAAGCTTTTGAGGGGTGGTAACAATGACGGCAGCTGTTAAGGGTACAACCTGAAAAGTTAATATCGTTACATTAATATTGAAAACTGCACAATAAACAAAACTTGCAAGAGTATTATCTGAGGCAAAATGCTTGCAACTAGCAGCTTCTAGTTGTAAAGATATGCTTTGTCTGTAAAAGGATAGAGAGATAAACATTAAAGAGTAACAAAATATTCTGTTCATAATTTTTACTGATCTAAGATGAAAAGTCACAAAATGAGAACCTGGCATAATGTAAGCTGGATGTCACCAGTCCCTGGTGGCATGTCAATAACAAGGTAATCCAACTCTCCCCTGCAAGGAAAGTTGAGTAATGCTTAGCCGCAGAAGCCTGACCCAGAAGCCAAAAAAAACAGAATGATGAGAGAAAATCATCATTCTTGATTAACTCTAGTTTAGTTTGAACCACACACTTCTCTTATATGAATAAAACATGCTTCGACAACAATGACAGTGAACAGATATTTGAATATAATAACCACAGCATGAAAGCATGATGAATATTCCCCTCCAATCAGCCAATGTCATAAAGTTCCAATGATTTTTCATACCACTCAGTAGTAGTCAAGAGTTGGTCAATGACACCAGAAACCATTGGACCTCGCATAATTGCCCGGCCTTGTCCAGCAAATCCGAAAGATACCAGCTTCACTCCTAGGTATTCTGTGGGGATTATGCTTCTTTTCTCTGGGTTCTAGAAAAAGGTAGGCGGAAATAATAAATGCAATACTTCACTAAACTAGAAATCAATTTTGTTGCAATGGAAGTGGAACTATAAGCTTTATTACCATTTCCAGAAGTCGGTTTTCAGGGGAAACCATTGTTGGTAAACTTGGACCATACACATCGGCATCAAAAATACCAACTCTAGCTCCCATTCCAGCCAAAGTATATGCAAGATTTACAGCTACAGTTGACTTTCCCACGCCTCCCTGAACAGTTCTGACAGACAGCAGTCATGATAGAAGAAATTAAAGAATAGTACTTTTTAATTTTAGTAACCAAACGTGTAAAACCGGGATTGGAAAATACTCAAATCTTTTCAGTCATGAAATTCACTAATCAGGGAATTCATCACAATGGAATGAAACTATAGGTCATCTGTATATCATCAACCTTCTCAAAGCAACCCCAAAAACATTTTGTAGCCCGAATGTCATGCACTGAAATAGCTGTTTTGTCACAACATGGAAAATGAAGTGTAACAAAAGGTTAAGTAACCCTACCTTGCAACTTGAAACTGCTATAATGTTTGAGATCGTCTGTAACCCTGGAGGAAGTTGACCAGTGAAAACAGGTTTTGCTGGTTGTGCTGACATGGTAACTTTAACATTCTTGACCCAATGAAGATTAGCCACCACCTCATTTGCTTGCTGCTCAAACTGTCAAGGGATACTCATGCTGTTAAACTATTTAAGGTTCAATAACCTGATATATCAGGCAAAGACTCTTAGGAAACCATTATGAAGTGGTAAAAATACGTTAGATTAGTTCCATAAATACTTTGAAATTGTACATGCACAAAATGATTTACGGAAGGGTGTCAAAAGGAGTAGGTATCAGTGGTTTCTAAAAGTAATTTATACACAAGACAGAGAATTTAGTGCACTAAGCATGTATTAGGTTACTGAGAAAGCAACATAGGTTGTGTTATGTACCATGTCCTTGATTGGACATGCAGGTGTAGTGAGCTCTAACTGGAATGAAACCTGAGAATGAAAGCCAAGACAATGTAGGTTAAGGGTGTCATTCCTTACAGATGTATAAAGAATAAAATCTCAGACTAGTTCTTTAATTACCTCTCCAAGACCTTCATCTATGAGGAGGTCCTTAACAAAACCACATGAAACAATGTCCGTTCCAAAGTCAGGATCAATAATTTGAGACAAGGCTTTCAGCACATCGCTTTCAGCTGTCTGAGCCGAAATTGCAGAAGTACTCTCTACGATTACAAGAGCAGATAAGCTACACAGAATGACATCAAGCTTATACGATGAACAAATTAAATCAGAGGAGAACAAGCAGCGAAAACTTAGCAACAAAGTAACCAGTCAATTTTGTGCAGCACGTCCAGGATAGGCAATTATATTTGGCCCTTAAACCCTTAAGATTATAAACTCCAATATCCTTCACTATCTACTCGGTGCCATTCAAATTTGGTTGGGGTAGCAAAGAGTGGTTATTTTGGGTGGGTTCTTAATAATACAAAGCGCGTGCAAGATCACTCTAATTGTTTTCTTTTCATGTATTCATGTATAGTTTCTTTGCAATTCCGAGAACATAATTTGACAGAGCCAGTCCTTTTAATTTGGCCTACTAAATACAACTCCAAAATTTTTTTCATGGCAACACATGTAAGTTTGTCTTTATAGGGACTATGATATGTATCAGTTGAAGCAGATTGACTTGATGGCACAAGCCATCGGATTAACCATGAAACCTGCTCATTTTTAGAAACTCAGATAGCAGATTATTATCTCCAAACAATAAATTGCAGATAGTTACGAAGAACTGAACTGGACACTTCAGTAAAGTTCATAAGATTTACTTACGACGATACATTTAATCAAATCAGGCTATTGGCGTACTAGAAAAAATCTTAACTGTATCACTTCCACTCAATCCACAAGATCACTCTGTCAAATTCTCAACATTTCTATTTTGTTCTTGAAAGTAGCTACTGGGTTCTCATAGCTCAGATAGATAAATACTCAAACATAAAAAGAAAAAGAAAAAGAATCCAATTTGGGTATTTACCAAATATAACAGGCACCTAGTAATCAATGGATTCAAATTATCCATAGAAAGAACAAGGAAAGAAAAATAAAAACAGAAAGTACCTTCCACTGAAGCAGCCTTAGCTACAGAGGAATTCGAAACGGGCGGTTTGCGAGATACCCATCTGGAGCTTCGAAGCCATTGTTGCTGGACATGAGAGCTCGCTGAGGATGCAGCGAGGGAATTCGCCACGAAACACAGTCCTACGACAGAAAGGCCCCGGTGATGAAACGAGCAGTGGCAGGGTCGGTCCAGTGATCATTGCATCAATGAGCGCAGAAGTTACCTCTGTTTGGTTGGACTTTTGAGCAGCACAAGGAGAGAGATGGAGTAGATGGGCACTGCAGGAGTTGCATTTTCTTGAGAGAGAGAGAGAGAGAGCAGAGAGCTGAGAGAGCAAAGAGCCGAGAGAGCTCTTGCAGCAAAAATGAGAGGTGGCAAATGCTTCTGAGCCTCGCGCTCTGTTATTAGTGGAAAAAGCGCGAGCCTCATGTAAACAAAATAGGAGTTCGTTAATTTTAAAAAGAGAAAATAGAAGACCATTTTCCATCTGAAGAAAGTATGTTCCTCCGGACTTATATAAGAGCAAAAAAGTATATATCTTTTACTTTTTCCGTCAAAATTAAGATTATCATTTAAATTTTAAAATATTATGAAAAAACACTGTATGTGAATCTACATATCAATATTTGAGTATAGTGAAAATTTCAAGAATTTCCAAGTTAATAAAAGTCCTAATGCGTGAGTCCTGAGATTTAGATTAAATAAAAAATAAAAATAAATCTAACGAACCATATGGTTATTCAAATATTATATCTAAACTTATATCTTATCTATGCAATGATAGCAATTAGCGGAAACATTTCTTCAAATAACTTATTTAACTTATGACCGATACTCCAACGTTTAAATATAAAAAAACATTTGCTTAGTTTTTTTATAATCTCGTATAAAGAAAAAGTTATATATGATTCGACCAACGCTATTTGTTTCTCATTAAATTTATATGAAACTTTTTATTGCCATACTTTATACATCTATATTATCACATAGGTAAATCCTAAACCAAATTGAAGGTAAGTAAGATTCAATTTAAATTTTAGTCAAATTAATTACGTAAAATAGTCATTCGTATGGCTCGTTACAATATTTTCTATATACAACTCCTCACCATCAGCATCTATTATTTTTCTCTTTGGTCAAGATCATCATCTATCAGTTTAGTTTCCTTGAAATTGCCATTAATCTCGATCACGCTAATCCTCTCAGATTCCTTCAGGCTCCGGGCATACTATCGAGATGAATGGTGTATCGAAGAGGTACCAATTCACCAACTCAGATCTTGAGTGCACTAGACATTGACCCAATTCCATGGCCGATGGTGTGCGATCGCAAGAGCCATATGTCCGCAGTTGGTGGTGCATTCGGGAGTTCTGCCTGGACCTTCAAAGCGAGATCCTTTAGGAAACTTTCCAGTCCGAGTCGACATCGATGATCGGGTCATTGAGGACGACTACCGGAAACCCAGTCATTTTTATACTTGGAAAACAGTTCGCTCCACGTACTGCGCTAAACTCGTGTCCTACACGACACAGAGCTACCATTTGTTGTCGAAATTAGCAGCCATAAGAACTATCTTGATGGTAAAGACAAACACATCGTTGAAGTTCCCAACCCTCGAAAACAATTCCGGAACAGAAGGGTCTCAGTAATTACAGAAGTTGGCCAAACTCAATCTGCTGATACCTTTTTCTCTGTATCAAGTACTGCAAAACGCTAAGGCGTTTCCTAACTTTTCACATATAGCCTGACTCTTCTGGACACCTACGCCGGTGAGTGCTCCAAGATTAAAAGCAGATGACTTCTCCATTTGAACAGCCACATGCATTTGCCTTCTATTGATTGAATCTTGTTGCTTTCATATTGGAAACAGATAGAGTTTGTCGTCCTCGCTATACCCCTATGCGATAGCATTTCGAAGGAACTATCAGCCTCGGCAAATTGAGTAGCTTTAAGCAGAGTGCACAAGATTTTCCATTAAAATCACAGAGACAATCTATGGCATACATTAAAAGACGAAACTGCAGATAGATGAATTGCAGTAGGAGACATCACTTGCTTCCTTCAAGTCAATGAAAAAAAACATTAAAGAGTCCTCGTAGCGCAATATCACTTTCCTGAAATAGGGCCATCAACGAATTGATTAGAAGCAGATGATACTTGTCCAGCAGAGTTAAACGTGCAAGAACGGTAGTTGAGATTTCTCAACAAACAAGGCACAGTGTTTAAACTTGAACAACTAGGATATGGATCGAAGCAACGAATTCCTTAGTTGTTTTACAATTTATACGCAGTGTTGGCGTGAAGGGGAAATGGAAGCAAACCTATGTGATTAAATCTAGCAGTACTTCCCAATCTTTCAGAACGAATAAGTACGACGCAAGATTGTATATCATGTATTCAGGACTGGAATCAAAAGAAGTTGCAAGCAAAATGAAATGCATAGAGAGTGGGTTAAGGTACACGCAATCAATATCTTTTCTGTGCTTATTATTGAAGCACATCAAACCTATAGAGATGTCAACGCCTAAATTTGACTAAAGCACAGCAAACCTGATGCACAATGCTTATACTATAAGCGTGCATATATGTATTGGATTGTTTTGCGGGTTACTTCCAAAAATGAATTGGCTGAAATTACGTATCATACTTCTTAGGAGGTGTAGTCTTCCCATGAGAAAGAAAAATCATTTTGAATATCATTTTCATCTCCTCCTCTTTTCTTTAGCAAATCTACTTCCATAGCTAAGTGAATCATACAAAAGAATAGAATATTTTTGCTTTCTACCATCTATATGAAGGTTATGCCCCAATTTGAATTTCAAAAGGTATGGACATTTCGAGTTACGCTTCGTATCATATATATATATATATATATATTCCCAAAAACCTTAAGAAAATCGAATGTAAAAATAGAAAATCAAATATAAAAGTAGATGAATTGCCTTTCAAGTTTTCACTTACTTATTAGTTTTGGTGTTCAAAATACAGTAACAGAAAATCGAATGTAAAAATAGAGCATATAGGGGAAGAACAAAAGCTGAAGCAAATAACAACGAGCAAAAGCAATATTATCCTCTCACACAGCGTTTTGACTTGCACTGTACACGGTATCGTAGTCCGAACTATGACTACTCGCACAGCTTGATGTGTCTGAACAAAGCTTAAAAAGGACAAATTGATAAAACCCTCACACCCCAACTCTACTAAAATAGGAAAAATGGCACGATCGTCCTCCTGTCCAAAGGATGCAGTCTCGTATGCATAACCAATATTAACTTGTTATCAAAATATTAATCCATTAATATCTCATAAGAATTATAAGCTGGTTACAGAATGAGTTCTAAAATCGACCAATAAAAAATATATATCTCTAGTGACTAACAAACTAAATCCAAGAAGTACCATTACAAATTATACGTATAATTATCTCAACTTATACCCAAAATCCAATTTCCTATAATTTTCCCCACTATATCACTCTCGTCCTATCTGTCGGTGGCTGAAAAAGAATTCAGATAAATGATATAAGCTAATCACCGCTTAATGAGTAGTGCATATCTCTTCTTAACAAATCGAGTATCCACTATGAACATTTATAAACGATATCAGAAACACATCCAAATCTAGTATATAATATATGTAAAAGTCCAAATATGAGTTATATCACTTTAACAAAGTTTTATACATATTAGAAATACTCATTCGATCAATAATATCAAAGCAAACATTAGTGGTCTAGTCCATTGATCACTCTAGTGCTTAATACCAAACCATGGCCGCGCTTAATGCCTTGTAACAAGGCTTACCAAGATTCCCTCCGTGGCGTAGATCTCCACTAATGTTAGCTGGTGGCTCTGGCCAATCAGCACATCCTAAGCTTATGTGTGCATACTCATAACCCTTCAATGGTTTCAAACAATAGTGGTAAGAGGATAAAACCATCAACCCAATCCTCTCAACAAGTCACAAAATCATTTCATAATTCTTCTCGCCAAGAAGAATACATTTCATGAAAAATTTCTCAAATCATTTCATAAATAATCAACTCTCAAACAATTTCAAGAGATCTTGTGCTATGCTATTTCAAATAACCAAACAAGAAGTAAATGCCTGATCTAGCTTTATGCAACAAAGATTTTCTAAACACCACCTTTTCTTTTTAATAAATATCATAACGTGTGACGTATCATTCATAACTTATAGCATATTTAATTCTTATCATCTTCAAGACATGAGTTTACAAATCGTAGAAGAGATAAGCACTGCTCCTCGCTAATCAAAAGCCAAATTAGAAGCCATACTGCTGGAAAAGCTTCAAAATCCTTTCAAAGAAATCATTAACGAAATGTCAAATTTACATGTCAACTAACCTCAACTAAGATTCTACTATGCAACGCTAATTTTTGGGTCAAAACGTCCACTATGAGTTGACAAAAAGGCCACACAAGCATCAAACTTGCTGCCGTGAACAGTGCAGTAACCTCATCTAACACGGCGAATTTTGGGGTGTTATATCTCTACCGAACTCCGTTTTAAGTGAGTTTACAGTTAAAAGAAAGCTCACTCAAAGATTAAAAAGCCCAAAGTTCCTTAGAACCAAAATCTGGCCGGCAACTGATCATGTTCGAGACGGAACATTGCTGATTGCATTACTATTAAATAGTTTTCGAGAACTTCGAAAAATCAATATCTGTCAAACAAGAAATCTAAATCGCAATCCGTAAAATCTCACGATTCCAAGACAACCTAAAGTTTCAAAACAACGTGATTTCACATCTCAACAATCTCTAGAATCAACCTAGCAAGCTAAAACCCGAACCGATCCAAAATTACAACTTAACCGAGCAAATCTCTTTGGTTTGATTAGATGAATAATGGTTTCAGATTCTTACCGACCGCTTCAGAACGGCATTAATCTAGCTTGTCCAGACCTCCGAGTGCATGCAACAAAACCACCTTCCTCCCGCTCTCGCTTTCCGCTCTTTTCTGTTTTCTCTTTCTTTTGCCCACTCACTCCTCTCTTTTTATGCTCTTTATCTTTCCTATGAGCCAGCTCCAGAAGGAAACAAGAAGACGGAATAAGGAAAGTGGGCTAAGGTCTCTTGGGCCTAAATTTTCTTTTTCAGAAGAGGTCCGAAGTGGGCTGAGATCTCTTGGGCCTAAATTTTCTTCTTCAGGAGAGGCCCTTAGTAGGCTGAGGTCTCTTCGATCGTCACTGTATCACTTGCGATATCGGTTACGTAACAACGGGCATCCACAAACTTTGCCTACGCATGCATTTGGTACATCGGGCAACTTTCGCACTGATTCACAAAAGTAGACTCTCAACGACTGTAGATTCTCTAGCTTCAGTGTGTCAGGAATGGGCCTTTCCGTGGAACTGCAGTCACCAGTTGAAGATGGTTGGGATTCGATCTCAACTAGTTTCGGGCAGTACTCCACACTTAGCACTCGGAGCTCCTTTAAGCTCAATAGATTGGATAGCCTCACAAGCGACTCGCACTTGCGCACTTGTAGTCGCTGGAGATTCTCTAGCTGTCCAAGCACGTTGTCAAAGTCAATCTCTCTTAACCGACAACCGAAGAGCTTTAATTCAGACAAATTTCCCAGGTTGGAGAACATTGGCCATTCTATTGGGGTCTTCACATCTTCTAAGCTCAAGACTTCTAAACTGGACGGAAGCCGTATCAGAGACCGTGGGTCTGCACATGTTATTTCAAGTGACCGGAGCTGAGAAAGGGAGCTCAAGTTAGTCAGAGGCAAGTAGGAATCCGATACAACCAGTCTCAAAATCTGCAACCGAGTTAGCCTTCCAAGCCACTCTAGATTTAGATTTGCAACCCTCCCTTGTGTATTTTTTAAAAACTCAGAGTCAAAAGAGCAATCACTTATGTCCAGATGAAGTAAACTAGTGAGGTTTGAGAGGTCGGGTACTGCCTGCAAAGATGAAGATGACAACTCTAGCTTTGTTAAACTTGTCGGGAGATCTGGCAGCAACTGAAGCCGGTTACAATTCGATAAGACAAGTTCTTGAAGACGATAAAGCTGATTGATTGCCATTGACAGTCTACTAACCTTGCTCCAACACAAGTTCAGAATCTTCAATTGGGATAGTCCAGCGATTTCACTAGGAATGTCACCCTCGAGATTTTTACAACTTCTGGCAGTCAACTCCTCAAGATTCTCTAGAGTCCATATGTTCTTCGGTAGCTCTCTTATCTTAGTCCCATCCAAACACATAAACTTCAATAGTCTAAGATTGCCAATAGAATCGGGTAATTCTGCAATAAGTGTTCGAGATAGATCAATTTTGAGTAGCGATTCTAGTCTTCCAATGGAATCTGGTAATCTACTTATACTAGTGCTAGATAAATCCAAACAGAGGAGCGATCTCAACTCTCCAATTGAATCCGGAAGCTTACTAAGCTCGGTACAACCAATTAGGGACAGATGCTTTAAACCCAGTAGCTCTCCTATTGAGTGTGGAAGTTCTCTAACAGCATCCAGATTTTCCACCTTCAGCATTGTCAAGGATTTCAGACCACCAATTGAGGTTGGTATTAGAGGATGGGCAAAATCGTTGGAATCATAAGAATCGTCAAAATCTTCAATCGCACAAGGTTTAGCTGTCATACGATGCTCCTTACGGATTTCCAAGTACTTTAGGCGCCCCAGCTGACCGATAGAGCCATTGATTTCTGCCAAACTATAACAATCATCAAGAACCAATCTTTTCAAATTCATGCACTTGGAGAAGTCAGGTGTCCTCGTTAAGTGGTGGCAACTTGTGAGATATATGACTTTCAGTTTATCATTCACCTGTGAAACAACCCATTATTCAGTAAGACAATGGCGTAGGTGAAGGTGGACAATATGTGACAAATGCGTACACACATAAAGGAAAAGTCATGAATTATGTGAATTTGTACCGTGCATGGTCCCCATCCATTCCAGTCTTCAGTAATTTTGCTCTGTGAAATCTTGAGAACAGCCAAGTTCCTTAGACATAAACCCTTTGCATGTAGGTTTGAAGGGCAATGACGCCAAGAGAGCCACGTTAAATTTGTGAGAAGATTTTTAAAGTCTCCTACAAAGTTTCCCCTATCTAATTCAAGGAACCTTAAACTAGGCAGGCTTGAAATTTCGCCACTCGTAAAATTGTGTGCGCCTGCAGGTCTTGTGAGTTTGAGTGCTACAATGTTGACTGTTCCCTGATAATTTGAAGCAACAAATAGCAACATGAGTGAACCATTTAGAATAACCACTAAATATCAGAATTGGGAGCATATGCGTTGATTGAGCCAATAGTAAACATAAGTGAACCTGCAAAAAAGGGGCACATAGATCTTATTCACGCAAGAGAGGGCGAATTCCATGAATCGTCGTCTCTCCAACTTACATGGGAGTTGTAATGGTAAGAGTTATCTATGTTGGAATTTTTTTTTTCATTTCTCTCGAATTATGCAAAATCATCAATGTCCTATGTATAAAAATGAGCGTAATTTGGGTGAAAGTGAACTCTAAATACACATAACTGCATGTTTAGTTTTTCCACAAGCAAATAACTTTTACAAGACATACCAGGTTATTTTGAATCACATCTAGGGCAACCGTAGGGCACCACAACCTGCTGCGCTTTCCAGGAACTTGAAAGCATTCTTGCCGAACAATTTCTCTTCCAAGATCTTTGAGTTGGTCATGCATCCATAATCGATCATCCTCAATGATTTTTATCAAAGATAAATGAATAAGGATATGGAGCCCATTTTTTGGAAAGAAATCACAAGCTTTCCACATGTAATATGCGGGCAATCTTTCTTCATCAATGCAGTGACATGCGATATCAAGAAATATTTGCCTTTGCTCGTACTCTAATTCTTCATAACTTATCAACAACTTTTTTTGGACATTCTGATTGGGCACTTTCTTTAACTTCTTCAATGTGTTGTTCCATGTGATCTTGCTTTTTGAATGAAGTAATGAACCTATAACCTCTAGAGCCAAAGGTAGTCCTCCAGTAATTCTGACAATTTTACTTGAAATACTACTGTAATCATGTGGAGGTGAGTCTCTTTCGAAAGAGTGCTTGCTGAAAAGTTGAAGAGCATGGTCAAACTGCATTTCCTTCATTTCATAAAAAAAGAAATCTTGGTGACGCACTGGGATGATATTGCAATCTAGGGTGTTGGTTTCTGGAGCCAAAAAATAGGTATTCCTAGTTGTGATAATAATTCTACTTCCTGAACCAAACCAACAAGACTTACCAACTAGGTTCATGAGCTGGTCCCTCTTGTCCATATCATCAAGAACAATTATGACTTTCTTATTACCGAGGCTTTTTTTAATTGTGTTCATCCTCCTATAGTCATCCCTAACTATATAATCTAAATGGTTAGAATTTCTGATATCGAGAAGATCATGTAATAATTTCCTTTGTAGACTTAAAATATTATCTGTACGGATATCTGAAAGAAAGCTAGAACTTTGAAACTGGGAAGAGATACCCTTGAAGATGGCCTTAGCAAGAGTTGTTTTCCCAATACCGCCCATACCGTGAATCACAACAAATCGTATACCGGAAGTGCCTTGGCCTAACAACTCCATAACAGCTTCCATCCGATTGTGAAGTCCCACCAAGTCATCGTGCCAGTTTCTCTGTGAAGACCTCAGCTTATCGAAAACTTCTCCCAGAACAAGTGCTATAAGTTTATCTTGGCTGCCATACACATAATGCTTCCATCTCAGTTTGAGAAACCACAAACAGAATATGTCGAGCAGAAGAATAAATATGTGAAACCAGAAACTTAAATTGTTAAAATCAAGATCAATATTTGTTACTGAGAACAATGGCTGGAGTTTGAGGTGGAAGGGGTAGTTCTGAAGAGTTTTTCGATGGTCAAATCAGGATAATTCTAACAGGCGATGTGGTCAGGCAAACTAGCTCACTAGCCTAAGAGCCCAAACCGACCCCGTATTTTTGGTTCGTGCTAAGCTTCTAGGATGGCAAAAGGTGAAAATGGACCGAATCACACGTCAAACAGGAATAGTATGATTGGGTGGGGCTAGATGCCAATACTTTTGGTGGGGAGTTTGTGACTGTCCAAGTCCCCCATCAAATGGGACAGATGTACTTGAATGATTCAAGGGTAAGATTCATCCTCAAATGATTGATCTAAGAATTATATGTGGATGCGAAAGTGCAGTCAATGGATCAATTAAGAGTTCTAAATGTCAATGCGATGAAGTACCTTCGAAAAAGAACATGGTGATTTGCACAAGTTGATCTAATTTGATTGTATTGAGTTTTCTTGATTAAGAAACAGTGATCTAATTTAAGAAAAGAAAGTGCAGAAGTTGTCATCAATTACCCGTGATCTTTTAAGTTCCACCCCTTGATTCCGGCGACCTCTCTTAGGGCCTCCTCCCAGTGCTTCACCACATCTGCACCAGACTCTGTTGCATGTTTTTGTAAAGCCATACCGTACGATCCAGTTTTAAGCTTAACATCGGATGCATCCACCTCATAGAAGATGGGAAAGATCGCTTTCTCATCTCTCTTCCTGCACTCCACCATGTAGGCAAGTTCACGTAAGCACCATTTACTGGAAGCATAGTCTTTAGAGAAGATCGGTATGTAGATTTTTGAATGGGAGATTGCTCTTAGAAGCTCGCCCCCAATCTCTTCGCCAACACGGAGCCCTTCGTCATCTTTAAATACGCGTATCCCGGCCCGGCTCATGGTAGCGTAGAGAGAGTCGGTGATGGTTAAGCGAGTGTCGGGACCTCTGAAGCTCAAGAAAACATCGTATCCAACATCGAGGGAGGGAGACTTTCCTCTGGGATGTTCCATTTCCTGCGATCTTTGGCTATGGAAGCGGTAGCAAACTTTTTTGCTTGTTCAAATTTGCAACTTTGCAGTTACCTCGTGCCTGTTGACAATTTAAAGGAGAAACGGTCGACTGACCTTTTTGTCCCAAAACAAGAATCGTTTACTGATTCAGGCAGCTCCCATCTGCCGGATGGGTCCTCATTCGATCCAACGGCCCTCTTTGGCTGGCAAGGCTCACTGAGAGCGACAGGAGATGCAAAGAACGATAACTCCGCACGCAACCATGACCGTTCTTCATTTGGAGCTCGACGCACCTCCATTTCCAGAGAGCCATGTGTTTTCTAGGAACGTTCCTGAGTTGATCTGTGGCAAGAACGGAAGCAATTCGGTCTTTGTTTCACGCCAAGAGAAAAGGTCTTCAAATATATTAGAACTTGTCAAGCGAAGCACTTCCTCTGACTCGGAAAAACTACACCTACCCAAGGTTTGTTCCAGTGCAGCCATTTTTGGAGCAGTGTATAAGACTAATTCTCTATGAATAGCTTCATCGATGAAACTGGAGATTAAGCCTCAGCTTCACCAATTGAGAGAAGAGAGAGAGAGTTGGCTCATGCGTGCCTAAGGAAACTAAGCAGCTAAAACGGTCCAATGAGGTCTTGTACTATTTACAAATAGTGTGTGTAATATAATTTTGTGAGATAATAGATTATTTGGATTTTATCTACGCGTTGCATCTTGATATAATGATCCCTCAATCAGTTACAGAACTCGTTACCACATCATTGATCAATGTGCCAAAGGCCCAACAAAATATTATTAAAGGCAAACGAAATACTCAATTGCTAGTTGATTTACTTATGTTGTGGAAGCAATCGATCAAACAGTAAAATTGACATAACAAGAAAATAAATTGGATACCGGATTTACGTGATTCGGTTACAGTGACGTACGTCCATGAGGAGAGCAGCAGCGAATTTCACTATAGATTAAACGATATACGAAGATTACAACTACACTCCAGTCACTCAAACACTAGTGTTTCTCAAGCCTCAATTATACTCAATAATTCATGCAGTGTTTATCCCTATAATTTCACACGAAATAATTTTTTAATCTTACGAAGAAATTGAACACAAATCTTATCATAATATTTAATCGCTCGAACACTAATTCTCTTCAATGTAATTCACGAACAAGAAACCAATGCCAAGCGCTCGCGAACAAAAACGACGCTTCAAGACCCACGGAGAAATATCCACTGTCAAGCACTCGTGAACGGCACTTCAATATTTCTATCTATCTCTGGACGTGAATAGAACAAAGGCCACGCTGCGACCTTTCTGCGTCCAATAAAGAAGAGATGCTTATTTATGAAACCATGTAAAACATCATGGTCAAAGTCAGACCAATATTTTCTTATTTGAGTCCTTATCGTGCACAAAATCAACACCAAGTCAGAATATGAATTTTTAAATGTAAAATATCTTCTCTTTCCTTTTTCTGTTTTGCTCGATAACTCTTGCGCAGACAGAAAATCCTACTTCAAATTCGAAATATGATATCAATAGAAATCTAGATTTCCAATACAAATATTTGGGCGCTCATAAATAATAATTTATCTCGGATCAGGTTTCGTTTATGAAGCTCAAACTCAAAATATATTTTAACAACTTATGTGTAATATCATAATCGAACTTTAGTTGATTTACTTAGGCCCAAGAAGTATGGTCCAACGTGCAATGCATTCCCGGATTTTCAATTAATTCAATATCATAATAGGTCAATCTGTTGATCGCCACCATCACTAGGAGAAAGCCTCCCTTTTTTTTTCCATCAATTACATGGCTGAAGTGATCGCATGATATGCATTCCAACTAATTTTGAGTTTGCATTTTGAAATGCCTCATTGCTAATTGGCTCATTTCTCTAAGTATGGTAGCCACGTGTCATATCCGCCGTACTAAGTACCTTATCCATTAGGCTACTAGGATTTTACACAAGTAAAGCTCATAAGAGGTTAGAACTACTTATTAGCTGTAGAAGTTTTTATGTTTAGGTAATCTTTATTATAATAAATATGATATATCTTTATTACATAGAAAGTAAATCATTCTTTATCTTAAATCCAAAATTTTCCCCAAAAAATGTCATTGAACAGTAATTACAACTTGAATTCAATACATAATAAATTGTAAATTGACAGGAAAAGAAATTGATGAAATCTCTCAAAACCAATAAAAGATGCTCTCCTATATAAATTTAGAAAATTAATTTTATAATTTTTCTCTAATAATGTACTTGAATTTTGTTTATTCCTTTCTTCCTTTTTCTCGCACAGTGTGTGCTCTTCTTTTCTAGTATGCACATGAAGCGGATGACACAGCCTCTAAGTCGCCTGTACATTATGGCTGAGAAAAATTCCTTATACATCATAGTCAATGAAAGTTTCCGGCATGACTTTGATTTGAAAAATGGCGAGACCTTTGGCGTGTCATACATAATCACTTGAGTCCCCAAGCATTCTCCTTGAGAGTTTGTGACAACCTGACATCGATTTAAATTTTGTTGAGCCAGTGTCCGGCCCTCTGAAACTCAAGAACACCTCATAGTCCCTCCTCGGCGATGATGAGGATTCACCACTGAGGGCGAGAGACTTTCCTTGGGGACGTTCCATTCCTGCGATCTTTGGCTATGGAAGCAATATCAAACATTTTTGCTTGATCGGAATTGCAACTTTCCAGTGTCTAAGATTGTTCTAAGGTATTTTACCTTGAAACTCGATCTGGTTTGGCATCTTCAAAGCTAAATTGTACATTGCTTAAGCATAATAGTTCCGGTTTAGAGCCTTGTAGCGAAAGGGTTCAATAACCTTATCAAGTGAAAGCACTTCCTCTAACTCGGAAGAACAGGCCTATCCAAGTCAAAGCATTAAAAGAAGTATTGCTTTTTCACAATCTTCCGAGGTTTGTGGCAGTACCTGATTCAAGTGCAGCCATTTTTGGAGCAGTGTCTTAGACTAATGCTCTATAAATAGCTTCGTTGATGAAACTGGAGATTACGCCTCAGTTTCACCAATCGATAGAAAAGAGAGAGAGTTGGCTCATGTGTGCCTAGGGCAAAGAAGCAGCTAAAACGGTTAAATTGTAATAGTCCACTGAGGTCTTGCAGTATTTACAAGTAGTGCGTGTCGTATAATTTTTTGAGACAATTGTTTATTTGGATTTTATCCATGTGTTGCATCTTGTTATAAATATGTAATGCGCATTTCATTATTTACTACATATATCAGGTGTTTCACAAGATCACTCAATCAGTTACAGCACTCGTTACCACACTACTGATTAGCGTGCTAAATGCCCGACAAATGTTATTAAAACGGCACAAAATACTCAATTGATAGAAGTGTCATGGTGATATCACAATATTTGCCTTATGTGTTTTATCATAATCAAACTTTTAGTTGATTTTCGAAAAGGTCCAAGAACTTTGTTCCAACTTGCAGTCCATTCCTGAACTTTCAATTGATTCAACATCTTAATAGGCCAATTTGTAGATCGCCATCATCACTAGGAGAAAGCATTTTTTTGGGTCAATTACAAGGTTGAAGTGATCACCTAATATGCACTCCAACCAATTTTGAGTTTGCATTTTGAATTGCCTCATTTCTAATTGGCTTATTTCTGTACATATCATTGCCATGTGGCACGTCTGTTCTACACCTTATCTGTCTGTGGCATACATTAAAAGACGAAACTCTAGATGGATGAATTGCAAGAAGAGAATCACTTGCTTCCTTCAAGTAAAAAAAAAAAGCATTAAAGAGTCATCGAGGGCAGTATCGCTTTCTTGAAGTAGGGCCCTCGACAAATTGATTAGAAGCAAATGATACTTGTCCAGCAGAGTTAATTGTGCAGGAACAGTAGTTCAGATTTTTCAACAACCCGTTGGCAATTTATAAGAGAAACGGTCGACAGACTTCTTTTGTCCGAAAACAACCCCGTTGGCTGATTTAGGCAGTTCAAATCCGTCGGATGAGTGCTCATTTGATCCAACGGGCCTCTTTGGTTCATTTTTCTTTCTGGTCCCCCTGAATGACCAGGCTGACCGAGAGCTACAGGTGATGCAGAGAAAGATCTTCTGCAACGCTTCCACGAAAATACCTCCCTCGGACAACCGTTCTTCATTTGTAGTTCATCGCGCGTCCATCGTCCTTCGCAGTGTTTTCTCGGAGCGTACCTGAGTTGATTTGTGGAAGTCTTCAAATGAATGAGAACTCGAGGTTAAAGCACGAACGACCACCCGAGTGCAAGTAATAACGCCCTCTCACTTTTTCTAAAGCCACCCTTTTTCCTTCCCTTTATTAGGTTGTCGTACCATAGAATAGAGTGTGTTGGACAGTACTTTTGCCATGGCAAAACAGATTTTCTGATTTGTAATACCAGAGCGTGGATCGTCATCGTCAAGAGTCAGCTAATGTTGAGAATGTGACGATTGATCTGATTCTTGCTTTTCATATTTTACTAAGTCCAGACCAATCGAGTTCACAAGACAATCATTGTTAGGATTAACAGGAAATTAGGATCAAGTCTCTCCTATGCTGCTAATAAGTGCGTCTTGAGAAAAAAGGTCGTAGTCAATCACTCAAAATGCATTGTTAAAACTCGATCTGGTTTGGCTTCTTCAAAACTAAATTGTACATTGCTTAAGCGTAACAGTTCTGGTTCAGAGGCTATCGGATGTAAAACACGCATCGTAGCGAAGCGGTTCAATAGTCTTGTCAAGTGAAAGCACATCCTCAACTCCGAAAAACAACACGTACCAAAGTCAAAGCATTAAAAGAAGTAATGCGAGAAATTTGGTGAAACAGATAAAAAAGACCAAGTGATATTAGTCTGATACCGTTTCACACGTAATTGATTACTATACTCGGAGAATGCAGATAATGCCAAACAAGAAATCGGAGAAAATAGGAAAAAGAGACAAACTCCCCAAGTCTTCGTCTTCTCTTTCTTTATCAAGGAACCTTCTGCAAAATGTAAAATGAACCCAAGTGATGCAGGCTAATCCTCTCAAATTCCCTAGACGAATGGTGTTGTATCGAAGAGGTACTAATTCAGCAACTCGGATCTTGAGCAGACGAATGGTGTGTTGAAGAGGTACTAATTCACCAACTTGGATCTCGAGCACACTAGACGTTGGCAAGCTAATTCTAAAAAAATACCAATTTTACTTTGAGTGACAATTTTGGCCCAAACTTTTCTTTTATCTTAAAAAAAAGTATCAACTTTTACTTGAGTCTCAAATTTGGCTCTTATAATGTAAAATTTTTAAATTGTTCCGGTTAGATTTTGGATTTAAGTGAAAGTTGGTGATTTTTTATGAGACAAAAAATAATTCGGGCAAGAATCATCACTTGTGGTAGGGTTGGTGCTTTTTTTTTGAAATTAGGCCGACGTTGGCCCAAATCCATGGCGGGTGGTGTGCAATCACAAGAGCTGTATGTCCACAGTTGGTGCATTTGGGAGCTCCACCTCATCCTTCAAAGCGAGATCTTTGAGGAAATCGTATCAAACTTGACAACTGAGGCGACTTTCAAGTCCGAGTTGACACCGATGATTGGGTCATTCAAGATGACTACTAGTAACCCAGTCATTTTTATACTTGAAAAGTAGTTCGCTCCAGGTACTGTGCTAAACTTAGGGGTGAGCGGTTCCCGGTCCGGTCCAGTCCAATCCAAGAACAGTCGAAAATCGGATCGGGAGGACCCGTTCCCAATTTCTAGGACCAAAGATTGGACAGGCTAGTCTTGGGTTTGTGGATTGAACCGGACCAATGGAATCAATCACTTATTGGTAAAGGCGAGTGAGAATAGGAGAAATTAGATTAGGCTTTCTATTTTTTTCAAAAATTTTAAAAAGTAAATAAATATATATAAATTAGAAAAAAAAATTTATCGATCGGGTCTGGTCCAGTTCCTACCCTAGAACTGGGAACCGGACCGCTCGAAAACTGGTTCTACTTTTAAAAACTGAGAACCGAACCAATATTCCTGAGAACTGGACCAAACCAATCGGTCCGGTCCGGTCCTAGTTTAAGTAGTAAATCTTGCTCATCCTAAGCTAAACTAAGATACTACACGACATGGAGTTACCATTTATCGCCGAAATTCATAGCCATAAGAACTATCTTGATGGTAAAGCACATAAATCGTTGAAGTTCCAAACACTTGAAAAGAATTTCGGAACAGAAGGGTCTCAGTAATTAGAGAAGTTTGCCGAACTCAATCTACTGATACCTCTCTTTATCAAGTACTGCAAAACACTAAGGTGTTTCGAACTTTTTACAAACAGCCTGACTCTTCTGTAAACTTACCCCGCGAGTACAAATAGATGAATTGCAAGAAGATTTGACACTTGCTTCCTCGAAGTCAATGGAAACAAGCATTAAAGAGTCCTTGCAGCGCAATATCACTTTCCTGAAATAGGGCCGTGGACGAATTGATTAGAAGCAAATGATACTTGTCCAGCAGAGTTAAATGTGTAGGAACGATAGTTCAGATTTTTCAACAAACTAGGCACAATGTTTAAACTTTAACAACTAGGACATGGATCGAAGCAACCAATACCTCAGTTGTCTTACAATTTATGCACGGCGTGGGCGTGAAGGGACAATGAAAGTGAACCTACGTGATTAAGCGTAGCAGTACTTCCCGATCTGTTCAGAATAAATACGTGCAAATGTAAGATTTTATATGAGATATTCATGACAGGAATAAAAAGAAGTGGCAAGCAAAATGAAAAGCACAGAGAGTGGGCTAAGGTACACGCAATCAATGTTTGTTCTATGCTTATTATTGAAGCACATCAAACCAATGGAGCTGTCAATAATGCCTAAATTTGACTAAAGCACATTGGACCCGATGCACAATGGTTATCCTAACGTGAGCATATATGTGTCGGATTGTATTGCAGGTTACTTCTGGAAATGAATTGGCTGAAATTACGTGTCATACTTCTTAGGTGAGGTAGTTTTCCTGTGGGAAAGAAAAATCAATATGAATATCATTTTCATTTCCTCCTCTTTTCAGTAGCAAATCTACTTCGATAGCTAAGTGAATCTTACATAAGAATAAAACATTTTTGCTTTCGACCATTAAGGTTATACCCCAATTTGAATTCCCAAAGGTATGGACATTTCGAGTTACACTCCATACCATATATAATCCCAAAAACCTTAAGAACAAAAGAATTAAAACTGTTAGATGAATTGCCTTCCAAGTTTTTGCTTACTTATTAGTTTTCGGTGTTCAAATACAGTAACCGAAAATCGAATGTAAAAATTAGAGCATATAGGGGAAGAGCAAAAGCTGAAGCAAATAACGCTGAGCCAAAGCAATATTATTCTCTCACACAACCTTTTGACTTGCACTATATGCGGTATCATAGTCCGAACTATGACCACTCGTACAGCTTGATGTATCTGAACAAAGCTTAAAACAACAAATTGATAAAAACATCGCACCCCAACTCTACGTACATAAGGAAAATGGCACGGTTATCCTTCTATCCAAAGGATGCAGTCTCATAAGCGTAACCAACATTAACCTGTTATCAAAATATATATCCACTAATATCTCATAAGAATAATAAGCTGGTTCCAGAACTAAAGTTCTATAATTATCTCAACTTCTACCCAAAATCCAAACTCCTAAGATTCCTCCACTGATATTGCTCTCCACCTATTTGTCGGCAGCTGAAAAAGAATTGAGATGAATGGTATAAGCAAACCACCGCTCAATAAATAGGACATATCTTTTCTCAACATCGAGCATCAACTATGCACATTTTTAAACAATAACGGAAACACAACCAAATCCAGTATGTAATCTATGTAAAACTCTAAATATTAGTACATCACTTCAGCAACCTTTTACACATAATAGAAACACTCATTCGATCAACAATATCGAAGCAAACATCAGTGGTCTAGTCAATTGATCACTCTATTACTTCAGATCAAACGATAGCCACGTTTAACGCCCCATGAGAGGGCTTACCAAGATTCCCTCGTTGGCATAGGTCTCCACTAATGTCAGCCGGTGGCTTTGGCCATATAGGACATCCTGAGAACATGAATGCATACTCACAACCCTTCAACGGTTTCAGATCATAGCGACAAGAGGATAAAACCGTCAACATAATCCTCTCAACAACAAAACCATTTTAGGATTCATTTAATAAACCGGATTTACAAATTGATACAACCCTTCTCAATTCTGTCCACAAGAAGAACACATTCATGAAAATTTCTCAAACCATTTCATAAATAATCAACTCTCAAACTATTTCAAGAGATATTTTGCTATGCTATTTCAAGAAAAACAAATGGGTAGTAAATGTCCGATCGAGCTTTATGCAACAAAGATGTTCTGAACACCATTATTTATAATAAATATCAAAACGTGCAATGTCTCATTCATAACTTATAGCATATCTAATTACTATGATTTTCAAGCAGTGTATTTGCAAATCTTAGAAGAGATAAGCATCACTTCTCGCTAACCAAAAGCCAAATTAAAAGCTATACTGCCCGAAAAAGCTTCAAACTTCTATCAAAGAAAACATTAATCAAATGTCAAAGTTACATATCGCTAACCTCAACTAAGATTCTACCAGGCGACGCTAAATTTTGGGATCAAAAAGTCCACCATGAGTCGACAAAGTCCACCACAAAGACATTCATAAACTGCTCTACCGTAGTTCTTAGCGGAAAAAGGCCACACAAGCATCAAACTTGCTACAGCAAACAGAGCAGCAACCTTGTCTTATGCTGCGAACTACGGGGGTTCATATATATCTACCGAACTCCGTTTCAAGTAGTTTACAGTCAAAAGAGAGCTCATCCAAAGTACTAAAAGATTTAAAACTCCTTAGAACCAAAATTTGGCCGACAACTGATTAAATCCTGGACGAAACACTGCTGGTTGCAGTTACTCTAAATTGGTTTTCGAGAACTCCGAAAAATCAATCTCTCTCAAACGGAAATCCGTAAAATCTGACGATTCCAAGACAACCTAAGGTTTCAAAACAGCATCATTTCACGGATCAACGATCTCTAGAATCAACCTAGCAAACTAACACCCGAACTGATCCAAAATCACAGCTTAACTGAGCAAATCTCTTGATTTGATTAGATGAATTAAAGTTTCGAATCCTTACCGAGCGCTTCGAAACGGTATTTAATCTAGCTTGTCGAGGCCTCCGAATCGCACCAAAAGCGCCGACTCACTCCCCTCCTTTTCCGTTTTCTCTTTCGTTTGCCGACTTGCTCCTCTCCCTTTCTGCTCTTTGTTGTTCCTATGGAGCAGCTCCAGAAGGAACCAAGAAGATGGGCTAAGCTAAGTGGGCTAAGGTCTCTTGGGCCTTCTTTTTCAGGAGGGGTGCTCAGTGGGCTGAGATCTCCTTGGCTAAACAATTCTTCAAAGAACTCTTCTTGGGAATTTTGGGGATCAGGCAATCTCGCCCAATAAAACCACGGTCGCCGTAGTTCGCCTTAAGACATAATCTCCATGTCCGAATCTTCTGTGGAATAAGCGAGATCTTCTATGAAGACGGGCCCACTTTCAGACCTCCTTACGTATTTTGGTGGGTAGACGTCGACACGACATGCATTTGGTATAGCAGGCAACTTTCGCACTGATTCGCAATAGTAGACTCTAAAAGACTCGAGCTTCTCTAGCTTCAGTGAATCAGCAATGGGCCTCTCCGTAGAACTGCAATCTCCAGTAGACATTGGTTGGGATTCGATCTCAGTTAGTTGCGGGCAGTACTCCACACTCAGCACTCGGAGCTCCTTGAAGCTCGATAGATTGGATAGCCTCACAAGCGACTCGCACTTGCGCACCTGCAGTCGCTGGAGATTCTCTAGCTGTCCAAGCTCATTGTCAAACTCAATCTCTCTTAACTGACAACCGAAGAGCTTTAATTCAGACAAATTGCCCAAGTTGGAGAACAGTGGCCATTCTATTGGCGTCTTGACATCTTCTAAACACAAGTCTTCTAAACTGGACGGAAGCCGAGTCAGAGACCGTGGGTCTGGACAAGTTAATTCGAGTGACCGGAGCTGAGAAAGGGAGCTCAAGTCAGTCGGAGGCAAGTTGAAATCGGAAAGAACCAGTCTCAACGTCTGCAATCCATGAAGCCTTCCAAGCCACTCCAGTTTCGGATACTGCCTGCAATAGAGATAGTATGCACGAGAAAGAAGAGGGAAAAATGAGGAGAGAGAGAGTCTGCATGGGAGGTCGGGCACTGACTGCAACGATGAAGACGATAGCTCTAGCTTTGTTAAACTTGTCGGGAGATCCGATATCGACTGAAGCCCGTTACAATTCGTTAAAACAAGTTCTCGAAGATTAGAAAGCTGATTGAGTGTCATTGGCACTCCACTAACCTTGCTCTCGGACAAGTTCAAAATCGTCAATTGGGATAGTCCCGCGATTTCAGTTGGAATTTCGCCCTCAAGATTTCGACAGCCTCTGGCAGTCAACTCCTCAAGATTCTCCAGAGTCCATATGCTCTTCGGTAGCTCTCTTATCTTCGTCCAATCCAAACACATGAACTTCAACTGTTTAAGGTTGCCAATAGAATTTGGTAATTCTGCAATATTTGTGTGAGATAGATCCATTTTGAGTAGCGATTCTAGTCTTCCGATGGAATATGGTAATTCACTTATATCAGTGCGAGACAAATCCAAACAGAGGAGCGATCTCAACTGTCCAACGGAATTCGGAAGCTTTCTAAGAAATGCACAACCACGTAGAGATAGATGCTTCAAGCCTAGTAGCTCTCCTATTGAGTGCGGAAGTGCTGTAGCACTTCTCAGATTTTCCACCTTCAGCATTGACAAGGATTTCAGGCCACCAATTGAATCTGGTAACAGACGAAGAGGAACAGGAACGGTAGAATTGTTGAACGATAAATCACTATGAATTTGTTGCATCCATTGACAAGGCTCCTCAATGATTTCCAAGCACTTCAGGCGCCCCAGCTGTCCGATAGAACTATTGATTTCTTCCAATAATTTACAATCTTTGATAACCAATCTTTTCAAATTCATGCATTTGGAGAAGTCAGGTGTCCTCATTAAGCACTTGCACCTTGTCAGATGTATGACTTTCAGGTTATCATTCACCTGTGAAACAGACAAATATTGAGGAAAACAATGGCATAGGTGAAGGTCAACTCAATGTGACAAATGTGTGTACACACACAAAGGAAAAATAATGTATTATATGAAATTATACCATGCATGGTCCCCATCCATTCCAGTCTTCAGTAATGTCGCTCTCTGAAAGCTTGAGAACGGCCAAGTTCTTTAGACATAAACCGTTGGCACGTAGGTTTGAAGGGCAATGACGCCAAGAGAGCCATGTTAGATTTGAGAGAAGATTTTTAAAGTCTCCTACAAAGTTTCCCCCATCTAATTCTAGGAACCTTAAACTAGGCAGCCTTGAAAATTCACCACTTGTAAAATTGTGTGCATTGGCAAGTCCTGGGAGTTTGAGTGCTACAATGGTGTCTGTTCCCTGATAATTTGAAGCAATAGATACCAATATGAGTGAACGATTTAGAGTGAATTCTAAATATCAGAATGGGGAGCATATATCTTATTTCAATCAATACAAGACATAAGTGAACTAGCAAAAAAGGGGCACATAGATCTTATCTTATACCGGAAAGGGCGAATTCCAGGATTCCTTATCTCTCCAACTTAGATGGGAGTTATAATGGTAAGAATTATATAATTGGAATGCTGTTTATTTCTCTCAAATTAAGCAAAATCATTAATGTCCTTCCTGGGTACAAAAAATGAGCGGATATTTTGGGTGAAAATGAACTCTAATACGCATAATCGCATGTTTAACTTTTCCATGAGCAAATAACTTTTAGTAAGACGTACCAGGTTATTCTGAACCACATCTAAGGCGACCATAGGACACCACAACCTACTGCGCCTTCCAGGAACTTGAAAGCATTCTTGCCGAACAATCTCTCTTCCGAGATCTCTGAGTTGGTCATGCATCCATAGTCTGTCATCCTCAATGAGCTTTATCAAAGATAAATGAATAAGGACATGGAGTCCAGCTTTCGGAAAAAAATCACAAGCTTTCCACATATAATATGCAGGGATCCTTTCTTCATCAATGCAGTGACATGCGATATCAAGAAAAATTTGTTGTTGCTCATAATCTAATTCTTTGTAACTTATCAACAACGTTTTCTGGACATCCTGATTGGGCACTTTCTTCAACTTCTTCGATGTCTCTTTCCATGTTCTCTTGCTTTTTGAATGGAGTAATGCACCTATCACCTCAAGAGCTAAAGGTAGTCCTCCAGTAAATTTGACAATTTCACTTGAGATACTGCTATAATCATGTGGAGGTGAGTCTCTTTCGAAGGAGTGCTTGCTAAAAAGTCGAAGAGCATGGTCAAATTGCATTTCTTTCATTTCATAAAAGAAGAAATCCCGATAACGCACTGGGATGATATTGTTATCTAGGGTGTCGGTTTCAGGAGCTAAAAAATAGGTGTTCCTAGTTGTGATAATAATTCTGCTTCCTGAACCAAACCAACTGGACTTACCGGCTAGTTTCATGAGCTTGTACCTTTTGTCCATATCATCGAGAACAATGATGACTTTCTTATTATTGAGTGTTCCCTTAATCATGGACATCCCGTCATCAGCATCAGTAACATAAAGATGTCTACCATCGAGAAGGTCACATAATAATTTATTTTGCAGACTTAAAATATTGTGAATGCGGATATCTGAAAGAAAGCTGGAACATTGAAACTGAGAAGAGATATGCTTGAAGATAGCCTTAGCAAGAGTTGTTTTCCCAATACCACCCATACCATGGATCACGACAAATCGTACACCGGGAGTGCCTTGGCCTAACAACCCCATAACGGCTTCCATCTGATAGTGAATTCCCACCAAGTCATCATTCCAATTTCTCTGAGTAGACCTCAGCTTATTTAAAACTTTTTCCAGGACAAGTGCTATAAGTTTATCCTGGCTGCCATATACACAACGCAACCGTTTCAATTTCAGGAACCACAAACAGGTTATGTCGTACAGAAGTATAAATATGTAAAATCAGAAACTTCGATTGTAAAAATCAAGCGTGAATTATCAGTCTGTTTCATATTCAGTCCACCCCAAGCCGAGAAGATTGATCTCAGTTACTGGGAACAATGGTTGGAGTTTGAGGTGGAAGGGCCAGCTCTGAAGAGCATTTAGATGGTCAATCAGCAAATTTCTAACGGGCCATGTGGCCATCAAAAGTAGTTCGCTAGCCCAAGAGCCCGAACCGGCCCAATTTTTTTTGATTCGTGCCGGGCTTCTAGGATGGCAAACGGTGAAATTGGATCAAATCACAAGTTGTATAGGGAGAGTATCCTTCGGCGGGGCCAACTTTAAAGAGGAAGTTAATGCTTTAATGGGGACTTTGTGACACTAAAGTCATGGGTAAAATTCATCATCAAATGATTTCTGAGATTCAATTGTAATAAGAATTACAGCAAAGAGAAACCATGTGACAGACTACGTGCAAATGTGCAGTCAATGGATTGGTTAAGAGTTCTAAACATTTATATGCAGATGCAATGAAGGACTTTTGAAAACGGACACGGTAATTTGCACTATTGTAATATAACACGGAAGCTAGACAGAACTTGCAATTAAATCAATACAAAATTACTAAAGAAATAAACGAGGAACAATAAATAACACCAGAGATTGACGTGATTCGGTCTAAGCATCGATATGTACTCCATAGGGAAAGCCAGCAGAAAATAATCCACTACTAATCAGAGAATCAAAGTTACAATCATTCACACGCTCGAGTGTTTCTCACATCTCGATTAAACCCAAAGCAAACCCACAAGTATTATCCAAAACATGAAACTTTTTTTTTTATAGGAAACATACTCAAATTAATCAAACAAGGGACATATTCTTAACATGCACAACCATTTCATTTTTCATTGACTAGAGAAAATTAGAGAAAGAGAGGTTGATCTATATATTGAGTTTTCACGGTTATGAAACTGCGATCTAATTTTAGAAATGAAAGTGCAGAAGTTGTCATTAATTACCCGTGATCTTTTAAGTTCCATCCCTTGATTCCAGCGACCTCTCTTAGGGCCTCCTTCCACGGCTTCACAACATCTTCACCAGACTCTCTCTCATGCCTTTGTAGGGCCTTACCGTAGGATCCTGTTTTGAGCTTAACATTGGATGCATCCACCTCATAGAAGATGGGCAAGATTGCTTTCTCCTCTCTCTTCCTTTGCTCTACCATGTACGCTAGTTCACGAAGGCACCATTTACTGGAAGCGTAGTTTTTAGAGAAGATCGGTACATAGATTTTCGAATTAGAGATTGCTCTTAGAAGCTCGCCTCCGATCTCTTCCCCAACACGGAGCTCTTCGTCATCTTTAAAAACGTGTATCCCGGCCCGGATCATGGCCCCGTAGAGAGAGTCCGTGATGGTTAAGCGAGTGTCGGGCCCTCTGAAGCTCAAGAACACCTCATACTCCATCCTCGACGATGACGAGGGTTCACCACTAAGGGGGAGAGACTTTCCTCTGGGACGTTCCATTCCTGCGGATCTTTGGCTACAGAAGGGATATCAAAGTTCTTTGCTTGTTCGGAATTGCAAATTTCCAGTTACCTGGCGTCGGTTGGCATTTATAAGAGTAACGGTCGACTGACCTTTTTGGGTCCCAACACAACTGTTGACGGACTAGGCTCACCGGGAGCGACAGGAGATGCAAAGAAGGATCACTTCTGCACGCTTCCACGAAAACACGCACCTCGGATAACCGTTCTTCCTTGCTGGCTCATCGCGACTCCGTTTCCAGAGGGCCATCGTTTTTTCGCAGTGTTTTCTCGGAACCTACTGAGTTGATTTGTGGAAGTCTTCGAATGTATCAGAACTTGAGCCTAATTCCCCGAAAAAAGCATCGATTCTTAGTGGAGCATCAGAGCATGAAAGGCATTCTTCTGTACGCAATGATGGAGCCCGGTAGGGACAGAAATTAAAAGCAGAACGACCACCTGAGTCCATGTAATAATGCCCTCTTACTTTTTCTAAAGCCACTTCTTTTTTCATCTTTATTAGGTTGTCGTACCATCGAATAAAGTGCGTTGAACAATACTTTTGCCATGGAAAAACAGATTTTCTGGTATGGAATATCAGAGCGCGGGTCATTAAGAGTTAGTTCATGTTGGGAATGTGACGACCATCTGACTATTGATTTTCATATTCCACTAAGTCCAACCCAATCGACTTCACAAGACAATCGCCATTACGACCGATAGTAATTGAAAAAATTAGGATCAAATCTCTCCTATGCTGTTAATAAGCGGGTCTTGAGAAAAAAAGGTTGAAGTCAATCATTCAAAATGCATTGTTGTTCGTCGATAAATTTGGAGATTCAGCTTCATCAATTGAGAGAGATATAGTTTATTTCAATTATATCCATGTGTAGCATCTTCGTATAAATGTGTAATGTGCGTCGCATCGTTTACTATACTTTTTGACATGACCATCCAATCAGTTATAAAGCTCATTACCACTTCATCGATATGACGACTAACGAGGATAAATTTGAACTTCTTGCCAAGGTGAAGATTTGTTGATTATGGCTCGAAATTAAATTTATTTGAATTGGAATCGACACTAGTTTGCTGTTGTTGGACATTCAAAGTGTTTGTAGGGGCTCGAAACGGAGACAGACGATTGGAGGATGCAAGAAGCTGGCCCCCCTAGCGCCTGGACAAACTAGGCAACTAGGCGAGCACTCGGCCAAGAAGTGGCTGGGTTGCCAGACAACCGGCAAACCTCCAAAGCCGGAAGTGTTTTCCAACATAGTGCCCGAGTGTCTGAGCCTATTTTGGTCAGATGCGCCCCCTATTTTTATGTATGATTAACAAATGACTTATGAGCAATCTAAAGAGCTTTTAAGAATGAGTGAAAGAAAACTCCTTTGTTACGGTTGATTCTCGTGGACCGGGGTTTTCTCTAGGGTTAAAAAACTAATGAGTGAGTGTAATTAAGCGATTGTAATCTTCTCTTTGCCAATTGTAGTAGAATCATCTCGTCGATATCTCCGTAGAGTAGGCACACCGCCAAACTATGTAAATCCTATGTGTTTAGGTTTAAGTTCTACCATTTAATTCTTGCTCGAATTGTTTATGTATCCGCGTTAGTCGTGACAATAGTTGCTGCAAGATTCAAACTATGCAAATCAGCCGAAAAAAATCTCCCAAGAATAGCATGGTCAGTGAAATTAGAAGTGAAATCTCATTCTACCATTTTGAACAAAGCGGACGCATCAGATGATGGGTGTATTTTGTATTTACACTGAAATCACGTGACCAATTTGGTGGAGCTGATAAAGGACCAAGAGATATTAGTCTGATACTGTTCCACACGTAAGTGATTACTGTACTTGGAGAATGCAGATAATGCCAAACGAGGAGTCAGAGAAAATGGGAAAAAGAGAGACCCCCTTAGTCTCTGTCTTCTCTTTATTTGTCAAGGAAACTTCTGCAAAATATGAAATGAACCCAAGTGATGCAGGTTTTGTATGAAGTGAGCATGAGAATGCGGAGACAAAACAGTAGATTCACCATTGTTTGTTGATCTGATAAACAAAAGCTCTAGAGAATATTGAGCCAATTGGAAGAAGACCTGTCGTATGTTTAGCAAGTTAAACATTAGCAAATGCATTCCAAGTCTTTGCTCAAGTCCACGTTCTTAGTAAGGTGAGATGGCGATGGGAGTCGAGTAAAGTCAATACACCTTGCAATTCGCACATGCGGTTAGGTTGAAAAACTAATATAAAAAGATCAAGACTTCTTTTGAGCATACTAATGTTTTTTTTTTCTGTATGAGTTAATCATTATGTCATCGCGACAACCTGCTCTTTTCTATATCCAACCCTGCACAAAATGCTTTAAAAGACGTTCGCTACTCTTGAAAGAAGATGAAAAACCATATGAGCAGATGATCTTGCAGCCGAAATAATTGAAAAACACTGGTAGTTGCTTAAGTTGTTCAGTCGGATCCACATATTCCATGAGATTACTTCAAATTCCTGCTACATCTTTCAAACCTTCACATGAAGGATCCTATCGTCTTCGGAAATCACGCAGAAGGAACCGGGACAAAAGGAAATTTGTTACAATGACCTGTTTTGAATGCGGATGTCAGAATCCGGAGTGTGTTCAACTCACTAGACCATATAAAAGACCTCATAAGAGCTTACAAAGCAGCTTTAATTATACGAGAATTACAGATTAAGATTGGCCTGGAGACCAAATTAATTACTGTACTTTTAAGATTGGTATACTATCCTGGACATTAATGTTGTCTTCATTAATTATATACAATGCATATAGCTGTTTAGTGACCTGCCTAGACGAATTGGCAATTATAAATCTCCCGTTCAGAATGATAATTGAATCTAATATTCTTAGAATAGAGCTTTGAATAAGATGGAAAGCCCAAGTAGAGTTGCTTTTTCTTGATAAATATCCTTGTAAAGAATCAAAATTAACGGACTCTATTACATTTTGGGAATCCCTCCAACTGAGATTCTCTTGATTTTGTATGCAAGGCCGACTTCGCGGATATAGAAGAGTAATCCTATTTCATACTCATGCAGGCATCATAGCAGTCAGTATAAAGCATGATCCCACATAACATGAGCAGCTATCTATTTCCCAAGGTTATGCATGATTGTATTGAATTGCTGCAATAAGAACTTACATGTCCTACTTTCCATTTGCAAAACTAAAAAAACACACAGGAGTTTCTCGGTCAAAGTAAAGTCCTTATGCCACACTTTGAGCTGATCGGTCTCTCCTTCTCACCATTGCAGGGTGTAGAAAGAACTCCTTGTCTGAACCCGGAACCTTCACTTTGATTGCCTTAATGTCTCTATCATAAGCTGCGGCTGTTGACACTGGAAAGGAAGATTGAGACTTTGAATCATTTGATGACGAAAGCCACGAATCGAAAAGATATGCAATTTCTGAAAGTTATTCCTTTAGTTTGATTGTGAGAGGGGGGATAAGCCTAAAATTCCAGCAGCACATGATGAACCGTGAAATTTATGATCTCACATATTTAGTTAGACACTAGCCCTGGAGTCTCGAAACACGGAGTATATGCAAGATTTACAGCTACAGTTGATCTTCCATGCCCCCCAGAACAATTCTGATAAACAGCAGTCATGATAGAAGAAATTATAGAATAGTACTTTTTAATAAGATTGATGGGTTTTTAGTAAATAAATGGGCCGCCCATGTTGGACAAAACCCAGCCCACAAACCTTAAAAGAGCCCATGAAAGAAATAACCGCAAATGACAGTTATTTTATGAGAAGTGGGAACAAAGAGTGAGTTGAGAAAAAAAAAACTCACGTAGCATTCAGTATTCAGAAGAGAAGTGTGTGATTTTGGTTCACCATCAGAAAGAAGAAAAACACTCACTTTTCTGAAAAAAAAAAAAGCGAAGAAGGATCGCTCTCTCTCTCTACAAAAGCGGCATTTAATTTGTGGCAAAGAGATATGTTCGTTTTATGTAATATGCTTCGAACGATCGGTGATTCAAGTCTAGAATGGGCACGTTTTCCGTATTTTCATATTATGATTTAGGAATATGTTTCCATCAATTTTTTTCGCAATATCAAGGAATATGTTTCCATCAAAGATATTTCCACTCCAATAAAGATCCTACACCTAACTGCTTCAGCAACCAAACGACATGTAAAACTGCAATTGGAATTACTCAAAGAATAATCTTTTCTGTTGTGAAATTCACTAATCAGGGAAATCACCACAATGGAATGAAACTGCTGGCCATCCTTATATCATAGTCAACCTTCTCAAAGCAACCCGAAAACATTTTGTTGGCAAATGTCATGCACTGAAATTCCTGCATAGCCACAACCTGGAAAATGAAGTACAACAAAAGGTTATGTAACCTACCTTGCAACTTGAAACTGCTATAATGTGTGAGCTCATCTGTAACCCTGGAGGAAATTGACCTGTGAAAACAGGTTTTGCTGGTTCTGCTGATATGGTTACTTTAACATTCTTGAGCCTAGGAAGGTTAGCCACCACCTCATTCGACTGCTGCTCAAACTTTCAAGCAATACTCATGCTGTTAAACTATTGAAGGTTCAGAAACCTGATACATCAGGCAAATACTCTTACGAATCCATAGTGAAGCAGAAAAAATGTGCCTAGATTAGCTCCATCGATACTTGGAAATTGTACATGCACAAGAGGTTTATGGAAGGATGTCAAAACGAGGTGACAATGGTTTCTAAAAGCAATTACTAGACAAGACAAAACATCTAGTGCACTGAGCATGTATTTGGTGATTGATCAAGCAACATAGGTCGTGTTATTTACCATGTCCTTGATTGGACATTCAGGTGTAGTGAGCTCTAACCAGAACGAAACCTGAGAATCAAAGCCAAGACATTGTAGGGTAAGGGTGTCATTCTTTTTTTTTTTTTTTTGTAAAAAAAAAAAAAAAAAGAATGACACCCTTACCCTACAATGTCTTGGCTTTGATTCTCAGGTTTCGTTCTGGTTAGAGCTCACTACACCTGAATCCCATATTGATTCTTTAATAACCTCTCCAAGAGCTTCATCTATCAGGAGGTCCTTAACAAGACCACATGAAAAAGTCGTGATCAATAATTTGAGACAAGGCTTTAAGCACATCACTTTCCGCTGTCTCTGCCAAAACTGCCGAAGTGCTCTCTACTACTACAAGAGCAGATTAGGTACACAGAATGACGTGAAGCTTACGAGATGAACAACTATTGTAATAAAAAGAGAAACAATCAGAGGAGAACTAGCGTCGACAACTTAGCAATAAACTAACCAATAATTTCTGGCGGCATATCCAGGGTAGGAAATTTTATTTGGCTCTTCATCCATTACGATTTTTAGCTCTAATATCCTTCTGTATCTCACTCAGGGCCATTCAAATTCTGTGTTGACAAGGGGTGGCCAAGAGTAGTTGGTTTTGGTGGGCTTCTCAATAATACAACTCATGCACGCAAGCGCGCGCACAAACACAAGGTTGCTCCAATTTTTTCTGGTCATGTACAGTTTCTTCGCAATTCCAAGAACACAGTGTGACAGAGCAAGTCCATTTTATTTGGCCTGCCAGATAAACCTCCTAAATTTTCTTCATGGCAGAACATGTAGTTCATCTTCGCAGGGAGTATATGTATTAGCTGAAGCAGATTGATATGATGGCACAAGTACCAGATAATTAGCTCCAAAGAACAAATTGCAGAGAGATACGAAGAATTGAACATGGACAGCTCTGTAAAAAAAAATTACTATGATGCGTTCAATTGAAAAATATTCGAGATATTTGGCTTAATAGAAAAACTCTTAACTATATCACTTGCACTCACTCCACAAGATCGTTCTGTCAAATTCTGAACAGTTCATTGTATGTTCTTGAAAATAGTTCTGAGTTACAAGGTTCACATACCTCAGATAGATAAATATCCAAACATAAATAATAATAATAAAAAAAGAGTGCCATTTGGGTATTTCCGAAATGAAACAGGCACCTAATAATCAATCGATTCGAATTATTCATGAAAAGAACAAGGAAAAAGGAAAAAAAAAACTACTTTCCACGAAAACAGTCCTACACCAGAAAGTCCCAGGTGGTGATGAATCAAGCAGTGGCGGTGTCGATTAAATGACCATTGCTTAAATGAGCGCAAATGTTCGTGAGCCTTAACGCTTTCTGTTATTAGTAGAAAAAGCCCTAGCAGCGTATAAATAAAAGGGTTAATTGTTTTAATTTATGTATACCTTGTTATTGCCGTACTTTATGCGTTTATAAAATCATGTAGGTAAATACTAACCGAATTGACAAAAAATGAGGAAATCAACATTAGAGTGTGAAGAGGATTCAATTGAAAATTAAGTTACATTAATCACATAATAAAGTCATTCCTACGACTCGTTACAATGTATCCATATACGACTCCTCACCATCATCATCTCTTAGATAATCCTCTTAGATTCCTTATGCTCTGTGCAAACTAACAAGACAAATGGTGTATCGAATAGGGGGGCACTAATTCACTAACTTCCATGGCCGACGGTGTGCGATTACGAGACCATATGCCGCACTTGGTGCATTTGGGAGTTCCACCGGACCTTCCAAACGAGATCATTGAGGAAATCGTGTCAGACTTGATGACCGAGGCAACGTTCGAGTCCAAGTTGACATTGATGCTGCAAATCAGCAGATAGTTGCTCACACACCTTGCAAGAATGTCGATCTTCCACGAAGATTGCATCGCCCTGTTTTGCGATGCCGTAAAATTGCAACATTCGTGTAGCAGTCGTTCCATAGGAAAGAGCAGTGCAGTTCCAAGGACTTACAATCTAAAAATTGCCGAAGCACAAAATTCTCTATTAACTGCTTGGAAACGAATATCTGATGGATTAGATATAAGCAGAGTGAGTGACATGTTGCTCTCCATAGATGTTTCATCATGACCTAAACGAAATCATTTGAAGACCACCATAGATGTCAGAGAGGTCGAGCAAGGATGAGTCGCAAAAATATTCAGAGGCCATACCTTCGAATGATCCTTTCACCGAATGTGGCCGTTGGATGTCAACCTGATGTCGCTAAAACTTCCTGAAGAAAATTTACAGTTTCCCCAACAGTATCACTCAGACATGCCAAGAAGTGATCTTTCCTGATAATAAGGTCATTGAATACGACTACAGGTAACCCGGTCATTCTTTAGAGTGGGAAAGCCGTTCGCTCCAGGTATTGCAGTAAAACTAATATACTGCATGACACGGAGCTACCATTCTTCGCCAAAAAATTTCACGGCCATAAGGACCATCTTGATTGTAAAGTAAACACATCATTGAAGTTCCTGACACATGAGAAGAATTTCGGAACAGATGGACCTTAGTAAACTCGACCTGCTTATGCCTGTTACTCTGTATTGAGTATTGCGAAACACGAATAAGGTGTTTCTGGCTTTTTACATAGGGTCGACTCTTCTGTACATTTATGCCGGTTTGTGCCCCAAGATCATACCACAGGCATTTGCATTTTATGGATTGAATCTTGTTGCTTTTATACTGGAAACAGATTAAGTCTGTTTTCCTCACTATATCCCTACGCAACAGAGTTTCGAAGGAACTATCGGCTGTTGGCAAACTGAGTAGCTTTAAGCCGAGTGCATAAGATTTTCAAATAAAATCACGGACAATCTGCCGTATACATTAAAAGACAAAATTCCAAATAAATGAATTGCAGGAAGAGATAATGAAGAAAAAGCGCATAAGAGTCCTTGCAGCGCAATGTCGCTTTCCTAAACTAGGGCCATTGATGAATATTGTCGAGCAGAATTATATGTGCAAGAATAGTAGTTCAGATTTCTCAACATCCAAGGCATAGCAGTTTAGACTTTAACAACTAGGAGATTGATGGAAGCAACCAATCTTTTGGTTATTTCAAAATTTATGTTCAGCGTTGGTGTGAGGGGCTAATAGAAGCGGACCCACGTGACAGTATCTAGCAATACTGCTCTATCATTTTAGAATGAATGTGTACGCTGTAAGATTGTATATCAGGTATTCCTGACAGGAAGACAAAGCTTTCCAAGCAATATAAGAGTTTGGGGTCAAAAGAAGTGGCAAGCAAAATGAAATTCACAGTGTGTAAAGGTACAGGCAATCAATGTCTGTCCCGTGCTTATTGTTGAAGCACATTGAACCTCTAGATCTGTCAATGCCTAAATTTGATTAAAGCACAATAAACCTAAAATAAGATAAGATTTGCGCCTATCCCCATATAGATACATTGACTTTATATTTCATATATCCACCTGATTCCGATCTATTTGAAAATTGCAGTAATTTATTTACTCATATATTTACGCATACATAAGAGCTACGAGCGGAGGAAACCGCCACATTCAACTAAATAGATATCTGTGTTATTTATATCTAAGTCTTGAAAAAAAATAAGATAAGATTTGCACCTATCAAATCTAAAAAAGCTTATTTGGGACGAGAACATTTTAAGAGATTATCTAATATCTTGAGTTTATAATAGATCTTCTTATCTAATTTGAATTTGTAATATCTAATCTCTCTTAGAATTGGACGTGTAGCAAATCGTCCAATCTCTTTTGAATTTGAACTTGTGACAATCATCCAATTTAGTTTGAATTTCAATTAATAATTGTTAGTTTGCATTAGATTGATTTCATTAGGCAATATTTAGTTTGTCTTGTGATGGAGTATATTCCTTATGTAGTCCTCGTCCTTATCACGAGAGATTGAGACATGGTAATCATCGTGATTATACTTAGAAGAACTTAGGTTTAGTTTTAGAACACTACCAAAAAAACAAGGTTTTAGCGACGAATTTTGTGACAAAAAATTTGGCAAAATTCGTCGCTAAACGAATTTGCAACGGATTTATTTTCCGTCGCAAATTTATGACATATTTTTCAATCATAAATTTGTGACGGATTTAATTGCGACGAATTTATTTTCCGTCGCTAATTTGCGACAACTAATTTTCCGTCGCAAATTCCGTCGCTATTTTTGTGACGGATTTATTTTCCGTTGCTAATTTGCGACGAATTTTTATTTCGTGGCAAATTCCGTCGCAAATTAGCGACGACCGTCGCTAATTTGCGACGGATTTATTGTTCGTCACAAATTTCGTCGCAAATTAGCGACGAAAAATTATCCGTCGCTAAATTCCGTGGCAAAATCCTTGTTTTTTTTTAGTGGCTGAAGCACATTCAATCTCTAGATCTACCAATGCCTAAATTTGATTAAAGCACAATAAACCTAAAACAAAATTCTCGCATTTGAACAAAGATCTCTAGAATAATGCTCGTCCCAAAGAAGCTTGAAGTTGATGATTTCATCTCAATTAACCCCAACTCACTTGTGTGTCAAATCCTCGTATTTACTCGTTCACAGCTACCACGTCCAGTTGCTACCGTCTCGACCCCAATGCCGCATCACAACCTCCGGTCCACCATGTCTGACAGTCATCGGAATCGTCTCCAGTGTGCTTGGCCGAGAGGCCCCTGTTTATGGCTCCGCCAATTGTACCATCCGAGAGCTCATTATTTTTCCTGTCTTTCGAGAGTGTTAGAGCCCGGCGGATCCCTCTTTCGTACATTTATCGTCTCACCTTGGTCGTGCAAGTCCAGCGGATTGCTTGCATATGTCCAGCAGGCAGGGTTGGACTTGGGCGGAGGAGCGTAGGAAGTAGACGCTGAAGGAGTGGCCGAATGCCACCTTCAGGGTGGAGCTCTTGGCCCAGCTCGGCCACAGCCACCGGCAGATTTGGCGGCGGCAGAGTCTCGGACTTTGGCGATTTCTGGAGGCCCTCCTAGAATTACTTATTTCTACAACACCACGCAAGTAATCACCATTCAGTAACTGTACAGGTTGGAGCACCAATTCGAACGCAGAATCAGAATCAACACAAGCAAATACACCAAAGAATAATAATTTTGACCACTTAGCAGGTTCAGTGAGGGGCTTACGCTTGCGGTAACGGCGCGTTTCCGTGCAATCTGCTCTTCACGTCGAGCGGGAACTCCATTTATCTCGGAGTACGGCCGGAACTTCCATCCAGCTTTCCTAAATTGCAACCAGAAATCAATCCCAAGTCTCGCCTCTTTCGATTCATTTATTTAGTAATTCGAATGATGCGAATCAATTATCGAATGAACTAGGATTTTCCGATTTTGGGGGGCCTACCGTTTCGTTGATTTTAGCTCCGGCGGTTGGGGCTTCCGGGCGTAACGGTTCTGGTGCTTGGGCGGGCCACGCCGATTGCTCATATTTCATATATCTTCTTCCTCTTCTTCTTCTACAAAAGTGAGCCCAGTTTCAGATCTTGTTAAAGATCGCCGTGGGATAACCTCGACGTCACACGCATTTGGTATAGCAGGCAGCTTTCGCACCGATTCACAATAGTAGACTCTCAAAGACCGGAGCTTCTCTAGCTTCAGGGTATCGGAAATGGGACTTTCTGTGGAACTGCAATCTCCCGTTGAAGACCGTTGGGATTCGATCTCAGTAAGTTGCGGGCAGTACTCCACGCTCAGCACTTGGAGCTCCTTTAAGCTTGATAGATTGGATAGCCTCACAAGCGACTCAGACTTGCGCACTCGCAAGCGATGGAGTTGCTCCAGCTGTCCAAGCACATTGTCAAACTCAAGCTCTCTTAACCGACAGCCAAAGAGCTTTAATTCAGACAAATTGCCCAAGTTGGAGAACAGTGGCCATTCTATTGGTGTCCTCACATCTTCTAAGCTCAACACTTCTAAACTCGACGGAAGCTGTATCAAAGATCGTGGGTCTGGACAAGTTAATTCAAGTGACCGGAGCTGAGAAAGGGAGCTCAAGTCAGTTGGAGGTAAGTTGGAATTGGAAAGAACCAGCCTCAACATCTGCAATTTATGTAGCCTTCCAAGCCCCTCTAGGTTCGGATGTGGATTTTGTCCCTGTTTGGTTTTGAAAGACTGTAAGTCATAAGCGCAATTACTTATGTCCAGATGAAGTAAATTAGTGAGGTTCGAGAGGTCGGGGACTGCCTGCAACGACGAAGAGGACAACTCTAGCTTTGTTAAACTTGTCGGGAGATCTGGTAGTGTCTGAAGCCTGTCACAATCCAATAAAACAAGTTCTCGGAGATTAGAAAGCCGATTGATTGTCATCGGCAGACTACTAATTCCGGTCCTGGACAAGTGAAGAATCGTCAATTGGGATAGTCCCGCGATTTCCATTGGAATTTCGCCCTTGAGACGTGTACAACCTTTAGCAATCAACTCCTCAAGACTCTCCAGAGTCCATATATTCTTCGGTAGCTCACTTATTGAAGTGCCACCCAAACACATGAACTTCAACCGTCTAAGATTGCCGATAGAATTGGGTAATTCTGCAATAAGTGTTAGAGATAGATCCATTTTGAGTAGCGATTCTAGTCTTCCGATCGAATCTGGTAATCCACATATGTGAGTGCGAGAAAAATCCAAACGGAGGAGCGGTTTCAACTCTCCAATGGAATCTGGAAGCTTTCTAAGCTTAGTGCAATTGCGCAGTGTCAGATGCTTCAAACCTAGTAGCTCTCCTATTGAGTGTGGAAGTTCACTAAAATGATCCTGATTTTCCACCTTCAGCATTGACAAGGATTTTAGACCACCAATTGAGGTTGGTATTAGAGGAATGGAAAAATCGTTGACATCGTCAAAAGCATTAGACGAATGATATCTTGGTGTCATACGTTTCTTCTTACGGATTTCCAAGTACTTTAGGGTCCCCAGCTGACCGATAGAGCCGTGGATTTCTTCCAATCTACAACAATCATCAAGAACCAATCTTTTCAAATTCATGCACTTTGAGAAGTCAGGTGTTCTCGTTAAGCAATGGCAACGTGTGAGATATATGACTTTCAGGTTATCATTCACCTGTAAAACAACCCATTATTAAGGAAGACAATGACATGGTGACGGTCAAGACAACGTGACAAATGCGTACACAAAAAGGAAAAGGCATGAATTATATAAAATTGTACTGTGCATGGTCCCCATCCATTCCAGTCTTCAGTAATGTCGGTCTCTGAAAGCTTGAGAACAGCCAAGTTCCTTAGACATAAACCGGTGGCTTGTAGGTTTGAAGGGCGATGATGCCAAGAGAGCCATGTTAGATTCGAGAGAAGATTTTTAAAGTCCCCTACAATTCCCCCATCTAATTCAAGGAACCTTAAACTAGGCAGCCCTGAAATTTCGCCACTCGTAAAATTATGCGCTTCAGCAAGTCTTGTGAGTTTGAGTGCAACAATGTTTTCTGTTCCCTGATAATTCGAAGCAACAAATAGCAACATAAGTGAGCCATTTAGAGTAAATACTAAATATCAGAATTGGAAGCATACATGTTGATTCGGCCAATAGTAAACATAAGGGGCACATAGATCTTATCTCATACAAAAGCAAGGCAAATTTCATGATTCGTTTATCTACTTTGGAGTGTTGTTCAGTTCTCTGAAATTATGCAAAACTATCAATATCCCGTGTATAAAAATGAGCGGGATCTTTTGTGTGAAAATGAAATCTAAATACACATGACTGCACGTGTAGTTTCCATAAGCAAAAAAACTATTACTAAGACATACCAAGTTTTTCTGGACCACTTGTAAGGCATCCGTAGGACACCATAACCTGCTGCATTTTCCAGGAACTGGAAAATATTCTGGCCTAACAATCTCTCTTCCAAGATCTTTGAGTTGGTCGTGCATCCATAGTCTGTCATCCTCGATAATTTTTATCAACGATAAATGAATAAGGACATGGAGTCCAGTTTTTGGAAAATATTCACAAGCTTTCCACATATAATATGCAGGGATTCTTTCTTCACCAATGCAGAGGCATGCGATGTCAAGAAAAATTTGTCATTGCTCATACTCCAATTCTTCATAACTTATCAACAACTTTTTCTGGACATCCTGATTGGGCACTTTCTTCAACTTCTTCAAAGTGCCTTTCCATATTGTCTTGTCTTTTGAATGGAGTAACAAATTTATGACCACGAGAGCCAATGGTAGTCCTCCAGTAATTCTAACAATTTCACTTGAAATGCTGACGTAATCATGTGGAGGTGAGTCTCTTTCGAAGGATTGCTTGCTGAATAGTTGAAGAGCATGGTCAAACTGCATTTCCTTCATTTCATAGAAAAAGAAATCTCGATGGCCCAATGGGACGATATTTTCATCTAGGGTGTTAGTTTCGGCAGCTAAGAAATAGGTGTTCCTAGTTGTGATAATAATTCTGCTTCCCTACCCAAACCAAATAGACTTACCAGCTAGTTTCATGAGCTGGTCCCGCTTGTCAATATCATCAAGAACAAGGATGACTTTCTTATCTTTGAGTATAAATTTCATCAGGCCCATCCCCTGATCAACATCAATAATTCTACCACTTGGAAAATCAACAGTGTCATGTAATAATTTTTTTTGCAGATTTAAAATATTGTCTGCGCGGATATCTTAAAGAAAGCCGGAACATTGAAATTTGGGCAGAAATACGCTTGAAGACAGCCTTAGCAAGAGTTGTTTTCTCGATACCGCACATACCATGTATCACAACAAATAGTACGCTGGAAGTGCCTAGGCCTAACAACTCCATAACGGCTTCCATCCGATCGCGAATTCCCACCAAGCTGTCACATCAATTTCTCTGCGTAAACCTCAGCTTATCGAAAACTTCTTCCATAACAAGTGCTATAAGTTTATCTTGGCTGCCATATACATAATGCAACCGTCGTAGTTTGAGAAACCACAAACACAATATGTCGCGCAGAAGCATAAATATGTAAAACCAAAAAGTCTACTTGTTAAAACCAAGCGTGGATTATCAGTTTTTTTAATATTCGGTCCTACCCAAGTCCAGAAGATTGATCTCAGTTACAGAGAACAATGGTTGGAATTTGATGTGGGGGCAGTTCTGAAGAATTTTTAGATGGTCAAATCAGTGAAGTTCTAAAATGCGACGTGGCCATCAAAACTAGCTCCATGGCCAAGCGGGCGAACTAGACCAATTATTTTGGATCGTCCCAGGCTTCTAGTATGGCAAAGGATGAAAATGGGCCAAATCGCACATTAAGCAGGAAGAGTATCCTTGGGCAGGGCCAACACTGACAAGGATGTCAATAGTTAAAGCGCAGAGTTTGTGACACCCCGGTCCCAAATCGAATGAGATAAACCTTTTTGAATGATTCGTGGGTAAGGTTGATCCCTAAATGATCACTCTAAAATTCAACTATAATAGGAATTACCACAAGGAAGAACGGCACGAGATGTGATAAACTGCATGCGAAAGTGCAGTCAATGGATCAGTTAAGAGTTCAAAAAAATTATAGACGAACATGGTAACTTGCATATCATTTCAACTTCTATTTGCCTTCAGGATATTTCTTAGAGTGAGAGAGAGAGAGTGGGGGTGTGATCTACATATTGAGTTTACATGATTAAGAAACAATGATCTAAATTCGGAATGGAAAGTGCAGAAATTGTTATTAGTTACCCGTGATCCTTTAAGTTCCATCCCTTTATTCCGGCGACCTCTCTTAGGGCCCCCTCCCACTGCTTGGCCACATTTTCACCAGGCTGTCTCTCATGCTTGCGTAGGGCCTCACCGTACGATCCAGTTCTGAGCTTTAAGATCGGATGCATCCACCTCATAGAAGATGGGCAAGATCACTTTCTTGTATCTCTTCCTATGCTCCACCTTTAACGCGAGCTCACGGAGGCACCATTTACTAGTAAGCGTAGTCTTTAGAGAAGATCGGTACGTAGATTTTTGAATTGGAGATTGCTCTCTCAAGCTCGCCTCCGATCTCTTCCCCAACACGGAGCTCTTCATTGTCTTTAAAGACGCGTATCCCGGCCTGGATCATGGTCGCATAGAGAGAGTCGGTGATGGTTAAGCGAGTATCGGGCCCTCTGAAGCTTAAGAACACCTCATAGTTCTTGCTCGATGATGAGGATTCACTAGTATTGACACCTAAATTTTGGCACATCATTTAGTGGTTAATTGCATAGAAAATTATGGATTAAATTTTAACCCCTAAACAAAAATATTGAAATTATATAGCATATAGTTTAGGATCATGTAGGTTAATTGCATTCTACATTGAACCGGCAGCGACAAGCGAGCTTAAAATTCATCACGTAAATCGAGCTCGGGCACCAAATGAAACTCGGCTCACTCCAAAGATAGAGATCGAAAATCCCATGTCAAAAAAGGCTTGGTTGTCTTAATTTGAGCTTAAATTAGCCCATTACGTTTAATTGAATAAAAGCCCACATTAATTCAGCCAACTTGGAATTAAATTACAGGGTAAAGCCTAAACCTAAACCCATTAGGACTAGAAAGCCTGGCTAATTAATCTAGGGTTGCGATATAAATATGTCGTTATGCGTCATAATCAAGGGAGGTCTCATAATTTTCAGTTTAGAATTTTCAGAGGAGATGCCGCCGCCGCCGCCGCCGCTCGTGCACCGCCACCCTGACGCCGTGCAGCCGCCCCGACGCCGCTCATGCATTGCCGCCCCGACGCCGTGCCGCCGCCATGACGCCGCGCATGCACCACTGCTCCCGACTCCGCGCCACTTGCCACACGCCACCGCCGCTCATGCATCGCCGCCGCCACACACCACCGCTGCTTGTCACATGCCACCGCCGCTCATGCACCGCTGCTCGTGATCGTTCCAATTCGCAATCCCGATTCGCTGCAAATTCAAATTTGGAAACAAATTTGCAAATCCGGTAAATATCTTATCCTGATTTGGTTTGAATATTTTATTGCTCATTCCATGTTTATCAATATCTAACTTTGCATATTTGAACAATAGGCATTATTTCAATTAGGATTTATTTATTTATTTGAAATCTTGGATATCTATTACTTGTTAAATTTGGATAGAATTTAAAATTTTCAAAATCTTTTAAATATATCCAAGATATTTAAGATATCAAAATTTTTTCAAGATGTGATCGATTAGAAAAATTTCCTAATCCGCAACCGCACACATGGAAATAAATCTATCTATCAGGCTTTAGATAGAGTTATTTCCATAGTGGGTATTTTAAATTTTTAGGATCGATCTGTCAGGCTTCAGATCGAAATTTAATTCAAAAGATTTAGCGGTTATATTTTTTTTTTACTAAAAAATTTGCGATTTGAATTTAAATTCGAAAATATAAAAAAAATTTCATAAAAGATGTCGCGACCTAAAAAATTTTTCCAATTTTCTGGGCTAATGGATTATTAAGACTAAGCTTAACTCGGGTCCTCCCAAACCCTACCAATTCGCAACTTAAGGTTTAAGTCTTTAACGTGCAAATGTTTTCATGCTTGGAGTCGCCACTAATCAATTTATGGTGGGTTGATTAGAAACCTAAATAAAACTTAGGGAGATATGTTTTATTCCTACGAATCAGAGATTCTAAGCTCGGGGACTTGATTACGCTAGATCTAGTCTAACGCCCTTTCGGTACCTTTTCTTTTCAAAAATGTTTTGGCAAGCAGTTTGGATTCATTTCAACTTAGTCACTAACATGTGAGGTGTTCATGCAGGTGCGCAAACCACCAATTTAACACCCAAGAAAGTATTAAATAAATTGCAAGTTTAGAAGAATTACTTACCTCAAAGTAACGTAAGCATCTGCATTGTTAGCTAGAAAATCACATTGACAATCCTAATATGATTTCTAATTAACAAGCAATTCACTCAATATTTTTGGATTTTCACTTATTTAAATGAAAACTAATCTATATGCAATGACGTGCAAAAATTGACATGCGATTAATGCAACCTAACATGCAAACTATATGAAATGCGATGACGTGATCTAATTCTAATGATGGGCAAATGATTTTTTTTTAATATTTTCTAATGAAATTCGGAATAATGAAAATGCCTAAAATAACATGCAATCTAATGACTTCACACATCCTAACATGATTTCTTTTTGGGATTTTCATGAAAATTCGGGATTAAAAAATAACCTAAATAATCTATTAAGATTAGAATATTACTTAATTTAAATCAGGAAATATGTTATCTCAAGTCCTAATTTAAATTAAATAACTACTCTACCTTCTAGATATATTCAGGGTTCCCTAAACATGCAAAATTCTAATTCAAATCCTAACTGATATTTTTTGAATTTTCTTTTTTATTTAAAAAGGAAAAAAAAATTTAAACAGAGATAACTCCACATTCAAAACAACCACGCGATCTGCCAGATTTGTTTCAAACTCGGATTAAACATAAAAATCGAACTATTGGTCATATCTATAGGGTTATAGATATTGACGGAAAGTTGATCGTTTAAATTTGGAAAGCAGATAAAAATCATTATCATATCCAAATGATTATGAATAGGATAATAATTTTCCGTATCGCTGCGTATCGTACCTTAGGGATAAGGATAGTCATCCAGATACGTTGCTAAATTAGGAAAATTTCCTAATTTTGAATATTTTTAAACATTGCGGATATCAGATAATTATCCTAATATATCTAATATTCCACATGATATTCACGAAATGTTCAAACACTCAAATTAGGAAATTTAATATTCTGAAAAAATATCGGATAATGTCCAATTACCTAATTTGCAGATAATCTCCAAATCTTGAATTCGATTCGGGATAGGGATCACGGATCACGGCGACGAGGACACAGCGAACGGCTTTGGGAACGGCAACACAGCGTCGGGACGGCGGCTTGTGGCAGTGTGCTCGATGGGGCTCCGGCAAGGCTACTCGGACAGCGGCCAGCAAGCGAACGACGGTGCAGCTACCTCGCCGGCGGGAACAGTGCAGATCAGCCGCTGTGGCGGGGCAAAGGCGGGGTGTTCAGTGCAACTCCGGCTTGCAGCTACTTCATCGACGATAATGCTGGCGGAGGTGGCTGCTTCGCTGGCGACGAGGCTGTACGAGGCATGCTGTGGCAGTGACGGTGGCTCTTCGGTGGACAGCAGCGACAACGGAGCAAGGTCTGGCGATTGGCGCGGAAGAGCAGCGCTCGGCAAGAGGGCTTGGCAAGCGACGCGCGGCGAGTTGAGGCAGAGGGTAGGGAGCGCCGGAGTGGAGGACAGCGACGGTGGCTGGCGGCTGTGGCGGAGTAGCTGCGTCTTGATCAGCGCAACGCCGGCGGAAGGAGCGACAATGTGAGCAACTCCGGTCAATGCAGTGGCTTCCCGGCGAAAGGGCTGAGGCATGACAAGAACGGCGGAGCAGCAGCGCCTGTACAGCGGCGCTGTGGTGGCGCGACGACAAAGGGGCTAGGCAGTGGCCGACCTCTCTCTCTCTCTCCCTTCTCACTCTCACTTAAGCTCTAAAAAATTCTGATCTGAAAATTCTCCCTTAAAAATCTGACCTAATCATGTACTTATAAAGTTAATATAGGTCAATTAGATGGGCTTGTTAATCCTAATGTGCTTAAGCATGGGCTTAGGTTTTAATTTAATTTAAGTGGGCTAAATTAATTTGAGCTTTTAATTAATTAAGCATAATGGGCCGAATTAAGCTCAAATTAAAACAACCGAGCCCGTTTGACTTGTAATTCCCGGCCCTTGCCTCCCGAGCGAGCCGAGTCTCGTTCGATGAATTTTAAGCTCGTTTGCCAACGTCAGTCCGATGCAAAAAATGCAATTAATCTAAGATAGACCTAACTATATGTTATGCAATTTGAATATTTTTGTTTAGGGGTTAAAAATTTAATCCCTAATTTTCTATGCAAATTTCGACTAAATGGTCGGTAAAATTTAGGTGTCAACAAAAGAAAATCAAAAAAATTTTGCACCTTTGAACTCTAAGTCAAAATTTATCAAAATTGCCGAATTGAATATTTTTCTTGAGATTGGTACCGAAAGGGCGTTAAGGTAATTTAGTGTAACCAAGTCCCTGGATTTATAATCTCTGGTTTGCAGAAATAAAATAGTACTCCCGCTATTTTATTTAAGTTTCTAATCAACCTACCTTAAATGATTAGTGGCGGCTCCCATTAAAAATATTTACATGCTCATAATTGGACCTAAGTTGCGAATTCGTAGAGTTTGGGAGAACTCGAGCAAAATTAGTTAATTTAATTGATCTAGTAATCCATTAGCTTAAGATCGAAAACATGATTTTTTAGGTCACGATAGCTTGGCGACTCCGCTGGGGAAAACTTAAATTTTTTTTTTGAAAATTTAAGGAGGACTTAGGCCAGAAAATTTTCATGGAAAAATCACTCGATTTGACAAAATTTGATTGAATTCTCATTATTAGTTGTTAAATAGTTTTGCATGATGAGAGTTATAAGGGAAGTAGTAATTGGCTAACCATTTGTTTTGCAGGCTTGGTGGATTGGAATTGTTATTTAATTTTTGTACTATTGGAGCGGTGTTTACATATAATTATTGTGCATGATTTACAGTATTTGCACTACACCACACATGACCTGTGATCGGATCTGGGCCACACCCATAGTTTTAAGATGGTATTTAGATGGTTCTTTAACCTTGGCGGTAAGGCTTCGCTAAAGATTATCCCATTCGAATCCCGAAAATTCTTCCAAAAAATGGCTCAAGGGTCGTCCTCATGCACATGAGGCTACAACGCATGGAGGTTGCCCTTGTCGATTGAACCGAGCCTAGGTGATTGGACCCGACTAATCATGATTATTGTATGCGAGGCTGCGACTAGTCATGATGATTGTGCGTGAGGCTGCGACTTGTTCCGTTCATCATTTCATTTTGGGAAAGCCTTTAGGGTAGATTGATTAAGATTTAAATTTACGATTCATGTGCATGTCTCTGTGATTGACACTTTCTCCCCAAAGACGGTAATTTCTTGAGCTTTATCTTTAGTTTTCTTCATCTTATTTTGAGTCGGTCCATAATTTAGGTTGAGTCATTTGGCATGTGATCTATATAAGAATGGGTTGCCTCGACATCCATTTCGTGCCTACTTCGAAACTAGAGCTCAAGAAATTATGGGGCCAGTTAAAGCCAGAAAGTCAGTAGTACGTTCTCAAGCGCATTGGATTCATTCTGTCAATCCTTGACATAGATGTTCAGAGCGGGATCATGCAGGCACTCACTCATTTTTGGTGCCCCAACATGACCACATTTGTGTTGGGAGGTAAGTTTGAGCTCACACCGACTCTGAAAGAATACAGTATTGCCATTGGGAAATCGATTGAGTTGGATATAGTTGAATCACCCATTAGGGTAGATCCTGTGCTAGCCTTGCTGAATTTTTGAATTTGACTAAAAAGAAAATTAAAAAAGTGCTAAAGGGTAATTGTCAAGCATGCCCATTATCTTTTCTTATTGAATGTTTCGAAATAACTCCGTCCTTATGAAATCTAAGATTTTTATCTTAACTTTTTTTTTAACTCATCATTTTCCCATTCCGTCAAAATACTATTGATCCTGTCATAGCTTGGATGGTAAAATTAATATATGGCGGAGTTAGTTTTATAAACACAATTCTAGCAAAGACTTTCATATCTCTGACATAATTCAAGAAAGGAAAAGATAGAACTTTTCGAGCCCCAATTGAGCTTTTATAAATCTGGCTTTTTTCACACCTTTCTCAATTTGGGGAAAATATGACTGTATTTGAAATGAACATGAATGATAACCCTATTTTAAGGTTCAAACAAATATAAGATCAAATTAAAAGTTTGCACTATACACAATGGGTCCATCTGTTCAAGGATCCAAACTCTAAGATTTTCCTTTGGTAAGCTGTGTGGTTTCGGGAGGTTGAGGCTCGACTATACCATGGCAATCAGAAGCTCGTACCTTTGATGGGCATTTATGGGGCAACCTTCTATCAGCCCCTTTGAGTTACACGACAATTTCGAATTTTGCAGGATGTCTCACCTCCACTCAGGCCTAATGAATTTCAAGTCCAATTCGAGAAGGGCGAGTCCTACAAAGTCGAGCTTAGGCGTCATTCTGAGGCTTGGCAGAAATATTCCACTCAAAAGCTGATTTGGCTGGCGGATGAGCCCATCGGAAGGATGAAAAGTTACTTTGCCACAGGTCGGTATATTCAGTATCATACCATCCCTGCTGAGATACTCCTGAAAATCCCGATCATGACAGTACGGCATACCCTTCAAACCCAAATCAAAATCAGCGAAGAAAAAGCGATAAAAGCCCAAGATAAGGCAGAAGCTCTGGCTGAAGAGAATGCACGATTACGACGTGCCTTGAAGGCCCATTCGTCTATAGATCACGTGGCCTCTAAAAAGAGGAAGATCTTCTGATTTCTTGTTTGATTTAGAGAGGTTTTCTTTTTTTAAGAGGAAATGGTAGCTTACTATTGACGTTTTCTGGTAATATATCTTGTTTCTGGACGATCTTTCTAAGAATTCTTCCATGTTGGGCAATTCAATGAGAAACATTAAGCTATGATTTGTAAATTTTGAAATTAGCCCAGATTATTTTTACTGAATAAAGCAATATGGAATTTCGAAATTTACTAGACGAATCGGTCTTTCGAAAGAAATTTCATCTCGAAGGTCTAGATGGCTAATCAAGCCGAGATTGCAGTCATGATTGACGAAAAGCTTAAAGAACACATGAATATAATCAATGAGCAGATCGCGGCTACCATGTCCAAAATGATGAGTAATCTCATGGCCAAGCAGTAGCAGATCAATGCTGCCTCTCAATCGGAGATTCCACCTCTAAACCGTCAAGGCCTCCGCCTCGACAAAGCTCCTACAGTAAATACTAATCCAATCTTCTAGCTAGATGATGTCATTTTGACTAACACTAGTGCGTCTCCAGTAGCCCATGTTCTTCAGTCACCCCCCAATGATGAGAATGCCAAGTTGTTGGCTAAGCTCGATCAGAGGTTACGTGAAATGGAGGGAACTCAAAGTGTTCCGCTTGTTGATCTGTCTATTTTTTTCCAGGTCCAAGTGCCCGATAAATTCAAGATGCCAGCTTTCGAAAAGTATGATGGCACCTCAAACCCAATTCAGCACATCGAGATGTACCAAGGGCTCGTGAATAGATATGTTTCTAACGGACCTTTAATGATCCAAACCTTCCAAGCAAGCTTGAAGGATACTGCAGTGAGGTGGTATACCAACCACCAGATCAACCGGAAAGACTCGTGGGAAGATGTGGCAAATCTTTTCGTCAAGCACTTTAAGTTCAATCTCGATGTCACCATTACAAGGGAAGACCTGGAGAGAGCTGAGCAGAAAAAAGCCAAGACTCTAAAGGAGTATACCACACGCTGGAGGAATATGGCGAGACAGATCATGCCTAAACCCTCAGAACATGACTTAATAAAATTATTCGTGGCCACTCTACCATAGCTTGTTCGTTCACGAATGTTAGTAACGACCGTCCAATCTTTTAGCCAACTGATAGCCATGGGTGAGGAAATTGAGTCCGGACTCAAGAAAGGATGGTACAGTGAGTCAAGTTCATCGGGTAAGAGATTTACTAGTAAGAAGGATAAAGACCATGTCCCCAAGGTCAACATGATTTATGTACAAAAGACGCCAGCTCAGGCCCCGAAAGTACAATTTAACACCCAGCAGACAATCTCTTATGAGCGGCAAGGTTAGCAGGACCCACGCCAGTAGCGCAAACCTCGTCAGTTTACTCCATTTCCTGGGACGTTATCTCAGGTACTGGCGGTGCTAAGAAAGAAGAACTTGCTAAATTCATAGCCACGAAGATCTAACGCTGTCAGCTTTGTAAGGTATTCCATCAAAGAAATGCGATTACCATAGAGGTGAGGTAGGGCATTCGACAGAGGATTGCCAAGTGCTCAAACATCGAGTGCAGGATCTACTCGAGACTGGAGCGTTTGCACTATAGCCAGTCAGTAAGCCTAATGTGCAGAACAATCCACTCCCTGATCATTCGAGCAGTGCAAACGTTGTCCTAGGCCCGGGGGTCAAGCAGGTTTAAGGCTTCAGGGTCCCTTTTGAGGATATGTTCGATGCTTTAGTCCGAGCTGGTTATGTTTCGACTAGTGAAGTGGTGTCACTCGGTGAAATAAGAAAGGAGATGGATGAGTTGGTAAGAAAGGGAATGATTGGGACAGCGGATAAATTCGGGGTACTGGCCATTATATCTCAAGTCATCATTGACTGGAATGAAGAACTCGCAATGATAACCAATGAACAAGTTAAGTTGGATCCTGAGATGCCCCATCTCGAGGACGTCTCTAACGATGACCTCGGGATCATTATACCCAATGCTATAGAAGTACTAGTCCCGGCATCACCTCAGCCCTACGCTTATGAAAGTAACAAGATGGTTCCATGGTCGTACAACGTTGATATGATAACAAGGTCAGGGCGAACTTATGTTGATAATCGACCGGCCAAGCCAGTGGCTGAGAAAGAGGCGAAGGAATTCCTAGCTATGATTAAGGCTAGTGAGTATAGCGTGGTTGATCAGCTGAGAAAGTTACCTGCATAAGTCTCGTTGTTGGAACTTCTCCAGACATCAGATAAACATCAGGGTGCTCTAATGAAGGTTTTGAGTAAGATTTATGTGCCCGAGACTATTGAAAAAGATAAGCTAGAGGAGTTTGTCGGGGCGATTCTCCTCAAGGATCAAGCAGCATTTTCTGATGAGGAAATCCCAGTTGAAGGACGTGGTCATAATAAAACGCTTCATATATTAGTGAAGTACAAGGAGACTCACATGGTTAGGGTGTTTGTTGATAATGGGTCAGCTTTGAATTTATACCCATTAGCTACTTTGAAAAGGCTAGGCATTCGTCCATCTACCATGCAAGCGGCCAAATCTTCTATTCGAGCCTTTGATGGAGTAAAGAAGGATGTGATATGCCAAATTAACTTAGAGCTACAAATAGGACCTTCGGTGTTCGATATTCTTTTTCAAGTGCTGGATATCCCTTCTGCTTTCAATTTTTTGCTAGGACGCCCATGGATCCACAATGCAGGCGCAGTGCCCTCCAGTTTGCATCAGAAGATCAAGTTTGTGGCTGAAACAAAGTTGGTTACAATTTATGGAGAGGAAGATCACCGAATCTTCAATGCGACATCGGTCCCATACATAGAGCTCAATCATGTTGAGGAGGATAGCTATCATTCATTTGAGATAATTCAAGTTGTTCAGGCTTCATCTGATATATCGTTGCCTGTTCCTAAAGTTTCTAATGCAACTATCATGGTAGTCAAGGTCATGGTCAGTAATGGTTTTGAGCCAGGTCAGGGTCTTGGGAAGGAAGACTAAGGCATTCATGCCCCAATTGAGACAAATGAACAATCCCACAAGGCTGATTTGGGATATCATAGGCCCGAAAGCCATGGACAGGGCTACAGTTATTGCAGAGGCCGAAGAGGAATAGGTTAAAGTCCCTTACCACCTCCCATTAACCACATCTTTCGCTCAGCTGGAGTAGTGGGGGGATATGAGCATTTAAAGCCGAGCCAGATTGAGGATGATCTCGAGCTTATCTTCCATAAGTCGTCACAAGCCCTAACTGACTCGCCTAAGAAACACGATAAAGCGATTTTGGTCAGTTTGTCTGATGTTTCCGAGGATGACCAACCACCCTGCATTTTCAAGAAGCCGAAGTCGAAGGTGATGGACTTTGACTTTAATGATGGTATACCCTACCTCGCTAGTTGGTTTGCTGAGATCTCCATTGGTGCAATCACTGAAGGACCACTTGAAGGAATGGGCGCTGGCCCTCAAGAGTAATCATTTCCAGTTTTCGTATCTCCCCTGCATGGGAATCTTTATTGCTTTTTTCGATTTTCATTCCAATTCATGTTGCACTTAGGTTTTTCAATCCAATAAGATGTAATTCATTGATTCGATATTAGTAAAATTATAGCGATTTTTATCATTTTGAATTTTGTTGAAGTGCCCCCAACCAACCTGATAACGATAACCAACGATTGAAAAATTTGTCATTTACGGTAAAAACTGAGGGTTGAGCTTCTCAAGAATTCTCATTTCAAGGTCTTTGAAAGCAAAACGAATTTAAAAAAAAAAACAAAAATCAATTGCATGTAGTTAAGCCCTGTCTTGTCTTTTTGATCCCTTTCTTTCATGTTTCAGTACTAATCTCAAGGCATGCAAAGGGACGGGAATCATGGACCCTCATGTATGTGATGCAAGTTAATCCGATGACTCAGATGATTCTAATCTGAATGATGAAGAGATACGATGGAACTTGGAAATCCATGAGAAATCTAAGCCTCTGACTGTTGAAGAAACCGTAGTGATCAATCTTGGCGACACAGAGAATCCTAGAGAGGTGAAGATTAGGACATGTCTCCTTGAAAATATGGCCAAACGCTTGACCCAATTGTTGAAGGATTATCAAGACATCTTTGCTTGGTCTTATGCTGACATGCCGGGTCTCGATCGATCGATTATCGAATATTGTCTACCGACTGATCCTTCGGTTGAGCTTGTGAAGCAAAGACCACGAAGGGCTAAGCTAGAACTGGCAAAGAAAATCAAGGAAGAGGTCATGAAGCTTCTTGACATGGGGTTTATTGAGACTACCCAATACTTAGAATTGGTCACTAATATAGTCCTAGTGTTGAAGAAAGACGGTCGGGTTCGGGTGTGTGTTGACTACCGAGATCTGAACAAAGCTAGTCCTAAAGATGATTTTCCACTCCCACACATTGATGTGCTTGTGGACAGTACAGCTGGGTTTGAACTATTCTCCTTCATGGATGGTTTCTCAGGTTATAATCAGATCTTGATGAATAAGGATGATAAGTTGAAAACGGCATTTACCACGCCATGGGGGACATTTCATTTCAAGGTGATGCCCTTTGGTCTCAAAAATACCGGGGCAACTTACCAGCGGACAATGGCCACGTTGTTCTATGACATGATGCATAATAAGATTGAGGTCTATGTTGACGACATGATTATAAAAACTTGGCGCGGAAAAGATCACATAGAAACCTTAACGAAATTATTCTACAGGTTTTACAAGTTCAAATTACGCCTCAATCCAACAAAATGCGTGTTCGAGGCAGTCTCCGGCAAACTACTTGGCTTCATTGTTAGTAACAAAGGGATTGAGATTGACTTGTCAAAAGTGAAGGCCATTTGTGAAATAAGATCTCCCTATTCGGTGAAAGAAGTTCGTAGCTTAATAGGTAGACTAAACTATATAGCCAGATTTATTTCTTAACTATCTGAGACAGCAAAGCCTTTCTTTAAACTCCTCAAGAAGAATGCGCTGGTTAGATGGGATGAAGAGTGTGAGCTAGCGTTCGACAAGATTAAGCACTATTTGATGAATCCTCCGGTGCTTGTTCGGCCAACGCCGGGGCAACCTCTGATCCTGTACCTTACAATCCACGGTGAATCCTTAGGTGCCATATTTGCTCAGAAAAATGAAGAGGATGGAAAGGAGCGTGCGATTTATTATTTGAGTAAGAAGTTCACCGCCTCTGAGATAAACTAGTCCGAAGCAGAAAGAACGTGCGCAGCACTGGTCTGGGTGCTATACAGATTGAGGCAATACACTTTGCACTATCAGATATTGCTTATAACAAAGTGTGATCCAATCAAATACTTGCTCAATCAACTCACTTTGATTGGAAAACTGGTAAAATGGCAGATTCTCATCTCAGAATTTAATGTTCAATTCATGTCTCAGAAATCAGTCAAATGACGAGTAATTACTGATGTCTTGACCGAAAATCCTGAGAAAAATACGGATCTGGATCCGCTAGAGGATAGAGTCATGCCAATTGATGGGTATGTAAGGACCATGTATTTTGATGGGGCCGTACACTTGTCAGGATCGGGTATCGGGGCAGTTTTAATATCCTCAGGTGGACAACATTATCCGGTGGCAGCGAAATTGATATTTTCTTGCGCGAACAATATCGCTAAATATGAAGCATGCATCCTCGGGTTACAAGTTACAATCAAAATGGGGTTAGCTCGACTTAAGGTGTTCAGGGATTCAACCCTCATTATTCTTCAGACCGTTGGCAAATGGTAAACTAGAGATGCTAAGTTGCAACCCTATTACGTCTATTTAGAGGAGTTGGTAGAAGAGTTTGAACACATTTCGTTTGAATACTTGCCAAGGACTCAAAACAGTTTTGCAGATGTTCTAGCTACGTTATCGGCAATGCTACGAGTAACAGGTGGTTTGGAAGTTGAATATTTGAAGATAAAGGTCTTGCAAAAACCAGCTTATTGCATGGCTACGACAGAAGAGCCTGACGGCAAGCCGTGGCATCATGATATCAAGGCATATCTTCAAACACAGGAGTTTCCTGAGAAAAGTACCACATCTGACCAAAATTATATCATGAAAATGGCGTCGAAGTTCTTCTTAAGCGGAGAATGCCTATACAAGCAATCCTATGATTCGGTTTTATGAAGGTGTATTGATTCAACCGAGGTTGTTCGTTTAATGCTAGAAATATATGAGGGAATATGTGGTCTGCACATGAATAGTCATATACTGGCAAGGAAGATAATGAGGATGGATTATTACTGGCTCACTTTAGAAGGTGATTGCATTCAGTATGTCCGGAGTTGTCACAAATGTCATATCCATGATGACAAGATTAAAACTCCTCCGAATGAATTGCATCAAATGTCTGAACCATAACCATTTTTTATGTGGGGTATTGATATGATTGGCCCAATTAACCCTAAAGCATCAAATGGGCATCGATTTATCCTGGTCACTATCGATTACTTTTCGAAGTGGATCGAAGCTATGTTCTATACGACAGTGACGGCCCGGATTGTGGTGAAGTTCATTCGTCGAGACATCATTGCTCGATATGGTGCATCTGAGACTATAATTACTGACAATGGGTCAAATCTAAATAATAAATTGATGGATGATATGTTCAAAGAGTTCAAGATCAAACATCTGAATTCCTCTCCATATCGTCCGCAGATGAACGAAGCGGTCGAAGCGGCCAACAAGAATATCAAGAAAATTTTGGCTAAAACAACTGAGAACTATCGTGATTGGCATGAGAGATTACCTTTTGCGCTTATGGCATATCGGACTTTTATTCGGACATCTATAGGGGCAACTCCATATTCTCTTGTGTACGGTATGGAAGCAGTTCTATCTGTTGAGGTTGAAATTCCTTCGTTACGTATTCTTTCACAGGTACAATTGTCAGAAGTAGATTGGATCCAACAAAGATTGGACCAATTAAACATGATTGATAAGATATGGCTTAAAGCTCTATGTCATGACTAGTGCTACCAACAACGAGTTGCTAAATCTTTCAACAAGAAAGTCAAGTCTCGACATTTTCAGGTAGGCGACCTTGTCTTGCGGAAGTTATTACCGATAGTTCCTCTTGCAGAAGGAAAATTCGCCTCAAATTATGGCGGCCCGTACATTGTGAAGAAAGTTCTTCCAAGAGGTGCTTTGATTTTGGCCGAGATGAATGATCGTGCTTTTTCTAGTCCAGTTAATTCTGATTCTGTGAAGAAGTATTACACATGATTTGTACTCATTCTGACTTTGTTTCTATCAAATATCAAGTTGAATTTCATGAATCAATTGATGTTACTAAGCTTTGTTTGAGGAAGGCTTTTGATCTAGCAATCTATTTCTGTTCTAATGAAGCGATCATATTGCATGAGAGACTTCAAGATGACGAAAGGCAAGTCATTTTCATACATGTCCTGAATAATAATCCCTAGTGCGAGTTGAGTGAAAATTCTGTGCTGATAAGGTAAAGGATTATCTCACGAAAAATATGACGACAAAAATGATGAGAAGCATTCATTCCCTCTATCTAAACACTACAGGTTATCATTTGTTTAACCCTTTGAAACGGAGTTTCATTTCTTACCCCTGTTAGGAACAACCCCATACCGGGGCAATTTCTTAGAAAGTTCAAAATGTTTAGAATTTTCTTGCTTTTACTTGCATAAATCTTCAAGTATATTTATTGCATGCAAATTCCATGTTAGCTCGAGTGCCTTAGATATGATGAAGAGCATTTCTTTTTATATCATTACACATTATACCCTTTGCATACCCAATTTGAGCAATGAATTCATTTCAACCCGATTGGTGATCATTCTTGTGATAAACAAATGAAATCATCTCAAAGCAAATTCAAGGTGACTTGAGGCAAATGGGAGCTCGAAAGAAAATTCATCAGAAAAGACGCAAAAGGACTCCAGTAAATCGAAGTTCTCTCTCTCGAAAAAATCACTCGAAAAGAAAATCTCTCTCATAAAAAAAAAAGAGAGAGAGAAAGAAAGGCTTCAGCAAGAACTGAGTCGATATGCAAAATCATTCTTCAAGGAAAAGACCATTTGAAGGTTCATTTGTGAAGCAATCGCTAGAGATAGATCAATGACACCAGTAGCATGAATGGATGATCACCAATTTTCATGTTCATAATACCCCCTTTAATGGAAATAGGCCATTCATTTCAAGCCTACCTGAACCTACATTACAACTCTTATCGAAATCTTTTCAGAATAGGGCACTTGAGTTAACGTAGAGTTTCAAATGCTTATAAATGTTGCTGGAAGAAGTGTGAGTAAGATTTTTTTATCTCATTTTTGCAGCATTCTTGACTTGTAAACCTAGAGCAGCTGATGATATCAATTCTTTCAAAGCTATGACTCTCATAAGTCCCCATTGTGAAACATTTAACCAAGCCTGAGTTTCAGTCCTTACAAAGACCTTTCAGATTGGCCAAGTTATACTGATTTTGAGAATATCCGAACCCCTGTTAAGCACGATAAAGAGAGCTTCAATGATTCTTATACATGCATCAAAGGTTGGGTCAAATGCCTTTCATTGAGAGTGAGTGGAAAGTCTTTTCTGATTAAAGGTCTCTCATTTAATGTAATCAAATTGTCAAAATGACGAAATAGTTGTTCTTATTGATAAATTTTCCAGTGAAGCTTGGTAATGGAGGCAGATTCATGAATTATGTTTTCTTTGCCCATGCACGTGTTATTTTAACCTTTTCTCAGGAAAAACATGCGCAATGCAATTGGCTCTGTCATTTTTATAGCATAAGAAGAATTCAAGTACGTTTGTTAATTATTCTTCATTGTTTCTCTTTTCGGAATAGGAGGCATGGTCTCTCATATGTTCACCAAGTGAAATAGGTGACATATCTCCCTGTGTTGCCCAGTGGAATAGACAACACACCCCATTTAATATTTGCCCAGTAGAATATGCAGCATAATTTCTCATTTCGCGTTCACTAAATGGAATAGGTGGTACAACTAATCTCATGCTCACCCAATGGAAGATGTGACATGATCCTTTTCGTGATTGCCCAGTGGTACAGGCAACACGTCCCAGTCTTTCTTCAAATCATGCGTTATTTCGCATCTGTAAGAAACTATAGGTAACAAATAGACAATCAAGTACCTTGAGAACCTTACTTCCAGTGGAGTAGAAGTTTGGAGATCGAGAGAGTTCACATCATTATAAAGCTTTCCCTCACTTGAGTGCTTTTTGTGCGATCCGTATGTAAGGCTCTTTCACCGCTCTACACGAAGTGAGAAGCCTTAGCCTATGTTCCTTATTGTTTGCATATCACGCATCATTGCATTTAAAAAAAAACGTCATTCATCATTTTGTATAGTTTAAATTTAGGTTTCAGTCTTTAAGCGAAACCTCTACGAGTCTCCACTTAAAAAGGGACAGCTGTTGACACATAAATTTTGGCACATCATTTAGTGATTAATTACATAGAAAATTAAGGATTAAATTTTAACCTCTAAACAAAAATATTAAAATTGCATAGCATATAGTTTAGGATCATGTAGGTTAATTGCATTCTACATTGAACCGGCAACGGCAAATGAGCTTAAAATTCATCACGTAAATCGAGATCGAGCACCAAACGAAACTCGGCTCACTCCGAAGATGGAGACCGAAAATCACGTGTCAAAAAGGGTTTGGTTGTCTTAATTTGAGCTTATATTAGCCTATCAAGTTTAATTGAATAAAAGTCCACATTAATTCAGCCAACTTGGAATTAAGTTAAAGGTTAAAGCCTAAATCTAAACCCATTAGGACTAGAAAGCCCAGCTAATTAACCTAGGGTTGCGATATAAATATGTCGTTATGCGTCATAATCAAGGGAGGTCTCATAATTTTCAGTTCAGAATTTTCAAAGGAGACACCGCCGCCGCCACTCGTGCACCGCCGTCCCAACGCCGTGCAGCCGCCTCGATGCTGCTCGTGCATCACCGCCCTGACGCCGCGCGTGCACCGCTGCTCCTGACGCCACGTCGCTTGCTGCAAGCCACCGCCGCTCGTGCACCGCAGCTCGTGCATCGCCGCCGCCGCCGCACGCCACTGCCGCTTGTCGCACGCCATTGCCGCTCGTGCATCGTTCTAATCCGCGATCCCAATCCGCTACAAATTCAAATTTGGAAACAAATCCGCAAATCAGGTAAATATCTTATCCTGATTTGGTTTGAATATTTTATTGCTCATTCCATGTTTATCGATATCTAACTTTGCATATTTGAACAATAGGCATTATTTCAATTAGGATTTATTTATTTTTTTTGAAATCTTGGATATTTATTACTCATTAAATTTGAATAGAATTTAAAATTTTCAAAATCTTTTGAATATATCCAAGATATTTAAGATATTAAAATTTTTTCAAGATATGATCGATTAGGAAAATTTCCTAATCCGCAACCGCACACATGGAAATAAATCTATCTATCAGGCTTTAGATAGAGTTATTTTCATAGCGGGTATTTCGAATTTTTATGATCGATCTGTCAGGCTTCAGACTGAAATTTAATTCAAAACATTTAGCGGTTATATTTTTTTTTACTAAAAAATTTACGATTTGAATTTAAATTTGAAAGTACAAAAAAAATTTCATAAAAGAAAATCAAAAAAATTTTGCACCTTTGAACTCTAAGTCAGAATTTATCAAAATTGTCGAATTGAATATTTTTCTTGAGATTGGTACCGAAAGGGCGTTAAGGTAATCTAGCATGACCAAATTCCCGGATTTATAATCTCTGGTTCACAAAAATAAAATAGTACTCCCGCTATTTTATTTAGATTTCTAATCAACCTACCTTAAATGATTAGTGGCGGCTCCCATTGAAAATATTTACGTACTCATAATTAGACCTAAGTTGCGAATTGGTAGAGTTTGGAAGAACTTGAGTTAGGTTAGTTAATTTAATTGATTTAATAATCCATTAGCCTAATATCGAAAACATGATTTTTTAGATAGCGACAACTAGTGGGGGAGCGAGGAATTCCTTCAGGACTTCCCATTCCTGCGAACTACGGCTATGGAAGCAATATCGAACTTTTTTGCTTGCTCAAAATTGCAACTCTGCAATTACTGTGCACCCGTTGGCAATTTATAAAAGAAACGGTCGACTGACTTTTTTTTACCAAAACAAGAACTGTTGACTGATTGAGGCAGCTCCCATCCGTTGAATGAGACTTCATTCGATCCAACGGGCCTCATTTCGTCGAACAACCACCTGAGTGCAGGTAATAATGTCTTCTCCCTTTTCCTAAAGCCACTTTTTTTTGGCCCTTTATTAGGTTGCCGTACGATAGAATAGAGCGCGTTGGACAATATTTTTGCCATGGAAAACGACTGAGAATCCTCTTGTCGGCCACTTACCTCAGTATTTTCTTTGTTCATGCTTGCAATTTGTACTCTGGGTAAAAGGATCTTTCTTTGGGTTCAATCCCTTCTCCGTTTTTCTTAGGTCTAAGAAATTCCCCCAAAGCAAATGAAACCCGTGTGTTTGTACCTTTTTTGTCTAAGTGTAATTCTTTTTTTTGGAGAAAATTGATACAAATAACCTTTAAATTTTGATAAAATATACAATGTGATTTTTGAATTTTTAATTTATTTAATATGATGACTGACCTTTTGCTCAATATTATATGTGGTCATTTAACTTTTTATTTATTCAATACGGTCTCTGAATTTTTGGCACATATCCAATTTAATCCTTCAAACTATATGAAGATATCCAATATTTATATAAAAATTTATTAAAAATTCATAAAAATATCATTAATCCTTAATATTGGATATTTCATATAATCATATTGAATAAATTAAAAATTTATAAATTACCTTACATATTTAGATTTTTTGTGGTAAAAAAAATAGTTCAGGATAGATTTGTCATAAGTGTACCAGTTTGGGGTTTTTTATAGTAAAAAAAATAGTTTGGGGTAAAATTGTTACAAGTGTACCGATTTAGGACTTTTCGTGGTATTAACCCATAGAAGTAATGCTTTTTCAAAATCCCGCAAGGTTTTGTGGCAGCACCTGATTCAAGTGCAGCCATTTTTGGAGTAGTGTCTAAGACTAATACTCTGTAAATAGCACCATTGATGAAACTAGAGATTACGCCTCAGTTTCACCAATTGATAGAAAAGAGAGAGAGTTGGCTCATGTGTGCCTAGGGAAAAGAAGCAGCTGAAACGGTTAAATTGTAATAGTCCACTGAGGTCTTGGTACTATATTACAAGTAGTGCGTGTCATATAATTTTTTGAGACAATTGTTTATTTGGATTTTATCCATGTGTTGCATCTTGTTATAAATATGTAATGTTCATTGCATTATTTACTACATATATCAGGTGTTTCACAAGATCACTCAATCAGTTATAGCACTCGTGGCCACACTACTGCTTAGTGTGCTAAATGCCCGACAAATGTTATTAAAACGGCACAAAATACTCAATTGGTAGAAGCGTCATAGTGATATCATAATATTTGCCTTATGTGTTTTATCATAATCAAACTTTTAGTTGATTTCCTTATGTCCAAGAACTTTGTTCCAACGTCTTAATAGGCCAATCCGTAGATCGCCATCATCTCTAGGAGAAAGCATTTTTTTGGGTCAATTACAAGGTTGAAGTGATCACCTGATATGCACTCCGGCCAATTTTGAGTTTGCATTTTGAATTGCCTCATTTCCAATTGGCTTATTTCTCTACGTATCATTGCCATGTGGCACGTCTGTTCTATACGTTATCCGTATGTGGCATGCATTAAAAGACGAAACTCCAAGTAAATGAATTGCAAGAAGAGATGTCACTTGCTTCCTTCAAGTAAATGAAAAAAAAAAGCAACAAAGAGTCCTCGCAGCACCACCCGCCTGGGTGGCGTTGCTGGCGCGGGCACTATTCCTTTCGTAAAAGGTTGAGTGTTCGAATCCCGGACGCCGCAGGGTGACTTAACCGGTGGCACGTGTGTGGTGGCTAGCATGTGTCGCCCCCAGGGTTTACTTCCCGGCTGTCGGCCGTGCGGGGGTTCCCTGGGTTATAAAAAAAAAAAAAAAAAAGAGTCCTCGCAGCGCACTATCACTTTCCTAAAATAGGGCTGTCGACAAATTCATTAGAAGCAGACGATACTTGTCCAGCAGAGTTAATTGTGCAGGAACAGTAAGGATGGCAAAACAAAACCTCCTTTCAAGTGCAAAAACGACCGTCCGTATACAGGCAATAGTCATAAATTGCATTAATCTTTTTTTGTTTTCAAATCCAAAATAAACTCAAATAGAGGTTACAAATACCGAATCCAATCAGTTATTTTGAATAAGGAAAACCAAACACTAAACTTGATTTAGGAATAAAGAACCTCTATTTCTGCAACGCGAACTCATTGGCACCTCAATTAATTCTCAACTGTAGATGCATTAAATGCGATGTGCACGAACATATAAGAAACATTGAGATACCCATAAGAGCACCCTCTGAGGTCGAGGATCAACGTCCCTGATTTGCTCTTGGAAATTATATGTTAACAGGTATTTGGTCCATAGAGACTAATGCCTATCCTAAAATAGGCCAAAAAAAAAAAGCAGGCCAATTTAGGCAGGTTTTTGGCAAAAGTATTGCTTGATCAAAACTGCACCAAAAGATCCTTTTCATCAAACTCGTATATATATTTTTTGCAAAACTACATATCGGGAATTTGTTGGCTTGACATATCTCTAATATGTTGCTGATTTTGCATAATAGAAGGTTTGTTTAGCATGTAGTCCAGTTGACAACTAAATTTTTCGCCAAAAAATCCCCTCACATTTCACAAAAATCGAGCATCGAATTCGTAAATATCTAAACCATAAACAACAATATTTGGACAACAGACTTCTACATGTCCAGTTTTTTTTAGCATTCTTCCCTATTTAGAATTTGGAAAGATTCATGTTCGAGGACAGCAGGCCCACGACAAATAGTGATTTAGGTGCATTTGTTTCGTTGGAAAATAAGTGATTTGTAAAATATTTTTCTAAAAATGATTGTTTATATCACTTGATATAATTAGTCAATGAAAAATGTTTTGTTATCGACAATAATTTATGTTAAAATATTTTAATGGGAAATTCAAATATATTTTTGTTTATTTTTTTATACTTGATAAAAGTAATTATTTCAAAATAAATATTCTTCAAATTATTTATGTTTTGCGAAATAAACGATGCCGCAGAGGTGATCCCAGAATGTCTTATGATCCGGCCAAATTTTCGAGCTACACCAAAACTTCCCCCTTCTCCCTCTCTCATTCAAACTCTCTTGGTTAAGGTCAGCCAAAGGAAAACGAGTGAATCCTCTTGTCGGCCACTTGCCCCTGTATTTTCTTTGCTCATTGAGTGCAATTTGTACTCTGGGTAAAAAGATCTTTCTTTGGGTTCAATCCCTTCTCCGTTTTTCTTAGGTCCGAGAAATTCCCCAAAAGCAAATGAAACCCGTGTGTCTGTACCTTTTTTGTCGACGTGTGTAATTCTTTTTTTTTTTTTGGAGAAAATGATACAAACAACATTTGAACTTTGGTAAAATATGAAATGTGATTTTAAAATTTTTAATTTATTTAATATGATCCTTTAAATTTTACCCAATATTATATGTAGTCATTGAACCTTTCATTTGTTTAATGAACTTTTGATACATGTTCAATTTTATCATTAAACTATATGAAAATGTCTAATATTTATATAAAAATTTATTAAAAACTCATAAAAATATCTTTAATCCTTAACATTAGATATTTTCATATAATCATATTGGATAAATTAAAAATTTATGAATTTCGTTACACATTTAGATAAAATTTATAGATCATTTGTGTAATAAAAAGAGAAAGAAAAAGGAAAAACAGAGGGACAGCAGAGGATTGGGCGGAAAAGAGAAAGACAAGGGGAATGGGGGTGCATGTGAAAGAAGTCAGAGATCCGGTACGGGCTCACATGGGATGCTAAGCGGACGAGGACATGAAAAAGGCAAGTGGAAAAGGAGAAGAAAGGGGAACCAAAGCAGAGAAAACAGAGGACAGGACGGGGGAAAGAGAGAGAGGGAGAGAAAGAAAAACAGAAAACAAAAGAGTTTGAATTTTCTTCTTCTCGATCTATCCCTGGTTAAGGGAATCCGAGAGAAAACAGAGAGCTAAAAATAGAGAGCGGCAGAGTGAGTGACCGGCAAGCTTCCACTGCCGTGTCTGTCGCTAGTCAGAGTTCTTGAAGTTGCTCGACAAAGCCGGCCGCTCTCTAATCGAATTCATTTGTATGAGCCGTTTGTCGTGATTTGGTCCGAGAACTTACCCCTAAATGCATTTGCAACCTAAATTGAGGAGATGGAATGACTTGTTGCGCAATTTAATCCGAATTAAAATTCTTTGTTGTTTGGTTTTGATTCATCATTTTCTCGTCAATATGTTTCGTTTGTCCTAATAACTTGTCCCTTTTGGATGATATTGATTTGATTGCAACCCTTAGCCATCGCGTGAAATGATGCGAAACATCAACGAGGACTAGGTGCAAGTTGCGGCTCATTCCGAGTGTTGTTTGCACCTTTGTCCAGACCTGAACTTACGTGGAAACCAATGAAGATGACAGAGAGAAAATATTGGGTGAGCCGTCCCTTCACGTCATCATGAAGGGAGCACCAATCAACCCGTCAAGGTCGGTATTGATCCGACAGAATATTTTAAATTGGGACCAACAGGATATCCTGGTCCTAAAAGAGAGTAACGGAGGTAAATTCTGATCGTATAACCATTTCAAAAGTTGGTGCAGGGCCGTACGCGGTCATACGTCAATGTGACAAGAACTTCTTACCTAATTTCTGGGACATTGTCGGCGAACTACGTGGATAAAGGAAGCACCAAATCCTGCAGTTCCTGGAAATTTCTAGTTGAACGTTCTAGCGAACCGCATCGATATTACCTATTATAAATTTCGTAAATAACTAATATGAGATACTTTAACACGATTAACAGAACAAATCAACCTACAATAATCTTTTATGGAACGCGTACATAGACTTGGTGTAAATATTTTATTTATTGAAATGCAATTAGCTTGGTCTCGTAAAATGTGCATAGAAATATTTTGTAATAGAGCTATTGAGGATAGCGCTACTTTTACAAGTGGCTTATATAATCTCCTGGGAAACAATGAAATATAAGTTAATGTGAGATTCAGCTTTGCACAAGAAGCTTCAATGGACAAAGAGGCCAACTCAGGGCAGCGACAAGTAGTGATGGTGCATCGGGGGCTGACCATGACTGTGTTCTTGAGCTTCCGAGGACACGACACACCCATGGATTTGTGGATTGCTGCTAAAAGTTCGTGAGTGATATAGGATTGTGCGTCTTTAGGGACGACGAAGAATTACGTCTCAACGTGAAAATTGTGGAGCTTTTGTGAGCTACAAAAAGTTCCAAAGTTTGCAAAGCGATCCATTCCAAAAGCTATGTTTTAAGTAGGTGGTGCCTCCATGAGCTCACATGCAAGATATGGTGCACTTATAAATCCAAGGGAGGACCTCGTGGGAAAGAGATACTCCCCATCTTCTATGATGTTGAGCCTTTGGATGTTAAGCTTGAGACTGAGTTGTACCGCGAAGCCCTAAGGAAGCACGAGGAACCGTATGGCCGCCGTGTAGTGAAGGCATGGGAGGAGGTTTTGAGAACCGTTGCTACAATCAAGAGTAGACCTGTCAAAATAGGTCATAGTCCCATTAGTAACCCATATTTGATAGACTGAGTTGTTATGTGGATAAATTATATTCAATAAATAGGTCATAAATAGATTTAGAATGGTAAAAGTCAAAATAATATGGATATTAATTAGATTCACAACTTACTCAAACCTAACTTACCTTTATGACTCTCTTTTCACTCTCTCTCACCCTCACTTGATCTTGTGTTTACTCATTTTGTGTTCTCGCCTCAGTTTGGAAATGAGTTTTCCTAGATTATAATAAATATGAAAGTATTTTAGTAATATAAGTCAGGTTTGGTGTGAGTTACTAGATTTGTATTGCATGACAATGGATCAAGTGGGTCTATTTGGGTCCGACCAATTTTGATTTGACTAGACCACCCGTTTGATGGGTCTAATCAAGGGATGGCACCCGAAAGGTGAATAGTATGTGGTCAAGAATTTCTTTCTTTCACTATAATCTCGTTACATTCTTAAGAATCACGGAAATTGGTGGTGATAGGAGAAGTCCCGGATTCTTTGTTGATAGCCCTTGGTTAAGTCTACATATTGTGAGGTTAGGTTTGTGTTATAACTCCTCCAGGGTAATAAACCATTGCACTTGTTTGTCTCTTCTTGATTTCTAGTGGCAGAATTCATCTGTCTCCTCTTAGATGTAGGCTTGTTTGGCCGAATCACGAGAATCACGTAACTGATGTTCTTTTTTGATTTATTGTTTTGGTTTGATTGCTTGCTCTGATTTATTACTTTCTTTGCATGGTTTAGTTCACAACAAAGTGGTTGGTTGATTGATATGGACCCGAACTTGTTGGGGTTTGATGAACATATCTCAAGGCGTTCATGTAGGACTGGCTTCAAGGGATCAACCCGAGCGATTTTGAATTCACCCACTAGTTAATGAAATCGATCACAAGCGCGAGAAGCAGGATGTCATCGCAGTCATCAAGTCAACAAACTTCCCCAGCATCTGAAAGAAGAGACCGAGAGAGAAGGCTCTATGAAGCATCACTCGCCGGGTGTGTCGAGTCGTTGGCTCATTTGCTGCAGGAAGACCGACTCATCCTGGCTCGGACTTCGATCACTTGCTTCGATGAGACACCATTGCATGTGGCCTGCATGCTCGGTCATGTACACTTTGCCAAGGCCCTTTTGGCTCATAAACAGGACTTGACTATGGAGTTGGACTCGCAGGTAAATTAAACGAAGATCTTGTTGTGTTTGTTTGTTATCCTTTTCTCAGATCAAATGGAACCCAGTTATCCTCTCAAACCAGATAATCAACGGAATCACAATTGTTTTGGTTCGGGTTTTACAAATTTTAGGCTTTTAGCCATGTTTAACGTAAACTGTCAACTATACTTCGATGGCTTATCGCTACAGAGATCAGACAAATAATTTCTTGCTTGTCGAATAAGATTTAGTACCTGTAACGTAGTATTTTGTTTTCCAGTTTTCACGATATGTGGGAAATCAATCCAAACATAAATCGCAAGGAATTAAGAATATTCAGACAGAAATCGAACCATAGATTTCCTGGTTAATTCAGCCTGAATAATCTTAAGGACACTCAGGGTATATGTAATTCGAAATTGCGATATTGATAAATCATTTGAACATGAAAATTTTCCATTCAAAGTGTCCTTCAATAAGAATGCTCCATAGCTAAACATTTTACTTTTGCAGGGACGTACGCCTCTTCACTCGGCATCCGCGAATGGGTACGTGGAAATAGCGAGGGAACTGTCACAGTCAGACCCCAACGCATGCCTTGTCCTTGATGAAGATGGGAGGACCCCACTTCATCTAGCCGTGATGAAGGGCCGAAGTGACGTCGTGAGAGAGCTGGTCAAGGCAAGACCGGAGGCAGCCACATGCAGGCTGAGCCACGGCCAAACCGTTCTCCATCTGGGAGTGAGCCATAAACGTCTGGAGACTCTGAAAATTCTGGTGGAGGAGGTGAGAGTTGGTGATCTGGTGAATGCTCAAGATGACGAGGGTAATACAATTTTGCATTTGGCCGCGGCAAACAAGCAAATAGAGGTAACTCTTTTTGGCTTTAACTTGTTCACAAAATGACGCGGTGTGAAGATAACTTCGGCTCATTTTCATTTTTCTGTGGATTCAAGCTTTGTGCATTCTAACTTCAGTGGATATACCGATTGAAGAGACTCATAAGAAATATCTCAGTCTCTTATTTCTTTTATAATTGATAAGAAAGCTCATCTTTTTGGCAGACCACGAAATATCTTCTTCAAAGAAGTGAAGTGGAAGTGAACACACTGAATAGAAATGGCTTGGCTGCTCTGGATATAGTGGAAAATTTTCCAAAGGATTTCAAAGTCATTGAACTGAGAGAATTGTTAGTAGATGCTGGAGCTTTGAGAGCCAAAAGATTCCCTGCTTCCACAACTCGCCATGGAGATGTTGATAACACAAATGAGAACAACTCAACTATTGTAGTTGACCTCGAATCTGCACCACCTCCATCCTCTAATACTAATCCGGTGACGGCAGTGCCACCACGGTCTTTCTCGAGTGAAATCAGGAAGGAGGAGGAGAAAGACAACCATGAGGGATGGATCAAGGAGAAGCGCAATATTCTGATGGTAACGCTTTAGATAGATGCCTTTTGAGCAGCATTTGCTGATGACTATTGGAATTTTCGCAAAGATTTTAACTAAAATTTGTCAAGATGCAAGTGTGAACTATATGATGGATTGAAGTCCTAGATCACATCAGTCACGTTATTACGGTTAACATGTTGGCTCACAAATGATTGAAGCTGTGAGTGGAATTAGGGTCTACACATATGCTAGGGTGAAAGCACGCATGGTCATGCATAGAAAGAAAATAAACAATTATGTATAATAGGTGGAATAAGATAGAGAAAGTATAGGTAAATTAAGAAATCTAATAATGAGAAGGGATACAGCATGTGGATGATTATTTAAGAATAAATTGTAATTATAGAAAATCTAGAAGAGAAATATTTTTAAATGATCTTAATCTTTAGTCTTCCCCAAATATCATCAATTACTTATTTTACATATATTGTATCTCTAGACAAGTACGTAAATCGGCAACTGCGTTTTATATTTCAAAGGTTTCATTATTAAAAATTCTATTTTTTTTCCTAAACCACCTTCTTAAAAAAATTTCAAATTCTAAAATATCTTTCTATTTATGTGTGTATGTAAAATTTTCTCCTTTCTTGTCTAACTAAAAAATAATTTATTTCCAATTAAAATATATAATGAGGTGATTTTGCTGAATTATCCATATCCCAATTATGTGCATACATATATCGTGTTTGCACATTTGCTAGTGTATATATAGATAGATATATATTAAAGAACAATTATTTCAGAAGAGAGATCGCCACCATTTTCTTGCATATAAATAAACATATGAAGAGCCATCAATTGAATTTGTGTATTTGTTGGAATGACTAATTTTGGCTCAATGATCTTCATATTTAAGAGAAACACTACTTCTTAAAAAAATTAAGGGGAGACGTGTAGCTCTTATTTTTTCACGGAAAAAGTTTAAGAGACGTGTTGCTCTTAGAGCACCAATTTTATCGTGAAAACTTATCATCAAGTTTTGGAAATCCGTTGGAATTTGTGGTTCTCCTTGTAGACTCTTGAGCAAAGTGAAAATCTTCAAAGTTCTTATTCTCCATACAAGATTATAACATTGCCAAAGTATTTTTTAATTCACAATCTAAACTTCTGTTTCGCATCACGACAGATAGCTGCGACGGTGATCGCGACCATAGCTTACCAAGCCGGCCTTAGCCCTCCCGGCGGTCTGTGGAGCGAAGATGTCCGGAGGAAAGAAGTCGAGGACAAAGAGAACCCCATCGAATACTTCGCGGGAACGTCGATAATGGCCGTAAACTTTCCAGAAAGTTACGAAAAGTTCTGGATATACAACACGGTCTCCCTTCTTGCATCTATTAGCACAATCTTCTTTCTCATAAGTGGCTTGTCCTTAAGGAACAAGCTCTTGATGTGGATTCTGACGGCCACAATATCGGTGACCGTCACATGCATGGCACTCAGTTACCATGAGTCCATGAAGGCCATCTTGTATCCGCAGATCTGGGGTTCTCCAAAGAAGAAACCAATCCCAAGAGCGGTTCGCAACACCACGTATGTTTGGGTCTGGGTTTTATTGAGTGCTTTTCTAGTTCACGCCATTCGGTTCCTCAAGATTGTCCTCCGGATTGTGAAAAATCCGCAAGAGCTCAAAGAAAAGATATCAGGGTTTCTGAGTTGGTGCAGATCTAGGAGTTATTTCAAGAACTAGTTTATTTATATTTTTTGTGGTTTCTGAGTTGGTGGGATAAAGGATTACTACATAATTCCGATGCCTATGTTCTTTCAAACTTAATCCCTACGTTACAATGTCATTTGAGTACCACTAGCTATGTGAACCATTTAATGAGACTACCAAACCTTCCTGGATTGGGTGGTGCCTCCAGGAGCTTATATGCATAGTAGACTGCATTGATCAATCACATGAACAGTAATGACTTCAAGTTCTAAATTTCTTTCCGATGGGTTTTTCATCGAAGAATTTTGATTGTCGGTCGGTGAAGGCTTCAATCACTGTCCTAGTTGAAGGATTGATAACTGGAAGATAAACATTTGATAATGGTGTTCTTTCACTCTTTGTTTGATGAGGTAGAAGGAATTTTACATACCACTAGACTTATGGCCCGTGCTTTGCATGGGAGAAAAACAAAATTTTCGATTGTAATACATACAAAAATTTAATGTCATATGACGTAAAAAAAATATAAAAAATACATTTAATGTCATATATGACGTAGAGAAAGTAAATAGAAATTATTTTGGTGACGATAAATTAGGGGAGTTGTGTGAAATATGTTGTCTGTCCGATCACTTCATGAAGGTAATGAGATGAAATTAATGCACGTTAATGCACAAAGTATGTTGTCATTAGTCTTTTGGATCAAACAATACTATCATTACATTTACTTAGTAGATTGTATTATTGGTTTTTATTTAATATCTCGATATAAAATTCTAATAGTCTCAAAAGTTGTAACTCCTTCTAGATAACGATAATCAAAGCATGAGGAGCGTGCCTAAAATCTTGAGGATGCATGTTAGTAACTGTAATTAGGGAGATCAATTTATTCAAAGTTTGCAACTGTTTGTCTGTGAATAGATACACCGTGTATGTTTTGGAACTTCTCTTTACAATCAATGATAAGAAGGTAGTTCTGTTCAGATTTACCTTTTCACTTTATCTTTTGCAAATTTACCATTCCTGCAGTTTAAATACTAGTATTACAACTTTTAATTCCTTTAATTGCAAGCCATCTACTTAAGTGTCCAAGATTGACAAAGAACCCCTTTTGACCCCAAAAAAATGTCCAAGTTAATCTTTTGAAAGACTTTTCACTTTTTAGGTGAAGCACAATGGTTTGATTCAATAGGAAGCACGTTCAACACAAAACACCTCATTGGATTAATTTTTCTCTGGAGTTTTTCAAGGCAGAAGGAAAGGGAAGCAGTTCATAAAGAATATAACAGGAGCAAAGAAAAATGTGAAACCCATCCAACCTGCACGATTGAACATTCAGACCTAGTTGCTCCGTTGAAACCTCTTAAGTGCACGATCATAGTGGCGCTCTCAAAAACTACAGTCAGTTCTTCACAAGTTGTTCTCTTTAATAAGAACCGCAGTTGCATATTCCCTGTGCCAAACAAGTTGGGACATCGTTAGATATCTTCAAATCGGCATTAAGGGTGTTTTAAAACGCATAGATTCAGCAAAAACCCACCCGGATGCTCTGGCAGCAAATGCGGATGGTCACGAGAATCTTCCAAATTGGGTGTTTCGGCTATCAACTACGTGCGAAATCAAACGCTCCGAGATGAACGATCCAAAAGAAGATCTGTTTAATACCTTGTATATGGTGAGCAAGTTAAACCGGAAGTAGGATAACCATTGAAAACAAAAGTGAGAAACAACAGATGCAAATAGCTGAATTGGTGTTGGGAAAAGACTGACAGAACTGTCTTGCTTATGGAAAAATAGAGTCCTTTCTTTCACTGCACCTAGTCATTTCCACTAAAACATCACGTTAATGGGAACTGATCGGTTCAGTTATATTTATAGGGACAATGCATAATACATATCCCTCCTTGAATCTCATGGCTTACATTATCCTTCTTTTCTCTATCTAATCTTTCCGTGAGAAAGCCACATTATGCTAAATTACTCTCATGGAACCTAATTTTATTGTGTGATTTTTTCTCGAAGAATTCTCTATTCCCAGAGCATGGACCTGGGACCCAGTGGTCGGACCTAGGTCCTTGGACCGGATTGAAGGCCCTAGCTTTCGCACATAAAACCACAACAGCCGGGCGTTGTCCGGTTTCCAAACCCCAAAGCTCAAACGTTGGGTTTCGTACCTAGGACCCGGCAGCCAAGTTGTTTTCAAGAAAAATGATACGCGATCTTTGAGAGTAATAAAACTAAGATTTTCATTATTTATCATTAAAAGAGGAACTAAGATCTTCATTATGCCCACTTGAAATGTCTAGTCTAATCTAATCTAATCTTAATGCTAGTAATGTATTCTGGTGCTCAGGCCTTATGGAGCGGACATGTGGCTCATTAGGTGGTGGCCACCTCACTTCCCTTTGCTTTTACTTTTTTATATTATTTCCTCTTTCATTTCGAAGAAAACCAACCGCCAATCATGTATTGGATGATACATCTTCTTTGCCTTCAAACTCCAAAATTTAGCAAAATCTGCAATAACGGATTGTTGATGAATTTCGTCAACCTCACCAATAACTTCTATCAAATTTGTTGTCAAAAACTTTACTGATGAATTCAGACGGCAAAATAATTTACTAGTGAGTTGTCGATTCTCTTCAATCTTACCGTCTCGTTCCTTGATGACTTCTTTGACCAAATTTGGTTGTTGTTGATCGAGCTTACTACTCGTCGATAATAAAAGCCGGTTATTTTTTGGTGTCAACATATTCTAATAGAACACACAGCTAATTCTGTGTATATATCACAGATAATTTCTTTTCTCTGCAAGTTTCTGTGTCAAGTATCAAGTTTCTCGCAGATGGATGGAATGGTAATTGCCACATAGCCGGAAATATGTTCTTCACAAATTTTGATAAATTGATAACATTCTTGGTCATGGTTTTGTTGCTTTTGCTCAGGTTTATATCGTGTTTTGATTCAATAAGTAAATACCTTGTGCTGAAGCTATTGGATTTTGCAATTGAAATATAATGCGAGAAGAAGAAATAGCCAGAGAAATCGACCAAGAACAATAAAGTTACATTTACACGACACGCGTTTCCCACGATACAAAGCAAAAATGCTCGCAGGCACTTAATATGAGTTTACAATCTCGAAACTCGTCTAGAAATGCCTAAAAATGACCACCCCCTACCTTTCTTCTCTTCTTCTTCTGTCATTTAAAGTTCTGACCCCTGCTGTATTGACCAAGACTTAACGCCTTCCACTCTTTTCTACGCCTCTTTTTTTCTTTTTTCTTTTTTCTTTTTCCCTCCTTGGAGGTAAATTTTTACTGATCAACTAGACTATCGGGAACAGCAAAAGGCAGTCTATACTGGGTCAACGGGAAGCAATTACAAAACCAGAGGTTGAGGAAACGGAGACAATCTGCATTCTTTTCATGTCTCCAACGATGAAGGATGAAGGGGCCGACTCAGGAACAGCAAGTAGTAGTAGAAGTGATTGTCCAAAAGGCGCCAACTACGATGTGTTCTTGAGTTTTCGAGGTCCCGACACCCGCGATGGATTTGCGGATTGCCTCTACGAGTTCATGACCCGTGAAGGGATCCGCGTTTTTAGGGACGATGAAGAAATACGGCACGGCGAGGAGATCGGTGGGAAGATTCTGCGAGCGATACAGGACTCCAAAATCTACACACCCATCTTCTCCATCGGATATGCTTCAAGTAGATGGTGCCTTCGCGAGCTCGCGTCCATGGTGGAGTGTGCTTATCCAGATTCTTCGGGAGGACCAACAGGGCATGAGATCCTTCCGATATTTTACGATGTGGAAGCCTCGGATCTTAAGCTCGAAACGAAACTGTACAGAGACGCTTTAAGGAAGCATGAGAGGGAGTGAGGCCGTCACGTGGTGAAGCCTTGGAAGGAGGCTTTAAGAAAGGTTGCTGAAATCAAGGGATGGCAGGTTAAAGGTCAACGGTAATGTTGATCTAGTTTGCTTATTTTGCCAGTCTATGCTCAGTTTAGGCACAGTACGTTTTTTTTTTTAATGCGTTTACATTTTAGGTATGCCAGTTTAATTCATGCTTCTAATGGATATCTTATGTCTATAACGAATGTTATCATCTATCATCTAAAGCGATAAATTCACGAATATGGCAGCCATGGCAAAGTCCTTCAAGATATCAGTCAAGAGGTTTCTCGTAGGATGACGACAAGAGAGAGAATTGTGCCTGATGATTTGGTTGGAATCACTGACAGGGTAGAAGCCATTAAGAAGCTGTTAGATTTAACTTGTGCTGATATCCGATTCGTTGTAATCTACGGCATGGGTGGCATCGGAAAGACCACTGTTGCCAAGATAGTCTTCAATCAACTCTCTCCTCTATTTCAAGGTTGGAGCTTTCTTCCTGATATTCAAGAATCGTCATCTCGATGCGATGGCATTGTAAAATTGCAAAAGAAACTACTTTCGGACCTTTTCAACGTCACATTTCCAGAGACCTTTGACATGGACGAAGGAGTAAATATGATGAAACATAGGCTGCCTAACAAAAGAGTCTTGATCGTTCTCGATGATGTGGATGATGGAGATCAACTCATGCAACTAGCAGCAAAACCCGATTGGTTTTGTCCCGGAAGTAGGATCATTATCACGACTAGAGACGCTAGCGTGTTACCTACAGCTAAGGTGGAAGGTCTAGAAGAAAATGTCTTAACGCAGCCTATAAAGATTTTTCTATATGGAATGGAGGAGTTACATTCTGATCATGCTCTACAGCTTTTTAGCAAGAGCGCCTTTAGCACAGATTCACCTCCACATGATTATGACGATCTTTCAAGAGAAGTTGTAGCTACAACCGGAGGACTCCCTTTGGCTCTTGAGGTGATAGGCTCTTTTCTCTGTACCAAAAGCAAAGGAGCGTGGAATGACACATTGAAGAAGTTGAAGGAAGTGCCTCACAAGAAAGTTCAAGAGAAGTTAATAATAAGTTATGATGCACTGGAGTATGAGGCAAAACAAATTTTTCTGGATATCGCATGCTTCTTTGTGATGAAGAGAAAAACTGATGCATTTTATATGTGGGAATCTTGCAAGTTTTTTCCTGAAGCTGAATTTGAGGTTCTTATTGATAAATCATTGATCAAGATTGTGGATCACGATAGAATATGGATGCATGCTCAATTAAGAGATCTCGGAAGAGAAATTGTTCGTCAGGAGAATATTAGGACTCCTGAAGGTCGGAGCAGGTTGTGGTTACATGAAATTGCCTCAAACATAGTACGGGCAAGAAAGGTAAGAACTAATGCAAAATAAGCCTTTGTTTTCTACAGGACAAAGTCGAAGAGAATTCATATACCATGTTTTAAGAGTTCATATGTCTTGATGCTTGTGCTCACTAATTTCTGTTCTATACTATCAGAGAACGGATCATGTAGTAGCGCTCGCACTATTGAGATCGAGACAATTTTACCCGTGAAGATTTTGCAGATCTCTCAAAAACTAGGTTCCTTGAATTGGACGGCGGAAACTTCACTGGAGATTTTGAGGATGTATTTCCAGAGTTAAGATGGCTTTGTTGGAGCCACTGTCCTTCAAAACTTCAGGCAAACAATTTTGTGCTAAAGAACCTGGTTATTCTCAAGCTTTCGGGTAATATTATCATAGACAAATGGAGTGGATGGGTCCAAATTATGGTATGATCTCAGTCTGTATATTTACTCAGACTCATCATATGATAACACGCAACAATTCCTCGATCCAATGTGTCCTGATGATCCTAATTTGATTATTTTACAGGTGGGAAGTAAACTGAAGGTTTTAAAACTCAAAGGTAGTAAATTTCTAACTAGAACACCTGACTTCTTTGGATGCTTGAATTTGGAGAGATTGATCATGAGAGATTGTGAGAACTTGGATGTAATTGATGGCTCAATTGGAAAACTGGAGCGACTGAAGTGCTTGAAGATCAAATGGTGTCCACGCCTGAAATATTTGCCGAAGGAAATTGGTTGTCTATCTTCCCTGAGAGAGCTTATCTTAATTCAGTGCCAATATGTTCGTTATTTGCCATCTTGGATAGGTAATCTTAAAGGTCTGTCAAGGCTAGTGATGGAAGATCTAGGACTTGGAAGACTTCCTGAGGAAATCTCAGAGCTAGTGGATCTCAAGTACTTGTCTTTAATGAACTGTACACGGCTGTGGACGCTTCCATACACGATAGGGCAGTTGAAATCATTGGTAGAGTTGGATTTGTCTGGCACATTGATTGAAGTTCTACCTCTATCGATCGGAAACCTGGAAAATGTAGTGGTAAAGATTAACAGTTGTGCCATAAGATTTAAACTGGAAAACAACATTGGAAGATTCACCAGTTATTTGAGTGCTCAAAGACCAGAATCATATGCCGAGATTATGAGCAAAGGGGAGCTGGGATCCTCTTTGAGACTCTCCGAATATCCTATTGACTTGCTTATAGATTGCGGGATGATTCAAAAAGTGTGCAATGTTTTTTTGGTAAGGAAAAAGTGTGCAATGTTAATCTCCAATGTTTGCCAAGTTACATCAAACAGTTCTCTGTCTCAAGATATTTCATGCTCCAAAGACGAGACATCTAGCATTAGAGATTGTTGATGAGGCCAATCAGTTGGGCACAGGGATCATTCAATCACCCAACTCAATTGGAGAAGTTGAAAAATCTGATTGACAGCCTTGTTTCCCTGTTGAACAGCATGAGGGCAATGGGTTTATGTTTTGTAGACCACTTAGAAGTTTTTTGCCTATCCCGAAAAAAACTGGGGATGGTCAAATTTGTCAGTAAAGAGTATGCCGACATGGCATATGCAAATTTTCTAGTCAGTCAGGAATACCGTGACCGTTATCTGCAGATGTTGAGGAACTTGCTGTCAATGCCTCCACGGCATATGCAAATTTGCAAAGAGCCTGGACAGCTGCCGCTGCTTACTCTGGAGATTTGCATGGTTCTGAATGGGTTGAAGGTTCTATTTTGTAATATGGAAATAGAAGCAACATTCCCGTATTCCAATTCTCGCTTAGACAGCATCAAATGTCCTTGCTCAATGGAAAAACTCGAAACATTGGTTACAACGTGGAGCGATGCGGGAAGAGAAATCCTCATCTGAACGAAAAAATCACGGCTTCTTGGGAATAAGAAGCTGCCAGAATCTCAACTCTGCGCTTACCAAGGATGTACGCCCAAAAAGAAAAAGAGACTAGCATGGATGCAGCTTTCTCCAGGATAAAAGAGTTTCCTTTACATCGACAGCAAACCTTCCTGGAGTGATTGCATTGACAATTACTCTGTTATACATTGCGAACTATGAGAAAAATAGATACGATAGTTGCTCCAGATTCTGTATTCGGTGTTGTATTGAGCAAGACTCCGTGTGTGCGGAGCTTGCTTCACGTCGTCGCAAGGAAAATTTCACGTAATTGATGATTTGTTTGGTTGTGTATACTCATTTACATGTTGTTCTTAAGGATTTCTTTTCCCTTCTCACGAGTCAGGAAGCAGCCTCTATCATTTGTTACTGTTGTTGCCAGATTAGAAGTCCCAAAGGAATCATCAGATCTTCATGATAATATTCATAACCCTCTTCTTCCACCATTAACTGCTGTGTAGCTATCCTTGAAGAGAAAAACGGATATCTCGAGTTCATGTAAAGCATTCATTCTGCTTGTTGAAAACTAATTTTGTCACTATCCCCGAAACTCATATCCAGTATTTAGGGAATGACTGGCCATGCTTTTTAAAATAAAGACAAAGCCTTCGAGCACAATAAGTCTTTTTACGGAAAAATATTGACTGAGCAGAACCTTTCACTGAATGGATATTATAATTAGGTCCGGTTTATCATGAATTCACCAGAACTAGAAATTTGCAAATCCGAATTCAGTAAACTTTATTCAATATTCTGAAGTAAATTCTTGCATTACCACCAATCGTTCTCCACGTACATTCGATTAATTTTCCTCATATTCGGACTTGAAATGGCAATAAAAGAGGGTGAGCAAAACCACAAATCTGTATATGGCAATCACCACTTCTATGGGACCAAGCTATGACTGATGCAGAATTTATGTCGATTATGTGGTACATCACACTAGCACAAATATTCACATTAAAATCCCATATTACAATATCACATATGATATAACACCTCGATATCTCAACATATAGATATCAAATCCATTACTCATGTCGGAACGCTAAGATCACACTTCACCATTTGAGAAGGCTCAAAAACTACATTGAGTATAGTTCAACCCCAAAAATCACATCGGCCGTGATGAAGTCACATGACATAACCAATCAGTGAACGTATATCATATTGCAATACATAGGTGGACCATGAGTGTCAATCCAATTTCCATATATCGTATTCAACACACTAACATAATATTTGACTTTTTTTATTTTATTTTTTTTGGTCAGATATTATTTGACTAATTTACCCACATACATTTTCAATGCATATCCAAAATAACAACCAATTTGAGAATCCATCCGGTGCCTAATCTAGCTTTATGAAATAACATGCCTCAAGATAATTTTATTTTCATCCTTTCTCAAAATGCGGGCCATGACATGATATAAGATATAGTATCTTTCCTCTCGGAAACCATGCCTGCAAATGTTACAAAGAGCATACCTGGTTAAAGCACTAATATAACCACACAAGTCAACCGCGTATATCTTTGCCCCCTCAACATCATTTGCGGCATTCGATCAGAGAAACACTCCCTTAATATAGTGGCTAAACTGACTAGGGCCTTCCGTGCAAAATTACGAAAATGCCCTCTTGCGCGCAATTATTATGGGTCAATTTTCAGTTGGAGTATCCAAAAATTACCAGTTCGTTATTTTGCTCGAGAAAGTCCGACGGTTCATGTTTCTTGCCTTTGTAAACAAAGGTTTTGTCTGCTGGGAGAGTGTTTTATTTATTGAACATGTCCGTGTGGACGCCTTTTCATTTTACAGAATTACCATCATTCCTGAGAAAGTTTCACGGTTCATGTTGCTTGCTTTCAAAAATTCCCGTGTCCTCCATACACAGCTAAACAAATGCTCTTTGTACTGAAATCAGCTAAAACTTTTACACCACAAAAAACCCTTTGGCAATGTCAATCTCTCGTATGGTACAAACAAATGCATTCCTGTGCGAGTATATCTACCGGGGCAAAATGCATTGCCTTGTCAACCACTACTACCATTCTCTATTTTCTACTTTTCCCATTTTTCCTCTGCAGATGGACTTTACCCATAAATGGATTGAGTTCCAGTCCATGGTCGCGGTTGGTTTTCTGGTTGAGTTGAGCGTCCGAGGACAGCTCCCTGTGCTAGTCGCATCTTGGAACTCATGTTGCATGGACAGCAACTGAATGGGACCGACACTAGCCAAAGAATTCATGGACATTCGAAACTTCTCATTAAAATCCACCAAATTCTCTGCATTTCCATAGCATTGGAGCCACAAGCATCCACACTGCATCAAGATTGAACTCATTCATTAGAAATCTGACTTTAACAGTCTTCACTTAGGATGAAGTATCTTCAAAAGAGAGATCAGAGGTTTGAACAGTCTAGATTTATCTTAGGTTTTTTTTCGGGGGGTACTCACAGTAAACACAAACCGCTAGCCATTCATTCACAACTCTGACCCAAGTGCTTGTCCAACCCACATCAATAGTCCACCTGCAAAAGGGTGTTAGCAAGAGCATGAGATCACTGCCTTTTTAGTCAGGGATTTCTTTCTTGTCAAGGGTACTCGGGCTTTTCACTTGAAACATATGAGCCAGTGAAGAAGCTACAGTAACTCTTCACTGATGAAGAGCATTACTATTACTAAAGTACTAAATAAGCAAATGCAGGAACCATATCAAACAACTTGATAAAATCTCTACCAAAGCAGATGTTGATGACAATGATGAACGGGTTTTTCCTATAAAAGCCACATCCAATGCTGGAAATGTGGCATTAGGACGGAAAAAAAAAGATTATCCTAAGAAATAGAAATGCAAACAGTCCATGCCGGCTAAACATCTGCAAGAGGGGAAGCATACTTTTTCATGGGATGATGAGTATTCCAACCAATCAGCAGCATAGCAAAGTACATGGCTCCCGTGGCAAAAACGATATGGAAGAAGCCGTAGCCATATGGAACGTCATCTTCACTCTTCAAGTCGTTTTTTCTAAACTGCATTAGAAAAAAAATCAATCTTCTTGAAGTTCGATAAAGTCAGTGAAGAGATGCTTTGCCGATTGAGGAACATACCTGAAAACATTGAGAATCAATGCCTGTTGAAAAGGTTGCAATCACCATTGCGAGTAGGGCAATTACGAAGCTCTGCATCCACACAAGTGAGAATGTGTGAACTTCGGATGTCCAAAAGAAAATTGTCGTGAAAGAGATTCATGCAGAGCGCTTTCTGAGATCTAGCTGCAGTGGCAATATTCAGCCCAAGGCTTTTTTCATTTGTGCTATAAAAATCTCATCTAACCAAGTCTTTGTGGATTTTGAGAACTGGCACTAATTTGGGACCTTACTTAGTTTTTCCCACATTGTTCACTCAGAAAAGCATGAGTTGTTAATCAGTCACATGTTATGGTTATGGAGTATGACAAAAAGAACGTTTGGAAAGGAATTTCAGCAATTCAAATTCTAACATGAATTAACCCTGGGTATTGGCTGCAATATATGCATTTTTCAAGTTTCTTAGCTAAAGAAATTTCACAAATATAAGCTCAGTTTCTATAGAAGTTGAAGAATAGGATGACGCTGTAAACTGAAATCATCAAGAGCTGACAGCTCTCAAGTTGTATTCTGTTGGAGCATCAGTGTCTGAATTCATTATCAAAATCAAGTATCATCGAAAACAAAGATAAGAATATTACGATGATCGTAAGCCAGTCTGTATGGTTGGAAGCTTCAGCTTTCCTGTTGCAACGGTCCCCTGCTGGTTCGCTGTCAATCAAAACATCAGATGAAACCAAAGTTGTGAATAGTGAAGACATGACACATAATGCATATGTACAAAAGGAGCTTCTTGTCTGCTGAAGATACAGAATGAGTTTTAAACTTATATTTGAGTCCGACATAAGTAAACATGGTAGCGACGTTCATTAAATATCCAACTTTTCTCAGAGATGCCTTTGTATCGACCTTTAATTTTTAGCATGCAAAACAAGACCCTGGCAGCAGATTACTTTATCATCCTTAAGTGCTGATATAGTTGACAAGGCCAGCTATTATTGCATGTTTACTGAATTCCTGTCTTATATTCTTATTCTTATAATGAGAGATTTGTAATAGAGTTATCTGAAGCCATGCCTTCGGATTGCACACCAGCAAATGAACGGAACGTAGAGTCCCATAAGGCCCGGAGTCAAGAAACCAGCATTCACCTACTTCCACCAGACAGATTAGATTTTACTACTCAAATGGAAACTACAAGATTAGGGGAAAAAAGACAGTTCAGACTCACTTTTGGGTGAAGAGAGACGCTGGTCATCAGTTGCAGGAGCACTAGGGTCCAAGTGATGAAAAAGATGTTGAGGAGGCACGATGGCTCTGGTACATACCAAATGTACATTAAAATGATCCCCACGATGCAAACAAGATAAGCAGTCGTCGCTAGTAGCATCACATGAATGTGACTGCAGCAAAAATTTCGACAAGGTCATTGCCAGCAAGAACAAGGAAATCAACTGAATAAGAAAATTCAATAAAATTTTGACAAGGTCATTCAGCTCACATTTTACTTTCAGCAACAAACAACCAAGTCAATAAATTTGGACCAGAAGGGAGAAGGGGAAAAGCTGAACAATTCCAGTCCAGGTTGTTAACAGTTTCTTTACAGGGAAAATATTAATGCATCTTGACTTGAGTAGCAAATGCATTTCAGAATGAAATAGAGCCGATGATTGGGTGTGTCTAATAGAAAGATCAAATATAAAAGGTGTCTATCAATTGAATGCAGTTCAGCCAGTCAAGTAAGGCATACTTGGAGAAATATATGCTTACTTTTGTCTTTGTGCTGGTGATAAAAGGCATGCATAATTTATTGATTAGGTGATTTTTCTTTAGTGTATGTCAGTTATTCTGGAAGGTACCATGTGAAATCAGCTCATGCAATCCATGAGCTTTACTCATCCTCTTGATTCGAGTATTTCCTAAATTTTTTAATGAAATCATGTAATTGATTTTTGGAATTACTAGGAAGTACAGTTATTAAGCTGCAGTTGATTGAAATCATGCAAAGCGCAATCCGCAATCCCAATTGGACTAAGAGAATCAGGAGCTTTCTAGCTGCATAAATGTTCCAACGGCATTAATGAGAAGGAATTTGTTCAATTCCAAATCCTTCAAGCCCCAAAGATGCTCGTTGGTTCCTTTCAGCACAAATTTGTGCCACAAATTGAGCCAAAAAAATCATATCAACATGCTCCCAAGAGTGTATGCACTAAAGAAACTCCTCTGTGGAAATTTAATGAACTTGGTGAGTTTGCTTTACTGGGTGCAGAGGGAATGAGTGCCTCACCATTTTTCTGAGTATTTGTCTGACTCACAGCAATCATTCAGCCATTTAATGAAACTGATCACACTTATAAGCTGAATAAGGAGAAAGACCCTGCAAATGATTTGAAGCAAGTTAAATCCAGGAAACCCATCAAAACCCCAACGGCTAAAGCACACTAAAGTTTAAAAGTTGCACTCTACAAGTCTGATTTTTCAACTTTTTGCTCCAAAATACAATATTAGATTTAAGTGTTCACTATGAAATTTTCCAGAGCAAAAATTTGGAAAGAGTAGGAAAATGTCTTTTACCCATTATTGTTTCAAACTGCTACTGTTTTCTTTTTCATGCTTTAAGTGGGAGAGGGGTGAAGTTTGGGTTGTTAAAGCGCAATTTCTCCACATTGGTAAAACCTTAACCTGACTAGTACAAGAAGCAACAAATTCCTGAAGATAAATTCTGCAGAAAGCATGCAGATTTCAAAGACAGTAAACATTCTAAAGGTTAGATGAATACCCGGCACCAAAATGTGCAATCTCCCCTGCCAAAAGAGAAGGCATCAAAGTAAATTTTCAGAAGAAAACCTATGCTGACAAAAAAGTTAACTTTTAAAGAGTGCTAGGAGTAGTTTTCTGGGAGAATGAAGAATTGACTAACCATAAAGCAGGATGAAAGATGTAGGGACGAGAAAGGGAATAGCTGTCAAGGAAATCAAGAGAATAATCTTGACAGACCACCATCCAGAGTGCCACAGATCTCTAGCCACATGCAGCTTCTTAGTGCCCATTGTTGATAGGAACATAATGATGAAAAATGTCTATTGGCATGTCAAGGCCTAGTACAATCTATTTGAACAGTGCACTGAAGAAGAAGGAGAAAAAGAAAAAAAAACTAAGCAGAGCTCCATAATGCAAGTTTGTTTGAGAAACTGCTAATACAACATATTAAAGTTCATAACAATCAACAAAGTGATGTATATGTATCATCAGGGATAACTTGAAGTTCTCAACTGAAGACGTCGCTCCTCCATTGTCTGGTTGATTAGATTGTGATATGTTGTTTAAGTTAAGAATAATCCTGACCTGGCCAGAACCACATGACTGCTGCCAAAATGGATAATGGAGGGCTCGTGCCATATGTATCATGTGATAATGTCATCTACCGGTCTGATGTAAAGAATTGCACCCTGACATCATCTCCCTTCCTTCTAGATTATGAAGAATGTATATCCGGCAGTTTTAGTTTTTTCATCAAAATATCATGACACCAGAGCTACACAGCCTAAATTTTCACTTTTATCAAAATCATTTATAAGTCAAGATTGAAGGGAAAAAACGTATTGAAATTCCATATCCATACTCAAAGGATACAAAGCATCCCAAGCTCACACGCAGAACCCCTTCTGTACCAAAACAATCTTTTGTTACATGACAGCCTTTCAATCCTGCAGTCACAAAATATCGGTTCAAGCACCATTGCTATAAGATTTACAAGGAAAACAAGACCCTAGGTTAGCAACAGGCTTTCCATCTTGTCTGAATATCAGATAATAAGGATGAATTGAGAAATAAATTTATGAAATCACATTTTATCAAGAAATGTGAATTATAAACACATGATGGCCACGGCATGAGGGTGACCTGTGCTGTGAAAATTTCTTCGAAAACTAACATATAGTGGCAATCAAGACTCATAATTGAGAATTTGCCACTATATGGTGTAGAGCAGCCTTACGTTCTAACTCTGTCAAGGGGCCATGTCCATAATCCCGAGCAGCCCAAGCCAGCAAATTGGCAACCAGAAACAAAAGGCCATAAACATATCTGGCCATCCAAGGGTTGGAGCTACAAAATTGGCCGCACCAGTCCTTGAACACGCTGTTCCTCAGATTGCTGACACCTGCACCAGTCTCCATATCTCCTTCATCGCCACTCGTCATAGTTCATATAATTGGTCGGCCAAGCAGCAAGTTGATGGGTTAGTTCATATCAAATGGTCAACCATGCAACAATTGCTGCCCCTTATCCCATAAGATCTGCTGGCAGGTGCGACAACATGTCTGCAAAGAAAGGCTGTGTTATTGCAGTGTCACCAATGGAAAAAAGTGAGAATATGCACTTGATGTGTTTATCATTCAAAATACATACTTCGCATGAACAAAATAGTCAGCATTAAACTCTGCTATCAATGTAGATTTCTCAGAATATGTGAACTAGAAATATGATTTCTCCTTGCAAATACATCCGCTATTGACTCGATCACATGAAGCCCTGTCCATTCGCCCAGACATCATTCTGCTACAGTGACTTCTTGAGGTACTTAAACACCAGCCTAGTCTCAGAATTTGGTCTATGATGTGTTAATTAAACAGAAACTCTTTTACCTGCACCAATAGATGAGACTGGACAATGGACCCAGAAGATGACGAAACGGGAGCTTGAGCTGGCTCACTGGGTTCTCCTACCAATGTGGACTACTACATGATATAAGTGCCTACTAATGCATGCATTCCGGGCAACCAAGAAGTTGCATCTCTTTTAAGTTACTGTTACACCTAAAGGGATGGACCAACATACCACTTCCTATAACTCAATTTCCCCACCTAATCAATGAGACAATACCGGAACACGGTAGAGACTTATGGTGCAAAAGAAGATCTTTTCTCTAATACTAGATCAGCTGTTTCAAACTTCTTGGACATGACAAAGGCAGCGGCATACTTGTTTCAGTTGGGAAGAAAGTTTCAAATTTTCGGAACCGAATGCAGTCGCATCGACAAACAACAGAGAATCCTAAATTTGCAGAATTTGCTAAAACCTTACAATGCGTTAAAAGATGGACATTGAAAAGAAACTTCTTCAAGTTTAGGTTTCATATTCACAAAAAAAAAAAAAATAGAAAAGGACAAATCGATCTAACCCCCAAACTGAACTATTAAATATATGGCTGATATGATACACTCCAATGCAGGGTTGATGCCTAAAACCAGCTACATGTGCAAAGTAGAGAGCGTTTATTAGGCAATTTTCAAACTTTAGTCAAGCATTGATCCTTGCCTAGGAAAATAGATCATCAGCTTTGATGTCTCCACCAACAACTTAATAATTCATGTCTTTAAATTAAAAAAGAAAAGGTAGGATTCACCCATCTATCGGCTACTAAAACAATGAAGTTACAAGCAAGAAAGGAAATACTCAAGCAATTACTTTTAGGTAGTTTGGTTAACAAGAAGATGAAAATCACAAATTCATTACTCTTGGTTGTATCAATGTGACAAGGGATAACCATCGTATGGAATTCGCAGGTACGTTTATAATCAGACAAAAGAAAGAGACAAGATGGGCAGATGAAGGAATCAACCTGAAAAAACAACTTGTTTGAAATGAACAGCATAATGCCAACACACTCGCCCAAAGTCTCAAATATTCGTGCAATGTATTGTTCATCGAATTGTGAAAGTCACGCCTAAGAAACCAGCAACCCAAGAGAATACACAGGAAAACCTCATCGCAAGCAAAAGAAACAGACCAGTCTCAGCATTCACATCTCAAAGAGTTTTGGGTCGACTCAAAAGGAAAAGAAAACAATGTCAAGATTCAAAGAACTGAAGGTACCCGTGAGAGAGTTGGTTAGGCTCGAGAGATCTCCACAATGGGCGTTCAAATTTTTGACAAAGAAGCTCTCTTTTCTTACTCAACACCCCCTGGGAAAGAACAGAGAGACATTTTTTCCCATTTCTCTGTTCTCTGCAACTTCCCTTTTGTATTCTTTATGTTACCTTATATATGATTGCAGAGAGAGAGAGAGAGAGAGAGAGAGAGAGAGAGAGAGCGAGAGAGAGATTGCTTTTGTAGCTTCTTCTTCTTCTTTTTCTCCTCTCCTTTGCTTTCTTCTTCCTTTTTTCCCGCCCTATGCTTCTTGTTTCCGCTTCAGGATCTCAGATGGGTTACTTTCAAGACAAATTGCTGACAGAAAAAGGAAAACAATCTATTGTTACTGCGAAAGTGATTGAGTGAGACTCCAGTAACTGCATAGATATATGCATATTTCATTACTCTGCCGTTCTTGATGACTATGCCAATCTGATGCTGTGAAGCAAGAGAATAATTGCTTGTTTGCCTCCTTCCCAACAAAAGATGATGAACCCAAGGCAAAAAAGCGAGGAAAGATTATCAGTCACTCAATGTTTCTGGCTGGGGGTTTCTTTTCTTGGGGAAATTTTTTTATTAATGTATAACTCCAACATGACTCCACAATTCATGCTCAAAATGATTATGCCTTGCGGTCAGTAGCCTTAATAATGGCAATTTTGGTTCGAGTGATGCTTCAAGGATTGTTTTCCAATCCAGGGGGTGCTCGCTCGATTTTCATATCATTTCGATTTTACGAACCATCGAGCTCGCCCCGTTCATCTTCTATTGAGTTGGTGTCGTAAGCAAAGGCGACATAACATAAAATTTAACGTGAAAATTCATTTGAAGTCAGATGCATTTATTGTAACTTACTATGTTGCAACGGCTTCTACTTTGCTTCCTTCATGCCCTATCTTCCGGTCTCATAGCTTGCTTTCTATTTAACGAGAAACACTTGAAATTTAACCCCAAAAAAAAGCATATTGAATTGCTAAACGAATATACTTTGTCGATTTTATTTTCATTAATTCTATTTTCCACTAATAATCTGCCCAATTCAATATACCAATAAATCAATGTGGAGTGCTGAAATTGATCATATGGGTAAATTTAATAATTTCCAATGATTAAACTGCACCCACGGTAATCTTTTGTCTGGCATGTTCCAATAAGCAATAATTTACCAAGAACGAGGCAATGATGATTGGGGGAACTTTCCACCTGCCCTCAAAACATGGGCAATCGCCTTTACTTTTATTTTTTCTTTGGTTGCTTCGCCGCATTGAACGTATATGGTCAAAAAAATAATACACCTATATTAAAAATCTTTCTATTTCTTCCACTTCTACACTCTTCCCCCCACAATAAATATGGAAATAAGTTTATGCAGTGATTTTCAGGCGTACATTATAGCTCGAAAATATGTTCTTTAAGGTGACATCGACTCCTTTAAAAAAGTACAATTCAATTACATAATGCATAGATATCCGAGCAATGCAAGTTCTCTTTTTCTTTGGCCAACCATAATGTATCCACAAATAAATGCGTTAAAATGATTACTATTACCTCATTTTGCTGATCTCTTTTATGATGTCGGTAATTTGTTAATTTACTGTATTCTCTAGTCATTACAACTTAAACTCGAATCTTTGTTTATGTACAGCGTAAATTCAATTTCAGATGAATTTTCCTAATCATCTAATTGAGCTTAACTACTTTTTGGGATCCCGAAAAATCGATAAAAGAACCAGATTAATTCTTTCATGGGATGTGTCGTGCAAGGAATGTGAACTCCAAAAAATTAGGCAGCCCATCTTTCACCCCTTTTTTGGCAGGGCAAAGCTTGCAAGGATGACCAATTCAATGCGTGTAAAACTATTTCCCCCTCACTTTTACATTAACAGACAAAGAAATCTGAGGAGCGAGGACCGAAGTGATGATAGAAAACCTAACAAAAAGAGTCGATGATGGTCTGTCTGTCGTTCGTTCTTCATCAGCTCTGGTTTCTAGGTGGAATCTTTTCTCTTTTGTCTGAAACTTTGACTATTGCGCGCCCTTTTCAGCTGTTTTCTCTTCTGGGTTCTCGAGCAAAAGCGAATGGGCACGCCTCGGAATGGTGGCGATACGTGATAAGTGAAAAGTGATACTATGATCACGTGCACGGCACGGGACGGACCCTCAGGAATTGCGCCGAAAGATGGTTCCATTTCCAGATTTAGTTTCCGTCTGTGATAATCTCTGTTCTGTTTTTGCTTAAAGATTGATATAACCCTGCACTAACGCGGATCGAATCTCTGTATTAAGTCCATGTTGAGAACTGTTTAAGGGCTAATCAATCAAATTAAGGAATAGTAAGAGTTAATGAAAACTGCAAAAATGGAGTAGGAATTGTTGATAAACGCAAACAAGTTCTTAAAAGTCTCAATTCTTCTAAGATCTCTCCCTTGGTTCTTAAGAAATATAAAAAACTACAAGGGGATACTCCCTCCCCCCGGGAAGAAAAAGATCAAGGAGGAAAAAGGGACTTTGGATTGTCCATAGGAGTGTGCAATCAGACCGGATTTACCCGAAAATCGGACCGACCCACTCGAAAAATAGGTCCGAGAACCGGTTCCATTTTTGGGAACCGGTTAAAACTAGTCTGGTTTCGGGTTCCAAGTGAAAACCCACCTGGACTAGTTTAAAAACCAATTTTATATAGAGGTCCATTTGCAATTTTATATAGCCAGAATTCAAAGCATTATATCGGGAAGGATAAGGGAGGTGAACATTATTTACGGATAGTCTAACTCAAGGGCTCGTAAGCATTATAGGAGCAATTTCCTTTTTCTTAAAATTTTTATTCTGTAACGAAAAAACTACATATCTAACTGGAACCTATGCTGTTTTATCACGTCCATTAAATTATTGAGACTAAGATAATCTACTTTTGTATTAATACTTAAGATTTTTTGCACAATCAAACTTATAATTTCTGATTTGAGTTATAAGTTTTCCTATTTGCTACCTAGAAAAAAATGAAACCATAAAAAGGAACAAAAAAAAACAGGTTCTCGGGTAGACCTTGGAATCGAATCGAAAAAATAGGGTAGGTTCCAAAACAGGGTCAAGGACAAACATGATAAGTTTTAGGTTCCAAAAACTAGGAACCGGTTATAAAAGGGTTGGTTTTAGGTTTTAGGTTTTAGGTCTAGAACCAATCCACCCCGGAACCGATCGTCCCTAGTTGTCCAGCTGTCAGAATGTTAAACAAGGCATGTATGATGTAGGTTGGCTCTTAGGAGGGTTGGTCTATAGCAGCCCAAAGCGGTAATGAACCATGGGGTTAAAAGTAACCACTAAGGCTGCGTTTGGTCGTCCGGATTTCTAAACGGGATAGGACTGGATAGGATAGGATAAGAAATCCTGGGATTTCTTCATATCCTGTCCAATGTTTGGTGGACTACGGATTTAAAGTCGGATAGGATAATTTTTATTTTTTTATTTTTACTATTCATGGGTTCGGAGGAGCTAATGAGGAAAAAAAGCGAAGAAATTTTTTTGGTGAAAGCGCACAAGGTGTGGGGATGAAGATGTCGACAAGTGGAGTGTAGCGTTTTTGAAAATATAGGCATTAGAAATCTTATCTGGGTCTATCCCACCCCCCTCCACCGGATTTTTTTATCCGGTCTATATCCGACTTTATCCTATCCTGGACCACCACCAAATGCAGGATAGGATAAAACATATTCTATCCTGATTTTTATCCGGTCGACCAAACGCAGCCTAACACCTCCACCCCGGTTACCTTACCTTTCTCTGAATTACGTGGATCAAGTTTTTAACAAGTATGTAAAGGTATTATTTAGCATTTTCATCTTTATGTCGCCTTAAGAGTAGGGTGGGTGCATTCCATCTTATGTTTCTTTCAATCTTTTAAATGAGTTCTGGTTTCCATCTTAAGGTATGAATTTTGGGGTTATTGATTAGTATTACCTTAAGCCATTGCGGATCTCTTGTGATCTTGATTGCCCGTCCTTTTTGGGGATAAATGTTGGGTTGTCATTGTTTAACAAAGTTAATTCCTTTTATCCCGGATCTAGATTTAGTGCCGTACGACCAAAGTCAAGATTTTCATCATTATAGTCCTCGATATATCGATTCCTGTGTCATAATCCATGGCGCAATTACCTTCATTCTATCCGAATTCCCATAGAATGATACCTGACAAAAACATCCAGATGTATCAGGAAGGTCCTTTGTTGTGCAAATCAGCCTCTAAAAGAACAGACGAGGGAGACGAGGGAGACGAGGGAAAGGATGCCTTCAACTACTGGTCTGCTGGTGCTGGATGATTCCCCGGGCTCTTCAAAATGACAGCAGCATCCATCTTTACAGGAATCCTCTGCCAAGTCTTGGTTTTATCCAACAACAGAGCTTCCTTAACAGCCACAGCCTCTAGTCATTTCAGCATCAAGTGCATCCCACCCACTTTTCAACCACTCCCCAAGCTGCAAGACCATCTTATTCTGCTCCACTCACGCAGCAGAATGAGCTGTTCCACTGATTTCTCCACCATCACAAAATGCGCAATTTAGGTGAAGAATGGATCCTTCTTCAAGCGAATTTTCTGTGGCTTGAACTCCCATGAAAGAGAGGCCTACCTATCCTTCCAAACTCACTCTCTTGCCGTCCTCTATTTGCCACACAGCACCACCTCCTTCCTCTGGATCCAAGAATTCATTTTTAGGAAAGCAGAGACCCTTTAAAATCTGTGGCCACAGTGCATTGGGGCTGTTGTGGATCCTGCAAGCCAATTTTGCAAGGAGGGACAGATTGAAATTCATCAAATCTGGAGATTGTCATATTAACCTTGACAAAAGGACAATTTTGATGATTGTCTGTCTGTTATTTTTGTGTTTTGCTTGATCATAATTTTGTGACACACACTATAATTATCTTAAAATTCAAAATACTTAAAACTTTCACGAAATACAAATATTGACGTACATATTTGCGCATAAATTTTTCATAATTTTTTCAAACAAACAATCTCTTAAGTTCTTGGTGTGACTTGACACCTTTTCTGCACACAATCCAAATGATCAAAGTTCTGTGGACCCAGAGCAAATTTTTCTCCTGTCCTTTTCACTTCCCCATTTCCCGCAGACCTCCCAAACTGTGGAAAAGCAACATCTATTCCCGTTCTTTCCATATCAATTCCCTCTTCTCATATAGAGAGATATCATTGTCTATGTACTAGTCTATTCTTGATCAGCTTATCTTGTACAAAATTGACCCATTTCGTTAATCTGGTGAAAGGCAAACCATCGAACGTCAGCATTAGGGGATTTGTAAAGGATCACTTCCTTGTCTCCTAGCACCAAGTAGTTTTTTTTTTGGCTAGAAAATAACACCAAGTAGTTGCATTTAAGTGGGAACCAAAACCTGAGACTTTGAGTTGCGAAATCTCAATAATTCTACAGCTCGATTGGTCAAGTTTTGTGTATTGGAGACATCCAAGTGCTTGCAGTATCACATGTAACATTGCATAGGAGAACTTTGTTGACTTGAGAATCATATGAAGCTCTTTCCTTTTTTGGTCAAAAAGGAACATATGCAAGTTTTTCCTAACCGGTAAAAGACATGCAGAGAGAGGCAATCACGAGGGAGGAGTTACCATGAGGGTCTTACATCTGTCACAGCATGTTGGAATTGATTTAAAACTAATTAATATACCCATAGGCGTACAAGTTTGTCATCACAGCCCTAATGGCGTGTCAAAAACCAAAGAAGTCTCTTCATACGAGGTAACAAACCTTCAAGGCACAAGTTAGTCAAAGGTTCGCTCAAGACATGTCTCATGAGGAACAGTGTGACCTTATATCACTAAATTACTGGACTGGGACGTAGACATATGGAAATTGGAAACCTATAACTAGCTAGCAGCCGTGTACAACTCAGAGAAGAGACATTAAAAGGAACTTAGAAAAGTTGCATCTTTGAAATTCTTGTTTTCAGAAGGAGCTGGAGGCGCAGGCGCCGATAGTGTACTGAGAGTGACCCAGGCAAGACTTTATGTTAGGATGGTCCTTAATCATGACCTTCACGAGATGGAAAGGAGATGCCAATGGCGTGCCTATAATGCCCCAATGGTCCATCCCCTCCAGGCAATAGTGACGAGACGGCGCCCTCAAGCTTTTGATTCCTATGGAATGATGCCCTGCATTCATTCCTGGGAGTGGCACACCAGATTCTAGTAGGTGGGTGGCATCGTTGCCATAACGAAAAAAAAAAAAAAGAAAAGAATATGGGTGTTTTCAATGCATGTGACTATGTGAGGCCTACTCACATGTACGGTTGAATAAACTGGACTCCGTGCAAGACCTATCTGATCGAACGGTGCATGTGAATTGGATTCTCATGCACCGTGGCATATTACTTGATTCAAAGCACCATCCTGTTAATATCTTTAAACTTATCGGGTGTAACATGCTCGAAGCAATTACAGGCGCACTAGGTGTGAAATATCGCTCCCGCGCGATTTGATCCACAGAAGGTGGTGAGTTTGAGAGGGACTAACACAATATGACTTTGGTCCGCTAAGGCAATGAAGTTGCTATTGGTGGGCACTGAGGCGTGATGGGGATGATCAAAAGGCCTTTCTAATATGAAACTTACGGTTCTACTCTTGTTGGTGACTGAAAGACACTGGCCACGGCATGCTTGCCGCAGAGCAAGTATTTCGTATATTAAATCTATGATGTCCAACCAATTACATTTCAAGAAACCGTGAGGTCCACGCTGGGTCTTTGCGCAATAAGATTCTATAAAATGCGAAGAATTTCATTTTTTCGAACTTTTTCAAAAAGAAAAAAAAAAGCCAGTCCATGAGCTTGGGTTAAACACTGGAAAAGGCATTGTGAATATGTGATGGCCCAAGCAGCCATGCATGGGGAGGAGGGATGGCGATCCGTCCGCACCTTAGTCGTCGGATGTGCGCAAAAAAGGGAAAGGGAATCTCTCTTGTCCCACATCACTTAAAGGGAGTCTTGGACTGGCTTATAAGGCTTGGGGTTTTATATTTGTATAACGTGTTTTAAAGTCGTAAGAGTCAGTGGGTCCAAAACGGACAATATTACATAATGTAGATTCGATGTGTTACAGAATATGTACATATATCTTAACGAAAAATGATTTTGTGTCTAGAAAGCATAGTGATAGGTGAAAGCATTGGGCCGGACCTGACATGTATATGTGATCTTTGTACATGGATATAATGCATGCTTACCCTACCTAGTTATTTTTTTTTAGAAAGAAATCTCGATATTATTTAAACTCAAGAGTTCTTAGACAAAAGACCTGACGTAGGGGTGTCTCAACATTACAGGTCCCATAGAGTTTGTGGAGCACATGCTAACCAAAAAGACGAAAGGCTATGTTTGGTAGCCCAAATTTGAGTTCAAATAAGATAACAAATTACCATATTCGATGTTTGGTGATGTTCTCCGAACCGGATAAACCCCAAATACATCCGGATAAAATGCCGGATATGAAATCTGGCCTAGGGGGTGAGATAAGACCGGATTGAATATAAAATTTAAAAATAACTAAAAATTCATATTTTATCTTTTTATAGATTGATAAAGTGAGGCTTCACATATTGTTTCGCCAACACCGTTGCCCGAGGACCATCGCCAAAATTACCGATCACCATCACTTCCGACCACCGCACAATCGTTGTCACCTCCGACCATGCTGGTCATCACCGCTGGTTGACGATCGTGTTTCAACGAGTAAGGGCAAAAAAGGGGTCTAAAGACGATCATTGTGCTGAGTTGCATCAATCATTCTTTCCACCACAGTCGCATACGTCCTTCACGTCGAGCCAACCTTCCACACATGACTCATGAGCCGGCTGTTCACTTGCTGGTCGACGATGAACGGCCAGCACATCATCAGCTTCTTGGCGACCACACTTTCGAGCGTCGAGTTCCACCTGCACCGTGGTGCAGAACCTCCTCCCGTAGGCCCATCCCATGACGCACACCTTCTCCGATGTTGCCTCTCTCAGTAGCTTTCTTTGGCGGTGGAATCCGGCCGTACAACCCATAGGAAGTGTCTGTCGCTCTTCACGAGGCTGTCCCAAAATTATGTGAACTTGTGTCGATTGAGAGATGTCATGCTCCTGAGGTTGACTTCCTAGAGGTGGTCAAGAGGGTTTGAGTCTTACATAAAGAGTAGGAGCAAAGAGATCGGATTTTCAAAGATTTTTGAAAATTTTCAATGAGAAAATTTTTCAAAGATTTTCAATCTTTATCGTCAATTGCGGATTCTCGATAATTTTCAAAGATTCCAAATCCTATCTTAAGTTGTACCAAGCATATGATATGATATTTTTACAATCCGGAATTTCAAATCCCCCTTTATCCTATCATATTCAAATCCGAATTCGGACGATCAAACCCAATCAAAGGGTATTCAAGCCTTGATATCCTACCTAGTTCGGGAGTGATAAATAGGTAGGTTGGGCCCAATATGCAGATTGCCTATCAAGTGCACTAATAGCCCAATCAGTATCATACACAAGTGAACCGGATTGGGAGGGGAAAAAAGCCCAAGCAAGGCCCAATCTTCTGTGAAATTGTTGGTTATTCCATTTCCACATTAATGGACCAGTCCAAGCATACCCGATCATGAGCCTGACGACATAACGTGCCCCGGCCATCGTTCCGGCGGGGCCTAGACAGCATTTTGAGTGATCGGCGGGGCGAAACAAAGCTCTAAATTATATGATAAACCCGACTCAAGCCTTGCTCGTCAGTCGAGTCTAACTTCAAGTAACACTCGCACCTTCCCCGGCCATGCGTTTCCTAAATTATATTGATCGATCCAGCTGGGGATCTTGCGTTTCCTATCATTTCGAGTGCTTCTTTCCTCTCTGCCCATGACAATCGACAGAATGATCATGGTTCATGTGTCTGTGTTGTTATTAGATTCGTGCATACCGTGCCACAGATCACTTATATAGCCACGAGTAAGTGATCGATGGTGATTGATGATGTCGCTTCGTTCTGTCCTCCATCTGAATGGAGAAGGGTTAGTTCATCATAGTGAATCGCATGCGCTCAAGATGAATGTAAAATATATTCTATACATGAAGTGAACCAGACAACTCATGTGGGTACTTATACTCTCATTTCCTTGGGCCCTTTCCAATTGCATCAGTACTCATTTGTTATCTGATAAGGTTGCAAATTTGGAAATGTACATCGAAATTAAAACAGAAAATGGAGAAAAATCCAATCAGAGAGAAGAAATTGGAGAAATGTAAAATGGAGAAAAATCCAATCAGAGAGAAGAAATTGGAGAAATGTAGATTGACGCGAGAAATTGGAGAAATGTAGATTGACGCAAGGCGTTTTTAGGAAGTTTTCTCTCAGATAGTAATTTCTCCGTTATGGTGCAAACGGCTTCACTGGAAACGCCAACCCTAAAATACAAGAACGCAATATTGATGCACTTCGAATGCACTTCGAAATGTTCTTTAGCCATGAACTAAAATCCATTAATTTCAAGAGAAATATAGTATGGCGAGGTCGTGTATATCGATTTGTCCTTCTATTTTATTAGTCTTCTTTTGGTTTATCTAAAAACCCAACAAAATGGACGGTTGTACTAATCTCGAAGAGTTAGTAACTCGTCAAGCATAACTTTAAATATTGTATCTCCCAAAAGGTCATTAGTTGAATCTCTTTGGTATACTATACCTTTCGAAATAGGATAAAAGAAACTAAAACCCCCAAACTATGCTCATTACAACAAATTATCCTAAACTTTTTTTGTGATATCAAAAATCTAAAGCTTGTATCTGTGTGATATATTTACCCTAAATTTAACCTCATGCGACAAATTTACCCCAAATTTTTTTATGACACAAGAAATCCCAAATTTGTATATATGTGACACATTTACCTCAAAATTTTTTTATGACACAAAAATTCCCAAACTTAGATCCGCACCACACATTTACACTCCATCAAGATTTTTTTGTCCTTTTTCTTTTTTGCCTTTCTCCTTTGTCTTACTGTTGCCGTTGCCGCCGTTGCCGCCCTTACCGCCACCATCGCCAATGTCCTCACCTTTGCCAAACCTATAATGAAAACAAAGGGGTAAGTTAATAAAAAGGGAAAAGAAAACAAGAAAAAAAAATATACAATGAGTTGACATTATTTTGCCATGTGCATGTCATGCCAACATCATTTATTTTTTGTTATCCTTGTAGGCAACCACATAAGTTTTTTAGCGGCATTAGTTAACGGAATTTTGATAGAGAGTAAATGTGTCACATGGATATAAGTTTTGGGCTTTTAGTGTCACAAAAAAGTTTGAGATAAATATATCACGAAAGTACAAGTTTGGGATTTACATTGTCACAAAAAGAGTTTAAATTAAATGTGTCACGTAATTTGGGGCTTTTGTGACTTTTTCCCTTTGAAATAATATTGTTCTAAAGATAATATCTTTTGAAATATAATTATTCTCATATGTTCTTTGCACCCTTTCATGAAACATAAACACCGTTTCACTATAAGGGTCAATTAGATCAACTTGGGCAACCCCATTGTTTATTTTTCTTTCTTTTTTCCTTCTCCTCCAGAAAAAAATACATTGAAATATGCAATTGAATCACAATAAATGCAAACATATTATATATACAATAATATATTTGTATATGTGTGTGTACACAACACCCTTGTCTAGGATATTTATGGTCACCTCATTATTCTAACGAATTACCTGACAAAAAGAAAAAGGGGAAAGGGGTCTGTCGAATTTTTTTTTTTCATATCGTTTAGTTCAAATGGTCAAATAAATAGAAAAGATAACTTCATATGTATATAGAGCGAGAGGGGCCTGCAAGGCTTGGCATAAAAATCTTACTCTACCAAGCACGAGAACCAATGCCTAATTTCTAAATTTAGATGAACCATATGCATGTGCTCTGTTGCAGAGGCGGTGACCAGACGACATGAAAAGGGAAGAGGCTCTTCAGAAATCCAGAAGAGAATCTCATGAAGTGTGCAGAAAATTACCAATGGAAGAGTTTCCGTAATGGAAGAAATAAATAAACAAAGGAGAAGACTTTGCGTTGATTTCTGGAAAGACTATTCATAGCTAAAAAGAAAAATTTTGTGGTCATTTCAGTATTCTGAATCCAAAAAAAAATGGCTCGACCGTTGGGATGTTGGACAGGAACAGATGATGCACGTGAACGCAGAGACATGGTCCGTTCGGCCCGGAGTAAAATTGACAGTAGAAACCAGGAATCACCATTGCTCCCACTAAATGCTCCTTAGATATCAAGAGAGATAACGACACAAATTGTTCTTGAATTTTGTCTTAACGTGTAATGTGATCTCTGAAGTTTTAATTTGTTCAATATAATCTCTAAACTTTCGGTACATATTCAATTTAGTCATTAACTTTCCATTGAACATTTTCATATAATTTGGAAACTAAAATAAAACATGTACCATAAGTTTATGGATCACGTTAAAGAATTTAAAAATTTAGGGACCACATTGCATATTGGGTTATAATTCATTGATCATATTAAACAAATTAAAAATTCAAGGATCACATTGCGCATTATGTCAAGGTTCAAGGACTATGTGTAACGTGTACTAAAATGCAAATCAAGAAAATGAAGACAAGACTTGTGGCATGTATCAAACAGCTCTTCATGCCTCTACAGAAGCGATTGCCTTTTAGCCACCAAGCCCCCTTTGGATTTTGATTTGCACCTTGGAACTGCTGCACAGGTTCCATGTTATATCAAGTGCAGAGCATATTATCAGGACTAACCAGCACACATATGTTTATTTAAAAAATCATACCAAGTAAAAAGGTAAAAGTGAAAATTTAGGGATCCATAATTCACACGCTCTTTATTACTCGAGGATTTTCTAGGGACAAAATCTTTCATTTAAACATTACAAGCATCGCCTTATATGGGCATAAAGGAAAACAAACAGCTAATTATTGGCTGTTTTGGAAGTCACCAATAATTTGACAAGGACTCATTATAAATATAATTTTATGACCACTGACTCTACATTATTGACTCTTGTGACTAACGGGCACATAACACCAATCACTGGATATTATTTGATCTATAATCTATATGGATCGATATCGTCCCAACTACTATCTATGTGAGTTCATCGTGGTAACGGAAACGATAGTTGATATGAACCTAATTTACATTGTCTATAGACCTTACAATATCTTCTCAAAGAACACGGTTCCTGGTTGTGGAACAGACAGTTGATATGAACTTAATTTACATTGTCTATAGACCTTACAATATCTTTGTAAAGAACATGGTTCATCGTTGAGGAACAGATCCACGGTGTCCAAATGGTGCCTTGGCTACGATATTGCACAGCAGGAATTCGATGTGAAGATTGGTGGGTGTTAAATACATGTGTCTTTGAGTTTTTTTCTGCCGAAAATATATGTTTTTGAGTTAGTAAGTACTGGTGGGTGTGAAGTGGCAGTGCCCAGTTAAGAGCACCGCTGGCTTTTAGTGATGTGCAGATGGTAGAGAGTTGTTGAGGAATTGAATTTGATAGAGTAACTCCACGTTGGTTGAAGACAGGATGGAATATCTTATTGCTTGATTGATGCACATCGTCACTCACAATCTTATCCTGATCTCATGAACATGAACACAGAGCTGAGACACAGAGAGTCTTGAATGTGCAAATAGGAAGATATTTAAACAGAGAACTACTGTGGAAACCTGACTCGGTGAGAAAGCACATGAGAAAGAGAGCACAGATCAAGAAGAGAGGGCAATATCTCAATTTCCAAATGCCAGAGGATTTGGGTGATCTTTAGGCAAGATAATCCACCCAATCTGTATCATTTTTTAACTCAAAACTTAGAGGATGCTAGCGTAAACTCCGAAAAGAAGAGACAATATACAGATATTGCTCTCATCTAGACACTCGACCGACATTGAGGATCCATTCAATGGATACGAACAATGTGATCAAGAACCTTGGAAACCGAACTTACTCTCATACTCTACTCTGCTGAGATTTCTTAGTGACTGATGATGTTGTAAGCAAATAGGTATGCGATAAACTTGGGCTCAAAATCAAGATTTAGATTCAATGTTCAAATCTTCAAGGCGTGATTAGCAAGACGATAATGTTTGAGCTCATGGGCCATATTGTTATCACACATGCTCACATATAGAAATGCTAAAGATTCGGCAATTCGTACACATCCTCCAATTGGAAATATGACCCTTTCGGTGCAAAAATGAAAAACAGAGACTGAGTGGAGCAACTGTTGTTTTCATGTAAAGCAGGAAGGAGGTCACTGTCACGGACGCAAAAAGGGTAGAGAGATTTGGTTTGGATCGTATCGCAAACAACAAAAACAACCCTGATGGTGGCGAGACCAAGATGAATGGCTGGTCTGAATTCTGAGAATCAATGCAATAATGTTCCATGAAGTTGATCGCTAGAAGAAGAAGGGAAAGGGAAGAAAGAAAGATTTACAGAGCTGTGATGCAGAACCAGAAGACAGTACCGACTCAAACAGCAGGTTGTGACCCCGATTGGAGATCAATCCCATTAACGATGACCGATATACATAATACAATCCTACAGCCTTACATTTGCTCTACTCTTCTTCAAATTTATTTCACAAACTCGGAAATAATATTCCCAAGATAAATTAAAAATAAACAGATTGTGGAGACTTTCTCTCGTCTTTCCCTCTTTGCTTTGACGACAGTTTTGCCGTCGACTGATTTTTCAGAGAAACTACAGCGAACAAGCCAACTCTGCACATGATCCGAAAATGCCATATTGCTGAAATCCGATTGGGTGCAAATTTGGGAGAGGTTGGGGAGGGGAAAAAAGGCAAATTCTCGAAAAAGAACTAATAGAAAGGTGGTGGCGGAGGAGAAGCGTATGGGACTGATTTAATAGGTGGCATTGGCCCCTTGTATGCAGGGGCCGGGGGCGGCGGGGATGGCGGAGGCGGCGGCAGTTGTTCGCATGGAATTTGGGGAGGAGGGGGCGAGTGATCGTGAGCTTGTGGCGGCGGCGGGGACTCATGATGGTGGACAGGAGGCGGGGGATATGAGTGGGCGGGTGGCGGTGGCAAATAATGGGTGGATGGCGATGGTGGTGACTTCTCTACATGAGGTGGTGGAGGTTGAGAATGGCCCAGCGGTGGTGGAGGAGAATGTAGAGATGACGGTGGAGGTGGTGGTGGGGAGTTAGGGAAGTAATGGGTGGGTGGAGTGTATGGTGGCGGAGGAGGTGGGGAAGATGGAGAGTAAACCGGTGGCGAGGGAGATGGTTGAGGTGGCGAGTAAAACGGCGATGGGGGAGTTGAGTAAACGGGCGAGGGAGGCGAGTAAACGGGCGGCGATGGCAGAGGTGGCAGGAGCGGTGAAGAAACTGGGGGAGGTGGCAATGTAGATCCAGACGGTGGTGGATGCGAGTGGACAGGCGGTGTCCTCGGCCCGGTCGGCGTGCCGACAGGGGACGAGGAAGGTGCAGTGGGTGATGGCGTTAAAGAGCCACCAGGCGGGGCCACCGGCCGCGGCGGCGACGACAGAGGTGACGGCGATGGAGAGCTACCAGATGGCGAAGTGGAAGGAACGGGTGCCGACTGTGGTGGATCTTTAACGGGTGGGGAAGTCGGAGCCGCTGGTATTGGTGATGGAGAGCTACCAGATGGCGAAGTGGAAGGTCCAGGCGCCGACTCGGGTGGCTCTCCAACGGGCGGGGTCGGAGCCACTGGCATTGGCAATGGAGCGCCACCAGGGGAGCGAACAGGCTGCGCCACCGGCCCCGGCGGAGAGACGGCTGGTGGGGACGGCGGCGAAAGAGAAGGAGCAGAGGAACGAGAGCATCCGAAAGCACTGCAATCCACAGGTCTGGACGAGAACGCCCTACACTGAACCGGCGACCGCTGCGACGGCCTCTCCGCCAAGCAGTTCATCCTGTCATCAACCGCCGGCAGTCGCAGGCAAGCCGGCGGCTCTCCGGTGAAGAAGTTGTCCGAGAACGTGAAGTTCTGCAACTTCGGCAAACCACAGACACTCGCCGGAATCTTCCCGGACAACCTATTGTGAGCCACATTCAACTGCTCCAAGCTCACCATCTGGCCCACGCTCTCCGGCAACGGACCCGCCAGCTGGTTGACGCTAACGTCGAAGACCGTCACGTTCTTGAGCCGCCCCAACTGCGGCGGCAAGCAAGATTTGAACCCGTTGTTCATGAGTATGACCTCGTTCAAGTTCTTCATCTCGACGATGCTCTGAGGGAGGCACCCGCCGAAGTTATTGTTCGCCAGGACGATGACCGACACCGGCGAGTGGCCGAGGTTGTCCGGCAGGCTGAAACGGAACCGGTTGTCGTTGATGAAAATGGCGTCCAGATCTTTGTCGAAGAGCTCCTTCGGGACCGACCCTTCGAACTCGTTGAACCGGAGGTCCAAGAACTTGAGCGCCGGGAGCTCCAGCACTACCCTCGGGAACTTCCCGGCCAACCGGTTGTTGCTCAGATCCAACTCGAAGAGCCGCTTCAAGTTCCGGAACTTCCACGGCACGGCGCCGCAGAACCGGTTGGAGTTGAGGTGCAAGAGGGCGAGGTCGGCGAGCAGGCCGAGCTCCTCCGGGAGGTAACCGGCGATGTCGCCGTGGTTGAGGTCGACGCCGGCGACGGTGCGGACGCTGGGGTCGTCGGGGGCGGGGGAGCAGAACACGTTGGAGTAGTCGCACACGGAGGGGCCGACCCAGTTGGCGGTGAAGTTGTTGGGGTCGGAGACGATGGCCTGCTTCAGGGCCTGGAGGGCGACGTAGGCGTTCCGGAGGCGGGGGTTCTCGAACGAGATGGACACGTCGACGGCGACGCTCCCGCCGCCGCGGTCTCCGAACTCGTCGAGGTAGTGGAGGAGGTGGCGGTGCTTGGCGTCGTGGGTCGGGGTGGCGGCCCCATGGGCGGCGGCGGAGAGGGCGGCGAAGGAGGAGAAGAAGACGAAGATGGCAGCGGAGAGGGAGCGGAGATGGGTGGTGGTCGCCGTCGTCATCTCATGCGCGGCATATGAGGTATGGAAATGGCTCTCTTTCCTCTCTCTAGGAATGGGGTGGTGATGGGGGCGTTCGGGGATAAAAATGGGAACTTTGAGATCTGAAAGTTTGGAGGAGAGAGAGAAGAAGAAGAAGGTGGCGATTTGAATTGAGGAGAGAGGGGGAGATGGTTTGGTGTGTTTTTTGTTCTTTCTAGGGATGTTGGGGCGGACGAGGAAGAGGGGGGGTGTTAAGGAGGGGAACATAGTATGGTGCTTTTCCTTAACAAAGACAGCTAAAACACAGCTCGATGCCACCACCATGTTGTTCTTTGATTCTTTTGGTTGAATTTCCTCTTTTTGCAGATCGGTGTGATTCGGTTTTTGCTTTTTTTTTTTGGTTGAATTCTTTTCGCCTTAGTTTTTTTTTCGGTTAATTTCTTACGTTGTAGAGGTCGTGATTCGGTTTCCTTTTTGTTGAGCTCTTCATGGTGATGATCGGTGTTGAGACGACCAAAGGTCGTAAGGAAAAACCAATCTTGTCTTTATTTGCACGTCATTACCCAAATTGTGAGCAAAAAAAAAAACAGTCATTCATCCATTGACCCAAATTATCCATGAACCAGGACAAAAGAAAGGGGAGGAGAAAATAGATAGCGTGACACAAGAACAGATGTTGATGATTTATTTAACTTGTCAACAGGTATGTATGCCACATGGCTCTTTGCTTTTTTGTCATGCCCTATCTAGACTTGACATTGCAAAGCGGTAGTCTAAGATGGAAATTAGTTGCGTAACAAAAGTGCATTTATTTCACGAAAAAACGAATGATTTATAAAATATTTTCTTTAAAATAATCACTCGTATCGTTTCATACAAATAAATGACATAAAAATATTTCCATCATCAACGTTTCAATCCAAATTCACCACAAGTGTGTCTGGGTGTGTGTGAGAGAAAGAGCTCAGGGACGAGTAAACCCGTCAAACGGATGGGTTGGACTGAATTCAAATTGATCCATTTAACTCATATTGATCAAATTTTATGTAATACAATTTTACTAGCCTATGTCCAACCCAACAACCTATACTTGATATGATTCATACTAAAACACATTCATATTTAACCCAATGTATAAAAAACTCTTACCCACGCATTTAACTCACTTTAAGTATTTCATGCAAGAATGTTTGTTAGATAAAATTTTATATCAAATTAAAAAGTAACTTAACAAATTAATAGATAAAATAAAAAAGTAAAAAGGCCTAAAGATTAAAATACTTATACATAACTAGAAAAATATGCATGCGTTGTGACAACACACAGCTTTGTGATACAATTTTTTCGCACTAAGAAAAATACCCTCACAGCATGGCAATTAGAAAAAAAACCGGTACATCAAAAAGTGGCAAAGGCAAAATTCTACTAAATGAGAAATACCAAATTTAGCAAAAACGATCCCATAATAAAAGTCCCAAAAACTCAAAAGTGAAAAGGAAACCGTGAATGTGAAATTGTGTGCAAATGAATTTGAAAAGAAAAAAAAAAGTCGAAGAAATTTGAAAAGGCACAAGATGATTGAGGCGGGGTCGACAAATGGGCCCCAACGGCTAAAAAGCAATACGCAGCCCTATTAAAATGAGTTAACTATGGGTACAAAGTTAAACCAATTTGGACCCACTTTTACTTAGACCCACTCAATTGATCATGTGTGTTGACATCTTTGTTTCCGGGGGTTTCACATGAATTGTCAAATATTTATCTATTTGCATGAAAAATGAAAAAAAAAAAAAAACAAGCACGTTGTGTGATTGAGGAGAGGACCATCATATAAATTATTAGATTATAGGCTGATTGATGAGAACTGAACTGCTGAATTTCAACTTGTTTTACAATGCAACAGGGACAGCATGGAGGAGGAGCAGTTGGCAGCACGGCCATATTACTAAAATACATATTCAACTCAACCCATATCCAATGCGATTTATATTACTAAACAAACATTTATAGTTAACTCAATTTGTAAAAACTCGTACATACCCCCACCCATTTAACCCGCCTCGAGCGCTTCATGTGAACATGTTGCTAAGATGAAATTGGAAAATGAGCGCGTCGTGCAGAGCGAGGGCCATCGTATAAATTATTAGATTATAGACTGGTTGATGAGAACTGAGCTGTTGAATTTCAAATCGTTTTGTAATGCAACAAGGACAGCAGAGAGAGAGAGTGAGAGAGGAGCAGTTGGGCAGCGCCCAGCCCATCACAGCCGAGACTTTGACCTCGACGGCGGGGAGGAAACCGGTCCAGCTGGTGGTCAATTGCCCTTTCCCCGTCTCACCTACCTGAGATGGACATGTTAACGAGGTTTGAAAAGTCTTAAGGAAAAGTTTGCAATGGCTGCTGTTGATACCCTTGTCGGATCACGCACAAATATTTTATGTTCAAAAAAGTTAGGAAAAAGTTTGCAACGATCCTTAAGTTTCTCCTCAAAAATGCATTTTGTAGAAATTCAGCTTGTTAAATATTAGACGAAAGTTAAACGTCAAGTTATGTCGATAGTAAAAGTCACTCTTATCTGCACGTGAAATTTCGATTTAGTGAATTTATTGTCTGATTTGTGATCTTAAACATCAGAAATATTTCGTGTATGGTTGTGTCGTGTATCTGTTCGACATAATTACAGCTCTTTAATAGAGCAGGGCGTCCTTGTGAAATACGTTGAATCACGTCTTATTGATCGAACAACAGATTCCACATAACTTGAGGCGACCTTATCGGCTCAATAGGTTCACCCCCAAATTTTCAATTTTGAACCAACTAGCGTAACAAAGTTTCTTCGCTTGATAAATGTGGCTTTGTTGGCATTTCGTGATCGTTCATAATTTCGTGAACATTCTGTCTGGTTGATCAATCCCCATGATCAAAAAGATCACAATGTATTCATGAGCATTTTCGTATCTAGCTTTACAAAATGATAGATTTGACCATGCGGGCAACTATCTTTTAGGTCCTCCAAGAAAATTCTAGAAGCTCGATTCCCTCCATGGAGCACGCGAAAGCCGAAGAAACCCAATCAGCAGTCAAAAGAAAAGCACCATCCACAGTTCTGGCCACCACGAAACGCAATCATGTAACTAATTTCACCTCTTGGGGCCATCGACATCTTTGGATCTGACGAAAATCACATGAAGCCCGGGCTTTTCAGACTTGGCACTGCGTTCCCTGTCTTGTTTGTGAACTGGAGATCCCTACTCGTGCATGTAAAGCCCTCCATAGCCCCCCAAAAGTTGCCACGATTATCTCTCGAGTGAAGATTCATGTAAAACAACCCCCATCGAGATTACTATTGAGAATCTTGAATTTCCAAGATCAACGACGCGCCAGTCCCCCGCTCTCAAACAATACTCGAAATTCGAAAAATTAGCACAAGGTCACAGATCGTGCTAAAGAAACTTACTAATCTAATGCTAGTGGGGGGGGGGGGGGGTTTCAAGAAACGAAGGGAAAAAATCATAAAAAATTCTCAAATTTTGTCATCTGTGACATATTTATTCTGAATTTTTCTATGACATCAAAAACCCTAAATTTTGCTATTTGTGACATATTTTATCCCAATGTACTTTAGTCAATGGACATTTTCATCTTTTTTATATTTTCTTTTTTTTTCCCTTTCTGGCTAAGGCCGCCCTCACCCGACGACAGCGAGGGCCCCCTCGCCAGAAAGGAAAAAAAGAGAGAGAAAAAAAAGAAAAGACAAAAAAGACGAAAATACTCATGGATTAAAGTATATTGAAGTACATGTGTCACAAATAGCATAGTTTAGGATTTTTGGTGTCACAAAAAAAAATTTAGGATAAATGTGTCACGTGCGATAAAATTTGGGATTTTTGGTGATTTTTTTTCCAAAAACGAATTAGAAAAAAGCCAAAGTGAAATTAAGTAAAGCTTAATTGAAGGGTTCAAAGGATGTGGGCCGGACGGGCGAGCGTTATTATTGCGGCACGTGAAGTCGTGGGTCACCCCCATGCAGATTTAATTGAGAGCGATGTCGGTCGTCGCCTTTGGAGGGTGGTGCCCCCCACCCCCCCCCCATCCCATCGACACGATCTTTTTGTTAGTCGCGGACGAAAACGATAACAGCGACGGAGGGGTCTCTTTGGACTTTCCGTGGACCCACGCGTCTTCTCCCCGGACCGGTCCGGCCCCCACCCACCACCCCTGCTCCTCCCGCGGTGGTTCTTTTCCCCCTTCCCGCGCCAAAACCCTACGAGGATTTCTTCTTTTTGTTTTTTTTTTAAAGTAAAATTATACAAACAGTCCATGAACTTCGACTCGACATGTAATGCAGTCCCTGAACTTCTGATTAATTCAATACGATCCCTGACCTTTAGCCCAACGTGCGATGCGATTCCTGAACGTTTAATTTGTTCAGTGTAGTCCATGAACTTTTGATACATGTTCAAGTTAGTCATTGAATTACGTGAAAATGTTCAATGTTATCCACAATCTTGAATTAATGGAAGGATTATGTTACACATTTTTGTATAGATTGGGGATTCCATTGAACAAGTACCAAAAGTCTATGTATCACATTCAACAAATTAAAAGTTCGAGGATCACATTACACATTAGGCTAAAGGTTAGGGACTACATTGAACAAATTAAAAATTCATGTGCAACATTGTATATTGATTTGAAGTTTGTAGACCATTTGTATTGTTATCCCTTTTTTTAAGCAAGAAAGAAAACCAAAAACTAAAACCCAAATGAAATTTGCTTATATAACTATGTTCAATGTGACGCATTCGTGATAGCAAAAAATCCCAGACTTGTATCTACGTGACATATTTATTTTCCGTCAAAGTTCTATTAATGAAGACCATTAAATATTTGCCTACATGGATGCCGGAAAGCAAATGGTGTTGACATGATGCCCACGTGGCTTAAGTGAAAATAAAAAGACATTATTTTAACTGAAAAATCATCCAACGGAGCCTTAACGAAGGAAAAATGTATCCCATAGATACAAGTTTTGGGATTTTTTATGTCACAAAAAAAAATTTAGGGTAATTATGTCACAGTAGGTATACTTGATGTAACAATAAAAATGCAGAGTAATGTATCATAGTGGGTATAATTTGAGATTTTTTATGGCTTTATCTTGATAAATTATCGAGCATGTTTAAATGGAAAAGAGAGAAGATCAAAAGTAATCGCTGTTTTCTTCTTCGTATATTCAGTTTGGTCTTCGAACTCCAATTTTGGTCCATGGAGCCCGAGCGTGGAGCGCTCTCGAGGTCCCGGGCCAAGCCTTAATGGTGAACTGTGCATACGACCAATCTCCTTGTGTCCACTGTATTCCTAGCTGTTTTCATGACAAAAGCAGAAGCTTTTGTATCAAGCCCTAAGGTTGGTTTGCTCATGAAAATGATGGAGAGGTTTGCGACTAGTTCAACCACAATGGTTAGCCTTTTGCGTTGCTCAGTGGATATACCATCATACCAGCCAAATTGAACAAGGCCATTTAGCTTAGGAGTGATCGGTTTCCAGTCCAATTCGATTCCGATATGATCCCATGAAACAGGTAACTTATAATTTAGTTTACATTTTACTAATTTTTATCAAAGAAGTTCACTTACGGTTTAGTTTAGTTCACATTCATGAATTTATGTAAATGAAGTTCACTTAGGATTTAGTGCACATTTTACTAACTTTTTTAAAGAAATAAAAAAAAAATACAAAAGATATATATGGTCAGTTTGATCTGGTCGGTCCGGTTCCTCTTTGGAATCGAGAATCGGATTGCTCGGATACCAATTCCGCTTTTAGGAACCAGAAGCCGAACCGACACTCTCGGGAACCGGACCCAACTGGTCGGTTCTTAATTTGGGCAGTCCGTTTTGCACACCTCTAATTTAGCTCCACAAGCTCCATGACTTCCTCGACATTTTTTTTATTAGAAATGATTTGAATTAGATTGATCCTCAATTAGATTTCATAACCAGTTAAGCAGCAAGCACTTCCACAATTTGATTTGAGTTAAAGAAGGCAATCCTGGTAGAAACAGATTGTGGTGGTAGATGCAAACCTTCTTGGTTTGGTCGTCCACTCTAGGAGGCAAATGCAACCATACCGAGTAAAGGAACGACCCGTGCACAGTAACGTGAGGCGAATGTGTGTTGTTTTGTGCACAGTATATGGAAATGCGGGGAAATGTACCTTGGTTCTTCTGATTAATGGCCAGATATTGTTGTTGTTATAAATTCTTAAGATTTTCTACGTGATATTACCTTTGTTGTTGGAGACAATTAAGATATTACTTTCGATTATATGTATCTCTCGTGATTGCACGTATATGTCCATTAATTGTGTATATCTTGATTTGATTGCATTAGATATGCATCTCATAAATCCTATAAATATATTGATGTACTCTTCATTGTAATACATCAAAATATATACAAATTCCTCAATCCTATCTCCCGTTTCATTATTTCGTAACTTGATATCATAGCCACTATTCCTAAAGAAACCTAAGTGCACCTCGTCGCTCTTGTGCAACTGTGGTCGTATTACAACGTTGGCAGCGAAGCATTGCCTAGTCAAGCTTTTATTTATACTGAGGTATTTTTCGATGCCACGAAGCCTAGCTTATTACACTTGCTATAGCCACTCCAGTTGTATTGGTCGCACGACAAAGTTGACTTTAAAGGACGCATACTTTTCGGCTCTAATGCCTTCGATTCTCGACTTTTCACTTCTCATCTCGAGAAGCCAACATCACCACCAGACTTGCCGCTTTCAGATGAGCTAGATCTGGCATACGCCGCCTCACACACCTCCCCGCCTCGGATCCAAGGTCCGATGCCACGCGGCGTCATTGGAGACATTAATTCAAACTACAATTAACTTCTCTAAACTTGAATTTGAGGGAGAATGTTAACGATATTATATTAGAGATTCTCGAGATTTTTTATAGGATACATACTATGCTCAAGACAATTTTGATATTACCGTCCCTTGATTGAGCTTAAAATCAATTCGATTGCCTTAGGTATCCATCTCATAAAGGTAAAAATATACACAAATTACTCAATCCTATCTTCAGCTTCATTATTTCTTTAACTGTTATATTCCCCTTGATGTATCCTCCGGTCTTTCTCTCAGCCAAGACATCCATCGGAGTAGTTTCACCAGTACTGCTAACGCCCATAAGAGCCGTGAGAACACCTGGCCTAAAAGCACAACTTACACCATTCAATAGCACCGATTTATCCTCGAGAATACGTTGATTCTCCATTTCTTGCCAAGATAACAACAAACACTTAATTATACTTCGGATGAACATTCGAGGTTTAACACTTTATGATCTACTGTGATGATATATCAAGAAAGTACTAAGTACTATCTTCATACTTTTCATAGCTGAAGACAGCAACCTGTGCCATGTCAAGTGTTCATCGAAATTAATTGAGTACTGCTCAGGTGAGAGCACCATTCCTTTTTTTCAATTGGCGGCAGCGGCTGTCTCAGGCAGCGTCGGTGTAGACCTGGATGACCTCCCTGCAAGACCCAAAAGAAAAGATAGACAAAGAAGTGACATGAGTCCTTGTTGGAATAAAGCCATTTGTTCACCCATTTGAGGTCTTAACTATTGCAAAATGATGGACAATCAAAAGAAACTACCTGTCAAGATTTTGTACCTGATCTATTTTTGTGACTAGAGCAATGAGATTGCAATTGAATTGATCCACCCATTCTATTAAGGTCCTCATTGCCCTCAGGATCATCTGATTTTACCGTCGGGGATTGCCAAAGGCTGCATCATCAAATGAAGCTTGAGTAGACAAGCTCTTGTTTACAGAAACCTCAATAAGAAGAAAAACAGAAGGCACATACGGTTAAGCAGAGCGAGAGCCACAGAAAACCCAAAGTTAAAGAGGATGATGAACCCAAACAATGCCCTGATTCCTATCCAATACCAGTATGCTTCAGTAAAGAACCCCCAGGGCTTCAAAACTTGAATTCTCATTGGTTCGTTTGAGCTTGAATTTGGAGGAATCTATTATAGAATTAACACAAGAGGGATCGGTTGGTCAGAGTCTCGATTTGCTTTGATTGTTAAGGGTAGGTAACCCACATATATGAAAGGTCAAAATATTGGCGTGAAGCAGTTACAAAACTTTACCTTATCGCAAATCGATCCTAAAAACTCGTTAACGACTATTGCATTCTGTCCATACATTAAAGAGATGTCCAATAGCCTCAAATCCACAATTTTTTCAGTTCCTATACAGTTCAAAATAAATTAGGATTACCACTTCTTACGAAAAAGTAGCTACAAACAAAATAAAGTAAAAAAGTTGCCCGCCCTCGATTTACCTACGCCTGGGCACTGAGAGCATCGAGGTCCTAGGCTCGGCCTCAATGGACTCAGGCACAGGCATTAGGGTCCTAGGCCCTGCCTCAATGAATGTGGGCTCAGGCTGTGGTGACTCGAGCATAGGCACCAAGGTCTCGGGCTCAACTTTTATGGACCTGAGTCTAGTCTCCATGTACCGAGGCTCGACTCTCCAATGCCCAACATTGGCTCCATCAAGGCCGAGCTCAAGTCCATAGAGGTCGGGCCAGCGACTCCAGTGCCCGTGCCCAAGTAATTAGTGATCGCATAGTGCATGTCTATTTATGAAAATAAAAGAAGGTTTTTCTTTCCAAACCATCGAATGTAATTTCCAATTCATGTTTATATTTTAGCCAAAAAAGCTGGAAATTATTGTCATATTTCTGGAAAATTATTTTTTGGAAACCATTTTTCAGAAACGTCATATTTTTACGAAACAAATAGAGTAAAAAGTACAAAAAAAAAAGTTGTTCCCATGTGATGCTGCCCCTCTTCGTCGGCAAGCGCTGAGAATTGGTGAGAGACTACTTGCCCCTGCACGAGGGGGTTATGGGCGAAGGCAAGCAATCGCTCGCTCTAACGGCCATACGAAGGCCTGCCACTCTTGCTATCGTAGGGGACACGTATCGGCAAAGAGTCACTGGAAAGGGGATGCGACCGTGCCCACCTCTCTCGTGCAAAGAGAAAATGGAAAACAAATTATCGAATTACTGGATGGGTGACATGTGTCTCATATAATTGCCTCGTTTGTTCGAATGAACCATTATCACTAGCTTTGGCTTAATCTCCATGTCGATTGTGATTGAGAATTAAGTTGTTGCAAGGGGAAAGTGCATGTGTAGATTGGTTCTCTTTTCGTTTTCAAAATCCGTGAACCAGGCGGCACACGAGAAAGGCAAAGAAAATCGTAACATGATTGGACCCAAAAGTGACAAATAATGGAGTAAAATATGAGCAATAAAATGCAAAAAAAAAAAAAGTACGATTGAAACCGATCCATCTTTTTTTCTCTAATGCCTGTCGGTGCATGTTCTTGCAATTGTCACTATTCTCAAAGTCTCCGACCACTTATGTTCTTGCCGGAGCCGCTCCATCAGAGGATGAATGAATCCAATGATTTAGCATGGCATACCATTTCATGAGTAAAACAAAGACATTGCATGGAGCTGAGCATCGGAGTAAATCGAACTAGTTACAAAGCCCGCGCTTTGGGCAGGCATACCCGGAACATATGTGTTTCTTCGGCACATGTCGGTGATTTCACATGTCGTTTTTATGTGTGCCAGTGATGAATGTGATCACTTATGCTCTCAAAGATGTTGTCCTTCTCCTCACCACGGACTGGACCGGAAGCACTTGGCTCAAAAGCCTTAGTCACCGAGAAACGACAATTCCCGTGTGACTTTCGATACCGTCAGGGTGTCGGCATAAATGGAAGAGCCTCCTATTTATTGGGAGGAGGAGAGGAGCAATTTCTAAGGATTTTCTCAGGATCAGGATTTTCACCTTTGAGTACCAAGTGACATCATCCTTGGTTTAGTTTGTTGTCTTTTCTCTCACTGTCGCTGCCACGGGGAGGTTCTTATAAATAACGCTTTCGCTGATTAAGGTAGACTCGCACCCTCTTGGGTCAATGACCATGATGGATTCAGAAGATCATCATAATCACGCTTTTTGAGGCACATCTTAGCTAAATTCCTCTCTGGTTGTATCCACTTTCACTTTTGTTGAGGTTACGGCTTACCAATAAAACTTGGGTCGAGGACAATCCACGGAGTTTGTTCTTGGTATCAAAACTAATAAATCTTTCATGAAACTATATTCCCCTCCAAAGACAACTCAATTCCAGGACAAAACCAGATCACATTCTTCCAGCTACTTTACACAATGATTCAAGATGGTACAACTTTACAGTTTGTGGAGGACATATCACTTCAATCTTTGTATTGTGGACAAACCTCCTTTTGGTTCTGTAAAGTGATAAAAACAGAGACACAAGAATAACTTGATTTTGAACTGCTCTCGAGCACAAGATTTTCTGATGATGTAGGTCAATATTTGCATGGGATCACCATGTGCGAGAAAGTAGATGATACCTGTGTTTGGTCAAAAAGATGTACATTTAGAGACTACCCATCTGTTCGCAGAAGGAGTGCTTTACAAAATTGCCAGCTATTTCATGACATTCTGAAGGACTTGATCCTAGGAACTCCCAAGAGTCGGCATATATTATTAGGATTATAGCGAGCTCGGTTAAAGGTCAGCAAACTATTTTAAAAGGAGAAGACTTGGTGCGGATTTTGACAATTTAACATGATTAGAACATGATTAGTATATGGAATGGTGCTTCAGGATGCACTTGCAAGGGCAATATAAATAGTCAATCCGCACCAACCACACATGTTCATCACAACTAATCCAAGGAGTTATTGAGTTTGCAGAAGTCAATCTGAAAGACTGTCTGATCTGGTCAGAGCCAGGATGGTTTTGAAAAAATATGAAATCCCTTCCCCTATCAGAATCTCCAGGATGTCGGAATAATAATCAAACCGAAACTTGATTCCGTATTGCAAAGAGGCGAGCTTGTGTTGAGGACTCATGCATATAGATAGTACACCAGCAAGTCTCTCTAAGACAGCTATGGTGGACCTGTGGTAATGCAGCAAAACAAGTCCTGCCATCTAAGCAGAGGGAGAGAAGAAGAAACCTGGAGCTTTCAACACCGTCAAATGGTTACATTCGGCGCCAAATTAATAACATTTGATACTCACATTGTTGAGTTTTGCAGCATGCAAAAACCTTCTTCTCTCCTTACAAAAAAAAAAAAAAAAACCTTCTTCTCTCCTTACCTTACCAAAAAAAAAAAAACCTTCTTCTCTGTGAAATTTCTAATCAGCTAGGGGGTGGGGGGGGGGGGGTGGTTGTTCCTGATTCTAAGTCCTTTTTGAAATTGTACGGGGTTGTTTTTTTTGTACTTTCAATCGTCTCCAACTATATACAATTAGATTCAATTATCAATTTTTATCAATTTTACACTTCATTTGACTAACTTTTTTAAAATTGAATCGGCATTACTGGAGCGTCTGAGATTCTATCCAACTGAAAATTGGCTAACGGAGTGAGTTGGAGGTCTCTGTGGCTCATAGTTGCAGCTCTTCACATGATGGTAGGAGCCTCTTTCTTGAATATACCATGAATAAGCTCAGAATTTCAATAAAGTACCATGTGCTTCAACTTCCACAGATTGAGATTGTAAATGTGTAAAAACTTTTATCTGAAATCTCAGCTGAAAAATCGCAAGAGAGCACATTTATGTGGGAAAAAAAGACGACTATGTGAAGATAATGCAAATCGTGAGTAGCTTAAAAGGGGGCAGCAGACAAGATCTTCAATTGCCTTAAATTTCCAGCCACACACGATAGGATACGCCTAATCATCTCTCTCTATCTTCCTTCTTCCCTAATCTCTTCGAATTTCTTGATTGAAACGTTGTACAATCTAGAACCACACCATTTTCCTGATTGATTATCTTTACATATGCGGGATGGCGGATAACGCGAAATAGGAACAGGGGAAACAAGAACAGAACACCACATCACATCTCTCATCATGCTTCGGTTAAATGTACGGAGAAGTTGTTCTTCAAAACGGTGGATTCTTGGAGCCAGAATCTACAAGCCTCAACTGCCTCGTCGACGGACAAGTAGAAAGACTCTCTGCCCACTTTGTCCACAAACCCTGATAGGATCATCTTCTCCATAACCCCCATCCTAGGATTCACTATGCCCATCTGCAAAAAGTTGAATCGAGAGCGACATAAGATCCTTCTTTCTATAAGTATAGCCGAGAGAAATCACGTTTAGACTCTTACCCTGATCCCATTTACTTCCAAGCTTTTTCTTAGTTCTTGTAGTGTCTCAATGCCTGTCATATCAATCGTCGAAACTCCTGTGGAACAAAAAGAAGGCGAATCATTTTCTGTCACAATCTCAATTTCCAGCTGGCTAAATGGCGTAAGCTTGAGAGTTGTACAAATTGATGATTATCCAATACAGCTGTTGATAGTAACATCGTCTTTGTAGCAATTATTGAAAACTGTAATTGCAGGACCGGTAAAGGAAGGACGGATAATCCTACCTCCAATATCCAGAAGAAGATGCTCGACCTCGTTTACTTTGGCGTTAGCAATGTCGCCTTCATCTCTGATCCACCTCATTATCCTGTAGCCAGAGTTCGAGATGTTAATGAGGTATTATCGTATTTGGCGGAGTCACTTGTCGACCATGTTATATGCTCTTAGGTACAATGAAATGTACCTTTCTTTCAAGTAGGAGCAATTGGCAAAATAAATGGGAGAGCCAAGCTTCAGGACCAGGATCCCAGGAATCCCAGTCGCTGCGGGATATTGTTCGATGTCGCGGTAAAGGCTTGAATCTGACATGTTCCCGAGCTTGCATGTCGCTGGCCTAGCCACATACAGAAGGGCCCTGAGGATTGCCAATCCGATCTGCAATGAAGCATTGAGAGAGAATTAAACTAACAAACTTATGCAACATTTCCATTTACATGTGCCATCAAGTTAGATTTGTTTGATAAGAAAAAAGAAGCTTACCGACATCATGAGGCCAACGTCCATGCTGATGAAAGTGACACCAAAGAAGGCAGCCATGCAAATGCAGAAATCGAACTTGTCAACCTTGAAGAGGCGATACGCTTCCTCATACTCGATCAGCCCGAACATGGCAGTCATTATAATGGCGGAGAGTGCCACAAGAGGTGTATAGCTAAAAAGAGGGGCTAAAAAGATCAGAGTCAACATCATGCTTATTGCCATCACGATGTTTGACATTGCTGTCTTGCAACCGGCATTGAAATTGACTGCGGACTTCGAGAACGGCCCTGTCAATACAGAAATCGATGTCAGTCAATCCATTCGACTTGAAAGTTATATTCCAATTTTGCAATGAGTTTAGTGCACATGAAGATAAAGTATTTCTCAATTCTCTGCATGTTTGAATGTTACCAAACTAAAATGTACCTGTTGTGAGGTAGCAAGAAGTTAAAGACCCCACAATGTTCATCATCCCAAAAGCAATCATCTCCTTGTTTCCATCAGTCTGATAATTCTCCAAGATGGCAAAGCTTCTTCCAATGGCTATCCCTTCCTGCATTAATGTGTGCTGAAGAATTAAAATCTCATACTTGTTTTCAATTTTCCCTCTTCTTCAAAGGAAAGGTGAAATAGAAATAAGAGAAAGAAGTCTGGGAATAGCAGATAGTGTCCTTACAGCCATAGCCAAGATGCCTGTGATGATTCCAGCTTTCAAAGTGACTGGCAGATATTGGGATTCAAAGTTCAAATCTTTGATGGAAAGAGGATTGATTCCCCTCTTCAAGTGGCCCACCTGACAAGAATTAAATAAATTAAATTTCAGAAATAAGAAAAGGAATTTTTATTAAGAAAATATGTCACTGCAATAAATATAGAATTACAGTTGGTAATCATCTCTTATTGGTCGATTTATACTGACTCTTAATACATAGTCTACATCATATACAGATTATAGTTAACATGATTTTCTTTTACCAAAAAATACTACCAAGTAAAAGCTATTTAAATGCATAGAAATACGATAATGTCACTTATATTGCTTGTAGGCCAAAATAGATGTAATGTATCCAAACATTGCCTAAATTAGTCAATATGTCCAGATTAAACTTGCCAAGACATGATTTTCTTGGGGGGAATTTAGGGGTATTAATAATATTGCGAGATGATAGATTTCACCAAACGGAGATCTTGATTATTCAACCAAAGTCAATAGATTTCACTAAATTTGACTAGATCGATCCCCCAAGCTCGCTTCGCTCTCCTCTAATGACAAGTGGAAAAGAGACGGGACGAAGAAAACCATTTCGAAATAAATCCAATGAAAACTCAAATCATAAATTATTAATAAAGTACACCCGAAGGAACTATCAACACTTTATCAGATCTTTGATATTGATGTAAGTATATATAAATAGATCTTTGATATTGCGTGACAGAGTAGGAAACCTCAAAGGGCCCAAAACCTAAGCAAACCCTAGAATCTTAAACTCTCCGAAACAAGACAAAGCAGTCCATAGAAATTCAACGGGGCCCCTCTCGCGATGCTTAGTTTTTCAAATCAATCATTAGGGAAAGAGAAGCCAACGCGTGGGCCCGCTGTCATCTCAAGTTTTAACACCGTTAGGCAATAAAATCAATAACAATAGTAATAATAATAATTATAATGATAATAATGATAGATGATGATGATGATGATGATAGTGTACTTACGATTTGGATTCCATGTTTCTCCCCATGTGTTAGATAGGCAAAGAGGCCTCCGAGGATGACGGTCACCATTGGAGCTATGGCCGATACCCAAAATAGTTTCGGGTTCCTTTTCTTCTGCAAGAAAATATGGTGGTCAAGGGAAAAAGGGAATTCGATATTGGAGGGGTATTCGAATCCTATGAATACATGCAAATTATCTCGTCCCATATATCAGGTAAAGCTCCACCTGTACGGTTGCAGGCGTGACACTTAACATTAATATAATTTAAACACAGAATCTACTAAACAAAAGAAGCGTCTACCCACTCAACCAATTTGTTTGAAGTTTCTTGAAGCTATCCAAGATACTTAAACTTGACTAACCAATACTATTCCAGTAAAGACTTGACCCATCGAGTTCAAATCAAGTTCGAATTGCTCAGGTAACAACTTAATTAACAGCAAACCTCATAATATGCGACTTGAGTGATTAATAACTAGCAAAGCTCAATAGAAAAAAAACAGTAAGTTTTTTTGTCAGAAAATACAATCCAAAAGATCGAACCATCAAGGTGAAGGGAGGTCGCGTGTATGTAAACATTTTGCAATCTCGTACTCAAGTGATGTGAGATGACACTGAAATACTTTTTAAGCTATGGATAGTTCTAAACAGGTCTTCGAGAAAAAAAAACATGCTCAAATACCCGATTCCAGTCTAAACCAAACATATCTAGAATTCCCTACTGAGGGTTCTAGAAATTATGATTGTTCTTTCATCAAGTCGTGAAGAATGCAAATAATTCTACTAGTGGTGAAGTGGGTTGGTGAAAGAGAGGTAGAGAGAGGGAGGGTCTCACCAAGTATCGAGTGAAAAGCAGAAAAGCGAGGAAGATCAAGCCAACAACCGCGGACTCCCACCTCCACTGCACAAAAATCACAATTTCTCTTCTAAATCAGCAGCTTCCAAGAAGAGAGAACAGAAGACAAACCCATTTTTTCTTTCTACCCTTCCAATTATTAACAAGAAAGAAAGAGTGTAAATTCCATCTTTCGCTTTCAAAGCACAAGCCAAGACTTTTTGTCTTATTTTGCCACAAGACGTTTTCCTTTTCGTCTTCCCTTAGCCTTCTATATTTGACATCAACAGCCGACAGATGTTTAAGAACGTGTCATTTTCAAAGAGGTTTCGATATCGTTACGCTTTATCATTCGGCACATGTGTATCCTTATTCGTTCGGTCCAGGTATTCTCTCGGCAAGTCATGTCATCTCTCTCCATCATCCAGTTCTCGTCCACTGGGTTTTTTTTTTGTCACATCGTACCCGGTGAAAATCCCTTAAAACCCAAGAAAAGAAGGAGTGCAATAGAAGCAAATGGGTGGAGCTTATTCAATTGATGAGTTATTACGTGCCTCGTCTCGGTTCTTGAACACGGCATGCAAGACAGATATCACGTCCGTTTTGGTGGTGAAGCTAGTCAGGCCAAAGAAGCCCTTCAACTGCTGCAGGCATATTATAATCGCAGTCCCGCTCATGAAGCCGACGATCGTTGAGTGCGACAAGAAGTCCACAACAATCCCCAGTCTGCTCATAGATTTGATGATGAACAGATAGAGATTAACTTCTTTGCTAATTAATGAATTGAAGGAGAAAATTTAGGCGCGATCACTCCTATATATACCTTAAGAACCCTAAGACTGACTGGAAGATTCCGGTGAAGAACGTGGCTGTGAAGACCAAGCTGAGATACAATTTGGGGTCAGCGTCCGGGGACACTTTGTCTTTAATGGTCGCTGCTAGAAGCAATGAAGCAGCGGCCACGGTCCCGATCGCTATGTGCTTCGAGCTCCCGAAGATGGCGTATATAAGCGGTGGTACGAAGCTCGTATCTGCAATCAGTCAATATCGTAAGTCGAAAGATGAAGATTTGTGAAAACAATGCATGGTTATTATGACCTCGAAGATACTTTGTCAGTCGAAAAAGGTCGCCACGTAACACTACGCACAAATAGTCCAGTTTTCGGTACACATTGACACTAAAATACGTAATATCCGTCAGGAAGTTTTCATACAAATTGCAAATGTGCTAATCAGTGTCGTTTATATTTAATTAATGTGCTCTTATTGTCAATCCAACACATGATGCGTCGAAAACAAAAGAAAAGGGTACGCATTTTTACGCAAGCTGGCAAGTTAATCCCTGGACTTTGCCAGATAAGTCACAAGAACATGCCATTTGGGGTATTAACTTCCGTAAGTGTGCAGTGACGCATCATTTGTCCAACGCAATCCGGCGTCGAGAACATAAAAGAGTATATCACTTACACAGCCCAACGATAGGTGGAATGTCGCCGAGCTTTGCGTAGCTGATGCCCTGGGGTATGGCGAGGCTGGTGATGGTGATGCCGGCGAGCAAGTCATACCGGAAAAGCTTCAGGTTGTACTTGGGAAGCCACTCGAAGATCGGGACAAAGTATTGCACCGCCTTCCTGATCGGCCGCTTCTCGTTCTTGAACTGCTTGAACGGGTCATCGGGGAAGAGGATCTCCTTTGCATGGGACTTGAAGGTGGCGGCAAAGCCTCGCGGCAGTGCGAAATTCACCTTGTGGACCGATTCTTGAGAGTTGCTCATGGCCACTCAAAGCGAAATCACCCACCAAGATTTGGGGAAGAGAGAGAGAGAGAGAGAGAGAGAGAGAGAGAGAGAGAGAGAGAGAGAGAGAGGCGATCTAGATCAAAGTTCTCAAGAGGTGGAGCGAGAATTTTAGGTGGGTTTTTGAGCATAAGGTGAAGTAAATGAGGTGCTATATATAGGGCAAAATAAGTGGGCTTGCACTGTAATACCGAAAATGGCAGCCAGATACCAATATTTTATTAAAGATAAATGTATTGAAAGTGTTAAAACTTGTTTCGAAATTGTAATTGGGTCTCAAAATTTTCAAAAAATATAACTAAGTTATACAACTTATCATGAAACTGCCATCAAGTCCTAAAACTTTTACAACTTATCAAATTGGTCCAATTAAGTCTTTCCGCTGATTGCACTTTTGAAAATTTTAGGACTCGGTTGCAGTTTCGTAATAAATTTTAGGATTTGATTGTATTCATTAAGAAAAGAATCCAACTAACGGGATAATCTCAAGAGATATTCTATTTTATTTTCTTGGTGTCATATCTATCTGGCTCTGTTGATTTATCCTAACTTGGAAGAGATTACCAAATATTGTGCTATTTTACACGAAAATGGTTAATGGTTAATCTCTTTAGATTGTTTCAAAGTTGGTAAGTCACTGTTATCGAATTAGATTGAGAGAGAGCCTCGTAAGCATTGCCTTGTCTACAGTATGGAAGTCTGGACACGACAGGTGTGTCTTGTCTAGGACAGGAATGACTAGATGGATTATATATGCAATCGACAAAGAGAAAAAGAGAGAGCAGCGAATAGACTACTAGAAATAAAGAGATTCTTATCTTGTCTTTGATGTATTAGGCACGCGGTTTGGCTTGCGTTTTGCTGATGATTTACACTTCGAGACAGATAATACCAAGTGTGACCGAGAAACTGAGGAAAAGAAGTTAGAAAAATCAAGGGGAAAATAAAAGATTTCTTATATATAGTTAATGTGATATTATCAAATTTGACATTTAAATAGATGTCTTGTGCTCAAATGCCGAATAAAAGTTGGATTACTTTGTTAAGGGGTAAATTTATGAAAGTGAATATCACCATACTTGATTCACCTAGCCAAGATGTTATCATAATTTTCTACTCTTTCTTCTCTTTGTCTAACGATAGACTAGCCAAATCAACATTGCCACCTCCCGCGTAGGAGATTCGTTGTGACTCCACCATTGCTCTGACACAGATCGTTCAGCTGACGGTGGCAAGTGGAGGCGGGTGGGAGATGGGTTCGGCAGCGGTGGTTAAATGCGACAGGTGGCGGTGGGCAGATATTGGTATGGCTAGGCAAGAGATATAAGGGATTATGAAATCTGAATCATTTTTATGTATTGATATGGGGATCTTCCCTGGCCGACGAATTAATAATTGTGGCCATTGAATCTATCTCGATCCACTTTATTCTGTTATGTGTCCACCAATTTTGTACAAAAGTCTAAATAGATCCCGTATAGAGGCTCAAGACATGCCAAAATAGGAAACATGTATACGCATCACTACCGTAGCTCAAGTTTGCGAGATTATCTCAATGAGAAATTTGAGCCTTTGTGCCTAGCTCATCGCTTATAGAAAAAAGAACAAAAAAGTCTACGAAGACCATTGAAGAAAATAAAAGCAGAACTAATGTAAAAGGTCACATTTAGGAAAAGGAAGCGGGGGCAAAACAGTACCATGCTCCATTGGCTTTTTCGGAGATGTGGAGGTTGACTTTATTCTTTTGATATATTTGGTGGTGCAGAAGACCTAGTTAGGTGAATATTCGTGTAAGAATATTTGGTTTAGTAACAACGAATGATTTCTTCAAGAAAATAGTAACTTTTCGTTTTCGTTGGCTCGATAATAGCTTTACATTGCTTGCAATCGCTTAGATTCTCAATATATGTTTCCGTGCAGTCTTTCTCTATCTATTACCGTAATTAAATTTTTGGATTGGACATTATAACGAAAAGAAAGAGGTCTTTTATAATACGAAAATGGGTTTAACTAATTAAAGGGTTAAACACCTCCTGAGGGCTATTGCTTGATTAAACAGTTACACTACGTTCACAATCAAGATTTGGCACTACGTTCACAATCAAGATTTTGTTCCTCCGAGCTCTAGTCACTGGAGACTAAATTATTGCGAATCACTAGCTCCACTTGGATGTCTTGCTTAAATCAAGATTATGTTTCAGTCTCATAATTTAACCAAAAGTCAAAGGATCGGACACCAATTGTCGAAGAATAGTGAAATAGCTCCCGAACATTAGCAATTGTTATAGTCCTTATAGCCCAACGAAACGGCGGAAAATAATCAAATCGGTCATGTCACTCAAATTTCGTGGCTAAAGTCGTTTGTGATCGACCAGAACATGAGAGACGGTTTGATGATTGACAGGTGTCATCGCGACGCTTTGTCCATTGAAAAACCTTAGTCTCAACCGCAGCTTCACCCCCCCTTAATCAGATTAATTATGGCTAATAAGGATCTGACACTTCAATAAGGGAAAAATTACCAAAAAAAGTTATAAACCTTTCAATTCTAAACATTTCGATTTGATCAATTTAGTACTAAACATTTTTGATAATATGTCAATTGAGTCATTTCGATCAATTTTTGCCGAAAATCTCTGGTATGAACGTTGGCCGTCCTACACAGCATCGGTAACCTTTGCTGGCCGGCGAGGCGGCTAGTGAGGCGCGGCCAGCGAGGGTTACCATTAACCTCTTAAAAAAATTGAATTATTTTATTTTTCTTTATTTTATTCTTTGTTTTTTTTGAATTATTGTGCCAGCTAGGATCACCGGCGACCCTCACTGGCCACGAGCGAGGCAGCCCTCCCAAACTAGTGAGGGCCTCTGTGGCCCCGTCGGCCATGGGCGAGGCCTGTGTGGTCAGCAAGGTCGCCAGTGACCCTCAACACAATGAAAAAAAAAAAGCAAAGAAAAAAGAAAAGAAAAATTCAAAAATTTTAAAAAATTCAATTCTTTTAAAAAATTACAAAAATTGTCCATGTTAGTGTTGGCCTTATCATGTAAGACAGCCATCATTCACGTCATTTGATTTCCAGTTAAAATTGATCGGAATGACTCAATTGGCAAACTGCCAAAAAGCATAAGACTAAATTGATCAAATTAAAATGTTTATGACTGAAATGGTACAAGTGAAATAGGTTTAGTACTTTTTTTTTGGTAATTTACCCCTACAATGCGCATCCTCTTGTAGACTGCGAAAGAAAAATCAAAGCCTTCTTCCTAGAATAATCTATTAACCTAACTTTAGCAAAAGAAGTTCGTTTGGAAAACCTAATCTTTCTTCCACACGTCTGCTTGGGCACTTCTCTTTTGGCACCAAGCATCTGCATTGAAACTCATGTTCAAACTTAGCTAGCTTGACCCGAGTAGTTGTGAAATAATTCTATTCCAATTCATTTCAAGAAACCCGATATATGAAGGCGTAGTTTACTAGTTAAATGTTTGAATATGCAGGGGAAAGCTTAGCAGAAGTCGAGTAACCTTTGAATAAGGAGATGTAAGAGAGCCCAACACTTGAGCTTATAGACAACCGTAATTGGACGCAGCTTCACCAAACAGTGCCACGTCTTCACCCATGGTCTCTTCCCGGACCGAACTCAGATGGTAAACCCTACTCGGCAACCGCAATGTGTAATTAAAGGGTGCGAATGGTCCACGTTAGGCGGACCTAACGTGGATCGGATTGTCACGTAGTCTAATATTTTTCTTGATATGTAATTAATTGGCATAATTATAAAAAAATCCTAAACTTAATGCACTTACACTAATTTAGTCATAAACCTTTCAATCGTACCAATTCGGTCTTAAATATTTTCATATTTTGCCAAATGTGTCCATTCGGTCAATTTTGACCGTAAACCGTTGACATGGATGCCGGCACTCTTACATAGATTTATTGGATTTGTTGCTTAAATATCGGTATTAAATCTGAAATAGCTAGCATTAGCATGGACAATTTGTTTTAATTTTTAAATATTTTTTTGAATTGTTTTATTAATTTATTTTTTTTCTTTTTCTTTCTTTCTTTCTTTTTTTTCTACTATGGCAAGCGAGGGTCATCGAAGCTTGCTGGCCACTGGGCGAGGGCCACGGAGCCTTTGCAGGCCGCTGGCGAGGGTTGCAACCCTTGCCCAGATTTGGGTGTGGCAATTGTGGCAGTGGGCAAGTCTGCCTTGCCATGGCCTTGCAGTCCGTGGGCGAAGGCAGCCATGGCAAGGCTACCCTCACCCTGTGGCCGACGAGCTCTGACGACCTTTGTTAGCCACAATAAAAAAAAAATAAAAGAAGGAAAAGAGAAGAGAAGAAAAAATAAAAGAAAATTTTAATAAAAATTCAGAAAATATTTTTAAAAAATTAAAAAAAAATTATCATTGTCAGTGTTAGCCGTGTCAGGTTGGACAGCTGGGGTTCACATCAACGATTTCCGGTTAAAATTGGCTAAATGGACTTCACTGATAAAACGTGATAATATTTAGGACTAAATGATCATAATTAAAAGGTTTATGACTGACTTGGCACAAGTGCAAATACAATGGGTTTGGGGTTTTTTTTTTTATAATTTTCCCGCCTTTATGAGGTGAAAAAGTAAATTACATTTGCATGACCCATTGTCTGCTCCAAATCGACAAGGTAATTATTATCAAAGTCCCAGTGGGAGACGAAGACAAGAGTTCTGACCAAGACCTTATGAAAATAAAATATCGTTTACTCTGTCTATTTCTTTCATTGCGAATTCTATTCCGAGCGTGCTCCGAAGCCATAAAGGAAGTCAAATTGGGGTTACCACTAACCACTTAAATAAGCCTAACACACTTTAATTTTTCTGCAAAGACTAAGCCACGCGTGATGTCAATTAAAGTAGCCTGCTCAACTTTCTGTATTTCCACCTACGAAATGATTCTAATCACACGAGTCTAGGTCAGCCAATTTAATTAGCTATTCTTTTGGAAGCAACTTTGAGCAATTATTCCGGTTAGTTTATCTTGCTTTCTTGCAGTCTGATATATCAGAAAACATTATGATTGAATGTGGATTAGCTGAGAGTTTTGACTAACAACGGACCATCAAGAGAAACCTGCTTTAATCAATAATCTTCTCCTCGATCTCGTAGTTCAGTCATATGACAGAATATTAAAATATTAAATCATGCATTTATTTAACAACTTAAGTTTTTAAAACAGTCGGCAATTGTCCCACAAATCTTATATAGTATCAGAGCAGAAGGTCATTAGTTCAAATCTTTCTAGGCCCTATTTGAGCGAGCGGGAGAGGTATTATATTAAAATATCAACTCAAATCATCAAATAACTAACATATACATAATCTTGCAAATGTTTGTACATATTCACCAATCTAAACAACCTGAATACCTTTGTCTAATGTAGAGCATACCCCTAACTCACGGATTGTTTCGGGTTCTATGCCGTAAAGATAAAAACATACCCTTTTTGTAATTCGGGGTTCAACGTATATGAACATAGAAAATGTGACCTAAAAGTTACTAATTAAGCTTGGAATTCGATAAAAGGATATGAAGTGAATCAAGGGTAATTTTCATGGGTTATACCCTTCAAGGAAATCGGTATGTCTCAATGTCATCATCAAGGAATGAATTCAGATAACCCTCCCCCCATTGAGTGTAGAGTTTTTGGCGACTACTTGGACACATTCCAGGCAGTGTCTCCCCATTCATGCACCCGGCAGGCAGATAAACCCTCCCCCAGAAGCGTGGAAATTGGTGCAGTCACTGACTCAATGAGACCAACTCAGACGTAAAGAACCGAAAGGAAACGTCCACTTCAGCGGTACACGTCGGCAACTGGACATAATAGGGAGAGACAGGGGAGAGTCTCTCTCTCTCTCTCTCTCTCTCTCTCTCTCTCTCTCTCTCTCTCTCTCTCTCTCTCTAGAGCGCTCCCAACAGACCCACGGACGAAAACTTCAATTTGATTGATCACATGCTTTGAAAATTAGGAGAAATGAACCCTTTTTTTTGTGGACATTATTATGACGCAAAAGGTCGAATGGAATCAACCGAAAACGAAAGGAGTGGATGAAAAGGAGAAATGGAAAACATCAGCTCATTCTTGGACGCTACCCGCTTTGCTATCTGAATGAGCCATAGCGTAAAGGTGTTGGCTTCCCGAAGAAAGAGTTCAAAACAGAGAGAGAGAGAGAGAGAGAGAGAGAGTTAGGGGTTGAGCTGCACCTAATACAACCTTCCTCAGTCATGCATGAAGAGAGCATGCTTACTTCAATAATGTGATAGTGTGCAACACATCACGATGAAAGCTGATGGTAAGCTTAATTATTCAATTTTGAAATGCAACGGGATGGTGGTGAGGAAGTTTGTGTTGGTTTGGTGGATCGTTTAATCATGAAGTCGCTTTTCGGACCGCCTCAATTATTGCCTCCCCCTTTTTTGTGCCGCATTATGCGTTGATCCATTGTTGGAAGAATTTTGAAGCAACACTCCATTTATTTCGCGAAAAATAAATGATTTGATAAATATTTTTCTAAAAATGATTGATCGTATCGCTTGCAATAATTAGTTAATTAAAATTATTTTCATTATCGATAATAATTTATGTCTAAATTTTGAAGTTCCCCAAGTATAGGAGAAAATGTGTTTGAGTTCTCATTGACTTAGTTGAAGTCGGACTCTATTGATTCCTTATATCCCGTTAGTTGTTAGGTGAATCTTAAGATATTGCAAAGCTAAATATTGCGATATCTTACCATGTTCACTGCTCCACTAGTCATTTCGATAATAACAGAGACAGAGATGCGACCAATAACGATGGAGTGGTGTCAAATGAAAACGATAAGCAATTGCAAGGTGGTCATCGAGGAGAAAGGAACAATGTCGTCGACGACATCGTTTTAACACATCGACATCGACTCTTGGTTGTATTATTGAACCCTAATTAATCTCTAGCTACGTTGGCATTCCAATTTTTTCCTTACTTTAAGGATGTTATCCCCAATCCTATTCACTAGTGATTACTAAGGCTATGTTGTGCTTGGTTGCCAACCAAGACTAGATAAGGCAGAATATAAAAAGGATATAACCTGAATAAAATAATCCCATGTGTGGAGTGAAATAAAAGTGTATAGGATATGTCTCACACTCATCTTTATTGTTTACCCCCTCTACCCACCCATGGCCACTAGCTACAGCCTTTGCCACCAACCATGGCCTCCCACCGAGCTCCATCTCATTGCCACCGACGAGCTCAAATAAATCTCGACCACAGAGGAGTGTTATGGCCAGATATGGAGCTCCTCCATAGCTAAGCTCAACTTCATGAAGCTCAATTGGACCTTGGCCATGGAGGAGCTCAACTCGACCTCGGCGATGGAGGAGCTCCATGGCTAGACCTGAAGCACCAATTGTCATCCTCCTCTGTCGTCGTCCCCCATCATGGCCAGGTCTGGAGCAACATTCGTCGTCCCCCTCTATCTCACACACCTTTGTTGCGCGAGCAGTCGCACCTTCGTCCACTGGCACTCGACCTTCGTGTCAACCTCGAAGGAAGGGGTGGCAACTAAACTAGTGGTTGTTGATGAGTGCATGCTTGCGATAAAGATGGATGAAGTACCGGTAGTTGATGAAGATTTTGCACGATGGTGATGCCTAGGCAGCTTGAACGTCCACAAGGGTTCTAAGATCTGACCAGTAAACATTCAATTCGGCATGATAAGACGTGGAGGATAGCATTTGCCAGCGGTGTGAGTTAGGTAAGTCACCAAAAAAGTTCTAAACTTATTATATAGATGTCAATTTAATCTTAAACTTTTAAATTTGGCAAAATTTGACAATATTACAAATGACAACACAAAAAAGATCTTCCATTGTGTCAGCGCAAAAAAATTGGGAGTACGCGGGATGTGCCGACTGCGCCATGTAGGATAGGTGGGGTCAACATCAACGATTTTCGACTAAACTTAGTCGGAAGGACTATATATTGACAAATGATCAAAAAGCTTAGGAGGAAATTTGCCAAATTGAAAAATCCATGACTACACGTAGGATGATCGGCGTCCATGTGGGTAATTTCTCTCCAAATTTGGGGGGTAGGACTACATTAACAAATCGTCAAAAAGCTTAGGACTAAATTTGCTAAATTGAAAAGTTTAGGGCTTAATTGGCACCCGTACAATAAATTTAGGACTTTTTAAGTAATTTTTCCGGCGATAGCCATTACGTCAACATTCAATCCGCCTAAACGGTGTAGTTTCTATCCATCTTGAATACCTCGATGTATACCTATCATTGTATAAGATATTAAAAATTTCATCTTTATCCAATTTGATCTATGTCCTATCTGACCTTATCCTATCCGATTAAAAAGTCTAGAGACCAAATGCAGCCTAAATCTAATGTAAGACCGAATTAATCCAACCAAGCTCTATAAGGAAATGGGGCCTTAATATTTGGGCATCTATACGATTATAGATCTAAATATTCTTTGATGTAGGTTCTATAAATTGAACTTAATAAATGGCGTTGGCCAAATACTAGGTCCGATGAATTAGTCATATTCAAGCTTCTCTATTTGTTTAGAGTACGATACAATAATCTTAGTAATTGCAAATGCAGTGGAGATGCTTCAATGCACGAATCTTCGTGTCACATGGGAAAAATTATTGTGATATAATCCTTGGACTATACTTTTGCTACTAGCTATGACTCAAACCTAGCATTTCGTAGTGTAAGGCGTTAATTTTCAAGAGATTTCCGTGAAAGATCATGGAGGTATTGTTGGTGGGGTATAGACGAAAGAAAATGCTTGATGCTATAGATTGTGATAGGTTGAAGTTATTTAATTGATCGAAAATGGCTTAACTCAAAGTTGAACCAACTTCTTAGACGAAACTCATGCCAGGTTATTGACAAAAAAATACAAATCTTTTGAAATAAGAGTGTGGCAATGTGTTGGAGAAAGAAAAAGAAGAAATGAGGTATTGAGATGTAAGTGTGAGTTGCATTTAAAAGTCTTACATTGAAGAATTTGTGCAATGTGAAGCAATTAATGGGGAAAATTGTCCAATAAATCATAAACCTTTTGTAAAACGGCCAATTCAATCCTAAACCTTTCAATTGTGTCAATTTAATCCTAAACATTTTGATAATTTGCCAATTTATTCTAAACCTTCAAATCGTGCCAATTCAGTCCTAAATATTTTGATAATTTGCCAATTTAATCCTAAACCTTTTGACAATTTGGCAATATAATCATTATGGCCTATTATCCAAATAATAGGTTTAGGACTGAATTGACAAATTTTCATAAGGTTTAGAACTAAATTGAGCTCTTCCGAATGGAACTCATCTTAAGTTTCGAATTAAAAGGTTTAGGACTAAATTGGAAAATCATCAAAGTGTGTGTAGGACTAAATTGACACAATTGAAAGGTTTAAGGACTGAATTGGCTTGCGTATAATAAGTTTAGGACTTTTTGGACAATTATCCTACAATTAATGTATCTTAGTTAGCACATAACCTATCGGCGAAAACTTTTGAGTGAAAATGAGTCCAACTAGATATGTTGACGAGTTAGGACTGAAGCTATCTCATGGCCATCTTCTTGAGTAAATGTATTGAGCTAAAGGTATCGAGCTTCTTCTATATACTCCCAACATGAGGAAAGAAGCAGAGACAACGGAAAAGTGATAGATAGATGATTGATTCAATTTTAGATAATCTAAACCCACTAGAGTTGGCATAGTTGATTGAGACGTCCGAGGAGATTCCAAGCTCTGGAATCAAAGATTCCATATCGGCGATTTCCGATTAAAATTAGCTAGAAAGATTACACAAATTTTCAAAAGTTTTAGGAATAAATTTGCTAATTGACAAGTATAGGACTAAATTAGCACCCGTACAATAGGTTTATAACTAAAGCCATTACGTTGACATTCAATCCGTATGAACGATTGAGTTTCAATCCATCTTGGATATCCGATGTATCTCTATCATTGTATAAGATATTAAAAATTTCATCTTTGTCCGATCCGACCTATATCCCATATGACCTTATCAAATTCGACAAAAAAGTCCAAAGACCAAACGCAGCCTAAATCTTATGTAAGACTAAATTAATCCAATCAAGCTCTATAACGAAATAGGGCCTTAAAATTTGGGCATCTATACGATTAAAGATCTAAATATTGTTTGATGTAGGTTTTCTGAATTGAAGTTAATAAATGGCATTGGCCAATTACTAGGTCCGATGAATTGGTTCATTTTCAAGCTTCTCTATTTGTTTAGAGTACGATACAATAATCTTAGTAATTGCAATTGCAATAGAGATGTTTCAATGCAGGAATTGTTGTGTCGTGTGGGAAAAATCATTGTGATATAATCCGTGGACTATACTTGTACTACTAGCTATGACTCAAACCTAGCATTTCAAAGTCTAAGGCGTTAATTTTCAAGAGATTTCCGTGAAACATCATGGAGGTATTGTTGGTGGGGTATAGACGAAAGAAAAAACTTGATGTTATAGATTGTGATAGGTTGAGGATATTTAATTGATCTAGGATGGCTAAATATAAAGTTGAACCAACTTCTTAGACGAAACGTGCCAGGTTATTGGCAAAAAAAAGTCAAATATTTTGAAATAAGAGTGTGACAATGTATTAGAAAAAGAAAAAGAAGGAAGGAGGTATTAAAATATAAGTGTTAGTTATGTTAGAAAAGTTCTACATCGAAAATTTATGCAGGGTGAAGTAATTAATAGATCTTAGTTGGCACATAACTTATCGGCTGAAACTTTTGAGTGAAAATGAGTCAAACTGGATATATTGACAAGTTAGGATTTGAACTACCTCATGGCCACCTTCTTGAGTAAAGATATTGAGCTAAGGGCCTATTTGGTTCAACTTTGAAAATGCTACTTGAGGGAATGCAAATACTTTTGGGCGAAAGCCCATTGGGGAAAGGCAAATGGTGTTTCGTAAAAATATTTTGTAAAGCTACTTTTGCCAAAATATAGTGTTTGGTGAATTTTTCTTACAAATGGACTTTGAGAAAATTATCTTATTTATTAAAAAAAAACAAAACCTACCCATCGCCGAAGCTGGAAGCCAGCCGCCGTTGCCCAAGGTTGAGCGACCCTCGGCGAGCCAGATCCGCCGCCGCCGGCAATCGCTCGAGGCCAGGCGACCCTCGGCGGGGTCGCACGACCCAGGCCCCGAGGTCACGCGACCCAGGCGACGGCCGCCTGGGTTGTGCAGCCCTGGGCGACAGCCACCTGGGTCGTGCGCCCCCGCCGAGGGTCGCCTGGCCTTGGGCGACCATTGGCGGCGACGGATCTGGCTCGTTGGCCTTTCTCCCTCGCCGGCGGTCCCCTACGGGGGTCGCACAACCCAGGTGACGGCCCCCTGGGTCGCGCAACCCCGGGCGGCCGCCGCCCAGGGTTGCTGCAACCCCCGCCGAGGGTCGCCTGGCCTCGAGCAACCGCCGACAGCAACGGATTTGGCTTGCCGGGGGTCACCCGACCCCAGGCAACCTCGCTAGCCATCGTCGCCGGCTCTTCTGGTGAAGAAGAAGACAGCTTAAAAGAAAAGAAAAAAAAAAAAGCAAGTGAACAGTAGCATTCATGGAATGCTAGTGTTCGGCCAATACTAGGCCAAAGCCTATTCCCGAAGATGAACCAAATGGGCCTTGAATGTATCGAGCTTTTGCTGCATACTCCCAACAAGAGGGAAGAAGCAAAGACAATGGAAAAGTGATAGATAGATGTTTGATTCAATTTTCGATAATCTGAACCCATTGGAGTTGGCATAGTTGATTGAGACGTACAAGGAGATCCCCAGCTTTGGAATTGGAGATTGCCCGCTCAAATATTACAAACTAATCTAGATCAGGCGGGCCACTGTGCCTGCATCCTAGGGTCAAGCTACATATTCGAAAAAGACAATTATATAATAATTTATTGATGCCTATATTGAAAGTGAAGAGGAAATTAGGAATAAGAAGGACAAGGGAAGAAACAACTTTTAGAGTCATTTAGCAACTTCTTTCACCCTCATTATTCTTCAATTAGTTGAACCCATGGGCATGAAAAAAAAAAGGGAAAGATAAATCAAGAAATATTTACCATGATCCGGCTATAATTTCCATATAAATGACCACGACAAATTACATAAGCATCAATTCATAGATGAAGGGGGGGCGCTCAATCAAATCTTTACCAAGTTTGGTCTTTTAATTTTGTTCACATGTCCCTCCACAAAGATTACTTATTGATCAACTTGGTATTTTTTAATTAATCAATCTCTCCCAAGATCAAACCACTATCTATACAAGATCATCCAATCTTGAATATCCACCCCCATTTTTGCAACAACACATTTCCACTTTTGCTTCGGCGACTAGATTGCCATGGAATGATCCCTACTAGAAAGGGACTACACATTGAACGATGACTTTTTTGGGCACCTGAAGTGTGTTCTTAGAAAGTGGAAATCTTCGTGTCTTCCATTATGATCTCTTGCCTTACAGGCTCCCCACTTCATCCACCGCACCAACCAACAATTTCCTGTTCCTACGTGGCATTTAGCCGTACCAGATTTAAGTTCGGCTCGTATGACCGTCGGGCGACGCTAAAGTTTCACGTGAAAAACTTTGGAACGTAACCACAACAATTGTTTTTTTATCTTGCTTCAAAACTTGCCCCCTCCATGGCTAGTCCTGGCCTTTGAAACGTCTCTTTTTCTATATTGACCTTTGGCAACTACAAAAGTCAACTTTTTAGGCCCCAAACTCACTTTTTATTGGTTGAGATAGCACCGAAGTTAAAGTTCAAGTTGAGGATGTGAACCACTTCAGTTGAAAAGCATCGTCAAACCCAGAAGTCCCACGATAGTTCAAATCTAATTTCTTATGCATTTCACGAAAACGTGATCATAATGGGAACGAGATTGTATACCAGTTTGGATAGAGAAACACCTCTTTCTAGGGTGACTGGTGTTTTTGCTACTTTACATTACGATAATTTTTTCCTCCAACCACCGTTCTGATAAGTAGATTACAAGCGTGGATACCGATCACATGCTAAATCAACTAATTTTAAATGTAGGTAATGTCCGTGATCTTAACGCATCGACCAAAATGGCAGTTGAATGAGCTCTAGGGGTTGGAGGAAAATACGGCCCTTGAGGTCGATCAACGGTTGTTATGTTTTCCCTCATCCTTAATTAGAGGAAACTTCCTGCAATTGGTCTTTCGATTGGTGAGTTATAAATATGCACATCACTCGCATGTATTTTTAATTAGGTTTGCATATGGATGATGTCAATAACTTGTCATTCCCACTTATCAAAGATATGGAAAAATATGTTAAATCTAAAGTTGATTTGTTTTCTTATCCTTCTAGATTTTCTCTTTGGTCAACTTATTTAAAACATGCTAAATGGGAATGCGGTGGCTCAACATTGCATCATTGACAAAACAAAAGTTCTCTGGGCTATCTCCCAGATTTCTATCTCCAGAGAGATAGGAAGAAGATTATACAACAAGGAAGTCCAAGAGCACCCGTGGAACCAACTTTCACGTAACAAAGTTTTTCTCACAACGTCTATCTCGATATCTCAAATGCGTACTAATAGGTAGTAGGTCAATGTCGATTGAAACCGGATTTATTGACTAAATTAAAGATCTTAGACTATACAAGTTGGATCTCACATTCACGCAAGGGATTGTTCTAAGAATGTTATCCTCATTGACGACATTGCAAATGACAGCACAAAAAAAGAGAGACATTTGCAGCAATTTTTCTCTTTGCCATGCTATATCTTCCTCAAATCATATCCTAGCTGACGCAGAATGGATATTCGGTCAAATGAATGAAATCTAAAGCTGACATTTTTTGTGGGAGTTTCAGAGTGAGTGGATATACAAGCATTTGCCACCAACTTTGGATCAGGATCCAATGAGAGCCAAGTGACAAATTAGACAGAATTGGGAGATTTCATATAAATTGAAGTGTCTTTTGGTTGGGTTAATTTTGGTTTATAAGACATCCAACGTGTCATATGCAAAATTTTCTACCAAAATAGGAATACCATTAGAATTAGTGGATGACTTTCATCGTTGACTTTGCATGTTAGCATTCAATAGCTTTTAAAGATTTGGATGCTTAGATTAGGAAAAAGTCTAATTTCAACTTTAATTCACTTTTTGTCCAAACCCTAAGGCTGTGTTTGGTAGTCCGGATAGGATAACAAAATATCATATCCGGTATTTGGCAATGTCTTCTAAACCGGATAAACCCAAATATAATCACAAGGACCCCTACCGTGCATCCATCCTTGCCTCCAACCACCACCGATCGTGATCACTGTCCATCCGACCGTGCTCTGACGACTAAGGGTAAAAAAGAGAAGTTATATGTCACATGACCATCACTAAGAAGAACTCGAATACTTTCAGGAGTGCATTCGAAGGATCTTGTTGTCCACAACATAGGCGTGTTCTCCCTTGTTTCTTGCTATCCTAGTTCCATTCACTGGTGGATCTCCATCCACCATCTCTACCCCTCACTACCCAAAATCGTCGGCTTTGATGTCAAGTGGCACCTGAGCTTTGTGTGCGACGTCTATATTGGCCATTGCTGCCTCGTCTACTAGATCGCCGCGACTGCTACCTCTTCGGTCACTTTGTGATGCCCTTTGTGACTCAAGGCTTGTCTCCGTCGACATTCAAATTGCCTATGATACAATGAAGTTGATTGAGGACTACGGTCTAGAGGTGGGATTGGCGATGGATCTGGCAAAATTAGTAGGGAAGGAGACAAACTGAAGGGAGCTAGAGAGAGCAAGTTTGAGACGCTGGTGAGGGAACTGCAGCAGTGAGATTTGGATATCGCAAGAGATGGTGCTGGACAAGTGAGATTTTCAAAAAAAAAAAATTATCTTGGATTGCACCAAATATATGATGGGATTTTCTACAATTAAGAAGATATTTGGAGAATTTATAAACCGACCTTATCCTACCATCCCAATCCAAATCCAGACTAGCAAGCATAGCCTAAAGGAGTTTCATGGTTTTGAAATCTTTAGAATCTCGATATTTTCTTTGAGAAACTGGAATATGATAAGGCATCGCCTATCACTCTAATTAATAAACTTTTGTGCTTGAAGTATGACAATGCGTAAAGTGTGAGGAAACAACGACATCAAGAAGTTTAGGTTATCAGGGTGAGACAAAATATTACGCCTAAAGTTTTTAACATAAACTTTTCGAATTTCCTTTGCTTAAAAATCAGAAAAATTGTGGGACCTAGAGGAAGCACTTTCAGCACTACGATTGAAAAGAACTCCTATGAGTAATTGGAGGAATCGAGATGCTTATCTTCCGGTCTCACATAAGTAAAGCTACTTTCTTGAAATTACACTGATGTCACATTGAGGCCTAGTCTTTGCCAGGCCCAGCCCATCAAATAAGCTAAAGATTAAAACGCATCATGTTTATGATTAGGTCTACTAAGTATGATTCGATAGAGGTCATATAACATGTAACTACTCTTTCGACTATGGAGCAAATGAAAATGTGCAATGGTCTCGAGGCTTGATGACCGATATAGACTCGAAAGGAGCTAACGAACATCGGGAGTGTTTGACGGACCTGTTAAAGAAGCCGGGTCATTGAGTCCAATTCAAGAGCTGGCCGGACTCGAGACCCGGCTGACATCTCCAATGCAAGCCCACGACGTCCTGCTTAAAACACACACCTGCCCAAGAAACATGAAGACTTGGAAGTCGAGGCATCAACAGAAGTAAGATTTTCTTTACTGAAGAGTAACTGATTGTATAGCTAATAAAGCATAACTCTCACATCTGAACTGAAGTGCCAGAGAACAATGCTTGGAATCTTATTACTTTTTCGGTGCTTTCAGTAGTTAAGTCTTCTAAGCTGAGTACAAAACTTCCTGTTTTACTTACTAAGCATGAGAGAGGGAGAGAGAGAGAGAGAGAGAGAGTGGGTGATATTCATGTCCAGAAGTAAACTGAGACAACTGAAAACAAAAGAATTTCTCAAAATGTACATACAAAACAAGAACAAATACTGACACCCATGCTATGGGCATGTTGCCTATCAAATCCTTCTCTACCTGGTAAAAAAACTATGAATCTAAGTCCTTCAATTGGATATTTTACCCCTTTCTTTTGCTCGAATGAAGCTATTTCGTTTTCCAATTTTAAATATCTTCTTCAGGGAACAACTCCTTGAGCAAAGGAGAAATCCACTGAATCTGTATATAGGTGATGTCCCAAAGATCATCGTCTTCCTTCTGCACCAGGATCTCACTCTCCTTCATCATTGTGATAATCTTCCTCAGCAAATCAGGAACCAACTCCTTCAACACTGCGGACTCGCCATATGGCCCCAAATTAGCCTTCATGCAGGTGTCCATCCTCCTCAACACTCCGAGCCAGAATGTCCGAAACCCGGGGCTCTCTGAGATCTGCTTCAGGAACTGCAGGTACACATTGGCCAGGAGCTCCATGGCAATCTTCAAAGTCCCTTCCATGCTCCGCATCTCCCGCTCCGCATTCTCACGCCGCGAGTACTCCAGCATCTTCTCATGCAGGTCGTCGACCATTGCAAAGATCACAAGGTTGAAGCAGTTTATGCAGTTAGTTGAGGTGAACTCGAGGTCCTCCGCTAATGCAAAGCTCCTCTGGAGAGAGAGAATGGCGTGGTTCCTAATCTCTTCCCGGCGGGCCAGGCTCGTCTTTCGCAGCGCCTCACCTAGCTTGATGAACAGGTTCAGCGAAAAGTTTGAAGAGCCTAGGCCTTTTAAGTTGTCCTCAATCGAGGCTGTGCTGTAGTTATTTCCCACATCGGACAATCCGTTCCTGCGCCACTGGATCAATAGATTCACGGACTCGGACATCAGGTCCAGTATTTTCAGGTTCTTGTCAAGCGGACTATTTTTGAGTGCCACAAAGCCAAATGCACAGTCGATGCAATATGCATAAGTCGTCCTTGAAACATGTGCTCCATCAGATAAAAGCATGATTAGAGTCTCCACTCCTTGGTCATACGTCTCCGGGTGTCGGCCAGTGACGGATAGCAAATGGAGGACCGACTTCCATCCAAGCTGGGTTTGTAAATTCGCATGGTATTCGATGAGGATCCTGCTAACTGATTTCGTTATGACCTCACCACACGTGTCGAGAATTTCCTTGTCGAGCTTCCACATCAAATTGATTGACCTGAAGATAAGCTCCTCGGAAATGCTGTCCTGTTGAGGCTCAGCAAGGAGCTTGAGACAGACTTTTAAGAGACTCAACATGGCCTTTTCAGCGAACGGAATTGGAGAGAATAGAGGGAACTGTGCAACCGTTAGCAGATTCTCATGGAGAGAAGCCCAGAATATAGAGAATCGATGAATGTTGGCCAATGCGATGGCAACGATCAGTTCCCAGCAGAACCCAACCGTCTCTTCTTCTTCAACCGGCGTGCTGAACTTTTGGCCTTTACCAGCGGCTGCAAATATTAGGGAACGCCCGAGGTTTAGTATAGCCTCATCAGGAAGGCTCGAACTGTTTGTAAAGATGTTCCCAATCCGGCATTGCCTGATAATTTTCACGTTTTGTTCGAATTCGCTCAAACCGAGACTCAGAGATTCTTCTGCGCTGTCCAGGGAAAGAAAATGTGAGAACCGACCCATCATGCCGTAGTTATGCTGTGTGCCGGGTCTAAAATCTTGGTTAGGGTTAACTATGCCCGACTCACATTGCGTATCCATTGCAAGGTCCGATGATGAAGTGGAAGAGGCATCTGTTTCAACCACCGATTGTGGAAGTAGCTTTAGTCTTTTCAGCTTCAACAAGCAGTCGATAATATTCCTCCACGCCCCGCGAATCGAGGACCCAAAGTTGTTTGCAATGGTAAAAACAGCGAGAGTTGCCATTCTTGGCTTTAAATCATGGCTAAAAGCGAACAGAGTTTCTTCGGCAGAGGCGTACGGGTTCAGGAACGTGGTGAATTTGCAGAAAGAAGCGAGGAGCTCGTCGAGTGTGTCTTCTAATCCATATTGAGCTATTCTAGCTATTGAAAATAACCCTTCGACACACTCATGAAGAAACTCATCCTCATCGGCATGCTCAAAACACGCACAAAGAGTCGCCACCGATGGTCCTGCAATTGTTGCGAACATATCCCTGCCCAACGTACTGTTAAACTTGCACTGGACGTAAGGATGAACGGTCTTTGATCTGTTCATCAGTTCTATCCATCTGCTCGGGCTCATCTCGATGGAAATTCCTGATTGGCCATAGAGCTTGATTGCGTTACTCGATATCGAGTAAAATAGCTCAGAGAGGTACTCTCTCGGGAGATCACTCCCCTCGTTAATCCCTCTGTTGTTTCTTATGAACTCCTCCTCCGTCATTTTCTTCTTCACTTGGGGATTGTGTTGGTCAGTGTTGAGCATAATGAGAGAATAGCAAAGAACAAAAACCGCATCCTTGCTGACGAAAACCTCCGCGGACTGCTGATCGAAGAACCTCTCTGAGAACGCCTCGAGGACCCGCTGGATCTTCTGAGCCTCTCCCGGTAAACGGAATGTCTCCAGATAAGTTCTGAGAGCCGTGTCGAGAATCATGCCTGCGAATTCAAAAGTCTCTGTGAATTCCTTGAGGACTCGAACATGGAATTCGTCCGGGTCACCAAGATAATCCCCGATCATGTTCTTATCGAGGCCTGCAGTGTAGCGGAAGAAGAAAGCAAATGCCTTCGGATCCGTAGGGTCAGACACCAGGCGAGAAAGCTTCAGGTACTCTATACCCTTCCTTTCGTCACGGTTAAAATGGTTTCCCGCGATCATCATTTTCCGTTTCTGTGCTTTCCTTATTCTTGCCGAGTCCACCCAGTTCTCATCCTCGTCTTCGAATTTCTCTACCCAAAAGGGTCCGTGTTCTGCGATTTCGACTGCATGTCTTGCTAACGTGCTCGAATTCTCTTCACAGTTGATGCTATCTGCAATGTTGTGGATCACTATAACGAGCCCTTCGAACGCTTGGATTTGTAAACTCGTCAACGGATTAGATGTTGGAAACGCATGCTTGCACAGCAACTTCCCCATTTCTTCAAAGACATTTCGGCAAGTGACGTTGCAGTCGTAGTTCACATAGGCTTCGAATATGAAACTAGGCTGCCTACAAAAGTTTACGATTCCTTCTATAGCGACTTCCTGGAGTTGAATCGAGGTTGCGAACATCGCAACTCTCAACAGAACAAAGCTGAAGAAAGCCTCCAACTGCAAACGGATAAACCTGAAAATTTTGAACAAGCAGCTCATTTATCCCGCGACTTTCATCATCATACAAGAATGATAAAGATTAATGATTCTTCTAAAGTCAGAACCTGCGTAGGAAATGATAGATACTCAATATTGTGCTGCAAATCATAGCCAAAACGAGTTGGCTTGAAGACATTCCGTAATGGATCAAATGGTGAAACAAGTCATCCTGGATCATTCTTAAAAGCTTCGGGTACTTCACAATTGCATCTCCACTCAAATCGATCGCAGAATTGATTAGAACCAACGCAAATAGCTGGACATCTTCATCGGTGGTGTGAGATGTGTTCCCTTCTGTTTCCACTAATTCCACAACATTCAGCAACGAGCACAGGAAATGAAAAATGTCAACTGTGCATCTAACTCCATATCCAGAATCCAAATTACCACCAACATCATCAGTGTCCGACTCGGAATTATTATCCCCATGCCCACCTTCGATCTCAGGCAACCGTGAAAATATAATCTGGATCAATTCGTGCATCGTGTACCTCGCGCTTCGCTGAAGCAAATCCCCTCTGCTCGCAGATTGTTGCACGACTTGAAAGCACGTGTTGACAATGGTGCAAACGGCTTGATCGGAGAGAAAAACTGAGGCCCGGTGCTTCATGATGCCTGCAAGGACCTGCAAAATCCGCATCATGACCGCCTCTTCGGACCCCGAATCAGTCCTCTCGAGGTGGCAATTCACGGTAGCTGTGACGATCGAGTTGATCGCGTCCTTCGCACCGTGCGTCTTCTCGTCAAACATTTCCAACTTGAGCATCTTCAAAATCGACGAGAGGGCGACGCCGGTGGCGGCGGCGGGAACCTCGTCGCTCTGGACGACGTCGAGGAACGGGGAGAGATAGATCGAAGGGTCGATCGCCCGCCATTCCTGCTGGGGATTGAAGATGAGGGTGCGCAGGGATTTCAGGGAGTGCGCGATCGAGGAATCGTAATGGTCGTCTTGGGTAGGGAGGAACGGGCCGGCCGGGTCGAGGGGTCGACGGATCACGGCGAGGATGGCGCCGACCTCGGTGTTGAGCATGCAAGAGAGGCCGAGCTCCTTCCGCTTGGATCGGGGGCCGGGTTTGTCCCTGTCCTTGCGTTGTGAAGAGTCCTCTTCTTCTGGAGCTGGCTGGGTTAGTTCTTCTGCCATTTGAGCGCTGAGGGGACAAGACAGGGAGGGACACAGAGAAAACAACAAAAGAGAAAACGGTTGAGATTTAAAAGACGGTTGGAGATGAGAGGACTAAGGAGTGCTGTGAACTCTTGGCGGGTAATTCTTGGAATGGCCCCATCTTCTGTGGAGGACCACATCTGTCCCCCCCAACTTTTCCTCCCTCTATCTCTCTCTACAGTAGCATCGCTCTTCCATTTCATAAAATTGTAGCTTAAGAGCGGTCTTAAGGCTCCGTTTATCGTGCGAAAAATATTTTCCGGCACTTGAATCGCTTAGAAAAATGAGCCAACAGAACATCTATGCTTAAATTCAGGAAAATGATCTCACCTTTAAAAATCGAAAACCATTACAGCACGGGAAAATATTTCCCGTTAACTTAATGCTCTAAGTCCAGTTCTATACGCAAGGAAAAGAGCTTATAACTAGATCATCTAGACCGGCATATTTTGTAATCTATATTACGACGTAGTTGTGTCCTGACACCCAGATCATCACCTTGCTTTCAAGCCCCAAAAACCCATTAGCATGCGAAAGATAAACGCGGCGAATTCGGCTTAGACGAAAGTGGATAGTTTAAGGGAGTACGGAGAAATGAAGATGAAAATCAAACAAAGAAACGGGAAAAACAGAACCAATCTTCATGATTGAGGACATGACAAAGGCAACGACCACGTAAATTTAAAAAAGAAAGTTGACCAATGATGCGAGTAAATCGCATTGTTTCAAGTACAAATTAACTTTTCTCCTGAGCAATTTAGATCATACATTTCATGAATCATTGTGATGCACAAGCACAACCACATACAGTAAGCACAACCAGAGATGTGCATATTCTCAATTGCAATTACGGACACAAATGCTTATGCACATTCACTCCGCAACGCCTAACATAAGAATAAGTAGAATTACCGGAGTGCCCGACCCTGATCCAAGACAAGAAAATTTCGTATTTACCATAGAAGTAAACTGGTCAAAAGCAATTCACAAAAAAAAAAAAACGAACAACAAATCTAATTTGACATAATTTCACCGAAAAAACTAATAGTTAGAGGTGACATGAATTATGCTCCACCAGCATGACTACGATAACAAAGCCGTAAATCTGGTCAGTCGGAAAAGCACTATTCATCCGGAGCCAGACCACGCTATAAGAAATGCAGTTGAGATCACTGTCCAATCCACAACATGAAATCCTCGAATTTGCTCATCCACTTCATGAGAATGGTTATAAATCACATAAGGTCATACTTACAAAATTTACATTAACACCAGCCCACGAGTCATGGTTTCTTAGGCGACGGGTACAGGCTCTTCAATTCATGCCAGAGGCAAAAGAAAGTGTCGAGAACATCTTCATCGTCATTCACATTATGCCCTCCAGTTTGTGCTACAGATAGTAGTGTCTTTAGCCACTCTCCATGAAGGGTCGAAAACTCCAACCTCTGCTCGCTTGATTTGAAACTTTCGCCAACCGACATCTTCATAAGTCGGCCAGCCTTTGAAGCAGATTCAACCACCTGTTGCGGAATTCCAGCCATACAAGCTACTTGCAAGCCATAACTCTCAGGACATGCCCCGGACGAAAGCTTGTAGAGGAAAACCAGCTCCTGGTCACTCTTGGAGTGATTTCCAGAGTTAGACTTCAGAGCACAGGCCATGTGTTGCAGGGTAACACGTGGATGAGAGCCGAATTCCTTTGTCAGCGGGTGGTAGTGTGTTGCAAACAATAGCCGGCAATTAACCTTCTCAACAAGATGCCTGAATACCTGACGAGATATTTACCATGGTTCTGAGTGAAGGCTATAACATATGTATAAAGTAAAGATTCTTTGCAAAGAATTTTGCAGCCCATTGTCTGCAGAACAATGCAGTTTAGATCCATATCCTGGTAGAAGTTGGTAGGCAACTCGTGGAGCTTATTAGCTTAAAAATTCACACAAGTTTGGGATTAATAGCAAGAGATTGTAACTCTAGTATATGATTTGCACTCATCTAGAACTAGTTATGGCCGCAGATGATAAAGACAGCTTAGTCCGCATACGCAGCTGTACTGGATGATGGGTGAGCAGGCTTTACGATGCATGACACTCATAAGGCAGGAGAGAATTCCTAAATTTCATGAAAAAGAGCAGAGACACTAAGCAATAGATTACTGGAAGTAAATAATAGAAAAATAAAAAATCCCAAGGCCAAGGTCTTACAGCATAAGCAATGGCATAACCATCAAAAGTGCTTGTCCCTCGACCAAGTTCATCAAGAATTACAAGAGAATCTTGAGTGGCATTTTGAAGAACTGATGCTGTTTCTGTGCACTCAACAAAGAAGGTACCTGTCGGGGAGAGAGAGAGAGAGAGAGAGAGAGAGAGAGTCATGATACAAAACCTTGAAGATTCAAAAAAGTACAATACGAGTCGTTAATTGATGGTCATATGCTCTTTTGTCCGACCAGCAATTATTGATTCACAATCCTGGGGAAAATCTATTTAGTTAGTGGACCCATCAGTCTGCTCAATCTTCCTTAACTTTTACCATGAGAGTATAAATCACATGCTGAGGATCCACAATGAGTATTTCTCAATTCAATTAGTTGATTTGATCTCACCAACCGACTGGCTCTGCGATTTCTTATTGGCACAGGCATCCCAAGTAAGTGAGAGAAAGCCCACTCCCCTAAAGATTTATGGTGCAGGTATCTTGACTTATGTCATTAGCAAGGCATAAGGAAGAAAGAAAGAATATGTGCGATAGCCTCACACACAAAGTAACACTTAGTCCCTGATTTGCCATACCCAGCACATAAGCTGTTTCGAGACTTGTAGATTGAAAAATAACAAGTTAAAGCAATAAATCAGATGATACTGATATTTCATTAGAAGGGAACTTACTCTCGCCAGCCATTATCCTATCAGTGGCACCGAGCCGTGTAAAGATGATGTCAACTGGGGAGAGTATACACCTCTCACAAGGAACATAACATCCCAACTGCAAGTCAACAAGGTAGATCAAGAATCAAGAAAAATGAACTCAGAACTTTTAACGTCACAGATTGCTATTTTCATTTTCATTTGGAAATGACTAAAGGCTCTAAAAATATGTTTTAACCTTTCTTAAAATTGTTTGCATCCAAAGACATAAAAACCTTTTTAAAAAATATAATTAAAGACTTCAAGCAGCTTATTTTTCATGTCTTGTCCAGTTGTACTCCTAAAGTGAGGACTTAAAAACATGGAAGGAAAGGCTATTTTCACTTAACATTAGTCTCTTCCTCTTGATCTACTCATCTCATCACTACTGTTCTGCGAATATTCAGAAAAGAATGCAATCCATCGTGTTAAATTTCTTTTATGTATTGTTTGTCTAATTGCTACCCTTCCTTTCTTTTGTTCTTCTATCAGATATTTTATACTTTCAGAGAAAATGCAGATGTGTGTTCAGATCTGTCCAGCCTACAATTTCATTTTGGATGATAGAGCTCCAAAAGGCTTCATTGAAGGTTCAAGAAGCTTTTATTAAGCTCCTCGAACAATTGCCGAAACTTTTTCAAAGATTCAAGGTAGTATCTTGCTGAAGCTTTGAAGCTTTAGTAAGGCTTCAGCTACACTGAAGTTCTATTGAAAGAGCAGCTAGCTCTTACATGAAGAGGAAAAGATACAAAAGGAAAAGCTTCATATATACTTGTGTATTGGTGAAAAAAAACAATGCTTGTGTTTATGGGGGACCTCGTGAGTTTTGAGAATGATATTTTATGAGATAGATAAATTATGTATCTACCAGATTTTCTTTTTCAACCAAATTTGAGATTAGACTGAATTTTGTAAGTTTTTCCATCTTATAAGAATTGTGTTTGAAAGGTATTTTCACAATTTTGATATCCTTCAGGAATATTCATTTTGTTCTACCAAGTTCTCAAAAAATAGTTATTTTAATTCCCGTTTCCAAACAAAACAAAAGAAAAACTTTTTCCAAAAACCAAAAGCAACCTAAAGAGCTTTGGAAATGCAAAAGCATCTAGCAATTAGTTTTCTTACATTACATATAAGTTTTTACTATAACTAACCTGGGCAAGTATAACAGCAAGACATGTTGCCCTCAAAAGTGTTGATTTTCCACCCATATTTGGTCCTGTCAACAACAATGTATGAGGATGATAACCATCTGTATCTTCACCGAGGAGAATGTCATTAGGTACTGGCAATCCTCCATTCTCAGCTAAGGCAAATGGATGCCATAGCCCTGTAATCTTAAGTATTGGTCCCTTGGCCTCTGGGCTGAAGCACATTGTTTTTGATTGAGGCAAAATGACAGGTCGAGATGAAGCTCCAAGTGAAGATTTTGCAGTGAGTGTAAAAGATCTCAATACATCAATACAGTTGATGGCATGAATGACAGCAGACCATTCGGGGGCTTTCTCAAGAAATAACTCAATCAGAATAGAAAGTGTTTCAGCATCTGAATCCGTTACATTATGGTCCTGTTGTCAACACAAATTTGAAAAAGATAGCAATTTTGAGCAACATAAATGGTTTCCACAGAACATACCCATTTCTGATAAAGTTAAGCTGCAAAAGACCAATTAGTCCAGTGGAAAATTACTAGCATAGAAACAGAAAGGTCTTTTTTCTCTAGAAGAGACGAGACAAAGGGCTAACCTTGTCTGGACTTGGGTCAATATGGATCGTGTCAATCACAGGCCTTCATCATGTGGGTCCCATAAACAAATTTATGGTCGTGATTGCATATGGTCCATGGACCATTGCAATGTTCCTTTCCGAAGCCAAGACAGCAAATCTAGGAATTACTGTCAATTAAAATAAAGAATCCCTCTTGAGGAATTCCTTAGATTGGATGGGCCAAACCGAGTATCCAAGTAGATGTATGAGGACATAAGTAATTCACTATAGATTTTCTTCTGTCTTGTTGGCCTATATGGTGGAAACAGCTGGGAGGGCCGGAGAGGCAGTGGGTTCTCCGGTGGCAGATGTCAACGGTCTAAGTATGCTTATCTCCAACTCATATATTTAGCCTACATTATCTGATAGAAAACCACTTTTTCCAATTCAGCAAACCCCACTAACATACCAAACCTCAAAAATGACTAACTAATCAGTCAGATGTTAGATTGTCTAAATATACAGTTCGTGTATACAAAACATTATGTATCCTATTAAGAAATATTTGGCATGTCTCCCAAATTAATTGAGATAATAGCAAGGTGCACACTTACAAGGAAAGTTTCAAACATAGACAAGCACGATAGCAGAAGGAGATGGACCTGGTACTTTGGAAAATCACTATCAATGGCTGCTTCAAATTGGGTGAGATACTTATCGAGCCCGTTGTTACCGCCTAAAACTGGAATTTTGAAGACTTTTGACAGCAATGAGCTTATGTTCGTTTCTTCCTGTAATACCATTAGCAAATTCACTGCGGTCCGCATGCCTTTCACAAGAGACCCAAACAATTTCACCTGACAAAATAATATATTCAATGCATCAACTGTTTAGAAAAATGTGGAAAAGCAATTAAGAGATTGTTTTCGTTTCTTCATTATCAACACAAAAGATACGGAGTCCAAAATATTTAAGCCAGCTTCTTGCCCATAAGGCCTGAGAGTCAAGACGACAGAGACTAACTAAGTTGGTTAGGCATTAATCATGTATAATAATGGCCTAAAATATGGCAGAGGGTACAGTTTACCATAAAATGTACCAACCTAATTTCCAATAATCAAGGTTCACCCCAATCAGAAAATCTTATAAAGCTCACCGTCAACTTACCAAATTTTTTAGTAACTTTAGCCCAACCAACGGCAGTAACAAGGAGGCTGATAACTGAACGCTGGACTTGACCCTCCCAAGCAGCCTTTCCAAGTCTGGCAGTTTGTGAAGATTTTGAGCAGTAAGAGACATTACTTCCGGTTGTGCAGCCAGACTGTCAATGGCATTGAGTCTATTATTAATGCTCTCTATATCTTTGAGGGGATGACAGATCCAGTGTCTTAAAAGACGCTTCCCCGAGCAAGTTGTACAGTTGTCAAGGTACTTGTATAATGTACCTGAAAAGAAAGCAGATCAGAAGTATAATGCAGACACTAAAATTAATGATCGAAACAAATGTAGTAGTGGTACATTATGTGTGCAGAAATGCAGTATATAGAATGTTACACTGAAGTAATTACTTACCTGCTGTACCACCATCCGCACTGTTGCTGAAAATCTCAAGATTCACCAATGTCTGCCCATCCATTCTGAGGCAACCCTTATACACCTCATAAGGTGTGATATCCCCATTTTTCAAAACATCATCCAACTGCAATACAATACCGCGAGTTGTAAACATTCAGAAAGAAGCATAAGAAGGTTATAGTTTTTCATGTTTAAATGGCAATGATAACAGGCTTACCATTAACCTTGACATATGATCGATAAGACCACCTAATGCACATAAGGCAACATCATGTCGCACTACACCATCAAGAGCACAATTCGACAAGCTGGAACACCTCTTGAAGTAGTCTTTTGACTGAATCAAATTCATAACATCGGAAGAATTTGGGAAACCAGCAACCGGCATCATGGGAGTCAATTGCACTGCCACATTGCCTGCAAGATAAAAACCTTCATAAACATTGAAGGCATAGTAATGCCCCTCACCATTACAAGGCTAAGGCGAGCATTAACATTGGTGGTTCCATCTCACACTTGACTGATGAGAAATTCAGAAGACAGAAGCAAGTAAAGAAACAGCAATACAGAAGAAATTTCTTTTCCAATATAACAGGTGATAAATTATCATGCAGAAAGCACACATCATGCCCTCTGTTAGAAATACACATACCAAGTTATACTGTTCATATTAGAGCTATTTATACAAGATTTTGTATTAATATCGTATCTAATATAATAATTTTGTTTAATGAGTTGTCCTATCTAATGAGAAATCACAAGAATATTATGCTTGTTTCCATGAATATGAAACAAAAATAAGGACAATTTAAAGGACATGAAATTAGTTCAAAATCAAAGTATTTTTACCAGACTATAACACTCTAGGTGTTTTATTCGTGTATAGTTCGGTCCACTCCAGAAGAACGAGTATTTTTTTGCTAGTTGAGTGAATGAGCGGGAAACTGAACTTCAATGAATAACATACATACATGTATTTTACGTAAAAGTACGAGCATTTACTAACAGAGGTCATGCTAGAAATTTCAACAGCCTTCCAAGTCTAATGCTTGTTTATCTCACCCATTAATGCAATCCAACTTCTCATGCCTCTTTATTAGATCAAATGCCCCAGCAATATTTGCTTGTTTCTCACACAAAAGTTTGTGAACAACCAATGACGGCCATAGACTATTATTATGATTCATGTGATAAAGAATCCCGCAATCACTTTCAGCATACTTTTGCTCCAGAAAGTAAAACACATAAGTCAATACTGCCTATAGGGGAATGAAATTTTCATCAAGAATATTATAGGACAAATATAAAATGGATGACAGAGATCTGCTCAATCCTGTGAGCCTAATGGTTTGACATGTTAAGGAACGTACATTATTGGAATCAAGCAGGACACTGAAGTCCTAAATCTTAAGTCAAATTGCTTTAAGATCTATACTAAGAAGGGTAGAGAAATTGAATAGCAAACGGTCATGTTCACCATCTCTCACCTGTCAATGAGTACTTTCTGATTGCTTTCAATGCTTCTTTTGATAAACCTGCAATGTTCAGAGAATACCGCATCATGTTTAATAACATCAAATTGAACTCTTCCCAGCCCAAGGAGGAAAATACAGATTAAAGCACTCCTAGCAGGTGCCAATGCAAACCGACAAAGCTCATCACCGCCAAAGAAAAAAAACACACACTGTAAAAGAGAGAGAGAGAGAGCTTACTTCTGCTCTCATATATCACTTCCTTGGGTGCTACCTGCAACCAGATTTGGTTTGAATTAGTGATACGGTACATGCTGAGAATAAGAAGACAGAAATGAGTACCTGCATCAACAGAGCCCCCAACGCAGCACAAGAAGCATCATCATTAATGGAACCAACCCAAAACTTCAGAGCAGCACAATCAACAAAAGCAAAACCATAGGCAATTGAACTGCTATCTTGTCCATGCTCCCCCTAAAACAAAATACGGTAAGAACACCAACTTTAGAAGCAACCTCACAACTTCATGTGCAGAGAAAATTTTAATATCTACACTACCATCGACAAATTATCCAACAACTTTGTTTCATACCAAAATAAATTTCGTTATCTGATGAGGACCTTTAGAATCATTTTGTTGATAACAAGCCTCATCTTCACATTGTTTCCAAGGATGAAAGTTATTGATTAACATAAATGCATTACGACTAGCAAAGGTTGACTTCATGCCCAATTCATGCATATCAGAGAAAGCGTGAATGCAAAAGTCTACCTCTATGCTTCAGTTTTCATCGATGGCACTATGAAGTGCTTATATCATCTAGTGATAGGGGCGTGCAAATGAAACATATCATGGGAGTATCCACTGCTAACAAAGGAATAAGATTAAGAAGCAACAAGCAAAAGCAAGACAAGATAACACATATGCATCAACCTAGGTTACAAAATTTTACATCAAGCAATTACTAACCTCTTTTATTGCAAGAAGATGAACAGCATCAGGGCCAATGTTGCTATCCACTGAGGTTGATGGAGTAATCACATGAACCAATTTTCTTGAAATTACCTAATCCATGTGATGCAGTAAAATACTAAGGTGAGCACTTGAAGTAAAAGGAAGTGCAGCACACCGAATCCGAACCTCCTTGCCCCAAAGTAAGAGATAGAAAATGCTCCATGGATTTGACATCAAGAACTCGTGACTAGAAGAGAATATCGAAAACTAATAGCACACTCAAGCTGGTGTAGTAGGCAAATAGGTGGTAAGTAACTCATAGACCTTACTCAGAAGGCACAACAACAACAGACCAGTGCACCATCCATATGAACCAGTCACTTCACTATCTGAGCATCCATTAGAAGATTTTACATCTCACTCTTCTATAACACTAGTTTTAATTCATCTGCGCAAAACACCTAGTGAAGGCAACAAGCTTTTCAAAATCATCACATATTCTTGCCCTGAAGAAGCAAACGGTGCCTTCAATCTGACTTGCATTCCCATAATTTGCACAGCATGCGTTCTTCAAAGGCTAAACTCGGTGAAAGCTTCTTTCCAATTAATAGCAGAATGCAAAAAAGAAGTAGAAAAGAATGGAATAAAGAGATGAGCAACAGAAGAAAGTTCAGGTCCTTGTCACTTCTCGAATATACTGTCATATCGTCAAATTTCCGACTCAACAACTTAAACGGTTAGGTAGAAACAGACTATATGCATATGAGACAGATTACCACCACTTCTCACGTGCAGACCAAAAGAAGAACAAAATATGAAATTGGCAAACGGGGAATAAAACAGACAAGAACCACATGCCAACTGAAATATTATATGAGGTATGGAAAGTTAAGACTTGGCTCTAATGCGTCCCAGAGAGTTCAACCCAAGAGACTAATTTATTGGGTAAAAGGAACCTACATGTATACAGAAGGCAGACAAATCCCATGAACAAGTGAAGTAACTATGGGATTCTCTAACCATATGCTTAAGCCATTTTATCAAGCATACAGTGAAGGAGAGTCCATTATCGCAACCCATCTATGGTTAAAAAAGGCCAATATAGATATAAATTCTTCCTAACCTTCAATATGTCCCATCAGTTCATCATCCTCAAGTACAGCAAATAAGGCCACATTACAGGCCATTTATTTGAAGACATAAGCAAAGAAGAGAAATGGGACACTTACAGAATTTGGACCTCTGGCTTTTGCTTGTGCAGATGTCTCCGCTTGCTCGATTCGTCCAACTTTATATCTTCAAAAACAGACACAGCAAACCTAATATACATTGATGCAGGAAAAGTAGACATGCAACACAGCACCAGATAAAGGTGTTCATCCTAAAAAGAATAGTCCATTATAACATAAAAAGGATTCTAGAACCTATCAACACGGTGACTATGTCATAAACAGATAAAGAAAACTCACTAATAACACAAACTCCTAATTTTTTATCCATAAAGAAAAATTGGGGCAATTGACTAGGCTACATAATTATTATAGAAAGTACATCATTTTCTTACCCACGAGCAACCAGCTTCTGAACAGCATCATCAATTCCACTCTCAGAGATTCCAACCTGGTTAGCAGGGTAGAGAAAATGAATATATCAAATTAAGCTCACTACTTTCTTGAGTAAATTGCGCACTGCTAATTGGTTCACAATATATCTAAAATGAGTTAAAAGATTCATCCAGAATACCTGCCGACATTTTCCAACACCACTTAATGTAATCTTCCAGTCAAGCTCTTTGTGACCAACGTCTGCATCCAGTTCATACAGCTCATAAAATTTTCCCTGCATCAAAAAGCATTCAATACCTTTTACACATATGAGACCAAAGAAATATGCTGAACCATTACTAGAAGTAGAGGGTGAATTCTGATCCAATAGCACAAGATGATTAAGTGACCCAAGATATGTCAAAAACTTGGGCAGAACTTGAAGCACATAGAGATTGGAAAGTAGAAATAACTTTTCCTATGTGGAACAGATGTCTTGCCTGACATGCACCTAATGCACCAAACAAATATCAATGACTCTTTTTTATTATCAATTTTCAGTGAAGTGTCCTCCAGTTGGAAATCTACAGTATGATCTAAATAATGCAGTATGAGAAGCAGAAGAAACTAACCACTTTAAAGAAAAGCACAACATCCATATATTGACATTTAACACTCCAATATTGTCTCTGACTAGCTGACATCTTGCTCAAAGCCTCAGGAGGTATGTAAAGCGTCCGCTTGTCATAGAGAGGATCATCAGGTCTTCTTCTGTTACCATCCCTAATTCGAGAAGGATCAAGCCAGTCAAATTTGCTTGTAGGATCCTGTGTGTCTTTCTCATTCTTATTTGAGGGTTTGCAAATAGAGTCGGGAAGAATTTTCAACTTTTTGCCAGGATTGAAAGAGGATGACTCATGTTTAGACTCGAACTTAGGAGTTTCCTCTTGAACTCGCTTAAATCGAGGCACAAGGGGTCGAACACCTGGTGTTTCGGGACCAAGAATGTCACTGTCACTTTCAATTTCCATGAAACATTCTTGATCAACCTTCTTGTTGAACTTGAAGTCATTGTCCGTTCTAGGATGTTCGCTGAGGTCACCGACTTTATCAAATAAAGGGGAAGCCTTAGATGTACCATAGTGTGTCCTGCAAAATATAAGAACGCAACTTTTAAGGAGCCCAACAAAGAAAAAGAAGCTAATTAGGGAAAAAACAAGTATCTATATATGTATGACAGTTGATGGACATAGAGGCATCACAATGCGCAGGATCAATATCAACACAACTGATGAGAACAAATAAAAGTAGCCCTTGTCCACACACACCCTCACTGGGCACAAGCGAAAATATCCGTAGAAGTTTTTTGTTACAGGAGTTACGGTGTTTGTTTGTCTTAGATCATTCCCAAACAAGAGCCTTATGCAGACTTAATACCTTCCTTGGAATGCAATACAAGCATATGGATTCTGACATTTTGTGGCATAGTAAAAAGGGAAGCGAAGGAACCAGCACATCACAAGAATTTCAACCTACGCCATTGCTAAAGCAGGTATCATCACAGTGACACAGCTTGAACTCAGACTAATCACTAAAAAGCAAATTTTCACAAAACCAAACCAACATCTAGCTGAGTTCTATGAATGTGGTTTCCTCGCCATAACACAACAGCCAAACCGAAAAAAAGGAGTAATGCATATTATTCATCCTCATCTCCACGCTGTTCCTCAAGCTTAATCCAAACAGAAACCTAGCTTCGAGCAAAAGTACTAGCTAAAATCAAACGGAAAAATAGAAGCAAAAAAATCAAAGCAGAAGCACCAGACGACATAGGAAAAGCATCCAAAAATCAACAAGCAAAACATCCCCGTCATTTCTCCGATGGATAGGGAAAGCGCACCGATCGCTCGTCCTCTCCTCGCCGTCGACCCTAACGAACTTGCGCATGATGCTGGAGTACAGGGAGGGACCGCCGTCCCCGCCGCCCGACCGGAGGACCTGGCGCGGCGCCTTCTCCGGCGGAGTGTCGGTGCCGCGCACCTCCGCGGACGAGCCGGCCGCGCAATCGCCCGGGGCGGCGGCGCCCTGGAGGCCGCCGGAGGTCCGGCCCTCCGACGAGGGCTTGAGGAAGGAGAGGATGGACTTCTGGCGCTGCATCGCCGAGGTTTTGGGGCGCAGAAATGGAAGAAGAAGAAGAAGAAGAGAGAGAGAGAGAGAGGAGTGAGAAGAGGAAAGTAAAGCGTGGAACTTTAAGCGCGCCAATTTTAGCGCTCCCCGATTTTTCGAGGGCAGCGCCTCTCCGGTCGGACCTTGTTGGACCGGATAAAACCGAACCGGTTTTAGAGTTTTTTTTTTATTTTTTGATTAATACCACGAAAAACCCCAGACCGGTATGCCTGTGACAAATTTACCCCCACCCAAAAGCCCAAGGTCAGTACACTTGCGACAAATTTACTCTTCATTAATTTTCATTAAATTAGATTAAATACCATGAAAAACTACGAATCAGTACACATGTGATAGGCGAATGGTGAAAACCCAAACTAATACATCCGTCAAGTATCACATGTCATCCAACTCGATAATTTAACGGTAAAATTTAACGAAAACTAACGATAATACATTTATTACAGATGTACCAGTTTAAGATTTTTTTATAATAGCATATGTACAAATTTAGAATTTTCGTGATATTAAACCCTTTTTTCTTGGTCAAACTTTTAGTGCTTTTTTCGTCTGTTGATTTTGTGTATCACCGAGCAAGCACTCAACCGTTCTCCATCGGTTGTGACGGTTGTTGCCATACCTCGCTCACATCGGACAATTAATAGAGAGAGACACATACAGGTCTCTAATTCAAAAGTGACTTAAGAAGAACGTGCATTTACGACGGTTCGAATTCACTCGTTAAGCGAGGCGAACAAACACACATATCGCTTGAATAATTCAGTGCGGCCGCCTGTAAAGCCCACCTTCGACCTTCGCACGCAGGTCGCGACTCCTTATCTTTTGATTTCCTTCTATTTTCGATCCCTTGCGCCTTACATTTCCCGCCAACTTACCCATGAGATTGTGCAGGTCCATGGATGATTTTACAACTCCATTACTATTCAAGTCCTCAAGGATGAACTTACTAGACTGAGTCCTTTCAAATTTTCAGAGCCAAAGGAGTGTTGAAGATGGGAGTGACAACAGACTTGACATGAAGCCACTTGTGAAGAGCTTCCAAGCCCATGTCCCTTCCGAAGCCGCTCATCTTGCACCCTCCGTAAGGCAGATCGTTGTCGAACGCGAAGTGGCAATTGATCCAGATGATCCCTGCTTGGATCGACCGCGAGATGGTGTTCGCCAGTGGTCGGCAAGGCGCCGGCCTTTGGCCTCTGGCCGATCGCCGGTCCGGCGACCGGCTGGAGGAAGGAGGGAGGGGAGGGGGAAAAAAAGGAAAAAAGAAAAAAAAATTCAAAAAAAATATTAAAATATTATTCAAGTTGTCCACATTAGCACAATCGGACCAAAATTGGTCGGAAGGACTGAATTGGCACAAAAACAAAAGGTTTAGGACTGAATTGACACCAATGCAAAAGGTTTATGACTAAATTGGGATAAAAAAAGCTCAGAACTAAATTGACATAAATGCAAAAGGTTTAGGATTGAATTGGTACAAAAAAAATGTTTAAGACTAAATTGGCATAAATGCAAAATGTTTAGAACTTTTTGGCACTTTTCCTTAAAGTTTCCTAGTAAGGGCACAAAGTGCGGATTTCCAGGGCCATGGTGAAATAAACGCACCCTTTAGACAAAATTGTCATTGCTCTAGTAATTGGAAAGAGCTGCCGGCTAAGATTTGGTCAGCCGGCGAATTTAGATTATTATTTGAGACAATATCCACTATGTATACGCTTTTGAGAAAATGACTCAACTTCAAGTTCTTATTTGAAATTTTTCTCCAATCAATGTGCACGGACAACGAGGGGCGAAGAAATGTCGGCACAAACAATTTAACACATGTAGGTTGTACCTAACAAAAAAACTCTAGGTTACATTACATTTTGTTCTGCATTGATTTGGGTTGTATAGGAGTTTGGATTGATTGGGGTCGCGAATTCAGACATGTGATTTCAAACATAAGTTTGAGAAAACCTTACAGCCCATATACACTGATAACCTCTAGCCTTGGCTTTAATTACATAATTTATATTAGATTAGATGACTGTTTAGACAATAATATTATAAATATATGTTAGTATAACGAAAACTCTTGAGGATAGACAACAAAGAAATTGCGCACAAATGCTGCCCGTTTTGCAGCATAAAACCGTTAACATCATGCGAGTGCCAAAACGATCTGCATTTTGTTACTTGTAAACTATACCTTATAATTATGTTTATTTTGGACAAAACTTCGTGATAAAGGAAAACAATTTTCAAGAATTCATTTTCTAGGAAAATGCTTTCCGCTTTTCAGATTGGATTTTATTTATTTTCGTAACTTTATACAAGCATATTTTTTTTTACCGTAAATGATTTTCCTATGACCGATCAATTTCAGCAAATCAAACGCTTGAAAGTTCAGAAACTAATTCACAAAAAATACTTTCACACAAACATATACACCCTTAATTATACATTATTTGAACCATCTTATGATGCAAAGTTTTCCCCTCGTAAAATTCCCTCAAAGCCAGGGAGAGTTATAAATCGGGGTCACAACAGATTTAACATGCAAGTATTTGTGGAGGGCGTCCAAACCGAAATCCTTGCCGAAGCCGCTCATCTTGTAGCCGCCAAAAGGACAGTCGTTGTCGAATGCAAAGTAGCAGTTTATCCAGATGGTGCCCGCTCGGATTGACCTCGAGACCGTGTTCGCTAGATCTAAGTTCTTGGTCAGAATCCCCGCCGCTAGACCATACCTCGTGTCGTTGGCCCTCTTGATCACCTCCTCTGTGGTCCTGCAAACCCGTTGTAAAATGTTGAATGTGGCACCAATATGCTTCGACATTTCTCTGTCTGTTTTAGCTACAATAGGGCTTTGCTCAATTGCATCAGAACCGGGGTAGACAGTTTCGGGGACCAGTAGCGGGGTTGTACTCACTTGAATTTCATGAGCGACATGACGGGGCCGAAAATCTCGTCCTTCACGATCACATTGTCCTCCTGACGAAGGGAGAGAATTAGACGAAAACGCAGAACAGACAGAAGTTTAGTTACACTTCGACAAAGGTTCATGTTCTTAATGGAATGTGCAGTGGATTGATAGCGTACCGTAACATCTGTGAAGATTGTTGGCTGAATGTAGTACCCTTTGGTGCCCAGAGGTGCGCCCCCGGTCAAAAGCGTGGCTCCTTCTCTCTTTCCATGCTCGATGTAAGAAAGTATCTTCTCAAACTGTTCCTTACTGGCCTAGGATTTAGCGTAATTCGTGTCAGGCTGATTTCCAACCATACGCTTTATCGCAAAATCTAGCAGGTTCTTGCTACTCGCTAGTGTTCGTTCTTACCTGCGGTCCTTGACGGACGTTCGGGTCAAACGGGTCACCAACTGACCAAGCCTTTGCCTTCGCCACTATCTTCTTCTCGAACTCTTCATAGATCCCTTCTTGAACATACACCCGAGAGCTCGCAACGCATGCTTCTCCCTGACCAGAGAGTTGAATCGATAAACCATCACATTTTCGAGTATCATTCGGAGCTTGTCCTTGTCTTTGCAAATCCCATAAAAAAGTTCAGACACCGTACCTTGTTAAGGAGGATACCCGTCAGAGCAAGATCAGTAGCGGAATCTAAATCAGCATCATCAAAGACCATAAGAGGCGATTTACCGCCCAATTCAAGCGACACTTGTTTCAAATTGCTCGTCGCCGCGGCCTGCATCACGATGCGTCCTACTTCCGTTGACCCCGTAAAGCTGACCTGAAGTGAGGTTTTCATGCAAAAGCTAAAAGTTGACGAGCACATCTATACTGAGTTCAACCGATGTTATGTCATTCCAAAGAAAGTATTCAGAATCGCACCATATCAATGTCCATATGACTGCTTATCGCCGCGCCGGCCGTTGGTCCAAAGCCGTTTACAACATTGATCACTCCATCAGGAACACCGGCCTGATACAAAGCAAACCAAAATTTTAGGCAAAAAAATTACCTGAACAATTTCCTGGTGTAGCCTTTTTTTTTTTTTTCTGAAAACTGTTTTTAGGAGCAACTTTCATATGGCATAAATTATGTTCAGTATTATGTTTTCACTTGCTCTTATATTGCTGTCTTCAAAAGTTTGATTAAAAACCCGTGGAACATTATTACTATAAAGCTTAACCATCACTTCTAGACTAACAAATGAAAATTCTTTCATTTTATCTAGTGAAAACTAAATCTTAGCAATTAAGACATACTAATTAGTACAATTATATGCTAGAAAGATGACTTATTCTCTCACAAATTTAACCTTTTTGAGTCGGATTAACATACCTTCTTAGCCAAGTGAGCATAAAAGAGAGCCGATAGAGGGGTTTGCTCGGCGGGCTTCACAACCATGGTGCAGCCAGCCGCAAGTGCCGGCGCAACCTTCATCATGAACATGGTGGTTGGGCCGTTCCAAGGGATGATGTGCCCGACCACACCGATCGGCTCCCGCAGCGTGTACCCGTGAAGCTCACGCGACATTTTCAGTACCTCGCCGTGGATTTTGTCCGCTGCACCGGCATAGTACCTGAGCATCGCGACAGCATGAGGGATTTCCATGGCCTTGGCGAAGCTGAATAGCTTCCCACCATTTATAGTGTCCAAAGCTGCTAATTCGTCTGTGTTCTCTTCGATTAAGACCGCGAATTTCGACATGATCCTTCCCCTTTGCTAGTTTGATGAAATTTATAAACATATGTCATATAAAAATCAAAATACATGAACCTTAGAATTTAGAATGAAATGTGGCTAAACTATGTGTTGGAGGTTTAGATAGAACTACATAAATTTCGCCATCTGTTTATTCTTTTGGCACTAGATTGCTATGATTATGAAACGAAAATTAAAAGGAGAAACAAAAAGCAAAGCAAAGGACTTATATTACTGACTGAAATCGAACAATGCTACACTCATTCAAGTTGTCTCAAACTATAAGTGGCCTTTTAAACAAATGAGCCACATTCAAGAACCTATACAGTTAGACACATCATTTTGTAAACCGATTTTTCTAGCATTTTTCTATTGAGATAACGCTAGATATGTATCCTCATGTATGCTTCTCTAGATGCAAGAAAATGAACCAAAAGCATATGTTCCTAGCAAAAATGAACCAAAACACATGTTATCTATAATAATTAGTAGTCAAGAAAACTGTACATCTGCAGCTTTGGGAATATATTAGATACATCAGTCAAGTTGATTATGTGCTCTAGCTTCTATGATTGATTGAAGAAATCTTCTTCAACGTAATTATTACAATGAAGTGTTCAATAATGCAGATGTGATGTGAGTGGCGCCCCCTAAATTTAGTGATTTCAAAGAGCCAAGCAAGGAGGAAAAAGACATAAAATAATCTTATGTCCATCATTATGATGGCCGAGAAGATGCAATTAAAATACGATTTTGAGCAAACTTTTAAAAAAGCAAGGGAGGGACGTACGTAGCCGGGCATGCGCGGCCAAGGGCCGTGGTCGAATGCTTGGCGAGCAGCTTCCACGGCCAAATCCACGTCCTCTTTGTCTCCCTCTGCAACTCTCGCCGTCACTTGTTCATTTCTTGGATCTACCGTCTCCAATGTCCTCCCTGTTCATCCAGTTTCAATCGCCATAACAAATTAGAAACCCAAGAAGAAGAAGAAGAAGAAACAAACATAAACAAGGCTTTGTTAGGACTGCGAGTGTAAAGGCTCTCTCAGGATCAATCTTGATTCAGATGGCCCTTTTTCCTTTACATACTCTGTTTTCTGTATTTCCGAACAGAGCAATGAACTGTACTCATCAAAAAGAGAACTGCTTGAAAGAGAAACTACAGAACTGTTTGGTTTACGGCGCAACTCTATTCTTTTTCCTTCCCGCGAAAGAGTGTAAGCTAAGCAAGAACAGATCTTGACGAGCAACATCTGTCTGAGAGAAGAAGTGTGGGGGAAACATGAAACCAAGCAACGAATCTTCATCGAGGCAGTGCAAAAGACTCGACGAGAAGCTGGCGATTTCTACCTTTGACGGAATCGACGAACTCGCCATTGATGAAGAGCTTGGTGAACTTAATCTCCGCGACATGATCATCATAAGTCTTCAGACTACCGTTCGCATCGCTCTGGTTCTCTGCCATCTCTCTCTTCTCTGCACTCAGAATCTCTTGCGTTTTTGGCACAGGAGGGAGGGCCTCTTTATATAATATGTAGTCGTTTTCCTCCTCGCAATTCGTAGGAGTAGCTTGGGAAGAAATACTTCTTTAGCGTTATATATTTTCTCGGTTTACAGGCGACGAGAGAAGAACATCAGTCACCCTACATGATCATAATCTAGTTTGACTGATCTTTTGTCAAAGGAAAATCATGAGCAGACGGCACCGTCGGTGTAGTCTGCGCCACATATTATGCCAAGGAAACCGGACAACTTGCTTGTCCGGTCTCCTTGGAATATTAATAAGGATCCCCCCTCGGTGAAAAGGTATCGGGAGCCCCACGTCCGACGCTGTGCTCTGCTCTGGCTGTATTCCCGCTACTCTCTTTCTCTTCTCTCTATGGAAATTAAAGAAATAAATGAATGAAAAACAGAGATCTCGAGGCAGTCGCAACTGCAGAGTGTCGAAATGAAACTATTCTTGACTGACCAAGAAGAAGAAGAAACACACTTCCCTCACCTTTTTCCATTTCAATCACGCCAACGAACTCGAAAAGAGAAAAAAGCACAGCTTTCCTTCTCGATCTCCCAGCTCAAAAAAATCGTATTCTAATAGACTTGTATGATCTCAGAATTTTACACAAAGAAAGAAAGAAAGAAAGATCGTATGTATTTCCCCTGGCTTGAACAGCTCGACAAGAACTCGGAAAAAAGAACAGCAAAAGTAAATGGAGAAAAAAGAGCGCAGGCCAGCAATTCCCTCAAGACCGGGACTGAGCAGTCGAGGATCCGGGCGGCGATGCTGTGCACGGCGAGGGGCGGCGTCGGAAGGAGAAGAGGTCGGGCTCGAGGACGGGGAGCACTCGAGGGGCGGAGGAGTTGTGGGCAGGAGGGTAGTGATGGCGGGAACGAAGAGAACCGCTCGAGGGGTCGATGGCGGAGCGGACAGAGGCCCAGTTGCCCAAAGTCGCTGGAGGAATTGAGGATGTTGCTGCCTTTGCTGGAGAGTGTCGCGGGAGAGAGATCAAGGAGAGGAGGAAGAAGAAATTAAAACTAGAGAAGAGGGAGTAGCAGGAGCGGAGTGGTGCAGGACTGCGGATGAATGGAAAAGATGGAATCGGACGTGGGGGCCAGTCATGTAGACGTGGCAACTGATAAGTGAGCTCAAGTAAATTTAGTACGTACTTAATATTTTCTCTCCCGCTCGATTGCCCATCCCATCCGGGGTTGTCCATCCTCCATCCTATACAAAATAAAACATATGCGGTCCAGCTTGCACCGTTACAATTTGCCCGTGACCGTGCCACCGTCGTGCTAACCAGGTCCAAGCTATACTGTTGGACCTTTGATGTGCAACATAATTGCCTAAGTTATACTGTTTAACTCGAAACCCTTTGATTGCCTATGGATAAGACTTTGCTCAAAGGTCATGTGAACGTGATTCTATTCTCTAGATTTACATGTTAAGCACTAAGCTCCATAAGCTAGAGAAATGTTAAAAATATGTCTCGAATTTGAAATCGATGAACAAACACGATCCGAGTTAAATCCAATAACTCTGGAGAGCGAGGCTCAAGACGAAGGATGCGGCTGGAAGGATGCGTGCAGCCGCAAAAGGGCAAGTCCAAAATTGCTGCCTTCAGTTATTGCAAATAGTTGCCCTTTCTTTTGTTTTATTAGGCCGAGTCTTAATTGGCGTTGGATTCTCTGAACGTGAAAGGAGAATGGCATGTGAGTGGACTTATTCACACGTGAACCGTCGTGAAGAGAGACAAAGGCTGCGTTTGGAATTAGCTTCGTCAAGGGATTTTGAATGCCTAAAGCCCCTTGGGCTAAATTTTGGTGTATGGCAAGATTTTTTACAAACTCCGTTGAGCCAAAGGAATACTTTGGCGAAAATTTTTTGAGAAAATGCAAAGGACTTTGAGCTAAAGAGATTTTTCGAAATGCAAGTAGCGTTTAGTAATGTATATTTTAAAATCACATTTGAAAGCAACTTTGGTATAAATATCGTTTGGTAAAAATTAATTTTGTAAAGGACTTTTGCTAATTATTTATAAAAAATAAAATAAAATAAAAGCACAGTCACTACCGACGGCCCAAAATGGCCGCCGGCCAACCTTCGACAACCAGATCTGGCCGTCAGCTAGCCTCGCCTGAGGTCGACCTCAGGCGAGCTGCACTGCCAGGGTGACCTCAGGCGAGGCTGCACCGTCGCCTGAGGGTTGCGCAACCCTTAGGCCGCCTCGCCTAGGTCGCGCGACCCAAGTCGACGCTTGCCTGGGTTGCACGACCTCAAGCGAGGTGGCCTTAGGTCGCATGACCTAGGCGTCGCCTGGGTCGCAAGGGTCTGGCCAACGCCGCCTGGGGGTCGGCCGACCTCCGGCGACCGCCGCTTGGGGTTGCCCGACCTCAGGCGGCGCCTAGGTCTAGGTCACGCGACCTAGGTGCCGCCTAAGGTTGGGCGACCCCAAGCGGCGGTCATCGGAGGTCGGCCGACCCCCAGGCAGCAGTGGCCGAACCTCTCAGGCGGCGGTCGCTGGCCTCCGATTTGGTTCCCCGGGAAGATGAACAGTGTCGTACGAGGGCAAAATCGAAAAATTAGAAAATAGATGAGGGTAGTTTCGGAATAAATTTTTTTACTTACTAGGGTACTGTTGCTTACCGAGAAAGCTGAAAGCCCAAGGCAGCTTATGACCTACCTAAAAAGAAGATGAAGTGCAATGATGACCATTGGATGGTCATGGCCATTGAATGATGAAGACTCTCTTCTGCATTATAAAAGAGAGTGAGAGACGTCCAACGAAGAGCAGCACCGAAAGAGCGCTAAGTCCGTTTGTTGGCCGAGAGAAGACAGAGACTTCTTCTCGTGAGGATTTGTTCATTGTAATTATACCCGAGTGATTTTAGCCAGTTAAATTCTTGTGAGTAGAATTTATTTAATTTCTCAACTGAGATTTCACTAATAAATGTGAGGGGTTAAACACTGAGTGAATTATTTAGTGTAATTAGAGGCCGGAAAACATCGAAAGAGTGTTTGAGTACTTGAGTGATTGTAATCTCCGTTGTATCGCTTGTTTCTATAATAAAATTTCATGCTGCACTCTCCGTGAACGTAAATTCTGATATTCGACCCGAATCACGTAAATTCAGTGCTCAAATTTCCTTTCCTTCCTTCCGACTATTTATTCGATCCGCTTGCCTATTATTCTCAACAAGGAAACACTTTTGTAGCGATATATATATTGGTTATAGGTGACGAGAGTAAAAATCAATCATGGTACACAATTAATCTAAATTCCACGATACACTTTTGTCAAATGACGTAAGATAAGGGCTAGTAATTTGCACTAGCGATTTTTAAGTTAAGGGCATTTAATGTTAAAAATGTTACCCTTAGATTGCCTATATTAAGAGTTTAAGACCTTCAATGTGCAATGAGAAGACATATGCAATCTGACGTGAATGAACCAAATTTACTGTTGGTACTTATACGGGTATGACTTCGCTCAAAGGTCATGTGAACGTAATTATATTCTCCGGATTTACGCGTTAAGCACTTTGCTCCTTTAGCTAGAGGAAACGCTTTTGTAGCGATATATCTCAATTTGTTTTAGATGATGAGAGTAAAAATAGCCATGATACACAATTAATCTAAATTCCACGATACACTTTTGTCGAATGACATTAGATAAGTGCTAGTAATTTGCACTAGCGATATTTAAGTTAAGGACATATAATGTTAAAAAAGTTGGTCACTCGAAAGCCTTCGATTGCCTCTATTAAGAGTTTAAGACCTTTGATGTGCAACATAATTGGTGGAAAGATATATGCAATTTGACGTGAATAAACCAATCTTACTGTTGGTACTTATTTGGGTAAGACTTCACTCAAAGGTCATCATGCGAACGTAATTCTATTCTCTAGATTTACGTGTTAAACACTTTGCATCATAAGCTAGGGGAAACACTTTTTTAGCGATATATATCTATTGTTATAGGTGACGAGAGTAAAAATCAATCATGATACTCGATCAATCTAAATTTCACAATACACTTTTGTAGAATGACATTAGATAAGGGCTAGTAATTTGCACAAGCGGTATTTAAGTTAAGGGCATATAACATTAAAAATGTTAATCACTCGAAACCCTTTGATTGCCTATGTTAAGAGTTTAAGACCTTCGATGGGCAACATAATTGGCGGGAAGATATATGCATTTGACGTGACTGAACCAATTTTATTGTTGGTACTTAGATGGGTAAGACTTCACTCAAAGGTCATGTGAACGTAATTATATTCTCTACATTTACGTGTTAAGCACTTTGCTCCATAAGCTAGAGGAAACACTTTTGTACCTATATATATATATATATAGATATATTGGTATATAGGTGACGAGAGTGAAAATTAGTCATGATACACAATTAATCTAAATTCCACGATACATTTTTGTCGAATGACATTAGATAAGGGCTAATATTTCACACTCGCAGTATTTAAGGGCATATAATGTTAAAAATGTTTGATCACACAAAACCTTTCAATCAACTACACTAAGAGTTTAAGACCTACAACGTTCAACATAATTGGTGAGAAGATATACACAATCTAACATGTATGGACCATATTAATTAATTGATACTTATGGGTAAGACTTCGCTCAAAGGTTATGTGAACTTAATTCTATTGACGTACCAAGACTTCGCTCAATTAGCTATGTCTACCTGTTGATTTCTCTAATTGCCATGCAAATGATGTGTGCACCATCTAGCAATATCATGGCATCTTTTGACCAATTTTCATTCGGGGATGTGTTTTCATTATATTCACAATCTTTGAAAAGTTTTATCTCCACATTTTTGTTCAGAGAAAAGTTTTATCTCCGCACGTAATCGTTGCTGACAGAGAGAGAAAAAGATGGATTCGTCTTATTTCTTTCCCCTACCAAAGCACTACTCTATCAATTATTGCTCTGTCGACACCGCTCGATTCCTCGTGGATGATATATGGAAGACTAGCCAAGTCAATGTGATGGTGGATGACGGAGGAAACGTAATGGTTGCGGGTGATGGTGGATGACGGAGGAAACGCAAGGGTTGCGGGTGATGGACCAACGAGAGATCTGCGTTCGACAACGTGTCCGCGAATGAGTACTTCCTTCTATGAGTGCTTGCGTGTTCTCTAACTTTCAAAGCGGAAATAATTACGCAAATTAGGAATAAGCATGGTCCGGACAGGTGATTCCTGACATGAAACCGAGAACCGCTCACTAAGGATCAATTTCGAGAAATTGAAATCGAGAACCGTCCGTTAATTCCATGGATCCACCCAGGAACCGGACCGTCGATCCGGTCCGATTCCCGAGTGGGTCCATGGAACCGGTCCCACCAAGTTTCACGCAAATAGAAGTGACTGAGAGTAAAAGAGGGAGGTGATGAATGGCTAAAGGCGTGATCGTGAGTTGATGGAAGTTGAGGGTGAAGTTTTAGATTAGGGATTTTATGGTTTTCATTTTTCTAAAAATGTTTTCTATTTTTTTTGTTAAAAGTTTTCCAAAAAAATTATATATATGCATATATATATTACTGGTCCGGTCCGGGCAGGCGGTTCCATGCCTAGAACCGGGAACCGGACCTGTCCTCACGGGAACCATCAGTTCCGAGCTGGTCCGGTCTGATTCCGGGCCGTCCGAGCGGTTTCCGGTTCATTTGCACACCTTTAACACAAATAATCTCTGAATTTTACCATAATTATAATGTAGTACATGAATATTTAATTTATTTAATGTGATCAATGTACTTTAACATAATGTGTAATGTGATCCTTAACTAATTTGTTCAATATGATCTTTGAACTTTTGATACATATTAGTTCAGAAACTAGATTGAATATTTTCCAAAAGTTCATGGACTATATTAAACAAATTAAAAATTCATGAACCATATTGCACATTGGATTAAGGTTCATAAATCAGATTGAACAAATTAAAAGTTCATGGGCCACATTACAAATTAGAGCAAAATTTAGGGATTATTTACATTATTATAACCTATCTCAATGAAAGCTCAAAACCATGTCCTTTTACTCATGAAATTTCGGCAAGTCCTCCCCCATATTGGCCGAATTCTACTGTCTTTACATGCCTAGTCCATATAATTCAATTAAGTCCACTCAACACCGCCGGTCTAATTAAAATGCATTTTTATGAACTTAATTATATAATATGAAATGTAAAATACTCCTAAGACTATATGTAATTTAATTAAATTTTTTGTTTAGAGGCCAAAGTTGGTCTCTAATTTTCTAGGAAATAAATACCTGATTGAATTGCCAAAATTTGCGTGTCAACAATGACGATTTTATTTTTGAACAATCTTGATATAATTGTCTATTCGTAGCTTTTCTGGTTTTCGACATGGATGAAACTATTAAATTGACCACCCGACTGGGTGGCGCTGCTGGAACGCGCACTTTTCCTCTCGCAAAAGGTTGAGTATTCGAATCCCGGGCGCCGCTGGGTGACTTAACCGGTGGCACGTGTGTGGTGGCTAGCACGTGTCGCCCCCAGGGTTTACTCCCCGGCTGTCGGCCGTGCGGGGGTTCCCTGGGTTATAAAAAAAAAAACTATTAAATTGATTGGTACTTATATGGGTAAGCGTTAGCTCAAAGGTCATATAACATAATTCTACTAGCTAGATCCATGTGTTGATTTCTTTAAGTGCGATGCAAATGATATGTCTAGCATTTAGCAATATCATGACATTTTTCCTCCCTTTTTCGTTCAAGGATGTTATATTCACAATATCCTAAAAAACTCACACACCGTACTGGCTGTATCTAACAAGTATCCCCGGTCACATTACATTCCGTTCCGTATCGATTTGGGTTGTATTGGAGTTTCGATTGACTGGCGTCACAAATTCATTCGCGTGATCTCGAGGAAACTTTATGACCACTGTTTGGATATGATATGATATAAGGTTGATTTAGATTAGATGATTCCTTAGACCAAAATATTATAAATAAATGTTAGTACAACGACAACTCGAGGAAAGATAACAAAAGAAATTGCGCACAAAAGCTGCCCGTTTTGTACTATGAAACCCTTAACACCATGCGAGTGCCAAAATGATCTGCACTCTGTTCTTGCAGATCATGCATTAGTTAGAACCCTCTGATGCAAAGCTTTTTTCCCTGTAGAATTTTCTCAAAGCCAGGGAGAGTTATATACGGGGGTCACAACAGATTTGACATGCAGGTATTTGTGGAGGGCGTCCAAACCTAAATCTCTCCCGAAGCCGCTCATCTTGTAGCCGCCGTAAGGACAGTCGTTGTCGAACGCAAAGTAGCAGTTTATCCAGATGATGCCCGCTTGGATTGACCTTGAGACCGTGTTCGCCAAATCTATGTTCTTCGTTAGAATTCCCGCTGCTAGACCGTACCTCGTGTCGTTAGCCCTCTTGATCGCCTCCTCCACGGTCCTGCAATCCATCATAAAATGATCAATGTCGCACAATATACTTAGTTAATTGTCTATGCTTGTTTCAGTTACAAATAGTACTTGCTCAATGGCATCGGACCCGGGTAAGCGATAGTTCTGCGGACCAATAATGGGTCATACTCACTTGAATTTCATGAGCGACATGACGGGGCCAAAAATCTCGTCCTTGACCATCACATTGTCCTCCTGATGAAAGGAGAGAGTTGGACGATAACGCAAAACAGTTAGAAGTTTTAATTCCTGTGAAAACAAAGGTTCATGTTCATTAAGGAATGTGCTGTGCATTGATATCGTACCTTAACATTTGTGAAGATTGTTGGTTGAATGTAGTACCCTTTGGTGCCCAGAGGGGCGCCCCCGGTCAAAAGCGTGGCCCCTTCTCTCTTTCCATGCTCGATGTAAGAAAGTATCCTCTCAAACTGTTTCTTATCGACCTAGGATTTACCATAATTCGTGTCAGGCTAATGGTCAACCATATGCTTTATGGCAAAATCTAGCTGGTCCTCGCTTCCTGCTAGTGTTCGTTCTTACCTGCGGTCCTTGACGGACATTCGGATCAAACGGATCACCGACCGACCAAGCCTTTGCCTTCGCCACTAGCTTCTTCTCGAAGTCTTCATAGATCGCTTCTTGAACATAGACACGAGATCCCGCAACGCATACTTCTCCCTGAAACAGAGAATTAGAATTGAGAAATCGTCACGATTTCGAGTATTAAGAGTTTATTCTTTGATTTTGCAAATGGCATAAAAAGTTCAGACACCATACCTTGTTATAGACGATACAGGCTAGAGCAAGATTGGTAGCAGTATCTATATCGACATCATCAAAGACTATAAGAGGCGATTTCCCTCCCAATTCGAGCGACACTCGTTTCAAATTACTCGTCGCCGCAGCTTGCATCACTGTGCGTCCTACTTCCGTAGATCCCGTAAAACTTACCTAAAGTGAGGTTTTCACGCCGCATTAGTCAAAGCTAAAGAAGGACGAGCATATCCTCACATAATTCAAGTGATGTCATGTTGTACAATAATAGAACATTTCACGTGAAAAAGAACTCGGAATCATACCATATCTATATCCATATGACTGCTTATCGCTGCACCAGCCGTCGGTCCAAAACCGGTTACGACATTAATCACTCCATTAGGAACACCGGCCTGATACAAAGCTAATCAAGATTTATAGGCAGAAAAATTACCTGAATAATTTTCTCGTCTATCCTTTTTTTTTTCTTGACAACTATTTTTGGGAAAGACTTTGTTGTGGCTTAACAATTACTCAAAATCTTTTTTTTCACTTGCTCCGCAATTGCTGTCTTTAGATTTTTGATTAAAAAAAAACCTGTGGGACATTATAACTAGAAAGCTTAATCATCAGTTCTAGGCTGATAAATGACGATATTATTTCCTTTTGTCTAGTGATAACTTATTCCAATCAATTAGATTACCTACTTAGTAATCCAATTACATGCTATAAAACATGACTACTGCTCTCAATAACAACTTTTCGGAGTCTGATTGTCGTACCTTCTTAGCCAAATGAGCGGAAAAGAGAGCCGATAGAGGGGTTTGCTCGGCGGGCTTCATGACCATGGTGCAACCAGCCGCCAGTGCCGGGGCGACCTTCATAAAGAACATACCGGTTGGGAAGTTCCAAGGGATGATGTGCCCAACCACGCCGACCGGCTCCCGCAGCGTGTACCCGTGAAGCTCACGCGACATCTTCAATACCTTGCCATGGATCTTATCCGCTGCACTGGCATAGTACCTCAGCAACTTGGTTGCAGAAGGGATGTCTCGGGCCTTGCCGACACTAAATAGCTTCCCAGCATCTATAGTGTCTAGAGCGGCCAGCTCGTCTATGTTCTCATCGATTAAGTCCGCGAATTTCGACATGATCCTTCCCCTTTGCTATTTGATGGAATATATAATCGTGTCATATAAAAATTGAAATTCTTGGACATTAAAAATTATAATGAAAGGTGGCTTCCACACGATTCTTGGAGGATTAGATAGAACTACATAAATTTCGCTATTCATTTATTCTTTTGGCCACTAGATGGTTATGATTTTTTTTTTGGTAAGACTAGATGGTTATGATTATAAAGTGGAAACTCAAAAAAAAAAACAAAAGAAAGGCCTTTCGTTACTAATTGAAATAGAGCAATGCTACACTTATTTAGACTCGGCACACAAGTTTTGTTTGCTAAGTGATAGGTCAGATTGTAAGTGGCCCTTTAAACAAGTGAGCTGCATTCGAGAACCTATAAATAGTTTGACACATTATGTATTAATTCGATTTTAGTTGCATAGCATTTTCTATCGAGATAGCACCAAGATATATATCTCCATGCATGCTTCTTCGGATGCAAAAAAAAAAAAGAGAATAACAAAAACATATATTCTCGGCAAAGATGAACTAAGACAGATGCTGCATATAATAACTTGTATTCAAAAGAGGCATTCCTAGCGTTCGAAACAAATGCAAAGACAAACTATAGCAACGAAGTTTCTCTAGCATTTCTAGCATTGGTCGAAGAATCTTCCTCCACTTAGTTACAATGAAGCGTTCAAATTTCCTACCAAATCCCCTTTTCTTGAAGCATGATCATATATATAATACACATGTGAGTAGGCCCCAAAAATTTTTTAGTTGTCCATTAAATTAGGAAGTGGCCGACACTATCAATCAATATTAGGTACAAATGATAACAAAGTATTGATATGATGGGGGAAGAACAACGAGAAAAAAAAATTAGTATCATACCTATCAGTCACAAGGAAACTAATCGGTCGGCATATTCTTCACATCATACGCATCTCAATCGACTCTTATGTTTGCATTTTGAATCTTTCCATTCTTATTGATTAGTTTTTTCACGTGTCATTGTTATGCGTTGTGCCGTCACATTAAGTCACATCCATGTTAACAGTTGCTGTACGTTCAAAGAGATTGCTTTACTACCCAAATTGTAAAAGCAAATACATGGGATGTCATATTTTATTTTAGTCTGCTCTATTGAACAACAAAGATTTTTCCTAGCATTCACCCATAATTTTTCTTGGGTTTAAGATTACATTTGAACCCGTTAATCACTCTTTAATTGATACAGAGATTACGATAAGCACGAAATAATCCATCCACTAAAAATCAACTTCCCAAATGAGATGTCAAGTACCAACTTCTAAGAAGTTGTTTTGCTTAAGTTATCTCACATAGATATCCCGGCTAAAATTGACGGTGTTATTTCGATAAAATTATATTCATAATCGAATTTGCGAATTGATATCCATTGGTATTGTCTTTCTAATTTGATGGAAAAAAAAAAAGAAGACAAAAAGGGAGAGAAAAGGGGAAGGGACGTACATAGCCGGGCATGCGCGGCCAAGGGCCGTGATCGAATGCTTGGCGGGCAGCTTTCACAGCCAAATCCACGTCCTCTTGGTCTCCCTCCGCAACTCTTGCTGTCACTTGTCCATTTCTTGGATCTATAGTCTCGAATGTCCTCCCTATCCATCCAATTTCATTCACCATATCGAATCGGAAACCCAAAGACCCGAAGCAGAAGAAGAAGAAGAAGAAACCAACAAGAACCAGAGTTTGTCAAGACTGCGAGGTTTTCGGCTGTCACCAATGATTGAAATTGCTCTTTATTCATCGGACATGCAATAGTATGCAAAACTCTCTCAAGATCAATCTTGATTCAGATGGGTCCTTTTCCTTTCGACTCTGTTTTCCGTACTTCCGAACAGAGCAAGGAGTTGCAGTCATCGAATAAACCACTGCTTGAAGGAGACAAAACCAACTTCGGAACGATTTGTCCGTGGCACAAGTTGACTTTCTTTTTTTTTTCTTTTTCGTTTTGAGAAAAAGGATAAGCAAGCAAGAACAGAACTAGACAAGCACATCGGTCAGAGAGAAGAGAGTGGCGAAACATGAAACCAAGTAGTGAATTCTTCATCAAGGGCAGTTCAAAAGCTTGACAAGAAACTGGTGATTGAATTGGAGGGCCTTCTTCATGAAATTCTAAAGAAACTGAAGGGACATAAGAACACAGAGCTGTTCTTTTGCGAGTCATCGAGAAACAATTCAAATGAGTATTCCGAATCCTACCTTTGACAGAATCGACGAACTCGCCATCGATGAAGAGCTTGGTGAACTTAATCTCGGGAACATGATCATCATAAGTCTTTAGACTTCCATTTTCATTGCCGTGGTGCTCTGCCATCTCTCTCTTCTGTGCACTCAAGCTCTCGCGATTTTGGGCAGGAGAGGGTCCGTTTGTTGTGTAGTCAGTTTTCCTACTGGTAACAGGTAGGGGTATTTTGGGAAGAGAAACTTTTGTAGCCATACTTATTATTCTATGTTTTTTTTTTTTAGTAACCCGGGAACCTCCCTTTCGCCCGATAGGCTATTCGATACTAAACCCGGGAGAAGGCTAGCCCAGCAACCCACCGCCAGGACCCCCCACTTCAATCGCTGACGATGCAGAGTTTCGAACCGCTCACCTCCTGCGATGGCGGGAGGACCCAAACCAACTGCGCCACCTACGGGTGGCTAAATGAATGAAAATAAATTATTTAATTTTTTTTAAAAATGATCATTTATATTTCTTACAAAAATAAATGAACGAAAAATATTTTTTATCGTCTAGAAAAATACTTGGACATAAATTATTAGTAATAATAAAAATATTTTTCATTAAGCGATGCAAATGATCCTTTTTAGGAAAATGCTTTTTAAAAATTTATTTTTCGCGAATCAAACGGAGCCTTATATATAGATTATGGGTGACAAGACAAAAAATCAGTGACAATATACCGTTCGTCTAAATTCCATGAATTCCTTTTTTTTTTCTCGACAATTTTATGTGGGTTGCAATCATTGTTCCGCAAAATGGGTTGAAACAGTTTTTTATAAAAATATTGCTAAAAAACCAATGAAAGAGGTGTTAGATTTCACAAGTGCAAGAGATATAAAAATGATTCATTCGGCCCTTATTATACTCAAGTTAATGGTCAAGCCGAAGCATCAAATAAACCATAGTCAATCTTATTAAGAAACATCTCGAAGAGAATACGGGAAGCTGTTAATTCTGTCCTTAAAGGGTAGACTGCAAACTAATGTGTTAAATAAAGATTACGAATGGTCAATGTATATGAATTTATATGAGTTGGATGAAATTCAAGCATTAGCACTAGAGTATATTATTGCTAAAAAGAAAAGAGTTGATAACAAGTTGCCATCGGTGACTTGGCCCGGAAGACTTTTATCGATTAATTCGAAAAGTGATGAGTTTGGTAAGTGGTCCCCCCGATATGTATTGACTAGTAACACTAATTGTGTTGTAACTGGTGACACAGCGTAAACAGATCGTAACTTCGTAATTAAATCGAGAGCTATAGAAATTGACAGATAAATAAAATGAGAAATAATAAAATGATACAAGAAATTACGTGAATGTCAAAACCTACATCCATAGAGAGAGCCAGCAAATAATCCACTAATAAATAGGAGAATTATAGAGTTTTACAATCACTCACACGAGCATTTCCCAGCCCTGGTTTGTACCCAATACCCATAGTGTCGAACAGCTTAACTCAATGGACTCGACTCTGCGCACAAATCTCTCCGATCTCTCACCTTACTTCATCTCTTGAGCTCTCTACTTCTGTTTTTTTGGAAGATATGCAATATCATTTGGATTGATATGCGATATCATTTGGAATGGTATGCAAAGATTGGATTTGACTTGTAGAATATTTTATTTCCTTTATTCATTTATGCATTGTATTATAAATGTGTACATCGTGTATCGAGCAATATAGAGAAAATAGACATTAAATTTTCTCCCAAAGCCATCTTTCCTTGTCTTTGATCTTGCTTTCTTTCATGGTATTAGAGTGGCTTTGCTCCTGACTTAGCTTCCGCAAATCTTCAACGATTGCTTGCTGAGAATTTGGACCTGAAAAAAAAAGGTACCCTTCCGATGAAGGAATCAGATTCTAAGCAGACGAAGAAAGGCTAAAGGCTAAATGCTACACACTTGCCCTCATAATGAATCAAAAACAACCATCATCTTCATATCGGTCTTCCCCAGAAAATGTTACAAATCAACATGCCTCGGAGGGAGTTACCCCACAAATCCCACAGACTCTGGATCCACAGACTGTGGTTTCTGAGGGCCAGGCCTAGCCCATTTTTTGACAACCCTATCAAGCTTAGACAAATATAGGGCAGCTCCTATCGGATTCGCCCATTGTGGGCTAGCCAATCGGGAGCCACCCTTACCAATGGATACCAAGTCCATGGTATCTTGGGCCAAGCCCAAATGCATCATTGCCTGGGGTGGGCCAAACAAATGTCTGGCCCAACAGCGGCCCACCAGCTACAAGTGGAGCAAACCCAATCGAAGGATCTGAACCAGTCAATGCGGGGATATCGATTGGGTCAGGAAATCCGGATATGGATCCAAATCCCTACTTGGTTCTGCCACCCGGTTATTTGTCGTATCTGATGGCGGCCGTCACTGGCCGACCTGAGCCCAACGACGCTCTCTACATCCCCGCCGTCGATGGATCGGAGTTGCGGCTGATTAGCCACCATCTCACGGGATCTGGAGATTACTCGATTTGAGCATAAGAGTTCCGATGGGCTCTTGTGATGAAGGACAAAGACGGATTCATCGACGGATCTGTCCCGATCCTGAATGACGAGAGACTGGCAAGGCAATGGAGAAAATGCAACTAGCTCATCAGAACGTGGATCGGGAACTATTGGATCGTGCGAAGATTTTTTCCCTCACCCAAGAACTTTCAGATCTAAAACAAGGAAATATGAGCATAACCGCATGCTTCAACAAACTATCAGCTCTTTGAAACGAACTGCAATCAATTGAGGAAAGCTTGAAGGGCTCGAAACTACATTACAATAGTATAGGGCGATAAAAGACAGGGAGAAAGTCACACGATTCCTTTTGATTTTGAATGAATCTTACCTTACCTTCAGATCGCAGATTCTTGCCATGGACCCGGTGTCGCCGCTCGGACGCATTTTTCAGCTAGCGCTACGGGAAGAGAGCCAACGACTCACCTCGCCGAAGCATGCAAGGGGAGCGGAAAGCATCGCCCTCACGACCCGCAGTGAGCGTCACGAATCGGGTTCCAAAACCCTAGACAGAGAGAAAGAGCAGCGAGGGTTTGTGGGCAATGATCTGCAGCAAATTAAAGGAAGTGGGATGAATGGTGGAGATCGCAACTCTCGATTTGATGGCTGGAAAGGCACTAATTCCTTAATGGAATTGGACGGTGGACAGCAAACCCATCCAAAGACATCCAACAGCCCAAGTTTTTCGGGTGCATAAAAATATTTTGGGCAGAATTTAAATGGAAAAAAATTTTGTGAATATTGTAGGCGACGCATTACACAATCGACAACTGCTAGAAATTACATGGTAAACCCAGGGAAAAAGGAAAAGAATCCTCGGTTGTAGCTTATCAAGTCACTGGTCCAAATAATGATCGGCCCATCACATGTGGACAATATCAACAAATTATGCAGGCATTACAAAAATTAGACACTTCCAACAAGGGAAGTAATTTTTTAGGTATTACTCATTGCTTGATAAATTCTATTTTCCAGAAATGCTTGGATAATTGTCTTAAGGGCAAATGACCATATTATCTACGATAAGGGATTATTCTCTATTATTCATAGAAAATTAAGTATTCCTATCTCTATGAAATTGCCAAATGAAAATGTTACTCATGTCACTACGACAGGGATAGTGAATCTTAGTTCTCAAATCACACTCAGAAATATCCTTTATGTCCCAGACTTCCAGTTCAACCTTATATCTGTGTCTAAAGCATGTGAAGAAAATTCCTGTCGAATTTTTTTCGATTATGATACTTGTTTCTTTCAAGCCCTTTCGACTGGCAAACTGATGGGCATGGGTAATCTCTCTTAAGGATTATACTTTTGGACCAGCTTTCCTAGAAATTTTGATTTATCATGCATTCCTTTCAATAAACAATCATTATGTAATTCGACTACCAATGATAAAAATTTCTTTATGCATTCTAGAATGGGGCATAGTGCCTTATTTCTTTATTCTTAGTGTCATATTTGCCCACTTGCAAAACAATCTCAAACACATTTTTCTCTTAGCAAGAGTCGTCCTACCGGTATTTTTTCTTTAATTCACATTAATGTGTGGGGGGCCATATCACACATCGAACCATGATGGATCTCAATTCTTTCTCACCATTGTGGATGATCATTCCAAAGCTACATGGGTTTTCTTTATGCAGTCTAAAGCTCAAGTTTTCTATAACTTGAAGACATTCATTTTGTTATCAAAGACACAATTCGGAAAATCTATTCAACGCATCCAAACAAATAATGGAAGGGAATTCTTCGATCGTGAGTGCAACAATTTTTTCTCATCTCATGGAATTTTACATGAAAGCTCATGTATTTACACCCCACAACAAAATGGGGTGGTTGAAAGAAAACACCGTCATCTTTTAGAAGTAGCACGGGCGTTAAAGTTTCAAGCTTCTATCTTGAAAATTTTTTGGGGAGATTGCATGATAACGGTGGCCTACTTGATTGATCGGATGCCATTGAGGGCATTCAACGGACAGTTTCCATTCGAGCTCCTATTTGAAAAAAGGCCAATTTGCGAATTTTTGGATGATTATGTTACGCCACTTCTACGGGCCCTCGGGACAAGATGGGTCCTCGTGCTTGGTGATGTATATTCATGGGATACCTAAATCTACAAAAGGGTTATCGTCTTTTTGACCCGTCCACGGGAGAATTTTTCGTAAACAGGGATGTCGTTTTTCACGAAAACACTTTTCCTTTTGAAGGTGACTCCTCCGAGGAAGATGTAGGGGTAAAAAATGCTCCTCGTATTTTTCCCACTGAAGAAAAAGGATTAAGGGATCCCACCTATGTTCCAACTATTCAAGGTTCTCCAATACATGACATAATTCTTGCTAACGATGCTTCTCCGTCAACAGCATTGGAACTAGTGGAAGACGATGCATCCATTGAAGATCTTTCATATGTCGAAGCAATATCACTTGTTATAGGGGAACCTTCACCCTCACCACCAAGAGACCCTCCACGACGTTTCGGGCAAATCACACGTCCACCCACGTGGACTAAAGACTATGTCTATGCTACTCACAATTCACCAGGTATTCGATATCCCATCTCAACCCATATTTCATTCAATAAACTCTCGTCGGAACATAAATATTGTATTAGCCGAATATCTAAAGATCGGGAACCTTCAAAATATGATGAAGCCTCCACTGATCCATGATGGCAAAAGGCTATGGCAGCTGAGTTGCAAACCTTGATTAAGAATAATACATGGCAGCTTGTGCCACTGCCCCCTCATCGGAAGCCGATTGGGTGCAAATGGGTATACAAGATCAAGTATCAATTAAATGGATCCATTGAATGGTACAAGGCTCATTTGGTGGCTAAGGATTTTACAAAACGGGAAGGTTTTGATTGCCACGAGTCATTCTCCCCAGTAGTCAAAGATGTCACTGTTCGATCTTTCATGTCGGTTGCAGCCTTCCAAAACTGGACTTTACACCAAATGGATGTCCATAATGCTTTCCTTCATGGTGATTTGAATGAGGAGATTTATATGGAGGTTCCTCAGGGCTTTCAGAGACAAGAGGAGGACAAAGTATGTCGTCTCCGTAAATCCCTATATGGTCTTAAACAAGCTTTCCGGCAATGGTATGTCAAATTTGCGAATGCACTAATAGTTGCAGGATTCAACCAATCCCGTTTTGACTATGCCCTTTTTAAATGGACCAAAGGTATGTCATCCATTAATTTAATGATATATGTTGATGATATACATATTATGGGCAATGATGAAAATGCCATAAAGAGCTTCAAGCAGTATCTGCATTCCATATAAAGGACCTGGGATCACCTAAGTATTTTCTGGGAATTGAAATTGCCCGATCCAATCAGGGAATTTCCCTCAGTCAACGGAAATTTGTGTTGGAAATTATATCAGAAGCAAGTCTATCAGGATGCAAGCTACTTGTTGTTCTAATCGAACAAAATATCAAGCTGACCACAATGGAATATGACGAGGGATCTTCTTAAGAAGATGATCCCATACTCAAAGATCCAACAAGCTTCCATAAACTTGTTGGGAAGCTCATATACTTGACCATGACCAGGCCAGACATATGTTATGTGATACAAATGCTCAGCCAATTTATGCACAAACCAAAACAGTCTCACGTGAATGTTGCACTGAAGATTGTCAAGTACTTAAAGAAATGCCCTAGACTTGGAATACTTCTTTCTAGAAAGTGCAACATGGAAATGACGGCTTATTGTGATGCAAATTATGCGACATGTTCAATGAGTAGAAGATATGTCACAGGTTTTTACATTAAGCTACGAGACTCGCTGCTCTCATGGAAGACAAAAAAAAAACAGCCGACTATCTCACTATTTTCAGTAGAAGCGGAATATTGGGCAATAGCGAAAACTACTTACAAGACAGTATGGCTGCGAGGCTTACTACGAGATCTTGGGGTACAAATTAAGGGCCCAACCAGACTATTTTGTGACAATGATGCTGCTCTCAAGCTTACAGCTAAATCTATGGTGCATAAGAGAACGAAACACACATAAGTAGATTGTCACTTCACATGGGAGAAGATTCAAGAGGGGGTAATTGAAACAATAGGGATAGGGACTGCAGAACAACCCGCGGATGTTTTCACTAAACCCCTCTGTCAGAAATAACACGCATATCTATTGAGCAAGCTAAGTGTCTTGGACATCTACAAGCCACCAGCTTGAGGGGAAGTGTTGGAAGATATGCGATATCATTTGGATTGATATGTGATATCATTTGGAATGATATGCAAAGATTGGATTTGGTTTGCAGAATATTTTATTTATTTTATTCATTTATGCATTGTATTATAAATGTGTACATCGTGTATCGAACAATATAGAGAAAATAGACATTAAATTTTCTCCCAAAGCCATCTATCCTTGTCTTCGATCTTGCTTTCTTTCATGTTCATCTCTTGCTTGTGGAGAACTCACGATGAGCTTCTCTATTTATGCACAGGGAAGAGCCCGCAATCATTTATTACGAATGGAGAAGTCTTCCCTTCTCTTCGTCTGCCGGGAGGAAATCAATGAACAAAACAAGCCAAGCCCACGCCTTTTGATTGTTATATATAATACTGTCAAAGTTAGGGCCCCCTTCATTTATGTGTGCAGAGAAGACCTCACCGAATCGATTGTCTTTCATGCAACTCCTCATAGTGCCAAACATTTGGAGTCTTCTCCATCAAATGTGCAGCCTGTGGCAGTCTTGTGCGTGAAGGAAATTGTAGACTCTGCTGCGGGTTAGTCTAAAAAGTACGGTCTCATTTGTCTTCAACACGAGAGAACGCTCTTAAATGAGAAAAAGTGTCAAAAAAGACTTAGACTTATTATATTGATGTCAATTTAATCCTAATCATTTTTTTGTGTTAATTCAGTCCTAAACCTTTTGTTTTTGTGCTAATTTAGTCCTTTCAGGCTAATTTTGAATGGATTTTGCTGACATGGATGCCAACCGGCTTATGTGGCATTACCAACAATGACGTGGATAACCTTTTAAAATTTTTAAATATTTTTCTAATTCTTTTAATTTTTTTTCTTTTCTTTTTCTTTTCCTTTCTTCTTCCTCCAGCCAATCGTCCATCCTGTGATTGGCTGGAGGCCAGGGCCGTTGAGCCTTGTTGGCCGCTGGTAAGGGTGGCTATGACCTCATGGCCTCTGCCAATGGCTGGGCAAGGCACTGTTAGTGGTCTACCCTATGAATCAATCAAGGTTGATACTCTAATATTAGTTGTAGATTAGGTTGTGTCGGAAAATCGACCTTCACTATGCTTAGGTAGTCATAATATCTTGCTAGAGACCGCTTATGACTTGTGGGCCAAAAAGAGTTTTGAGCACACTGCTAATGTTTAGTGAACCTACAAGGTCATACACAATAGCGAACGGACTTAATATTTTCTGTGCGCCTTGTTCTACTTAAGAAGTAGATTTTAATTTATTCTCTTATTTAAATTATCTATGCGGTCGTGCGCGTTATAAGATAACGATTAAACGTACGATTAAATGTGGATGGTTTGGCGGGCCCAAATCGCCCGGCCCACTTCTTTTAATTCCGTTGGATAATGAGACTATATAAATAGATAGAGAATTGTTCTCTGTTTAGGGTTTTTTCGACAGAGTATCGAAAATAAAAAGGCATTCAAGAAAAGGAACTTTAAGATCTTTCGCTAGCACGTGAATCGTTGAAAAATTCCTTTCGTGTGTGTGGATACCAGTAGAAGCGCAACACTTAGGGCGCTAATCCAGATACAATCAGTTGTCAATTTATTTTCGATATGCAAAAGATACGTTTTGAAATTTCCTTTCAATTTCAATATACACATAGATCCTGTCTAAGATTATATATTCCGCTGTGTTGCTTTTCGTTAATGAACCCAATAGGCACGACTTCGCTTAATTTGGCGAGGCACAACCTTGCCGGTTTTAGCAAGGTTGGGCCTCGCCTATGGCCGGCGAGGGCAAGCCTTGCCAGCCTTGCATGAGGCCGCCGTTGCAACCATCCAGCAAGATCATGCCTCACCCAACCGCTGGTGAGGCTCGACCTCGCTAGATCCGATGAGGGTCAAGCCTCGTTGGCCATGGGTGAGGCCCAGTCTTGTCAGATCTGACGAGGTCATACCTCACCTAGCTGCTAGCAAGGGCTCGAGCAGTCACTAGTGGCTATGAGGTCGCGGTCGAGCCTTGCCAGCGGTTGGCAAGCTCGCCAGCTGATGGAAGAAGAAAGGAAAAGAAAAACAAAGAAAAAAATATTAAGAAATTCGAAAGAAATATTAAAATATTATTAAAAGTTATTCACGTCATCACTGGCAGTGTCATGTAAGTTGGCCAGTGTTCACGTTAGCAAAATCTGATCAAAATTAGCCAGAATGACTGGATTAGTATAAAGATAAAATGTTTAGTACTGAATTGGCACAAAAAAGTTTATGATTTTTTTTTGTAAGGAAAACAAAAAAAAATTTATGATTAAATTGTCATTAATGCAAAAAGTTTAAGACTTTTTCAACACTTGTCCCCTCTTAAATGGGACTCATGCGTAGCTTCCAATAAATGCAGCTCATGCACCACTGAACATTAGATGAAAATGTGTGCAACTGAATCCACAAAATCAACAAGATGACTTATGTTAAATAATTTTAGATTGGGTATTGTCCAATAGTTCAAACTCGAGATATAATTTAGCAAATTGATTAATGGACCTAGATGACATTGTCACGATCGATAAACGAAAAATACTTTAAAATCTCTCATTCGACGAGTTGACGGAGAGTTTGAGTTTGGTTGAGAACTGAGCCTTGAGGAGATGAAAGCTTCGGTGAAAGGTTGAAGATGAAGCTACCGTGAAGGTAAAAATGAAAAAAATGTAACCTTTGCTTAGAATTTGTACTATCTGAAGGAAGTGGCGACTGACACGTCGTGACGGTTTTTTCAGAGGTGACGGTAGAAAAAGTAAAAAGTAACCATGAGTCGTACGAGACAAAATAGAGTAAGCATTAAATGCATGTTTTTTATAATCACCACAAATAATAATGACACGTTTAAATATTAAAAAAACTTAAATAATCAATGAAATCATTCAATCATTTTAGAAGGGGCATGTTTGTATACAAAAAATGACTTAAGTTTTATTATTGACAAACAATAAGGTTGATCGATTAGTCATCAAAAATCAACATGTCATCAGAAGAATCATCGACGATAGGTGAGAGGCGTTACCGACAAGGACTATTGTCAGTTGATGATGCTTATCGACATCCATCACCACAAATTTTATTAAGTGTAGAAATTAGAGGACAAGGAGAATGTGTCGATTCCGATATCAAATGATGGTTCCTATGGCTATCCTGATGACCTGGAAGTCGTAACTTCATTTGGATGATGATTATCAACGTACGAAAAGCATGCTTAAAATCTAGGTGAACATGCAGCGGTAACTACAGTTAGAGAAGTTACTGTTTATGGGTGACTTTTGTTCTAGTGGGCCATAAATACCCATTGTAAGTGCCGAAGCAGGCTCTCTCGCTTTTCCCATACCACTATTAATTACCTTTTATCTTGTTCCTGCAAATTTACTATTTTTGCACTTTAAATTCTAGAATTTGTTCTTCATTTTCTAACAATTTCAGGCCAAGTAATTTCCTAGATCAACATAAAACCCTTCTTTTTCGTAAAAAATCAAAATCAACCATTTTGGTAAAAAAATTTTCACTTTTTAGGTGAAATATGTGTAACGAAAGCTCTTGAGGATAGACGACAAAGAAATTGCGCACAAAAGCTGCCGGTTTTGTAGCATGAAACTATTAACATAATGTGAGTGCCAAAACAATCTGCATTCCATATCTTGTAAATTATAGTTTGTTATTCAGAATTATACATCATTCAAGCCACCATAAGATGCAAAGCTTTTCCCTGTAAAATTCTCTCAAAGCCAGGGAGAATTATAAATGGGGGTCACAACAGATTTGACATGTAGGTATTTGTGGAGGCCATCCAAACCTAGATCTCTCCCGAAGCCGCTCATTTTGTAGCCGCCGTAAGGACAGTCATTCTCGAATGCAAAGTAGCAGTTTATCCAGATGACGCCCGCTCGGATTGACCTCGAGACTGTGTTCGCCAGATCTATGTTCTTCGTCAGAATCCCTGCTGCTAGACCGTACCTCGTGTCGTTGGCCCTCTTGATCGCCTCCTCCACAGTCCTGCAATCCGTCATAAAATGATCAATGTAGCACAATATACTTGCTCAATGGCATCGGAACTGGGTAAGCAATAGGTTCGGGGACCAATAGCGCGGTTGTACCCACTTGAATTTCATGAGCGACATGACGGGGCCAAAAATCTCGTCCTTCACGATCATGTTGTCCTCCTGATGAAAGGAGAGTTAGATGACAACGCAAAACAGTCAGTAGTTCAGCTCCTCTCAAAACAACGGTTCATGTTTTTTAAGGAATGTGCTGTGGATCGATAGCGTACCTTAACATTTGTGAAGATTGTTGGCTCAATGTAGTACCCTTCGGTGCCCACACGCTCGCCCCCGGTCAAAAGCGTGGCTCCTTCTCTCTTTCCATGCTCGATGTAAGAAAGTATCTTCTCAAACTGTTTCTTATCGGCCTAGGATTTACCGTAATTCGTATCAAGCCAATTGTCAACCATATGCTTTATCGCAAAATCTAGCAGTTTCTTGCTTTTTGCTTAGTGTTCGTTCTTACCTGCGGTCCTTGATGGACATTCGGATCAAATGGGTCACCGACCGGCCAATCCTTCGCCTTCGCCACTAGCTTCTTCTCGAACTCTTCATAGATCCCTTCTTGAACATACACACGAGAGCCGGCAACGCATATTTCTCCCTGAAATAGAGAGTTGAATCGAGAAACCGTCATGATTTCGAGTATTCGGAGCTTATCTCTGTGTTCGCAAATCTAATAAAAAGTTCATATGTCATACCTTGTTGAAGAGGATACCGGTCAGAGCAAGACCAGTAGCGGCCTCTAAATCAGCATCATCAAAGACTATAAGAGGCGATTTACCGCCCAATTCAAGTGACACGTGTTTCAAATTGCTTGTCGCCGCGGCTTGCATCACAACGCGTCCTACTTCTGTAGACCCCGTAAAACTGACCTGCAGTGAGGTTTTTATACTGCATCAGTCCAAGCTAAAATCTCACAAGCACATTATCACAGAATTGAACCGATGTTATGTCATACGACAATAGAAATTTTCATCAACAAAAGAACTCAGAATTGTACCATATCAATGTCCATATGACTACTTATCGCTGCACCAGCCGTCGATCCAAAACCGGTTACAACATTGATCACTCCATTAGGAACACCGGCCTGATACAAAGCAATCCAAGATTTAAGGTAGAAAATTTACTTGAATAATTTTCATGTGTCCTCTTTTTTTTTTTTTGGACAACTGTTTTTTTGGAACAAGTTCATTATGGCATAACAAAGATTAAAAATCGTGTTTTCACTTGCCCCCCAATTGCTGCCTTTAACATTTTCATAAGAACCTATGAAACATTATAACTAGAAAGCTTAACCATCACTTCTAGACTAATAAATGACAAAATTATTTCATTTTGTCTACTGAACTAATTCCAAGTAATTAAATTATCTACTTATTAAAACAATTACATGCTAGAAAAATGACTTCTACTCTCAAAAAGCATCTTTTCCAAGTCGATTGACGTACCTTCTTAGCCAAATGAGCATAAAAGAGTGCCGATAGAGGGGTTTGCTCGGCGGGCTTCACGACCATGGTGCAACCAGCCGCAAGTGCCGGGGCGACCTTCATAAAGAACATGGTGGTCGGGAAGTTCCAAGGGATGATGTGCCCGACCACGCCGACCGGCTCCCGCAATGTGTACCCGTGAAGCTCGCGTGACATCTTCAATACCTCGCCGTGGATCTTGTCCGCTGCGCCGGCATAGTACCTAAGCAGCGTGGCAGCTTGAGGGATGTCCAGGACCTTGCACATGCTGAATAGCTTCCCGGCGTCGATAGTGTCCAAAGCGGCAAGTTCATCTATATTTTCTTCGATCAAGTCTGCGAATTTTGACATGATCCTTCCCCTTTGCTGATGATGAAATTTATAACCAAAAGTGATATAAAAATCAAATCAAAATTCATGGGCATTAGGATTTAGAAAGAAATGTGGCTTCCACACAGAAAATTATGTTTTGGAGGTTTAGATAGAACTACAGGAATTTCGCTATTCGTTTATTCTTTTGGCCACTAGAATGTTATGATTATGAAATGAAAATAATTAAAAAGCAAGGCCCAGTGTTACTAATTAAAATAGAACAATGCGCCACTTCTTTAGACTAGTCTATAAAGTTAATTTATTAAGTGATGTGTCGGGTTACAAGTGACATTTTAAATAAGTAAGCCACATTCAAGAACCTAAAATAGTATAACACATCATCTAATAAACCAATTTAATTGTCTAGCATTTTCTATTAAGATAATGCTAGACATATGTCTCGATATACACTTCTTTAGATATAGGAAAATGAACCAAAATATATGTTCTCAATAAAAAACGAACTAAAACCTATGTTGCGCATAGTAACTAGTAGTCCAAAGGGGGATTCCTAGCATTCAAAACAATTGCAGAAACAAAGTATAAATTCAATCGAATCAATCACATCTCTGGAATTAGTAAACATCACCCCAAGAAGAATGACTGTACTCGATATATATTTTTTCTCATAATGATTGACTAATTCTAAAAAGTGCTGAAGTTAGAAATGCTGAAATATTTATTTTCCTAATCCAGCATAAACAACTGTAAGAAATAAGAGGGGAAAAATGAAATAAAATTATCTTCTCCATCACTATAATGGCCGAGATGATGACGATTAAAATACGATTTGAGCAAAATAATATAAAAATTAATTCTGTTGATATATATTTATCATTTTTCTCCCTATCTTCTGGGGGCCGCACTAAAGTATTTAATGCCCTGTTGAATCAGGCGGTATCTGACACTGTCAATCAAAAGCATAGGGACAAAATCACAGGCTGTGTGAGCCTTGAAAGGCTTCGTGGAATTGAGTGATTCCCATTCCGAAGGAATAAAAAATTTACAAATTGATGAATTTCCCATATTGATCTTTTTTGGTTTGGTTGTGTGTCCATTTTGCTAATTGTGTCGATTTTCTGCACTTCCACGTTCGAAAACACATAATACACGTTGTCAAATAATAATAACAAAGTCCGGCCAAAGAAAATATTTATAACAAAGTATGGGTACGATGGGGAAGAGCAAAGAGAAAAAAGAACCGAAAAAATATCTTACGTGGTCTGCCGTCAGACAAAATCACGATCATGTCCACCCGCACGTTGCTCTTAACAAAATATGTTTTGTTGCCGTATGATCGAAGAGATTGCTTTATTACCCATAATGTAAAAGGAGCTACTTGAGATGCTGCGCTTTGTTATAGTCTATGCTCACAAAATATCACGTCTTCGACCATTATTTTTCTTGGGTTTAGGATTACGCTCGACCCCGTTAACTATTCTTCAATAAAACGGATATCAAGTAAACACGGAAATCGTTTCGCTAAAATCAATTTACTGATCGAGGTGTCAAGCTCTCACTTCTAAGCGGTTGTTTCGCTCAAGTCATCTCACACAAACATCCCGGCTAAAATTAATAGCGTAATTTCGATAAAATGATATTCACAAGTGAATTTATGGATTTATTTCTAACGGGTATTATCCTTTCTATTTGATGGAAAAAAGAATTCGCAGAAAATGAAATGAGGACAGAAAGGGAGAGAGAGAGAGAGAGAGAGAGAGAGGAAGGGACGTACGTAACCGGGCATCCGTGGCCAAGGACCATCGTCAAATGCGTGGCGGGCGGCTTCTACAGCCAAATCCACGTCCTCTTTGTCTCCCTCTGCAACTCTTGCTGTCACCTGTCCATTTCTCGGATCTATGGTCTCAAATGTCCTCCCTGTCCATTCAAGTTTCATTCGCCGTCATAACCAAGAAACCCGAAAAGGAAAAAAAACACCAGGAAGGAAGAAACCAACGAGAGCAAGAATTTGTGTGGACTGGGTGGTTTTCTATGGTCAACTGCAATACCGTGCAAGATTCTCTCGAGGTCAATCTCGATTCGGACGGCCAGTTTTTTTTTTTCCTCTTTCGAGGCTCTGTTTTTCTGTGCTCCGAACAGAGCGGTGAATTTCGCTCGTCCAAAAAACGGAACTGCTTGAACGAGACCATGACCAACTTCAGGACAAGTAGTTCATGGCACAACTGTACTTGTGTTTTTTTCTTTCTTTTTGAGAAAAAAAGGATAAGCTAGCAAGGACAGAACTTTAAGAGCACATCTGTCCGACAGAAAAGTGTGGTGAAACATGAAACCGAGCGACAAATCTTCACGGGGGCAGTGCAAAAAACTTGACAAGAGGCTGGTGATTGAATTGGATGGCCCTCATGAGATACTAAAGAAAGTGCAGACAATATTTTTCTGAAGAAGAAGAGAAACTAAATTTACTAAGCATAAGAACACAGAACTAGGATTGTTCGTTGTCGTCGTCGTCGTCACTTGAGTTACTGAGAAACAACAATTCGAACGAGCATTCTGAATTCTACCTTTGACTGAATCGACAAACTCGCCATTGATGAAGAGCTTGGTGAACTTAATCACCGGAACATGTTCATCATACTTCTTCAGGCTCCCGTTCGCGTTGCTCTGGTTCTCCGCCATCTCTCTCTCTTCTCTGCACTCAAACTCTCTTGCCTTTTTTGGAAGGAGGGAGGAGGGACGGTCCCTTTATATAGAAAGTGTAGATAGTCGTTTGCCTTCTCGCAACGCGTGGGGGTATTTTGGGAAGAGAAGCTTTTGTAACAATATCTATTTATTGCTCGTGGGTGACAACACTGGAGGGAAAATCAACATACAATTCACCTAATTTCCATGAATTCCTCCTTGTTTTTTGCCTTTTGTTCGGACTTTAGTCCATGAAAAAGAAAAATTCACTGATGCCATTGGTCGGATTCGACAAGGGCTCGTAGTTCGTGTTCACAATATTTAAGTTAAGGGCATGTGCCGATAAAATTGTTAGTCACACGAAACCCTTCGATCGGTTATGTTAAGAGTTCAAGAAGTCCGTCAAAATTCATGCGGGCACAAATGCGTTAACTATATTTATGTGTCGATTTCTTTAAATATCATGCAAATGATATGTCTAGCTTCCTCCTTTCCTCCATTCAGGATGGAGTTTCTTTATTTTTATGGTCATCGGAAAGATTTTATCCCCGCATGTAGTATTTATGACGTAATAATTGTGTAAATATGAGGGAGATTGAGTTCTTAATGATCTGTATGAATATTAAGGAAAGGGACAAAACCCTTCGAAGGACAACTTAACAAAACCGTTTTGAAGACAACGTACTTTTTGTTATGATGGTTGACATAGACTTCAAAGAAAGCAAGGCACGGTGGGACACGTTTTAATAGTCACATTCACACGTGTTGACCACGCCTTATTTTTCCTTTAATTTATATGTATATGGAATTATTTGAGGTTCAAAAGTCAGAGGACATCAATTAAGAGATTGTTTTTCTTTTTTATTTTCAGAGTAGATTGTCGTTTGAATGAAAATACTTATGGTATGTTTGTTTTGCGGAAAATTCAATAATAAAGAAAAATATTTTCCCAAAAAGTATTTTTCAGGAATATAGCTAGTTTTCCTTTGTTTGGTGATATACGATCGAAAACATTTTATGATGTTTGGATCTTATTAGAAAATGATTTCAATCTCATGATTTTATCTCAAGTAAAAAAAAATCTAAATCTTTAATAATTTTAATTTTAATTTTTTTAAAAGAAAATTTTAATTATTTTTTATTTTTTTCTCTTTTCTCTTGTCTTTCCTTTTCTTTTCCTCCTTCCTCGGCCGTGACCAGTTGGCGACGGCCACAAGCGAGCTCTCACCGGGATTTGGTGAGCCTCGAGCAAGTTTCGACCTCGTGCGAGCTCAAGCTCGCCGGCCTCGGGCAAGGTTGAGGTGAGGTCGAGGCGACGAGGTGGGCTGGGCCTAAGCTCGAGCCTCAAGCTCATTGGACTTAGGCGGGCTCAACCTCGCCGCGACGAGGCTGGCGAGACTCTAGCTCGCCGAGATTTGGCGAGCTTGGCCTCCATTGAGGCCAACTGTCACCGTCCTGCACTAATGGCCGGTCGTCGAGAGGAAGAAGGAAAAAGAAAAAGGAAAAAGAAAAAAAATATTAACAAAATCAAGATGAGCAAATCCGAAAAGTGTTTTCACATTCTTAAATTAGGGAATTCACTTTCTTAATTTTATACATGAACATTTTTCTTGATTGGAAAGTATTTTCGATTGATTTGCCATTTTCGGTAAAGTCCAGAAAATGGATTCAGGGAAAACACTTTCCCTCGAACAATCGCACCCTTAATCTCAATACAACAAACACATGGGAATTACCTTTGAGATAAAAAGGCTTACAACTTTGAAATTGATGTGTGGAGAAACTTTTATTTTGTTTTCCTTTTTGTGGTGCAAGTTTTTGATATTAACATCTTTTGTAAATCTTATGGTGCAAGTATTTTGACTTATTTTCACTTTTAAACGCTTGAAAACTTCTAAATTTACAAAGAGTAACATGCTAATTCACATATGATATTGCATAAGTTTTAAAAATTAGAAGAATAGTTTAAATGTCGGCGGAAAAGAAATAAATTGCTTTTCACTTTTTAGGAATTGCAACAAACAAACTCTAATTAATTACTCAATTGTGACACAAGGGGAAAGAAATTATACATCATCGAAAAAGATTATCCGGCAAAAGAATGCGAGTATCACTTGAAATAGTTGAAAAGTAAAATGAAAGTAGAGAAAATTTTAAAAACGAATGATTATTGGGCTTTTTTAATGATTAAATGAACGCATATATGTTTTGTAGAGTCATGAATTAGGCGCATGACATAAATTCCTTCAGTTGTGTTACTCAGTGATTCGATTATTCCTGCTAATGTCGTACTGTTTACGGCTTGATCTACATAAAACAAAAGATTTAGTGCGGTCCTTTCTCCACTATATAATTATACTTCCCCATTTTTCTCCCTAATTTTTTTTATCAGCAGCCCTACAATTCGAGGGATACGAAAGAAAACTAAATGCAAATCAATCACGTAAGCTGGCCGTAGAATTCGGTCAGAACAAGCTAAAAAGCTCGTTCAAATTTAACTTTTGCATGTGAAACCTATCTTTCTATTTCACATTATAGAAAACAAAGCAAAGATTACTTCATCTTTTCTTAAAATGTGTTTTTGTACACCGAATAACACACATTAATTTCTTTTTGAGAAAATAATCAATTGAACACCGCGACTAAAAAAACGGGCAAAGTAAATTTGTCGAGCTGATTTGTGCTTCAGGTACTTTGATTTTGCTAATTAGTTCGATTTGAATAATCTGATTGAAATAGGAATTTTGTCTCTAAAAGTTTTTGGAAAAAAAAAAAACTTAATTGTAATCGATCAATGCTCCAACTTCCACCATCTTGCGGTAGGGCCATGCATAATCAAGGAATTAAAAGGCTGTGCTAGGAGCTGATAAAGTTGGGTACGGCAGGTTCTTTAGGATTTTGTAGTCGTGGACGAAACACTATCTCAAAATATAGTAAGGACAAGATTTGCACATATTAAAAGACTACCAATTATTCAATTTATTTGCAAGTGGATTCTCGCAATCTCATTGTTCGTTCTTCTATCTGTAGGATGAAATGTCTTGTTGCTAGAAGGTCAAGTATAGGAAAATGGGCTAATATGTTTTCCTCCATCCCAACTTGGAGGATTGCTACTAATCAAAAGGAATTTGCTTCAATCAAAGTTGAAGCCAAAACTTAGAAAATTGTTTCGCCATTCTTCATTCCGGTTTGCTTGCGGGATGAGTTATACCATGTTTGCGCACGAGCTTCACGATAGCCTTTTTTATATATTCTCAACTAGCTATCCTTTATGATGTTGAGAATAGAAAATGGTCAATCAATTCCCGTAAACACATGGGTATCATCTACTATAGACAAATTCAGTGACGTTTTGACCCTCGGAATGACGAGCGAATGACGGGCGTGATCTCGAAGTTGCATCAAATCGAATAAGCTATGATTTGAATACATAATATGCAATCTTATTCCCCAAATGTGTAACCGTTCTGGGTTGTCGCAATCTCCATTCAACAAGTCAACGTTTACCATTGGCATCACTTGCCTTAAAAAAACAGCACAAAGAAATCGAGATTTGCAGGTCAAACTCAAGCCATCTCAAGCCGCCCGACGTACTTATCGGGTCCAAATGGGCTGTTCATGGAGCGGTGCAGGATGTGCCGACGGGTGTGGGACACCATTTGGCGAGGCAGAGCAATGCTGTTGAATTTGTCAAAGTTCTATCTCCCTCACTGCGTCTACACATTCGTATATATTTATATATAGAGTTAGAATGGGCCGTTGACACCACGTATTTCCTTCCAATACAAGCGTTGTCAATTGAGAGTGGAAATGAGTTCCCTTTCAAACAAGGTTTTTTGAACAAATTTGTGGCAGCGAGAGTACCGTTACTCTCACCGCTTCCCTCCCCCCCCCAAAACCTAAAAAAAAGGAAGCATAGGGAGAGATTGAAAAGGAAAAAAACCAAACAGATATATTTGCTTTGAAAATGGAAATGGGGGAAATTGTCCAATCGGTAACATGTTAATTCAATTCCAAACTTTTCAATTTTACAAATGTAGTCATGACCCTTTACACGAAATTTCAATATAATTTTTTCGATTAATTTTAGCCGGAAGTCACTAATGTAGGACGGTCGGCAATGACTTGATTGCCACGCCAGCAATTTCTAGCAAAAATTGATCGGAATGACTATATTAGAATTTTATGCAAAAGTTTAGGATTAAATTGATAAAGTTGAAAAGTTTAGAACTAAATTAGTATAAATACAATATGTTTAGAGCTGATTAACTAATTTTTCCGGATCGAAATGTCTCGCTATATTTTTTTGTTCGAAAAATGTCTTCCTATAACCCATGTAGCTCTATCTTTATCTCAACCGACGACAACCGGCGTTAGCTTGTTTCAAGGCTAGCTCCAACCGATATTTCTTTTTGGTTTTTCTTAACCAACAAATAAGTGCGTTGACTTTTCATAAAAATAGACAAAGTCGATAAATCCAAAAAAAAATCTTGAAAGATGTGTAGGTAGAAAACAAGGTCCAATTGATATAGATAAAAGAAAAAATTGAAAATAAAAGCCATTCTATACGCATAGGTAACATCAAAGAATCAAATCTTTGAATCTCAATTAGATGAATTCTATACATAATCTAATAGGAAATGCTTTGGAGGACGGAAACGTCACTTTTCACAAAGTGACCATACCATCTGACCACAAATCCCATGTATACGTAGTCAAGCGGCCATTTTTGAACATATTTTAAATAATTTTTGTCAATTTAAAAAATCCCACCCTTGAGAATGTGTGATCAGGAGGATATGATCACCATGTGGAAAGTGACGGTACCGTTCTCCGAATATTGCCCTAATCCAATTATACTAATTCTTTTTTTACCATAAATTGCTGAAAAGATTAAAGCTCTATGATTACTTCTTCTACAATTAACTTTCATCATATACTCATATATATAAATATATATGTATATCGTAACGGTTACAAATAATCTTATCAGAATTCAATCTTATAAGATTAGTAGCGTCACCATGAGTGAGTAGATCTATCGACAAAAAAAACTTTTTTCCTTGTATATCGTCCCAAAATTTCTGCATTAGCGCACTAAATTATACCTATAACATTTCACTAGACCGCACTAAGTAATAAACCTTTTAAAACAATGACCAGCCATCCATGTAGTGGACTTCTTTTGCTGGCTTACATTCATCGACGTATTGCTACGTTCATCACCTCCTTAAACTTTCTCATTTGACATTTCTAGAAGATTTAGAGGTACGCAAAGAATACTATATTTAAGAGTAGATTATTCAGAAGAAATCAAATTCAATTGCCCGCCATTTGCTTACGCAAGCGATGATGAAGACTCTTCAATAAAGTGATCATCTGGTGAATTTGACTGGCTCATAAACATATTTTTAGCCACAAGAAAGCAGTGTCAATTGGGTAAACTTTAAGGTTTATTAGATAATTGACCGACCTAGCTATAAACTGCCTTAATTCAAATCAAATTAATCAGATTATCACGTTTAATCACGAGTCTTAATCCGTTTGATTTCATTCTGTGCATGGTCTAGTGAAAGGGGATGATGGGCAGTTCGCGTAGACTTATTTGGTTGTACATTTAATGCACATCTTTGCACCAATGAGAAATGGGAAGAGATGGAGTCTGGTCATTAATTAGAGTTGACTTTTCTCGATTGGAACGAGATGATTCTTCTCCTACAAAAAGCGGGCAGTTGCTTCGAGTGTTCCACATGAAATCTAACTCGTTCTTTACCTTTTGTTAGGTTGAAAATTGGAAATAAAAATGCATTTCAGTCGTTTGAAGGGCGGATATATTTGAAAAATTGATGTAGAGTACAAAGTAAATTTCTAGTACGCATGATTTTCTTTGAGCACTTTCAAATATGTGATCGATATCGATGTCTGAAAAAATATTCATATGAATTAAAATGATCATATTGAGCAACGAGGGAATCATGAAACGTTGTCTCACGGTCAAATTGCGCAACATGCCCTTGGCTGAAATCTTGTGTGATTACTGCATTAGTGGCGTTAGTTGATGGATAAGTGAAGTCAAGAATTATTGGTGGTTATCATAAATTTTGAGTCAATGAATACGTGTCAGGCATTTCTCTTGCCGCTTTGATCTTTTTGGCAGATAATAAGAGTTTAATTAAAATAATAGATTCTAGCAAAATAAGGAATAATTGTCCAAAAAGTTTGAAAACATATTGTACGACAGCCAATTCAATCCTAAATTTTTCAATTTGGCCAATTTAGCATGAAACCTTTAAACAATTTTCCAATATAGCCCTTTCAGCTAATTTTGGTCGAATATTATTGACGTCAATGATTTTTTTTTGGTTTTTCTGAATTTTTTCCTTCCTTTTTATTTTTATTTTGTTTTTTCGTATTTTCCTCCATTGGTCGCCGAACAGAACCAAAAATTGAATTTCTAGCCAAAATTGGCCAAAATGACACATTAACAAATCGTCAAAGGTTGAGAACTAAATTGGCTAAATTGAAAAGTTTAAAACTGAAATGGCCGTCGTACATTAAATTTCGAATTTTTGGATAGTTTTCCCATAAAAATAATTGAGAAAGGACACAAAATGGAAGGTCTCAATGTGAACCGATTTTTCATTTCTTATAATCTAAATATACATATTTCTACGCCATTCACAACTATATTTCCCAAATCTACTCCTACAGTTATGGTAAGCATAACTAAAAGATTGAATAAAACAACTCACGGGATAAGGATGACATGGTGGTATATGATCACGCTAAGACTACCCTCAAGTTGGCGCATGTAGTTTAGCCCAATTTGGAAAGTAGTTGCATGTACTGATCTTTGCCTAGTGGTTTCGTAAACACATAGCTACTTGTGACTCTATACCAATCTTCAATGGAGCAAAGAGGCCGGCTTGTATTTTATCACAAACGAGATGGCAATCAATTTCAATGCGTTTCGTTCGCTCCTGAAAATCTAGGTTTGCAACAATGTGGAGTGCACCCCGGTTATCACAGTGTAAGGAAACTAGGTCTTGGAGACACATGCTGTGACATTCTGAATTTCGATCCACTTTCGGGATTTATGAAGTGATATTATCATCAATGCACTTTCTATTATATCTTGCTCGGAATTGGCCATTTTTTAGAATACTAACCAATAGGGAATGGCTAATTAGGATTTCTATACGCATGACCCGAGAACTCGAACCTGGATCGACATTTCAACCATGAGGATTTACGAGGGGATATTTTGGGCAATTATAGGCCGATCCAAGAATGATTATGGAACAATTTAACAATGTTATACAATTGAGTCACGGGTGATTCCGTTTAATCATCGAATGTATTTCGAATACTCCAAAATCAATTTATAACGATCGTGTCGTTTGGAACTAGTAATTGACCCTCGTGACCACATGACAACCGAAGTCGCCATGGCCCAAGTAAACTTAAATGTGGATTGATATCAAATCAAGCACGGGTTGACACGTATAAACCCTAAAAGCCGCATGTTAGTTTGAGATACACGAAAGTCGTGTTTGATCGATTTTGACCACGAATTAGAATCTGAACTTGGATTGAACTTCAAGAATATCAAAATTTATTATTTTGGACAACGCCGCGTTAAATTCGCTTATTTTCCGGTTTGCCCAGAAATATACAAAAAAAAATGGAAATTGGCTCGGAAATTAGAAAAAGACGATTTTACCCCTGGATGTTCTAGAGTTTAATTGTTGTGTGGAAGGACATAATGGTCATTTTACCCTCTCCCCCTTGGCTGAAAACCACATAGACCATTTTGCCCTTGCCTTTTTAGTTAATTTCAACATTGACCTTCTAGAAGCCTTAGTCAAAGAATCAATCTTGGCCCTTTGATCAATACTTGGGCATCAAGGATCAATCCTAGCCCTCCAATTTGGATAGTTAGATCAGCCCACTCTCTCTCCCCCCTCACTTTCTCTCTTGCTCTCTCTCTCGTCATTCTCTCTCTCTCTCTCTCTCTCTCTCTCTCTCTCTCTCTCTCTCTCTCTCCTTTGGCCAAGAGCACCCCACCACCGTCCACCACCCTTTTGCGCCTCTCACCGCCACCCTTGGACCGCCGTGAGTCGTCGGAACAGCCGCCAGAACAGTCACCGCCGTCGGATTGCCGTTTAGACCGTCGTTCGCCGGAGATCCTAGACTTGGCCGGGACTTGCTGCTGCTGATTAGGCCTACTATTTGGTTTAAATTAGTGGTAAGTAACTCCCTAAATCTTGATTAAGTTAGTAGGTTACCAATGGATAGTGTTTAGGGGTTATTAAGGTAATTTAGGGGTTATTTTAGGGGTTATGGTGGAGGTTGATTTGAGGAAATTTTGGTGGGTCAAATTGATGATTATAGGACTGATTTGAATGTTAAGATAGGTTGGTTGTGTAATTTGGGCTTAAGCATATGATTAATGGGGTTAATTATGCTTAATTTGGCTAATTATGGGTGTTTTAATTAAAATTCGTGGGTTAATTTTGTGGCTTTAGAAATTATATGTTAGGGGCTGAATTGGGTGACTTGGATATTGATTATAAGGCCCCCATTGATTTTAGATTGATTAATGGTAATTTAATGGCTTAATTACCTTGATCATGCTTTAGATTTTAATCGTACGGCTTAGATTAAATTAGGATGTGATAAAACTTTGATCATGTGGCCAATTTGGGATTTGAGGTTGATCGCATGGTTTTGATCGACAATCGCATGGCTAATTAGTCGACTATGTGTCGATTAGAGGCTTAATGACGATTGTGCGGTGAATTGACTGTTTAACGACGATCGCATGATTAAATTGTGTGATCAAGTGGTTAATTTATTTAATCATGGCTGAGTTATGGACTATGGTTTGATCGTGTGGTTGGATTGATGATTTCGTGGTCTAGAGAAAAGATCGTATGTTGAAATTGGCGTTTTATACGAAAAACGAGTGTGATTCATGACATATTTAATTATAGTAAATTGCACGTCATACACACTTGCATTGGCTAATTAAAGAAGATTAAAATTGGCAATGCGTGGCTGTTTACGTGTGTGGCCATGATGAATTCCGTTTGAGACGAGTTCTAGACGATGCCCGGCTAAGGCTCAGATGCTGTTTGGTATCCGACTTGTCGGAAGGGTTCGATCCCAGATATTGCCGATAGCGGTAGAGGCCCGATCGATGCTCCTAAATGAAATGCCATCCGGTACCCGACTTGTCGGGGGGGGGAGGGGGGGGTTCAATTCCGGATATTGCTATGCCCAAAGTAGTGGGGTGATGCCTGGCTATGCCAGAAAACCGGCGAGAGTTCGGTGTGACCTATGGTAGGTCGTTAATAATCTAGACAACTTCGTGTGTTTGTGCATACGGCATGTTTGTGCTTGATTATGGGATAAAATCATGAGGCACGGTATGGGACGGGCCATAGTGATTTCATCTTATAATCAAGACTCGTGTGAATGATTGAGTATATTTGAATTATCTAGATTATTATTATTGCTGTTACGCATTTGATAGTGTGCCATGATTGTTGTGCGATTCGAGACCCTGCATAGTAGGTGAAACCACTATTCGTTGTTGTGGACTTACCCTATTGGTTAGAATTGCATGATTAGGTGCCGGAGGTACCTATTGCCTAGTTGAGGCATAGGTAGTCTACTTATTGAGATTATATCTCATTTCCCGTTGTTAAACATTTCAGTCCCTCGACCTTGACCATGACTGAGCCTTCACTGCGTTTTGGGGTATCGACAGAGATGGAGCATTGGGTGACTGAGTACCCTATTGGTGAGGATAGAGTATATGAGAAGATTGAGTGTACTGTTTGGATTGATGACGGGGAGGAGTACTTGACGGCTCATAAATATATGGCGTGGTTCGTGCGAGATGGAGCTCAGAAGTTTGGTCCTATCTAGGGATTTGATCTTTCTCCGGATGATGGATTAGGAGAGTGGGACCTCATAGATATTGATCCCCCTGACAGAGTAGTGGTTGATCCTGAACCCGCACCGATGGTGACCGATGATTTAGGACCGGAGTTGACGTCTTTACCGTCTGGCTCCTATAGCGATGTATCTGACCTGACTTCACCTGGAGCATCGCCATGATGCCGTGGAGGTTTTTGTTAGGACCAGGGATTCCTCTTTTATTGGAGTCATTTGTAGATAGAACAGTGGAGTAGATCGATCACCCCATCCCTTTTTGAGTATGTGTGGTCTGGGTTGTGGCCTTTAGAAAGGCTAGTACATGTTATTGTTGTAAGTAACGTTGATGTTATAAAATGGTTTGTTAGTTTGTTTAATTTCTCTCTCTACTGTCCCATTTGAATGTTTGTTGATTGGAGTGTTCGTTTGGCTTCCGCGTTTATTCTCTGTTTTGAGGGTGTTGGGTCGGAGGCAATTCCTTGGAGTCGCATTCTTATCGACCATGGTGGGATGTTACGTATTCGTGGGGTATGGGGCGTGACATCCCCATTTAAGTGGTATCAACGTAATGTCAGCTTGATCCATGTTTGGTCGAGACCTGAAGTGATAAAGAGCAATGACTTTAGGGTAGCTAGTTAGAGAGACTTGCCTTGATCACAAGTTTGTGATGCTTGGTGCATGCTTTGAGAATATGTGCTTGTGATTGGTGGGCTTGAATTACATCATACAATTATTTGCTTGGGAGTGCTGAGTGATTTAGCTATTACTAACGTTGCAAGCGCTTTAAGGTAAGATCTAGAACCTTACTAAGCATGTACTTATGATGTTGTTTGGGGTAATTGCCTGCTTACAACTACTTGATGTGGTTCATTGCCTAGAACTGTTTAAGCTCAGTAGTTGGTATAAGTTTTTAATTCCATGGTGAATTTATAGCAGGTATAGGTGTTTAGGGTAATTTCTGGGAAGATGAACACTCCAGGTAGAGGAACTAGGAGTGCATCGAGTTCGTGAGCTAGAACGGCAGAGGATCTTAGAGTCTATGGAGTTATAAGAGCTCTAGAGGCGATTGGACAGTTGATAGGCTTGCAGACTCAAGAACGAGTTGCTGCTGCTGAGGCTGCTGCCGCCACCGCCGCTCATAATAATCTGGGGCATGGAAATGGAAATGAAAATTGCCAGATGCACAATCTGGTAGAATAGTTTTGAAACTTAAGCCATCAAAGTACGACGGGAAAGGCGATCCCGAGGCAGCCACTCGATGGATTGAGGAATTGGAAAAGGCCTTTGCACTTCTAGGGTGCACGAAAGAGGAAAAGGTGACTCTGGCTGTGTATCAACTACAAGATAATGCCAATGATTGGTGGAAGGCCACCCGAGAAAGGATTTTTTCGGTAGGCATTGTGCCGAACTGGACCGACTTTGTTGATGCTTTTAATGGAAAGTACTTTTCTGAGATTACTCAAGAGCAGAAAATTACAGAATTCTTACGGCTCTGCCAGAATCAATTGACTGTAGATTAGTATGAGGCGGAATTTGCTAGGTTATTGAAGTTTGCATCGAGGATGGTCGAGAATCTTTTGGATAAGACAAGAAGGTTCTAAGATGGTCTAAAGCCGGAACTTCGTAGCCAAATAATACCCTTGAACCTTAGGGATTATAATGAGCTATATGAGCAAGCTCAGATGATTGAGAGAGATATAACCGAGAGGAATGCCGCATCTGGATCATGGTTTATATCGACTAGGGATAATCGTAACTTTGGGAAGAAACCTATGAATAAGAATAGACGATTGGTCCCTTCGGCCAAAAAGAATATCGTAAAGTCGAACTACTACTCTGCAACTCCGTGTCAATTATGCGGGAGAAGGCATGGAAATGGCCCTTGCCCAAGTAGGAACGAAGCTTGCTTTGGTTGTGGCCAGCACGGTCACCAAGTGAAGGATTGCCCGAATCGACAAGTTAGGTCGTCAGTTTAGTCGCAACAACCTCGGATGGGAAATCAGGCTGGAACAGCTCCACAGAATAATCAGGATCGACCCCCAGCACAAGGAAGAATTTATGCTGTGGTACGCAAAAAGGCAGAGGATGCGCGTGGCATGGTCACAGGTACGGTCTCTTTATGTGATCATGCTGCTTATACCTTATTTGATCCGGGAGCATCGCATTCATTCGTGTCGGAGCAATTTGTTAGACTGATTGGAATTGAACTGAAACCGTTAGAAGTAATGTTGCATGTTACTACCCCTCCAAAGGATAACATGCTAATCTCAGTAGGATGCCCGAACAGTGAGATAATCATTGGTGGTAGAAAGGAATTAATTGATTTGGCTGTATTGACTATGTTTGATTTTGACGTCCTTATTGGTATGGATTGGCTAGTAAAACAAAGGGCTGTGATGGACTGTAGTAGTAGTGTGATCTAATTTAATCATGTTGGTCATCCTCGATATGAGTTTGTGCGAAATCGAGGAGGAACCTCGATCCCTTGGATTTCGTTGCTTGAGGTGACGAAGTTATTGGATGAAGAATGTCAAGGTTACCTATCAACTGTGTTTGACTTATTGGCTAAGGAGCCAAGGCTAGAAGACATAGCCGAGGTGTGTAACTTCCTCGATATCTTTCCCAAAGAATTGCCGGGATTACCACCCGAGAGGGAAGTGGAGTTTGCAATTGAGTTGACCCCTGGGACAGAGCCAATCTCTAGAGCACCCTACAGAATGGCCTTATCTGAATCGAAGGAGTTAAAAGTTCAGATGCAAGAGTTGCTAGATAAGGGATTCATTCATCCAAGTGCGTCACTGTGGGGAGCACCAATGTTGTTCGTCAAAAAGAAAGATGGTTCGTTGCGTTTGTGTATCGACTATCGGCAGTTGAATCAAGTGACTATCAAGAACAAGTATCCATTGCCAAGAATAGATGACTTGTTCGATCAACTGCAGGGGGCTTCAGTGTTCTCAAGATAGACTTAAGAACGGGCTACTATCAGTTAAGGATTAAAAAGGAGGATGTACTGAAGACGGCGCTTCATACAAGATATGGACATTACGAGTTTACGGTTATGCCGTCTGGATTGACTAATGCCCCAGCCGCTTTTATGGATTTGATGAATCGTGTATTCAAGGAATTCTTGGATTTATTCGTCATAGTATTCATCGATGACATATTGATATACTTGAAAAGTCCCGAGGAGCATGAGCAACATTTAAGAATGGTTCTACGGACCTTGAGAGGACATGCACTCTACGCTAAGTTTAGTAAGTGCGAGTTCTGGCTGAATCGAGTAGAATTCCTTGGACATGTGATCTCTGGAGAAGGAATCTCCATGGATCCAACTAAGATTGAGGCGGTTACAAATTGGCCGAGACCTACGACAGTGACAGAAGTTTGGAGTTTCCTAGGACTAGCTGGCTATTATAGAAGATTCGTGGAAAAATTCTCCGCAATAGCCACTCCTCTGATTCACTTACTGAAAAAGGAAACAAAGTTCGAATGGACGGATAAGTGCGAGAGAAGTTTCCAAGAGCTTAAGCATAAACTGACTACTGCACTAGTATTTACAATACCTTCAAGTCTTGGAGGATACAAGGTGTATAGTGATGCATTGCTGAGGGGATTAGGATGTGTTTTAATGTAGCATGGGAGAGTCGTTGCATACGCTTCATGACAGTTGAGACCTCACGAGTCGAACTACCCAACACATGATTTGGAACTTGTGGCCATCATCTTTGCACTTAAAATTTGGAGACATTATTTATGTGGAGAAAATTTTGAAATCTACACGGATCATCAGAGTTTGAAATATTTATTTTCTCAAAAAGAATTGAATATGAGACAACGCCGATGGATGGAACTTCTAAATGATTACGACTGCGACATCTTATATCATCTTGGAAAGGCTAACAAAGTAGCGGATGCACTTAGTCGAAAATCGAGCATTGCGCAATTGATGATTAAAGAGTGGACTTTATTCGAAGGATTACGAGATTCTGAGTTTAAGTTTGAAGTAAGTCACCTCTCAAGCTTGTTGGCCACTTTAAGAATTGAACCAGAGATTCAAGCCAAAATTAAGGCGTTACAATCTACGGATTCGGAAATTCAAAAGATTTTGCAAATGGATGAAACTAAGAGAAAGGCTGACTTTCAAGTATCCGGAGACGGAATCTTGAAGTTTCGCGGACATTTGTGTGTGCCCGATGACATCGAGCTTAAGGACAAAGTCTTGGTAGAAGCTCATCGTAGTAATTACAGTATTCATTCGGGCAGCACAAAAATATATCAAAACTTACGTCAGCAATATTGGTGGGACGGAATGAAAGTAGATGTAGCCAAACACGTGGCAAAGTGCTTGACGCGCCAGCAAGTGAAGGCGCAGCATTGTAACCTTGATGGATTGCTAAGACCTTTGGAAATTCCAGAGTGGAAATGAGAGCATGTTACCATGGACTTCATTATGGGTCTACCAAGAAGCCAGAGAGGTCATGATTCAATTTGGGTTATAGTCGATAGGTTGACTAAATCAGCACATTTTCTGACAGCGCGGAAGGATTTTACAATGGATAAGTACGCTGAACTGTATATGTGACAAATAGTCCGTCTTCATGGAGTACCAGTAACTATCACGTCGGACAGAAATCCTAAGTTTATTGCAACCTTTTGGAAAAGTCTTCAGATGGCTATGGGGACGAAGTTACAGTACAGTACAATCTATCAGCCACAGATAGATGGTCAATCTAAAAGGACGATTTAGACAATCGAGGATATGTTGCGAGCTTGTGTGATAGATTTTAAAGGTGGATGGGAAGAACAGTTACATTTAGTTGAGTTCGCCTATAATAACAGTTATAAGCAAAGTATCAAAATGGCATCATTTGAAGTGTTATATGGCAGAGCATGCAGAATACCAGTTTGTTCGGAAGAAGTTGGTGAGAGGAGTATTACGGGTCCAGAATTGATAGAACAGTCAATCGAGGCAGTTAAGGTCATTCAAGAAAGACTGAAAACTGCTCAAAGTCACTAGAAAAGTTATGCAGATAAATGGCGCAGACCTTTGGAATTCCAAGAAGGAGATCATGTTTTCCTCAAGGTATCACCAATGCGAGGATCGTCTAGGTTTGGTAAGAAAGGGAAACTAAGCCCGAGGTACGTAGGCTCGTTTGAGATATTAGAAAGAGTTGGAATTTTAGCCTACCAACTTGCTTTGCTACCAAATTTATCTCAGATTCATAATGTATTCTACGTGTCCATGCTAAGGAAGTATAAATTAGATCCGATCCACGTGCTGAATCATGAAGAAATAGACGTGGACGACAATGTGTCGTACATGGAAAAACCTATTCGAATAGAAGACAGAAAAGAACAAGTTCTACAAAATAAGACAATCCCGTTAGTCAAAGTGGTCTGGCAACATCATGGAACAGAAGGAGTCACGTGGGAAAATGAAGAAATCATGAGGCGTCAGCATCCCCATTTGTTTGAATAGTTTTGGTTTGACTGTAAATTTTGAGGACGAAATTTCTGTAAGGGGGAAGAGTCGTGACATTCTGAATTTCGACCTACTTTCGGGATTTGTGAAGTGATATTATCATCAATACACTTTCTATTATATCTCGCTCAGAATTGGCTATTCTTGAGAATACTAGCCGTTAGGGAATGGCTAATTAGGATTTCTGTACGCACGACCCGAGAACTCGAACCTGGATCGACATTTCGACCATGAGGATTTACGATGGGATATTTTGGGCCATTATAGGCTGATCCAAGAATGATTATGGAACAATTTAATAATGTTATACAATTGAGTCACGAGTGATTCTGTTTAATTGTTGTATGCATTCTGAACGTTCCAAAATCAATTTCTAATGATCGTGTCGTTTGAAACTAGTAATTGACCCTCGTGACCACATGACAACCGAAGTCGCCATGGCCCGAGTAAACTTAAACGTGGATTGATATCAAATCAACCACGAGTCGACACGTATAAACCCTAAAAGCTGCCCGTTAGTTTGAGATATACGAAAGTCGCGTTTGATTAATTTTGGCCACGAATTGGAATTCGAACTTGGGAATCGAACTTCAAGAATATCAAAATTTATTATTTTCGACGACGCCGTGTTAAATTCGCTTATTTTCCAGTTTGCCCAGAAATTTACAAAAAAATGGAAATTGGCACGAAAATTAGAAAAAGACGATTTACCCCTGGATGTTCTAGAGTTTACGTGTGTGGCCATGATGAATTCCGTTTGAGACGAGTTCTAGACGATGCCCGGCTAAGGCTCAGATGCTGTCTGGTACCCGACTTGTCGGGGGGGGGGGGGTTCGATCCCAGATATTGCCGATAGCGATAGAGGCCGAATCGATGCTCCTAAATGGAATGCCATCCGATACCCAACTTGTCGGGGGGGAGGGGGGTTCAATCCCGGATATTGCTACGCCCAAAGTAGTGGGGTGATGCCTGGCTATGCCAGAAGACCGGCGGTAGTTCGGTGTGACCTATGGTGGGTCGTTAATAATCTAGACAACTTCGTGTGTTTGTGCATACGGCATGTTTGTGCTTGATTATGGGATAAAATCATGAGGCACGGTATGGGACGGGCCATAGTGATTTCATCTTATAATCAAGACTCGTGTGAATGATTGAGAATATTTGGATTGTCTGGATTATTATTATTGCTGTTACGCATTTGATAGTGTGCCATGGTTGTTATGCGATTCGAGACCCTGCATAGTAGGTGATACCACTATTCATTGTTGTGGACTTACCCTATTGGTTAGAATTGCATGATTAGGTGTCGGAGGTACGTATTGCCCTAGTCGACGTATAGGTAGTTTATATATTAAGATTATATCTCATTTTCTGTTATTAAACATTTTAGTCCCTCTACCTTGACCATGACTGAACCTCCACTGCGTTTCGGGCTACCGACGGAGATGGAGCATTGGGTGACTGAATACCCTATTGGTGAGGATAGAGTATATGAGAAGATTGAGTGTACTGTTTAGGTTGATGACGGGGAGGAGTACTTGACAGCTCATAAATATATGACGTGGTTCGTGCGAGATGGAGCTTAGAAGTTTGGTCATCTCCAAGGATTTGATCTTTTTCCGGATGATGGATTAGGAGAGTGGGATCTCATGGAGATTGATCCCCCTGACGAAGAAATGGTTGATCCTGGGCCCGCACTGATGGTGACCGATGATTTAGGACCAGAGTTGACCCCTTTACCCCTTGGCTCCTATAGCGATGTATCTGACCCGGCTTCACCTGGAGCACTGCCATGATGCCGTGGAGGTTTTGTTAGGACAAGGGATCCCCCTCTTTTTGGAGTCGTTTGTAGATAAAACAGTGGAGTAGATCGACCATCCCATCCATTTTTGAGTATGTGTGGTCTGGGTTGTGGCCTTTAGAAAGGCTTTTAATGTTACTGCTGTAAGTAACGTTGATGTTATAAAATGGTTTGTTAGTTTGTTTAATTTCTCTCTCTACTGTCCCGTTTGAACCTTTGTTGATTGGAGTGTTCGTTTGGCTTCCGCGTTTATTCTCTATTTTAAGGGTATTGGGTCGGCGACAATTCCTGGGAGTCGCATTCTTATCGACCGTGATGAGATGTTACGTGTTCGCGGGGTACGGGACGTGACACATGCTAATGTCTCATAAGAGGTACAATAACCAAGTAGTTTCGCATATAATTACTGTCATTGCGCGATATTGCGTTTCAGCATAAAAGTGTGAGACTATGCTTTGTTTCTCGGTTTTCCAAGAAATTGGGCTATCACCCAATAAAATGCAATACCCAGTTATTGAACGGCGAGTCATGGAGCAACTAGCCCAATATAAGTCATAATAAGCGGTGAATTGGAGTTCATTTTTAGTTGGGTAAAAGAGCCATTGGCCTACAGTAGTCTTCGGATATCGTAGGAGACGGTGTGCTACATCCAAATGTGGTTGGCGTGATGCATGCATAAATTAACTCAGGATGTTGACATAAAATGAAAAATCCCAATGTGAACCGATTCCTCATTTCTTGTATCTAAATGTACATATTTATACACCATTCACAACTATATTTCCTAAGTCTACTCCTACGATTATTGTAAGTACAACGGAAAGATTTAATAAAATAACTCATGAGATAAGGATGCTATGGTGGCTTATGATCATGCTGAGAATAATAAAGGATACGGAGATTAAGGATATTTTCGTAAATATGGAGGTTGACACCAAATTCAAAAGGTTGTCCTATAATTAGTATACATAGACATTTTTATGTCTACACTAACACGCGACATCGTCATCAATCAGGTTGACACCAAATTCAAAAGGTTGTCCTATAATTAGTATACATAGATATTTTTATGTCTACACCAACACGCGACATCGTCATCAATCCTAATTAAATTCTTCTTTGTTTTTCTCAAAATGAAAACTGGTAATGATAACCAATGGTCAGACCAATAATAGAATTCGCTATTGCAGTACTCGCGGTCCATTTCGTCGGATTGTGGAAATAAAACTTAAAGCGTCTTCCATCACTCAGACAGCGACGGTACAAAGAGTGTTTATCAGCATAATTAAAGCTTATGCAACGAATCATCCCGTCATGTGGAATGATTAATTAATGCTTCATTTGTTTTGAAAAAAATATAATAATTCTGAAAAATATTTTTCAGAAAAATAATAATATTTTTCGATATTTAGCTGAAATTTGAAAAAAAAATTGGAAAATATCTTCCATTGTTTAGTAAGAAAAATTTGCGCTTTTTTTTTTTTCAAAATAGACATGCATTATTTGATCGCCATTAATTTACGTACGGGCAGTTGAGGAAACGGGTATGGGAGCTAGGGTACCATATTGCCTGGGCTCAGGTACATCGAGGCCGGCTACGAGACCCCAGTGCTTGTGCCCGGATCCCCGACGCTTTGGCTCTGGTCCATCAAGGTCGGGCCCGAGTCCACGAAGGTCGGGTGGACCAAATTGCAAAAATGGGTCCTTCACACATTTTCACAGTGCTACACTAAAAAATTCCTCAAGAAGCAGCCTTAACGAGTGAGAAAATTCAGCCTCACGTTTCACTAAACAAGAAGATGATGCACAAATAAACTGCTTCTTTCACCTCCTTCCTCTTTGTTTCGCTCTGCTATGCTGGATTACTCTGATAAAGGGAAAGGAAGAGTGCTTGTGCCAGACGACACATAGAGTTGACCCAGTAATATCCATACTACAAAAAGTCTTAAAGTACTAGCAATAACAAAATTTTAAAAAAAAAGCACATATACTCTTTGGAAACAAAGTTTAATAAAATGTATAATTGATTATGTTCTCCTTTGCTTAGAAATTTATCAATCTACACCTTTGTGAAGATTCGCACTCTTCACCATGAATTCTTTTCCAATTTTTTCATTCCCAACTAAATAGTCAAAATCTAATCCAAGGGTAACTTCATCATATCTGTGATACCCCAGACTATCACTCGTAACGCGTGTCTCTTTCGAGTATTACTCATAATTATTATAAGTATGCAGAAGTACAATAAAGCATTCAAAATATTTCACACAAGAAACCACCCGAGTTCAATAATATGCATGTCTTCTCTTTATACAAACATTGGTATTACTATCTTTAATACATCGTTTTAGCAAAATGCTATTACAAAAGTCTTGGGAAGGGTCAGGGTCGTCTATTTCCAACACTATTCCTACGCCCAAAAACCCGCCAATTCCAAGGTCAAGTTATTCGCTAAGGATTGACAACATCGCCTATCGAAGTGTTGCTATCACCATCGACACCCCTTAACGGTCCAACTAACTTACCAACGATATTCAAGTACCAAGCGACAAAACGGTAAGGAATCCACTTTAGGAACCTCACGTCAACTCATACAGTGGAACTACACTTAGTATAATATCAACACACGTTTTTTGTGAAGAGGTTTGATGACACCCTCCGAATTGGAGGTTTGCCGTTTCGAATCTCATTAACTAAAATCAATAAATTATCTTATTAAGGTTCAAGCTTAGAAAGTTAGTTTCGACACCGTGAGCATGTAGATCCATCAAGAGTGGGGGTAGCAACAGTGTGTGGGCTACTCTTTGCCTGGACCTATGAGTGGACATATTTAAACGGAGAGGCAAGCATGGACATATTTAAACGGAGAGGCAATTGGGATCTGAAAAGATTTGAACTCATGACCTCCAGCTTTAATATTATCTGAGATTTTGTAAGACCACTGCCAACTGTTATAAAAGTTTAAACTATTAGACGAAGGCGTGATATTGGGGAGGCAAATGGGGCCTAGAAAGATTTGAACTCGGGACATCCTGAAGATAAAATGGGACAATTGTCAACTATTCTAAAAGCTTAAGTTGTTAGATGAATGTGTAGTTTAAAATTTCATTACTCTAACATTGTTAGCAATATTTGGATATTTAGATATCTCTTAAAGATATTTAAGATATTTCCTAAGATTTTTGTATATCTATTTTGATTATGCATATCAAATTGATTTCTTTTTATTTCCTCTATCTAAGCCTATAAATAAGCTTGTCATGTACTCATTTCGATAGCATCGAATTATATACAAATTTCCCATATCCTATCTTCCGCATTATTCTTAACTTGGTATTAGAGCCAACGTTCTTGAGCAACCTTGGTGCACCCTTGCACGTAATAGCAAGGACCATAGTATGGAAATAAATACATCCCTGCCGCTTGACAGTGTTCATGCGAATGCCTCATTCTCGTCTAAGTAAGCGCTATGGTGATCGTGTCATGATGTCAGCGACGCATTGCCAAGTCGACGTTTTCTTTTTTTCACAGAGGGATTTTTCGCCAATGCGAAGTCTTTGCACAATAACTTTTCCCTCAACAAAGTCTGGCTTATTCCGCTTGCTGTAACCACGCCAATCGTATCAACTGCGTTTAAGTTACTGTCCGATTCTCAACTTTTCACTTCTCATTTCGAGATGTCGATGCCATACTCGCAGCTATCAGACAAGCAAAATACCAAAATCTTCTCGTCAATGGAAGCTTGGTGCCATCACACCCGCCACCTCGTCTCGGATCCCTTGAGCTTATTTTAATCGAAGATTTTGTGATATTGTTCGGATTAGTTTTCAAACTCAAGTTGATTTGTTTCAACTCAACTTGCATTTTGAGGGAATGTTAGCAATATTATGATATTTAGATATCTCTTAAAGATATTTAGGATATTTCCTATGATTTTTTATATTTATTTTAATTATGTATATCCGATTTGATTGCTTTATTTCCTCTATCTAAGCTTATAAATAGGCTTTCCATGTACTCTTTTCGATATCATTGAATTATACAAAAATTTCCCATATCTTATCTTCCGCATTATTCTTAACTGCTACAATGCGATGGTTTTTTTTCCTTTGTTTGATAGTCCATTTTTTAGATTTTTCATTATCTCAATTTTTTTAAAAAAATCCCCCCGAACCTGCAACCGGCTCTTTTTTGGTTTATTTCCTTATGTTCGCTTGATTTTCTTTTATTCTTTTTTCTAAAATGGCTGACGTGGCTATCACATCATCACTTCCCTCTTCAAAAAAACGATAAAGAAAGCCACGTCACATTTTTCCGTTAGCCAAATTGGACGGAGTTAACAAAGAGACTTCATTGCATCAATTTGACAAGTTTTAAGAGTTGATTGCATTTTTTAGAAATTTTGAGGACTCAATTCTACTTTCGTGTTAAATTTTAGGACTTTCAGTACATTCATCCCAAAATATTACTCAAAAGCGAGTGAAAAGTTCATAGAAGTGATTTATTAGATTAGTATCTCGAAACAATTTCTCCCAATCAAAGAACTGCTTTCACTGGAAGACGTATTAGATTTCACAACAGCAAGAGAATTTAAGAAAGTTCATTTGATACCTTATTATGTTCATAGGCTAATAGTCAAGCTGAATCATTATAGTCGATCTTATTAAGAAACAGAATCCTAGAGATTGAAATTCCACCTTGTCAACATACGGTAGGCCTATAGAACTTGAAAGAGGTCTAGAACAAACATAAGTCCATATATGTTGACATATGATCAAACACCTGTAATACCTTTGGAAATTACGGTCGAGTGCCCAAGAGTTATATTGCAAACTAATGAAGTAAGGAAGACTATGACCGGTAAATGTATATGAATTTAGATGAGTTGGATCAAATTTGAGCATCAATACTAAAGCATATTATTGCTCAGGGAAAATTATCCAAAACTCCTAAACTTATTGTTAGACGGCCAATTCAGTCCTAAACTTTTCAATTGTGCCAATTTAGTTCTAAACCTTTTGACAATTTGCCAATTCAGTACTAAATTTTTCAATTCTGCCAATTTAATTCTAAACCTTTTGAGAATTTGCTAATTTAATCCTAAATCTTTTAACAAATTAATTGTAGTTTTTTTCAGCTAATTTTGGTTAGAAATCGTCGACATGGTGGTCTAGTCAGTGATGATTGTTCTACGTGGCACGAAATGTGCTAACGTGGATTTTTTTATTTATTAAAATATTTTTGCAAATTTTTTATTTTTTATTTTATTTTCTTTTTTCTTCACTGGGCAAACGGGAATTCGAAATTTTTTTTGAAAAAAATTAAAAAATTATCAACTTTAGCGCTGGCTGCACCGTCTAGGATGGCCGACTGTAATTTTGATCAAAATTAGTCGGAAGGACTATATTGACATTCAGGACTAAATCGGCACGAGATAGAGATTTATGACTAATTTAACTGCCATGCAATAGATATAAGAGTTTTTGGACAATTTCCTCTCATTGCTCGAAAGAAAAAGAGTTGCCAAGGCTTATAATAAGCATGTCAAGATAAAATAATCTGTCATTGGTGACTTGGTATGGAAGACTACTGTACCGATTAATAAAAAATAACAAGTTCGGTAAGTAATCCCCAACTTGGGAAGGGCCACAAGTGATTAATGTACTGAGTGGTAAGGCCTATCGATTGATGGACCAAAATGGTATAATGTTGTCACAATCGAGAAAGGGAAAATAATAGAAAAAATCTTTCATCCAACGTTGTGGAAATTGAAGTAGAGTTTGCGTTTTGTTGTAAACCAAGCTCCGAGGGAATGAAAGCTTGAGCGAAATGTCGAAGATGAACCCACTATGAAGGTAAAGGTTAAAAAATATAGTGAAAAAGTCACAAAAAAACTCCAAATTATACTCACAGCAACTCATTTATTTGGACCCTTTTTTTTGTGACATCAAACACTTTAAACTATATCCATTACGATATATTTACTCGAAACTTTTTCTTGTGACATAAAAAAACCCAAACTTATATCTATGTTGTACATTTACCTTTTGACAACGTTTAATTAGATGATTTTTCAGATAAAACAATGTTGTTTTTATTTCATTGAAGCCACATGGGCGCCATGTTAATACTATTTGTTTCTGGTGTCCATGTGGGTAGATTTTTAACGGTTCTCATTTACAGAATTTTGACGAAGAGTAAATGTATCACACTGGGCATAATTTAGAATTTTGGTGGCTTTTGCCTTAACTTTTATTACCGACAAATAATGAATTTGATCGATTAGTCAGTTTAGTCATCTATAAACAAGGAAATTGATTTGAGGGATAATGAGAATCGATAGGCCATCGGAAGAATCATCGACAACAGGTGAGAGGAGTTATCGGCAATGACTACTGCCAGTCGACATTGCTTAACAATGATCCATCACACAAATTCTACTTAGTGTTGAAATTAAAGGACAAGGAAGATGTGTCGACTTCAATATCAAATGACGGTTCCTGTACCAAGTGACGGTTGGCAAACTAGATGACCTTGGAAGTTCTGCACTTCAAATTCCAGAATTTGTTCTTCATTTTCCTCCAAAAATTTCCTATCCTAGATCAACGCTGAACCCCTTCTTTTTCATATAAAACCAAACTCAACCTTTTTGGTGAAAGATTTTTCACTGTCGGGGGATGGAGCAAGTATAACGAAAACTCTTGATGATAGACAACAAAGAAATTGTGCACAAAAGCTGCCCGTTTTGTAGCATCAAACCGTTAACATCACGTGAGTGCCACAATGATTTGCATTCTGTTTCTTGTAAATTATACCTTATAATTTGAATTACACATTATTTAGGCCACCCTGAGATGCAAAGTTCTTTCCCTATAAAATCCTCTCAAAGCCAGGGAGAATTATAGATAGGGGTCACCACAGATTTGACATGCAGGTATTTGTGGAGAGCGTCCAAACCGAGATCTCTCCCGAAGCCACTCATCTTGTAGCCGCCGTAAGGACAGTCGTTGTCCGTCGCAAAGTAGCAGTTTATCCATATGACGCCCGCTCGGATTGACCTCGAGACCGTGTTTGCTAGATCTATGTTCTTCGTCAGAACCCCCGCCGCTAGACCGTACCTCGTGTCGTTGGCCCTCTTGATCACCTCTTCCACAGTCCTGCAATCCGTGGTCAAATGATGAATGTCGCACAATATACCTCGATAGTTCTGTATGTTTGTTTTAGCTACTTACGGTACTTGCTCGATTGCATCGGAACTGGGTAAGAAATAGTTTCGGGGACCAAGTTTTACTCACTTGAATTTCATGAGCGACATGACGGGGCCGAAAATCTCATCCTTCACGATCACGTTGTCCTCCTGATGAAACGAGAGAGTTTGACGATAACACGAAGCAATCGGAAGTTCAGTTCCTCTCAAAATAAAGCTTCATGTTCTTTAAGGAATTTGTTGTGGATTGATAGTGTACCTTGACATTTGTGAAGACTGTTGGCTGAATGCAGTACCCTTTGGTGCCCAGACGCTCGCCCCCGGTCAAAAGCGTGGCTCCTTCTCTCTTGCCATGCTCGATGTAAGAAAGTATCTTCTCAAATTGCTCCTTACTGGCCTGGAATTTAGCGTAATTCGTGTTAGGCTAATTGTCAACCATATGCTTTGTCGCAAAACCTAGTAGGTTCTTGCTACTGCTAGTGTTCATTCTTACCTGCGGTCCTTGATGGACATTCGGATCAAACGGGTCGCCGACCGACCAAGCCTTCGCCTTTGCCACTAGCTTCTTCTCAAACTCTTCATAGATCCCTTCTTGAACATACACACGAGAGCCCGCAACGCATACTTCTCCCTGAAACAGAGTTGAATCGAGAAACCTTCATGATTTCGAGTATTCGGAGCTTATCTCTGTTTTTGCAATTGCCATATAAAGTTCGGACACTGTACCTTGTTGAAGAAGATACCGGTCAGAGCAAGATCAGTAGCAGTATCTAAATCAACATCATCAAAGATTATAAGAGGCGATTTACCGCCCAATTCAACCGACACTTGTTTCAAATTGCTCGTCGCCGCGGCCTGCATCACAATGCGTCCTACTTCCGTTGATCCCGTAAAACTGACCTAAAGTGAGGTTTTCATGCGGCATCAGTCAAGCTAAAAACTCACAATCACATAGTCACAGAATTCACCCGATATTATATGGTTCGATAATAGAAATTTTCATGAAAGAAAGAACCTAGAAACATACCATATCAATATCCATATGACTGCTTATCGCTGCACCAGCCGTCGATCCAAAACCAGTTACAACGTTGATCACTCCATCAGGAACACCGGCCTGATACAAAGCAAACCAAGATTTAAAGGCAGAAAATTTACTTGGATAATTTTCATGTGTGTCCTCTTTTTTTTTTCCGACAATTGTTTTTTTGAAAGATTTTGTTATGGCATAACAAAGATCCAAAATCGTGTTTTCACTTGCTCCCCAATTGCTGTCTTTAATGCTTTGATAAGCACCTATGGAACATTATAACTAGAAAGCTTAACCATCACTTGTAGACTAATAAATGACTGAAATTATTTCAATTTGTCTACTGAAAACTAATTCCAAGTAATTAAATTATCTACTTATTACTACAGTTACATGCTAGAAAAGATGACTTTTCTGCTCTCAAAAAGCATCTTTTCTGAGTCGATTGACGTACCTTCTTAGCCAAATGAGCATAAAAGAGAGCTGATAGAGGGGTCTGCTCAGCGGGCTTCACGACCATGGTGCAACCAGCCGCCAATGCTGGTGCGACCTTCACAAAGAACAAGCTGGTCGGGAAGTTCCAGGGGATGATGTGCCCAACCACGCCAATTGGTTCCAGCAGCGTGTACCCGTGAAGGTCACGCGACATCTTCAATACCTCGCCGTGGATCTTGTCCGCTGCGCCGGCATAGTACCTCAGACATGTGGCAGCATGAGGGATGTCCACGGCCTTGCCTATACTGAATAGCTTCCCGGCGTCGATAGTGTCCAGAGCGGCCAGTTCGTCTATGTTCTCTTCGATCAAGTCCGCGAATTTCGACATGATCCTTCCTCTTTGCTGTTGATGAAATTTATAATCATATGTCATATTAAAAATTAAAATTCATGACCATTAGGACTTAGAATGAAATGTGGCTTCCACGCAAAAAACGATGTTCCGAAGGTTTGGATAAAACTACATGAATTTTCATTCTTTTGGCCACGAGATTGTTATGATTACCAAATGAAGATTATAAGAAAAAAAGGAACAAAAAGAATGGCCTTGCGTTACCAATTGAAATATTACAATGCTACTACGCTCAATTAAACGGGTCTATAAAATCAGTTTACTAAGTGATGTGTCAGGCTATAAGTGACGTTTTAAACCAGTGAACCACATTCAAGAATCTATAATAGTTTGGCGCATCATCTAACAAACCAATTATTACGGTCTATCATTTTCTATTAAGATAACACTAGACTTTTGTCTACATGTACGCTTCTCTAAATTCAAGAAAATGAACCAAAATTTATGTTGTCTGTGAAAACTGAACTAAAACATATGTTGCATATGATAACTAGCAGTCCAAAGGGGCATTCCTAGCATTCATAACAAATGCAGCGACTAAGTATAAATTCAATCGAGTCAATCATGTCTCAAGAACAAGTAAACTCTACCCTTAAAGAGCACACCATAACATTCAAAGTGCTAAAGTTAGCTATACTGAAATATTTATTTCCCTAATCTAGCATAAACAACTGTAACATCCAAAAAAATATCTGTGCAACTGCAGCAGCGTCTGGCTATAAAATTGGAAATATCATTTAAGTTGACTATGCACCCTGGCTTCTATGAATGATCTAAGAATGTTCTTCAACTTATATACAACGGAGGTCAATTTTCCTACCAAAGAAAATTCCCCATTTTATTTATGACATAATCATAAATATAGATCAAATCTGACTGGTCCCTAATTTGGTGATTTCAAAGATGCAAGCAAGAGGAGGAGGACGGCGTTAACCCTAATAAACAAAGGAGGGAAAAATGAAATAAAAATATCTTGTCCATGACTATAGTGGCCGAGATAATGACAATTAAAATACGATTTTGAGCAAAATAATATAAAAATTAATTATGTTGGTAATTATTTTTCAATTTTTCCCCATCTTCTGGGGGCCCCACAAGAGTATTTAATGGCCCGTTGAATTGAAAGGCCGCGTGGAATTGAGTGATTCTGATTCCGATGGAATAAAAAATTTACAAATTGATGAATTTCCCAAATTGATCTTTTTTTGGTTTGGTTATGTGTACTTTTTGCTAATTATATTTAATTTTCCGCACTTCCACGTTTGAAAACACATAATACACGTTTGTAATTATTTATAACAAAGTATGGGTATGACAAGGAAGAATAGAGAGAAAAAAAATAACGGGAAGCACGGAAACCGATTCGCTAAAATCAATTTACTAAATAGGGTGCTAAATTCTAATTTCTAAGCGATTGTTTTGCTCAAATTATCTCACACAGGCATCCCGGGTGAAATTATAGTGTAATTTCGTTAAAATTATATACATAAGTGAATTTGTGAATTAATTTCTACTGGTATTATCTTCTTAATTTGATGGAATAGGAACCTGTGATAAATAAACACAAGAAAAAGAAGAGAGAAAAAATGGAGAGAGAGAGAGAGAGAGAGAGAGAAAGGAAGGGACGCACGTAGCCGGACATGCGCGGCCAAGGGCCATTATCAAATGCTTGGCGGGCAGCTTTGACAGCCAGATCCACGTCCTCTTTGTCTCCCTCTGCAACTCTTGCTGTAACTCGTTCGTTTCTCGGATCTATCGTCTCGAATGTCCTTCCTGTCCATCCAAGTTTCATTCGCCGTCATAACCAAGAAACCCAAAAGGGAAAAAAAAAACAAGAAGAAGAAACCGACGAGAACAAGAATTTGTGGGGACTGCGAGTTATTCTATGGTCAGCTGCAATACGGTGTGTGTAAGATTCTCTCAAGGTCAATCTTGATTCAGATGGTCGATGCTCTGTTTTTTCTGTACTCCGAACAGAGCAGTGAATTTCACTCATCGAAAACAGAACTGCTCGAATGAGAACTTCACTTTTTTTTTTTTTTGGTAAAGGTTAGAAATGAGAACTTTACTTTTCTTTTTCTTTTCTAGAAAAAAAGGATAAGCTAGCAAGAACAGAGAACTTTGCGAGCACATCTGTCCGAGAGAAGAGTGCGGTGAGACACGACAAAACCGTGCAACGAATCTTCATCGAGGCAGTGCAAAAACTTGACAAGAAGCCGGTGAATTTTACCTTTGACGGAATCGACGAACTCGCCATTGATGAAGAGCTTGGTGAACTTAATCTCCGGAACAAGTTCATCATAACTCTTCAGGCTCCCGTTTGCCGTGCTCTGGTTCTCTGCCATCTCTCTCTTCTCTGCACTCAAACTCTCTTCACTCTTTTCGGGGGAGGGAGGAAGGAAGTCCCCCTATATAGTGGATAGTCGTTTTCCTTCGCGCAACACGTAGGGGTATTCTGGGAAGAGAAACTTTTGTGGCAATATTTATATATTGCTTATAGGTGACAGGGGAGGAAAATCAGTCACCAACGCCATTGGTCAAATTCAACGAAGGCTCGCAATTCGTGTTCACAATATTTAAGTATTGGTAAAATTGTTAATCGCACAAAATCCTTTCGAGAGTTGACGACACCGGTCAAAATTGATGCGAAGACTAATGTAAATCGGCTAGATTTACGTGTTGGTTTCTTTTATTACCATGCAAATGATATGTCTAGCATCCGGCAATATCATGACCCTTTTTTTTTCTCTCCTTTTTCCACTCAAGGATGGAGTTTCATTATTATATGGTCATTGAAAAGTTTTGATCTCCACATGCGGTATTTATGATGTGAAAATTGTATAAACATGACGATGATTGAGTTCTTAATGATCCACATTTTTTTTTGTCATACTTAATGAACTGTATAAATATCGCGGAAAAGGACAAAACTCTTTTAAGTACAACTTAACAAAATCCTTTTAGGCCTCATTTGTTTTGCGAAAAATGGATGATTTGAAATATATTTTCCTAAAAATAATTATTTGTGTCGCTTGAAATACTTGATCAATGAAAAATGTTTCATTATCGATAATTATTTATGTCTAAATATTTTCATAGATAATAAAAAAAATCGTTCGTTTATTTTTATTAAGTGAAACAAGAGATTATTTTTTAAAATATATATTTTTAAATTATTAATTTTTCACGAAAGAAACAACACCGTTAATGACAACGTACTTTTAGTTAGGATGGGTGACATAAGATTCAAATAACGCATTCATTTTTTTTTATAATAAAGTAAGGCATGGTCAATGCGTGTGCAGTCACGCCTCACCTGTTGACCCTGCCTTCTTTTTCCTCCAGTTGAATGAGATTATTTGAGGTTTAGAAGTCAGAGGAAATCAATTAATAGATTGTTTTTTCCCTTTTATTTTCATAATAGATTATCATTTGAATGAGAATACTAAATCTCAGTACAACAAACACGTGACATTTATTCTAGAGATAAAAAGACTTACAACTTTGAAATTATTGTGTGGAGTAACTTTTATATTTTGCTCTTTCTGATGCAAGTTTTTTGAAACTAACATTTTCTGTAAATCTTATGGTGGAAGCATTTTGACTTATTTTCCCTTTTAAACACTTGAAAACTTCTAAAATATACACATAGTAACATGCTAATTCACATATAAAGTTGCATAAGTTTTAAAATTTAGAATAACATTTTAAATGTCGGCAGGAAAGAAATAAATTGCTTTTCACTTTTTAGAAGCCAAAACAAACAAACTCTAATTACCTTACAAAAAAAAAACAAACAGACACTAATTAATTATTCAACTGTGACACAAGGGTAAGAAAATATACATCATTGAAACAGATTAACGGGCACAAGAATGCGAGTATCGCATGAAATAGTTGATAAGTAAAATGAAAGGAGGGAAAACTTTCAAATGAATAATTATCGGGCTTTTTTAATGATTAAATGAATGCATTTATGTTTTGTAGAGTCTTGGATTAGGCGTATGACATAAATTTGGTGAACTAACTCGTTATCATGATACCTTCGGTTGCGGTGCACATTTATGTTTAAGGCTTGATCTACATAAAATAAACGATTTGGTGAGGTCCTTTCTCCACTATATATTATAGTTCATTATTTTTCTCCCTAAAGTTTTTTTTATCAGCAGCCCCACAACTAGAGTGGTAAGAAAAATAGAAAGAAATCAAGAAAACTAAATGCAAGCCGGCCATAGAATTGGGTCAGAACGAGCTAAAAAGCATGTTCAAATTGTAGACAAGCACGGATTACCTTATCTTTACTTAAAATATATTTATGTACACCGAATAACACACATTAATTTCTTTTCGAAAGTGACCAAAATAAATTCTTTTCAAAAAATAATCAATTGAACACTGCGACTAACCAAACGGGCAAAGTAATTTCGTCAAGCCGATCCATGCTCGAAGTACTTTGATTTTGGTAATTAGTTCGATTTGAATAATAGAATTGCAATAGAAATTCTGGTCTATAAGTTTTTGATTAAAAAAGCTTTATGTAATCGATCAATGCTCCATCTTCCACCGTTTTAAGGTAGGGCATGCATAATGAAGGGAATTGAAGGGCTTAGCTAGGAGCTGATAAAGTTGGGTACGAAAGGTTCCATTTTTGGTTGCCAAGATCAGAGTCAGGATGGGATAAATTCCCATGTTTTGTCCCTGCCAAAGACGGGAGAAGATTTTATATAGGAGATATATAGTCTGTATAAAAATATCACATGGGTAAGGTAGGATAAAGGTAGATAGTATTTGTTATATCCACGGCATTAAAGTTATTTTTTTTGAATAAAAATTTCTTAAATTAATAAAATTAAGATAATAATTAATTATAAATAATATTTGAATTCTAATATAAAAAGGGAAAATTCAAAATATAAAAAAAAACATCAAGTTTTGTTTTTATTTATTACTATTTATATATGTATTTGAATTTCTTTCTATTCTATATATATTTAGTATTTACATTTATCCCATATTTTAGGTATATTAGTATAATTTATTATTTATAAAATTTTAATTAAGGAATGATGGAAGGGAATAAAAAAGAAAAGCAATTGAAAAAAGAGAGAAAAATAATAACTAAACAAAAATGAAGTAAGAGAACCCAAATTTTAAATGGACAAATTCAAAGTTGAAAATGATCTTTCTAATTCTCGAAGAATAAGGAGCAACAAGATTTATAAAAAGAAAAAAAAAGAAAAAAAACTACCCTCTTTGTCTCCTTCTACTTTGCATATTTGGTTTGTGTTAAAGCTTCACAATTCCTCCATAATTTTTTGGTTCATGTCAAAGCTCCACAAAAACAGCTAGCGTAGCGAGTCAAGCTCTTTATCCTTTGTAATTCTCTTATTCATGTCAAAAGTCCACAAAAGTAGCAAGAGAGTTGAAGCTCTTTCTACTCCATAACTCTGTAGTTCACATTGAAACTTCACAAATACACAAAAGTAACGAGAGAGTCAAAGCACTATACTTTTTAAAATCACGAAGATAAATGATCTTGTTATCTCTCTCTTACTAGTTTTGGTATTCGCTAGTTGATCTACCTATTCTATATCGCTGATGCTCATTCACATTTCTTGTCATAGTTGAACTCATGGTTTAAGAATGTTGCAATGAGCTTATTTGCTATTTAAGATTTAAATTCATATAATAATCTTGGATATTTTTATGGAGGTTATCTCCGTTTTTGCATTTGTGGTTTCTTTAACAGTGAATCGTGAGAGATTTTTACTATGTTTGATTGTGCATTTTTAGGTTCGTTTGCACTAATATGCAGTTCACAATATGAACTGAAAGCATTTAGTTTTATTACTACGGTTCACTAAATAGTGGATATGATATAACAAAATCCATGGATTTTTTTTTGTCATATTTTGTCCAATCCAATCATGATTAAAATTCAGACAACCAAATGCAGCTTTGAAATATGCGGCGTGTCCATCATCCCAGCTTTGTTGGTGCAAGAAATATGACCCTCCTTCCAAAGGATTTCTTTTGTGCAATTGCTATTGCAAATAAATCCACATTTGCGACTTCTAAAAAAGTGTAAAAAACCCTAATTAGTTAACTATCATGCTCGGCACTCGTTTTCATTTTCTTTTCGTTCTTTTGGTCGGGCATTACTCAACAATCTACTCGATCAATTTGGTCGGCATGCACATTAACGATGTGAATTAAAGAACTTTGACAAATTAATGTCACCTCCATGTCATAATCCTTTGTTCTCCTATTGGTAAAGATATTTAAGCACTATTTCAATTGGTTGATCATTTTTGGGAAAATGACACAAATAATCTATGTACTTTGGCCCAATATGCAATGCTGTTCTTGAACATTTGATTTGTTCAATGTGGTTCTTGGGCTATAACCCAATATGTAATATGATCCTTGAACTTTTAATTTATTCAATATTGTATCTGAACTTTTGGTACATGTTTAATTTAGTCCATGAATTATATGAAATTGTTTAATATAGTTATTCTATTAATTCTAATTTAGGGATTACATTGAATATGTATCAAAAGCCCAAGAACCACATTGAACATTATAGTAAAAGTTCAAGAATTACATCGAACAAATTAAAATTTCAAATATCACATTGCACATTGAGTCAAAGTTTAAAGATTATTTGTGTCATTATCGAATCATTCTTTTTGTTCTTTTTGTTTGGTTACATACCGAAGGCAAAGAGGGACAACCAACCTAACATTCCCTTTGTTAGATTACAGACCTCAGACAAAAACGGACAACCCACCTAACATACCCTTTGCTTATTGCAGCAAGAACTTCACTCTTGCTACTAAATATCCCAAATGGGTTCTTTTGTGCAATTGCTAACCGCAAATAAATCCACGAGCACAACTTTTAAAAAAGAGTCGAAAACCTAAATCACTTGACTACCTTGTCCGGGGCTCGTTATTCATTTTCTTATTTTTCTTCTTTTGGATTGTCCATTCATATATGAACATTTATCTCATGTTAGACATGAAATCTCCCGTGAAGGACGAAAGAACCCTAGAAATGAAGGCGAGATTATGTTCATTTGAAAACTATTGGATTTTCCCGACTTAGCATAGAAACTGGTTTCAAAATTCTATCTATAATGAGTGCAAATCTCATGGTGTTCTGATTCTCTTCTTTTCTTTCTCTTTTCTTTTTTCCAATCTAATTCGACCTTAGCCTCTTCTTGATCTGTACCATCGATCCCAATTTTAGAGAAATGCATGCCGTTTTCTAATTGGGGTCCATTCAATGCGTTACTTTCTTTGTAGAATATACAAAAAATACTTCACCTTACACAAGTAATAAACCTTTTCAAGCAATGACTAACCATCGACATCGTAAGCTCCTTGTGCTAGCTTACATGCATCTGCGTATTGCTACATTCATCGCCTCCTTAAACTTTCTTCATTTGACATTTCTAGAAGACTTAGAGGCAAGGAGATAATATATTTTTCTAGCAAAAAAAAAGGAGATATTTAAGAGTAAGGGACAAGTGCACCACAAATCCTAAAACTTGTCACAAAAGTGCATTTGAGTCTTAAAACTTACAAAAGGTTTATTTGAGTCCTAAAACTTGTCAAAATGGTTTATTTGAGTCCTAAAGTTAACACCATTAGATTTACTAACAGAAAATGCTGACGTGGCGCTGATGTGTCATTTTTAATTATTTTTCTTGAGACACGTGGCACTACATCAGCAAAAATAAAAATAAAAATAGAAAAAGCTGTAAAAAAAGGAAAAAAAAAAAACAGAACCGGTGGTGGCCGCCGCCACAACCACTGGGAAGGATCGGCGGAGGTCGCCTGAGCCTTCCTAAAGCCCGGCGACCCTCGCCGGCCCCGAGCAAGTGCCGACGACCCTCGCTCAGATCTGGGGCGAGGGTCGCGCCCTCCCCTAGATCGAGGGTCGCCAACCCTTGCTGGGGACTCGTCCGGGACCGGCGAGGGTCGCCTGGGCCTTCTCGAAGCCCGGCCACCCTCGCTGGCCTCGGTTGAGTGCCCGGCAAGGGCCGGCGACCCTTGCTCAGATCTGAGGCGAGGGTCGCGCCCTCCCCCAAATCGAGGGTCGTCGGCCCTCCCCGGGGACTCACCCAGGGTCGCTTGGGCCTTCCCGAAACCTAGTGACCCTCATCGGTCCTAGGTGAGTGCTCGGCGAGGGCCGGCAACCCTCGATTTGGGGGAGGGCGCGACCCTCGCCCCAAATCTGAGCGAGGGTCGCGGGCACTCACTCGGGGCCGGCGAGGGTCACCAGGCTTCGGAAAGGCCCAGGCAACCTTCGCCGATCCTTCTTAGTGGATGTGACGGCGGCCACCGGTGGTGGCCGCCGGGCTTGGCCACCGTTCGTGTCGCGACCCTAAAAATTTTGTCAATTTTCTTGGGCTAATGGATTATTAAGATTGAACTTAACTCGGGCCTTACCAATTCGCAACTTAGGGTTTAAGTTCTTAATGTGCAAATATTTTCATGCTTGGAGTCGCTACTAATCAATTTACGGTAGGTCGATTAGAAACCTAAATAAAACATAGGGAGATATGTTTTATTCCTACGAACCAGAGATTCTAAGCCCGGGGACTTGATTACGCTAAATCTAGTCTAACGCCCTTTCGGTACCTTTTCTTTTCAAAAATATTTTGGCAGGCAGTTTGGATTTATTTTAACCTATTTACTAACATGTGAGATGTTCATGCGTGTGCGCAAACCACCAATTTAACACCCCAGAAAGCGTTAAATAAATTGCAAGATTAGGAGAACAACGTACCTGAATGCAACGCAAGTATCTGCATTGTTAGCTAGAAAATCACATCGGCAATCCTAATATAATTTCTAATTAACAAGCAATTCACTCAATTTCTTTTTTTTTTATTTTCACTTTATTTAAATGAAATATAACCTATATGCAATGACGTGCAAAAATTACATGCGAATAATGCAACCTAACATGCACACTATATGTCATGCGACGACGTGACCAAATTCTAATGACGGATGCAATGATATATTTTTGGTATTTTTTTAATGAAATTCGGAATAAAAAATATGCCTAAATTAACATGCAACCTATGATGATTTAACGTATCCTAACATGATTTATTTTTGGGATTTTTGTTAAAATTTGAAATAATAAATTATTGAAATTAAGAATGCCATCTATCCTAATATACCCTAAAGCAATTCATTCTTTTTTTGGGTTTTCTTGAAAATTCAGAATTAAAAAAAATAGCGTGAATAATCCATTGAGATTAAACAACACCTAATTTAAACTAGGAAACATGTCATCTTAAGTCCCAATTTAAACTAGATAATTATATCATTCTCTAGAGAATATTCAAAAATCCTAAACATACAAAATTCTAATTTAAATAACAAAACAGATTTTTTTGAATTTTCTTTTTATTTGAAAAGGAAAAACATTTTAAACAACTAAAGATAGAAACCACATTTAAAACGACCACGCGATCCGCCAGATTTATTTCAAACTCGGATTAGGCACAGAAATCGAATTATCGGTCATATCTATAGGGTTATAGATATTGACGAATAGTCGATTATTCAAAATTGGAAAGCATATAACAATCATTATCGCATCCAAATGATTATGGATAGGATAATAATTTTCCATAACGCCGCGTATCGTACCTTAGGGATAAGGTCGGATAGTCGTCCAGATACGTTGCTAAATTAGGAAATTTTCCTAATTTTGAATATTTAAAAATATTGCGGATATATCGAACATTATCCTAATGTATCTAAATATCCACACGATATTCACGCTATATTCAAACACTCAAATTAGGAATCTAAATATTCTGAAAATTGGATAATCTTCAATTACCTAATTTGCAGATAATCGCCAAATCTGAACCGTCTCGGGATGAGCTTACGGATTGGGATCGGGACAACTGGCGACGATGATTGACAAGAACGGCAACACCGGTGGGCTCACGTCGAGGACACGGCAAGAACAGCGGTTGTGTTGTGAGGAGGGTGTTCAGCGACGACAACGTTGACTCACAACGCTGGCGGGGCCGATGGCAAGGCTGTTTGGACAGCAGCGTGCAGCAATGGGTACTGTTCTGGTGGGGCTCACGCCAGAGGGATTGCTGCGTTTATGATCAAAGCTTGCTGGACACCTGCGAAAAGAGAATTTGGACACAACAATGAACTTGTCTAGTGCGGTGGACAGCTACTGGCGCTGCTGGAAGCTGCTGCAAGGATCTGTAGGGGCCTTGACTTGTTGGTGGACGACGGGAAGACTTGCAAGGAGGGGACAAGTCGCTGAGCCTTGTCGTCGGGAGTGCTGCGTGGACTGCTCTGAATTATTGGAGCACCGCCAAGAAATTGCTGGGAGTATCTTCGAAGCGTGGACAGCAACGTGGGTGCAAGGCTACATATGGTGATCGTCAGAATTCAAATCCCCTTTTCCCTTTTATTCTTCTTTTACTCTTCTGTATTTGCTGAAGAGAGCCCCCTTTTGTTGACCAATTTTTTTTTCACTTTCTCCTCCTTAGGATTAGCTCCACGTCTTCTTCGTGGCCTCCCCTTTGACTTGTCTTATGTTGACCGAAACCTTCTTTTCTAAGTATTATGCTTGGCCGAGATGTACGTGAAGGTGGAAGCTCCAATCTTGATCAGCTTGGGTTGATGTTTTGCTTCAAGGACATAGGAGGGAGCAACGTTAGCAAGAAAATCGCACGAGATGCCCGGAAATTTTCTGAGTTGGTCGGACGATCGCCGGAACTCGCATTGGCAGGGTTCGCTCAACACGATATGAACGTTGGCGGAGAGCGATGGCGGAGGGGCGTGAACGGCGGTGGCCGTCGTCGGTCTCCTTCTCTCTCTCTCTTTCTCACACTTAAACTCTCAAAAATTTTGATCTGAAAATTTTGTTCCTTCTCTAAAAATCTGACCTAAACATATTTATATAATGCTAACCTAGGTCAATTAGATGGGCTCTATGTCCTAATGGGCTTAGGCTTGGGCTTAGGCCCATATTTAACATTTAAATAGGCTGAATTAACTTAGGCTTTAATTAATTAAATTCAACAGACTAAATCAAGCCCAAATTAAAACAACTGAGCCCGTTTGACTTGAAATTCCTAGCCCTTCCATTCCGAGCAAACCGAATCTCGTTCAATGAAATTTAAGCTCATTCGCTACCGTCAATATGATCCAAAATGCAATTAAATCAAAATGAACCTAAACTATATGCTATGCAATTTAAATATTTTTGTTTAGGGGTTAAAATTTAATCCCTAATTTTTATGCAAATTACACTAAATGGTTAGTAAAATTTAGGTGTCAACAGTCGGTTCTGTTTTTTTTTTTTACAGCTTTTTCTATTTTTATTTTTACTAACGTGGCACCACGTGTCTCAAGAAAATAATTTAAAATGACACGTCAGCATTTTCCGTTAGTAAATCTAACGGTGTTAACTTTAGGACTCAAATGAATCATTTTGATAAGTTTTAGGACTCAAATGAACTTTTTTGCAAGTTTTAAGATTCAAATGTACTTTTGCGATAAATTTTAGGACTTATGGTGCAATTATCCCTAAGAGTAAATAATCTAATTCACAAATAATTGAAGAAAATCATAAAATAATTGCATTTACTCTTCAATGGAACCACAAGTCAAATAGAACCACAAGTCAAATGATTTGACGTTTCTTCGCGTCCTTAAACTTTCTTCATTTGACATTTCTAGAAGACTTAGAGGCAAGGAGATAATATATTTTTCTAGCAAAAAAAAGGCAATATTATATTTAAGAGTAAATAATCTAATTCACAAGTAATTGAATTCAATTGCACACCATTTGCTCACGTAAGCCATGATGACACTCTTTAATAAAAGTGATCGTCCGGTGAATTGATTGGTGCAATGTAACATACTTTTTAGGCTCCATTTGTTTCGTTGAAAATAAATTATTTGAAAAATATTTTTCTAAAAATGATTATTTATATCGCTTACAAAAATAAATTAATGAAAAATATTTTCTCCGTCTATGAAAATTATTAAATAAATGTTTAGACATAATTTTTTATCGATAACAAAGATACTTTTCACTGATTAATTATTTCAAGTGATACAAGCGATCGTTTTTAGAAAGATATTTTTGAAACAATTCATTTTTCTCAAAATAAACGGAACCTTGGCCACTAGAAAGCAAGTAAAATGGGTAAATTTTTAAGCGTTATTATATTTTCCCGTGAAAATAAAGTTTCTCAAGAACATTGCGCACAAACGAAGGTTGCGGTTAGATAATTAATCGTCTTTTTGCAAAGTTAATTCTCGTGCATGGTCCAATCAAAGGGTAAAATAGGCAGCTTGCATAGCATTGGTCAGCGATACTCGATCGTCGTAAACTTACGTAGTTGTTCAAACCAATGCACATCTTCCCACCAATGAGAAACGGTCTTCTTCTTTAGCTGGCCTTTTCTTTTATCAATTCTTTAGTTGGTCTTGATAAGAAAACAATGGTAATCGGGTCATCAATTGAAACGAGATGATTCTTTTGCTACAAAAAAAGTGGCATATTAGATAGGGAATTGGTTTGAGTGTTTCAATGATGAAATCTGACTCCTTCTTTACTTTTCGTTATGTTGAACGTTGAAAATGAGTGTGTTTTAGTCGTTTAGAGGGTGGACACTGAACTTGAAAAATCAACTTAAAATCATAAACTAGGTATCAAGTACGCGTGGCTGTTCTTGTGCTCTTTAAAATTTGCAATCAGTGTCGCTGTCCGAAAAAATCTCTATCCGAATGTAAATAATCAAATTGGGCAACTTGTAAATTATGAAATGTTTCGCAATGATAAATTTTGAAACTTATTGAGGTTTACAAAAAGAAATCATAAAGGAAGAGGTTGTAAGCAACCTGTCTCTACTCGAAATTATAGGTAGCTACTGTCTCTACTCGAAATTATAGGTACCTATTGTCGTGTAGTGGCGAGAAATAGTGAACGAGCGAAGTCAAGAATGATCTGCGGTTGTCATATCTTTGAATATGTAAATTAGTGGCGTGTATTTCTCCAACCACTTCGATATTCTTAGCGGGGCGACAAGAGTTTGGTCGTATTAAATGATTTTAACGAAATAATAAATAACGGAGAAATTCAGAACATTCTCATAAATATGAGGATGGACATCAAATTCAAAAAGTTTGATTTGCAATTGATAAACATAGATATATTTGTTTCACCAAAAAAAAAACATAGATATATTTACATCCATACTCACCCCCACGACAGCATTGTCGATTTTCACAATTTCTTTATTTGGTTTTTTCTCAAAATCAAAACCGGCGATGGTAACGATGGTCAGACCAATAATTGAATTCGCTCTTGTAGTAGTCGCAACCCATCTGGTCAGATCGTGGATATGATCAAATTGACATTGTGGCGATGAAAATCCATATCTGGGGGAAATCCCTAAGTTGTTAAACAGAAAAAAAAATTGATGGTCTAGATGTCACCCTTTGATATATACATATATATATTTATTTATATTATTCATAGAAGTACATAGCTTGTGTTTTATTAGTATTAAGGTAGTAAGGAGCAATCATCCTAAGGTGATCGAATCATCAAATTGACTTATTTGTAGTAGTTAGCCTTAGCCAGCTTTAATTATTCAATACAAAACTTAAATTGTCAAGATAATATAAGTCTATGCAATGCATCGGGTCATCATGTCAAAGGGTCAAAAGGTTTACGATTCAATTTGGCACAATTGAAAAGTTTAGGACTAAAGTCGGCGAGGTCAACCCCCGCCTGAGGCCAGTCACCGACCATTGCAAAGGCCCGGTGAATAGCGGACGAAAAAGGAAAAAATATTAAAAAATTTCAATTTCTTTTAATAATTTGCCAAAATTGTCCACATTGACAAATTCCAGAAGAAATTGGCCGAAAAGTACAAAATTGGTAAATTGTCAAAAGGTTCAAGACTCAATTGGAATGACTGAAAAATTTAAAACTGAATTGGCATAAGTGGAATAGGTTTAGAACTTTTTGGGTGATATCTCCCTTTTTGCATTAAAAATGTGTATTAAGGGACTTTGACAAATGATGTTACCCCAATGTCATAAAAAAATCCCTTACCCTTGTATTGATAAAGATATCCAACTGCTATTTCAATTGATCGATTAGTCTTATCTTCTTGGGTTAGAGTCCGAAGACAGAAAGGGAGCAATCAACCTAACAATCCCTTTGCATATTGCAGCATGAATTCCATGCTCAATATCCAATGTTCGATCCAAACCGTGATTCCTAGACGAGCGAAAGATAGTCCCTCAAAATGAGGTATACCCATCACCGCAGCTTCGCTCATGCAAGAAATATGATCCCTTCCATAAGGTTCATCCTGTGCAACTGCTACCACAAATAAATCCACAGCTTCGTTGTTTAATCTCTAATTTGCTCTTCCTTCTTTGATTGTCCATGCGTGTATTAACTTGATGTCTCGGCATATGAGGTCTCACGTGAAGAACAAGATAACCCTAGAGAAGAAGTCAAGATTATGTTCATTTGTATAGTATTCGATTTTCCTGGACGTACTGTAAAAGCTGATCTAGAAATCCTATCTACGGTGATTGCAAGCAAACCTCACGTTGTCCTTGTCATCTCCTTTTCTTTTGTGACGTACTGTAAAAGCTGATCTAGAAATCCTATCTACGGTGATTGCAAGCAAACCTCACGTTGTCCTTGTCATCTCCTTTTCTGTTGTTTCTTTCCTCCCCAACGTGGTTCAACCTCCGCCTCTTGTTGATCTCTACCCTCTATCCCAACGTCGGACTATTGCATGAATTTTTTCATAAAGTTCTATGCGATGCATTGCGTGTTATTTTTGAATTAGGAAAAATTTTAAATTTATTGCATTTATATCAATTGAATTTTTAAAATTTAGCCAATTTAGTACCAAATCTTTTGGCAATTTGTCAATTAGTCCTTCGGCTAATTTTTGATTGAAAATCGCTGACCTGGATAGAGATTATCTTACGTAGAACGAGCGTCTCTACCACCACCATCCCTAATCTTTTTATCTGCATGGCCGTATACCTATATCAATCTTTTGCCAATTGCCTTCATCCTACGCAAGGCCATGGACCAAAGTGAAAGCAATTATTTAATCATTTCAAAATATGCAATTCCTTAAAAAGTCAAAAGAATAAAAAGGAGGAACAAGAAGTGGCCCCGGATAAGGGGTTGATTTTCTTCTCTTTTTTTTTTTTTAATAATTTGTGCTTCGAAATTAGTCGTGTGACTCGTTTGCTTAAAACGTGTTGCCCACCGTGACATTAATTTGTTTTAGGGGAAGGTCGTTGCCCGGAAGAGGTACGTACAGTTGAAGCTGTATCCACTATCTACAATCCAAACAAGAACAGTCGTGATAGGGTGGGTGGCCACAGTATATATGCATACCTAATGAAGTATCTTAGATTGGATAATTCTTGATCGTGGAGTTGGCAAGGTAGGTTAATAGGGGATGTCTAGATTATCATTCTCGTGATAGGGTGGGCTATTCCACGAGGACTGGGTATAAAAAACTGTTGTTTGTTAGGCGCTGAGAATTAATACACTTCACAAACACATCTCATCGAAGATGTTAGACACCCAAAAGTGATCGATTTTTTGTTAGAATTGACAAGCGGCAGACTTATTCGATAATAGCAGAGTTTGATGAACAACATAAATCATTGATAAAAAGAGCAATCAACTTGAAGAGCTTCCACAACTTACCAAGGATGTTAGTAACAACAAACATAAGTTATCGATGAGAATCCTCACTAGGGATGAAATCAACGACATTGACCTGGAACTGCCGAGTGTCGATATTTTCGGATATATAACTTCTTTTAGATAAGTGTTACTAGATATTAGTACTTGGTGATTATGTTTATTGCCAATATTTTAGGATTTTGTAATTTCTTGTGTTAAGTGTTGTAACTTCTTGTAACTGCAAATAAGATTTAAGAAATTATTAGTGCGAATGACATGATTAGGAAGTTATCTTTTCAAATTCAATAACCACTTGTAACCGTGGATCGTGGGCTTTAAATAGCTACATTGTATCCCGCAATCAATCACATAATCTCGACGTTAATTTATCTTTATCTTTACTTTTCTGTAATTTAAATGGCTAGCCGCATTTCCTCCGGTTTTCATGCATTTAAATTGATTGGCAATTACTTTCTTGTCCAAAATCAACAAAGGACTTTTCACAACCTCTGTCGATTGATATCTATCTATCTATGCATATTCTTGAAGAATATTTCATCAACACTTTTCAATGAAACATCTTTTTGACACATTTAGTGGGACATATTTAGTTGATTTAAGGAGATTACGATGGCAAGAACTAGAAATGAAAATGTCCAACAATACTACTGAGATAAAAAAAATTGCCCATTACCACAAATTGAAAATGAGACCGCTGCGCATTTTGATACTTCAGCCACTGGTAGAGCAGCAAAAGATAATCGACATGAGGAAGTTGATCATCTGATGCATCAAACTAAAGAGCAATTGAGGGATGTTGCTCCAAATTTCACGATGATATCAATCAATGGTTAGAAGAGCAATACGATGATATAGCCATTCACACTGTGAGTGACATGTCAGACGTGATCAAGACAATCATCATCAACAATGCGAGCAACACCATATCGAGGCCAAGATCGTTCAACCAACGACTATAAACAAAACCAGTGGTACCGTGGTACATTCCTAATCCCTATTCATTTTTTAAGGCTAATATTGGTTAAAATAACCAAATCGTTAACAATAATTTGGCAAATCATTGCTTAACAGGCAGGTCAATTGCCAAATATTTGATAGGCTAGTAACTCCATCATTACCACCCAATGCGAATATTCATGTTAGGCCTAACATGCCGATTAACATAGATAATTCGACAAGATCAGCATCATTGCCTAGAGGGCAAAATGGCCAAGCAGATATATAATTCAACGTAGTATAGTTTGTTGAGAAGTTCAACAAAGATTGAGATTAGACATGAGCCTTATCATACATATTTATAGGAAACTACATTTTGGATTGGTCGATAATTGGTCTTTTCCAAGAGGTTTCAAAATGTTTCACTTTGTTGTTTTTTTCTAGCAAAGATGAACAATCGACCATCGAACATATTGTTCGATTTATAGCCCTGTGTTGGGAAGTAGGGATAAATGAATTTTTTAAAACCTAGGTTATGTTCTTTGTCTTTGTTAAAAAAAATGCTTTTACTTGATACACTAATTTACCATCTAATTAGGTGTGTATTTGGCCGGAGATGGAAAAACAATTTCATTCTCAATTTTATAAAGCGATACCTTAAGTATCGATTGCTGATTTGGCCACACTCTATCAATACAATAATTAGTCAGTAGATCAATTTGTTGTTTGACGTAAGAAGGTTAGGAATAAATGGCTTACTTACTCTCAGAAAAAGATTTCACGAATTTGGCTTTCGGCGGATTGAAATTCGATGTAAGAGAAAATTTCGAAGGCCAAGACTTTGTCAATTAATTTCAATTGGCAACAAGAATATCTAAGTATGAGCAACTTCTTAAAGAGAGAGAGATAAAGGGCCAGCTGAAAAATTTTGCACAGAATGTGGCTCTAATGGAAAATCAGTCAGAGTATGAATATGATCCGAACGAAAACATTGAAATAAAATGTGGCAAATATGATGCTCGACAAGCCTTGCATTCATCTAATGTAAACCGAATCCATGTGATTTCTTTTTACTAATAATCATGTGACGGTATTCTTACTCTATAAACAATACAGTAGATGAAAATCCTACGAGATTTAATGCAACACTGGAACTTGTTAGACATCCTTCTTAGGTATAATTTATGTGTAGCAGTTATTAGGGCAACACTAAGTATGATTTTCTTCTCGAATTATTTAAAGATGTACTTGTTCGATTTAAGTTTAATTAAACGAGGTTTTTCATTAAATTCCCTCAATTTAATTTTTAAAACTTTTATAAATTTGAAAAAAAGAATAATGAAAAAACTCTTAAATTTTTTTTTCCAATAACAACTGGCCGTGCCCGGCCCGGTGCCCAGCCCTGGGTAGGTCAGACTTCTTGTCCTTCTTTTTTTAAAATTTTTATTGAGTAGGGTTAAGCATAAATGATAGTGACTTATCAACAACAAAAATAAATAAATATATATATTATTCCTTTCTTAATTCTTTCGTAGGACCTCGATCATGGACTCCACCAAAATGGGGTTATACATATATTATTCCTTTCTTAATTCTTTCGTAGGACCTCAATCATGGACTGCACCAATATGGGGCTTTCTGAGCTCCTTGCATACATCACAAATAATATATTCTATAAATAATGTATTATATACCGGAATTAATTAAAACTATCCAAGCAAATGACAGTTTCGTGTCTCGATTAGAACTTGATATCTGGACCCATCAGCTTACGTCACACGAGCATTGAAAATAATAATTAAAAGTATGGTCCAAAAGACATTATTTTATTACTTTCTTGATTATTATTTTTTTTTAATTTTTTGGACGGTTTACTTCCAGCTAACCAGATTCCTCGAGCATCTATGAAATCCTTCGAGTTAGCTGCCATCACATGCTGCGATGTCGACCCGCATCAAGATATTTGTTAGTCTCGATCTTGCAGGAGCATCATTATCACTGAGATTACGATGTTATCGAAATCAAGTTTTGCCGGCAATGAAGAATTTCATAATTGTGAAATCATTTGTTATGAAACGATATCTTTACAAGAACTGGTGATACGAGATTTTCAAATGAAACGGATGGTGCATAAACGCAATCAGACGTCAGAGAAATTGATTATATAATGACTTTTAAGTGTAGTGACGACCCTCATCCTCCACCGAAAATATGTACCGGTCTGATCCGAGCAGGTAGGTGGCGGTTTTCACACCTAGCACTGAGAATTGCCGGTTCTGGGCCAATTCGTCCGATTTTGAGTGAAATACCTAGCTAAGGAAAGTTTCTTAATTGTAGTGACGACTTTTTTTGTCTAGATCTAGATTGAGTGCAAGCATAACTCACTATAAATTAATGCCTTTTAAGGGATTTGAGCCGTCCTTTTTTTTCTAGTCCTTGTGCTGCTTCATCTTGCAATTATGTGAAATTATGAAATAATATTTGACTTCGGCTCTAAAACACATGACTCAACTTAAATTAGTACATATTTCAGTTACTTTTTATACACGTACTTGAGATTACTGTTCAATTTCATTTATCTTTCTAATATTTAGTTTGAGCTGAGCTCGACCTGCAATTTATTTTTAATAATCAAGGGGAGCAGAGTCGAGCTCAGCCTTGCGAAATGCATCGTCGAATCAAGCTCGAGCATTGAGGATTGCATAGTCGAGTCGAGTCAAGATCAAATAGCAAGTCATGATTTCTCAAAACGAAAATCATAAAAGTAAAAGTTCTTATGATGGTAATAATAATCATCATCACTATAATAATGAGAAAAATATTATTTTTACAAAAATGCTCATTCGAATTTCCTGTCATTACATATGCAGGTGCTAAGTGCAAAATCTCTCCAAGCAAGCAAATAGAATAAACCTATAAAGAAGCGTTAGATTACGCATGATGAACAGATCGTGAAGAAGAGCCAGAGTCAATGGAAGAGATATGTGATCGCCAGTGCCACCAGAAGAAGAATGTAAGCTACTCCTTGATCGATCGCTTTCCCTGCATTCAGTAGTAGGAGAGGACATGTTGAATCTTTCATCATACGAGATCAAAGACAAGCGTGAAAATCATCCACAAATCAAACGCACCGTCACTGGAAGGACCCTTCGGTGAAGGCGAAGGAGCTGCGCTCTGCCCGTGACCCAGCTGCAAGATCATCATCAGCGACGACATGAAGGCGGTGGTTCGGACAAGGACATCGTGCGGTCTCATCGGAGTTGTCTTCGAAGAGCTCGTGTTGATGCAGAAACCACATACGCAGGAGAGAGAGAGAGAGGGAGAGAACACGGAGAAAAGACCAGAACTGAGAGAAAATATATAATCAATGTCGAGGAGTGGGCCAGTCGTGAGCGAGAAATGCGAGCGAAGAATGAGTTGGTGGTACGTGGCAATCTTCAACTTTGCTTGTTGCTTTTTATATTCAGTGGAGGATTTTTCTCGGGGACACGTCGAGCGAAAGTCTGAATTTTCTGAGAAAGAAGAGGGTGGATTCGAAGGAACGAAACGCGTCGCGAGCATAAACAAATTTTTGCCGTCCTCTGTTTTCCTTTTTCTTCCGCGGCCTGCTAAACTGAGTCGAACACGAAAACGACAGCCAGGGGATGTGTGCTCGGACATATATGGGTTTAGCATTGCAAATAGGCTTTGGGACTCTAAAGTCCATAGTCCCAAAGCCCATTGATCAAATACAAATGACATTTGGTCTGTTTTTTTTTTCTCAATTTTGGGGAAATGCAATTACATTTCCAAATGCCTCTAAAGGCCTTTAGCCCAAAGCAGGTCCAGAAGTCATTTGAAAAGTAGCATTCTGAGAATACAAAGCCTTGGGATTGTTCACTGATAATTGATCATTGGTATTGTACGTCTTCCTAGGGTTTGCATGACTGGAGCTAGATGGAGGCTAGCAACCGCCGCTGGAGAGGTCGTGCAACCCCGGTGGCATCGTTCCCACGACTTTAGGTGGCCGCCTGGGGTCACACTGTGAAAAGCTTGAGAAATGGAAGAAAGGAGAAAGGTAATCTATAGTTGAAGAATTTGAACTTCTATTCATTAGTTTATGCGGAGAATCTTCATACAGAACTTCATCTGAGAGCTTGACCTCTCTCTTGTGTATCTTATTGTTTATATAGTACATACAGCTAAAATAACGCTTGAGTTTACAGCTCATATACCAGAAAATACAATTGAACAACTAAACTAACAAAAGAAACAAATCTGTACAACTGAACTAACAGAATGTCAACTACTCTATTTTTCCTTAGCTCTACGAACAGAAATCAGTTACGCAGAACATTATTGATGCATATAGAAGACTTGAGCTTTCTTCAGCTTTCCACTTCTTCTTTCTTTCCTGTAGTCTCAACATCCCCCCGCAAACTGGGTGCAGGTTTGAACCCCAAGCCCAGTTTGGTTCTGAGAGTGGAATGATCGAGTCGTGGCAATGCCTTGGTGAAAATGTCATCAAGCTAGCGATGACTAGGAACATACTGAACTCGTAAGGATCCCAAGGAGACCTTTTCTCTAACAAAATGAAAGTCAATTTCAATATATTTAGTTCAAGCATGTAAGACAAGATTGGTAGTAAGAGAGATGGCAAATTAGTTATCACAAAACAGAGTTGTAGGAGAGTGAAGAGAGATGCCAATATCACGTAGAACAAAACTAATCCATGTAAGATCAGCAGTAGCAGATGCAAGAGCTCGATACTCTGCTTCAGTAGATGAACGAGAGATAGTCGGTTGTTTCTTAGCGGACTAGGAGATGAGATTGGAACCAAGATATGTGCAAAAACTAGTGGTGGAACGTCGGGTATCAAGACAGCCAGTCCAATCAGCATCGGAGAAGCCGTATAAGGTCATAGAACTTTGGGAGTGTAGGAAGATTCCCAGATTCACAGTGCCCTTAACATATCGAAGGACTCGCTTCAGTTTATGAAAATCAGCAATGGTTGGTCGCTACATTTTCTGACATAAAAGATTAGTGGCATAAGCAAGGTCTGGGCGAGTTATGGTGAGATACCGAAGCCCTCCAACTAAACTTTTGTATTCAAGTGGGTTAACAAGATAGATGTCATCTTCCGTCGTGTGGGGGGGCCTTACAGATAGTGGAGTTGTTATTGGTTTGCAGTCTTGCGTGTGTGCTCGTGTAAGAAGATCAATAGCATACTTTGGTTTGGCAAAGAAAAAGGTCAACTGAAGTGCGTTTGGCTTCTATCCCTAGATAATAATGAAGCGAGCCTAGATCTTTCATGTGAAAAGAGATACTCAGAGATTTGCTGACATCATCAAGCAACTGATGTGAGTTACCAGTCAACACAATATCATCAACATACAGAAGAAACAAGATTGTGTCAGTGACACGATGAAACACAAAGAGAGAAGTGTGTGGTGCTGCAGAAAAAACCGAATTCAAGAAGAAAGTTGCTGAACTTCTCAAACCATGCATGTGGAGCCTGTCGAAAACCATACAAAGACTTCTTGAGTAAACAGACATGATGAGGCAAAGTAGGATGGATAAAACCAGGGGGTTGCTCCATATAGACAAATTCAGTGAGCGTGCCATGTAAAAAGGCATTTTTGACATCTAGTTGACGAATAGGCCAGTGCTTTACCATAGCCACTGATAAGATAATACGGAGTGTGGCTTGTTTCACTACGGGGATGAAGGTTTCAAAAAAGTCTATTCCTTCTTCTTGGTGAAACCCTTTAGCAACCAGACGAGCCTTCAACCTGTCAAGACTTCCATCTGGTGCTAACTTTGTTTTAAACACCCACTTACAACCTATGATATTCATCTGAGCTATTCTTGGAACTAATATCCAAGTTTGATTCATATGCAGGGCATCCATTTCCTCATGCATGACCTGCGTCTAGCCCTTATGAGCTAGAGCTGATTTAAGTGATTTCGGCTCAGCTGGAACATTGTATTCAGCTAAGCAAGCATATCTGGGATTTGGTTTAGCTATGCCAGACCGGAGTCGAGTTTGCATAGGATGAACAGAGGTGTCACGGGAATGATGGGGAAAAGAACTTGGACGGTCTTGGTCATCAACATGAATGATTGGTACTGCATTATCTGGAGCAGAACATCCTGAGACCTCAAGGTCAGTAGGAGGCTGTGAGGATGACAAAGACATGTTTGCGCTGCTCTGTGATGTATGGGACACAAATTTAGCCAACCTCTAGAACTCCAGTTTCCTGTAAATGACCAGTGGTACAGATAGGAGGGTGTCGCATGGGACTCAGCTTGTTAGAATCCAAAAAGTCTACCTCATCGACCCATTTTTGATACAGAGAGGTGTAGTGAGGATAGTCACTATTTAGTTTCTTGGTAAAAGGAAAGAAACATTCACCAAACTTCACATGTCGACTAACATATATCCTACCATCAGTAGGGACTAGACAGCGATACCCCTTATGACGCTCACTATATCCCAGGAAAACACATGTAAGGGATCGAGGATCAAACTTATGTTGTGCATAGGGTCTGAGGCAAGGATAACAAGCACAGCCAAAGACCCTAAGATGATCATAGCTCGATACTTGTTTAAACAACCTACTATGAGGTGAGTCCATTTGCAACTTGGGAGTTGGAAGTAAGTTAATGTTGTAATTGGCAGTCAAAAATGAATCAACCCAATATTGTAGTGGAGTTCTAGCATGGTAGAGCATAGTTAGGCCCAATTCTACCACATGACGGTGTTTCCTCTTGGAAATCCCATTCTGTTCAGGGGTGTAGGGGCAAGATAAGTACTGCTTAATACCACAAGTTGCCAAGTGATTCTGAAATCTGGTGCTAGTGAATTCACCTCCCCCATCACATTGAAAAACTTTGATTTTATGATTAAGTTGGTTTTCCACGTACTTCTGAAACATAAGAAAAACATCATAGAAGTCTGACTTCAGCTTCATTGGATAAAGCCAACTATAGCTAGAAAAATTGTCAACAAAGATGACATAAAATCCGAATCCCTGAAGTGAAGTTATTGGTGATGGACCCCAAATATCATAATGTATCCTTTCTAGAGGAACTTCAGTTGCAGAATCAGAGAAGGGAAAGGGTAGTGAAGTACTTTTGACAAGTTGACAACTACCACACACAGATGGTGCTTTCTTATTGCAGCAGATCCTCTTCTGTCGTTGAAGATGCTTCAAAATTTGTGAGTTAATATGAGCAAGTCGTTGATGCCATATTTCTCCTTCTGCTACCTTATGCCTCTATGTAAGTAGAGCCTTAGTTTCCTGCTGATCCACTCGGTAGAGCCCCCCAACTTTTCTCCCGAGCATCACTGTGGTGTTGGTGCGATTGTCCTTTACATAGACACCATATTTGTCAAACACAAAAGAGCAGGGAAAGTCATCAGTCAGTTTCGAAACTGAAAGAAGGTTCTTCTTGATTTCAGGAACCACCAGTACATTTAATGGTAACACATTAAGCTCAAAATGTAAGAACGCATTACCAGTGTAAGTAACAGGAATACATGATCCATTTCCTATCATGACAGTATCATTTCCAGTATACTTTGAAGGGTTATGAATTATACCAGGATTGGCAGTGATGTGGGTTGTGGCTCCTGTGTCAGGATACCATTCACTGCCTGTAGGATCCTCAAGATGCATTGCTGCTAGAGCTTGAGGAATAGCTTCGTCTTGATAAGAGTTGTTGAACCGATACCAGCATCGAAGTGCATCATGCCCTGGTCGTTTGCAGATTTGACATGCTACGCGAACTCCATCTGTCTCTTTCACAACCTGCAAATTCTTATACGTTGCTGAGTTTTGAGTGGGATAAGACTTAGTCTCTTGATGCCTCTGTGATGAATCAGCATGTGGTCGAAAACCAGGGCCTGCACTATAGGTGTTAGTCTGTGGTTTAAAACGCTGAACCTCTTGATCCTAGTTTAGACTAAATGGTCTATAATTCTGACTTCTTCCTTGATAGCCATAACCACGACCTCGATTGTCGAAGGAACGACCTCTGCCATAGTTACGTCCTCCCCTGAAACCACCTTTCTAACCCATGAAAGCCAGATTAGGCTGATTAAGTTCTTTGCTAGTTACTATCTTCGGTTCCGTCTCTACATTTCTTTCTCCGTAATATGCCAAGTTAGGATTAAACTGATTCGAGGAATAGTTCTGCAGTTTTGTTTCAAATCTTTCTAGCTGTGATATCACCTCATCATAATCAGGTTGAGGTTTCAAACAATACATGGTTGTTTTGAAGTTTTCATACTCAGATCCTAGTCCTTCCAAGAAGCCAAAAACCTTAGTTATTTCATCCACAGGTTTTCCTATTGCATTTAACTGATCGCAAATCAGTTTGTACTCTCTAATACAATCAGATAGTTGTCTATTTTGTTTCTGACATGCCTGCAGTTTCCCCCTCAACTCAAACTCCCTAGCTACTGATTTCTGTGTGAATCGATTCAGCAAAGTCTGCCATACCTCATAGGATGTTTCCAGGCTGATGATTAGCCCCGGATATTCTCAGAAACTGTACCACTGATCCATGAAGATACCAGTTGATCGGTTTTCACCCAATTAGTGTAATCAAGATTGACTACTTCGATCTCTCTCCCGTCAACTTCAACTTGTATTGTCTGAGGAGGTGGTGGAATTTCTCCATTGATGAAGCCAAATAGCTCTTGATTGCGAAGGAATCTATAAAACTGAGCTTGCCAGAGAAGAAAGTTGTCTTTAGCAAGCTTGATTGTAACGAAGTTAGCAATGTTGACATGAATAGGAAAAGGATATCTCGGTGTTCTTGCTGCCATTGTTGTGTTCTCAGAGAATGAGATCAGAATTCATAGCTTTGCTCTCAGAGATGGCTCTAATACCATGTTAAAAGCTTGAGAAATGGAAGAAAGGAGAAAGGTAATCTATAGTTGAAGAATTTGAACTTCTATTCATCAGTTTATGCAGAGAATCTTCATACAGAACTTCATCTGAGAGCTTGACCCCTCTCTTGTGTATCTTACTATTTATATAGTACATACAGCTAAAATAATGCTCGAGTTGACAGCAGCTCATATACCAGAAAATACAATTGAACAACTAATCTAACAGAAGAAACAAATCTGTACAACTAAACTAACAGAATGTCAACTACTCTGTTTTTCCTTAGCTCTAAGAACAGAAATCAGTTACGCAGAACATTATTGATGCGTATAGAAGACTTGAGTTTTCTTCAGCTTCCCACTTCTTCTTTCTTTCCTGTAGTCTCAACACACACAACCTAGGCGATCCAGGCAATTCTGCCTCAGTAGTGGGAACCTAGTCAACGCAGGACCCCAAGCGACGCCGCCTAAGGTTGCAAGAACCTAAGCGGCAGTCCCCTAGGCTGAGGATACCCTAGGCAGTCGCGCGATGTCGCTTGGGTTGCACAACACCAAGCGAAGCTTGCCAGTGGCCAAATCTGGTGGTTGGCTAGCGGCCGTTTTGGCGTGCTAGCAACTAAGCTCCATCGGAAATAGTTTGAGACTTATTTTTTTTTTCAAAATTAGCAAAAGTCCTTTACAAAATGTGGTTTTACAAGACAGCATTTGAGTCAAAGTTACATCCCAATGTATTTTTAAAATATATTTTACTAAACATTACTTGCATATCGAAAAAACCCCTTTGGTCGAAAGGGCTTTGCATTTTCTCAAAGACATTCCCCCACAATTGAACCAAATAGGCTCATAGTTCAACATTTGAGCCCGACTCAATTTCAATATTTAAGGCTCAACACTTGATTCGAGCTCGAACGAGCTTTATTTTGTGAGCTCAAGCTCAACCCGAATGCTTTTTCTATGAATTTGAGCTCAACTCCATTCAAGTGGATCAGTCAATCAAACTCAAGCACCTACTCATGCTCGAGCTCAAATTTGGATCTATATTATGAACATGCATTGTCACGTTTTTTATAGGGGTGAGCATAATTCCAGAGTAGAACCTGAAACTTAAGAACTTACCAATGGAAATCTATAGGTTCCAGGTTCTAAAATATGCAAAATAGGTTTCATGTTCCAGAAATTGGAAAACTTATTTCGACATGTAAGTTTTAGGTTCTAGGTTGGTAGAACCTAAAACTTGAAACCTAAAACCTTAAACAAGTTTTGTGTTTTTCTTAGTCTATGTCTTCATGTAATTCTGTGATGTTTCATGGCATTAGTTTATGAGTATATAATATGGAACCACTAGTTTGAACTTTCATTTTATGACTCGTTAATGTTTCATATCCTTCATGTGTCTAAATATAAGTTATAGTTAGTGGATCGTAGCAACAAGTGGTGATCATTAAAGGTGATGATTTACTGTAATTATTTAATTAATAATAAAGGTGGAACCTATATAGACTTTGAAACCGATCTTGGAACCTGTGACGCGGTAAGTTTCACGTTTCACGTTCATACCAGTAGGTTTCAAGTTTAAAAAATGAGGAACTTATATCCAAGGATAGGTTCTAGATTTCAAGTGAACCCTGTAAGAAACTTGAAACCGTTCACTTCTAGTTTTTCGAGCTTCGGCTCAATTCGAACTCGAAACTTGCTAGTTGAACCCGAGAACTACACGAAGTGGAAAGGCCGAAAGATTAGTGGGCTGAAGAAGGAAAGGACACCCAACCCCAGCCCGCCAGCTCTCCTCTGCAAACCAATGGAATGCTGCCATGCTTGGAATTTGGAAATTGGGTGGTGCTTTGGACGCGTCACGCTGAAACCATTTCAGTTCCAGTGCAGTGCAAAATGCCTAACATCCCATTTGCTTTTGCCTCCGCACAACCAAACAAAACTCCAAAATCCTCGAGCCCAACAGCATCCCACCTCCAGGCTCCCTCCAAGATTCTTCTTCAGCTTCTGCCGGAATTCACTTCCTCTGATGTCTCCGTCCTCACTGATGCAGCTATAAATCACCTCCCTTCACTTTCATCGCAGCACACAGCCCCCCTCGATTCTGTGATTGTGTGTGGGCGTGTCAGCGTCGGCGAGAGAGAGAGAGATGTGGAGTTCCATTGTGCTCTCGAACCCAATTTCCTACAAGACGCTCCCTTTCCGCCCCATCCCTCATCTGCTTCCCAAACCAAGCCGACCCGCCAGCTCAAGATTCCTCCTTGCCCCGCCGCCAGTCCCGTCGAAATTATCCCGGCTTCCCGGGAACGTTCTTGTTCGGACTTCTATCAGGGACAGCGACACGAAAGAGGCTTCTTCTTCGAGCTCGCCTTTGGTTGGGGAGGACTCGGCAGTGTTTGAATTGGGAGAGCAAAAGATCGTGTCGTGGGTGTACTTTTCGGTGGTTCTGGGAGTTGTTCTGTTCATTCTGAATGTGGCCTGGCTTGATGGTTCTTCTTCAGGGTTGGGACTCGGCAAGGCCTTCATCGACTCTGTTTCTGGGCTCTCAGATAGCCCCGAGGTACTGTTTTTCTTTTTTTAACTTTCGGTTAATTCTTGGTTGGTGGGTACTTATGATATGAATGTGAAGTGAAGCTCTGGAGTTAAAGGTTAGGATTGAGTTTGTTAGCTCCAGATATGTTGTGGCTTGAGATCATGAGTAGACGTGGGCCTGAATGGAAAAAGGCATGTTTGCTTAATTGGGCAATAGATTTGGAGCTATGTGATCATGTGAGAGTATATGCCTTCAGAGAACATGGAAGTTGGATTTACTGAAGATGTAAGAGCAAAGCACGAGTTTCCGTCTTCAATGCGAGAATTATGGAGTTGATACTTTTTTTATTGTTTCTTGCGGTTGAGAACTTGACGACCAAAGAGATGGAACCTTTGCTCAGATAGATGCCGTAACTCGTGGAATGAGGATCTCTATTTTGTGATTTTGTTGGTGAATCTGGAGTCAAGGAGATGAATTTTGTCTCCGTGATTAGAGCACGACATCGAATGTAAATAGTGCGGTGCATGGGTTGTCCATCCTATCAAAAGTATCCACAGTTTGATAAGTTAAGTGACAAGTGAAGGGATTGGCTAACTAAGAGAGAGATTCGGTTCCTTTCAATCGCATGACACAATTTACCTTTATAAGATTATGAAACAACATTTACGAAATGCATTTCAACCACTCATCTTCCTTTAGTCTCCTAAAATGACAGAATCTAAATCCTTGAGAAAGAATTGGAAAAAGGAGGAAGTGGAGGTTGATTGACATGCCAAAAAGTTCTGCTTCCTCTGTGGACCTCTATCTCTAGTCAAGTGCTAGCTGTGTTTGCATGTTGCTACATTAGATTGCCCTTCAGATGTTGTTTCAGGTGCTCGAGTTTTGTAATGAATGGCTTCTCTTACCCTTCCAATTTTGCTGCCGATGCCTGCTTTATGCCAAATGCCATTGGCGTAGGATCTTGAAAACAGGAAAGTGATCTTAACTGTTCTTCTGCAGGTTGTAATGTTATTGCTCACTCTCATTTTTGCCGTGGTGCATAGTGGATTGGCTAGTCTTAGGGATTCTGGAGAAAAAGTCATGGGTGAACGGGCCTACAGGGTGTTGTTTGCAGGCACATCTCTTCCATTAGCTGTTAGCACTGTGGTAAGTTTCTTACTTTACAGGTGGACAGTACACAAAAATCTTCTGCTAGTCTATCATTTAGTTTAATGTTGGTGCATTGTCTCAGTTTTCACTTCTCATGTTTGCATAATATGTTCCACAGATTGATGGGGGTTCTTTTTATTGAATCTACTGACTTTTTGTGATTTAGGTCTACTTCATCAATCATAGATACGATGGAGTACAGTTATGGCAGCTCCAGGGTGCTCCTGGAGTACATCAACTTGTGTGGTTCGCAAATTTTGTCTCTTTTTTCTTCCTCTATCCTTCTACCTTTAACCTACTAGAGGTGGCAGCAGTTGATAAACCGAAGATGCATCTTTGGGAGACAGGAATCATGCGAATCACCAGGCACCCACAGGTATGAATTACATTGTACTTTTATGTTCACAATCCACATTGCCATACCCAGGATGGGAAGTTGTTTGAAGACAGTTTAGTGATATAAGAATTAGGTGGAACCTGTTGCAATCTTCTCTCTCCTTATGTTCCCACTCGAAGGAGGTTTGAGCTCATGCATCGAATCCCTACTTAAAAGGGAAAAGCGGATATTGTTCTAGAATTTTCCCTAAATAAAGTGAATATGAAGAGGAACCACATGTATTTGACAGTTATAAATAATTGGAAGCATAGGTGCCCACGAGGCACGATAAAACCAGCTGTAATTGGTTGAGAGCTTTTCCCCGAGAAGGTTCCATTAATTAGTGGCCTGGCTAGAGCAAGTTGCTTACTCGAGAATTTATGTTTTTGGACTTTGAGGCAATGTTGGCACCTGGTCTTGAAAATTTCTTTGTACTCTTGTAGACTTCTAAATATTTCTCGTGAAAAAGGAGGGAGACTAGTTCCTTGAAAGAATGATTTGTGACATGCCCACGCCCTCTCTCCAATATGCAATAATTTAAGTGAAAATAAAATGGTGAAAAAGAGCTTACTTATGACATATTCTTCACTCCAGATGGTTGGGCAGGTCATGTGGTGCCTGGCTCACACGTTATGGATCGGCAACTCCGTGGCCTTGGCCGCATCGGTTGGCTTAATCGGACATCATCTCTTTGGCGCTTGGAACGGAGATAGGAGACTAGCCATCCGATATGGAGAGGCTTTTGAGGCTGTGAAGAGCCGGACGAGCACCATTCCCTTTGCAGCAATTATTGAAGGCCGTCAGAAGTTGCCGAAAGATTACTACAAGGAGTTTCTCCGATTGCCATACCTATCGATCACAGCATTGACTTTGTTTGCCTATTTTGCGCACCCGCTAATGCAAGCCGGAAGCTTTGGCCTGCATTGGTAGCATGAACTGTACGTATCATCTGAAGAGCCAACATTAGCATCTTCCAAGTTGTACATATCGGTTGCCTCTGTGGAAGTGTGGGATGAATACATTGCCAGGAAGGGGATCCCTCGCAAGTGGCAACATAACAAATCCGAAAGAAGATAGTTTTTGACTGTCGAGAGAAAAACAGTAGTAGAAGGATGTGATGATTTTGTTTGAGCAGATTAGGTCATGCGCAGTGATTTACTTCAGATGCTGAAATTTTGCCGACTATTCTGTCGCGATCGCAAGTTGATTTGCGCACGATTTGAAGATCATTTACCGTGAGGTTTTCCGAATGAAGATGTATTCTTTAGTAGAAATTTCTCTCCTCTCTTGCAATCCTGAAATCTTCCCAGATTTGATTTTCCATGCGAAATGTGGATATGGGAAGAAAAGAATCCCACGAGTTTATTTTCGTGCCATTTGTTAGACGAACCGTTTTCCTAATAAGATCTAATACCATTGGCATAGCATCGGTGCAAACACTTCCGAAAGCACCACCGATCGTTCTCTTCGTCATCGTCGTGGTCAATCTCATAAGTCGGAGCCAATACAGTAGCAGCACATCTGCACGTCGCCGTCAACTTCAGTTTTCTGTTTATCATCGAGAAACCGTCTTTCCTAAAAAGCTTAATCTGCCAGGACACGTGTTAACAATCTCGATACAATTAAACCAAGAAGACAAACGATACGCCAAGAAAGAACGTGGATCCTAAGCTAACTTTTACTATCAAACAAGAAGAAATAAAGAAGTGATTCTGTGCATACGCTCTTCACTTTGATGGATCCAAAGAAGAAGAAACAAAGAAGTCAGGTAGGATCTGACTAGGAAAAGCATCACCACGACCTTGTCACTTTCCCAGAACCAATGACTCCCTTTTCTCCACACGTGTTCTCGTAGGAAGATCCCTTGTCCAAACACTTCCTGGAAACATCAAAATCACAATAATTTCCAACTATTCCCGTCTCCATTATCACCAGGACAGATTCGTGGTCGGTGTCCTCACTCCTCAGTCACCATTCTTAGCTTGAAAGGCAGGAAGATTGAAAAAGAAACCGAAACTTTGCCACCCAATTGCCAAATGTTGCCCGATTGTTGCCGTCATGTCCAGTACCACCTGTACCGACTTGCTACCTCCAAACTCCACTGGCCACGTGCCATCAGTTCAATTGATGCCGAATTTTCCTGAAACTAATGAAAACAACAAAAGTTGGGCTGCGCATAAAACTAGTACTTATTGTCTCGTCGATTGAATGCAATTTCATTTGATCATACGATCATTTATAGGCCCGAATAGCACTTACGGAATTTTGATGATTTCATATCCTATCTTAACTTTATACGGATTACAAGACTGGCCCGAATAGCACTTACGGAGTTTTGATGATTTCATATCCTATTTTAACTTTATACGAATTACAAGACTGGTTTTACCTTCACTCCTTGATGTATGAGTACAAACACGACCCAAATTCTCGACGAGAAGGCTGCGATGTGAGGTTTCGGTTTGATGTTCGTCGATGTGCTGTGCTGCGCTAGATTGTCCCGAACTTGCGGCCCTAGAAAACCTACCTTGGGACGGTTGCTATGGAAATACTCAGTACAAGAGTGGTTTTGCAAAAAAACAAATGGAAGTAGATGGAAGGATTCAATACATGAGTCAAAAGTGTCGTCAGAAAACAGCCACCGATTAGCATGAACATTGTGTTATCGTATTAGGCCATTGAGAGGGACGGCCATGGGCGGTTTTTGCTTTTGAAGAGACACCTCACTCTCACTTCAGAAAGCCAAACGTTTTTTGTCACGAGTCGCATCAAAAGGGGCCACTTGCCTTCCCTTTCAGCTTTATTCCGTTATGTCTGGACTTTCTATATATTGATCCACCTCAACCTCAGACTCCGCTAATAGGCTAGAACATCTACAAAGTTGTAGAGCGAGCATCAGAGAGAGAGAGAGAGAGAGAGAGAACAAGGGAGGAAGGTGGTTCACCTAATATTTCAATCATGTGCCATCCAGGAGACCCTTTGCTCAGCCTGAACGACCTGTCATCGGTGTTACAAAGGCGGTACCCAGTGCACACTCTCAGAGCGACTGGAGATGACCGCGTGCCTCCTGCAGCAGCAGCAGCAACAGCAACAGCAACAGCAACAGCTGTGGCCGGGGTTGATGGGCTCGGGTCGAAGAGGAGATGTGTGTGCTCGCCAACGCAGCACCCTGGTTCTTTCCGGTGTAGGCACCACCGCACTGAGTACGTGTGGGGGCGTGGGATGGTGAGAAAATGACCAGAAGATATGTACAAACTATAGCTAGCTATTTGAGAAGAGGAAAGGTGAAAACCAAGGCATGTCAAGCCTTTCTGTCTGTGAATCGTGATGCTCTTGTCCTTCCAGTTTTCAGTTTTAGAAATGAAAAATGGGTGATACGGGCAAGCCACTTTGTTTCGAATGCATGCGTGTGATTAGATGAGTAACTTCTCGAAAATCCATCTAATTCCTTTTGTCGGGTCACAGTCCCACTGTCCCCCGGGAAAAGAAGTAACGAAGAGTTCAGCCCCTTCGCAAATTCTGCTGTCTGATAGCTCCAAACTGAAAACAACATAAGATACGACAAGCCAGGTTTTAAATCAGGAGTCCAGGAATGGCATGGCTGTGTGTGAGACTCACCGGCGCATCATAGCGGTTACCCTCAGTGGAAGCACCGTCATGCTGAGCCAAGTACGGCGTGGTACGGCAGAACAGAAATTGTACAGAAACCAGTCGTAAAAGAACATAGAAGGCCGTTTGTGCAGAAACTCTGTACTTCCAACTTTTATCCTTTCTGATGATCTAGACAGTAGGAGCTTGGAGGCAAGTCGTGTTTTTGACTTCTATACTTACAACCTCCGTTTGTTCTTTCTTACAACCTTTGGTTACAAACTGTGTCAACCCTTTTCATGAGAAGGAAAATGGTATATAGAGCCGTAAACAAAGAATCATTGGGGATGGAAGCGCCAGAAACTCTTTTCAGCAGAAAAATGAGGAGACCAAGAACATCTAACGATATTGGTCGCCCAGATTCCTTAGTGCAACCTTAGATATTCGAAAACCAATCTCCAGAGTCCGTGTATTAGATCGTTCGACAAACAGCGAGTGGATAAATAATCGTACTCAATATCTACTAAGAGTATGAATATCAACTAACATAATAATTTTGTAAATCATCAGCACACCCATCATTATCAAAGTTCATCATCGGTAACAATAAGAGGACACTGTTAATTGATGTCAACGGTCCAATCCAAGGTGGACTATGCTTCGCGAAGCATAGTCATTAGTTCAAATCCTGGCAAAGGAAATTTTCTTAAGACAATCCTCAAAAATCTATTACTTTCGTAGCTATCCATTTGCAGTGGGATGGGAGAACTACCACAGCTCGACTGGATTGAGGTGCTCTCAGAGGCAAAAACCCTACGTCGTTATAAACAAAAAATAAAAAAGAACAAAGTTGTAGTTGGTTCAGCAAGATTAAAGACATTTGAACTCCAGTTCCAAGAGAAACATCTACGGGTTCAGCAAGATTAAAGACATTTGAACTCCAGTTCCAAGAGAAACATCTACGACATTCTGTATTCAAAAAACTTGTTACTACAAGCAGAAAAAGGATATCCATTTTGTATATACTTATAGGTCCTGCTGCTCCACAAAGTTTTGTATCTCATATTGTACGAGTCATCATTTGCATACTGAACCTATAAATCAGTGGCCGCTGAAAAATGCATTCAATCTACATACAGCGACGAAGACCAAGCTTTAGCCCCAGTGCGAACATTTTGGAGTCCGGAGATGAAAGCCTTCTGGAATCACCGCAAGCACTTAATATTAGAAAAGTATTGACTGCCTGTACTTTCTCCTTAGACGCAAATAATCATAGCCATTGAGGATTTTCCAACGATCTGCTGGGAGTAACAACCAAAATCTGTAAAACTATGTACTGGTGTAATGCAAAGATATCCAAGAGACGTTCGCTGAGGAGAGACTAGTTGACAATCAACTCGTCGCCGGCGAGGGATGAAAGAGTTCCTAGCAAAGAAAGAAAAAGAGAAGAAAAAAATATCATTCAGTTTAGGCGGCAGTTTATCTGTTAGCTACACAACAGTATATAGGCCTATTCCTCTATACAACTAATAACCAAAACTATATGGTCATTGCATTCTTGAGTGAACCTTATGTCCTACACAACATCACCAAATCTTACACTTCACTGCCCAGTATCCATGTCCAACAGGTCAACAAAGTATAACTATTGCAGTTGGACATCGCAAATTAGTCCGACTGCACATAAGCCTGGAAACTCTTGGTCATTACTATAAAACAGATAAAAGGAGTCCACCTCGATTGGAACAACTTATTCAAGCAAATCACACCACATGTGAACATGCCGATCAAGAAGTCATGACCATCTTGTATGGATTTAAGTTGGAAGGACATGGAAGCAACATCCAGTATCCTAATCGGAGAAAACAGATAAAAGGAGTCCACCTAAACCACATGTGAACATGCCAATCAAGAATTCATGACCATCTAGAATGGATCCTAATTGGAGAATCCTTGCCTCCCTCCCTCTCTCTGAATCCTTAAACCAAAAACTGGTTTGAGCATGCAAAGACAAGGCATTTTGAGTCGCCAATACTGGTAGATCACTCAAAAACCACACATTACTCATCCATAAAAAGATATTACACCTAAAATCAACATCAAATTGCAGAATTTCTCACCTCAGGAGAGCAGTTTTGATGGGCAATAGTCTGGTTCTTGACATTAACAGATACCTCACAAGATACCCTCGCCTGACACATTTTAAGAAAAAAAAATTCAAGATAAAATCAATTAGAAAGCCATGCACATTTCAGTAGAAGACAAGTGACCATAATTATAAGTCACATTGCAGATGGCATGCTCCATTGAAGCCATGGGAAAGATAATTAAGACTCAGCACTCACCAGAGAATGATTTTTTTGCAACATTCAACCACATAGCTATGACTAGTACGGCGATGCATATGAGAACTTTATATACTGATATTACCATCATATGTTTTATTTGTAAAGGAACGAACAGTATGCTTCATGGATGACAGGATTTTTAGGCCAGCAAAGGTTGCCAATTTGTAGCACAAAACCAGAAACAGAGCCATAAACTCAATCAAGAAGTGGATATCATAGTTCAATCTAGAAGTGCATATCGCAGGAAGACAAAGTGCAATGACCAAAGCAGACAAGTTAGTGACTACATTAGCTATAAAAGAAACAATAAAGTAAAAGTCCAAGACTATTAAATATCACAAGAAAGAAGCCAGCTCGTGTACTGGGAAACGCTAAATATCTCTTAAACAAATCTCCGAGTCCATAAAATGCTACATGCCAGTAATAGCATCAGGAGAAGATAACATCAATAATCCAAAAGCCTTCCCTTCTATTTGATGAGTAGGCTAACAGACAAATGATTGAGTGAGTACATCTGCGCTCACTGCTAATCAATGTGCATCAATATGTAATCTCATACACCAACTCCGTACATTTGCAAACAGGACAGGACGCAGCTATGTAATATAAGCATTTCCCAAACACATCAGAGTAGCCTTCCAACCTCTCTAGCAGACTGACACCTACAGATCCTCCTGAATATCAAACTTCGTTTTCTCTCACAAAGCGCATGATGCCCTCGTACCCGATTTCAGTGTGCTACCATGGTCAGCTCAAAATATTCGTCCTCCACAAAAATCAAACCAATTTTCCACTACAATGCACATTGCCCGGGTGGTCATATCAGCATTTCCCACGCGAAGTCTGGTGTATCACTACCATGATGCTCGCAAGCTTTCCACTTTACAAATACAAACTCTTAACAGAGTCCTTTCAGTACACATCATACAAAACATTGAAATTTCAAATCCACAAATACTTCTATCAACAATTGTATCAACGGCCTTCGCACAGAAACAAACGCTAGTAATTGCCATTTCACGCAAATCAAAGCTAATCAGAACGCCACATTCCATAGACAAATTCGATACAAGTCCAGAAGCACAATTACCTTGATGGGCAGCTCGACGAAGAAAATCCCCAACATCCCGTTGACTTTCGCGTCGGTGTCGAACGGCACCACGCCCTTGGCCAAGTCCTCGAGCAGGTAAAACGCGTCGTGGACGACCTGGAGCCCGTCCAGGTCGAGCGTGGTGTCCACGTACGACGACCCCCGCGCCCTGATCCGTTCGCCCTCCGACGTGACGAACCCGAGCTCCCTCCCCCGGTAGCCCACGGAGACGTTGAGGGACCTCAGGTACATGGAGAACAGGTCCCTGTTCTGGACCCGGAGGGTGAGGTTGAAGGAGAGGTCGAGGGTGATGCCTGAGGACGTGCCGACCCGGACGCGGTTGAGCCTGATGCGGGCGAGCTCGACGGTGGGGTCGGAGGGGAAGAGGAGGAACGCGGCGGCAGCTGTGAGGAGGAGGGCGGCGGAGAAGCAGAGGCAGCGGCGGAGCCGGAGCCGGAGGCCGCGACGGCGGGGGTAAGGGGGGAGGACGATGACGACGGCGGCGGCGTCGGGCGGAGGAGGAGGGAGAGGAGTGTAGGGAAAGGCGGCGGCGGCGGCGGCGGAGTGCTTGGAGGACATGTTTGGATCGGCGATGAATTGACGGGTCGTCGTCGTCGATTCGGTGGATTTTATCCGGTGCGGCCATACGACTCCTTTTGCCGTACAGGCTCCGATTGACGTAAAGGTCTAGGGAAAGCGCCACGTCAGAATAATAAGGACTTGACACGTGGCAGGAGAACAAGAATTAAAGCAACAGCAAATTGAAAATCCAACTATCTTCCATTCAAAGGTTGAGTCAATTAGGGGTGTGCAAAAAAATTGAGAACCTTTCGGAACTGGGCTGATCCGTCCTAAAATTGGTGGTTTCTAAGGAATCGGTCCGGTTCTCAATTTCAATTTATTGGAATCGGTGGATTTTGATGCGGTTTCCAGTTCCAAGTGTGGAATCGATCGTCTGCTCACCTGGATTGGACTTGCTATTCATTTTTCTTATATATATATATATATATATATATATATATGCTCGTCTCATCTCAGTATGTCACGTCTCAACTCTCTCAAGCAACTCTCTCGGTCTCTCCATCTCTCAATTCACGATCTCGACTTTTAACTCCCATTAACTCGTGGACGCACCTTTGGTTGTTCATTGCCTCTCTTTTTTGCTCTCGGTCACCTCTATCTGCCGTAAGTTGGAATCTAATCTTCAATCTACTCACTGTTCGAGGTACTGAGAGGAAAGTGAAGTGTTCTTTGCACTTATTTGAGAGGAAACTCTTTGGGTTTGGGCTGCATGGAAACCTCGTTATGGCCGGTCTAGCTCAAAAACTCTACAAAAATTAAAGCTCAAAATCCCTAACCGTAAGTTGTTTGTTTGTTTAATGTATGATATGCAATTTGTCTCACGGCCTGCGAATCTCCCTAGTTCGAATCGGGTGATACAAATTGTAGCTTGTATGCAATGTCTTTCTATTCTCTCTCTTTCTCTGTTTTGTCTCCTTTTCTCTCTAAATTTTGTTTAGGCACGAAGTGTCCTGGTCATGTATGTGTGGTGGCCGGCAAGTGATGGTATATACTCAGCGATGGTCGGAGATGATTGATGGTGGGGTAAAGTGTATGTGTGATGTTCTTTGTACTAAGCTTGTGTCTATTGTCCTTTGTGTAAAACGTTTATGCGATGATCTTTGGTGAAGTGGCTGTGTGCCCTGTTTTTCAAAATGAAGAGTGCACGTCAAGGGATATTAGTTTCTTCAACAGGACAACTTAAATAAAGTCAATTGAAGAAACTAACGGAGAGTGCACATCAGGGGATATTAGTTTCTTCAACGACGATCATCCTCCATTGATGGCGTGTTGCTTGATTCGAGCAGGTGATCTATTAACATGTCAATGGAAGTGCAGAAATCATATAATGCGACAAAGCCGGCAATGAAATCAGTATCACCAGAACATGAAAGCTGTGAAGACGACTTTGAAGGGCATTCAACACAAATAAGATATTTGGTTCTTGTCCTCCTCCTAGTTGAAGACGATAAAACTAATGTTGAATGATCATTTATACTTACCGTTTTTTTGTTTTCAAGAGGTTAGAACTTTGGAGTTTAAGAGCTCTCAAAGCTTGAGAAAGTTGCGCTCTTTTTATTAATGAGAATAGGTGATTTGTGTTCATTTATTCTCAGTTGAGAAGTTTATTTACTTTATTTGCTTGCTTACCCTTGCAAACTTATGGCAAACTCCCACGTTATATATAATGTAGATTACGGATGCATTTGTAATTCACAAGCTTCACAAGTTGTGAACTTTGTGGCAAATCTTGTTATGATTGTTATGTCATTGTAAAGTTGTCTAACATACTGTACCGGATGAGTTTGTTCCATGTACTTGGGTTTGGTTTGGTCTAATTTGTACAATATATGCCTTATCCGAGTGTGAGATAACAAATCTCTGTTTGCTCCATGAATTTCTTTCACCTCAACGTTCTCCTATTTTAAAGAACTAGGCATGGAACTATATCTTTGTTTTTTTGCTTTTCTTTGGCTATGGATTTCGTTTGCTCACTTTCAATATGAGCCCAACGCAGACTTTCTAGTGATCTTGCAGTTACAGAACAGGCAAGTTCTTTGTTTTTTGCTTTACTTTTGGAAAACAAGCCATTGATTACATGAAGCTTGGTGGACCGGTTCCATAGATCCACTTGAGAACTAGACCCAACCGGCGGTCCAGTTCCCGAGTAGGTCCATGGAATCAATGAGCAGCTCCAGATTTCGATTTTTCAAAACCGATCTGTAGTAACCGGTTCCCAGTTCGGTTCTAGGGTGTTCTCAACTTGGAAACAATCACCCCTACTGTTAATGCGCTTTGGAAAATTAAAAGGGCTTATGACACAAATGATCCATGAATTTTAGCTCAATATGTAATGTGGTCCATAAACTTTAAATTTGTTCAATGTGATCCATGTACTTTAACCCAATGTACAATGTGAACCCTAATTTTTTTAATTTATTCAATGCGGTCTTTGAACTTTTATTGTTAAACATTTTCATGTACCAAAAGTTGAGAGATCACATTAAACAAATTAAAAATTTAAGAATCACATTGCATATTGGGCTAAACTTCAAAAACTATATTGAAAAGTTAAAAGTTCATGGATCACATCACACATGGGTCAAAGTTAGGCACCATTGAACATTTTTATATAGTCCATGAACTAATTAAACGTGTATCAAAATTTTAAAAATCACATTGACCAAATAAAATATTTAGGGATCACATTACACATTAAGCTAAAATTGAGAGATCACATTGAACAAATTAAAAGTTCATGAATCATATTACATATTGGGTCAAAATTTATGGACCGTTTGTATCATTTTCCAAATTAAAATGTCCACCCATACGTGTTTCTCCATTCACAACCCATCCTTTACGTTTCTTTTAGAGAAAACCTTTGTTCTTCCATTTTCGTTTAAGAAGGAACTCCATTAGACTAAAGGTTTGTCCTTCCATTTTCATTTCAGAAGAGCTTCATTGAGTGCAGTAGGCTGGGCACTCCGGTTCATTGCGACCATTGCAAAGGTTGATCACGGTTGAACACGTGCGAAGAAACCACATGGTCTTCATCTATTAAAGATTGCATTTTATTCATGATTTGAGAGCGAAGACACGGCAAGGTTGTAGTTGCAAAGCTCTTCTGACATCATGATTAGAAGTGGCCAACAATATCAACATCTTCAAATGCAATGTTTTTGACTTAACCGCACAACATGAGAGCTTTGTACAACATCAGCACAATAAGGCTGCGCATGACAACGATTATGTGTTCGGGAACAGATTCTGCTCAGTCGCTAATTCTTTTTTATTCTGTGCCCGGAATTAATTCTGAGTATTTTAAGGCGTTTGTTAACAATCCAAAATTCCATCCCTGGAATAGAAAAAGAACAAAAATGTGTTTGGTAACGCCGCAAAATTTCTTTTTATTAATAATATTTTTAAATATTTTAATATTTCTTTCTTTCTTTTTCTTTTTTTCTTTTCTTCCTTCTTGGCCATGGCCTGCTCGCCGGCCATGACCAGTAAAATATTTTTTTTATTAATAATATTTTTATTAAAAATATTTTTTCTTTTTTTTGTCATGGTCGGTAAAATATTTTTTTAATAATAATATTTTTTATTAAAATATTTTTATTAAAAATATACATTTTTATTTTTTTGGGCCATGGCCTAGTTGCCGGCCATGCCCGATAAAATATTTTTTTTTATTAAAAATATATATTTTTATTTTTTTAGCCATGGCCTAGTCGCCGGTTATGACTGGTAAAATATTTTTTTATTAAAATATTTTTATTAAAAATATATTTTTTTCTTTTTTTGCCATGGCCTAATCATCGGCCATGGCTTGTAAATTTTTTTTTTATTAATAATATTTTTATTAAAAATATACATTTTTATTTTTTTGGCCATGGCCTGGTCGCCGGCCAAAGCTGATAAAATATTTTTTTATTAAAAATATATATTTTTATTTTTTTAGCCATGGCCTGGTCGCCGGCCATAGCTGATAAAATATTTTTTTATTAAAATATTTTTATTAAAAATATATATTTTTCTTTTTTTTTGCCATGGCCTGATCGTCGACCATGGCATGTAAAATTTTTTTTATTAATAATATTTTTTTATTAAAAATATACATTTTTATTTTTTGGCCATGGCTGGTAAAATATTTTTTTATTAAAATATTTTTATTAAAAATATATATTTTTTTTATTTTTTTGCCATGGCCTGGTCACTGACTATGGTAGGTAAAATATTTTTTTATTAAAATATTTTTCTTAAAAATATTTTTTATTTTTTTGGCCATGGCCGGTGACCAGGCCATGGCCAGTAAAATATTTTTTTATTAAAATATTTTATTCTCATCAAATTCGGCGAGGGCAGTCCTCGGGCCAGACATTAGAAACTACATTAAAAATCAAGAAAAGGAAGAAGAAAAAAAAATTAATTCTCAAAATTGTTCCCAGAATCAAGAAGTTACTTTTTTTTTTATTCTTGATTCTGCTCCAAAACTGATTTTGGGAACAATTTTTGACAAAATTATGCCCAAGATCAAAAAATTAAACAAACGCATTTCTGTTCCTAAACTGATTCTAAGAACAAAAGAATAGAATCAAATACTGTTTGGCAAGTTGTCATGCGCAACCTAAGTGCCTTGTTTTGCAACTTATGTCCACCTCTATAAAATGTATTGTGATAGAATGCTTGTAACATTTAGAAGAAGTGTTAAGATGCATAAAATATGCATGCATAATCATTCTTGCATTTCAAATAACTTGCATCTAAAGGTAATGGTAGAATCACTTGGACTAAAATGAACAAAATGCTTTGGTTCCCACGATATAAGTGTGTGATGGCCCATCATTTTCTAATCTAGGAACATGTTAAAAAAAATGAAAGAACTAAGCCTAGGAATTCCTATAAATGACATGAGTATATGCATTGGCAACACGTTTCAAAATTCCATTGTTTTCAACCATAATCTGTGACTTTCCTAGAGCACACTCAAAATCATCAACAACTTGGGAAACGTGTAAAAAAAGTCATAAACTTTTGGAATTTGTGCCAATTTATTCATAAACCTTTTTTGTGCTAATTCAATCCTAAACCTTTTGTTTTTGTGCCAATTTAATCCTTTCGACAAATTTTGGCCTGATTTTGCTGACATGGACGTTGGTCAGGCGGCGGCCGGCCGACTATCAACACTGACGTGAATAACTTCTAGTAATATTTTTATTTTTTTGAATTTTTAGTTTTTTAAATTTTTTTCTATTCATTTTCTTTTTTTTTTCTCCTCTCCCTCCTTTCTTCGGCCGGTCGTCAGTCCGGCGACCGGCCACACGCCAATGAGGTTGACCTCGCCAACCACTAACGAGGCTTGCCGTCACCAGGCAAGGGCTAACCTCGCTAGATCTAGCGAGGGTCAAGCCTCGCCTGCCCAATGCGAGGCCACCCTTGTAGCCATTTGGCTAGGGCCTCTGGCCTCTGGCCAATGCCAACCATTCGGCCAATGCCAACCATTCGGCCAATGTTGACGTAGCAATTTTTAAATGTATTATTTTTCGTTTTTTTCAATTTTTATTTTATTTTTTTCTCTCTTTCTTTTTTTTCCCTATCTTCTTCCCCATCATTGGACTGGCCAAAGTCTGAGGCCGGTGAGTTCAACCTCGCCATCGTTGGGCGAGGTCAAGCCTCGCCATGGCCGGGTGAGCTCAACCTCACCTACAAATGCGAGGTATCGCCAGATCTAGGCGGCCTCGTTGTCGTTGGGTGGGCGAGGGCTAGCCTCGCCAAGGCCGAGCGAGCTTGACCTCACCCAGCGACGGCGAGGCCACCCAAATCTGCCGAGGGTGAGCCTCGCCATGGCTGGACGAACTCGACGGCGAAGCCGCCTAGATTTGGCGAGACCTTATCGTTACTAGGCGAGGTCCAGCTCGCTCGACCATTGCAAGGCTCGACCTCACCCATCGATGGCAAGGGTGAGCCTCACCATGGTCTGGGCAAGCTCGACCTCACCCACTTGCAGTGAGGTCTCGCCTGATCTGGGCATCCTTGTCATTGCTAGGTGAGGTCTAGTCAAATCTGGGCGGACTCACCCACTGATGGCAAGGGTGAGCCTCGCCAGTGCCAACAAGGGCGAGCCTCACTAGCTTTTGGCTAGCCAGCGATTAGCCAGGGAAGTAGATAGGAAAAAAATAGAAAGAGAGAAAAAATAATTCAAAAAAAGCAAAATATATATATTAAAGAAATTGTCATATCATTGCCGACAAATCAAAATTGGCTGGATAGAATGAATTGGCATAAATATAAAAAGTTTAGGACTAAATTGGCACAAAAAATATTTAGGATTGAATTGATACAATTGCAATAGGTTTATGAATATTTTGATAATTTTTGCCATATTTTTAAGTGTCCTAAACACACCTTTAAATTATATATGATGGCTAGTTTGATGAAATTGAAAAATAGGCATTAAAAGTTCAAACAAAGAATTTTAGTATTCATATGTTCAAGTGTTCAAAATTGAAATAAAAAGTTGTATTTTAACAACTAGAATTTGATTACTGAATATTATTAATTCTTAATCAAATATGAAAGTATGACCATTATTGATAGGCATTGTGTCGTAATGATATCCGAAATCTAGGCCTCCGCGGTCGCACATCACACACTACCGAGTGGTCATGTGCGGCCAACTTCACCCAAGTGATAGACTCGTAGGAATTACATATGCATAATTATAAACAGAACATTGTTGTTCTTGTACAATTCAAGTGTTCATATTGATGTTTCTTCTTCAATGTTATTTATCTCTTGAAATTTGGACATGTGATAAAAAACATACCTTGGTTGGTCATTTCAAAAAACACGATAAAGAAAAAAAATCGACATACCTTGTTTGGTTAGACATGCGATCAAAAGGACAAAAAAATTGACACATGTTGGTCATTTTGAACACAAGATAAAAGAAAAGAGGAATATTCGTGAGGTGAATGTAAAAAAGCATATCGATTTTTGCAAAACCATCAAATTGGTAGGCCGAGTTGGTTATAACATATTTTCAATTGATTTGGAGTCTCCTCGACCATAGTTTCGAATCTCCCCGTCGATTTTCGATCTTAAGAAATCTCGATGAGTCCATAGCATGAATTTTCCTTGTGCAGCTGGCTCAATTTGAATATTTTCACTGAGGGGACCGCCGATACTGATGGCCTTTGTCAACCCATATTGATATTTGCAAAGTTAGAAATGCCAAGGGAGACTTTTGAGCGCGGAGAAACTGACAGGGTGGGTGATCCAAGTAACGTGGGGACCGAGCCATCCATTATGGCCATCGATTCTTTGCCCCTTATGGTCGTTCTCAAAGGCCCACGGCTCACCCACTGATGCCCATTTTCTTTCAAAGAACAAAAAAAAATCCCATCACTCTCTCTCTCTCCCTCTCTCTCCTTCTCACCCTCTCACCCTCTTTCCAAATTTCAAGAAATATAATGTCTCGGAATCGCCTTTGCCATTCAAGCCTCATCGCAAAAGAACTGGACTTTTTGGTCCGTAGAACTCGAGGATATATTTCATAAACTGATTGGATCCACCATTAATGGGAATAAGAATCTCCAGAAAGGTAAAAATAAAATCACCACTGACCATCATAATAAAATTCCATGTAGATAGGATGATTGCTATCGAGTTGGATTTTCGAATCGTTTTTACCTTAGTTAGCCATATAATAAATCTTTCACATTTTTATTATCTACTTCATTTGGTAAATTAAGAGTCGATCGTTCTTTCCCCGATGTTTAAAGCCGTTAGAACAATATTTCTTTTTTAAATTGATATAAAAAAAAAGCTTAAGCTATTAGTATGCGGCCTAAATATTAATAAATATTGTGAGATAATATTCTAACATTCTCAGACATTCTTGGAACTTGATAAAAACTGAAGAGCTCTTGCATGAACTTCAAACAGGTACTCATGTGATTCTCATGGAGTATTCATCCATTTTTGCCTTGGACTAAAGAGTTTGAAAGTTTCCAGATAAACCCTCACCAGTTGCATCCTATTGATTGGTCAGAAAAAGTAGCTATACCCAAAATCTGAACAGACAATCGAATCGCTGATGAAGCCTTCAGGGTCTCCTCATATTGCATATAAAGTCAAGTTCACAAAGAAAACATTGCATAGATCACAAGTCATGAAAGGGCTAAATCTTTCAGAAGCTGACAAGCACATCATCATAGTCATACAACACCCTCATGAGGTTGACGCAGAATCAACAGACTTGGGAGAGAGGGAGCTGACGGATAAGCTAGTCCTGTCATCGGACGTGGGCATCGAGTTCGACCGCTTCATCCAAGCCGAGGACCTTGACCGGTGAAAGCGGCAACGGAACGAGCCTTGGTGCGTCGTGGGCGAGCACAAGCACTGGCCCTTCGGCGAGCTCAACAGCGCGGCGGTGGCCTCTCCTTTGGGGGAAGTGATTATGCTGATGCTCTGCTTGGAGGCCATTGGAGTGTAGCTGGAACCAATTAACACCAAGTTCAAAACCTTTGGTATGAAGATGACAATAAGAAGAGAGAGAGAGAGAGAGAGAGAGAGAGAGAGAGAGAGAGAGAGAGAGAGAGAGAGAGAGAGATGGGAGAGAGATGGTGAAGATATGGGGACTTTGGGATGATAAAATATGCAATGGGTGAGGTCAGAAGAGAGAATTCGAATGGAGTGGGTATTATTTTGGTCTATATATGGGTTTGTCCGTAGTGTAACTGACCATATATGTGGTCATGGCCATGTATGTGTAGGTTCTGGCCTCCAGCTAAAACCTAATCGTGAAGGAAAAGTTGAATGCGACTTTTTAACTTTTTTCATTTTTATTTTCAAAGTTCATATTATTTTGGGTGTCGAACGTTAGTTTGTCACAAATCAAAATAACTAATTAATCTATAAATTTAAGGAACTGGGTTTACAAAGAGAATAAGAAAATACATATATATAATTGAAGGGCAAAAGTCACCAAAAACTTTAACTATATCCATTATGACACATTTACCCTGAATTTGTATTTATGTAACATCTTTACCCTTTCTCAAAATTTTGTCGATGCAAACAGCTAAAAATCTGCTTATATGGACTTTAGAAAGTAAATAGTATTGACATGACGCCCACGTGACTTGAGTGAAATAAAAAATGACGTTATTTTGACTAAAAAATCATTTAACGGAAGCTTGACAGAGGGTAAATGTGTCACATGGATACAAGTTTGAGATTTTTTATGTCACAAAATTTTTTTTTGAATAAATATATCACTGTAGGCATAGTTTGGGATTTTTTTGTGGCTTCTTCCCTAATTGAAATATGCATAATTAATTAACAACCTTTGAAGATATATAAGGATGGCCCAATTCATCTTACTAGGTTTATAGTCAATTGGCTTAAGTCTATTTTATATATATTGTATATGTGTGTGCTTGAAATTATTGTACATGAGAATTATATATCATGTGACAGTGATACTAACGGTGACACGTGAAGAAATCGATCTATGAGAATATATGATCCCAGAAATTGCTTGAACCGGATGTTATGCGAATAATATGATTGATTGATTTACTGTCACGTTTAATCAATTCGGGCACATGATGACGTGAGTGGTTACAAGAAGAGATGAGGTTCAAGAAGAGATGAGGTTCTCAGGGGGGGTGGGGGGGCCTTCATGGGGCTCATTGCGGACGTCGCGGATTCTCTCTCTCTTGATTTTCATCCACTTTACATAATGCCAAATGGATCTGATCCCAATTCTCTTTCGAGCCCAAAAATTATATCAAATTCATCAGTCACATATTCATTCGTCGTTAGATCTCGAGCCATGTGAGCTCCATGAACAGAATTTTATGCCATGTTATCAGACAACCATTAGCTAAAGCTCTTCCGCTCATCATGTGATGCCTCTTTCCACATGTTTAGACGCCATGAAAAGCAACAAAAGAGCACTGCTTCGTCACTATAAGACGCATGAATCTTTGGACAGATAATTGTTGAATCTGTTAAAGCCTGCATGTCTTGAAAAAAGAAAATGAAATGGAAAGGTTTGAAGATTCAATGCACAGGTCGATGTCCTGGAAACCCTAGCAATCTAGCAATGCAAACGATGGTGGACACGCGCAGAGGTTACTGATTCTAGCATTAATATATCATGAAGCTCTGTCTCAAACAATCAACTGTGCTAGTAAAGAATCATATGTAATGGTAGCAGGAGCTTCTGAACATGCAATACAATGGATCTTCTAAGCCTCCTCATATGGACCCCAAAGGCCATGCTATATCCCTTGCAAGAGTCGCACTAAACAGACAAGGCAAGTCTCTCTCTTGATTCCCATGGACTAGTTGATTCGCTAACTCCCTAATCTAAAATTATTGCAAATACAACTTTCGAGCTTCAGCGTCCAGTGCGCACACAACCTGATAGAAAGTAGTTTATGTAACAATTGTGCAATTTACCTGGTGTAACAAGTCAATCATAATGCTAGTGTGGATCTTAACTAACTTTGCTTTTAAATTTTGAAAAGTCATATTTTTCACATACTTGTTATTGACTCTCGACCTAGAAAAGAGAATTGAAGCAATTGGTTCATGGGTAGACTACAATTTGGTTGAACCTCTACACATACGGCAAGGGCGGCCACATTTTTATCATGTGCCTCTGCCACAGCGTCTTCCTCAGCCCGACCAACTTCGTCAAGCATGCCAACCACACTAATTGGTCCAACCCCATGAAGCACATCGCCGTCAGTTTGCCGTCGCCATGCAAAGTGCTGAATGCACCTAATAATCACACTAAAATCGTGCACTCACACACAGGTATTGTATATTGGCCACTTGGCCAATGGTCTTCAATTGTAAGGCTAAAAGACTTCCACACTTATATATTGTTAGTGTGGTGTAATAAGTCAATCATAATGCCAGTGTGGATCTTAACTAACTTTGCTTTTAAATTTTTAAAAAGGCATATCTTTCACATACTTGTTATTGACTCTCGACCTAGAAAAGAGATTCGAAGCAATTGGTCCATGGGTAGACTGTAATTTGGTCGAACCTCTACAAGTATGACAAGGGCGGCCACATCTTTGTCGTGTGCCTCTGCCACAGCGTCTTCCTCAGCCCGACCAACTTTGTCAAGCATGCCAACCACACTAATTGGTCCAACCCCATGAAGCACATCACCGTCGGTTCGCCGTCGCCATACAAAGTGCTGAATGCGCCTAATAATCACACTAAAATCGCGCACTCACACACAAGTACTGTATATTGGCCGCTTGGCCAATGGTCTTCAATTGTAAGGCTAAAAGACTTCCACACTTATATATTGTCAGTGTGGTGTAATAAGTCAATCATAATGCCAGTGTGGATCTTAACTAACTTTGCTTTTAAATTTTTAAAAAAGCATATCTTTCACAGACTTGTTATTGACTCTCGACCTAGAAAAGAGATTCGAAGCAATTGGTCCATGGGTAGACTGCGATTTGGTCGAACCTCTACAAGCACAACAAGGACGGCCACATCTTTGTCGTGTGCCTCTACCACATCGTCATCGTCAGCTTGACCAACTTTGTCAATCACACCAACCACACTAATTGGTCCAACCCCGTGAAGCACATCGCCGTCAGTTCGCCGTCGCCGTACAAAGTGCTGAGTACACCTAATAATCGTACTAAAATCGCGCACCCGCACACGAGTATTATATATTGGCCACTTGGTCAATGGTCTTCAATTATAAGGCTAAAAAACTTCCACACTTATATATTGTCAGTGTGGTGTAACAAGTCAATCATAATGCCAGTGTAAATCTTAACTGACTTTGCTTTTAAATTTTGAAAAGGCACATCTTTCACATACTTGTCATCGACTCTCGACCTAGAAAAGAAAATCGAAGCAATTGGTTCATGGGTAGACTGCGATTTGGTCAAACCTCTACAAGTACGGCAACGACGGCCACATCTTCATTGTGTGCCTCTGCCACAGCATCTTCCTCAGCTCGACCAACTTTGTCAAGCACGCCAACCAGACTAATTGGTCTAATCCCATGAAGCACATCGCCGTCAGTTCGCCGTCGCCGTACAAAGTGCTAAGTGCACCTAATAATCGCACTAAAATCACACACCTGCACGCGGATACTATATATTGGTCACTTGGCCAATGGTCTTCAATTGCGAGGCTAAAAGACTTCCACACTGATTTATTGGTCCACACATTCGTATCTTTTCTATATAGGATAAGACACCTCTTTGTTTGTAAGCAAACAAACTATCAACACATCGCATCAACCAAACTCGGACACGAAAGCATACACTTTGAAGGCAATCTATAGGAAGTCAACCATCATGATTGAGAACATCTCTCATGACGAGTAGATCAAGAGAGCTCGGCTTCTAAATGTTACACAAAATAGCAATGCTTATCAGAAAAATAGCAACAACAATGGAGTGAGAGGAATGAAGCAGTTACTGACCGTGATCACCACAAGTGATGAGCCAGAGGGCAAGAAAGTGGATGGGTTCTTCTACAAGTACAACAAGGGCAACCACATCTTCATTGCGTGCCTTTGCCACAGTGTCTTCCTCAGCCCAACTGACTTCATCAAGCATGCCAACCACACTAAATGGTCCAACCCCATGAGTGCATCGTCATTAATTTGCCACTGCCGAGCAAAGTGTTAAGTGTGCCTAACAATCACGCCAAAATTGGGCAATTATTTGCACACCTGCACGCAAATACTGTTTATTGGCCATTTAGCCCATGGTCTTCAACTGTAAGGTTAGAAGACTTCCACACTTATAAATTGGTCCACACACTCACACACTTACATCTTTTCTATGTGGGACAAGACACCTTTTTATTTGTTTTACAAATAGACTATCAAGATATCTCACCAACCAAACTCAAACGTAAAAGCCTCAACTGTGAAGGCAATTTATAGAAAATCATCCATGATTGAGAACATCTCTCAAGACGAGCAGATCAAGAGACTTAGGCTTCCAAATGCTGTTCAAAATAGCAATGCTCATCAAAAAAATTAGTAACAACAATGGGGTGAGAGGAATGAAGCAGTTGCTGACTCTTACCACCACACAAGATGGACCAAATGGGAAGGAGGACAAGCTCCTCTACAAGTACAACAGGGGCAGCCACATCTTCATTGTGTGTTTCTGCCATGGTGTCTTCCTCAAATCGACCAACTTTGTAGAGCATGCCAACCACACTGATTGGTCCAGTCCCATGAAGCACATCGCCTTCAATTAATCACCACCGTGCAACGTGCGCCTAATAATCGCACCAAAATCGAATTATTCATGCACCTACACACTGGTTGGTCTTCAATTGACAGGTTGGAAGACTTCCACACTTATATATAAGCTCACACACTCACATTTTTTTCTTTATGGGACAAGATACCTCTTTGTTTATTTTATAAACAAAATATCAACACATCCCACCAACCAAACTCGAAAGCGAAAGCCTATGCTACAAAGGCGATCTATGGGATTTCAACAATCATGATTGAGAACACCTCTTATGACGAGTTGATCAAGAGACCCAGGCTTCAAAATCTTATTCAAAATAGTAGTACTCATCAGAAAAATAGCACGACAAGGGAGAAAGAGGAATGAAGCAGTTAGAGATGTGTAAAGCAATTGGGAATTGCCCGAACCGCTCATAACCAGACCGAACAGGCGGTTCCCATGGGGACCGGTCCGGTTCTTGATTCTAATTTACTGGAATCAATGAATACCGGTCCGGTTAATTGTTTCAATTGTGGAACTGCCCACTCGTATTGGACCAATTTATATATTTTTAAATTTCAGCTCACTTTTAGTGAAAGCAAAAATCTTTCACGCCTTTTGCAATTTACTCGTGGTCCTCAAAAAAGAAAGAAAAAAAAAAAAGAAACCCTAGCCTCATCTCACTCTCACGCCTTCAACTCTGTCATAGACTCACAGTTGCCTTATTTGTCACAAATTCACGGTCGAGCCTCGCCTCCGGCCCTCCCTCACAGTCAACCTTGCCTCCCTCTCAGAGTCTCGCTCAAACTCACAAGTGTCATGCCTCTCTCTCGCAGCTCGCTCTTGCAACCACAACTATTAACCAAGTAACACCAATCACATTGCTCGGTTTTATTCTATTATTTGAATGAAAGACTGCTTTAGGGTACTCATTCTTTTTAATGCTGCTGGCGAATTCGATTTATGATGTAGAGTGCTTCAAATTAACAATTATTAGGTGCACTTTGCATTTTGCATGACAGCAGTGAACTGACCACAATGTGTTTCATGAGGTTGGACTAATCAGTGTGGTGGACATGCTTGACGAAGTCAATTGGACTAAAGATGACGCTGTGGTGGAGGCACACAATGAAGATATGTCCGCCTTGCTGTACTTTTAGAGGAACTCATCCACTTTCTTGCCCTCTAGCCGATCTCCGGTGGTGGTCATAGCCAGCAATTGCTTCATTCTTCTCATGCCATTGTCATTGCTATTTTTTTTTTTTATGACCATTGTTGTTTTTAAACGCATTTGGAAACATAGATATCTTGATCTGCTTGTCATGAGAGATGATTTCAATCATGATGGCAGACTTTCCATAGGTCACCTTCAAAGTGTAGGCTTTCACGTTTGGTTGGTGGAATGTGTTGATAAATTGTTTGTAAAACAAACAAAGTGGTGTCTTGTCCCAAATAGAAAAAATGTGAGTGCGTGGACCAATATATAAGTGCCAAAGTCTTCTAACCTTACAATTGAAGACTATGGACTAAGTGGCCAATATATTGTACCCCCTGTGTGCAGGCGTGCACAACGGTGGTAAACTGATATCAATGTAACATGTGAAGATAGTCGGGCTTAGGAAGACGCCGTGGCAAGGCACATGATGAAAATATGGCCGCATTTGCCATACCTGTAGAGGAACCTATCCGCCTTCTTGCCCTCTGGCCTATCATATGATGGTCACAGTCAGCAATTGCTTCATTCCTCTCACTCCATTGCCATTGCAATTATTTTATGAGCATTTCTATTTTGAACTGCATTTGGAACCCTAGGTATCTTGATCTTCTTGTCGTGAGAGATGTTCACAATCATGATGGCTAACATTCCATAAGTTGCCTTCACAGCGCAGGCTTTCGCTTCCGATTTTGGTTGGTAAGATGTGTTGCTAGTTTGTTTCTAATACAAACAAAGAGGTGTCTTGTACAACATTGAAAAGATGTGCTTGTGTGGGCCAATATATAAGTACCAAAATCTTCTAGCCTTACAATTGAAGACAATGGACTAAGTGGCCATTATATTGCACCTGTATGTGGGTACACAAATAATTACTCGATTTTAATAGTAATGTGCCTCATGGGGTTGGACCAATCAATGTGGTTGGCATGCTTGATGAAGTCAATTGGGCTAAGGAAGACGTCGTGGCAGAGGCACGGGATGAAGATGAGGCTACCCCTACCATAGTTGTAGAGGAACCCATTCGCCTTCTTACCCTCTGGCCCATCTCATCTGGTGGTCACAGTCAGCAACTACTTCATTTCTCTTACTCCATTGTCATTGCTATTTTTCTGATGAGTATTGCTGTTTTGAACAACATTTGTAAGCTTAGGTCTCTTTATCTGCTCGTCATGAGAGATGTTCTCAATCATGATGGATGACTTCCCATAAAATGCCTTCGTAGTGTAGGCTTTCATGTCCAAGTTTGGTTGGTGAGACATGCCAATAATTTGTTTATAAAGCAAACAATAAGGTGTCATGTCCCACATAGAAAAGATGTTAGTGTGTAGGCCAGTATATAAGTGCAAAAGTCTTCCAACTTTGCAATTGAAGACCATGGGTCAAGTGGCCAATATGCTCTATTCGTGTGTGGTGTGCGATTATTAGGTGCACTTAGCAGTTTGCACGGTGGTGGCAAACTGACGACGATGTGCATTATAGGGTTCAACCAATCAATGTGGTTGGCGTGCTTGACAAAGTCAGTTAAGCTGAGGAAGATAGCATGGCAAAGGGACAGCATGAAGATGTGACCACCCTTGCCATATTTGTAAAGAAACCTTTTTGTCTTTTTGCCCTCTGGCCCATCTCCTATGGTGGTCACAATCAGCAACTACTTCATTCCTCTCACTCCATTATCGTTGCTATTTTTCTCATGAGCATTGCTATTTTGAACAGCATTTAGAAGCCTAGGTCTCTTGATTTGTTCCTCATGAGACATTTTTTCAGTCATGAAGCATGATTTCACAAAGATCGCCTTCACAGTGTAGGCTTTCGCATTCAAGTTTGGTTGGTGAGATGTTATGATAGTTTTGTTGTAAAACAAACTAAGAGGTGTCGTGTCCCATAGAGAAAAAATGTGAGTTTGTTAGCCAATATATAATTATCAAAATCTTCTAGCCTTACAATTTAAGACCATGGGCTAAGATGCCAATATTGTACCCGCATGCGGTGTGCAAATAATTGCATGATTTGGAGCAATTATTAGGGAAACTTAACACTTTGCACACCGGCAGCGAACTGATCGCGATTTATGTCATGCCATGGTAGAGGCACACGATGAAGATGTGTCAGCCTTTGCAGTACGTGTAAATGAGCCCGTCCACCTTCTTGCCCTCGTCACGGTTAGCAACCGCTTTATTCCTTTCAGTCCATTGTTGTTGTTATTTTTTTTTGTGAGCATTGCTATTTTGAATCGCATTTAGAAACCTAGGTCTCTTAATCTATTTATCATGAGAGATGTTCTCAATCATGATAGCTGACTTTCCATAGGTCGCCTTCAATATGTTGATAGTTTGTTGGTAATACAAACAAGGAGGTGTCTTGCCCTCTAGTGTATCTCCTTTGGTGGTCGTCGAGCACGCCAACCATAATGATTGGTCCATCTCCAACAAGTACGCTGTCGTCGCCACCATGGTCCATCTCCAACAAGTACGCTGTCGTCGCCACCATGCAAAATGCTGTCGTCGCCACCATGCAAAATACTAAGTGCGCCTAATAACCGCAATATTATTTACGCATATTTTGGCCACTTTGCCCATGGTCTTCAATTGTAAGGCCAGAAGATTTCTACTTAGCCCATGATCTTCGATTGTAAGGTTAGAAGACTTCCACTCTTATATATTGACCCACACACACTTATTTTCTATGTGGGACAAGATAGCTCTTTCTTTGTTTTATAAATAAATTATCAACACGTCTTATGAACCAAACTCGAACACAAAAGCTTACATTAGGAAGGCGATCTATGGAAAGTTAACTGTCATGATTGAGAACACCTCTCACAACGAGTATATCAAGAAACCTAGGCTTCCAAATGCTGTTCAAAATAGCAATGCTCGTCAGAAAAATAGCAACGACAATGGAATGAGAGGAATGAAACAATTGCTGATTGTGACTATCACAGGAGATGGGCTAGAGGGCAAGAAGGCGGAAGGGGTCCTCTACATGTACGGCAGGAGTGGCTGCATCTTCATTTTGTGCTTTTGTCGAAGCTTCTTCCTTAGACCAGCAAACTTCATCAGGTATGCTAACCATACTGATTGGTCCAACCCCGTGAAGCACATTGTTGTCGGTTCGCCGCTGTCATGTAGAGTTCTAAGTGCACCTAATAATCGTGTAATGCACCCACAAGCATGTACTATATATTGGCCGCTTAGCCCATGGTCTTCAATTGTAAAGCTAGAAAACTTCCACAATTATATATTGGCCCGCAAACTTACATCTTTTCTATGTGGCACAAGACACATCTTTTTTTGTTTTACAAACAAACTATCAACACATCTCACCAACCAAACTCAGACGCAAATGCCTACCCTATGAAGGTGATCTATGGGAAGTCAGCCATCATGATTGAGAACATCTCTCAGGATGAGCAGATCAAAAGACTTAGGCTTCCAACCGCTATTCAAAAAAATAATGCTCATCAGAAAAATAGCAACAATAATAGACTGAGGGGAGTGACATTTGCTGGTTGTGACCACCACAGGAGATGGGCCTAAGGGCAAAAAAGTGGACAGGTTCCTCTACAAGTACGACAACAGCAACCATATCTTCATCATGTGCCTCTGCCACAGCATCTTCCTCAGCCTAACCGACTTCGTCAAGTACGCCAACCACCTTGCTTGGTCCGATCCCATGAAGTACATCAACATCGATTCACCGCTGCCATGCAAAGTGCTAAATGTGCCTAATAATCGCGCAATTATTCATGCACTCGCACGCAAGTACTGTATGTTGGCCACTTAGCTTATGATGTTCAACTATAAAGCTAGAAGACTTCCACACTTATATATTGACCCAATCACTTATATCTTTTCTCTGTGGGACAGGATCTCTTTGTTTGTTTTACAACCAAACTATCAACTCATTTCACCAACCAAATTCAGACGGGAAAGCCTACTGCGAAGGCTATCTCTGGGAAGTCAGCCATCATACTTGAGAATATCTCTCACAACAAGCAGATCAAGAGACTCATGCTTCCAAATGATATTCAAAACAACAATGCTTATCAAAAAAATAGCAACAACAACGGAGTGAGAGGAATAGAGCAGTTGCTAAATATCACCACCACAGGAGATGGGCAGAGGGTAAGAAGTTGGATGGGTTCCTCTACAAATAGGGCAAGGGTGGGCATATTTTCATCATGTGCCTCTACCACGACGTCTTCGTCAACCTGACCGACTTCGTCAAGCATGCCAACCACACTGATAGGTCCAATCCCATGAAGCACATCGTTGTTAGTTCGCCGCCACCGTGAAAGTGCTAACCACACCTAATAATCGAGCTAAAGTCGCACAATTATTCACCCACCCGCACGCATGTATTGTATATTGGCCACTTAGCCCGTGGTCTTCAATTGTAAGGCTATAAAAATTTCATACTAATATATTGGTCCACACACTCACATCTTTTCTATGTAAGACAAGACTGCTATTTGTTTGTTAAAAACAAACTATCAACAACCATTTGCACTGAGTACCTTCTCAATAGCAAGTGGTTTATGAGCGGAACAAGAAGAGAACCTGGGATATCCTGATCCATGGAATGAAAAGTTACCAAGAGGCTGAGGCCCCAAGGCCCAAGGTAACTTATTGCATGTGCAAAGCTCAAGTCAATGCTGTCTGCCAAGGTTTAAGAATCTGAGTAGTTCGGCCCTCCCATAATGAGTGATCTTGCATCAAGCCAAGCCATTTTGTCATACACAAAGCACTTCCTATTGATACTTCAACAGTGCTCATTGTTCATTAAAAGCTTCATTTCACCTGCTCAGGAATTTTCAAAGCGCTGACCAGGTCTTGTTCTTTATGCAAGTACTTACCTCGATTAAATCAAGGTGTCCAAAAGGGACTGAGAAAGTTTGAGTAGAATACATTAATGTTCCATGTCCTCTTTTGAACAGCATAGTGAAGATTTCTCTATCAAGTTCAATTCCAACCCAATAAATCACTTTGAACTGGAATGCTTCTCTGTGGCCAAACATGCCACGGTGTGAACTTAGTTCGGCCTAGAATACTACCTGACCGCTTTACGAAGAAAAAACATGGAGTACATCATAGAGCATGTGAACATGTTATGTGTCAGTTCACATTTCCCACCAGTTATGGCGTGAATCTTTCACATGATTTGGAAGGTTGAACTAAAACCAAGATTCTTCTCCACCAGAAGAGGATCAGCAGACGCACAAGTTTTCACATTTTGGCACTAGTTTTCAAAAAAAGCAGACAACTTGAAAATGCTTCGTTCTCTCTAGCGTCTCCTCTGTTTTCCACACATTTTCTCCAAATCTTGATCGGAATTCTCCTCGGGACATCTCTTCATCACGTAATGATAATGGCTAACAAAACCCAAAAGAAGTGGGCCAATAATTGCGGGGAGATTAATCATAATCATTGGTCATAAGGGTTTCACACGGATCTCTCTTAGGAGCAAACCCATTCCTGTCCTATAGTGAAAGCTACTTTGAAAAACCAAGCAGATGTCGGTGCATCTAGGGCTAGTGATTTTCTCACGGAATTACGCATACTGTTGGACATGAACTAAGATGATCCAGAACTAATACGAGAACGGAAAGCATGAAGCCAATGCAGCTGCTTTAAAATAGAAACTGGCATGTTTCGGGAAAGTTCTCGGGGACTATTTACATCTTCATCAAGTTGCTAAAACTTCGAGATAGTTGTATTCTCAGAAATAATTCCCTGAAAGTATACACCGTTAGTCATTGCATATATCAAACTGATCTGTTAACATTGACCAAGGGATCAAACCAAATATATATTAGCCTAACAGGCCAGAAGCAGTCAACTTTTACCTCCAGTATACTGCATCATCTGAAAACTACTCAGTCAAGTTAAGGATGCACTTTGGACTTGTATAGAAGAAGAAAAGGCAACATTTTGATTAGGTCAATCCTGGCTGCTTGCAAATTACAACCCATTATATACAATCCCCAGTCCTACAGTCCTAGCTAGTCCTACACACCAACAAAATGGTGCGAAAGAGCAGCAAAAAATAATTAATCTCACATTAATTTTATTAATACAAAAAGACGTGTTTTTTCTCATAATCTTGGAATATCCCATCTTTTAATCTCTAGTTGGATCATCAAAAGACAACTGTGCAAGAATGAGTCCACTAATTCAGCTGCAACCACTGGATTCTGTCTATACGCATTACTGCAATAAGTAGATGAACATGCAATCTTCTAGAATATTTTGCAGGGCCCCTCATGCTCCTGTTTTTCAAAGTAAGCGCACGTACGATGTCTACAGTTTTGATTTCATCGTTTAATGTATGAGGATGACACTAAATGATGAAATAATCCTAATCAGAAAGGGTATTAATGGGGAGAAAAGTCAAACCACTAAAGAATTTTTAAGCACCTAATGTACTATATTATGACTTTTCAGGTGTCCCCACGTTGGAAATTTGAGCACCAAATTTACAAAAGATATGTGTAGATTAGTCTAACAAGAGAAGATACAGAAAAAAGATCTTGCAATGGCCCCAATAAGAAAACTCCTAGGCCTTTGTCTTTGCCTCTTGTCCAAGACAATTTCGCATTCTTGCACCAGATGAGAGCCTAAAGCAAAGAACTCCTGCAAGATATCAATAGTCATCTTTCTTGCAGAACAAGATGGCGAAACTCGAAACCCTCCTCCTTGTTCTCTTGTTCTCGTTCACCTCCAGAGCAGAAATTGTATTCCAGCTGATGCAGGGCCAACAGCTGAAGGACTGGGAACACCTTCTTGCTCCAAAAGGTACGTTCAAACTAGGCTTCTTCAGCCCGGGCTCCTCGAGTTACCGATACTTGGGAATCTGGTACAGCAAACTACCTCATAATCCCGAAGCTGTCTGGGTGGCGAATCCAAACAACCCTATTTTCAATTCATCTGGAGTTCTGAACTTGGACAATGATGGACGGTTGAAGATAACTGCAAACGGTGGCCAGACGATTGTGGTGAGTTCCAATGATCCGGTCACAACTAACGTGACGCTCACTTTGCTTGATACCGGGAATTTGCTATTGAGGGAGGTGAATTCTGATGGAACAGTGGGAAGGGTTTTGTGGCAAAGTTTTGATCATCCATCGAGCACTCTACTTCCAGGAATGAAACTGGGTTTAGACATAAAAGCTGGGACTAACTGGACACTCACCTCATGGCTAAGCGACCGGGACCCAGGTCCAGGAGCTTTCCGTCTAGGCATGGATCCTGGAAGCGCCAACCAGCTAGTGATTTGGCACCGCGAGGAGATATATTGGACCAGTGGAGCATGGGAAAATGGAGGCTTTCAGATGGCACCTGAGCTGACCCGAGACGAGACAGCATATGAGTTCAGCTTTGTGTCGGATGAAAATGAGAAGTACTTCACTTTCTCTTTGAAGAACAATTCCACCATCACAAGGTGGGAAATTAATCTGTGGGGTCAAATAGTACGGTCTACTCTGGCCAAGGATGGTACTACTTGGCTCTACTCAAGTACCAGTTCGTGCAACTCGAATGGGAATTACTCGGGTGCTGTGTGTGTAGATCAAAAGCCGTCGGCTTGTAGGAATAGCTCGGAGCTGTTTGTGCCACGGAAAGGCTACTATAATAAAGGGGAATTGCTCTATTCTGACCATAATTCAAGCTTGACCCTGAGTGATTGCCATTCCATGTGCTGGAACAATTGCTCTTGCATAGCTTTTGGGAGTCTTTTTACTGATGGAACTGGATGTGAGTTTTGGAACAGGGGAGGAACATATATTCCAAATGATAACTTTGATGTTCTCTACGTGCTTACCTCGGCTGCTGACAATGGTATGTAAAAGTTCTAAATACACTGTGCATATTGTAATATACTCTAGCCTTGTGTTTTGCTCTTTACTACTGAAGGGTCAGCTCTCTAACTAATACTTAAATGCAAAACCCCAATTGCGACGAAGTTACAAACTAAGAGCCCCCTGTTACAGCAGCTTGCAAAATGTGAAATGGTGCATGATAGGACTAAATAAAGCTATCCGCAATGCATTGCACATAGAACGACTTTCATTAAAGTAATTCTGATTTGCTATGGATTCCAGCTGAAGGAGGTTCAATGAGCAAAAGGAAAAACAAGTGGTGGGTATGGTTACTCACAGCCACCGTCATAGCTGCGGCTATGCTAACATCGGGTTATCTTCTATACTCAAGGAAGAGAAAGCTGATGCTTCTGCAAGACAATGGTTGGGACTTTAGATTGTTTTGATGATATTCACTAGGTAGGGTATGTAGAGTACAAGTCTAAATCCTCTCTGTTTTATCTGCAGAAGAGTCGGAAACAAAGCAGAACCATGCATTGCTAAACCAACAGATGATGCCCTCTAAGAAATTCAGTCTGAAACAGAGTAAAACGAGTCGCAGCGACTTTCAGCAGTATAGCTTTTCTGAGGTAGATGCTGCGACAGATTACTTTGCACCTGCTAACAAGTTGGGAGAGGGAGGTTTTGGACCAGTTTACAAGGTAAAAGACTTTATTCTATGATTCCAAATGCCATCTGATAGTGGTCAGTGAGGGCTGACAGGTTTACCATACATAGGGCATCCTGCTGGATGGACGGCAAATTGCAGTGAAAAGGCTCTCAAGAAATTCAGGACAAGGGCTGGAGGAGTTCATGAATGAAATTACATTGATCGCTGAACTTCAACACACAAATCTGGTTAAGCTACTGGGTTGCTGCATTCAAGGGGAAGAGAAGATGCTGATCTATGAATACATGCCAAACAAAAGCTTGGACACGTTTCTCTTCGGTGAGTAGATAGATCGGTCAATTTGGGTTCTCAAATAGTTATTCGTAGTGGATTTCCATTGCCGTAAATAATTTTTTTGTCGACTGCCAATTGTATTTTTTAATATAAAAATGACAGATCCAGTGAAAAGGAAATTGCTGGACTGGAATAAGCGCCTGAGTATAATTGAAGGTGTCGCACAAGGGCTTCTTTATCTCCACAAATATTCAAGACTGAAAGTGATACATAGAGATCTAAAAGCCAGCAACATATTACTCGACGATGATATGAACCCCAAGATATCAGATTTCGGGATGGCCAGGATTTTTGGGCAGAATGAATCCAGAGCTAACACCAATAGGGTAGTCGGAACATAGTGAGCACAGTATCTCTAAGCAACCTTGCACAATTCTCTCAAAATTTGTCTTGTAAACAGTTCTTACATGTCTGATATTTCCTATTATGGTGGGTAACATCGTGCAGTGGTTACATGTCTCCCGAGTATGCCATGAAAGGAATATTCTCGGTGAAGTCTGATGTCTTCAGTTTCGGAGTTCTACTTCTGGAGATTATTACTGGCAGGAAAAATACTGCTTTCGCATCATCCACTCCTGTTGGCCTCATAGAACAGGTATGTGGTTCAAACTTCAGACATATCAGATTATTCCACCCACAAATTTGATGCAGATTCTGACATTTTTTATGAATATTGAACTTATTGCAGACATGGGACCTATGGAGTCAAGGTGACATTTTGGAGCTGATGGACCCATCTCTCGGTTCCTTGTGCCCGAAGAATGAACTGATCAGAATCATCCACATTGGTCTTCTCTGTGTTCAAGAGGGTGCCACAGATAGACCGACCATGTCTGAAGTTATTTCAATGATTACAAATGATAACGTTTTCCTACCAGATCCAAAACAAGCAGCGTACTGCATAGGCAAAAGTGAATCTGGAGAATCATCCGGCGGGAAGTCCAATCTTTATTCCATCAATGATGTATCTATAACAATAATGGAAGCGAGATAGAAATAGTCTGTGATACTTCGGATTAGTATTCTTACAGTTCCTTTCTTGACAAATATTTTGTTTATAATGATATGAGGCCTACCGATAATTCCCATTCCTGAGTAAGTTGAGCTATATCCAGTGTGACTCCCTCTAATTACAACTAGGCACAGAGATACGACAATGCAATATTTGTGAATTTTTTGCAATTTGATAGTTTTTAACAGGATCATTAAGTTCCTCATTAAGTGATGCATGAAAACATGGGTCAGGTCTCAGTTAGTAGATATACTGTCCATTGATCGCAGTACTACATTGAGAAGTACACAAGTCAATATCCTACACTAGAATCTAAAGATCCACCGAAATTTCTAAACGTGCTTCGAGATTCTCAGTTTTCATTGTATTTGAGTAGGCAGGATAGATCGAACCTACTTGTAATGGACATACTGAGCAGTCGCTTGCAAAGAATGTCCAAAGGTGGAGCAACGTTTGATCACCGAGGAGTCTTCTGCTTACTGCTTCTCAGGCAAGTCCCTCACTTCCTTCTCAGGATTCTCCCCTTCTTCTTCTTCATCCTCCTCTGCCGGATCCCATGGCAATGGTGGTGGCAACGGTGTCTTCGTGGGACTAAACCGAGGGAAGCACTCCTGTAATGTTTATAAGCATACTGCTTATGATGCTAATCACAAAACATCAGAAGCAAATTCACTAGAGTATTATCGGAGAAACAAAAAATTCCTAACTGAATGAAAGTTCAGGTTCGGTCGCCAACCTGCTGCAACTGATGTTTCCCTGGAATCAGCATATATAAGCTTAAAAAGAATTTCGGCAGCACAGATAATGATCTTCCTCCTTCCCGACAGCCGGGCACTAATGCGGTATTCCTTTGAGCATGAGGCTGACCTACGTACGCTAGGAATCAAATTCCAATAAGTTCGATTGAACCCGGCATCATCTGTCGATGCAAGATACATACTTTTGCCAGTTTTTTTTTTTTTGGTAAAAACACTTTTGCCAGTTTGATCCTCAGATAAGACCAATTTCACTAAAACTAAACTAGATCGAGTCGTTTCCAGGGACCAAGTTCTGTAAAAGAAGCAGCACTAACCTACGGCTTTGGCCCTATTCTTCCATGAATCACGGCCGGAACAATTCAACCGTGCCCTTCTTCCCTCGACTACACACATGCGACTGAAGAGAAGAAGACGGGCGAGACCCCAGGGACTGACCAGACCAACTCCCTCGCTCCCCGCGTCCAGCGCCAAATCTTGTCAAATCAAAAATCGGTTTACTCGAGTCCTAAATCTATCCCCGTTAACCCCCACCCGACTCCCAAGCATGAGCTGTTCACGCGTCCCGAGCGCCTCGAGCGCAAACTCAATAAACCGCAAGAGATGAAACACTCCCGAGCACGAGAGATTGAATACCGAGCGCAAAATCGAAGATTCCCGAGCGCAATAGAAGGAAGACTCTATTATGAGTAAGAACAATCGAAGAAAACATCCCCAATTGCTCTCGTTTTTACCCAAATTTCAAATCCAAGAAAATGTTGTTTGCACTAATATGGAATTTCGTCTCCAAAAAATATCTTCTTGGATTTGGAATTTGGGAAAAAACTATCGTAAAGGTGGAAATGCCATAAAAGATCACTAAGAGCGATTTTGGACAGAAGATTAATGGGGGTAATTTTATTTCAAGTAAAAGTTCGTGATTTTTTATGAGATAAAAAATTAAGGTAAAATTAGAACTGAACCTAAAACTTGAGTTTTTTATAAAACAAAAAAAAGTTTAGGGTATAATTGGGGCCAAATCTAAACTTGAGGGGTTTTTATGAGACAAAACAAAATTTATGATAGAATTGGAATTGCACCTAAAGTTGAAAATTTTTACTAAGAAAAAAAAAACTTATGATAAAATTGAGACCGAAACTAAAATTGAGAGTTTTTCGGGGTATTAAGGCCCCTCGAAAACTGCAGATCGTCATTCGATGCCACACTCGAAGCCCCGATAACTTTTTGGGCCGCGACCAATTCGGATGGTTCAGCTTATGGAAAGAGTTGAGAAGAGTTTGGGAACTCCATCACTGAAGCTCAAAGGGAGGATTTTTAAAATCGCATTAGCTGGTCTAGCAGTGTATAAGGGTATGCATGATAATCATTTTGTATCCGAAAACTATTTTTATTTAAAAATGATTCTTTTTTATTCTGTGCCCGAAAATAATTTCTAAGCATTTGAAGGCGTTTAGTTACTGTCCAAAATTTTCTATTCCTGAGATAAAAAAGAACAGAAATACGTTTAGTAACTACACAAAATTTATTTTTATTAATAATATTTTAAATTGTTTAATTTTTTTTCTTTCTACCCTTCCCTTCTTTGGCCATGGCCGGTCGCCGGCGTCGGCGACCGACCACAAGCCAGGGCATCGCGGCCCTCGCCACCGCCCTGGCCGCCTGCCTCACCGCTAGCCTCTCCCAGATCAGGCGAGGCCACGCCTGGCCGTGGGTGGCGACTGCGAGGCCGACCTCACCATGGGTCGCGATGGCGAGGTCGGCCTCGCTCGGACAAGGCTTAGCCTCGCCGTTGCGACCCACGGCGACGCTGACCTCTCCATCAGTAGCAACGACGAGGTTTGGCCTCGCCCGATCTGAGCGAGGCCAACCTCACCGTGGGTCGCGACAGGGAGGTCAACCTCGCCCGCGAAGCCGACCTCGCCATGGTCGACGGCAAGCCAGCTCTCCTAGACGGCGAGGGTCCAGCCCTCGCCCTCGCCAGCGAGGGGGACCCTTGCCTCCACCGGCTGCTGGCGAGGGCCGTGACGCCCTCATCGGCCCTGGGCTATGGCCGGTCGCTGGCGGCAGGCAGGCCACCGGCGAACGGCTAAAGCCTAGAGAAGAATAACACAAAGAAGAAAAGAAAAAGAAGAAAAAGAACTCATTCTTAACATTGTGCTGAGAAACAAGAAGTAACTTTTTTTAAGCAAATTTTTTTTTCTTCTTGTTTCTCTTCCAAAACTGTTTATGAGCACAATTTTTTGCAAAAATATGTTCGGAAATAAAAAGTTTACCAAACGCATTTCTGTTCCCAAACTATTTCTGGGATCAAAAGAATAGAAATTTTCATTGTTTGGCACGTTACCAAACGGGCCCTAAGCTATTTGCTGACATAAAAAAGGCTACAGCTTGCTTTAGACCCGAAACCATGGAAATGCTGGGGGTACTCTCTGATGGGAACAATTATTAACATGTTCCCTCGTGATATTTTGGATCTCTCGTTCTGAATTATTGTACTCTCGAAATAAATACGCCAGATTCAGCCAAAGTATGTGCCAGTGTGCTTCCGTGCTGTGTCAGAGCATCTTATGAAGATGCATGTGAGTCATGTATTACTTTCGCCTTTTATTGTCCTGCGGTTGCAAAATAATACCGAGTTTGGATAAGATCTCTATAGCATACAAGTTTCCTATGTCTTTTCTAAACACTTCCCTTCTCTCTCCATTAAAGTCTGGTGTCATTAGATGTTGATCGGCACTGTTAGCTTGGTGAAGTGAATTGATTACATGAGTATGCTCTCCACTTGCCAATCTATGGACGGATCAGAGCACTTCTTAAACTTGAGATATCTATAGAATAGATTCATGATTTCTAGAGACTAAAAACAATCCTTCGTTAAGGCCAAGGGCCGTGTCTGTGGGATAACATATCTATCTTGAATTTCATGAGCCTCGTTCGTGGGATTGGCAGATTTGATATCATTGTCTTCAGTATCAAGGTTAATCCACGATTAGCATGCAACAATTTGACACTGACAGCAGATGAGAACTATTCTGAATTAGCAACTAGCATCAGAGATGGTGCAAATAGTAGTTATAGACTCTGTTCCGACATATAAACGTACATTTCTCCTCCTGTGCCTCTTCTGTAGTAAAGCCTAAATCCTTTTTAAGTCTCTGTAGCGTAGCGGCCTCTTCGCCTGTCAAAACTTTCCAGACTACCATCAGAACACAAGAAACGACGGGTCACTGTCCTGCGTAAGAACCATGCAGCTTGCTATGCCCTGAGCTTAGCTTTGGCAAAGCGCTTTCGTGCTAACACGGATTTAGCCATCAATGATGCTTTCCCTTCATCCTCGCTATCTTCGCTATCCAACACGATCACTGAATCTGGTGTGGGCAATTCTTTTGGCCCCTTCTCGTTAATTTCCTCGGCATATTTCACATTTCGATCTCGACCTAACCGCTTCATTCTTCGACCATGGTCTGGCTTCACAGGCTTTGAGTCGAAACAATCTTTAGAGACAGCCATAGAGCAAGAGAACTGATTATTATGCTTGTCACTCTCTCGCGGTTGAGCTAGAGGACCTAACGATGACTTCTGCCCTGCTACACTTTTCATAGAAGGGTCATGGGGTCCTGAAAGCTCTACTTTGCCAGTTGGACAAAAATTCTCCTTAGCTTCTGCGTCTCCTTTCTGGTATGAGCCCTCGAGTCCGACAGAAAGTTGCCTCCCACCAAGGCACAGCTTCTTACGTTTGGTACCAGCAGAGCCATCACAATTATCGCCACTCAAATCATTCTGTGAGTCCACTTCAGCTTGCCTACCTTTTCGAGGCATTTCTGTAGAACTTTTTAATGAATTATCAAGGACAATTGAGGGCAATAACCGAGGCATCTTGAGCATCTCTGCTTCAATGCCACTGACTAACTGGCACGAACCTGAAGCTGTGGATGGATGCACTTGCTCACTAAATGGTTTCTCCGAAGTACAATCCACAATCTCCTTTTCTGAAGTACTAGATTGATCTAGATGCTTTTGAGACTGCACCAAAAAAGAATCTGAAGTCCTAAGAAGCGAATGAGGGCTTAATGACTGGTAGCGCGGGACCACACCCTCCTTGTCACGGTTGTGATTGTCCTGGAGTACATCTTCTTGTAGTGCTAACAATGAGATCAGGCCCATTCCATCCGGAGTTTGGTGATTGCTTCCTTCTCGGATGGCTTGCTCATCTCTTGTTTTGTCAACATCCAAACGGTTCTCGTTATTAGAGGCAGACTCCCAGGGATTACACTTATCATTCACTTCCCCATCACCATCTTTTCTCTGGTTTGAGCTTGAGCATATCAATGAGAGCTTCCGAGTGAATCCACCTAGGTTCTTGTTAACAGGTTCAAATTCACTGACTCTATCTTGAGTTTCCTTCATGCTCCGGTCACCTTCCATCTGCAGCACAAATTTAATGAAGTGCCAAGATAAGTCAATAAACAAAGAAGCAATTTGACCAAGCACGATGCTGTAAATTCAAACTCAACCCTGATGTTTTTCTGTTTAGAGCCATAAAAACATCTAAGAACAATTTTATTTTTTTAACCAAAAAAAAAAAAAACATCTAAGAACATGCAAAAAAGTATGAATCCAGCCAATGCCACAGATAGAAGGTGGCTTCATTATAAAAACACTTATATCTCATACTGCAACCATGACAGCAAGTTGACGGTTTGTGATACCAAGCTTGGACTGGAATTTAGTTCCATGGATGGATTGTCACAGATGCTTCCACTAGCTCCAGCCTTGGCATATTTCTGAGTCATGTATCTTGCCTTCTCATCAAAAGCTTGTCTGTTATACTTGTATTCCCTGCTCTGCACATTGATGCAAATATGTCAAGCTTCGAGGTACTTCATCCTACAGGGCGAACCAGCCAACCTTTGTTAGCAGATTTACTCACCGCATCGCACATAAGACCATCATCTGGATTTGGCTCACTGAGTAACAACCCAATACTTGTTAATACAGTTGAAATGTTCAGTGATGGTTGCCATGCCCCCTGTTTGGTTACCAGGACAAGCGTATTAGTAAGGATTTCAATATACAACACACATTCCTACAAACTCAATGCCAACCATCAGCAATGTAAATCCGTGACGGCAGTAACGCTGTGCCAACCACTGCTACATAGTAGCATTGGCAGTTGAATGGGTACATAACAAATTGCAAAAGACTGTTAGCATAGATGACTTTTCAGTACAGAAAGTGTACTATGCCATGCACCTGTAACGGATTCTTGTCAGAGACAATGATCTAACTACAAATAGTGAATATCCAAACAAAATATTGGAATTAACACGACATGCAACATTGCAGTCAGTGCGAAGAACTATCAGTTAACAGAATGACACGTTCATCAACACAAGAAGAATACTATATACATGAAAAGGAAATGCGTTCGAAAGATAGTCAATTTGCACTAAATGAAAAGCCAATTCAGTGATGGTTGCCATGCCCCTTGTTTGGTTACCAGGACAAGCGTATTAGTAAGGATTTCAATATACAACACACATTCCTACAAACTCAATGCCAACCATCAGCAATGTAAATCCGTGACGGCAGTAACGCTGTGCCAACCACTGCTACATAGTAGCATTGGCAGTTGAATGGGTACATAACAAATTGCAAAAGACTGTTAGCATAGATGACTTTTCAGTACAGAAAGTGTACTATGCCATGCACCTGTAACGGATTCTTGTCAGAGACAATGATCTAACTACAAATAGTGAATATCCAAACAAAATATTGGAATTAACACGACATGCAACATTGCAGTCAGTGCGAAGAACTATCAGTTAACAGAATGACACGTTCATCAACACAAGAAGAATACTATATACATGAAAAGGAAATGCGTTCGAAAGATAGTCAATTTGCACTAAATGAAAAGCCAATTCAGACTGGCAAACTCAAATATGAAACTGTCTGGATCGACCTTAATGAGCAACGGCGAAAGATATAGCATCTGCCCAGAAACAACTCCCCCAAACACAGTTAATTGTAAAACCAGCAACGGTTGAACGCGGGAAAAATCTATTCGAAACGTGACGGAACACACGAACTACAGGTTCGCAGCAAAAGCAATTCGAACAAGAAACCCTGGGCTGTCCTTGTGCATAATCCAAAAGGGGACTCACTTTCGGCGGAAGGTTGAGAATGTCGAGGCAGATCCTGCCTCCGGTGTCGATGTTGGGGTGGTAGATCGGCGTCTGAAAGGTCACGCCCAGAGGCTGAAATGGGTAGCTGCGATTCCACGAAGCCCCCCCGAATCAACTCAACCAACCACCAAAACCCCTTCTTTTCATCTCAGAAACCGAAAACAAAACCCAAAGAAAGGAACTAACGACGCACCGCTCGGGAATCTGGATCTTGATCTTGAAGACGCCGCCGGCGTACACCGACCCTTCGGGGCCTTCGATTTCTGGAAGCCAACAACAACAACAACAACAACCCGGCACGATCAGCGTTGATACAGCGGCAAAACAACAGAAAAAACGAAGGGCGGCAAGAGGGGAAGAGGCGCGGCGGGGCGGGGCGGCTTACGGGCGAGGATGGTGGAGAGGGAGGAGAGGTGGTGGTCGGAGGAGGAGGAGGAGGAGGAGGTCGGGGAGAGGAAGGGGAAGGAAGCGCGGGGAGGAGGATCGGCCAGGAGGAGCTTCAGCTCCTTCTGCATCCGGAGGCTCAGCCTCGCTGCTTGCGCCATCTCCCTTCTTCCTTCTTCTTCCTTCTTCCTCCTTCTTCCTTCTTCTTCTACCTGTGACTCTGCGTGTCTGTGTGCGCGATAGATCGAGAAAGAGAGAGAAGAGAGAGACCGGAAAATCATAAGTAGTGCGCGGGAAGAAGCAAAATTCAAGATGCGATTTGTTGAGTTTTATTTTATTTTTTTAAATAATTAATATCACTGAAAATCATAAACCATGCCCATTAACACAATAGCGGGTATATTTGGTTTTTTTTTTCTCTTTTTCTTGATCGAATAGGTGTGTTTATTTGAATAATTTTCTGCTAATTAGTTTTTATGGACTTTCGTTGAGTTTGGGTCGTTTCTGAATTGAGAAGATGAGTTCCTGCTTGAGCTTTCTGGCCTCCATCTGTAAATCCTTCATGTATTTAGCGGTATCCCTGATGATTGAAGATAGGGGGAAACCACCATCCCATTTTTAATAAGATGACTTTCTATGGGTGAGAGTAACATTTAGAGCGGAAAGTTTCGAGTTTTGATTATGAAAAATGATTTCGCGTAAAGTATTTTCCTTTTTCATAAAGTTTTCTCGGAATATTAAATTTCGTTTTGTATCGTCATAACTCTTAAACTTAAAGCAGTACGATGAAATATACTATTAGCGACCAATAAAATTCATCATCTTTATCTACTATGGCACTAACGCCCCAAACTTTTTTTTTCATGTTACCTCCACCTCATACTTGTACTAGTCCAACAAAAATAAAGAGAAATTAAAAAGTTGAAAAAAGGAAGATAGTGTTGAGAGTGGGATTTGAACCCACGCCCTTTCGGACCAGAACCTTAATCTGGCGCCTTAGACCAACTCGGCCATCTCAACTTGGATATCACAGGTGCGACCCCAAATATACTTATTAAATCAATCATGGAATTTGATGAATCCCAGACCCTTTGCCGTCGAAAATCCGTCGTTGAAGATTTTTAGTACTCGATCGTGCGTCTTCTTCCGAGCTCCAAATGTCAAGGACTCAGCCCGACTAATCAATCAAGATGCTAAAAAGCCCAATTAACCCGACGGTCATGGCGTAAAGGAATAGATCCCGCGCGTTACCTCGCCAGTAGCCCCACGGGTCCGGAAACTCGACCCGACCTCATCCGTAAAGCTAGGGGAGACTAAAGTTGGTGTGGGGGCAAATTCAATTTCGAAATGGTCCTCCTTTTCCCCACACCGTAATCATCTCTCTTCGGCATTGAGAGCAGCGTTCATCACCCGGCCCCCTTTCTTTAATTAATAGTTTTTCCGTACGTTGACCCATCACCTTTCGTTTGTCCCGGTCAAAGAGCATTACAGTTGTCGGATGCGGTGGGGAACGCGGGTCCGTCGGATGCGCGCCGAACGGACGGCGATCCGGGGTCGCGACCACCATCATGACCAGATCCCGCAGCGCACCGGAGTGGGCCACCGGGGACGGAACAAGGAGGGACCAGCCCCGATGACTTTCTGCTCTTCGCCAGCCCAACAACGCGTGACCGCTCCCCTCTCGCACTCGCAGCGCTGCACCTAAAATAATTTCCGTATTGAAATAAATAAAAGAATTAATACCACAAAAAAATCATAAATTAATATATCTATGATAAATTTACCGTTCGTTAATTTTTGTTAAATTTTATCATTAAATTGCTAAGTTTAATGACGCATGACAGTTCACAGGTGTGTCAATTTAGGGTTTTACCCATCTTTTTGTCACGAATTTACCAGTTTGTGAGTTTTCGAGATATTAATCTAACTTAATGAGGGATAAATTTGTTACAAGTGTACCGATTAAAGGTTTTTTATGGTTAAAAAATTAATTTATGATAAATTTATCGCGGGTATACCAGTTTGGGATTTTTAATGATCAAAAAATTAGTTTGGAATAAATTTATCAAGAGTATATTAGTTTAGGGTTTTTTTGTGGTATTAATCCTAAACAAAATAAAATATTCACATATGTAAAGATCCTTGGAATATATGTGAAATTATTAAAAACCATATGAGTGCTCTTAATTATTTTATTTCTTCCAATCCACTCAAGGTGTTTTTACTCAAGCCCAAGACCATAATAACCGTATGAGTGCTATGAATTATTTTACATAAATGTCGCGCTCATCTGTTTATCTATTTCATGATAGAATGTTTCAAGTTACTTTTGAGGATCAAATGAGATCAGATGTCATGAGTCCGCATGGATCAACTTGTCAAAGGAGCAAATCTTATTCGAAGGTTAATTATACTTGGTTCGGTACTCGTGTATTCTCGTACGACTCGATTGAAGATCTAAATACAATATTCAGAATTTCAAGCGAATGTTTCGGACTCTTTAAAAATCAACTTTTCAATATTTATGTATCAACTTAATCAAAATTTTAGTTTCTTATAGTTCTGTTCTGCCCATCAAAAAAGGTTTGCAATTCATGTTACATTATAATTCACGTGTTAATAAAGCAACAGGCAGCAACGTCTTCCTATGCATCTCTATCATAACATGTACAGGGAATTAAGATATCTTGGTCATAAGTCACAGATGTCATACCATATCTCGTGATATTCCGTACCTAATTTAATTATATATATCTACGGCGTAAAATAAAAGAAAAAAGATAATTCTTTTAGATATTTTCTCGATGATTATAGTAAATTTGGGTTTGGTGAAAAGTGGTGAAATGTGAATTCGAGGGAAAAAAATCACTACAAATTCCTCAAGAAGCCACAATCACCTATTTAGTATATTAAACAATAAGAACTCGAGCGGTTGGAGGGGATATTTGAATTGAGCTCGGACTTGAAGATACCATCATTGAACAGCTTGCCAATCTAAGAAGCAAGATCAAATTGGGTCACGTTTTTATAAGTTCTAGCACTTCTATATGGAAGATCCCCTAAATATTAAGTATAAGCGGTTTTAGAGTCGGTCCAAATTCTAGGGTATGTTCCAGATGAAACCTAGACCGATCATATTGGAACCAGTTCTTCGCTTTTTAAACTTAAAACTTACCTTACATACCTTGGAACCTATCTTGTCAATAGATTCATGCTCACCCCTATTATATACACACGCACATGAACATCATTCTACTATTTTCTCGCATCTTTAACATTGGAACTAAGTTTTGTATCAAGTCGAGCTCGAGTATGACAAAAAACCTTGCTAGAGCAAGTTGAGCATCCATTTGGTCCCGAGCAATTGACTCAGTACTAAGCTTCATCCGTAGCCGGCATTTCTCCCAAATAAGAACTTTTTACGCGCCTCGATGGCTTTGTAAATCCACACCTGGTCGAGAAAACCGACCCGGGGCTCCCGGTTCGTGGGGTGGGGCAACCAGGCGAGCTACCACCGCCGCCGGGGCCGGCGATAGGCCACGGAATTCCAAAACCGAATAAAAAAAGGTAATTCGAAAAATCTCGAGGGCGCGTTTCGTTTCAAAATCAGTTCATAAAAAGTCTCTCTCTCGATCTCTCTCTTCTCGTGCAAGACCGCGACAACAACAACCACCGCCACACTCTCTCTCTCTCCCTCTCGCATTTTCACCTCCGTCGACGGCCGGCGATATTCCACGGAGAGAGGGAGGTCGAAGCTTGATCCGATCGGCGGCTGGCCGGAGACCGGAGGAGGAGGAGGAGGAGGAGGAGATGAACGCCGTCGGCAGGCAGATGTCGCGGTCCGGCTCGACGGCGGCGCACCACCACCGGCAGTACTCCGACAACTTCCTCGACTCCTCCCTCCACGGCAAGTGGCTCCAGTCCGCTAACCTCAGCCAGGTCCCGCTTCCCTCTCTCTCTCTCTCTCTCGCTCGCATTTCCGCTCTCTCTGTCCCGTCGAGGCAATGAGGACAGCTCGGTGCTGTGCAGGATTTTGGGGTCGGAGCTCGGGGCTCCCGGTCGAGCAGGAGCTTGCTGTCGTCGAACCCCGGGACGCCCCCGGTGTACTCGAGGTCCTCGAGCTTGAGGAGGAACGAGGATGATCAAACGTCCCACGGTCTGCTCGGCTCCGGATTGCTGGATCTCCATTCTTTTGACACCGAGCTGTTGCCTCAGGTGATGCGCGCCTTCTTGTTTAGAGCACCGCCCCGAAGTCCGCGTCTTTTCGGTTTCTTCGGCGTCGGTATCTAGTGATCGGATCGCGGGTGCTTTTGTTTCGGCTTCTGTTGGGATTGTATCATTCGGCATGGGCAGTTGCATATGCTTCTTGATGATTTGCCTGCTTGGGCCTCTGTTCTGGAGAGCTGGCCAGTACAATCAGGGCATCTTATGTCGATATCGATCATGTGCTGGTAGTGTAGCGAGTTGTATTTATGCAGGACCACACATTGCGATACGAATTAGAACTTGTGGTTGAGTTCAGGATCCTACGTGTTTTCTTGTTTATATGGGGAATGCATAGATGATGTTACTGTCCCAGTAGTCAATAATAGACCTTCTGGGGATATCGTGAATTATTTATTGAGTGTAATTATTGAGATGAGATTTACTGCTCACTGTCTGAAGGCTTCATTGGAGTACTTCGTTCTGCACCCACTACATTCTCACAAGACAACGATCTGTATAGCGCAGTAGGAGGACTCTGCTTTTTTTTTTTTTATAAGTCTTTTGCCTGTGGATATGTGCTCTCTGCTGCATGCTTCCTCTTTATGTTTTGGTTGTCCTTCATCCTCCTCATCACGTGAAATCTACATGAGGAAATTGTTCGGACAGATTGAGTAACCACGTAAATGCAGCTTTAATAATGGTTAATCTCCTTTGCGAGCCATATTTCTAGAGAATGGAGAATTGTCGTTCTAGATTTGATATCCGTCCGTTCTTTACGGAGTACACACAGCCAGCCAGCTTGTCTTTTTCAGGTCGGGAAGAAAACATAGTGGAAGAAGACATTTCTTTCATAGAATTTTTATGTTATTTAATCACATTGTGAGGCTTTACGAGAAATAGATGTGAGGCTATAGCTTCACAAATTTTGATCTTTTCCTTTTCATGTTATCTCCTTTTTCACAATTGAAGCGTCTATTATCTTGCCTTCAGGAGGTGAGATAAATGAGAAAATTCTGATGTTGGTTCTGGATTATGATTGTCTAGCAACTCAAGTTTCAATTTTGCTCTGTTGTGCTACACGCTCAACACATTGCTTCCGCTTGCCATTTTTGACCTCTACATTTCTTGAATGTTGATCTTTAATGGGCGAATTTGTGTTAGCTTGGATGGCACTTTCACCCAGATGTTTCACTGTCTTTCCCATGTGTTTAACTCTTAGGTCTCCTCCAACCTATATGATGAGTACTCCTCACTTCATCAAACTGTTCGTGGCGGAAGTTTTGTCTCTGAGCCTCATGTTTCTTCTGACAAACTTAACGACCATATTCTTCCTGAGAACAACCTTCTCAGGAGCTTTGTAGCAGATAAAGAAAGGGTCAATAATGTTGCCAAGATCAAAGTTGTGGTATGCCTCTTATTGATACTATCTGGACCTATATTACACAATATCAATCTAGTGCGTTGATCTGTTTTATTTTGTTTCCCTAGTCTTCATATGCATATAGCATAGATGTAAAGAGAGATTTGGAACCTTTCATCTGATTAAATGACTTAAATATAAGATGAAGCTTGGCGCCTTTTTTTCCGTAATTTACTTTACTCATCTGTTTTAACACGCAATAATTATTCTTCGCGTGCAGGTACGCAAGAGGCCACTTAATCGAAAAGAAATAGCAAAGAAAGAGCAGGATATTATTACAATAGAACCAAATTCGAGTTCTCTCACAGTTCATGAAACTAAACTTAAGGTAAGTTCCTTACCAAAAAAAAAAAAAAACTTAAGGTAAGTTTCGGCTCATTGTATTGATTAAAGCTTCTTCTCACTGCTCTTTTTCCTTTTGTGCTTTGGATTGTTGAGCAGTTAGCTCTAACCCTCTACCCATGGCAGAAATGCAGTATATGGTCTCTTATGCAGTTGAGGGGCTGATTGTATTTTAATTTGAGTAGCCTTCTCTTCGTGCAGGTTGACTTGACAGAATATGTGGAGAAACATGAATTTGTCTTTGACGCTGTGCTAAATGAGAGTGTTTCTAATGATGAAGTGAGTATATCTATGTTGCAAGACTTCATATATGGAGAATACAGAATAGGCCCCTAATTTTTCTGTGTCCATTTCATGTCCCTATAGGTGTATTCTGAAACTGTGCAGCCAATAGTTCCTTTGATTTTTAACCGAACAAAGGCTACATGCTTTGCATATGGGCAGACAGGCAAGTTCTTTTGCTCTTCTGAAGTGAATGAACTGTTTATAACCATTCTCTTCCTGGTTATTTTCTTTCTTTCATTCTTTTGACTTTCAGGCTTGTCCATTGTTTCTCGTCCTGTTTATTACCACTGATGAGATTGACTCGATCTTCTTTGTTTTAGGAAGTGGAAAAACATATACCATGCAACCACTGCCCCTTAAAGCATCTCAAGATATATTGCGGCTGATGCATCATACATACCAAAACCAAGGTTTTCAATTATTTGTCAGTTTCTTTGAGATCTATGGAGGGAAGCTTTTTGACCTTCTCAATGACCGGAGGTATGCTCTTTCATTTTGTTGTAGTTTAATGAGGCATAAGTTAAGGTAATTAGATATTATCTTCCGCAGAAAACTCTGCATGAGGGAGGATGGGAAACAACAAGTGTGCATTGTTGGTTTGCAAGAATACAAAGTGTCAAATGTTGAGACAATCAGAGAGCTCATTGAGTTAGGGAATGCTACCAGAAGTACTGGCACAACTGGGGCAAATGAGGAGTCCTCTCGGTCACATGCAATTCTTCAGCTTGCTATTAAAAGATCGGCTGATGGCAAGGACTCAAAGCCTGCACGCCTCATTGGAAAACTTTCTTTTATAGACCTTGCAGGAAGTGAACGCGGTGCAGATACTACTGACAATGACAAACAGACAAGGTGTGTTTTGCTTGGATTTATATGTTAACCTAACAATTGAGAGGGGATTTGTTTACAGTCCTTTGGTGCAATCATTCCATTTTCTCAGCCCCATGCTGCAATGTACGTTGAGAAAAAAGAGTCATGATATTAAGTATGATTTCAGCATTTCAATGAACAAACAATATAAAAGAACCTGCGGTGGCGCTGTTGGAACGCGCACTCTTCCTCTCGCAAAAGGTTGAGTGTTCGAATCCCGAGCGCCGCAGGGTGACTTAACCGGTGGCACGTGTGTGGTGGCTAGCACGTATCGCCCCTAGGGTTTACTCCCCGGCTGTCGGCCGTGCGGGAGTTCCCTGGGTTATCAAAAAAAAAAAAAAAAAAGAACCTGCTGTTGGATGTGGCATTAACCTGCTTTGCTTCCTTGTTCTATTAATATGATTTATTAGCAACTTAGAGCCCAGGATTTTTTGAAGATCTCTGGGCTTCAAAGACGTGCTATTCTCATCTTGGTTGAAATATGGAGAGAAAGCTTGCTTGCTGAACTAATTAAAGCTTTATCGTAAAAATAAAATAAAAACTGAATTATAATTTGTCTTCAATACTTTTCTGCAGAATGGAGGGTGCTGAGATCAACAAAAGCTTACTCGCCCTGAAAGAATGCATCAGAGCTCTTGATAACGACCAGGGTCACATACCATTTAGAGGGAGTAAATTGACCGAAGTTCTTAGAGATTCATTTGTTGGTGATTCACGAACGGTGATGATATCATGTATTTCACCTAGCTCTGGATCATGTGAACACACTCTTAATACTCTGAGATATGCTGACAGGTACTTGAATGACATTTAAGAACAGATTTTGGGAAATGTCTCTTGAATTATCTGACTCTTATGAATTTTCCAGGGTGAAGAGTCTATCTAAGGGGAACGGTTCCAAAAAGGATCTGATGTCTTCATCTTTGAACATTAGAGACTCAACTACTTTCCCCCTTAGTTCACTTTCAACGGCCGAGTCAAATTTTGAGAATAACATTGATGAAACTGCCAATGAAAAGAAAAATTTTCTTCGGCCCAAACGGATGAACCGTGAAGCCTCTCCACCCATCAATGTGGAAGGTACAGATGGCGGATGGTGTGAAGGAAACATGGCAGAATCACTGTATTCAGGTGCTTATAAACAACAGAAAGGATTTCTGCAGGACCCAATTTTGAAAGATTCTGATTATTCTGCGGAGTACAATGTGCTGGAGAAACCATCAAGGATGTCTATCAACAAGGTAGAGACATCTCAAATTTCGGATATTGAGGAGAAACGGAGAGCAGAAATTCAGCTTGAAGGAAGGGAAGTGCAAGAATTTGACTCAACCAACCTTCACTTGGAAGATGATCTAAGTGCATTGCTGAAGGTGGTTTCATAGATGCCATTCTCTTTCAATTTTACTGTATTCATCGCTCGATTACTGAGTGGAGTGTTGCTGTGTTTTATACCAGGAAGAGGAAGATCTGGTGACAGCTCATCGGCAGCAAGTGGAGCAGACAATAGAGATTGTTAGAGAGGTGACTTCCTGCGTTATTTTTATTCATCTCTTCCTTTTTGTTCTCTGCATGTAGATTTGTTATCATCGAAGCTCTAATGCAGGAGATGAACTTGCTCGTTCAAGCTGATCAACTAGGAAATCCTGTGGATGACTACATATCTAAGCTAAGTTGCATTCTTTCGGAAAAGGCTGCAGGGATTCTGCAATTACAGACGCGCCTGGCCCAATTTCAGAAGCGTCTAAATGAACGTGGTGTTTTGGTATCTTCTGGTGTGTGACTTCACCAGAACTAGGACAGCTAGTTGTCCTGGTTGGCATGTGTTTATTAGTTTCAAGTCAGGTGCATCGTCCGAGGTCGGTATGCGGTTTTGTCTTATGCTTCCTTATTGTGCTTTTAGTAACTTAATTGCGTCACAACTTGCGAGTTACGTGGAGCTTGATTCGCATATTCTGTAAATTATGTGCCTTTGATTTGCTAAGAGAATGAAATATAGAATGGATGAGTTTGTGAGTGATTTCTTTGTGGGCATGATAATGTCATTCGAATAAGCTGAAGTTCATCTCTTTTGTGAGACTGAACTTGAGAAAATTTATATTCATACAAATCTGCGGATTCAGCAGAACCACTCCTATTCTGTGAATGTTGTCCCAACCACACACAACTGGAAGAGATAGCGAATGACACAGCACGACAAGGCTAGCGGAAGTTCAGCTCAAATCATGAACGATTAAAAATATGGCGTAGTAAAGTTCGGCATCATCTGGAGTAGAGATTGCCGATTGGATTGAGTGCATACACCCTGAGTTCATTTGAACTATTAAATTTGGCGGGTCTCACGTGCAAGCCGGCAGGACTTACCCGATTTATAAGTTAGGTGAACCAAAGTGCATGGATTTGTGTCGGCATATGGACAGATGAAAGGTTCAGATAACAAAGTACTAAATATGCTTGAGAAGGAAGAATGGAAGCAACTCCTACTTGAATGAATTTGTTGCTGGGTTGTGAGAGAATGTAATTGGATTGGAATTGAACTCGACAGTCTCCGTTTCAATTCTAGCTATGTCAACAATTGATGGTCGGTGAGTATGATGGTCCCAATGACGATTTTGCACATGTTATGTGTAATGACCTAGTCCGACAAGGGCATTATTTATATCAACAATTGATGGTTGGCAAGTATGATGGTCCCAATGACGATTTTGCACATATTATGTGTAACGACTCAGTTCGACAAGGGCGGGGAGTGGTCGCCAAAGCCAAAGGGCTTGGATAGGGAGCGACTTTTAGCAGACATCTAGGATAGTGAAGAGAGCAAGAATGAACAGAATTATGTATCGAACAGGGGAAGTGCGATTCTAAAATGTGTGTGTGTGTGTAACAACTGGAATTAACTCAAGCAGACACCATTTAACGTAACGGCAATACTTAGCTTTGGAACTATACATGCTTAGGTGGAAGCACTTTCACGGTGAGTGATCTCCTAGAAAGGTACCAACTTGTGCGCCAAAAGACAAAACCTCGAGGCTCGGTATGGAACGAGTCAAAGCAAATAATATCTCAATGAGTTAATCCAGGGATATCACAATATGATTTAAGAGCGAGACCCCCTCCAATAGATGTGTGGTTTGGGGACGAACCAGGGGGACTTGTAACGACCTGGTCCAATAAGAGTAGAGAGTGGCTATTGGGGCCAGAGGGCTTAAACAAAGAGCGGCTCCTAACAAGCTTTTATGATGGCAAAGGAAGCAAAAATGAATCGAATCGTGCATCAAACATGGAGAAAGCAATTTTGAGATATATATGTGAAAATTGAAATTAATTCAAAGAGACATCTTTTTACGTAACAACAATACTTAGCTTTGGAACTTTAAAATTAAGCGTGCTCAGGTGAGAGCACTCCCAAGATAGGTGACCTTCCGAGAAGGTGCCCACTTGTACGTCAAAAGACAAAACAGTGAGGTTCGATATATGATGGACCAAAGCGGACATTATTTCAGCGGGTTAATTCAAGATGTCACATTACATGTATATCTCACGGGTGATTTATGGTGTTAAGAGGACAAGTTCCTATCAAACTCTTAATATATAAGTCGAGACCGCTATCTTGGTGGACCCAACTACCATATAGGCCAGGGACTCAACCACTCAAAAGGAACTTAACACTCATACTTTTACCCAAAATTGTTCGATGTTCCCTACGACGTGCGACCACATCCGAAACAAAAATCCCAAATTCCCCAGATACGAAGATAGTCTCCTCCTCGAAAGAGCAATTGTCAAAGTTTGGGAGACGCGAGGCATCATTCACGCCTTGGGCGATAATAAAACAAAAAACAAATGCAATCTTCTCTTATTAGATTGGATAATCTTCGCGGCTAAGAAACCCATGAATCTTCAAGTCTCAAGTCCCTTTCAAATCTAATTTCCCCCTTCACAAACTCGGATCCGTTTCCACCTGCATTTGACCTTTCCTCTGTTATTTTATGTGCATACACATTTATGAAAAGGAAAGGCACCATCATGCCTGTCCCATCACAGTTGCCCTCACCAAAAGGGAGCTTGGGATCTAAGCTCGGAGACAAACTCTCTCTCACTAATTGAAGTCGGTAAACCTTGACAATGACTGTGACTGTTCATCTTGCAAGACTGACCAATCAGAGTGGCGAGCAGGCAGATAACAAGAGATGATTGGTCAGACCTTCTCTTAATAATTTTTTGGAGATTTTGCTTGGGAGTTGTTCATCAAACTCTAGACCCCCAAATGAAATTCTAATAAGTAATTAGCTAATTCAACCAGTCAAATGCAAAGTTCCACTCCCTTCCACATTTTCTAGATTTGTGGGAAAAAGGACAAGAACAGAGGGTCAGGATCTCATGCCAAATCTTGCACAAGCAATCTCATTGGCTGCCCAACCATACCAAATTTAATTCAGCTTGAAAGATCGAGATTCAAATTATCGCAATCTTGTTGAAGTTGCCAAAAGAAGGAACGCTGCCTTCTCTCCAGGGTGCATGATGAAGACACTTGCGCTGTTGGGCTTGTCATCAAAATGAATGAAGGACCAGTGGTGTCAAGTAGTGGTGGCCACGGGCCGGTTTGGCCCGGAACCGGCCCGGTCAAACCCGGGCCCGGAACCGTTGACCGGGCCCGCGGTTCGGAACCGGAACCGGCCCGTGGCCTACGGGCCCGGTTCCGGTTCCAGAAAAATGTGAACCGGCCCGGAACCACCGGTTCCGAGCCGGTTCTGCAAAAAAAAAAATTAAAATTTTAAATTTATTTTAAAAAAAAAGAATAGTATTTTTTAAATTTTTTTATTTTCATTTCTATTTTTCCTTTTCTGTTTTTCTTCTTTTTCTTTTCCTTTTACTTTTCTGTTTTTCCTTTTTCTCTTTTGTCTTTTTTCCTTGTTTCTATTCTGTTTTTTAAAATTATAATTTATTATTTATTTTATAATTTATTTTTAAAATTTTTTAAATTTCGAACCGGAACCGTCTGGTTCCGAACCTGAACCGGCCGGTTCCGAACCGGAACCGGAACCGGACGGTTCCGAACCGGAACCGGAACCGCTAGGGGCGGTTCCGGTTCCGGTTCAAGTGTGGCGCCGAACCGGAACCGCCGGTTCCGAACCGGAACCGGACGGTTCCGAACCGTGGCCACCTCTAGTGTCAAGACACTTGTCGTGAGAAAATAATTGAACTTTGTGTTGGGGAAAGACCCTTTTTCTAGCACAGCAGAAGTTTTGTGTGGGCCTTTTGAATGATGTGCACAATGGCATCAGCAGAATTGCACTGTTGAACCTAATTGGAAAAGTGCAATGGACCTTTTGATTGTGGAGTAGATGACAATATGAACATGGACAAAAGATGGTTCGAGGGCAAGGTTGGGGCTCAACTCGAGTTCGCAATTTGGAAGAAGAAGAAGAAAAAATCGACGAGTAATTTAATTTTGTTTTTATAGCGGAGAACCGACACAATTTTGTAAGCTTTACATGAATTATTTGATTTATGTAATTCAAGAAAATGTAAACTGATATCATCGGACACCTGATTTTATCATTTCAGTAGTATTTTCTCGACGATTCTAGTTAAGATGGTCGATTTAGCGTAAGTCAGGCGAAAATAAATCGGACTATCAACTTCATAAGTGAGTCCCAATGTCGACATGCTATTCATTTCGAAACATGAGCATCGAAATATTCCTGATAAACCAAATAACCCTTCATCCTTAGTTTCCATGCTTTTTTCCCCTACCATTCACATCTTTTCGAGCTAAATCGTGCATGTCGAGTTCGAGCACGACAACTCACACGTGAATATCCAGGCCCCCGCCCTTTTGCTAGCGTTTTGTAAAGTAGATAGATCGAGATCACGATAACTCAAATCCCCGATCTTTACACTTGGGGGGATTCATGAATTACCGTGTCACCTGGACCAAATCTCAGATTATGACCGAAAGAAAACGGCTATATATGGTGCATGACCATATCCAATCAAAAAGAACTGCCACGTTCTGATCAAAAAAGGGCAAAAAAATGAACTGCCACGTGGCAAATTGGCGCGTCGACACGTCGGCATGACCCTAGAAAGCAAATCTGATTCCCATGTCAAACCCCAATCTTAGGGCCACTGCTCGGTCCGCTCTTTTGCGTTCTCTGATTGGTTCCTACTTACCTCTCTTTCGAAAACATATCTACTCTTCATGTACTCCCCCCACCCCCACGCTCTTCACTGGCGCGTGCCCCCTACGCCTAACCCTTTTAGTTTTTTTTTGCTCTTTCATCCTCATTTCACCAAAACGAAAATGAAATTCGTCTTTCGTTTTTAGGTTGCTTAACATTTATAAAACCATGCAATCGTCATTGAGCATGGCCGCCGTAATACTTTCGACGTTTGAAATGTCGTGTTATTGTCTAGAATTTTGAAGGAAAAAGTAAAGAGCAATTAGAAGTTTCGGGAATAGATGGCAAGAAAATCACGAACGTGATTTTTGGGTTTTTTCAAATCTGGCCAAGATGAAGTCTAGTCGAACATACGCCCATACGTATTTATTTGCTGCTAAGAGAATTCGAGGAAAACTTAGTTAATTTTGCCATGTACCTTTTGATCACAATCGACTAGTGGATGTAGAGTTTGAATAGGTGTAGCGATGATGAAAGAAATTATGGGGTGAACTCACAAAACATAAGCAATACGACATGGAACATTCACAATCTCCTTATATGGTGTTCATGTGGGTTTCTTTCAGTAAGATCGAAAGATTTTAAACAATTCCGTTATTTACATCCATCGATGAAGGATTTCTCGAAAAGTTGAGCATTAGTAATACCTTTGAGAATGGTCTTATACATACGTGAAAAAGGTAATAGAAAAGAAAGAAAACGAGTCATTTTTTTATTTTATTATTTAAGAACTATATGAGATGAAAGTCTCGTATACAGTTTTGAATGATGAAAGAAACGAGAAATCCTCTTTTTTGGCACCAACTCTCCAACTCCAATTGATGCTCTTCTTCCTCCTACCTTGAAAGCAGGTACTTGGCTTAAGGCAATTTATTTATATTCCTTTCCATTTCTCATTGAACGAGCGACATCTTCTTCCGAAACCCTAGCCATTCTCAAAACGAGTACGAAGCACATTCACACCGCATTCCTTCTCTATTCTTCGCCTTTCATTGTCAAATGAATAATGGATGTTTGGCATCAACGTAGGACAAACTATATGTGCCTTTTCAAAAAGTTTTCCAAAAACCAATGCGAAAGTGTTTTTTTTTTTGTTGCTAAAAACCAATGTGAAAGTGTTAATTATACCTAAAGACGTCCTATAAGAACACTCTAAGAAAGCAGCCATACATAGATTGCCACCTCTTTGTCCTCATCCCTCTTCCCCTGATTAGAAATTGGGCACTTTTAATAAACAAAGCTTAACTTTGAGAAAATATCTTCTTCCCTTCAAATATTTAATTAGCCCCGTGACCCAACTTAGCGCAGTGCCAAGAATCTTGATCCTTGCGACACGTCAAAAGTCGCATTTCTCTTTTACTCCAAATAGCAATGAATGCTCATAGATTGGCTCAAACATCCTATCATTGCCGATGTTATATATAGTTTTTCTTACATGTTCCGGTGGGGGACAAAGGACTTTGGGGCGATATATTTCGAGTGTTGGGTGATTCAAAAAAATCCTCAAGATATGGAATAACTTTCCTCGCATCTGTTTATTGTGACAGATAATCAATGTTACCAACATACGTTTTCGCAGAATCAATCAAACGAACTGAGTCTATTCCCGTACTCTTTGAAAGAAGGATGTTTCGGAGAAAAATGAGGGTGATGTTGATTTTTCTTGGAGCGAAATTACTAATGAACCTGACAAATTATTGATTGGGATTGCGAAATTTTCTAATCACTTACCTGTTACTTGGAGAATATTCATTTCTTATATTGATATTCGAAAACGTAAGAATCTGCGCGTGGGGGAAGTTTTTCCAAGATGCAGAATATCTGAGCGTTGGACAGTAACGATGGCGTTGATAAAGGAGGGGGGGAGCAAAAGGGTTCCCGCCACGCGGGTCCCATGTTGGATCGCGACAAAATCAGAGCCGTCCAGGTCCGAGCCACCGTTATCTCCTCCTCCTCCTCCTCCTCCAGCAGCAACTGGGGACTGCATCTTTGCTCTCTATAAATACTACCAGCGGAGCTTCACCGTTTCAAAGAAAACTTTGCCTTGATTCATAGCAACTGAAGCAACGTATTTTCCTTTCTTCTTCTTCTTCTTTTATTTCTAGTTGTGTTTGGCACTTGATAGATGGAGAGCAGGGACAACGCGGTGGCGCCGTTCGTCGCGAAGACCTACCACATGGTCAGCGACCCGACGACGGACGATCTGGTCAGGTGGGGCAGGGCGAACAACAGCTTCATCGTGACGGACCCTCTTGGGTTCTCCCTCAGGATCTTGCCAGCTTACTTCAAGCACGGCAATTTCTCGAGCTTTGTTCGCCAACTTAACACCTATGTAAGCGCTCGCTCGACGAACTGTCACACGACAGGATTTATCGGTCGCTAGATTGAGTTTTAGTTTGTATGTCGGCCCAAATCGATTTTGGGTCGTGCTTGCAATTCTGATAAGGACTTGCCAGTTCGTTGTTGAAGTGAGTGAAGCACTTCGCATGCTTGATTGTTTTATCATTTTCGGGTCGAATGGTTGTCCTAAATATCGATGATGAATCGTATTATCTTTCGTCAGCTGTCTCTTGCGGTCAAGATACATGTTTGTATACGTTATCAGTGTGTTTCTTGCAAGAAAATGTTCCCTTAAATTAGAAACGTGTCTACTGTAAATGAATAGTCGTTCATTAATCGGTCATTTACCCGATTACGCGATTCATTTTCATTCTTTATGCGATTTAGGGTTTTAAGAAGGTCGATCCGGACAAGTGGGAGTTTGCCAATGAACACTTTCTCCGGGGCCAAACTCATCTTTTGAGCAACATAGCGAGGAGGAAGAACAACCCCAAAAACACTGCTCATCCGCAGACTGTGAACAGTAATGGAGAAGTGGAAGATGAAGACGTGGCCATGGAGATAAGCAGGTTGAGACAAGAGCAAAGGACATTGGAGCAAGAGCTTCAAGGCATGAGCAGGAGGCTAGAGGCCACAGAGAGGAGGCCCCACCAAATGATGGAGTTCTTGCACAAGATTGTGGAGGACCCACAGTTGATTCCAAGGATGATGCTTGAGAAAGATAGGACGAGGCAACTGCTGTGTGAGAAGAAGAGGAGATTGTTGAAATCATCCTCTTCCTCTAACTTATCGCCGTCGCCGTCGGCATCGCCATCGTCGTTTTCTTCCTTCTCTAGAGCACCGGATATGTCCAATTCTATCATGAATGAAGAAGAGAAGGATGGCAGGAGGACCCATTTACGGCCACCGCAGGATACCAACATTATTGTGCCCAACTGGCACGGTGCTAATGCAAGTCTAGGGATGCCGAGGTGGGAGGTCGTGAGCGCGGGTCGAGTTGCCGGCATGGCATGCGAGCCTACAATGGCTAATTGGTCGCTTCTGCCGGCTGCCGGAGCAGGTGGCGGAGATGACGGAGCTGGGGCAGTGTTGGCCCATCAACTTGGCTCGAGCGAATTTGGCGGTGGCATCGATAGTGGTTGGAAGTCGGGGTATATCGGAGAAGCGGCCGTGCCATTAGGGGAGGCGCCACCACCGCCGCCTTATCCATTTTCTTTGTTCTTCCACTAAGTGACGATGAGAAATTTTTCCTTTTCTTAGGAGGTTCAATTCCCATGATTTATCCTACGTATTTATTATTTTTCCAGCCTTTTGTTATTTTTCTTGATAACAAAAAAGAAAAAGAAAAAGAAAAATCCAAACTACTCATGTATTCATTATTATGTTTAAAGTTTTAGGGTTTGAAATTGGTTATCTCTCCAGCTAGAATGGTCTTTAACTATATCAGAAGATATTTTCTGAAGTGATTTATTCATTTAATGATCCATTGAAATAAAATATAAAATTCTCAGTAAATATGTCATATCAATAAAGCATTAGTAGGCTTCCAAAACATGACCATTTTTTTTCGAATATTGTTTTATTTTGACTTCAGAATTGATATATAATGAAAAAAATTATAGACATGTTAATTTGATTATTGATGATTTTCGATGTCCAAAATTGTGTAATCGTTCTTTATTTATTTAAACTACCATCTCATGCATAATCATTTCAACAATTAGTAGACGTTTTACTGACCCCAAAAAAATAATTAGTTGGAGTTTGATAAAAGCAAGTCCATTCAAACTATCATGGGAGAGTGTAGAGGCCGTTTAGCAAATTAATCAAGTTTGTAAAATAACATAATTAGCTAGTTTTAAAGATTATGTCGCATGCTTGCTCATGAAAACTTCATATATCGCGACGAACTGTTACGTGGATAATTCGTGTTATGCAGATTCATATGAAAGTATTTGCCAAATTTAATTAATGGAGTGATCTTTCATGTTGACACATTATTTTGAAGAACATGTACTAGCAGTTGACTTCAGAAGCATTTATAGTGAGTTTAACGATACCGAGAGGGTAAATTGAATTAGTTAATCTCTCTCGATTGAGAGAATCCCAATTGGGGGATGTGCATTTCTATATGCAAGGGTAGTTCATAAGTACTCAATCTAATTGGCTCTGAGAGAATAATTTGGCCTGTTATGTTTATTTCACTGAAAAGTCCTTGTCTCCAAAAAATATTTTATTAGGTAAATTGTTTTCCTATAAAACAAATTGTTTGCTATTAATCGTCTTAAGTGGCATGGCCGACAATGATGTGGACAATTTTGTAAAAAATTTATAATTTTTTTTCCCTTTCTTTTCCTTTTTATGTTTTTTCTTTCTTTTTCGCCGGTGGCTGGTCTTAGGCGATAATTAGAGACCGACCGCAAACAAAAGGTGGAGAGGGTTGGGCAAGGGTCATGACCCTCACAAGCGGTTGACGAGAGCTTGTAGGCCCTCGTCGGTCACAATAAATAAATACAATTCAAAAATTCAAAAAAATTATTAAGGAGTTGTCGACATTAGTGTTAATAGTGACACATAAAACGATCGGCGTCCACGTTAGCGATTTTCAGTCAAAATTGGTCGGATGGACTGCATTAGCAAATTGTTAAAATGTTTAGGACTAATTTGATCAAATTAAAATATTTATGATTGAATTGGTATAAATGCAATAGATTTAGTATTCTTTTAGTATTTTCCTCCACTTTTCTAGCTTTTTAACCCGAGAGTTTCGCCCAGAAGAAAAGACTTTCTGCTGATAGATTCATCTTACCATGTTCAAACACATGCAAAGTCCAAATGCATTTTCCCGAAAAGCAACTTTCACATGGAACAAACACAAATTGATATTCATTTTCTTTTCCGGCCGGCGAAAGAAGAAGCGCTGTTAACTGCATATAAATAATGCAGAAGATGATATAGCATTCTAGCTTTACTGAATTAAGTAAAAGTGGGTATATTGAACAAAGTGTGTGTAAACATAATCGCACTAAAACGACCAAATCATGGATCTTTTTCTTATAAAGAATTACACATTTTGGTTGCTGAAAATCACTGTAAAAATGGTAAAAAAAAAAATCCTACTTTCCTCCTTCCACATTGGGTGGGGTCAGGCTTAAAGTAAACGTGAAAGAGACACTGCCCATGTGGGGCCCCCCTCCCCGACCTTCTTTTGGGTTAATCAAGACACGTGTCCGTGCGACGCACGTGACTCATGTTGGGGTTGGAGGACAGAAGTAGGGGGGACCAATCCTCGGCTCGCGTGACCACGTGCGGCCCCTGTTTGGGGGACACGTGTCGGAATCCTATTCGGTCAGATGTCTGTGACTTAGGTACTTTGTCTGGAGGGTAAAGTTTGTCTGCGAACTATTTATTGGTCGAGTCGCGGCAATAATTCATATCCGCAATCATTTCTTTTTCATTTTGTTAATTTTGATTATTTGACACTTGTTGAACTGTGCTAAGCATGAGTTCATTTTTCAATACGCCAAATATTTGACCAAAAAAAAAAATATGTGCCAAATAAATTTTATTGAAAAGGACCCTTTTTTTTTTATTAGGTTACGCAGTCGGTATAAAAAGTATATATTAATATTCTTCATTGGATGGATTAGAGACGTAGATGAATTTGCTAGAGATGATGCGGTGGCATTGCTCGGTTGAAGGCACGTATGCATCGATAATTTTAAACTGAGGATTTGGGTCAGTCACGATACTTTTTACTTGGATCGAGGTTGCGCGTTCTCGACAGGGGGCATACATGTTTGTTCAGAGAAAATATGCCTAGGATTTGTCGGAAGAGATGGGCAATGCTTGGGTCAAGAGTAGTTGATGCTCCCTTGGACCCTGACATGAAGCTGGCTCTCCGGATGAGGGGATGCTATTTCCGATCGTGGATATAATGGTGTCGTCGGATATACAGGTACAGATACAGATTAGGTTGGTTCTTCATTGAATAAACCACGATCTGCAATCGGATATCATGTATTTGCTAGAGGGAAATCTTTATCTCCTGGAATAACTAAATATATCGAGATCGATTGTTATTTTATCGAGGAGAAATTGTTACGGCGTTTGTGAATTCGAACGATAGACTCGTCGACTTATTTGTTGGGTCTCTTTGTGGTCCTCATGTGAGTTGCATTGGTGACAACTTGGGGACATATATAACATGTCTGCTCCAGCTTGAAGGAGAGTCTTGAGGAACAATCGATTTCATAAGTTGTGGCGAATATTATAATTAGAAAAGGGGCTCGGAAAATCCCAAACCATTCAATCTCATTTTTTTTCTCTTTTCTCTTACATTTATACCTTGGTGAATAGTGAGAGTCTGACATAATCGCTCAATTAGCTATCCCATCATATAAATGGAAAATTCACCAAAGTGTGTGATAACGTGATCTTATGTGTTTCCAATGCAAATGAAAAATAGAGAGGTTCATGACTTAAATCATGGATCAAGTATTGTGACTGGTAGATAGGTCATGGTAATTTTTCGAAAATGTTACTGATTTTCATTATCGTGATATCAAATTCTTTGTATCTGTATATCGCAAATGGGATCATACCGTATTCTGATGACGTCATAAAATATTATTGCAAATGACCTCATAAATGAAGCGCTATATAGCCATCGTTCTATGAGCCTGTTCCATCATAAGACTATTTTATGACGTGATCGTCATGATCATTATCTATTAGGGTTAATACCACAAAAAATCACTTGTAACAATTTTATCCTGAACTATTTTTTTGACCACAAAAAACCTCAAACCGGTACATTTGTGACAAATTTACCCCGAACTATTTTTTGACCATCAAAAACCCTAAACTGGTATATTTGTGACAATTTTATCCCGAACTATTTTTTTGACAACCAAAAATCCTACACTGGTACACTTGTGACAATTTTACCCCAAGAACTAATTTTTTAATCACTAAAAACCTCAAACTGGTACATTTGTGACAAATTTACTCTCTATTAATGTCCATTAAATTATATTTATATCACACAAAATCACAAATTGATAAACTTGAGACAAACAAAGGGGTAAAACCTAAGATTGGTACAAATGTTAATTATCACTTGTCATTAAACTTCGCAATTTGACAGCAAAATTTAACGAAAACTAACGGAGGGTAAATTTGTCACAAATGTACCAGTTTGGGGTTTTTTATGGCTAAAAAATTAGTTCGAGGGTAAAATTGTCACAAGTATACCAGTGTGGGGTTTTTGATGGTCAAAAAAATAGTTCGGGGCAAAATTATCACAGATGTACTAGTTTAGGATTTTGTGTAGTCAAAAAAATAATTTAGGATAAATTTGTCACAAGTGTATCAGTTTGGGATTTTTCATGGTATTAATCCTATCTATTATCAATAAATAGTGAGCTGAGTCACCATGAATTTAGTAAACAATCATCATTCAAAACAGGATCGCTTTGATTTTGGTTACTTGTGTAAAACTTAATCTCTCCACCTCTAACTTTGGTACGGCTAATGAAGAAAAGTCGAAGGCCCAAGATAGAAGACAGAAGTTCCAAAATCTAGGAAATGCTCTACTTTTTAGGTTACTTCTTTTAGGTTGAATGAAGTCGATCATAGAAAACATCAGAATTACGCAATGCACCACTTCAACTCCAATTCATGTATTGATTGGGGGGTTGTTAAGCAAAGGATTGATCGAGCATACGCTGCTAGTTTATGCAACGTCTAAACATCACAAATCGGCTCGATTTCCAATTCCCAAAGGCTCGTCGTTGATAAGCTACTCCACATGTGATGTGGTCCCTCTTATCACCGAATGCAAAGTTCGGTTGGGCGAATACCAAGATATTCAAGTAGTCCACCATCTAAGAGAGGCCAACCAAGTAGCAGATTGGATCGTAAGAAATTCATCGAGTTAAGGCCCTTTCTCATAATTGGCTCACTAATCCTCCTTGGTAATTACGGGACCTCTTATGCTCCGAGGCCCTTCGAATCCGGTTTATGAAACTTGAATGATCAAAGTCCCCTTCGTGGTCCTCGTGCGAGTTACTTGGGTACATATAAACATATACACTCCAAGTCTCCAACTCGAGGCGAGTCTTTAAGGAATATTTGCACTTATATGTATAGGTGTATACGGTGTCGTGTTTGCAAATAATCATAAAGTGTCTATTTTTGTACAATAAGTCTTTAAGAGCAGCCACCACGAGGGCCACGACGGGTTCCCTTCGCTCTCCTTTTCTTTTTTCTCTGATTAAAGCCGGAAAATATTATCGCATGCAACGTTATAAATAAAGCACTATCATGTCCATTGTTGGATGAGTCTGTTCTGCCCAAATAATCTTTTATAATGCAATGCATCATGATCGTTTTTTAATTCTTGATCAATGGTCAGCGAGTCACCGTACATTCACTAAATAATCATTCTCGCTTTGATTTGTTTTTCATACTGATCTAAGAACTTTGAGTTAGCGATAAATGCAGGTAAGTTCCACACCAAAATGGTACGGCTCCTGAAGCAAAGTCCAAGGCCCAAAAACAAAGAAGAAAGAAATTTACACGCAGGTTTGTCGCCAAATGCTTATATTATGTGATCGATGCCTCTTCCTGTTGTGGACCTAATAATGCCTTTGCAGAAACTTAGAATGCCAAACACGACAATTCAAGCCAGGAGGAAAACTATATGCATAAGAAGCGCATTGTAATCATAACGTTTAAACGATAACGCCCTCGCACCGTTTACAAGTGTACGACTCATCTCAGTTTTTTGTGAAATGGGCACGACACCTATTTTATGTAAGCCCGGTTGATGTAAACTCACCTTGAGCTGAGTTTGACAGCGGATGCAAATACGATGGATGAGACGTTCGGTGAAAGTATGATCAGGAGAAGAGGGGATTTAGTTCGGCAGGTAAATTACGTAAAAAATAGTTACACAGGTGGTGCTGATTGCATAAGCATGTGTCATGCTAAATTCAAAGGGCTCTAATTTAAGATGCCATTGGATTGTTTGTTTAGCATCCAACGATATGTGCAAACTTCTACACAGATTACACATCGATGAATAGGCCCACCAAAGAAAAGAAAAGACAATTTTATTCTTTAAAGTGGCTCTTAGAAAAGATCTAGTATCATACATCCAGTTTCTAGTTCCCAAATTTGAAAATGATAGATACCAATAACCGGCGACAAAAAGTGTTCCGCGGAGATAATCTTAGCACAACGACTCTGTTGTCCCTTAAGTCGGCAAATCCGAAATAGTTCACCATGTGTTCATGCCAACCAATTGATAGAGAAGACAGACTTCAGTTCTGGACCTTACTGGCTTGCAGAGAAGACTTTTCTGTCAATTGTATGATATAAACACATTGTGAACTATTTTGGATTGACAATCAAGTATTTGTCGAAATAGTTCACCATGTGTTCACGCCAATCAATTGATAGAGAAGACTTCCCTGCCTGAAAGTAAGACTTCAGTTCAGAATCTTAGTGGCTGGCAGATGAGACTTTTCTGTCAATTGAATGAGATAAGCACATTGTGAACTATTTTGGATTGACAGCCGAGTAATTGTGCCGGAATATCTCCTCAAAACACTTTCAAGCCAACTCAAACTCACAATGCTCGCTTCTCTCACAAGGTGTTCCTTCCTATATACCAGGCCAACTTGGTCAATGTTTTGTCCAAGCCTGTCCTCTCGGAGCCACCTTTGTCCTCCTTTCGCTTCCCTACAAGTAATCACCAAAAATTAATATATTCTATCTAGCCAACGGGTAATTTATTAATATCACTTTGCTTACTGTTAACATGAATCACTATTTATAAAGACCGACAAAGTGAATGCTCATAGAGAGAGTTCTAGAGATTTGAATTTTGTTAGAAAGTCAAATTTTTATGGTCTAAAGATGATAAGAGTTCATATTAGAATCTAAAAAATGAAAGAGATCAAGATATATTGGACACTTAAAATTCACAATTCGCCCATATAAAACTACCGACTGGGCCCACCCAGCACCCTTGCCCGAGCAAGTACTACTAACTTTTTTTAATACATATTCAATTTTGAGTACTCAAATTATGTTGGTAATTTATCAAACAAAATTCACAAATAAATGCCTCACAAAATTCACTTTATGCCAGTCAAGAAATGGCCTGGCCATCAATTCTTAACATTCTTAAAAGTGATTCTGTGAATGTCAAGTTCGAATACTATAAAAAAAAACTGATTTTAGGCGTCTTTTTGAACTGGGAAAGCTCACCTAACAAATTAAAGATTCCAATAATCTTAATTCTACTCTTTAGTTTCATTGTGCCACTCTAAGAACCCAAGTTTTTATATCAGTTGAGCAAGATGCAAAACGCAAATATTCAAGTATCCACTTGCCAATTTACTATATTCTGTTAATTGCTAAGATAAATCTCCTACTTTCTGTTTGAGCATTCTTTTCATTAAGAGTTGCATTAATCAAAAAGATTGACATTCATTTGAAAAAAGAGAACTTAAACCGGTGAAGCAAAAGAAAGACAGAGATAACGGTTACCTTGTTCTCTAGCACTTTCAAGGCTTTGTAGTAGACCCAGAACCTGCCTGCTATGGCTTTGAGGTTTGTTATAATCTTCTCGGCGAACAATTTCTCAACCAGGATCTCTCGGTTGATCGCTCATAATATAATGCTTTGTAGCTTATCTTCAACTTCTTTCTACAAGAGTATATTTTTTCCGCACAAAATTTGTACCTATGACCTCAAGAGCTAAAGAAAGCCCTCCTGAAGTGGATAACACTTCATGAGATAGAGAAGATCAAATTTAGTTGGAGGAGAGATGTCTGCTAAATAAGATCAAAGACTGATCCATTATCTCAAATTCAGTTGGAGGAGAGGTGTATGCTAAATAAGATCAAATACTGATCCATTATTTGATATTCATACTTTGCCTCTATTGATCCAAACTTTTCAAGAAATCCTCACTGGACCAAGGCCTGACAAGATCGAGAAATGGGAGAATACGGTGGAGGCCTTCATTCTACAATACAATGCAACATCAAAATTGCTCCAACTAGAGAGAAGTTAGTTCAAATTTAGTGCATTCGCCCAACGCTGATGTAGTATTGCGGCCCAAATTCGGACTCATTGAATGAAAAGAAATGGATTAGCTTCCAAATACTCTCCCATAGAGTTTTACAAGGTTGTCAAACTTTCCCACCCAACGTAATCATAAACTATTTGCTTTTAATGTTTCGAGAGTTGTCAAAGTTTCCCATCCAACAACATCATAATTGTCAAACTTTCCCACCCAACATCATCATAAACAATCTTGCTTCTAATCTTGATTCCAGTGGTAACGACAATCTTACTTCCATACCACAACACTCATGATCTCCACCCAAAGCTTCAATAGATCATCACCATCCACATCATCAAGAACAATGAGGACTTCTTTCCAAATTTGAACCCATATCCTCAGAGCTAAGGGAAGTCATCAATATCAATGATGACTTTTTTTCCAAATTTGAACCCATAACCTCAAGAGCTAAAGGAAGTCATCAAGAATAATGAGGACTTTTTTTTCCAAATTTGAATCCATTACCTCAAGAGCTAAGGGAAGTCGTCTACCTCATGTTCATACTTGAAGTCCACCAAGCGTCATCAACAACAATATTGCTTCTCGTAGTAATGATAATCCTACTTCCTAACTCAAATCACTTATGATCTCCAACTAAAATCTTCAAGTGATCATTATCATTCACATCATCAAGAAGAATGAGGACTTTCTTACCCTAAAATATGGTAAGATGAACCATCACATTGATCGGCAAGTTTGTTGTAGATGACCTTAGCACAAGCTATCTTGCCAATACCACCCATCCCATAATGAAGGTAGTGCTAGAATTATGACATACAAGTATCATGACATTCTCTATATGGTGGTCGGTAAAAACCACTTCAAATGCCTTCTTTAACTCAATCAAAACCTTTATGATAACCAAATTAACCAAGTCATCTTCGTATCTGCCAAATAGAATTGGACGTCAAGTTCTGGGTAATAATAATTGCATAGTAAATCTCATTATAGCACATCAACAAACTAACTTTGGAACAGATTGCCCCAGCTTATTTAAGTCATCTCACCTCTATATTATCACGTGTTATAATATATCGAAATACAAATAGTCAACGCGCAGAAACTAAGAAGGTTCAAGTAAAACAATACCTGTCGACATCTTTCTTGGAATCCCATCCTTTCAGGGACCTAATTCCTGTGAGCGCTTTCTCCCATTCATCCGCAACCTTTTCATCGACACACTTGTTAAGCGACCAAAATCTCTCTCCCAACAACCCTAATTGGTGCTTCACATCCTGTGGTTCCACTTTGTAAAGTATAGGCAAGACTACATGTCCTCTGCTATTCTTGCACTCCATCATCGGAACCAATTCACCAAGACACCATCTGCTAGAAGCATAGTTCCGAGAGAGAATAGTGATCAAGACATTACTCTTTTTAACAGCTTGGAGATGATCCAGGTCAATCTGCTTGCCTTTAAAGACCAACCAACTAGACAAGCCAGGAATGCATGTTCTCATCTTCTGCAAGACACAGCACAGAGACAAGAAGAATTAGTGCACGATGGCTACAAAATGAGGCAAGGATATTGGACAACACATTTCTCCTTCTATCTGACGCGCCCTTAATTTCTCCTTAGAAATTACCACTGGGTATGCTCTGCTCTTTGACAAAAAGCGACGACGATAATCCTTCAAGAAGTTCCATATTCTACTATATCAGATTGAGTGCAGTGCATTGTATCAAGCCATGTGGCATTATCTGGCACTAAAATTCTAACTGTAGGACCTGGTTCTACTTTTTCCAGATAAATTTCGATCGACTAAAACTGAATACATATACGACATGATCGCAGGATGATCTCGTTCTCCTTTTGCTGGGTAATTGCACCGCGATTTCAAATGTTTAAAAACTTCCCATAATGACATTCTTCACCATTTCTAGACATGTATGGCGCTACTGGACCACATTCCTGTTCGGCCATTTCAATACAGCATTAGCACGACAACGATAGCTCACCACGCGAATGGCGTCCTAATTAGCTTATTACGTTCCTTTCGAGACATCAACACCATCGTCGCCGTCCAGCCAGCCTCTCAGCACCATGCACCGCCGCCGGCGTCTCGCCATCGGCCCTCCACCCCCCCTTCGCACCGATGCAGCCTGACTAACCAGAGGCGTCCGACCTCAGATTCAGATTAATAGTTCGCCGCCTCGGATCTGAGGTCGCGGCAGCCGCCATAGCTGGAGGTTCGGGGGCGCCGATGAGGAACCGGCAGGGGCGGCGGCGGCGGCGGCGGCTGCCAAAAGGGACACTGAAGAAGAGAACACCGAGCAATAGGGGAGGCGCATACCTGCTGATCTTGACGAAGATCCCACATCGAATCAGTCGGAGAGAATGGAAAGAACATCTGCAAAGAAGGTGCAGAGATTTACACAGTCCATCGCAAATCTCAGGAGGATGCGGAGAAGAGGAAGACGGCGAGCTCGAGCTTGCTCGCTCCACGGTTATAAATAGAGGATCCGGTAAACCCTAGGAACACGCAACGGGTCGGGTTTTGTGCCCGAACCGCCCCTTGCCGGGCCCGATTTCGAGCCGGTTCACATGAAATCCCGGTTCGGTTTGCTAGTAAAAAATTTTGTGAGCCGAACCGGCTTAAAACGAAACCACAAATCGAGTACTACTGAAAAAAAAATGATAGGATTGATCATTCCTAGGGGTGAGCAATGGGATTTCACGAGACCAGGAATAGCCCGGATCAGATCGAATAGGTTGGTTTTAAGTAGCTTTAGGGAGATCAGTCTGGTTTCCGATTTCATAAATTTGGAACTAGTAATTTTCGATTCAATTCTCGATTACGGGGTGAAAGCGTCCACCCGGACCAAGGTGATTATCATTATTATTATTATTTCTTAAAATTTTTAAAGAAAGAAACCCTAATGCTCTTTAATCTTTTCCATCTCTTTCCACTTTGCCTTTCCCCTCTCACAAGTCAAGTCTTTCCCTCTCTTTAGTCTTGCTTCTCGTCTCCTTCCCCTCCCGTCCCTCTCTTTCCAGTTGCCCTCTCATGCTTTTCCCCTCTCTTCCCTCTCGGCTTTTTCCCCCCTCTTAAGGGTGTCAATGGGTCCGATCGGATTGGGTTTTCATGATACTCAATCCGACCCGAAATAATAAATATGTGTGCTTGGCCACCCGAAACAAAACCCAAATATGATATTGCCGCACGATCGGGCCCGTTCAGGTCAGGTTCGTGTTTTAGAGTTTTATTATAAATTAAGGTTAAGTTACATCTAAAGGTGTCAATCGGTCAGGTTGGGTCTAGTCTCCACGCTATTCGACTCGACCAGAATCATAAAAGATATGTGGACTCTTGACCCGAACCGAACATGACCCGAAACGCAAAAATCGGGTCGGGTTGGGCCGGGTCCAGTTTCGGGTCTAATATTTGACAATGTTACAATTGATTTGAAGGTTGGTACTTATTGTTTGTTTTATCTAAATTGACTCTTCCCATGTATCCCCGGTTTTCGTCACCCTTGATTGCCTCTAAATTCGGGATTCTGATTGCCTCTCGTCTCTGTTCTTACGTTTCGATTTCTGCTTAATGTGGGTCAGGATGCTCCGAAAACCATGCTTTTTATCGATTCTGTCATGGATTTGCCCGGGAATTACATCATGTTGTCCCGTCATTTGCTTGAAAGTTATCGGATTTGATGCAAGTATGCATCTTTGCTTGATGTACTTATCAAGTTATCTACCAAAGACACGAATGCAGATGAAGACTTGAAATTTTGCCAGTTGAATCGTTGATATAGTGATATCACTTTGAGATGGACAATGGTGACTCGCGAGCTCTTTGGATCGGATGACGGCGGCAGAGTAGATGAGGAGGATGGAGGCAAAGTCACCGAGGAGGATGAAGTTGACGACGGCTGGCGATTTCACGTTCTGGAGGAGGACGAAGTTGAACGACAGTGCTACAAAGTGAAATGTGTTTTTGTTCTAAAAAATAAAAATAAAAATATATGTATTTCAGTTCGGTTCGTGTTCTAAACACGAACCGAATCGAAACCATTGAGATACCCATTTGCTTAACTAATACCCATACATGAAGTTGACTCGGCCTAAAAATACTCAAAATTTCGAATCGGGTCGGGTCGGTTTGTGTTCCAGTTCGAGTATATTATTTGGTTTTGACACCCCTACCCCCTCTTTCCAGTTTCTCCTATCATTCCTTTACCTCTTGGTTCTTTCCCGTCCCTCTCGCTTGCACTCTGTCCCTCTTCATTTGTTGCCATTCACTCCATCTCTCTGTCTTCGTCGTTCACCCTCGGTCTTTCTTAAGTTGCAACCAGTTCCTCCGGTCCCATTTTCGGTTCCAAGTTCTTTTGGTCCAGTTTCTAATTTCTTGGTGCGATCGGTTCAGACCATACGGGGAACCGATCACCCCATGTCATTCCAACATGAGAACGCCATTTGGGATGTCCTCACGGGCAATTTTCATATGGTTGAGCAACTAAATAAAAAAAGAAACGGAAAGAAAAAATAAGCCAATTTCCTGTTGCAAAAATTGAAATACGGACCGTGACAGAGTAGGTTCCAATTCCTAATAATCTACAATGGAACTTATCACCCTTAGTTGGAGGGCTTATCCGAGAATAGACTCCTGGTGTGTACTCATTATTGAATGTTCTTATTAAGTTCCGGTCACATCAATAGACTGTAGGACTTGGGACAACCATGCATGAAAGTTGATCTCTTCTAGGCGATAACCACTTGGAACTCGACATTGTTCACATAGACATTTTAACGTTCGGATACAATATGATTATATATGCATGTCTTCCTGGTGGAGCTCTTTCTATTGTGGGCTATATCTTCTTCTGATAATACTTCTAATTAATGGGTGATTAGTATGAACATCGTCTACATTTTAGATTCAGTTATGTTTGAATTAGAATTTTTACAGTATGGTTGATTCGAATTGGTTTTTTCATGAGGGCATGGGTTCATAAAACTTTTGGATGGTGTTGACAGATACATCAACCTTCGTTCCATCATTATAAATTGGGAGATCTGATTGGAAAGCTCTACAAATTCAAGGTATTGATTGCATAAGTGACAAGTTTGAAGATTATCGCCCGAGAAATAGTGCTAGTTCTAAAATCATATGCGAATTTTTTCCTGTAAGAATTTGCTCATACATATTTAATGGAAATCTATTCGTGGCATTATAAGTATTATATAAGAAAATATCCTAATAATAACATATTAAAGGTCACATTATATCCTCCATTGGGTAAAGGTTATTTGTAGGACTGAAAGCTTGAAACAAGTAAACTCAACATATGGTCACTAGGTTAAAGTAATTAAATATTAAACTATGTATTAATCTAACAACTTAAGCTTTTGAGTGAATGTGGATCCAACTGGATATATTAATGGGCTTGGACTTGAGCTCACTTTGGCGCGCTCTAAATTTTAGTGGACCAGCAGTCTAGTCACGAAATTTTGATTTTAATCACTCAACGTATTAAACATTTGTGTTTTGCAATTGTAAAAATGCACCCTTGGGTCCGCCACGTCTGCAATTCGTTAAAAATTTGGCTGAACTTTCGGGCGAAAGGGCAAAAAGTATAGAACAATTGAGGGATCGAAATCGAAATTCATGGTTTAGCTCTGATTTTTTTACCTGGGTTTTACACTCTCTCCTCCTATATTTTGCTCCGAATAGGAAGAAACAATCTTTCACGTGGAGAAGAAATGGTCGTGTGGAGAAGAAATGGTCTCCCGACTGAAACCTGGGCCTATTGACTGGGCTCGACAATAGAGAGGTCACTTCATTTAGGCCCGCACAAAGCAGTTGTTTTTGTAGTATCGAGGTCTCCAACTATACATTCACGCACAAAGGGTGTCTGATAGAAATTGAGATACTTCATAGTACAAGGCCAAATTATTGTGCGGGATTATAAGCTACGTCATCTTGGGGTGATTGGTTCTCAGGATGGGTAGGTTCTCCACATAAAATTGGAAACCAATCCTATGACTCAAACCGCATCTCGATTATGCCAACTCGAATGTTAGCTCGCCGAGGGCAAAGCGAATCTAGGACTACTTGTGCAACATGCTCGACAATTTAGAGGGCGTCACGGATCAAGATTTGGCGATCCAATGCCTCAATTTTGTCACCAAGTTCTGGTTCGACCGCCTTCGTGTCTTCTCTTGCAAGTAGGGGTGATCAGTTCCAGAATGGGTAGGTTCTAAACTTGGAACTTAGAACCTATCCTGTTATAATGGGTTCCTAATTTTTGGAACTTGGAACCTGTCATGTTTTCCCTGAAACCTGTTTTAGAACCTACATGTTTTTCCGGTTTGGTTCCAGGTCTATACGAGAACTTATTTTTCTTTTGTTCCTTTTTCCTGTTTCATTTTTTCCAGCAAAATAATATGGGTAGCAATAAAACCGTTCAAAGTAAAAATCAATAATAAAAATCACTATCCGCCAAAAGCAACAATCCCTAAGATGAGCAATACAAATTACTATCCATAAAAAACAACAATCCAAAATATAATAATAATATGATTTAAGGGTTTTTTTTAACACAAGCTAAAAATCGGTTTCAAAACAAGTCAGGTTAGTCCAATTCCAGGGTGGGTCTTCACTTGGAACCTAGAATCGGACCAATTCCAACCGGTTCCCAAAAAATGGAACCGGTTCTGAAACTTGTTTTTCGAGTAGTCCAATTTGGTTCTCGGCTAAACCTAGTCCAATTGCACACCCCTACTTGCAAGGACCGTCGTGAGATCCACCTCAAGGGTCCAGGCTTCGGTGAGCTCTTCGTCGCCTGCTTTGTCCACCCACAACTCTATGCTCTGAATCGATGACGCTAGGGGGAAGCATGCTTTCATCGAGCTGGGGTTTGAGGAGTGGAACGGGGCCTTGGATTTCAATGTGCACAAAGAACTCTACTATGAGGATCTAAGACAATCAAGCGAAAACAAGAGAGAGAAAGATTGAATGGCACCTATGGAGAGAGGAGCCAAATTTGAAATGCTAGAGAGTAGATAGAGCCAGATTTGAAGTGAGAAAGTGAAAAACAAGAAAGCCGAATGTGAGAAACTTAAACTCAGGTTGTGTATTGGACTGGTTCGGTTCAAGTTCTCGAGTAGAATCGACAGTGCAGGACCTGAACCAGAAATTGGATCAGTCAAGGCTGGTTCCAAATTTTCGAGACTAGGAATCAGCCTTAAACCAACCAATTCATTCCTATTTTCCAGACTGATGCCCACCCTTAATGTTATTGACTAATTAATTTGGTTAATGTAGTTCAATTGCAGCGTTGTCACTTGTCACAAATAAAAATTGATGTACTTCAAACACCTTACCAATGGTAGGTTCCTTGTTCTCGATCATTGATGAATATTGCGAAATTAAATAAACAAAAGGAAATTTTTTTCATATTAGGATGTCAAACTACACCTTCATAAAACAATTTAAAATTTTAAAACAATTGACAGTGATCCCACAAAATCTCACATTTCATTTCACAATGAAGAACTATTTCTTGAAATTCACCTTATTTTACCGTTCTACTTTTACAAGTAACCACCTATCTGACCACTAGCGCTAATTCGGCAGGCACCATCTCCGTCTCCGGCCACTTCCATGGCTTTGCAACATTGTAGTGTTACCCAACGTACTTTATCCTATTCGAATTCATAAAATTGGGGTTATGGCCTTAGGCAACATTATAGACTTCACACATCCAATAAGGCACCAAGAGGTCAGTCATATGCACATGACAGAGTGATTCAAGCACGACAAGACATCCCCATGTTGGTGTCTGGTGGTCGATCACGGATGTCTGGCCTGATCCTCATAAAGGTACCAAGCACGAAGCTGCTCTTTGCTCTAATGCTGGTTAGTGGTGGCAAGGGCGGTTCGGCTTGGTCTTAACTTAATTCGCAATGCTATCAAACTTCGGAGGTGTGTAGAACTAAAACTGAAGGATTCTAATCATGCATAACAAATTCAAGCACAATTAGAATCAAATGCGGAAGACAGGATCGAAATAAACTAACCTCTAGCCATTGTTCAACTTTACGTTCGTCGGAAATCCACGGTAGTTCGACGTCAATTCGACAGCGTTTACGGGCGCATTCTACTAACCCAATTCCCTCGCGTACTGATGGTGTATTTCCGAATGAGAGGGTTTGCGTTAGACCTTGTGTTTTCCCTTATGGAATGAACGTTCGTCCTTATAAAATCGCTTCTCATCAAGGCGGTTACTGAAGATGGTGGTTATCACTGAAGGGGTACGATGCGTGGAAAAAACCGTATATGGATAACCGTCACTTAAAAGAGAAAACGTGGGCTCCTAAATGTGGGATCACATTATTAATATAACATTCTCCCACTTGATTCCAACATTTTCATTATACAGATTACCCAGCCAAATCCACGAAAACCTTATGCTTAAGAAAGGAAACAAGACACATGAATCATGGTGACATGTCCTCTAAGAGCGAGTAATATCTTTCATGTATCACAATGCATCTTATTCCTTTAATGTTAGTCCATATGTGATAACATATCTTAATGAACAAACCCTATGTTTATTCCAGAACCAAGGATAATTGTTATTCTCATAAACAGCCGAATGTGTACACCAGAAATTGAGAATAACATTACAACTGAATAAGAGTTTCAAACAACAAAAGTCATCCGTACGACAATAAATCACATTATGGGAACTATTCCCATACTAGCCACATGATCCTTATACTTAATTGGTGGCATGTCTTTAGTTAAAGGATCGGCTATTATCAATTCAGTGCGAACGTGTTCAATGACCACCTTATTTTCCTTAACACGTTCCTTTATGGCTAAATACTTAATGTCGATGTGCTTACTTCGACCGCCACTTCTAGCATTTTTAGCCATAAAAATCGCAGCTGAATTGTCACAATATATTCTTAATGGCCTAGAAATAGAATCAATAATTCTAAGCCCTGAAATGAAACTCTTCAACCATACACCATGCGAGGTAGCCTCAAAACAAGAAACGAACTCAGCCTCCATAGTGGAAGTAGCAGTCAAAGTCTGCTTTGCACTCCTCCATGACACGGCTCCGCCAGCTAACATAAAAATGTATCCAAATATTGATTTTAGAGAATCAACACAACCAGCGTAATCCGCATCCGAATAACCAACTACTTCCAAGTTGTCAGCCCGTCTATACATAAGCATGTAGCCTTTAGTACCTTGAAGGTATCTCATCACTTTCTTTGCAGCTTTTCAGTGGTCTATCCCTGGATTACTCTGATATCTTCCTAACATTCCCACAGCAAAAGCGATGTCAGGTCGAGTGCAAACCTGAGCATACATCAAGCTTCCGACAGCAGAAGCATATGGGATGTTCTTCATTTGTTCCCTTTTTAGATCGTTTTTCGAGCACTGGTTCAAATTGAACCTATCACCCTTCATAATGGGTGCTATACTTGGTGAACAATCTTTCATCCGAAATCTCTCCAAGACCTTATTGATATAGGTTTCTTGAGATAGTTCTAAAATTCCTCGAGTTCTATTTCTATGGATCTTAATGCCAATGGCATAAGATGCCTCACCTATATCCTTCATGTCAAAACTCTTAGAGAGAAATTGTTTCACCTCATGCAGCAACCCCTTATCATTGGTTGCAAGTAGAATATCATCCACATATAGTACAATAAAACAAATTTTGCTCCCACTGACTTTCTGGTATATGCATTGATCCATGATATTCTCTACAAAATCGAATGAAGAGATGACATCATGGAACCTTAAGTACTATTGACGGGATGCTTGTTTCAAGTCATATATAGATTTCTTAAGCTTGCATACCAATTGCTCACCTTTACTAGAGAAGAATCCTTCAGGTTGTTTCATGTATACCTCCTCCTCTAGTTCCCCATTGAGGAACGCCGTTTTCACATCCATTTGACGTAATTCCATATCAAAATGGGCAACCAAAGCCAAAACAATATGAAGAAAATCTTTCTTAGATACAGGAGAAAAGGTCTCCGTGTAATCGATTCCTTCCTTTTGAGTGAATCCTTTGGCAACGAGTCTAGCTTTATATCTCTCAATGTTGCCTAATGAATCCTTCTTAGTTTTGAAGACCCATTTACAGTCAATGGCTTTTGCACCATTAGGCAACTCAACAAAATCCCAAACTTCATTTGATGCCATAGAACTCATCTCATCCTTCATGGCATTGTACCACAAATTGGATTCATCACTACTCATGGCTTGTGAAAACGTTTCAAGATCATTCTCAGCTCCAATGTTATAGTCAGACTCTTGTAGATACACAATATAATCATTAGGAATTGATGATTTCCTCATTCTAGTAGATCTTCTTAATGTTGTATCAACAACTTCTGGTAATTATTGAACAACTGGATCTACCGGATCATTATCAGCAAGTTGTGGAACTTCAATAGTTGGTTGTTCAATAGCCGGCTGAACTGAAGGGGCGTTATGAACAACAACCAACCTAATACTTGAAGTGGAAGGTTGAGTATCTAAATGATCTTTCTCAGGAACAATGTCCTTCAATCGATCACTCCCACTAATCAAGTCACTTTCAAGAAACTTAGCATTTCTTGATTCCACAATCCTAGTAGTGTGAGATGAATAATAAAACTTATATCCCTTGGATTTTTCGGCATATCCAATGAAATACCCACTTATAGTCCTTGGGTCCAACTTCTTTTCCTGTGTATTATAAACTCTTACTTCAGACAGGCATCCCCAAATGCGTACATGTCGCAAACTTGGCTTCTAACCTTTGAATAACTCAAAAGGCGTATTTGGGACAGCCTTGGTTGGAACTCGATTTAATATATACACTGCCATCTTAAGAGCTTCAGTCCACAAGGACTTAGAAAGTTTGGAGCTACTAAGCATACTTCGCACCATGTCCAATAAAGTTCGGTTTCTTCTTTCTGTTACGCCATTTTGGTCCGGAGAACCTAGCATAGTGTATTGGGCAACTATCCCATTCTCTTGAAAAAACTTTGCAAACGGACCAGGTGCTTGTCCATCTTCAGTATATCTACCATAAAATTCTCCACCTCTATCTGATCTCACGATCTTAATTTGCTTGCCGCATTGTTTCTCTACTTCTGCCTTAAAAACCTTAAAGGCATCCAACGCTTCATGCTTATTATGAAGCAAGTAGAGATACATGTAACGTGAGTAATCATCAATGAAGGAAATGAAGTATTTCTGACCATACGAGTCCATATCAGGACTACAAATGTTTGTATGTATGATTTCTAATATGTCTATACTCCTCTTGGCACCTTTCTTTGTCTTGTTGGTCTGCTTTCCCTTTATGCAGTCCACACAAATATCATAATCAGTAAAATCCAAAGTATCGAGTACTCCATCATTTACTAATCGTTTAATTCTATCTATCGAGATATGTCCCAATCTCCGGTGCCACAACATAGAGGAATCTTCATTCACAACACATCGTTTTATACCAACATTATCATGAACATATATCGCATTATAATAGGCATTGTCTTGCAAATTAATTCGAAAAAGACAATCAGACAAAATACCACTCCCAACAATTTCTAATTTAAATAATAAACTGAAGTTTGAATCTGAAAAGTTAAAAGAGTAACCCAAAGGTACAAGTCTTGAAACTGAAATTAAGTTTCTAGAGAAACTTGGAACATAAAAGGTCATTTCCAAATTCAAAACAAAGCCACTATTGAGGACTAATCTGCATGTCCCAATAGCTTCTACATACGAAAAGCAACAATCCATAATATGAGCAATACAAAAATTACTATCCATCAAAAACAACAATCCAAAATATAGTAATAGTATGATTTAAGGGTTTTTTTTAACACAAGCTAAAAACCGGTTTCAAAACAAGTCAGGTTAGTTCAGTTCCAGGGTGGGTATTCACTTGGAACCTAGAATCAGACCGATTCCAACCGGTTCCCAAAAAATGAAACCAGTTCTTAGACCTGTTTTTCGAGTAGTCCGATTTGGTTCTCAGCTAAACCTAGTCCAATTACACAACCCTACTTGCAAGGACCGTTGTGAGATCCACCTTAAGGGTCCAGGCTTCGGTGAGCTCTTCGTCACCTACTTTGTCCACCTATGCTCTGAATCGATGACGCTAGGGGGAAGCATGCTTTCATCGAGCTGGGGTTTGAGGAGTGGAATGGGGCCTTGGATTTCAATGTGCACAAAGAACTCTACTATGAGGATCTAAGACAATCAAGCGAAAACAAGAGAGAGAAAGATTGAATGGCACCTATGGAGAGAGGAGCCAAATTTGAAATGCTAGAGAGTAGACAGAGCCAGATTTGAAGTGAGAAAGTGAAAAACAAGAAAGCCGAATGTGAGAAACTTAAACTCAGGTTGTGTATTGGACTGGTTCGGTCCAGGTTCTCGAGTAGAATTGACAGTGCAGGACCCGAACCAGAAATTGGATCAGTCAAGGCTAGTTCCAAATTTTCGAGACTAGGAATCGGCCTTAAACCAACCAATTCATTCCTATTTTCCGGACTGATGCCCACCCTTAATGTTATTGACTAATTAATTTGGTTAATGTAGTTCAATTGCCGCGTTGTCACTTATCACAAATAAAAATTGATGTACTTCAAACACCTTACCAATGTTAGGTTCCTCGTTCTCGATCATTGATGAATATTGCGAAATTAAATAAATAAAAGGAAATATTTTCATATTAGGATATCAAACTACACCTTTATAAAACAATTTAAACTTTTAAAATAATTGAGAGTGATCTCACAAAATCTCACATTTCATTTCACAATGAAGAACTATTTCTTGAAATTCACCTTATTTTACCGTTCTACTTTTACAAGTAACCACCTATCTGACCACTAGCGCTAATTCGGCAGGCACCATCTCCGTCTCCGGCCACTTCCATGGCTTTGCAACATTGTAGTGTTACCCAACGTACTTTATCCTATTCGAATTCATAAAATTGGGGTTATGGCCTTAGGCAACATTATAGACTTCACACATCCAATAAGGCACCAAGAGGTCAGTCATATGCACATGACAGAGTGATTCAAGCACGACAAGACATCCCCATGTTGGTGTCTGGTGGTCGATCACGGATGTCTGGCCTGATCCTCATAAAGGTACCAAGCACGAAGCTGCTCTTTGCTCAAATGCTGGTGGGTGGTGGCAAGGGCGGTTCGGCTTGGTCTTAACTTAGTTCGCAATGCTATCGAACTTCGGAGGTGCACCTAACACGCCACGCCAACGCGTTTTTTCTCTTCTGCTCCACCCCGCAAACTGCTCGCAGAAGAAAGACTCAGGAGTTGGTTCTCTTGTCTCCATCCATTGCGCTAACCATGTCGTTGACGCCTTCTCGAATCAATGGTTTTCTCAGCCCCAGGCAAGAAGAAGAATCAAGATCCGAAGGCCGAAATGATCATTTGGGTCGACAAAACAATTAGTTTTTACTCATAATCTGTACCCCTTTCTGGGACTTTGTGGAGACAAATAATAAGAAAAGAAACATGGGAACCGTACGACATGTTGGTATTGAATAAATAAGGTCTTGATGCATAACATTTACGTCTAAAATTAGTAGCAGCTGGTACGCTTTGGATCCCAAGGATGCACCAGTTCGGTGATTGGGTTCTGCATATATTAATGGGGCGATGTTGGGTACAGCTGAAGGTAGAGGTAGCATATTGAGAAACTCTAATTAGGTTTAAAAAATCGGTAAGCGGTTCTTGCGAAAGACGGAAAGAGATTCGAACAAATCCTTTGTCGCGTGCGTAAGATAATTGAGTCTGCAGCCAAAGGCTATGTTGACCCGTTTTGTGTTAGAACATTTAAATCATAAACCATGCCTTCATTTATCAATTTAAGTTTTTAAAACAATTGAGCGTGATCTCATTGGATTTTTACATAGTATTAAAGCAGGAGGTTTCGAGTTCTAATCTTTCCACTTACCTTGCTTGCTTCTCTTACTTCTATGGGAGCATCATAATATCTTAAATACTAAACAAAGTTTTCATCTATCAGTTTAAAGTTTCAAAACAGTCGGTATGGATCTCACAAAATATTTTATTTTCTTGGTCTACGTGTAATCTGAATTATCTTTCCCGTGATTCACGAACGACTTATTTTAGAGGCTGTGCTTCCATCATTGGATCTCATCTGCACTCAAGCAGAAAGAGAAGATCTCATATCTGCCGACACTAAAATTGACATATACTAAAGAATTAGATAAATTGTGTGTGTCCAATCTCCATTCGAATGGAATCCAGCTATAGATTAATTGGCCTTTTATATGAAGTTCAACGAGGGTTTTTGTTCTTCTCGCAACTCATAGTAAATGACTCATGGTGAGAATTTGCTTCCTTTATTTGTATACTTAGGATTATCTTGCGTCAAATGCTGATAAGTTTGTCGGGGAAGGCCTAAGCATAGGAATGCATTTTAAATAAGATGGGAAGACAGCAGTTTAAATCAATTGTCAGACCATGCAGGCTTTTGTCTTCGCTTGCTTAGGGTTCGGTGGTGATGGGACGTGCCCTTATTTCTATATTCACTGCGCCTCAATAGACTTTCATTTGTCTTGACTTTTCAATATAAATATACACACATACATGCAAATTTATGCACATAATTATATAGATGTGTGTGTTTTGTCCGCTTGGAGTTGGTACAAGAGGGGAAGCAAAATGCAATTAGTGTGCTGCCAGCCATAGCATGCTTAAGTTCGATTTGAACTTTGAAAGTCTCCCGTGACATTCTCTTATCTCCTGCATCAACAATGTCAATTGCTAACACAGGGGGACAAGGTACCTACCCAGATGGGAAGATCCACGTCTCTAAAAGGACCTTTTGGGAAAGTTTATCTTGTTAAGGGTTGCTCAAAGTCATTTAACAAAATCTTCTAATCTTCTTTTTATGATTTAAAAGGGTGATGCAGCTAATGACTAGTATGGATGGGAATCTCTCGTTTGGAAAGTACCTAAAAAAATCTCTTGTACAAAATCTCGAATCTTTTAAGCGCGTAAAGCATGTGAAAGTTATCACAAAAGTAAATGTTTTGTCAATCATTTCGTTTTAATAGAACGCTAAGCTTGATTCGGAATTATGACGAAAGTATAGTTCTCTTTTGACCCAATAACCATTTATGTATCTTTTGGTTTGCCAATGCTGTTAACGTTCCTCGAGTAAGTGATCATTGGGTAAATGTCAGATAAGTTTTCGAAATTTTTCCAAAATTTTCATTTAAGAGGTGCTTGGGCATTGTGGGCTTGGAATCGCAACTCATGATTAAGACCATTTGAGCGGGCGACGACGACGACGATAGGTAAAGCTAAGAGAAACTCTCCAATTTGGCCAATCATCCGCCGAAAAGAAATGAAAACACGAAAACTATGAGAATCGGAAAGATGATGATAGGAATATACAAGCAAAACTACGATGATGATCCTGCTGGATCAATCGGGTCAGTACAAGTTGGGACACTAACTACATATCTCTACACACGACGGCACCCGACAAACAAAACATGCGAAAGAGAAATTGCAGGGTCGTCGTTCGTCTTCCTCACGACCGGCTCGAGAACAGCGCCTCCCATATCTCGGCGAACACCTGCAGGATTACCTGGTGGTGGTGGTGCGAGTTCAGCGCCAGGAAGCACTCGAGCAGCTTCTGCAGCTCCTCCGCCCCGAACATCTCCTTCTCCACTATCATCTCCACCATCGACCGCCGGAAGTCCCCCCGCGGGTCGCTCGACCGCTTCACCACCGCAAAGCTGTCCTCGATTTCCCCGCCGGCCAGCCGCAGCGCCCCGGCTGCGGCCGCGCCGCTCCTCCTCCTCCTCCGGCGCCTGCGCCGGCGGCGGGTCTCGGAGGAGTCCGAGGAGAGGGAGTGTGAGCAGGAGAGGCGCGCGTCGCTCTCGTCGTCGCTGCTGAACCAGTCCTCTCGCGACGTGGTCGACGAGCTGTACGGGCACTTCTCTTTCTCCTCATCCTTCATCGCCTTCCTCTCGGTGTGTTCGACTCGACTTCTGTTGTTAATTTCTCCGAGGGAGCCCACCGGCGGCCGGGGTAGTCGTCTGACGAAGGGAGTGACAGGCGTCGAAGGAGGGCGCTGGCGGCCGAGGTAGTCGTCGTCCCTGAGGACGGACGGCGGATACCGCTCGGACGAGGTTCGGCGCGGGAACCGGGGGTCGTTCGGGGACGACAGGGAGACGGCGTCGGAGTCGCTGAAGATGGTCCGGGTGGAATCGGGCGGCGAGGAGGGCGGTCGGGGAATGGGGACGGACCGGTGGATGACTTGGGCGATGGTGCGGGAGCTGCAGGAGGCGGCGAAGGAGGGTCGGAACATGCGCGAGAACCGCGGCTTCTTCGCTCGCAAATTCATTGTTTAGAGAGGGAGAGAGAGAGAGGGAGAGAGGGAGAGATGGAGAGGATGACTTCTTGTTTTTGGGTTGCTGGATTTTATAAAGGGAGGGTGGACCAACTAATTTAAAGAAATCTTGACAAAATATTTTGAAATATTGTAAAACATTACATTAGTTTTTGCCCAAAATAAAATGAAAGCAACAAGAAGAAAGTATACTTTACGCTTGTGAACCTTTTAACACACTGTGTAACTACTTAAATTTAAAACTCAATTTCTTTTGTATTGTACTCTCGAGAACATTTTTTCCGATTACAGATACAATGACAGTTGAATTAGTAATGGCGCATGTATTTTAACCTAAATTTTAATGATGTTTCAAAGTAATACCGAACAAGGGAGAAAAATTTGAAAGTTGGCTGGCATGGCGAAAAAGTGGAGTTGCACGAAAAGAAATTCAAAAAAACTTTTATTCAAAAAAAATTCAATATACTTAAAATTTCTAAAATAAATTTTAGTTTCGGCTAGTCACGAGATGATCATGAGTTTGATTTTCGAGTTAACTTGGATTCTTATGGCTCGAGCAAAATTTATCGATGCTTTCAATTGTGTAAATTACTATTCGAGTTTTAGTCTTGACAATTCTATTCATTTTTTGAAATGACATATATATTTTGTCTTTCACAGCTGCAAGTGTGAAAAATGTTTTTATATTGAATATGTAATTAATAGGAATTCTATATTTTTCTGTCTAATAATAAAGATGTCTAAACTGTTGTTTTTAATATTTTATATTGATGATGTTTCTGGCAAGTATCATTTCTATTTTTTCATTTGATATATTGTTTTTTTTGTCTGTGTTATATTCCTGGACTTTGGAGCTACTTTACAAAGAGCTTGGTGGCCCCCAGTGGGCTCATATGAGGAAACCCCATAAACCTCCCCTATTCGCAGGAGCGGAGTTTTGAACTCCCCACCTCCCCATTCCTACGTGGGAATAGTAGCCACGGCCAAGTCTATAGTGTTGTAATTTGAAAAATGCCACTCGGTGGGCCACCAAGTGGGATTCTAGGAAATTTGTTTGGTTTCCTTGGTAACCGTTACTCTTAACGGTGCCACTACATACGTACACTACATACAGGTGATTATCGACGTCTGAATCTTGTTGAGTCATGTAAAGAGAAAGGGCATGCACGATGATTAGAACTTTATTAGTGAGAATGGTGAATACTATTATTGCTTCAACTATTCCTCTTGCCGCGTTAAATAGAAGCCCAAAGTCGCAAAAAGATTAGGAATGCACTCGACATGTGTAGGAAAGCATGGACGAAACTCATCCCCCAAAGATTGGTGAAATTAGATGTGACGAATCGTATTTCAAAATCTCTAATTCTGATACGAATTTATAGATGTGTACATTGTTATAATCTTTTAAAACCCTTAAACCTGTTTAGAGTACATGCAAAACACATTCTATGGCATCACAATCATACAATATTCCACTAATTTCTATATTAATTTTTTCCCTACGACGTTTTCTTACAATTTACAAGAAAGAGTAATGAAGATCCATGGCGTGACCACCAACTTATCCTTTTCGTTTGCCCTAGCTTCTTGTCGTCTTCTTCCATGTCCCGAATAAAAGAAAAAATCGGTAGGAGGAGACCTTTTGCACAGGAGAATCTTAGATCAGAGACATTACTTTCATCCTCATATGCCCGTCTCCCAATTACAGACTAAAATTTTTTAATGTCTTCTTTTGTTGTGGTATCTTTTGTCTACTTTCTGGTGTACTTTTCCATCTACTCTTGAATCAAAACTTGAGAAAATGGTGCCTGCGTTGCATCGTCTTAGATAAATGTGCAAATTAAGATTGCGAATGACAACCATTCTATTTCAAAAACCATTTTCTGGCCGATTCCTGGACGAGTTTATGATAAAAAAAATACGTTTGAAAACGACACAAAATTTCTATTTTTGAAACAAAATTTGTTTGATAACGGCACAAAATTTCCTCCTCTCGAGTGACCAGCGAGTGGACAGTGGGCGGTGGATGGTAGTAGCAAATGGCGGGCGGTGGACGGTGACATGGCCAGTGCCGAGGACGATGGCTGGAGGGGGCCGACGTCGGGCAGCGGCGGGAGGTGGGCGACGATCGACAGCAGGAGGGGCGCAATGGTGGGAGGAGGGCGAATGGTGGCAGCGAATGGCGGGCGGCGGACGGTGGGGGGAGGCGGCAGCGGATGGCGGGGAGAGGCAGCAACGGACAGCGACAGGCAGCGGCATGAGACGAGCGACGACCGGTGGCGGGAGAGGGGTGATGATGGGAGGAGGGTGGTGGGCCGACGACGGGAGATGGTGGCCAGCGGACGGCGGCCCACTGTGGCCTGCGAACAGTGGCCCACGATGGCCGGCAACGGGAGACGGCAAACGGTAGGAGGTGGGGGTCAGCAAGTGGGCGGCGATAGGTGGCGGGTGGGCAGGTGAGCGACTAACTAGTAGCAAGGATGAGCACTGATAAGAATTTCTCATTTTTGTTCCAGAAATAGAAAAGTAGAAAATTTTTACTTTTTATTTCTGAAACAAATCTATTTCTAAAATCAAGATTTGTTCGAAAAATTGAAAAATGAAATTACGTTACCAAATGGATTTCTGTTCCAAAATTGTTTCTGGAACAGAAAAATAGAAATAAAATGATTATCATTCATTGCCTCAAAAAGTCTTCAAAGTCTCAAGGGGTCATGAGCTCCGTATTTTCTCTATCTCTAATCATAAGGTGATTTGGAAATGTTCAATCAACTAGGGTTCCTGTTCAATCTACATCGACATATTTTAGCAAAATAAAAAAATCTACATCGACATATACATCTCGAGTATTTTTTTTTCTATGTCACATTGGAAATAGGAGAAAAATATAGGTACCAATGTTGCGAACAGAATCAATCACACCTGAAACACTTATTTATCTAGACCGACACATGCATGACCATATTCTTTCGATGTAAAGGTCAATATGAGTTTTAGTTTCATAACCAATTTGCTTGACCAAATTTTTAATATGTAATCGACCTGCTTCATATTATAACATAATACGAATGTGCAAGTTAATAGGGTCTTAAAATAGGCTTAATTGATATCATCATAGAGCAATAAGAACTAAGGTCATTAATAAAGCTTAATACCATGAAAAACTCTAAACTGATATATTTGTGATAATTTTACTTTCAATTAGTTTCCGTTTAATTTTATCATCATATTTCTGACTTGAATGACAGGTGGTAATTTACGAGTGTATTAGTTTGGAGTTTTACTTCCGTTTGTCATAGGTGTATTAGTTTGTGATTTTTCGTGATATAAATCTAATTTAATGGAGGGTAAATTTGTTACAAATGTAATATAGCTTAGGATTTTTTGTGGTCAAAAAATTTTTGGGATAAATTTGTCACATATATACCAATTGAGATTTTTGATAATAAAAAATTAATTTAGAATAAGGTTGTCACATGTATACCAGATTAGAATTTCAGTACTAAAGAAAAGCAGTCTTTCAAGGAAATCATTCACGGTTCAGCCATACATCAATGATAATAAATAGCCCTTTTAGGTTTCAGCTCAACCATGCAATAACCCCTTTTTTTAGCTCGAGTTTTTGGATTCAAAACTTAAAGGAAGCTCGTAACTATTTGGCAATGGAGCTGCTCTTGCTTATCTCAAATGCTGAGCCGCATATATTGGTTGTTTATGCATCATTAGCTTTGATTACTTTCATGGTTAATTTAATTTAAAAGTAAGATATAAAGTGCTGGGGATCATGTGACAATTTCGAAGGAAAATGATATATAAATGTTGTCATTTGGATCATGCAAAATGCTGCATTCGAATGGAATAATTGTGGTGGTGCCAATACATACGATGCTGCAGATATCAACAGATTGACTTTGGGCTTTGAGAATTTTTTTTTTTTAATTTGATTGTTATTTTATCTGTATTCCCTAAGCCCAAGGCATTCTCTCGTCACGTCCTGATGATCCAATTTTTTTTTTAATCATCAACATGCTGATGATTCAATGATATATCATCCTTGCAAAAAAAATAAAAGAAGAAGAAGAAGAGTAAACTGCAAATGCTTGCAATGTGATCTGATCCTTGATTACGAAAACATTTTTTGTTCGTTCATTCGTCTTCATAACTGATATATGCAATTAATTTTTAAATTATTTATTTTTTGCATAACAAACGCACTAAATGATCCATTCTTTGAATGTCGTTGCCATTCTCTTTTTGGTATGAATTTTTCTATCCAAATTGAAGTGCATTCCTACCCACCAAATGACCTATAAATCATAGCCTTTTACACGAAAGCTTAAGGTCCAAGAATAGCTCAAAGGTGCCGAGAATAAAGCACCAAAACATTTGTTAAATTGAATTTGATTTTTATTTTTTTGCTCATCATATTCGAAGTCTAGCTTATACTCAATACCTTGTACCTCATAATCTGGAAAAGAAAGATATAAATATTGACATGTTAAGTCAATTATTAAGAAATATAGCTTATACTTATCGTGCCGAATTCAACTGCTCACATTTAATGTATTTTGATCAGTCAGTCGAAATGCTTTGTCATCCAAAGGTCGACATTGATTATTGCTATCCGTCGGTCGGTATAGCCCGCGAGTATATTGCCATGCAAGACGTACTGCACAATAGAAAAGCCCGCGACTTTGGTAATGTGAAACATGCTTAACGTCGGCAAATTTAGGGTTCGTGGTCGTGTCAGGATTGATCCGATACAACTGATGCACGACAAAGAAACTCAACGAGGAGCTGCAAATTCATCAGCGCTCACACCGCGCTGTCTCGTTGGGATTAGGAGAGAATCTGAGAAGTCACGGAAACTTCCAAAGATGTAGATACACACGCAGGAAAGCTGCTGTTGATAATGTCTCTCACAAATCACTTCAACCTCCCCAATGACTTGACATGGTTGATTGCGTCTTCTCTTACACAGTCGCGGACAACGAGGAAGATGCCATTTTTTTTCTCTCTGGACCCAACTCGTGTTGTCTCTCTTTGCTTTGGTTGCGGTCTTTTGTGAATTCTATATCGATATGCGTCAGATTCGAACTCAATAATGTTTAACTTTAATAAGGGCTTGCTGCTTCGCATAGAGAGAGAGATTTCATGGCGTTTTTTCATGGTGTTAAAAAGGCAGTTTTGCTACAACGGCTGGCTAGCTTTGGGGCAATATAGAAGAACTTTGCAATACCTAGGTAAAAATATGCAGTGGTTGTAAAACGCCAGGTCAGGAGCTGACGTGGCTAGCATGTTTCACTCTTATCCACTTATACATGGACGCGTGGTTACTGACTTGTAACAAAAGAAATGATGTGGAATTTGTTCTTTTCTTCCTTCTTCAACGGCAAGCTCCTTCTTCAACTGGGCTAAGACGAACAAGGCACGGCCATCTCCACCGTCCAAGCCGCCGCAAATGTTACTTATCAGGGGAAGAAAAGAAAAGGTAAAATCCTGTGAAATTTGAAGAGTGAAGGTCAAATGAATCAATCGCATAAAGGAGAACGGCAAATCTTCGTACCATTACTCAGTTACCATTTTCGTTTCCCCTCTAATAAAGAAAATGGAGCTCCACACCTTCAAAGCTGTGCATTAACTTTCTAATCAAGCAAAAATGGTCCCACAGCTGATTTCCTTCTTTTCATTCCATGCGATCTATATTAGGGCAAACATAAACTTACTCGGAAAAGCAAATTAAAGCAAATCATGCCATACAGAAAAGCCGAAAATATGGGAAAACAGATATCCACACACAAAGAGAAAAAGGAAAAAAAAATCTGCTCCAACCCAAAAAAGTAATAAGACAACTTGATCAGAAACTTTGGCTCAATATGTAATATGATCTATGAGTTTTTAACTAACTATATTGAACTTTTTAATATAGTTCATGAACTAAATTGAATATGTACCAAAAGTATAAGGACTACATTGAACAATTATAAGTTTAGGGACCACATTGCATATTCAGTTAAAGTTCATGGACTACATTGAATAAATTAAAAGTTCTTAACCATAATGCGTATTGAGACAAAATTCATGGACTATCTGTGTCATTTTCTCTAATAATCTTAATTCTTGATTATGCACTTCGAACGATTTGCGATAACAACGATAGGTGAATTGAAATTGAATCGAAGTCCGAACGAGGGAAAAGTAGATAAGTAATCGCTATGACAATTACGGAAATTAGAAGGACTAATTGAGGGCGGTAAAACCAAAGAAAATGTTTCAATAAGTTCACCCGGAAGCAAATATCTCTCTTTGCCTCTAATTCGATATCTATAATCCCTACGTATATCACGTTAAACACATCAAATTGAATGATAATGCGAAAAATCATAATGTTTTATGGAATAAATTTCTTTCCTTTTTGTATACATATAATATAGTTTACATCTATTGATTTGATTAATCAACTTTATGAATCCCAAAGACTGTCCTAATCACATCTATGATGCGCATTAATTCAAGAGGAAAACCGAAAAAGCGGTTAGAAAAGGGCGGTTAGAAAAGGACCCCCGTTATTTTGCATTTTCTCCTGCTCTCTCACTACTGAACAAGTTCGCACCGCTTCTAATGCTGTTAAAAAACGGGTTAATACCACGAAAAACCCTAAATTAATACACTTGTGACAATTTTACCCCGAACTATTTTTTTTACCACAAAAAATCCGAACTGGTACATCTGTGATAAATTTACCCCGAACTATTTTTTTGACCACAAAAAACCCTAAACTGGTATACTTGTGACAATTTTACCCCGAACTATTTCTTTGACCACCAAAAATCCTACACTAATACACCTGTGACAATTTTATCCCCAGAACTAATTTTTTTACCACTAAAAATCTCAAACTGATACATTTTGATAAATTTACCCTTTGTTAGTATCCGTTAAATTATATTAATATCACAAAAAATCACAAATTGGTAATCTTGAGACAAACAGGGGGGTAAAACCCAAAACCGGTACACATATCAATTACCACGTGTCATTAAACTTCGCAATTTGACAGTAAAATTTAACGGAAACTAACGGAGGGTAAATTTATTACAGGTGTACATGTTTGAGGTTTTTGGTGGTCAAAAAATTAGTTCGGAGGTAAAATTATCACAAGTATACCAGTGTGGGGTTTTTGATGGTCAAAAAAATAATTCGGAGTAAAATTGTCATAGGTATACCAATTTAGGGTTTTTTGTTGTCAAAAAAATAGTTTGGGGTAAATTTATCACAAGTGTATCAATTTTGGGTTTTTCATGGTATTAACCCTTAAAAAACCTAGTAATATTCAAATTATGTAAAAACCAATAATATTCAATTTCCAACTAGCAAAAGATTAAAATTCCAATTTCAACTATTGTGAAACTATATTCACTCTCATCATTAATATACGAGAGTTCTAGTCTCCACACTTAAAAACTAGTGCTTTAAACTTCTTTACTTTATTTTAAATATCATTATACAAGCCCATTACCCAAAAGAGACGTGCACTTTGTCATGCACTACAACCGTGTTGTCTCCTTTGCCTTAGTGGCATCACCTTCACTCTTGTCCTCAAACAAAGCACCAATCTCTTCTAATGTCTTGCCCTTTGTCTCCGGCAAGAAGAAGTAGAAGAACAGACTCGCCAGCACCATCACTCCACAGAGCACAAAGAAAGTGCCCGCGAATGTTATCCTGCGGCTGATGCTCAAGAACGACATTGCCACGGCCCCGCTCGTCAGCCGGTTCACCGAGATCGCGAGGGCTGTGCCCTGGGCCCGCAGCCGAAGCGGGAACACCTCCGATGAGTAGACCCAAGTGATGGGCCCGAGCCCGATCGAAAAGAAGGACACATCCGCGCACACCGCCACGATGCTCACCACGATGGCCCAGACCGGCTTGCTCCCCGAGTGCTCGAGGAACTTCGATCCCAGGCCCAGAGCGGCCAGGGAACAGGCCATCCCTACCGTGCCCAATAGCAAGAGCGGGCGCCTCCCGAACCGGTCCAAGAACAGGGCCGAGACCATCACGAACGCGGCCTTAGAGCAGCCCATGATCACGTTGATCCCGAACAGCTTCGTTTTGTTGTGAATCCCAGCGGCTGTAAACACTTCGGGGGTGTAATAAATCACGGCGTCGTTCCCGGAGGCTTGCATGAAGAAGTTGATCCCGATCGCAGTGATGAGGATCCGGCGGAGGGCGGGCGAGGGATGGAGGAATTCCTTCCATACCCCTTGCCCACTCCATCCATTCGAAGAGGCCAAATCTGCATCATCCTGAGCAGCTTGGGTGATCTCATGGAGTCTTAATGCAGCCTCTTCCTCATCTCTTGAAGTCTTTAACAACACCCTTTTCGCCTCCTCAATCCTGCCTTTCATGACGAGCCACCGAGGTGATTCGGGCATTAAAAAGATGCACAACCCGAGGCCAATCGCCGGAATGGCAGCAATTCCAAGCATTATCCTCCAGTTGAACCGCTCGGGGAGGCCGGCGAGGGCGTAATTGCAAACGAACCCGAGCAAGATCCCGGCCACAATGAAGAACTCCGGGAGGGAGGTGAGCATCCCCCTCACTGAGGCTGGGGCAATCTCAGCCGTGTAGAGCGGTGCGATCATGAGGGAGTACCCCACCCCAATACCGGCCACGACCCTGCCCGCCATGAGGAACGCGTACGACGGTGCGAGTCCCATCAACAGGGCTCCGATCAAGAAGGTCGATGCGGCCAGGACAATGGTGTACCGCCTCCCAATGAGGTCGGAGGTCTTGCCGGAGGCCAGAGCGCCGACCAGCGAGCAGGCGTTGAGTATGCCCACGAGGATTTGTACTTGGACGTACGTGATTTTGAGGTTGTCTCTGATGAAGATCACAGCACCGCTCATCACCCCGATGTCTGCAAAATCAAACGATCATTACCACGCTCACCTCGGAATTTTTCCCAGGATTCTCAGTAGAAATGGCGACAATTCCGACTGTCTTACGCCAACCAACACGCCAACTAATAACCATTTCTTATACCCACGGGTGATTCGATCAACAGATCACCGAAAATCGTGTCCTTTTCAAGCCTATCTCGTGACAAAACATCACCCCTTACCCGTCTCCACATTCCTAATTCGAATTAAACTTCGGCTCGAGAAGCGAATCTGCGCAATCGGAGAAAGAAATGGGACGAGTCGATACTCACCGTAGCCCAAGAGGATCGAGTTCGTGGAGGCCAAGAGGGCACAGAACACAACGTACTTGTTCGCCCGAGGCTTCTTGGGACCGGAAGCAGCGACAGTTGGCGATTTTGGTTCATCCATTTCAGCCAATCTCTTTTGTCACTCTCACGGTGACACAGGGAAGAATGAAGGAAACTGCAAGTGAGAGAGAGAGAGAGAGAGAGAGAGAGCAGATAGTGAAATGGGGATGTTGGGTGGTTGCACAGATATATATATATATATATATGGGGTTAATACCACGAAAAATCGTAAAATGGTACATTTATAATAATTTTACTCTGAACTATTTTTTTTATCACAAAAAACTCCAAACTGATACACCTGTGGCAAATTTACCTCGAATTATTTTTTTGACAACCAAAAACCCCAAACCGATATACTTGTGACAATTTTACCCCGAATTATTGTTTTGACCACCAAAAATCCTATACTGGTACGTCTGTGACAATTTTACCCATGAACTAATTTTTTGACCACTAAAAACCCCAAACTGGTATATTTGTGACAAATTTATCCTCTGTTAATGTCCGTTAAATTATATTAATATCACAAAAAATCAAAAATTGATAAACTTGTGACAAACATAGGGGTAAAACTCAAAACTGGTACACATGTCAATTACCACGTGTCATTAAACTTCGCAATTTGACAGTAAAATTTAATGGAAACTAACGGAGAGTAAATTTGTCACAAGTGTACCAGTATTGAGTTTTTAGTGGCTAAAAAATTAATTCGGGGGTAAAATTATCACAGGTATACCAGTATGAGATTTTTTATGATCAAAAAATAGTTCAGGGTAAAATTGTCACAAGTGTACCAGTTTAGAATTTTTTGTGGTCAAAAAAATAGTTTGGAGTAAATTTGTCACAAGTGTACCAATTTGGGGTTTTTCATGGTATTAACCATATATATATATATGTGGAGAGAGAACCGAGCCAACATGCATGAAAAGCGAAAAAGGAACAAAATCGAAAGGCTGTGAGAATAAGAGAGAGAACGGCGATTGACACGAAAAATCATGGAATTTTGATCCGAAATGCAATGTGATTTTTACAATTTTAATCTGTTTAATGTAGTTTCTGAACTTTAGCTCAATGTGCAATATCGTCCATGAACTTTTAATTTATTCAATATAATCCATAGACTTTTAGTACATGTTCGAGTTAGTCCCTAAATTATACGACCATATTCACTATTATTCTTTCATTAATTCAAGTTAACATTGAACATTTTCATATGGTACAGGGACTATACTGAACATGTATCAAAAGTTCATGAATCACGTTGAACAAATTGAAAGTCCATGGACCGCATTGCACGCTAGGCTGAAGCTCATAATAATTCACATTAAACAAATTAAAAGTTCAGAAATCACGTTACTCATTAGGTAAAAATTATAGGACCATTTGTGTCATTTTCGCGAGAGAGAGAAAAGCTTTAGACTAAAAATCAATTGCATGCAACGAGCGCATGTGAACCCACTTCAACTAACTCGTCAAATTAAGCAACTTTCATATGAGATCTACATTATTCGATAATCGAAGTGCATTGGGCTTACATGCTCATCGGAATCGCTCCTAGCCGAGTCACCGTAAAAAGCTGACGTGCCCCCTCCCCCTCTCGGTAAAATGCTGATTTGTGATTTGCACTCTCAACCGGTTTCTGGACCTCGGGAAGGGGCGAACGGAGCAAGGAGGACTGGGTTCGCTTGTCGATGGCGATGATGGCCTTGGAGTTGTCCGGAGGAGGCTTGTCGAGGGTCACCGATCTAGAATCTGTGGGGGGAGTCATGGACTCATGCGGGAGTCGGGGACGGTGGAGGACTCGGAGTTTCGCGACAACGTTCGACGGTGTTGTGGGTGGAGATTGCAATTGTTGCCGGTGATGGTTTTGAGCATCGGAGTTGCTGATCGATTGCATATTCTTCTCCTGGTTCTTCGCCGTATGCATGCATGTTTTGCCTCGTACCATCTCGGTCTCCGTCATCCCCCAGCCTACTTCGTAATCTAGGCATTAATTCACGAAAGGTCTGCGGACTTTAAGTGGCCAAGGCCAATTCATTCCGTCTCAAATTGAATGCAGTCTCCAGCCATTGTGTTCATGACCTCGGAAAGGCTTGCCGAATTTGGGAATAAAACGTAAGCAGGCAACAAAAGTTCATTCCAACGGATCATGACGCAATGTATGTAAAGTGCTACACACGAGGGAAGAGGGACCGCTAATTGAGCATGATCATCGCCTAATCCTACCTAACTTAATGTTAATTATGCAATGTGAAGGATTTGGGGTGTCCTTTGTAGGCATGACTCTTGACATAATTAGACTTGTCTAAATTAGTCATAAACTCATTTCTTAACCCATATATAATTGGATGAGTCATTATATGGTTTAGTTATATTTAGTAAATGGGTCATAAATGGATTTAAACATAATATGGGTGTTAAATGAGTCATCAATGGGTTTAAAACTTACTTAAATCCAACCCATCTCTACAACTCTCTCTTTATTCGCTCTCGCTCTTACTCGATCTCGCGCTCATTCGCTCCATACTCTCGCCTCAATTGGGGTATGAGTTTCCTAGATTTTGTTAAATATGAAATTGTTTTAGTAACATGAGTCGGATCCGATATGGGTTACTAAATTATATTGCATAGAAATGGGTCAAAACGGTTTTGTTTTGGTCGAACCATTTTCGACTCGACTTGACCCACCCGTTTGGTGTGTCTAGGCGTAACAACAATAGGGGAATAGAAACTGAATTCTGACAAGGGAAAAGTTAATAAGAAATCGCTACGACAATTAGGGAAATTAGAAGGACTAATAGAGGGCGGTACAACCAAAGAAAATGTTTCAACAAGATCACTCGGAAGCCCGAAGGTCTCTCTTGCCTCGAATTAGATATCTATAATCCCTAAGTAAGTAAGTATATGACATTAAACATATCAAATTGAAAGATAATGCGAAGAACCATGATGTTCTTTGAAATGAATTCTTCCTTCTTTTGTAGACATAGAATGTAGTTTGCATTTATTAATTTGAGAAATCAACTTTACGAATCCCAAAGATTGTCCTCTTTACATCTATGATGCGCATTAACGAGTCTATTACATTCAAGAGGAAAAATATCCGTTAATATAAAGGGAAACTACTACCAAAAACCTTAAATTATGTTATTTATGATAAATTTACCCTGAACTTTTTTTTGTGACACAAAAAATCCCAAACTATGCTACTTGTGATAAATTTACCCTAAACTTTTTTTAGTGACACGAAAAACCCCAAACTTTATCACTTGTAACACGTTTACCTAACAATACTTTGGCCTATAGGCATTTTCGTCTTTTTTCTTTTTCTGTTTCTTTTCATTTTTTTTCTTGAGGGAAGAGAGAAGAAAAGAAAAAAAGGGAAAAAAACAAAAAAAAGAAAAAGACGAAAATGCCCATAGGCGAAAGTATCGTGGAATAAATGTATCACAAGTGATATAATTTGGGATTTTTCATGTCACTAAAAAAAGTTCAGGGTAAATTTATCACAAGTAACATAGTTTGACGTTTTTCGTGTCACAAAAAAACGTTTAGGATAAATTTATCACTAATAGCATAATTTGAGATTTTTTGTGGTATTTTCCTTATATAAAAGAAAACCGAATAAGCGGTTATAACATGATGTCCTTTATTTTGCGTTTTCTCCCACTCTCTCACTACTTGACAAGTTTGCGCCGCTTCCAAAGCTATTAAAACCCGCTAGCGAATAGTGATATTCATAGTCAAATGCTTTTTCCGCTGCCTTTACGACCTATACAGTTCTTGACATAGTGTCTCGTTTAAGGAACGATGGTATCTCTTTCGGGTCCCACTTTTTAGCAGGTTATACCCATTGATGATTATTAAAAATCAAACGTGGGTCCCATTTGTGTCTTACTTTTTTCGTCATCTTCTTCTTCTTCCTCGCTGCCTTCTCCGCCTCTGTCCTCCACCGCACCACCAGAGGCTCTATTGGCCGCGCCACTCGCTCGCTTGTCCGCCTCGCCACCCTTCGCGGCCTCGACCTGCCATCATCGAGACCTTGCCGACCATCGCCTACTCCGCCGTGAAGGGGCACAAGATTGGCGAGGCGTCACTTGACCCCATCGTCTGCCTGAACGACATTCAGGACGAAGATGCAACCAATGATGATGAGCTTGAGGATGTTAAGAGAGAGAGCACTGGCAAGGAAAGAGGAGATTTTACCCCCGTTTGGATTTACAGATGGAGAAATCGTGGCAGAAGCGGCATTTTTCACCTTGAGAGCATCCAAGGCGTTGCTTGACAATCCGTCGGTCACCGACTCGATGTAGCCGTCGAACATGTCTAATTTGTCGTCGAAGCTGTCGTTGTTGTTGCCATTGACGCAATTGCAGTGATTGCGGCTGCACTTCGTCCCCAATTGCTTCTCATTGCTCTCCTCGATGAAGTGCTGAACCATCTTCACCAAGCAGACTGAGCTCGGCTCGAACGCAGCCACTCCAACCCCACCTCCTCTGTCCTTGCCGTACTAAGGAGAATCTTCGCTGGATAGTAAAACTAAATGCGCAGTGCAAGAGAGAACAGAGAGTTATGGGGAGAATTTTTGCTCGAGAGCACAGCCTAGGAGTCGCCACAGATGGCGACAACGATCTTGTCGGGGGCTGTTGACCCGACAGCGTCATACTTCGGCGAGTGGAGCTCACGACTGCCCCTCGTGTGCACCGCCACCATGCCCTCGTTCCATGCGATCACCTCCCTGTCCATCTTGTGAAAGCTCCTCTTCATCGCCGCCCTCCACGCTGTCGGAGCCGAACCCTCCTCCTTGTTCACCTTCAAAAGCTCTTCCTTTGTAGCTCGTGCAACCTATCACTACACCTCACACCTAGAAACTACCGGTCGAACAAGTAAAAAGAGAGAACATAGAGATACAGAAGAAAAGGAAAGGAAAAAAAAAAAGTGGATTGGCTTCAAAAAAATGAGATGCACAAAGGATAATATAGTTCAAATAAAATTTTAGAGAGTGTACAAGCTCAAGAGGGAGTGCTTGAACCAAACCGATAATATTCAATTTCCAATATCAAAAGATTAACATTACAATTTCAACTATTGTGAAACTATATTTATTGTCATTCTCATCATTAATATATGAGAGTTCTAGTCTCCACACATAAAACTAGTGCTTTAATTTTTCATTACTTTAATTTAGATATCATCATACAAGCCCATTATCTAAAACAAAGTCACTTTACGCTCCTCGCAAGTCCATCTAGAAGAGATATATGCACTTGCTCATGCACTACAACCGTGTCATCTCCTTTGCCTTAGTGTCATCACCTTCACTCTTGTCCTCAAACAAAGCACCAATCTCTTCTAATGTCCTGCCCTTTGTCTCGGGCAAGAAGAAGTAGAAGAAGAGACTCGCCAGCACCATCACTCCACAGAGCACAAAGAAAGTGCCCGCGAATGTTATCCTGCGGCTGATGCTCAAGAACGACGTCGCCACGGCCCCGCTTGTCAGCCGGTTCACCGAGATCGCGAGGGCCGTGCCCTGGGCCCGCAGCCGAAGTGGGAACACCTCCGATGAGTAGACCCAAGTGATGGGCCCGAGCCCGATTGAAAAGAAGGACACGTCCGCGCACACCGCCACGATGCTCACCACGATGGCCCAGACCGGCTTGCTCCCCGAGTGCTCGAGGAACTTCGAACCCAGGCCCAGAGCGGCCAGGGAACAGGCCATCCCTACCGTGCCCAATAGCAAGAGCGGGCGCCTCCCGAACCGGTCCAAGAACAGGGCCGAGACCATCACGAACGCGGCCTTAGAGCAGCCCATGATCACGAGGATCCCGAACAGCTTCTTTTTGTTGTGAATCCCAGCGGCTGTAAACACTTCGGGGGTGTAATAAATCACGGCGTCGTTCCCGGAGGCTTGCATGAAGAAGTTGATCCCGATCGCAGTGATGAGGATCCGGCGGAGGGCGGGCGAGGGATGGAGGAATTCCTTCCATACCCCTTGCCCACTCCATCCAATCGAAGAGGCCAAATCTGCATCATCCTGAGCAGCTTGGGTGATCTCATGGAGTCTTAATGCAGCCTCTTCCTCATCTCTTGAAGTCTTTAACAACACCCTTTTCGCCTCCTCAATCCTGCCTTTCATGACGAGCCACCGAGGTGATTCGGGCATGAATATGATGCTTGACCCGAGGCCGATCGCCGGTATGGCGGCAATTCCAAGCATTATCCTCCAGTTGAGCCACTCGGGGAGGCCGGCGAGGGCGTAATTGCAAACGAACCCGAGCAAGATCCCAGCCACGATGAAGAACTCCGGGAGGGAGGTGAGCATCCCCCTCACCGAGGCCGGGGCAATCTCGGCCGTGTAGAGCGGTGCGATCGTGAGGGAGTACCCCACCCCGATACCGGCTACGACCCGGCCTGCCATGAGGAACGCGTACGACGGTGCAAGGCCCATCAACAGGGCGCCGATCAGGAAGGTCGACGCTGCAAGGACAATGGTGTACCGCCTCCCAATGAGGTCGGAGGTCTTGCCGGAGGCCAGAGAGCCGACCAGCGAGAAGACGTTGAGTATGCCCACGAGGAATTGTCCTTGGACGTACGTGATTTTAAGGTTCTCTCTGATGCAGATCAGAGCACCGCTCATCACCCCGATGTCTGCAAAATCAAACGGTCATAACCACCTCACCTCTTAATTTCCCAAGATTCTCAGTATAAATAGCAACAATTCCGACTGTCTTACGCTAACCAACCCACGAGCTCATAACCATTTTGTCATACCCACGGGTGATTCGATCAACAGATCACCGATAATCGTGTCCCTCGCAAGCCCATCTTGCGACAAAACATAAACATTCAACCATCTCCACATTTCTAATTCGAATTAAACTTGGGCTCGAGAAACAAATCTGCGCAATCCGAGAAAGAGATGGGACGAGTCGATTACTCACCGTAGCCCAAGAGGATGGAGTTCGTGGAGGCCAAGATGGCACAGAACACGACGTACTTGTTCGCCCGAGGCTTCGTGGGACCCGAAGCAGCGGAAGTTGGCGCTTTTGGGTCATCCATTTCAGCCAGTTTCTTTGCACTCTCAGTCACCACAGAGAAGAATGAAGGAAACTGCAAGTTATGGAGAGAAAGAGAGAGAGAGAGAGAGAGAGCGAGAACAGAGAGTGAGTTGGGGATGTTAGGTGGTTGCAGAGATATATGTCGAGAGGGTGCCGAGCCAGATTGCATGAAAAGCCAAAATAGGAAGAAATGCAAAAGGCTGTGAGGATAAGAGAGAGAAAAGCTACAGACTGAAAAATTCTTGCATGCAGCAAGCGCTCGTGAACCCGCTTCATCTAACTCGTCAAATTGCACGGCTCTCACACGAGGTCCACATCATTCGACAACCGAGATGCACCGAGCCAACATGCTCGTGGGAACCACCCCCGGCCGGGTCACCCTAGAAAGCTGACGAGCCAACATTTGGGTTGTGCCCCCCACAATGATTAATCTTGCAAACTCTCACAACCTCACACCATAAAGGAGCAAACTTTTAAGGAGATTCCAATAGGTGGGAAGTAGGGTTGCCTTCAAGATGCTGTCTTTACTACACAGCCAGTCAAACCAAACGGTTGGGACCAATCCTCTGATATGAAATGCTGCAACCAGTCTCTTGTAACCTAGTGCGGAAGTGGAGGACGACGTCGTGAATGCGCGCTCGAAACTACGAGCGCGACGGGGATTTTACGTGGGGGATTCGGCTTTGGGGACGACGGCCAGATATAAATGCGCTTTGGATCCTACCCTTCTTTTTCCTCTCTTTGGATCCCACCCTTCTTTTTCCCCTCTTTGGATCTTGTCAATGGCAAAAGAGTGTCCCAAAGGCATGATGCGACTGAACTTTAGTCAATTATGGTCCCCTGAGAGGAATCTCTGAAGTGATTTGGGGTCCCGGTCAAACGCACGTGCCAGAGAAAAAGGGACTCGAACGCATTTATCAAGCAAACAAGCTAAATACGCTCGCCCGTAGGTACGAGCATTGTTCGGATTGAGCCAGTCTAGCACCTAACCCAAAGATTAAATCGCACGATATTGATCCCTAATTTTTTGGAAGGGGGACCGATCCTATTAAGCCTAGGACCGAAGACCGGACTGGATTGGACCGACCCTGTGAGGATCCGGTCCGGTTCCAGAGTCAACTCGAGATCAATAGTTTTTTTTTGTTTCATTTTTTGAATTCGTTGGAGGCACACAGCGTGCTCTTTAAATTTTTGAAGCTGCTGAAATTAGAATAAAAATGTGTTCATGCTTTACTAAATGATCAATGATATGTGGCATTTCTCGTTCTTGAATGAGTCTTTAACTCTGCTAAAGTCAAAATCGTTGAGATTATCAAATTCATCTGTGTGATTTGAATTTAGAACCCATAATACCACATGATTAGATCCACAAATTTATCATCTTTGTTTCGAGCATGAGAAGGGAGATTATGATATTACAGATTCTCACTGGGACTCTAGTTACAGGCCTTGTTTTGTTATTGCTTTTTCAAATGTAAAGATGTTTGTTCAAGTTAATGGTATTCATGCTAAAGCATCAAACATTAACCAAAAGAAATTGTTACTGTGATTGTCAACGAAGATGCAAAATGAATGTGGCCATTCAAGTTAAGATTCTCGACCTCTGTTTCTCTTAGAACCGATTATGGAGGTAGTTGCCTTTGAGTTGTAGATATTGACTGTGAACGATGATCAATCAAAATTGCTGAGATCCCAGAGTCTTCGCTGCTGATGATTGGCATCGGCGAAGAATAAACAAGTAAGGAGAGGGAGGGAGAGAGTCGTTGCTATTGATCCATTGAGTGGTCAAGAAAAATCTGAGATTGAGGGAGAGAGAGAGTGAGACTCGAAGAGAGGGAGAGGAAAAGGGCGAAAGAAGAGAAGGGGCTGAGCACTTTAAATAATATACCTAGGTGTTGACACCTAAATTTTACCAACCATTTAGTGTAATTTGCATAAAAATTAGGGATTAAATTTTAACCCCTAAACAAAAATATTTAAGTTGCATAACATATAGTTTAGGTTCATTTTAATTTAATTGCATTTTGCATCATATTGACGGTAGCGAATGAGCTTAAATTTCATTGAACGGGACTCGGCTCGCTCGGAATGCAAGGGCCGAGAATTTCAGGTCAAACGGTCTCGGTTGTTTTAATTTGGGTTTGATTTAGTCTGTTGAATTTAATTAATTAAAGTCTAAGTTAATTCAGCCCATTTAAATGTTAAATATGAGTCTAAGCCCAAGCCCAAGCTTGGACTATAGAGCCCATGAAGATTAAGCCTTTCATTGAAAAAAACTATAATCTAAATTAGGGAATAAAAAACCTAATTTGCACTATAAATAGAGATTTAACTCTTCGCAATGGGGGCTGGTCTCTTGAGAATACACGGCCATAAGAAAACGGAAAAAAGGAAAAATCGTGGAGGGGGAGGTGGTCTCTGTTCTTTCGGCAAGAGATTCACCTCACGAGGGTCAACGTGGATAGGAGGAGGTCTCCACGTTCTGCATTCAAGAAGGAGGAGGAAAAACCAAAAAAGAATTAGAGGGCATTAAAGAGAGGTGGGCTCTTATTATTATTATTATTTTTTGCAGGAACACTTGAAGAAGCACACAAACGGGAAACGCACCCACGTAGAAAGAAGAGAAAAACGATTCTCTCTTTTTCTTCACGATCGCTGCCCACACGAGCCGGGTTTCTTCCTTGCTGCGTCGATATCACGACTGTAGTTTCTTCGACTGGACGCCGCCCAACCAGCTTTCTCTTTGGCCTTACTACAACGCCGACATTCTCCGAAGTTGCTGCCGTTCCAAGACGTCGGCACAGCTGCACCGAACGAGCCCACCGTTCCCAATGTCGCCGCCGACCCCGACGTCGACCGCTCGTCGCTTGATCCGCAAACCCAATCCCGATCCACCGGCGATCCAAATTTGGAAATTATTTCAAATTAGGTAAGTAGACTTTATCCAATATTTTCAGAATATTTGTTTTCCTAATTTTTGAGTGTTTGAATATTTTGTGAATATCACGTGGAATATTAGAAAAATTAAGATAATTATCTAATATCCGCAATGTTTAGAAATATTCAAAATTAGGAAAATTTCTTAATTTAGCAACGTATTTGGACGTCTATCCGACCTTATCCCTAAGATACGATACACGGCGATACGAGAAATTATTATCCTATCCATAACTATTTGGATACAATAATAAATTTCATTAGCTTTCCAAATTTGAATAATCGACTTTCCGTCGATATCTATAACCCTATAGATATGACCGATAGTTCGAATTTTGTGCCTAATCCGAGTTTGAAACGAATTTGGCGGATCGCGTGGTTGATTTGAATTGGTTGCTATCTTTATTTGTTTGATTTCTTTCCTTTTCAAATAAAACAGAAAATTCAAAAAAATATCATTTAGATTTGAATTAGAATTTTGCATGTTTAGGAATGTTTGAATATATCCCGAAGGATGAGATAAATATTTAATTTAAATTAGGACTTAAGGTGGCATGTTTCCTAGTTTAAATTAGGTATTATTTTAACCCTAACGGATTATTCACGTTATTTTATTATTCCGAATTTTACACAAAAATCCCAAAAATAAGCCATTCTAGGGTAGATTAAGTCATCATAGGTTGCACGTTATTTTAGGTATTTTGTCATTCCGAATTTTAATAAAAAAATACCAAAAAGAGAAGTCATTAGATTGCATGTTAATTTAGGCATATTTTTAATTCCGAATTTCATTGATTAAAAAATACCAAAAATAATCATTTGTCCGTCATTAGAATTAAGTCACGTCGTCGCACGACATATAGTTTGCATGTTAGATTGCATTAATTCACATGTCATTTTTGCACGTCATTACATATAGACTAGATTTCATTTAAATAAATGGAAAATAAAAAAAAGAGAAATTGAGTGATTGTTTGTTAATTAGAAATCATATTAGGGTGTTTGACGTGATTTTCTAGCTAACAATGTAGATGCTTGCGTTGGTTCGAGGTAAGTTGTTCTCCTAAGCTTGCAATTTATTTAATGCTTCCTTGGGTGTTAAATTGGTGGTTTGTGCACCTGCATGAACACTTCACATGTTAGTAATTAGCTAAAATGGATCCAAACTGCCTGCCAAAATACTTTTGAAATGAAAAGGTACCGAAAGGGCGTTAGACTAGATCTAGCGTAATCAAGTCCCCAGGCTTAGAATCTCTGGTTCGTAGGAATAAAACATATCTCCCTATGTTTTATTTAGGTTTCTAATCAGCCTACCGTAAAATGATTAGTGGCGACTCCAAGCATGAAAACATTTACATGTTAAGAACTTAAACCCTAAGTTGCGAATTGATAGGGCTTGGGAGGGCCCGAGTTAAGTTCAATCTTAATAATCCATTAGCCCGAGAAAATGATAAAATTTTTTAGGGTCGCAACACTAGGGTTTGGAAAAAAAGAATTTACAGGGTTGGTCCAAGTTGAACTAATCCTAAAGCCTCAAAACTAAGGACCAACCCACACAGTACACGTTCCAGCTAGGATCAGGGTTTGGAAATCGTGTCCTTTTCAAGCCTATCTCGTGACAAAACATCACCCCTTACCCATCTCCACATTCCTAATTCGAATTAAACTTCGGCTCGAGAAGCGAATCTGCGCAAGCGGAGAAAGAAATGGGATGAGTCGATACTCACCGTAGCCCAAGAGGATCGAGTTCGTGGAGGCCAAGATGGCACAGAACACAACGTACTTGTTTGCCCGAGGCTTCTTGGGACCAGAAGCAGCGACAGTTGGCGATTTTGGTTCATCCATTTCAGCTAATCTCTTTTGTCACTCTCACGGTGACACAGAGAAGAATGAAGGAAACTGCAAGTGATGGAGAGAGAGAGAGAGAGCAGATAGTGAAATGGGGATGTTGGGTGGCTGTAGATATATATATATATATATATATATATATATATATATATATGGGTTAATATAACAAAAAACCATAAACTGGTACACTTGTGATAATTTTACCTTGAATTATTTTTTTGACCACAAAAAATTCCAAACTGGCATACCTGTGACAAACTTACCCCAAACTATTTTTTTGACCACCAAAAACCCCAAATTGGTATACTTGTGACAATTTTAACCGAACTATTTCTTTGACTACAAAAAATCCTATACTGGTGCACCTGTGACAATTTTACCCATGAACTAATTTTTTGACCACTAAAAACCCTAAACTGGTACATTTGTGACAAATTTATCCTCTGTTAGTGTCCGTTAAATTATATTAATATCAAAAAAAATAAAAATTAGTAAACTTGTGACAAACATAGGGGTAAAACCCAAAACGGGTACACATGTCAATTACCATGTGTCATTAAACTTCGCAATTAGACAATAAAATTTAATGGAAACTAACGAAGGATAAATTTGTCACATGTATACCAGTATGGGGTTTTTAGTGGCCAAAAAATTAGTTTGAGGATAAAATTATCACAGGTATACCAGTATGAGATTTTTTATGATAAAAAAAATAGTTCATTGTAAAATTATCATAGGTGTACCAGTTTAGGATTTTTTGTGGTCAAAAAAATAGTTTGGGGTAAATTTATCACAAGTGTACCAGTTTGGAATTTTTCATGGTATTAACCCTATATATATGTGTATGTGTGTGTGGAGAGGGATTCGAGCTAGCATGCATGAAAAGCGAAAAAGGAACAAAATCGAAAGGCTGTGAGAATAAGAGAGAGAAGGGCGATTGACACGAAAAATTGCTGAATTTTGATCCGATATGCAATGTGATTTTTACAATTTTAATCTGTTTAATGTGGTTTCTGAACTTTAGCTCAATGTGTAATATTGTCCATAAACTTTTAACTTATTCAATATGGTCCATAGACTTTTGATACATGTTCGAGTTAGTCCCTAAATTATACAACCATATTCAATGTTATTCTTTCATTAATTCAAGTTAGCATCGAACATTTTTCATATGGTCCAGGAACTATATTGAACATGTATCAAAAGTTCATGAATCACATTAAACGAATTGAAAGTCCATGAACCGCATTGCATGCTAGGTTGAAACTCAGGAATCACATTAAACAAATTAAAAGTTTAGAAATCACATTATTCATTAGGTAAAAATTATAGGACCATTTGTGTCATTTTCGCGAGAGAGAAAAGCTTTAGACTAAAAATCAATTGCATGCAGCGAGTGAGCGCATGTGAACCCAGTTCAACTAACTTGTCAAATTACGCAACTTTCCTACGAGATCTACATTATTCGACAATCGAATTGCATCGAGCTTACATGCTCGTCGGAATCGCTCCCAGCTGAGTCATCGTAAAAAGCTGACGTGCCCCCTCCCCCTCTTGGTAATATGCCGATTTGTGATTTGCACTCTCAACCGGTTTCTGGACCTCGGGAAGGGGAGAATGGAGCAAGGAGTACTGGGTTCGCTTGTTGACGGCGATGATGGCCTTGTAGTTGTCCGGAGGAGGCTTGTCGAGGGTTACCGATCTAGAATCTGTGGGGGGAGTCATGGACTCATGCGGGAGTCGAGGACGGTGGAGGACTTGGAGTTTCGCGACAACATTCGACGATGTTGTGGGTGGAGATTGCGATTGTTGCCGGTGATGATTTTGAGCATCGGAGTTGCTGATCGATTGCATATTCTTCTCCTGATTCTTTGCCGTGCACGGATCTTTCTCTATGCATGCCATCTCGGTCTCCATCATCCCCCAGCCTACTTCGTAATCTAGGCATTAATTCACGAAAGGTCTGCGGACTTTAAGTGGCCAAGGCCAATTCATTCCGTCTCAAATTGAATGCAGTCTCCAGCCATTGTATTCATGACCTCGGAAAGGCTTGCCGAATTTGGGAATAAAACGTAAGCAGCAACAAAAGTTCATTCCAACGGATCATACGCAATGTATGCAAAGTGCTACACACGAGGGAAGAGGGACCGCTAATTGAGCATGATCATCGCCTAAACCTACATAACTTAATGTTAATTATGCAATGTGAAGGATTTGGGGTGTCCTTTGTAGGCATGACTCTTGACATAATTAGACTTGTCTAAATTAGTCATAAACTCATTTCTTAACTTATATATAATTGGATGAGTCATTATATGATTTAGTTATATTTAGTAAATGGGTCATAAATGGATTTAAACATAATATGGGTGTTAAATGAGTCATCAATGGGTTTAAAACTTACTTAAATCCAACCCATCTCTACAACTCTCTCTTCATTTACTCTCGCTCTTACTTGATTATGTCGCGACCTAAAAAAAATCGATGTTTCGATCTTAGGCTAATGGATTACTAGATTAATTAAATTAACTAACCTAGCTCGAGTTCTTCCAAACTCTACCAAATCGCAACTTAGGTCCAATTGTGAACATGCAAATATTTTCAATGGGAGTCGCCACTAATCATTTAAGGTAGGTTGATTAGAAACCTAAATAAAATAGCGGGAGTACTATTTATTCCCGCGAACCAGAAATCATAGATTCGGGGACTTGGTTACGCTAAATTCCTTAACGCCCTTTCGGTACCAATTTAAAAAAAAATTCTAAATTTGACAATTTTGAAAAATTCTAACTTAAAGTTCAAAGGTGCAGGAATTTTTTGATTTTCTTTTATTTATATGAAAGCTAACCTATATGTAATGACGTGCAAAAATTGACATGCGATTAATGCAACCTAACATGCAAACTATATGTCATGCGACAACATGACCTATTTCTAATGACGGGCATATTATTTTTTTGTATTTTTTTAAATGAAATTCGGAATTAAAAATGCCAATTATCTAAACATGCAACTTTAAACTAAAGAAATTAACCTATTCTAGAGCAATCTTTTTTGGTATTTTTTATGAAAATTCGAAATTAAAATCAAGTAAAAAAATATAACCGCTAAATCTTTCGAATCAAGTTTTGATATGAAGCCTGACAGATCGACCCTAAAATTCGAAATATCCGCTATGGAAATAACTCTATCTAAAGCCTGATAGATAGATTTATTTTCACGTGTGCGGTTGCGGATTACGAAATTTTCCTAATCGATCACATCTTGAAAAAATCTTGATATCTCAAATATTTTGGATATATTCAAAGGATTTTGAAAATTATAAATTCTATCCAAATTTGGTAAGTGACATATATCCAAGATTTCAAAAAGAAAACAAATCCTAATTGAAATATTTCTATTATCCAAATATGCAAAATTAGATATCAATTAGCACAAATTATGCAACAAAATATTCAAATCAAATCGGGATAAGATAATTACCTGATTTACATATTTCTTTTCTAATTTGAATTTGCAGCGGATGGGGATTGCGGATCGGCACGTCAGGAGCGGCGGCGTGGCGTAAGGGCGGCTCGACTAGGCTCCAAGCTTGTTGACACCTAAATTTTGACGCGTCATTTAGTGTAATTTGCATAAAAAATTAGGAATTAAATTTTTAACCCCTAAACAAAAATATTTAAATTGCATAACATATAGTTTAGGTTCATTTTAGTTTTGCATCGATTTGGCGGTAGCAAATGAGCTTAAATTTCATCGAATGAGACTCGGCTGGCTCGGAATGCAAGGGCCAGGAATTACAGGTCAAACGGGCTCGGTTGTTTTAATTTGGGCTTGATTTAGTCTGTTGAGTTTAATTAATTAAAGCCTAAGTTAATTCAACCCATTTAGATGTTAATTAGAACCTAAGCCCAAGCCTAAGCCCATTAGGAATATTAAGCCTATCTAATTGACCTAGGTTAGCATTATATAAACATGTTTAGATCAGAATTTTAGGGGGGCAGGACACAATTGCAAATCAGAAAAATTAGGGAAACACAAGTGTGAGAGAGAGAGAGGAAGAGAGACGTCGCGCACCACCACCGGGGGGCACGCCGTATGCCGTCGCACCTCAACCACCCGCCGACGTCGCTGCCTTCTGCCAACGTTGCTGCCTTTCTCCCATCGCCGTTGCTCTGCCCTTCCACGTTGCCGCATGCCTTGCCCCAGTCCATCACCGAGACGGCAACTGACTTCTTGGATCTACGAAGACAATGCAGCTCGTGGCTGCTTTGAACCCCTCGATCAACAAAACCGAGAAGCTACTGCTTCCGTTGCTACTTCTTCATGCACAACCACGTTCTTCATTGGTCAGACGCCCCCGCAACAATCATCAAGGAGTCTAGCTTGTTTGCATGTTGACTAGTGAAGTCAACAATTTCGTGTGAACTGCAGCTTCGTCCAGTCCATGCAACAAGTTGAAGACTCGTCCAAGGTAAGGCCCCGCTGATCCAGAAGAAGCCAGACGACGTCCTGCTTCCTTCACGGCGCTTGAGGATCTCACTGTTGTTCTTGCTGCTTGCCGCTGCACCACCACGCAAATTACACCACGTTCTGCCTCAGCCCTCCACGAAGCCAACAACACCACCAGCAAAGGCACCCACCTGGAGCATTTTTGTGTCCAGCACACGACACGTCTCGGCAACGCAACTTCAACGACACCAACGTTCACTATCATCGTACATTCGTCACTACAAGCCGCTCGGTTTGTCCGACAAATGCTGGAGTTGTTGTCCCCGTTGCGAGGCTTCCTGCACCGGGACATCCGCCTGAATCGAGACGCTGCCCGCTATCAAACCGAGTCTCACTGCGAGTTGTTCCTTGCCGAGCTAGTCTGGGGCTTGGAATTTCTCTATTTTGCAGGTTTTTCTAAGTTTTTCCGTGAATCGAGGCAACCATCGAAACGACCAGGAAGCCCTCGGCCATACGTGAGACGCCATTGCCGTTCCCGACACCGTCCCATCGCTGCTCGTCGTCGTGATCCACAATCCCGAACCAAATTCAAAATTTGGAGATTATCTACAAATTAGGTAAGTGGACATTATCCAATATTTTCAGAATATTTGTTTTCCTAATTTTTGAGTGTTTGAATATTTTGTGAATATCACGTGGAATATTAGAAAAATTAGGATAAATATGTGATATCCGCAATATTTTTGAATATTCAAAATTAGGAAAATTTCCTAATTTAGCAACGTATCTGGACGACTATTTGACCTTAACCCTAAGGTTCGATACACGGCGATACGGAATTTCATTATCTTATCCATAATTATTTGAATACAATGATGGAATTTATCTGCTTTCCAAATTTGAATAATTGGCTTTCTGTCGATATCTATAACCCTATAGATATGACCGATAGTTCGATTTCTGTGCCTAATCCGAGTTTGAAACGAATTTGGCGGATCGCGTGGACATTTTGAGTGTGGTTGATATCCTTGTTTATTTAATTGCTTTCCTTTTTCAAATAAACAGAAAATTCCAAAAATATCAATTAGATTTGAATTAGAGTTTTTGCATGTATAGGAATCCTAAATATATCTAGAAGATAGAGTAGTTATTTAATTTAAATTAGGACTTGAGATGATATATTTCCTAGTTTAAATTAAGTAATATTCCAATCTTAATAGATTATTTAGGTTATTTTATTATTTCGAATTTCCATGAAAACCCAAAAAAAAGAATGAATTTTTTAGGGTAGATTAAGATAGGTTGCATTTTTAATTTAAGTAATTTATAATTTCGAATTTTTCCAAAAATCCCAAAAATAAGTCATGTTAGGATATGTTAAATCATCATAAATTGCACGTTAATTTAGGCATATTTTTATTCCGAATTTTGATAGAGAATACTAAAAAGAGGAAGTCATTAGGTTGCATGTTATTTTAGGCATGTTTTTTATTCCGAATTTCATAAAGAAAAATACCAAAATAATCATTCGTCCGTCATTTAAAATTAGGTCACGTCGTTGCATGACATATAGTTTACATGCTAGGTTGCATTAATTGCATGTCATTTTTGCACGTCATTGCATATAGATTAGAATTCATTTAAATAAGTGAAAATCCAAAAAAAAAAAAGAGTGAATTGCTTGTTAATTAGAAATCATATTAAGGTTGATTGATGTGATTTTCTAACTAACAATGCAGATGCTTGCGTTGGTTCGAGGTAAGTAATTCTTCCAAACTTGCAATTTATTTAATGCTTTCTTAAGTGTTAAATTGATGGTTTGCGCACCCGCATGAACACCTCACATGTTAATGGTTAAGTTAAAATGGATCCAAATTGTCTGCCAAAACATTTTTTAAAAGAAAAGGTACCGAAAGGGCGTTAGACTAGATCTAGCGTAACCAAGTCCCCAAGCTTAGAATCTCTGGTTTGTAGAAATAAAACATATCTCCCTATGCTTTATTTAGGTTTCTAATCGACCTATCGTAAATTGATTAGTGGTGACTCCAAGTATGAAAACATTTGCATATTAAGAACTTAAACCCTAAGTTGCGAATTGGTAGGGCTTGGGAGGGCCCGAGTTAAGATTAGTCTTAATAATCCATTAGCCTGAAATATGAGGAACAATTTTTTTAAGGTCGCGACAAAGCTCACGGACAAAGTGGCGACGGTGGCTGTGCTCAATGATGGGACTACTCACGATGTGGGGTGCTCGTGGTGGTTCGCGGTTCTCGACGTCAAGCTCACTATGGATCACGTGCAGCTCGTTGTCATGGCAGAGAGGGAACTCGGCTTCGAGGACTTCAAGAGTAAAACTTTCGCTGCGCTTTGTATCGTGTATCCCGCATGTATACATGTTGAGCGTGTCTAAATGTAGAAGAAGTCAAAGTGGTGATATGGATAATTCATGAGACCATTCGTGAGAGATCGTGAGGAATAAACAAAAGTGAGAAAAAAATAAGTGTAAGTCTTGATTTGCTCAGAGAGAAGAATCTTCCCCGTATGCTTTTCTCGTAATGTAGAAGTGGATGCCTCCGTGAATAATCCTCTCCTGCTGCCAAGATTTCTCCTTTTGTCTTTTCTTTTAGGCTCCCAATTCCACCTCGGTTTGTCTCGTTCAGCAATAGAGCAAATCTTCACCGAGTGATCTTCTGTGTTGTCTTCTTGTATCAACTGTTACTCTTGGCACGCATGAGAGTGATCGGTGGAATTGTTTTGTCGAGCCTCCTCAAGGTCTGAGCGGCGGAGAAATTTTGATCGACTTCAGCCTTGATCTCCTCTTGCGGAGAGCGAGACCGCAGGTGTTGATGCTTATGGACGTGAAGAGACCAAATGCGGAGAGTGAAACAGAGAGAGTGGAAGCTTCAAGATGTGCGGTTGCACGTGGCGGTGCCGCCGTGAGAAGCGGTTGTGCGGCGGCGCGATCTCTCTCTCTCTCTCACTTTTGCTCTCTGAAAATTCTGATCTAAAAATTATGAGAGCCCCCTAATTATGAGGCATAAACATGTATTTATAATGTAAACCTAGGTTAATTAGATGAGCTTTCTAGTTCTCATGGGTTTAGGCTTGGGCTTAGGCTTTAATTATCATTTAATTCTAAGTGGGCTGAATTAATGTGGGCTTTTATTCAATTAAGCTTGATGGGTTAATTTAAACTCTAATTAAGACAACCGAGCCCGTTTTGACGGGTAACTTTTGGCCTTTGCCCTCCGAGTGAGCCGAGCCTCGTTTAGTGTCCGAGCTCGATTTACGTGATGAATTTTAATTTTCTCGCCACCGTCGATTCGATGTGGAATGCAATGGTCCTAAACTATATGCTATGCAATTTTAATATTTTTATTTAGGGGTTAAAAATTTAATCCCTAATTTTCAATGCAATTAACACTAAATGTTGCGCTGAAATTTAGGTGTCAACAGCTGCCCCTCTTTGAGTAGAGGCTCGCAAAGGTTTCGCTCAAAAACTGAGACCTAAATTTAAACTATGCAAAATGATGAATGAAATTTTTTTTTTAAAAAAAATGTTATGATGCATGATATGCAAACAATAAGGAACGTATGCTAAGGCTTCTCACTTCGTGCGGAGCAGTGAAAGAGTCTTACATACAGATTGCACAAAAAGTATCCAAGTGACGGAATGCTTTATAATGTTTTGAATTCCTTCGATCTCCAAACTTCTAGTCCACTGAAAGTAAGGTTCTCGAGGTACTGGATTGTCTATCCATTACCTGTAGTTTCCTATAGATGCGAAATAGCGCATGATATGAAGAAAAAATGGGATGTGTTGCCTATACCACTGGACAATCACGAAAAGGATCATGAAATGGGGTGTGCTTCGTACTCCACTTAGCAACACTAAATGAGAAACCATGCCGCCTGGTCTACTGGGCGAACATGAAATGGGGTGTACTTTGTACTCCACTTAGCAATACCAAATGAGAAATTATGCCTCCTGGTTTACCGAGCGAATATGAAATGGGGTATACTTCGTACTCCACTTAGCAACAGCAAGAGATAAATTATGTCGCCCGTTCTACTAGGTGAATATAAAATGGGGTGTGCCACGTACTCTACTTGACAACACCAAATGAGAAACCGTGCCGCCTGGTCTACTGGGTGAACATGAAATGGGGTGTGCTTCGTACTCCACTTAACAACACCAAATGAGAAACTATGTCGCCTGTCCTACTGGGCGAACATGAAATAGGGTGTGCTTCGTACTCCACTTAATAACACCAAATGAGGAACTATGCCGCCTGGTCTATTGGGCGAACATGAAATGGAGTGTGCTTCATACTCCACTTAGCAACACCAAGAGAGAAATTATATTGTTTGTCCTACTGGGCGAACATGAAATGGGGTGTGCTGCGTACTCCACTTGGCAACACCAAATAAGAAGCTATGCCGCCTGTCCTACTAAGCAAACATAAAATGGGGTGTGTCTCCTACTCCACTTGGCAACACCAAAAAAATATGTCACCTGTTCCACTTGATGAACATATGAAAGAGAGCATGTCTCACATCTACAAAAAGAGAAACAATGAAGGATAATTAGCAGACGTACCTGAATTCTTCTTATGTTATAAAAATGGCAGAGCAAATTGTATTGCACCTATTTTTACTTGAGAAAAGGTTAAAATAATACATGTGTAGGAGCAGAAAAAAATATAATTCATGAATCTGCTTACATTACCAAGTTTTACTGGGGAATTTATCAATAAGAACAACCATTTCGTCCTTTTGATAGTTTGATTACATTAAATGAGAGACCTTTAATTAGAAAGGACTTTTTACTCACTCTCAATGAAAGGCTTTTGACCCGATCTTTGATGCAGGTATAAGAATCACTCGAACTCTCTTCATCGTGCTTGACAAGGGTTCAGATATTCGCAAAATCAGTATGATTTAGCAAATCTGAGAGGTCTTTATAAGGATTGAAATGTGGGCTTGGTCAATGGCTGAGCAAAAGGAATTCTTCGAGTCGAGGCTATTGAAAGAATTGATATCACCAGCTATTCCGGGTTTACAAGTCAGGAATGCTGCAAAAATGAGATAGAAAAATCTTGCTCGCACTTTTTCGAGTAATATTTATAAACATTTGAAACTCTACGTTAACTCAAGTGCCCTATTCTGAAGAGACTTCGGTAAGAGTTGTAACGTAGGTTTGGGTAGGCTTGAAATGAATGGCCTATTTCCATCAAAAGAGGGTATTATGAACATGCACATTGGTGATCATCCAATCATGCTACTGGTGCATTGATCGATCTCTAGCACTTGCTCCACAAACGAACCTTCAAATGGTCTTTTCCTTAAAGAATGATGTTGCATATCGACTCAGTTCTTGTCGAAGCTTTTCTTTTTCTCATCATCATTTTTCTTTTTTTTAGAGAGATTTTTCCAAGAGAGAAAACCGGAGTCCTTTTGCGTCCTTTCTGATGAATTTTCTTTCGAGCTCCCATTTGCCTCAAGTCACCTTGAATCTTGCTTCGAGATGATTTCATTTGTTTATCACAAGAATGATCACCAATTGGGTTGAAATGAATTCACTGCTCAAATTGGTTATGTAAAGGGTATAATGTGTAAGGGTATAATTGAATCTAAGGTACTCGAGCTAACACAGAACTTGCATGCAATAAATATACTTGAAGATTAATGCAAGTGAAAGCAAGAAAATTCTAACCATTTTGAACTTTCTAAGAAATTGCCTCGGTATAGGGTTATTCCTGACAGGGGTAAGAAATGAAACTCCGTTCAAAGGGGTTCAGCAAATGATAATATGTAGTATTTAGATAAAGGAAATGAATGCCTCTCATCATTTTGATCGTCATACTTTTCGCGAGATAATCATTTACCTTGTCAGCACGGAATTTTCACTCAACTCGCACTAGGGATTATTATTCAGGATGTGTATGGAAATGGCTTGCCTTTCGTCATCTTGAAGTCTCTCATGCAATATGATCACTTCATTAGGACAGAAATAGATTGCCAAATCAAAAGCTTCCCTCAAACAAAGCTTAATAATATCAATCGATTTATGAAATTCAACTTGAAACTTGATAGAAACAAAGTCAGAATGAGTACAAATCAAGTGTAATACTTCTTCACAGAATCAGAATTAACTGAACTGGAAAAAACACGACCATCCACCTCGGCTAAAATCAAAGCACCTCTTGGAAGGACTTTCTTCACAATGTATGAGCCACCATAGTTTGGGGCAAATTTTCCTTCTGCAAGAGGAAATATCGACAACAACTTCCGCAGGACAAGGTCGCCTACCTGGAAATGTCGAGACTTGACTTTCTTGTTGAAAGATTTAGCAACTCGTTGTTGGTAGCACTGGCCATGACATAGAGCTCTAAGTCTTATCTCATCAATCATGTTCAACTGGTCCAACCTCTGCTGGATCCAATCTGCTTCTGACAATTGTACCTATGAAAGAATACGTAATGAAGGAATTTCAACCTCAATAGGTAGAACTACTTCCATACCGTACATAAGAGAATACGGAGTGGCCCCCTGTAGATGTCCGAATAGAAGTTTGATATGCCATAAGTGCAAAAGGTAATCTCTCATGCCAATCGTGACAGTTTTCAGCTGTTTTAGCCAAGATTTTCTTGATATTTGTCGCAACCTAAAAAATTTGTTCATTTTTCGGGCTAATGGATTATTAAGACTAATCTTAACTCGTGCCCTCCCAAGCCCTACCAATTCGCAACTTAGGGTTTAAGTCTTTAACATGCAAATGTTTTCATGCTTGGAGTCGCCACTAATCAATTTGCGGTAGGTTGATTAGAAACCTAAATAAAACATAGGAAGATATGTTTTATTCCTACGAACCAGAGATTCTAAACTCGGAGACTTGATTACGCTAGATCTACTTTAACGCCCTTTCGATACCTTTTCTTTTCAAAAATATTTTGGCAGGTAGTTTGGATCCATTTTAGCTTATTTACTAAAATGTGAGGTGTTCATGCAGGTGCGCAAACCACCAATTTAACACCTAGGAAAGCATTAAATAATTTGCAAGCTTAGGAGAATTACTTATCTCGGTGCAATGCTAGCATCTACATTGTTAGTGAAAAATCATATAGACAATCATAATATGATTTTTAATTAACAAGGTAATTCACTCAAATTTTTTTTATTTTCATTTATTTAAATGAAACCTAGTCTATATGCAATGACGTGCAAAAATTGACATGCGAATTAATGCAACCTAACATGCAAACTGTATGTCATGCGACGACGTGACCTATTTCTAATGACGGATGAATGATTATTTTTGGTATTTTTCTTTATGAAATTCGGAATAAAAAAATGCCTAAAATAACATGCAACCTAATGACTTCTTCTTTTTGGTATTTTCTAACGAAATTAGGAATAAAAATATGCCTAGATTAACGTGCAATCTATGATGATTTAACATATCATAACATGACTTATTTTTGGGATTTTTGTTAAAATTCGAAATAATAAATTGCTGAAATTAAGAATGCAATCTATCCTAACCTACCCTAAAGCAATTCACTCTTTTTTTGAGGTTTTCTTGAAAATTCCGAAAAAAATAACGTGAATAATCCGTTAGGATTAAAACAATCCTTAATTTAAACTAGGAAACATGCCACCTTAAGTCCTAATTTAAATTAAATACTTATCTCTTCATTTGGGATATATTAAAAAAATCCTAGACATGCAAAATTCTAATTTGAATAACAAAACATATTTTTTTAATTTTCTTTTTATTTGAAAAGGAAAGAAAACAATTTAAACAAAGATAATGACTACATTCAAAACAACCACTCGATCCGCCATATTTGTTTCAAACTCAGATTAGGCATAAAAATCGAGCTATCAGTCATATCTATAGGGTTATAGATATCGATGGAAAGTCGATTATTCAAAATTGGAAAACATATAAAAATCATTATCGTATCCAAGTGATTATGGATAGGATAATAATTTTCCGTATCGCCGCGGATCGTACCTTAGGGATAAGGTCGGATAGTCGTTCAGATACGTTGCTAAATTAGGAAATTTTCCTAATTTTGAATATTTTAAAACATTGCGGATATGTCGAACATTGTCCTAAAATATTAGTAAACTAACAACGAATATCCATGGAATATCCAAATACTCAAATTAGGAAACTGAATATTCTAAAAATTTACCGGACAATATCAAATTACCTAATTTGAAATATTTCCAAATTGGATTGTAGATCGGGTTTGCGGATTGAGCGACAACAGCAAGGCGGCGACGGCTTCGGGAACGTTGGCACTGCATCGAGAACGATGAGAGCTCACGGCACGGCACGACAGCGTCTCCGGAGCGGCTGAACGTGCTTCACCGGGCATAGACAGAGGCAGCGGTGATAGGCGGAGCACAACGGAGGGCAAGGCGTGCGGCGGCTGTGGTTGATATGCGGCGCGGCGGCTGGACACTCCTGTGGCGCGACTTTGGCGAGGGGCGGCAGTAGCGGCGGCTCTCCGACGTGGCGACGAACGGCGGGAACGGCGAGGCAACTCCGGCTAGACAACTGATCGGAGGACGTCCGGCAAAGCAATGGTGGCTGGCTATTTTTAGGCGGCGGCTTGCAACTGCTAAGGATCGGCAAGGGCAGCTGAAGGACTTCCAGGCGGTTGGCATGGCAGGCGGCGCGAGGCTGTGCAGTTCTGGGAGGCGGTAGCAGGCGGTGGTCGTCGGTGTCAGCTCTGGAACAGCAGCGGCAGTGGCAACAGCTTTGCCGGCGGGCAGCAGCGAGCGGCGGGAGAAGACGGCGCAGATGTGTAATAGGAGCGGCGGCGGCAGTCCACGCGGCGAGGCGCGACGGCGCGGTGCGGCGCGGCTTGGCACGGCGAACAGCGACACGCGGCGGATGGAGGTGCGCGGCGGGCGACGTTGTGCGGCGGGAGGGCTTCACCGGTGACTCTCTCTCTCTCTTTCTCACTCTCACTCTCTCTAATTCTGATATGGAATTATGTGTCTCCCCCTCTATTTCTGACCTAATCACACACACACACACATATATATATAACACTAATCTAGATCAATTAGATGGGCTCTCTAGTCTTAATGGGCTTAGACTTGGGCTTAGGTTTTAATTAACATTTAAATGGGCTGAATTAACTTGGGCTTTTAATTAAACACAATAGACTAAATTAAGCCCAAATTAAAAACAATCAAGCCCGTTTGACACGAGATTCCTGGCCCTTGGATTCCGAGTGAGCCGATTTTTGTTCAATGAATTTTAAGCTCGTCCGCCATTGCCAATCCGATGCAAGAATGCAATTAAATTAAAATGAACCTAAACTATATGCTATGCAATTTAAATATTTTTGTTTAGGAGTTAAAAATTAATCCCTAATTTTCTATGCACGTTACACTAAATGACGCGCCAAAATTTAGGTGTCAACAGCTGCCCCCCTTTGAAGGTGAGCTCGCAAAGGTTGCATTCAAAGACTAAATGATACCTAAATTTCAATTATGCAAATGCAATGAATGTTGTTTTTGCCGGGATTATGAGTCCTATTTTTTAAATGTATTAAGAAATTATGCATGCTAACATGAATAGAAAACATACCTGGAATTACTTACCTGACAGAAGCAAGATAATGCAATTCGAGGCACGACTTTGACTTGTATATTGTTTGGCAAATGTCTGGGCTAAGTCCCACAGGTATTGCCTAATGTATGCTGATGAACTTCGGTGATCTGCAATTAAGTCAAAACACACGAAGAACGCTCGACGTATCCAATAATCATCTGGATTCGCGAGAGCAGCTTTTTAGAAAGAAAGAAAAAAAAATGTAAAAACGTTTCGATCTTTACAAACCACCTATATATCTCCATAGGTATTTGTAAAGATTTGGCCGCTGCGCCTATACATCACCATAGGTGCGTCACGGGGGAACTCAAGAGGATATTCCGACCCTTATAAGATACCTATACATCTCCATAGATATTCATAAGGATTTGGCCGCCTCACTTATACATCTCCATAAGTGAATGGCGGGGGAAAACCTGGGGTTGAGAGAATATTCTGACCTTTATGAGATACCTATACATCTCTATAGGTATTCATAAAGATTTGGCCGTTTCACCTATACATCGTCATAGGTGAGTCGCGGGGGAATATCTGGGATGGGTAGAGTATTCCGACCTTTATAAGATACCTATACATCTCCATAGCTACTTATAAAGATTTGACCGCTGTGCCTATATATCGCCATAGGCATATCGCAAGGGAATACCTGAGATTAAAGAAGAATTCTAACCTTTACAAGACATCTATACATCTCCATAGATACTTGTAAAGATTTGGCCGCTTCACCTATACATCGCCATAGGTAAGTCACGGGGGAATCTTCTTGAGATTGTACGAAAATATATGATTTTGGTGAATAGAGGGGCTAGCCCGAATGTTCAAGGGTTCCTTGATAGAATACCTGGACATCATCATGGGTACCTGAAAAGGCTTGATCAATAGACACTTAAACATTATCAAAGGCATCTAGAGATCGCAACAAAAACGATAGAATATAAAACCTGACGATTGCTCGTACAGGTTGGGGATACCTGAATAGAGATATACTTACTTGGTAATATCTCCAACTCTTGAAGGCGTGTCACCTACTAGACAAGATTTTAGGCAACATGTAATATGCATTCATGAACAGTTCGGAACACATATACTCATGCACTATGATTTCAACTGGTTTTTATGCATGATGGTTTTGTCAAATCAGCATTACAAACTCTGCTGGGGAAAAATTATAACAAGACAATTCGAACTCACAAGCGGATATCTTGAAAATGTCAAATGAGGGACTTCCGGTCCAAAAGGGCTTTCTCTCATTCTCATCAAAAAGGCTGGTTTATGCGAATCGCTCCATCTCACCATCATCATGTCGACAAGGATCTGAGTATTCTCCCAAGCGGTACGACCTTACTAATCCAAGAGGTCTTTGTTGGGACCGTAACGTGGGCTTGGTCAATGGCTTAGCAAAAGAGACTCTTTGAGTTGAGGCTATTGAAAGAAAATACTCTGCAATTGTCTCCGGGTTTACAAGTGAAGAACCCTGCAAAATGAGATAGAAATGGACTTGCTCGCACTTCTTCGAGCTAAGCTTATAAACATCCGAAATTCTACGTTAGTTCAAGTGCCCTAATTTGAAGAGACTTTGCAAGGGATGTAACGCATGCTCGGTTTATGGGTTGAGAAATGAATGGATCATTAGGCTCAAAATGTGTATAATCGGGGTGAATAAGTTGGTGATTATCTTGGCATTATCACCGGTCTTCTTCTTCACCAGAGATTTTCTTCTCGGTAAATGCCCTATTGGCTTCAAGAGTTCATCACTTGATTCCTTTGAGACTTCTCGACTGGGAATTCTGATATGTCATATCTTGACATTTTTCATTGGGCATTGACCTTACTTTTACCAAGCACACTACTTTTTTCTTGCCCTCTTTTTCTTCTTTCTTTTTTTTTGACATACATTGCTTACAGTGTAAACACTGGCCAACTACGCTTTAGTCTGTTTTGACCGAGCGACTAACATTTGGACTCTCGGGGGTCTTCATCTTTTATCAGCACTCCGAATACACTGCTTGAACAATGATGACTTCTGTCTTGCCCCAGTATGAGGGATGATCACCAACTGGATTTATATGAAACGAATTTGTAAGCTCAATTAGGCTTAACAAATGATAAAATGTGTATAGGATAGAGAAAGAAATGCTCTTCGTCATCCTAAGGCACTTGAACTTCACGTGAATTCATTTGAAAAAGCAACACTCGAAGATTGATGCAAGTGAGAGCAAGAAAATTTCACCTTATGCTGCTGATTTACCTCCAGTTTGCCCCGATGTAGGGTGGTTCTTGACATGGGTAATTTTGAAAGAATTTCTCCAAATGTTTAAGCTCAAAGTGGTGAAACAAATGGATAACTTGTAGTGTTTAAGGTAGAGAAATGAAATGCCTCTTGTCATTTCGGTCGCCGTATCTTTTGCGAGAGAACTTTTTACCTTACAAACATGGAATTTTTCCACTTAACTCACTGAAGATTAGTACATGAACTGTGTATAGGATAGGGCTTGCCTTCTATTATCCCGATGTACCTCATTCGACGCATTCAATTCATTTCACATGAGTTGCCAGATTGTCTAAATGGACTTCCCCCTTTGAAGTCGACGATACTGATTGACAAAATAATCGTGCAGAAATTAAAGCCAATGCACACATTTCATCTCAAAATTGATTGAAATTATTTATTCATCATTGAAATGTTTGCAATTCAGAGGTATAGAACCAAACATTGGAAATCTTTTGCTGCAAAATGACAGGTTTTATCAAGGATAATACATCTTTACAGTATCAGAATTAACAGGATTAGAGAACTCACGACTATCCATTTCTGCGAGAATCAGGGCTTCTCTAGGAAGCACCTTCTTAATCATATATGGATCGATGTAGTTTGGAGCAAATTTACCTCCAAGAACAGGAAAGATTAGGAGTACTTTCCTTAGGACTAGATCATTTACCTCGAAACGTCTAGGACGCACCTTTTGGTTAAAGGATCTAGCTATCCTTTGCCGATAGGTTTGACCATGACAAATGACTCTCAACCATTTTTCATCAATCAGATTCAACTGCTCGTGTCTTTATCGCATCCATTCCGCTTCAGACAACTCCACTTGGGATAAAATACGTAGGGAAGAGATCTCTACTTCAATGGGTAGGACCGCCTCCATGCCATACACTAGAGAAAAAAGGGTTGCACCGACAGAGGTTCGGATGGAAGTCTGATATGCCATTAGTGTAAATGGCCATCTTTCATGCCAGTCACGATAGTTCTCAGCAGTTTTGGCCAAGATTTTCTTGATGTTCTTGTTAGTGGTTTCGACTGCTCCATTCATTTGTGGACGATAGGGAGACTAATTCAAATGCCGAATCTTGAACCCATTAAACAACTGATCCATGAACTTATTATTCAAGTTCGTCCCATTGTCGGTGATAATAGCTTCGGGGATACCAAAACGAGCAATTATGTGTTGCTTGATTAATCTTATAATATTCTTCGCAGTAACATTTGCATAAGATGCCGCCTTAATTCACTTGGAGAAATAATCAATTGCGACTAAGATGAATCGGTGTCCATTCAATGCCTTGGGATTAATTGGGCCTATCATATCGATGCCCCACATTGAAAAAGGCCGTGGCTCGAATAACTAATGTAGTTCCGTGGGGGGGAACATTTATTTTATCCCCGTGAACTTGACAGCGATGGCATCTTCGAACATGGTGAATGCAGTCACTCTCCAGACCGAGCCAATAATAACCCAACATCATGATCTTCTTAGCTAGCATGTGGCCATTCATGTGTGATCCACAAACCCCCTCGTGTACTTCTTGCATGATTCTGGTAGCTTCAGTTGCGTCTACACACCTTAGCAGGATCGAATCATAAGATCTTTTATACAGCTTTTCACCACTGACAAAGAATCTTGAAGCCATTTTCATTATGTACTTTCTGTCTACTGGAGTGCTTCCTTCAGGAAATTCTTGTCTCTGGATGTAGTTCATGATATCGTAATACCATGGCTTTTCATCAAGTTCTCCATTCACAACCATACAGTAGGCCAGTTTCATTAGGACTTCGATCTTCAAAGGTTCTACCTCTACTCCACCAGTCACTTGCAGCATGGATGATAATATAGCTAATGCATCAGCAAACTGATTATGGGACCTCGACAAGTACTTGAAGGAGATATCTTCGAATTTCCGGATGATTTCTTCGAGGTATTCATGGTAGGTCACCGATTTAGTGTCTCTTGTCTTCCACTCTCCTACAGTTTGAAGAATAATCAAAGCGAAATCACCAAAAACTTTCAATTTGGTTATCGCCATTTCAATTGCGGCTTGAAGTCCGAGGATGCAGGCTTTGTACTCGGCTATGTTGTTGGTACATGGGAACACCAACTTTGCTGCTACTGGGTAATGTTGCCCATCTGGGGATATCAAAATTGCTCCAGTGCCGGAACCAACTAAGTTCACAGCTCCATCGAAGAACATGGTCCATGTGTCTTCCTTTATTACCAAAATACGATATTCTGGAGAATAACTATCATCACCCGATGTTCCAGGATTCTCGACTAACACATCAGCAATTACTCGGCCTTTAACTGAGTTCTGTGGTATCATCTGGACATCAAATTCTGAAATCAAAATCTGCCATTTGGCTAGCTTCCCCACTAAAGCCAGCTGATCAAGTAAATACTTGATGGGATCATTCTCAGTCACAAGCAAAGTCCGGTGCTGCAATGTATACTGTATCAGCCTATGGAGCACCCACACTAGTGCAGCACAAGTCTTCTCGGCTTTAGGGTAATTCAACTCCGAGACGGTGAACTTCTTACTTAAGTAATAAATAGCTCGCTCCTTTCCATCTTCAGGACTTTTCTGGGCTAGCATCGCTCCCAGAGACTCGCTGTGAATTGTGAGGTAAAGGATCAAAGGCTGTCCCGGCATTAATGGGACTAGCACTGGTGGTTTCATCAAGTACTGCTTCAATTCATTAAACGTTTCCTGGCAATTATCGTCCCACTCCACTTAAGCATTCTTCTTTAGAAGTTTGAAGAACGGTTTAGCAGTTTCGGAGAGCTGGGAAATGAAACGGGCTATGTAATTCAATCTACTCAGGAGGCTCCGCACTTCTTTCACAGTCGATGGGGGTTGAAGCTCACATATAGCCTTTATTTTGGAAAGATCGACTTCAATGCCTTTACTGCTTACTATGAACCCGAGTAGCTTGCCTGAAGTTGCTCCGAATATGCACTTCGCTGGATTGAGACGGAGTTTAAATTCACGGAGTCGGTCGAACAACTTCCTCAGGGTATCAACATGACTTTCTCTGGGTTGAGACTTGGCAATCATGTCATCATCATAGATCTCGATCTCTTTATGCATCATGTCATGAAAAAGAGTCACCATCGCTCGTTGGTATGTCGCCCTGGCATTTTTAAGGCCGAAAGGCATGACCTTGTAGTGGAATGTTCCCCAAAGAGTGATGAATGTTGTTTTCTCCTTATCATTGTCCTTCATTCTTATCTGATTATAACCTGAGAAACCATCCATGAAGGAAAATAACTCGAATCCAGCAGTCTAGAATGTCTATGTGCGGTAATGGGAAGTTATCTTTAGGGCTAGCCTTGTTCAAGTCGCGATAGTTGATGCAAACCCGAACTCGGCCATCCTTCTTCATGACTGGCACGATGTTGGCTACCTAGGTGAGGTATTGGGTGATTTCAATGAATCCCACTTTCAAAAGCTTCATGACCTCCTCTTCTATTTTCTTCGAAAGCTCAGGTTTGGTTCTTCGTAGCCTCTTTTTCTTGGGTGGCATGCCAGGATTAGTAGGCAAGTCGTGCTCCACAATAGAAGGGTCTAAACCCGACATATCGGCATATGACCAAGTAAAGATATCCTGGTAATCCTTTAGCAGTTGGACCAGGCATTTGGCTTCGTCTTCGGGAAGGGTTGCCCCTATTTTCACCTCCTTGGATTCTCTGGAATCACTCATATTGACGGTGATAGTTTGATCTACCGTCAGGACTTTAGGCTTTTCATGATGCTCTAGGTCGCGCTGAAGGTCCGAGGAATCATTGAGTTCGCCGGTATCACAAAGATCAAGCTCGATGGTGCATAATTAATCGGATTGGACCGTTCCTATACCCTTATGTGTCATAAGATTGCCCCTGAAACATAAAATAAGGGATTCAGAAGGACAAACAGGGCTAAACATTACATTTTTTTTGTAATTTTTGTTTTTAATTAATTTTTTTGTTTTAAAATTCTTTTCGAAAAAGTTTTAACACGAGGAAGCATGAAGAAGCCCAGGCCTCAGAATTTTCCTTGGAGTATATTTTTCTTTTATCGATTGGATATCATCACCAAACTGATTTGATGTACCTCAACATACCCTCAAAAAATTGAAAATAACTAGAAAAGGAAATAGAAAACAGCACCCAAAACGAGGCAAATCCTAGAAAGCAATAAAAATTCCCACGCAGGGGAGTGTGCGAAAAGTAAAGGTGTTACTCTTGTGGGCCAGTGCTCATTCCCTCTAACGGTCCTTCTTCAATAGCTCCAATGATAAAATCATCGAACAGGGCAGTGATTCCTTCCATAGCAGCATCAGAATCTTCTATCATTTGAGGTATTGGATCATCCATACCTCCCCACCCATCCGGGACAATGTCACGAGGATCAACATAGAAGCTCGGGGGCGCTGAGTACTTCACATAATAGTCGAACTTGCCGCTCAGTTGCCCCAGAGTGTCGATTACTTCTTTTCCTTCATCAGCTTTAAGCGTGCTCTCTACGATCTCTTCATCATCGATCACATCTTCGAGCGGAGGCATGTTGATCCTCGTCCCAGTTAATAACCACTTCAGAGATAGTAGAAATGATGCGAGTGTGGTCAGCATAAACAAACATCCCAGCTTCAACCATCTTCGAGATTCTTTCCTTCATGATAGCCAGGAAAATGACCTCATTACTCGAGTAACAACCAGCTTTGACCAGCTCACTATAGACCTCAGTGGTGTATACCCTGACGTTCTTGATTCGACCAGCATTGAAGCTAAATATGGCATTCACGTTGCCCGCGTGATCAGGGAACGGGTTACTCTGAACATTCGACTTAGCAGGTTGAAATGAGAAAGTCTTAGTGTCCAGGAGGTTCTGGATTCAGTGCTTGAGGATAAGGCAATCGTTGGTTGAGTGTCCCAGCTCGCCCATGTGATAATCGCATTTCTTCGATGGGTCAAAGTTATAGAACTGCTCAGGATTGGGCCGCTTTAGCTCAGTGGTAAGTAAGCCTTTCTTCCAGAGCACTGCCAATACTTGAGACAACGATCTGGGGAATGGGTGAATTGCCTTCTGTTGTTTCTCCTCTGAAAAGGTTGACAACCCGTGTTTTGTTGCTGAGTTTCTGCTACTAGAATTGCCGGGGCAGGATTAGTATTCCGTCGGCTCGGTTGGTTATAAGTCATATTCACTTCGGCTGCCGGTTCTTTCTCCTTTCTTGCGCCAAATCTTTTGGTCGATGAAGACGACTCCACAAACCACCTATCCTTCAGTCCTATCTCGATCTATTCGCCTATGGGAATGAGTTGGTTGAAGTTATCAGTCGGAATGGCCAGCATTCGATTACGGTACTCAAACGGGAGAGTTTTCACGAACATCCTCTTCAACTCATTGTCTATGGGTTCCGGGACGACCTTAGCGGCTAGATTCCTCCATCTGATGGCATAATCTTTGAAGGACTCGGTCTTTTTTCATTTGAGCACGCTCGAGATCATCACGGGTAGGAATGATGTCTGTTATGAACCGGTATTGCTTCAGGAATGCCTCACTAGCCTCTTTCCAGGTTTTGAGGCCATTTATCTTCTTCATGAGATACCAGTTCAAAGCAGGACCCGTCAAACTGGCTTGAAATGCATGGATCATCAGGAGCTCGTTGTCAACATACGAGGTCATCTGTACGCGGTACAACTGCAGGTAAGCTTTTGGACAAGTGGTGCCATTGTATTTGTCAAAGTCCGGCATCTTGAACTTCTTTGGGATCTTGATCTATGAATATAGAGACAGATCGATCGAAGGTGAATCCTACGAACCTTCCAACTGTTTAACTCTCTCTTCAAGTTTATTGACTCGTTCATCGGGTTTGTGTTTGTTGACAATGATTTGAACGGGGTCATCTTCCAGATCGGGAATATCATTATCTTCCTCGACGTCAACATTCTTTCCACCTTTATGCTTAGGAGCTGATACTTCAGGGGGTGCTAGAACGGGGATCGACCGAAGGGTCTTGATCTCAGTGGTCATTTGTTGCATTATGACGGCAAGTTGCTTGATCTGGTCTTCTATGCCAACAACACGATCGTGGAGGTCATTTTGATCGGCCATTCTAGCTCTCGAACGTGTACGAATAGGTGATCGTGATCGGTCCGTAATTACCTAATTTGAATGAAACAGGCATACATAAGTGTCAAGCAAAATCACACGCCGATCCATGACATTGGTCTAACCGCTTTGAATTGAAAAGACCTCTTTATTGAAATGGTGAAAATTTTTACAACGACTAGTGACTTGAAATTACTTTAAAATGAATGTAAAAAACAAATGACTCGATTCCTAAGAAGTTTGAAAAACTGAAACTAAAATGAAAAAATAACTTTAAGCTTTTTATTTAGCTTGATCTATAGACATATGGGAGGCGACTTCCTTCTTCAACTGCTCATAAGCTCGAGCTATCTTGGCTGCCTTTTCTTGAGCTTCGTCAGCCTTCCTTTTGAGACGGTTGTTCTCTAAGCAATTGGCGGTCTTGAGAGGCACCTTGGGTATCTCCGGGAGTAACTCATGCAGGATTTTGTGCCGTCGAATGTACTTGGCCGCTGCGAAGTAGGACTTTTGCTCCCTCTTGAGCTGTTCTTCGGGTCGAGCTATCTTTAAAACACGACACTTCATCCACATCTTCGTGAGTTGAGCTACGGTCCCTTCGTGGTCTTTACCCTCGTCAAAGAAATCGACATGGAGGAGCTCCGGTTGCAACGCCGGAGGAACCCCCGGAGAATCTGGTACTATCGAGACACTCTGGTGGGGTAGTATTCGATTGCGCCAGTGAAACCCAGAAGTGGCACCGGTCCAACACCATTACACGTAAGCCAAGCTTCCTCGACATTGAACCAACTAACATGCCATTAGAAACCTTGGGGTCTAGCGTTTTTCATGAAAATGATCCATTCAAAGTAATGATAATCAGGTGCATTCGCTTGTTTTTCTTTATAGCTTAAAACGGAATGACTGGAATCACTGAGTTCGGATATTTTAAGTAAATCGCCACACCTCTTTATGTGAGACAAAAACTAAATTTGCAATAGTTCAAGGGGTGCATGAAATGTTTTGTCAACATTTTGCTTGAATTTAGTTAGAAAAATGAAAGTTTCGGCTAAAATGGTGTTGACAAAATTCTTTTCAAAACAGACTTGTTGGACCAACCATGCAATTGACGGATTACATGCATTCTTGCAGTGAGGAAAAATGACGAACCCGAAAAATGCTAGCAAAAAGATTCTGCCTTTTTGAAAAGGTGTGGCTTTTTCAAAAGATTGACTCGGGAATAAAAAGGGACATGTTCCACGATTTGCTTTCAAAACTTTTGCCAGTTCATCTTTTCCGACATTCAAAAATTCTGACAACATTAGAGTGGAATCGATTCCTAAAGGTGGTGTAATTAACTTCGACTCTAAAGGTTTTCCAATGAGCACACCATATTCTTCCAAAGTCGAGGTAAGCTCATGCTTACCGAATATAAAGGTAGATGTCTCAGGGCACCAGAAGTATGCTAATGCTCGACGAGACCAGTACGAACTTTGACCTCCAATAAGGGGAGCAGCCTCCCGACGTGGCCCTCAACTAGCTTGCGGTTGGTCAGACTAAGTAGATTCCACCAAGCACGGAGCTCGTCCTTAGGAGCATTAAGAATCCGGATGTCTGCCCCTCCCATAGTATATAAACCAAGACTTACGACCGACCTAACGTCATGGACCGACCAAAGAAAAGACAAAACATAAATAAATTGCGAGATAAAGTTTGAAGAAGACTTACTTCACTGGGTAGAGAAATGACAATCACATAGACATGCGCATGAAATGTGAGGTTCGATTTCTATCTAGACTCTGGCTTGCAAAGTGGAGACACGAGGATTACCGAGCTAAACCAGTCATGGTGGCGGTTAGGCTGGGATTCCCCTGACTCCGGCTTGGTCAAAGAGCCGACCCGGGTTGCGTGGGATGCAACCGTGGTGGGTACTCAATGACACCATGAAAGAAATTTTTCGGAACTGAGGAGGGCGACCCGTACTACATGATTTTGGTCGGGGTATCTATTGTCTCAGTACCATCCTAAACCTATGCCGCCCAAGTCCGACAGCGGGTAGTGTGTGCGGTATAGTGTAAATGTAAGGCATGCACAACAGGTTATATCAAACAGCACTTTACGCACAAATTAAACCATACATCCGAACACCTCCCTGCAAAACAAGGGTTAACAATCACGCCTCCCTTTATACCTCCTATTCTGCAAAAACATTTAACACCTAAAATGTTAGGGACGTACCTAGGATCCTCGCTGCCAAACAAAAATTATTTTTGAAATGAAAAATTGGCCTAAGTCCACTAAGAGTTTTAACTCAATTCTCTAGTGGAGTCGTCAAGCTGTCACGACCTAAAAAATTTATTCATTTTTCGGGCTAATGGATTATTAAGACTAATATTAACTCGAGTCCTCCCAAGCCCTATCAATTCGCAACTTAGGGTTTAAGTCTTTAACATGCAAATGTTTTCATGCTTGGAGTCGCCACTAATCAATTTGCGGTAGGTTAATTAGAAACTTAAATAAAATATAGGGAGATATGTTTTATTCCTACGAACTAGAGATTCTAAGCTCGGGGACTTGATTACGCTAGATCTGGTCTAACGCCCTTTCGGTACCTTTTCTTTTCAAAAATATTTTGGCAGGCAATTTGGATCCATTTTAGCTTATTTACTAATATGCGAGGTGTTCATGCGGGTGCGCAAACCACCAATTTAACACCTAGGAAAGTATTAAATAATTTGCAAGCTTAGGAAAATTACTTACCTCGGTGCAATGCTAGCATCTACATTATTAGTGAAAAATCATACAGACAATCCTAATATGATTTTTAATCATGCGACGACATAACCTATTTCTAATGACGGATGAATGATTATTTTTGGTATTTTTCTTTATGAAATTCGGAATAAAAAAAATGCCTAAAATAACATGCAACCTAAAGACTTCTTCTTTTTGGTATTTTCTAACGAAATTCGGAATAAAAATATGTCTAGATTAACGTGCAATCTATGATGATTTAACATATCCTAACATGACTTATTTTTGGGATTTTTGTTAAAATTCGAAATAATAAATTGCTGAAATTAAGAATGCAATCTATCATAATCCACCCTAAAGCAATTCACTCTCTTTTTTAGGTTTTCTTGAAAATTCCAAAAAAAATAACGTGAATAATCCGTTAGGATTAAAACAATCCTTAATTTAAACTAGGAAACATGCCACCTTAAGTCCCAATTTAAATTAAATACTTATCTCATCCTTTGGGATATATTAAAAAATCCTAGACATGCAAAATTCTAATTTGAATAACAAAACATATTTTTTTTAATTTTTTTATTTGAAAATGAAAGAAAACAATTTAAACAAAGATAATGACCACATTCAAAACAACCACGCGATCCGCCATATTTGTTTCAAACTCGGATTAGGCATAAAAATCGAGCTATCGGTCATATCTATAGGGTTATAGATATCGATGGAAAGTCGATTATTCAAAATTGGAAAGCATATAAAAATAATTATCATATCCAAGTGATTATGGATAGGATAATAATTTTCCGTATCGCCGCGGATTGTACTTTAGGGATAAAGTTGGATAGTCGTCCAGATACGTTGCTAAATTAGGAAATTTTCCTAATTTTGAATATTTTAAAACATTGCGGATATGTTGAACATTATCCTAAGATATTAGTAAACCAACGACGAATATCCACGGAATATCCAAATACTCAAATTAGGAAACTGAATATTCTGAAAATTTATCGGATAATATCAAATTACCTAATTTTAAATATTTCCAAATTGGATTGTAGATCGGGTTTGTGGATTGATTGACAACGGCACGGCGGCGACGGCTTCGTGAACGTCGGCACTGCGTCAGGAACGGTGAGAGCTCACGGCATGGCACGGCAGCGTTTCCGGGGTGGCTGAACGTGCTTCGCCGGGCACGGACAGAGGCGGCAGTGATAGGCGAAGCATGGCGGAGGGCAAGGCGTGTGGCGGCTGTGACTGATACGCGGCGCGGTGGCTGGACACTGCTGTGGCGCGACTTTGGTAAGGGGCGGCAGTAGTGGCGGCTCTCTAACGTGGCGAGGAACGGCGGGAACGGCGAGGCAACTCCGGCTAGACAATTGATCGGAGGATGTCCGGCAAAGCGACGGTGGCTAGCGATCTTCAGGCGACAGCTTGCAACTGCTAAAGATTGGCAAGGGCGGCTGAAGGACTTCCAGGTAGTTAGCGTGGCAGGCCACGCGAGGCTGTGCAGTTCTGGGAGGCGACAGCAGGCGGTGGTCGTCGGTGTTAGCTCTGGAACAGCAGCGGTAGTGGCAACAGCTTCGCCGGCGGGCAACAGCGAGCAGCGGGAGAAGACGGCACAGACATGTAACAGGCAGTCCATGCGGCGAGGCACAGCACGGTGGCGCGGCGCGGCGGGGCTTGGCACGGCGAACAGCGACGTGCGGTGGACGGAGGTGCGCGGCGGGCGACGGCGTGCGGCGGGAGGGCTTCACCAGCGGCTCTCTCTCTTTCTCACTCTCACTCTCTCTATTTTTGACCTAATCACACATATATATAACACTAATCTAGGTCAATTAGATGGGCTCTCTAGTCCTAATGGGCTTAGACTTGGGCTTAGGCTTTAATTAACATTTAAATGGGCTGAATTAACTTGGGCTTTTAATTAAACACAATAGACTAAATTAAGCCCAAATTAAAAGCAACCGAGCCCGTTTGACACGAGATTCCCGGCCCTTAGATTCCGAGCGAGCCAATTTTTGTTCGATGAATTTTAAGCTCGTTCGCCATTGCCAATCCGATGTAAGAATGCAATTAAATTAAAATGAACCTAAACTATATGCTATGCAATTTAAATATTTTTGTTTAGGGGTTAAAAATTAATCCCTAATTTTCTATGCAAGTTACACTAAATGACGCGTCAAAATTTAGGTGTCAACAATATTCTTGTTGGCTGCTTCGACCGCTCCGTTTATATGTAGACGATATGAAGAGGAATTCAAATGCTTGATCTTGAACTCCCTGAACAGTTCATCCACGAATTTATTATTTAGATTTGACCCGTTATCAGTAATTATAGTCTCAGGTGTACCATATCGAGCAATGATGTCTCGACGAATGAACTTCACCATAACTCGGGCCATCACTGTAGTATAGGACATAGCTTCGATCCACTTCAAAAAGTAATCGATAGCGACCAGGATAAACCGATACCCATTTGATGCTTTAGGATTAATTGGGCCAATTATATCAATGCCCCCGCATAGAAAATGGCCATGGTTCAAACATTTGATGCAATTCATTCGATGGAGTTTTAATCTTGTAACCATGGATTTGACATTTATGACAACTCCCAGACATGCTGAATGCAATCACTTTCTAGAGTGAGTCAGTAATAACCCATCGTCATTATCTTCCTTACTAGCATATGACTATTCATGTGCGGACCACATACTCCCTCATGCACTTCTAGCATCAAATAAACAGTCTCAGTTGAATCAATACACCGTAATAAGACCGCATCATAGGACTGTTTGTACAAGCATTCTCCGTTTAAGAAGAATTTTGATGCCATTTTCTTGATATACTTTTGGTCAGATGTGGTACTTTTCTCGAAAAACTCCTGTGCTTGAAGATACGCCTTGATATCATGATACCACGGCTTGCCGTCAAGCTCTTCTATCGTGGCCATGCAATAAGCCGGTTTCTGTAAGACCTCTATCTTCAAAGATTCAACTTCTAAATCACTTGTCACTCGTAGCATTATCGATAATGTAGCCAGAGCATCAACAAAATTGTTTTGAGTCCTTGGCAAGTATTCAAACGAAATGTCTTCAAACTCTTCCACCAACTCCTCCAAATAGACATGATAGGGCTGTAACTTAGCATCTTTAGTTTGCCATTTGCCGACAGTACGAAGAATAATGAGGGCTGAATCCCCGAACATCTTTAGTCGAGCTACTCCCATTTCGATTGTAGCTTGTAACCCGAGGATGCATGCTTCATATTCAACGATATTATTCATGTAAGGAAATATCAGTTTCGCTGCAATCAGATAATGTTGTCCGCCTGGGGATATTAAAACTGCCCCGATACCTGATCCTGACAAGTTTACGGCTCCATCAAAATACATGGTCCATACATACTCATCAATTGGCATGACTCTATCCTCTAGCGGATCCAGATCATCATTTTTCCTAGGATTTTCTACCAAGACATCAGCAATTACTCGTCCTTTGATTGATTTTTGAGACATGAATTGAACATTAAATTCTGATATGAGAATCTGCTATTTTGCCAGTTTTCCAACCAAAGCGGGTTGATTGAGCAAGTATTTGATTGGATCACACTCTATTTTAAGCAATATCTAATAATGCAAGGTGTATTGCCTCAATCTGTGTAGCACCCAGACCAGTGCTGCGCACATTCTTTCTGCTTTAGAATAGTTCATCTCAGAGGCGATGACTTCTTACTCAAATAATAAATCGCACGTTCTTTTCCATCTTCTTCACTTTTCTGAGCAAGCATGGTACCTAAGGACTCACTGTGGATTGTGAGGTACAGGATCAGAGGTTGCCCCGGCGTTGGTGGAACAAGCACCGGCAAATACATCAAGTAGTTCTTAATCTTGTCGAACGCGAGTTCACATTCTTCATCCTATTTAACCAGCGCATTCTTCTTGAGAAGTTTAAAGAAAGGATTCGCTGTCTCAGATAACTGAGAAATAAATCTGGCTATATAATTTAGCATACCCATTAAACTACAAACTTCTTTCACCGAAGAGGGAGATTTCATTTCACAAATGGCTTTCACTTTTGACGGGTCAATCTCAATCCCTTTGTTGCTAACAATGAAGCCAAGTAGTTTGCCAAAGGCTGCCGCAAACACGCATTTTGCCGAATTGAGGCATAATTTGAACTTGCAAAGCCTATCGAATAATTTCATCAAGGTTTCTATGTGATCTTCTTCACGTCGAGTTTTTGCAATCATGTCGTCAACATAGACCTCGACCTCATTATGCATCATGTCATGGAACAACATGACAATTGCCCGCTAGTAAGTTGCCCCAACATTTTTTAGACCAAAGGGCATCACCTTGTAATGAAATGTCCCCACGGAGTGGTAAATGTTGTTTTTAACTTATCATCCTCGTTCATCAAGATCTGATTATAACCCAAGAAATCATCTATGAAGGAGAATAGCTCGAACCCAGCTGTGCTGTCGACAAGCATATCAATGTGTGGGAGTGGAAAATCATCTTTGGGACTTGCTTTGTTCAGGTCTCGGTAGTCAACGCACACTCGAACCCGACCGTCTTTCTTCAACACTGGGACTATATTAGCGACCCATTCTGAGTATTGGGTAGTTTTAATAAATCCCACGTCAAGAAGCTTCATGACTTCTTCCTTGACCTTTTTCGCCAGTTCTGGCTTAGCTCTTCACGGCCTTTGCTTCACAGGCTCAACTGAAGGATCGGTCAGTAGACAATGTTCAACGATCGATCGATCAAGACCCGCCATGTCAGCATAAGACCAGGCAAAGATGTCTTGATAATCTTTCAACAACTGGGTCAAGCGTTTAGCCACATCTTCAAGAAGACATGCCCCAATCTTCACTTATCTAGGATTCTCTGTGTCGCCAAGGTTGATCACCATGGTTTCTTCAACAGTTAGAGGCTTAGATTTCTCATGGATTTCCAAGTTCCGTTGTATCTCTTCATCATTCGGATTAGAATCGTCTGAGTCATCGGATTGACTTGCATCACATATATAAGGATCCACGATTCCCGTCCCTTCGCATGCCTCGAGGTTGGTCTCTCACGAGTTGGTGCCCATTCCCTCCAACAGTCCTTCCTTAATAGCTCCAATGAAGAAATTATCGAATAGGGTAGTGATTCCCTCCATCGCATTATCAGGATCTTCTGTCACTAGAGGTGTTAGATCATCCATACCTCCCCATCCATCGGGGACGATATCACGCGGGTCAATATAGAAGCTCAGGGGAGCCGAGTATTTCACATAATAATCGAACTTGCCGCTTGGTTGCCCCAAAGTGTCGATCATCTCCTTCTCTTCATGTATAGCATTTTGACCGAATGGAAAAATAATGAGTCCGAAAAAGGCTAAGATAAAAATCTTAAACATCATGAGGATTGAGTTATTTTCAAAACATTCAATAAGAAAAGATAATGGGCATGCCTAACAATTACCCTTTAGCACTTTTTCAATTTCCTTTTTAGTCAAATTCAAAAATTCAACAAGCACTACCACATGGTCTACTTTAATGGGTGGTTCGACTATATCCAAATCAATCGATTTTCCAATGGCAAAACTGTATTCTTCCAGAGTCGGTGTGAGCTCAAACTTATCTCCCAACACAAATGTGATCGTCTCGAGGCACCAAAAATGAGCGAGTGCCTACATGATCCCGCTCTGAACATCTAAGTCTAGGATTGGCAGCATGAATCCAATGCGCTTGAGAACGTACTGCTGACCATCTGGCTTCAACTGGCTCCATAACTTCTTGAGCTCTAGCTTTGGAGTAGGCATGAAACGGATATCGAGGCGACCCATTCTTATATAGACCACGTACCAAATGACTCAACCTAAATCATGGACCAACCCAAAATAAGATGAAGAAAACTAAAGAAAAAGCTCGAGAAATTACCGTCTTCAGGGAGAAAATGTCAATCACAGAGACACGCACATGAATCGTGAGTTTAAACCTTAATCTATCTACCCTAAAGGCTTTTGCAAAATGAAGTGATGAACGGAACGACATGTCGCAGCCTCGTGTACAATCATCATGACTAATCACAGCCTCGCATACAATAGTCATGACTAGTCAAGTCCAGTCACTTCGGCTCAATTCGATCGACAAGGTTAACCTCCATGCGTTGTAGCCTCACGTGCATGAGGGCGACCCTTGAGCCATTTTTTTGAACAAATTCGGGATCCAAATGGGATAACCTTTAGCGAAGTCTTACCGCTAAGGTTAAAGAACAATCTAAATACCATCTTAGAACTATGGGTATGACCCAGGTCTGATCACATGTTGTGTGTGGTGTAGTGCAAATACTGTAAATCATGCACAACAGTTTTATGCAAACAACACTTCAATAGTGCAAAAATTAAATCACAATTCCACTCACCAAACTTGCAAAATAAAGGGTTAGCTAATCATTACTTCCTTTATAACTCCCATCCTGCAAAAATATTTAATACCTAAGAATGAGAATTCAAACAAATTTTGTCAAATCAAGTGGTTTTTCCATGAAAAAGTTTTTGGCTTAAGTCCTCCTTAAATTTTCAAAAAAAAATTAAATAATCCCCAGCGGAGTCGCCAAGCTGTTGCGACCTAAAAAAAAAATTGGCATTTCGATCTTAGGCTAATGGATTACTATATTAATTAAATTAACTAACCTAGCTCGAGTTCTCTCAAACTCTACCAAATCGCAACTTAGGTCCATTTGTGAGCATGCAAATATTTTCAACGGGAGTCGCCACTAATCATTTAGGGTAGGTTGATTAGAAACCTAAATAAAATAGCGGGAGTACTACTTTATTTCTACGAACCAGAAATTATAAATTCGGGACTTGGTTACGCAAAATTCCTTAACGCCCTTTCAGTACCAATTTCAGGAAAAATATTCAATTTGACAATTTTGAAAAGATTCTGACTTAAAGTTCAAAGGTGCAGAAATTTCTTTTTAATTTTCTTTTATTTAAATGAAAGCTAACCTATATGTAATGACGTGCAAAAATTGACATGCGATTAATGCAACCTAACATGCAAACTATACGTCATGTAATGACGTGACCTATTTCTAATGATGAACATATTACTTTTTTATTTTTTTATTTTTTAAATGAAATTCGGAATTAAAAATGCGAATTATCTAAACATGCAATTTTAAACTAAAGAAATTAACCTATTCTAGAGCAATCTTTTTTTTGGTATTTTTTTTTATGAAATCCGAAATTAAAATCAAATAAAAAAAATAACCACTAAATCTTTCAAATTAAGTTTCGATCTGAAGCCTGATAGATCGATCCTAAAATTCAAAATACCCGCTATGGAAATAATTCTATCTAAAGTCTGATAGATAGATTCATTTCCACGTGTACGATTGCTGGTTAAGAAATTTTTCTAATCGATCACATCTTGAAAAAAATTAGATATCTCAAATAACTTGGATATATTTAAAGGATTTTGAAAATTCTAAATTCTATCCAAATTTGATAAATAATAGATGTCTAAGATTTCAAAAAGGAAATAAATCCTAATTGGAATATGCCTATTATTCAAAATATGTAAAATTAGATATCAATAGCACAAATTAGGCAACAAAATATTCAAATCAAATAGGGATGAGATGATTACCTGATTTGCCGATTTCTTTACTAATTTGAATTTGCGACGATCGAGATTGCGGATCGGCGGTGCGTCGGGAACGGCGTCTGGCGCGGCGGGGCAATGACACGGCAAGCGGTAGTGCAGAGGCGTCCGGCACGTCGCCGCTCCACCGCACCGCCGCACCGGACGGCGTTGCACCGCCACTGTTCCAGCCATGTTGCATCGTCGCCTGGAGCTGTAACGCCATGCCGGACACCTTTGCACCGCCGCTTGCCATGCCGTTGCCCCGTCGCGCTGGACGCCGTTCCCGACGCACCGCCGATCCGCAATCCCGATTGTTGCAAATTCAAACTAGGAAAGAAATCGGCAAATCAGGTAATCATCTTATCCCGATTTGATTTGAATATTTTTTTGCCTAATTTGTGCTATTGATATCTAATTTTGCATATTTTGAATAATAGGTATATTCCAATTAGGATTTATTTCTTTTTTGAAATCTTAGATATCTATTATTTATCAAATTTGAATAGAATTTAGAATTTTCAAAATCCTTTAAATATGTCCAAGATATTTGAGATATCTAATTTTTTTCAAGATGTGATCGATTAGGAAAATTTCCTAATCCGCAACCGCACACGTGGAAATAAATCTATCTATCGGACTTTAGATAGAATTATTTCTATGGCGGGTATTTTGAATTTTAGGATCGATCTGTCAGGCTTCAGATCGAAACTTAATTCGAAAGATTTAGCGGTTATTTTTTTATTTGATTTTAATTTTGAATTTCATAAAAAAAATACTAAAAAAAAAAGATTGCTCTAGAATAGGTTAATTTCTTTAGTTTAAAATTGCATGTTTAGATAATTCGCATTTTTAATTCCGAATTTCATTTAAAAAATAAAAAATAAATAAAAAAGTAATATGCCTGTCATTAGAAATAGGTCACGTCGTCGCATGTCATACAGTTTGCATGTTAGGTTGCATTAATCGCATGTCAATTTTTGCACGTCATTACATATAGATTAGCTTTCATTTAAATAAAAGAAAATCAAAAAGAAATTTCTGCACCTTTGAACTTTAAGTCAGAATCTTTTCAAAATTGTCAAATTGAGTATTTTTCCTGAAATTGGTATCGAAAGGGCATTAAGGAATTTAGCGTAACCAAGTCCCGAATTTATGATTTCTGGTTCGGAAAAATAAAATAGTACTCCCGCTATTTTATTTAGGTTTCTAATCAACCTACCCTAAATGATTAGTGGCGATTCCCGTTGAAAATATTTGCATACTCACAATTGGACCTAAGTTGCGATTTGGTAGAGTTTGGGAGAACTCGAGCTAGGTTAGTTAATTTAATTGATCTAGTAATCCATTAGCCTACGATCGAAACGCCAATTTTTTTTTAGGTCGCGACAGATTATTCGCTCGCTCACTCCATGCTCTCGTCTCAATTAGGGTATGAGTTTCGTAGATTTGGTTACATATGAAATTGTTTTAGTAACATGAGTCGGATCCAATATGGGTTGCTAAATTATATTGCATGGAAATGGGTCAAAACGGTTTTGTTTTGGTCGGATCATGTTCGACTTGACTCGACCCACCCGTTTGATGGGTCTAGGCATAACAACAATAGGGGAATAGAAATTGAATTCTAACGAGGAAAAATTTAATAAGAAATCGCTATGACAATTAGGGAAATTAGAAGGACTAATAGAGGGCGGTACAACCAAAGAAAATGTTTCAACAAGATCACCCGGAAGCCCGAAGGTCTCTCTTGCCTCGAATTAGATATCTATAATCCCTAAGTAAGTAAGTATATGACGTTAAACATATCAAATTGAAAGATAATGGGAAGAACCATAATGTTCTTTGAAATGAATTATTTCCTTCTTTTGTATACATAGAATATAGTTTGCATTTATTAATTTGAGAAATCAACTTTACGAATCCCAAAGACTGTCCGCTTTACATCTATGATGCGCATTAACGAGTCTACTACATTCAAGAGGAAAAATATCCATTAATATAAAAGGAAAATACTACCAAAAATCCCAAACTATACCATTTGTGACAAATTTACCCTGAACTTTTTTTAGTGACACAAAAAACCTCAAACTATGCCACTTGTGAGACATTTACCCCACAATACTTTGGGCTATAGGCATTTTCATCTTTTTCCTTTTTTTGTTTTTTTTCTTATTTTTTTTCTTGAGGGAAGAGAGAAGAAAAGAAAAAAAGGGAAAAAAATGAAAATGCCCATAGGCGAAAGTATTGTGGGGTAAATATATCACAAGTGACATAATTTAGGGTTTTTTGTGTCACTAAAAAAAGTTCAGGGTAAATTTATCACAAGTAACATAATTTGAGATTTTTCGTGTCACAAAAAAAAGTTCAGGATAAATTTATCATTAGTAGCATAGTTTGAGATTTTTTGTGAAATTGTCCTTAATATAAAAGAAAACCGAACAAGCGGTTATAACATGATGTCCTTTATTTTGCGTTTTCTTCCACTCTCTCACTACTTGACAAGTTTGCACCGCTTCTAAAGCTATTAAAACCTGCTAGCGAATAGCGATATTCATAGTCAAATGCTTTTTCTACTCCCTCTACGACTTATACGAGAAAATATTTGGTGCCACTAGGGATTCCACCGTGGAGAAATAACAAGTCTGAAGTGGCAACACTTGTCTGCGGGGACCCACATGTCAGGAAGGCTTCACGGTGGAATAACTCCCACGGCACAGAGCTAAGCCGAACCGAGAACAGCTGAGAGAATTTTTTTAAAAAACGGCTCTCTCTCTCTCTCTCTCTCTCTCTCTCTCTCTCTCTCTCTCTCTCTCTCTCTCTCTCTCTCTCTCTCTCCCGCGTACGCGCTCCCATCGAATTCCAAATCTGGAATCCGCTCTGTGCTTCACCTCCCTCGCGTCGACGAGCGAGGTCCGTCTCCTTGCTCGGACGATGACGCCGCCTCACTTCGACAATTTCTCTGTCTTCACGCTTTCTTCACGCTCTGCTCTCTCTCCCTCCCGATACACGCCTCTCTGCCCATTGGGCTTTCGTAAATCTCTTTGGTTTGATTTTGAATCTGTCCCCCCCTACACCCTTTGACCCAAGAAAGTGCTTGGTGAGAGGGGGGAGAGCGAGGTCCAAGGGAGAGAGACGTCAAGAAGAAGACCAAGAAGAAGAAGCTTCGAGGCAGCAAGAGCAAGATGACAGTCGAGCAGGCGCTCGCCTTCAAGTCCGTGAGCGAGTGCAGCGATGGCTACTCGTCTCCTTCCAAGCTCGTTGAGCGAGCTCATGCCAATGGGGTAAGTTCTTTTTTCCTTAAATGTTTTGTTTTCTTTAGCCCAATCTCTAAAGGGATGATTTTGGGGTTTGAGATGTTGTCTATAAGGTCGTTCTATCTATATTGAAGTTGTTTGTTCATCCGAAAAAAGAACAAAAAAGGAAAGAAAGAAAAGAAACAGAGGAATGTGTAGCTTGGTGTTTTCGTCGTTTATCTTGTCAGTTTAGTGGCTATCATAAATGGAGGGTAACTCAAAGTATTAAGAGTAAAACTAAACTTGATTCTTGCTCTTAATCTTCTTTTATCTTTCTTTCCTTTTCACTTGGAATGCATATTGATGGTACATTTTGTTAGAAACTGTTTTTGCCCAAAAGCTCAAGTGTTGGGAAATGGGTCCATCCTTTAATACTCCCCATCGCTTGTATACCAAACTTCACGCAAGATGCGGGTGTGAAATCAGCCGCTTCAAACAATCAATAGGAGATAATAACACCACCATTCTAAGGAGATGAATAATGTAGATAAGAGGCAATGGCATGATTCAAACTTTTGACCTCTGCTCTGATACAAGATTCAAATGATCAATGAAACTCGTATGTTTATGCACAAGGAGACATGTACTAGTCGTGAGAAGTACTAGTAGAGTTACATGTGTCGTATAATTTTTCCATGTGAGAGGCCTATTAAGTTTCTAGAAAGTTGTTTGGATAAGCTGTCTGTCTAAAAACATTTGGTTACTTGGAATCCCGCGAATGAGTAGTGGTATCAGAATCCAAATTTAAATACAATTATGAACTTCGAAACATAAGCCACCACTTGAGTTCAGTACTAAACTGCTGTAGATATTTTTGCACCTAAAGTTGACATTTTCTAGTTAGTTAACTACCTCGGAGTGGTAGCACTGAGATGCCAATTATGTTGCTAAAGATTGCCTCAGTAATGCCAGTACATGAGTCATGTCCAGCCTTTCTACTCTAGTCAACCGTGTACAAGACTTTGCAATCTCTATCGCTTTCCAAGCCGAGTCAATTTCGAACTTCCCTTGTAAACTTGGATCCATAATCACCTGTATTTCTTTAGTTTCAACGATAGGAGTCATCCACTGAAGTAAAAACACGTTGCGCACTGCGCCTTTAATTACTACTGGATGTCTTGTAATTAGCTCAGAGAGTATGATTCCGAAACTATAAACGTCACTTTTCGTGTTTGGCCCTGAATATGGATAAAACCTGCATATACATATGAGAATATGGATGAGAAGACCATTTCGAGGTCATGATAAGGCTTCTCTTTGAATCTCTTTGAGTCATTTATCCTTTTTGAGCTGTTTTTTTTTGTCAAGTCCAAATTTTAACCACTTAAGAAGTGGAAAAGATAAGACCTATAAACATTGAAATGTTTCGCCAGTAGTTTAATGTGTATCCAAATAGTGAAGAAGGGATGGATATTAATAAATGAGAAGTGACACATGAAATCTTGGGGAATGTCTGATTTTGTGCATAAAGAGATTGGACAAGATTGAGTTTTAGTCATTAGTCCGGGTCAACGTAGCCTGGAGTGCCCAGAGGACAAGTTGGATAAGAATCAAGAGCTCGAGGTTCAAAAGCTGAGGTACCAAAGTCAGCTAATTTAGGAGGCATTTCCTCATTCAACCAGACGTTTGCAGCACTCAAGTCTCCATGGATAATGGGTGGGTGGCAATCATGATGAAGATAATCCAAACCTGCAATTCTTTACAAAAACTCCTTAAACCGTGCCAGAGAAAAAACTGCAATAGTGGATATTTCATCTACATACCTTGTGCGACATCCACGGCAATTTGTAGTCTCTTACTCCAAGTCAAGAAATTTGGCTTGTCGCATGTTAAATCAACACATCTACCACCGTTATATGTGAAAAACAGGCATCTTCGGGATAATTCTAGAGAAAGGACTGTAAAAGAGAATGATAAAATACCTGTTAAGTTTTGTTGCAGATTTCCACCATCCATAAATTCATGTATTAGCCCCTTGGTTTTGGTGCCATCACAATATCCAAGCAGAGAAACCAAGTTTTCATGGTGAACAGTCCTCAAGTGTTTGGCTTGCAAAATCACAAGTGTGCATTACCAGTGTTTACACTGACATTAGTTTGGGACCAAGTTTCTAAATATGAATCATTTGCCTAGTTCTATCTAACCTTGGCTTGAAATTCCCTGGACCCTTGCATAGAAAAACAAAAGAAGACCTTCACAGCAACTTTGGTACCATCCTCTAGTGTGCCAAAATATACATTTCCAGATCCTCCTTCAACAAGAACTGTTCCAAAGTTCCCCATTATCCTCGCAAGTTCGCCATATTTAAAAGGTCCATCCTTTAAGTTCAGCATCTTTTCCCTAGGTTTTACACTATAATATTTCCAATAAGTACTACATAACAACTTCCCAAGATCGACAAGTAGATTATCAAGGAAATCTTTGCAAAATACCTGCTGCTGAGAAATCCAACCTATATGGCAGCATTTTCTGAAATTTGGGAGCTATATTCAAGGAGAAGATGACAAAGAGGGAAAAAAATAGTAGGGATTGAAGTGCCGGCACCTTGCGGAGTAATGAACTAATCAGGGACAATAGTATTCTCAAGTTGTTACTTTATTCGCATGCTTGTCATGGATGAAATTATGGGTCATTAATTATTTGGAGCTCAATCAAATATAACCAACATGACTCTCTAGAACTGTTTAGCACATCATGATCATCCTCCCTTTAGAACACTCTTCTTTTTTTAGGGTTTGTTCTTTTCCAAAATCACGTTGCCTATCACCTTTACATGATGTTTTCTGGAAGAATCGAGCAAGTATTGTCTAGAAAAAGTAACCGACTTACAAAGCCTACAAATAGGCCAGAGGACACTTTGGAATGATGGGCACAAGCACAAATGAGAGAAATGTGAGCATGAGTGCGTGTAAGTGTCGTGGCTGAAATGTTAAGATGCAAGAAGTACCAGCGACGGCAAGCCGGCTGACTAAAGCTCTGATGCAGTCGTCAGTATAGTCACGTGGTGCCGATGGTGATGATGCTGGAGATTGAGGAAAAGAGTGGTTGAAATCATCAGGATCTTGAGCGGAATCAAAGGTGGCGAATTTGAAGACCATTTCCTTCCTTTTGCTTTGCTCTCAAGAACCAAATCTTGTTCTCTATCACCACCTGAACAAATGTCTGTGAACAAGACTTTCATTTTTTTTTTACTTAATCCACTCTTTTTGTTGAATGCTTTCGGAGGTTTGCCAAAGAAAAGTAAGCTAACTATGAAGTAAACTATTGAACATGGCTATACTAATTGGTGTTCTTAAGATTTGGTAGGTTGGAATTATATCAGGAAGGATTGGTACCACTTTCACTATGGGTGATGGGAGAAAAGCAATGTTCTGGTTTGGTAGATGGCGTAATTTCCAGCACTTAAAACTCTTTTTAGACCGGTTCCTTAATCTATCTATAAAGATGGGATTGGAGCCAATGTTCTTAAGCTGAAATGACGGATGTTTGCTTTGGGTCCAAAATTTTTCACTATTCCATGATCTTTAAGAGATCCACATTTCAACTTACTTAGAAGTTGAAGGGATTGAGAATCCAGTGTAGTAATAAAGAGAAGCTGATGTGAAATCTAAGAACAGGTGTGTGTTAACTTCAGGCCCTTTTTCGAGGTTTTTGAAGTTTCATGCAATTCCAGCTTCCCTAAGTGCAGATTAGAAAGTTTTTTATTCCATTCTAAAGTTAGCTTTACTTCTTCATGTTATCAGATACATATAGAAGAGATCGTGAGTCAATTAATCATCTATTCCTTACTGTCGTTGCCATTCGGCTTTGGTATTCAGAACCAGAAAAATCTATTCTACTTTTGATCATGCTGAAGTTAGTTACAGGCTTGTGCAAAAGCTTGGGGGGGGTATTGGTGGTAATAAGAGATTTGAGGATTTTAGATTTGGGCAGGTATTCCACATTGCCAGAAAAGGGGAATGCTTTTGTTACATCTTGCTCATTGCTTTCATTCCATTTCAGGTTCCTGTTTCAGGGGTGTTTGATTTATGAACTGCCAACTGCTCTCCTGTTGCTTGCGGAATGCTGCTCTTTCTTCTACTCGGAAGCATGAAAGCTACTCGCCCTCTGCTTCTCTCCTTGCTTTGGTAAACCGTGAAGCCAAAGAGTACACTTGGAACTGAAAGCAGGTCGAACCATTTCTTTTCTTCCGATAGCTAATGTTAGGTCTTTTGTGATGAAAAAGTTGAACATTCCTTGCTCAACTAAAATTTCAACCGAGGACCTAGAAGCTGAAATCTTTCTACATCTATTGCAAGATTACTTGATGTATTCTTTCTATCTATCTTAATCTATGGTATAAATTTCCCGCAAAACAGTATTTAATGAGCAAATTGTTCTCGGTAGGTAAATAAGCACTTATGAGATAGGGAAATTAATGACATGTCCATCACATGGATTTGTTTAAACACATGGATTGTGAATTTTCCGTGTTGCTCGATTTGATCAGGGAAAGACCATGTAGTTGCCTCTTCTTTGTCATGCAGGATGAGGTTGACTTTCAATATTATAGTTCCTTTGTTTGGTTAGTGTAGCATTCTTTGATACTTCTCACTTTATGGTCGCTCTTTCCAACCTGTAAATCACCTATTCCGGGCGTGGGAGTTCCAACTTCTTTGACAAAATAGTTCTGGTGCTTGTCTCAAAACATTGTTTCTTTGTTAATTGTGTTTTCTGAGCAGTTGAAATGATTTGAAAGTGTCATTTTAATGCCTCTCTTTGAGGTGCATATTATCCCATCAAATAAAAGAAGTATTTGTGTTTGTGTGTGAAAGATCATGAGTTAGTATAGAGTAGATGTCTCAACATTCCTGTCAATAAGTCAGCATGGACTGAGCCACCGATAACTAGTACTTATTTATACTTTCTTGGCGCCGAATGGATCGATATTTGCCCCTTAGCTTGCTACTCACCTTGTGTTTGAAAAAATGCCCAATCCAAATCTATTGAGTGTTTGAGGTTTTAACGTTGCTAGATCGAATGGACCGAATGAATAGGGTAGTGCTAGCGTAACTCGATAAATCACAATGAATGACGTCATGTACTTTATCTGGTGGCTTCCGAATGAATGGTGTGTTGCGGCTAGATTTTGTTGTTGTGGAGGGGGGGCCCAGATGTTCATTACAATTCCTCTAGAGAAAATTGAGTTGAATATCTCACCGGATAGTCATCTTTTGTGAATGTGTACTAGAGATGACGACAGTATATTAGAGATGATGTGGAGAGGACCTTGAACGAGTGGACTAATTCTGTACCTGCACTGGTGTTGCATAGGGTCCTGCTTCATTCATGGATGAACATAATTTGTGAGAGTGCTTTTCCTACTTTATATTGGTGTGTGATGATGTACTGCTAGTTTGGTACATCAACTAGACTCTATATTAATCGCATTGAAACAAAAAAAATTTTCCGTTTGAGCAATTCATGGTAGTTTTTTTCTGGAGAATTCTGTGGTCTCCTAATGAAAATGCGTTCTCACTTCAGTGCGTATGCTTGAAAAATTCCTTGTTTTACTTGGTCATCTATCAAAACACTTGGGTCAGAATAGTCCTCTTTACTTTTTTGGAATATGACTTCCACTTTTTAAATTAGGAAGTTGTTTTCCTTAGTTTTGAACTTGGCAGTATCGCATGAATTGTCACTCATTGTTCAATGTTTGAGCTCCTTAGAATGAATGGTAGTGCATCACATTTCAGCCCCTTGCATTAAATCGATGTCACCTGCGAATCGATGTCACACTTCAAACTCATTTTATCATGATGGCAATTTTTTCGGATACTGTCATCTCTAACTTTACATATATGGCAGTGGCTTGCTCATGTACATAAATTTTCCATGGATGACAACCTCCATTTGAAAAAAAAAAAAAGAAAAGAAAAAGCCCAGCTGTGTTGCATATATGTATCGTGCGTGCATAGTTTCTACATTATAGTTTTGGATGTCTTTTCTGATAATGAACTCAACATTGTAGTTTTCTGAGCATACACATGAGTATGGACATTCGTAACAATTGATATACATCTATTTCTCGTCAAGTACGGTCATTACTGAACTTAAACCTACTGGAATTATCTTTCAAGCTTGCTGGTTGGGACTGTTTTTGGTGTAATTTTGGTGTCAATTTGGGTGCAAATTTGTTAGATGGCTGAATCAAAGGTAATTATTTGCTCATACTATGTGAAAAATATTTTTCTTAAACCACCGCGTTGATAACTTTTTGTTCTTTTAGTTGCAGCAAGAAACTTCTCATCTTGCACACGTAATGCGTGATATGGAAAAAGGATTATGAGTTTGCGGTAGGAATGGTTTTTCCAAATGAACTTGAAGCATACAATAAATATGTGGCTTATGCAATCGATAAAGGATTTGGGGTAGGAAAGGGTAATATGTTCAAAAATGGTAAAGGAGAATTAACCCGACAAACTTTTGTGTGCCATTGTGAGGGGCATTCTGTTAGCTCATCTGATCGAGAAAAGAAATTTGAGAGGTATGGAATTAGATGTGGCTGTCCTGCTCGTATCAAATTTAAGGTTAACAATAGTGTCTATAAAGTCATGAAGCATATTTTTGAGCATAATCATGCATTTATTCCGGATGATCAAAGCATTTGATTAGATGTGGAAGAATCATGTCTGACACTTCTAAGATTGTCTTAGTTGACATGAGGAAAGCCGGCATTGAAGGGACTACAGTGTATAAGTTTTTAGCAAATGAAGCTGGAGGAAGCAAAAACTCAGGTTTTAACCTACGTGATTGTCAAAATTATTTGCAAACGAAAAGATCCGATGGTATAAATGGGGGAGATGGTCAAAGTGTTCTAAATCATTTCATCTCATGCAAATGCAAAATCCAATGTTTTCATATGTTGTACAGTTAGATCAAGATGGTAGATTGACAAATTTATTTTGGAGAGATAGCATGTCAAAATATGATTATGATTGCTTTGGTGATGTGCTAGTGTTTGATACCACGTATCATACCTACAAATATAACATGATATGTGCACCATTTATTGAGATTAATCACCATTGGAAGAATGTTTTGTTTGGTTGTGCATTTTTGTTGGACAAGATTGCAAAATCATTTATATGGTTATTTGAGGCTTTTTTGAAGTCTATGGGAAATAAGGCTCTGAAAACCATATCCACTGATCAAGACCAAGCCATGGCAAAAGCCATTAGAATAGTGTTTCTGAATACACAACACCGTTTATGTACTTGGCACATCGGGAAAAATGTCAACCAAAACATCCCACATCTTTACTATAAGCCGAGTTTTAAGGATACATTTTTCTTAGCGCTTCTATATAGATGTACATCGGAGGAAGAATTTGAATTTACTTAGAAGGAAATCAAAAAGGAGTGGGATATTATGAATAACCCTTAGCTTCGGAGATTATACGACATTAGACACAAATGAAGTTCAGCTTTTGGTCGTGACATTTTTACATGTGGTATAAGATCCGGTCAAAGGAGTGAGAGCACCAATAATGTCTTCCAACGTATGTCGACAAAGACATTGACTCTTGTAGAGTTTGTCCACCACTATGAAGAACAAGTGAAGTACATGAGAGAAATTGAAACTCAAGATGATTTCAGTAGTCGAGGGAATCCCAAATTGGCAATTTTGGGTAATGACATCTTGATGCATGCTTCAAAAGTGTATACCCGTACCATTTTTAAATGGTTTAATGATGAATTCATGCAAAGTGTCTCTCAACGTATTTCAAGTGAAGCATTTGATGGATCGGTTTTTTTTTTACTATCAAGTTAAAGGGAAAGTTAAATGTGAGTGGAAATGTTGTCAAATTTGACCCTGCAGACTCTTCAGTTTCTTATGATTGCAAATTATTTGAATTAAAAGGGTGGTTGTGTTGTCATGCGTTGAAAGTGTTGAGTGAAAAATCATTGGTTATGGGTGTTCCATCTCCATATATTTTGAAAAGATGGACTAAGGATGCCAAACAAGGGATTGTGAATGATGAATCTCATGAAATGGCACCGAGTTCATCTAAATTTAATCGATTTTCCACGTTAATGCATCAATCCTTTGAAATGATGAGTTTGGGAGCCGAAGATGCTGATACTATGATAATAGTGACGGAGGACATGGAAAAAACGAAGGCTAAACTTTTATCACATAAATCGAGTATGGTTGTAACTGATGATACTGGTGATGATGATGATAATGAGGTTTCTGTGTGCAAGATTTCGGCATTGGACCCCCATCAAAGGAAAGCAAAGGGAATAAGTTATAGGAGGCTTAAAAGCTCAAGTGAGAAAGAGAAGAAAAAAATCTAAGGAAGGAGCACCTCCAACACGAATAGAAAGTCGAGGTGAGTGGCATATTATTCTACTTAATATGATTAGTTAAATTTATCGCTTATGTCACATGATCCCGATAACATATTTATTACTTTGTAATATAGAGTTGGTTGTTCAAGCAACACAAGATGGACCTCATTTCTCATATTATTTGCATAATTCAATCAATTTCAAAGTGCCTTTTTATCCTAGCAATATTGATGGTCCTAGAGTAAATCTAAATTTTCATAATTAGGTATATTGCTCATAATCTTTCAGTTGTATTTACATTTTACTAGTTTGGTCAAATTTTTTTTGTGAATGTAGCAGCCACCATACATCATGCCGCCGGGGATTGTGAGTGGATTTTGTCCATTCCCCAGTCAGGTATTTAATAGCCGAACTTATTAGATACATGAATGAGAATAATCTTGCAAAACAAATTAGTAGTGACAAATTTATTATATGTAGATGCAATCACAATATACCATGCTGCCAGGGATTATGAATGGAATTTTCCCATTTACTAGTCAGGTGCTTATTATGAAATCATTTTAGATCCTAGTGTTATTTCACCTTATTATTACCATTGTAATATTTATTGTTAATGGTTTCTTCTGAATAGATGTTGGAGTATCATAATAGATCTCATGGAACCATTTTGAGTCAGGTACAACTTGCTTTTTTTTATTCAACACTTATTTGAGACATTTATCTTGGCATTTGTTTAGTAAAATGTAAATAAATTGGTTATTTGTGCACAGGTCATCAAACTCTTTTCAGCATCCTGGAGTGATTGAGTTGAACGACTCTGAAGGAACATAAATCAATTGGCTGAAGTAACTCATAATTTTGTTTCTCTCTAGGAGGAGGAGGAACTCTCCCTCTCTTTTATGTACAGGCTTGAATTTATAGCTCGTTGTGGATGAGCTCGACTTTGATTCCCGCCACTTCTCGTCAAGAAGAGGTAAAAGAGCTTGACCTTGAAATTTGAAGTAGTTACCTTCGGGTTGGTAATAGCGGTCACCTAAATTATTAATGTTACGGGAGTTGTTATTTTGATATTTTCCTTTCTGTGAACGAACATCACTTCATTGTAGACATTTGGATATCCATCTCCATTATCGTTGGACAGTATGCAGCTGTGGATCTACTTTTGTTAATTTATATGTAATTGCAAGACACTATTCTATAGCTGGGGTTCCAAGGTGTGAGAAAGCAACTAGAAGTACAAGTTTATAAATCTTAAAGCCTTTAGAAATTTTGGTATTTGGACTTTTTCAGACTTGGCATGTATGTACACCAAGGCCAGTTGCATCAAGGCTTGCTGCAGATACCCCATTTGCTTACTGGTCAGGTAACATATTGAAAGTTTCATTCCAGATCGTGATGTCTTTTTTCCTTTCGCATATTTTCATTCACGGCATTTTCAAATTCATGGGGGCAGAGCGAGTAAGACTTTTGTGCTGATGTTGAACTTTTGTTTTGCTTGCTTATGTCGATGAAGGAGGGGATGAATGAAAGTTGCTTCCTTTATCAGCGAAATAGAGCTAAACTATTTTTTTTCTGATTTGCTTGTAAATTTTAAAATACTCAACTTTCTGAAGTTGATTGCAAATATCCGTTGTTTCCATCTGCTGGAGTTCAAGTGCAGTCATCTGCTTACAATGTTATTTAACTCTGTCGAACTGAAAAGTGGTGGCCATGAAACCAAATGACTGGACGATGTTGCAAAGAGTTAAGACGCGTAACATTAAGCTCTCATTATTGCAGCACTCACTGTCAAATGCAATTCAACCACAAGATCCATAATTGGTTGCTCTAGCTTAAGCTAAGATATTCTTGTATTATATCTCAGATAGAAAACCTCCTAACTTGGAAGAGTAGTTTTTACTGAATAAGCTAAGCCTATAATGCCACTCAAAGATCCGACATCAGATATGGCTATAATCTCAAGAAAAGGTTCTGCTCTGCTCAGGGAGATTCGTGAAAAACAGAGTATGAATAAATCGCGCCATCGCTTTTGGGAGCTTACTTGCTCAAAACTTGGACATATTCTTGGTGTTGAGAAATCATAAGCCAATGTAATGTGTTTTGCAAGTTTGAATGACGGTGTCCTCTCTCTCTCTCTCTCTCTCTCTCTCTCTCTCTCTCTCTCTCTCTCTCTCTGTTTTCAGATTTAGGGTTCAAATTCAGAATTTTGGAAAATTTTTCGCTGTGAAGTCCGATTTTTGAGTCTTTGAGCTGCGCATTTTTATAGAATTGGTAGTTTAGGGTGTCGTAGAGATGTGGGATTTTACGGATTTTGATTTGAACTTACCGTTTGCTCGAAACGAATTTTTAAAGTTTTCTGCGTGAAGTGAATGGTGCACGTCTGGCAGCATTCAGGCCATATATCGCTACGAAATCCGATTTGTAAGTCGTTGAACTATGTATTTTTGCAGAATTGGTAGTTTAGGGTGTCGTAGAGTCATGGGATTTTACAGATCTTGATTTGGACTTACCGTTTACCAGAAACGAATTTTTAAAATTTTCCGCTCGAAGCGAACAGTACACGTCCTGCAGCCTTCAGGACATATTTTGATGCGAAATCCAATTTTTAACTCGTTGACCTACGCATTTTTGTAGAATTGGTAGTTTAGGGTGTCGTGGAGCCATGGGATTTTACGGATCTTGATTTGGACTTACCGTTTGCCCGAAACGAGTTTTTAAAGTTTTTCGCGCGAAGTGAACAGTGCACGTCTGGCAACCTTCAGGCCATATTTCGCTAAGAAATCTTATTTGTGAGTAGTTAAGCTACGCATTTTTTGTAGAATTGGTAGGTTAGGGTGTCGTGGAGTCATGGGATTTTACGGATCTTGATTTGGATTTACCGTTTGCTCGAAATAAATTTTTGAAGTTTTACACGCAAAGTGAACAGTATATGTCTGGCAGCCTTTGGGTCATATTTCACCGCGAAATCCGATTTTTGAGTTATTGAGCTGTGCATTTTTATAGAATCGGTAGTTTAGGGTATCATGGAGTCGTGGGATTTTACAAATCTTAATTTGGAGTTACCGTTTGCTCGAAACGAATTTTTGAAATTTTCCGCTTGAAGCGAACAGTGCACATCCGGCAGCCTTCAAGACATATTTTGCTGCGAAATCCGATTTTTGAGTCGTTGAGCTGCACATTTTTGTAGAATTGGTAGTTTAGAGTGCCGTGGAGCCGTGGAATTTTACGGATCTTGATTTGGACTTACCGTTTGCCCAAAACGAATTTTTAAAGTTTTTCGCTCGAAGTGAAGAGTGCACGTCCGATAGCCTTCTGGACATATTTTGTTGTGAAATTCGATTTTTGAGTTGTTGAGCGGCACATTTTTGCAGAATTAGTAGTTTAGAGTGTCGTGGAGTAGCGAAATTTTACAAATCTTGATTTGGACTTACCGTTCGCCCGAAACAAATTTTTAAAGTTTTCCGCTCGAAGTGAACAATGCACGTCCGGCAGCCTTCCGGTCATATTTCGCTGCGAAATCTGATTTGTGAGTCGTTGAGCTACGCATTTTTTTAGAATTCGTAGTTTAGAGTGTCGTGGAGCTATAGGATTTTACGGATCTTGATTTGTACTTACCGTTTGCCCAAAATAAATTTTTGAAGTTTTACACAAAAAGTGAACAGTACATGTCCGGCAGCCTTCAGGCCATATTTCACCGCGAAACCCAATTTTTGAGTTGTTGAGTCACGTATTTTTATAGAGTTGGTAGTTTAGGGTATCGTGGAGCCGTGAAATTTTACGAATCTTGATTTGAACTTATCGTTTGCTCGAAACGTATTTTTGAAGTTTTACGCGCAAAGTAAACAGTACACGTCCGGCAGCCTTCAGGCCATATTTCGCCGCGAAGTCTGATTTGTGAGTCGTTGAGCTACGTATTTTTGTAGAATTGATAGTTTAGGGTGTCGTGGAGCCATGAAATTTTACGGATCTTGATTTGACCTTATTATTTGCCCAAAACGAATTTTTGAAGTTTTACGCGCAAAGTGAACAGTACACGTCCAGCAGCCTTCAGGCCATATTTCTCCGCGAAGTTCGATTTTTGAGTCGTTGAGCTTCGTATTTTTGCAGAATTGGTAGTTTAGGGTGTCGTGGAGCCGTGAAATTTTACGGATCTTGATTTGGATTTATCGTTTGCCCGAAACAAATTTTTGAAGTTTTCCGCATGAGATTTTACAGTAATTAGTAAGCTTAGAGAGAGAGAGAGAGAGAGAGAGAGAGAGAGAGAGAGAGAGTAAATGGCTATAAAGATGAAAAAAAATTTCTATAGACTTAATGCCAAAAGGTAAGCTTATATTCAAGGACTTTTTTTTGTCGTGATATTCAAGGACTTGAGAGAAATAACAAGAGGCAGATATCTGACAAATTTTCCACTACAAAATTTCAGTCACACAGATGAACTTCCGAAAATTTGGAAGAGTTTTAAGATGAACCGCAAAGAAAGGCAAAAGTAGTTGCTTAATCAACTGAACCTCCATCTTCAATCTGATGAACATAATGAGTGACAAACGTTTTCACAAGTTATGAAAAAGGAAGCATTTAGTTGCACAGCATAATGAATGTAGAAAATCCTCTTACTGATCTTAGTCATGCATTACACATCACTAATTCATTGTCATTTTACCAGCTGAAAGTAAAATTTTTATTGCTACGTGCCTTGCTAGTATTTGCCAAAACTAATCACGCAAAAACATAATGATGAGTTCACATTTGATAAAATATCTATGGAGTAAACGACCATGCGTTGTTGCACTATGATAACTTTCCAGTGTGTCTGCAAATTCAAATGTCATCACCTTCTTTGTAGCAAGCAAGGCCGCACGAGATACAAGATTTATGGTAGCCAACTGTCGGCCCTGTATCCCAACAAACATAATTAAATAAGTCAGATTTTCAATCTCCTTGTAATTATTAGTTCAAGCGCCATGCCAAATAAATACAAAATTTTCATTAACTACAGCTTAAAACCTTAATTTGCTAGGTCATTTATAAAGTGAGTATAGAGACTTCAAGAGAATCATTCAATTATGAAGGAGACCCCCTGCATACTCGCTACATGCTATGTCTTCTAATTTACTCTTTTTGATTCACAATTCTTTATCCCATTGAAAGAAGGATAACGCTTCTTACGCACTTTCGCTTCTTACGCATATTTTCCACAAGCATTAGATCATCCAGTAACCAAATGAACAGGATGTGTATTCTATTTCCATGTCGTGAGGACTTGATGAAGTTAATGACAATAAAAAAATTTGCCAAGCACTTACTTTCTTGACAACTTCCGTTTTTATATGATAGTTAGCAGCTTCTAAGAGGACTTTCCCCGATAATCTTCTTGCAATTTACCTTAAAGAGGAAACTAGGTTAAAACATATTAAATGGACCTAGTGAAGGAAAGATTCTCTTTGACCAAAAAAAAAAGTAAAGATTCTCAAGTGAATGGTGTGCTTACCAGCTTAGAAATCTTTGCCAAAGTATCAAACCTCCCCCCTATGATATTGAAAAGGAGGAAAACAAAATTGAGTTGGTAGAAGTATGGAAGGACTAAAAAGGTAAAGAATAAGGGTTAATACCACGGAAAATCCCAAACCAGTACACTTGCAACAAATTTACCCCAAACTATTTTTTTGATCATAAAAAAACCTTAAATTGGTACACCTATGACAATTTTATCCTGAACTATTTTTTTTTACCATAAAAAATTCTATACTGATATACCTGTGATAATTTTACCCCCGAACAAATTTTTTGGCCACCAAAAACCCCAAACTGGTACACCTGTGACAAATTTACCCTCCATTAGTTTCCGTTAAATTTTACTGTCAAATTGCGAAGTTTAATGACACGTGGTAATTAACATGTGTACTGGTTTTAGGTTTTACCCCTTTGTTTGTCACAAGTTTACCAATTTGTGATTTTTTGTGATATTAATATAATTTAATAGACACTAACATAGGTTAAATTTGTCACAAATGTACCAGTTTGCTGTTTTTAGTAGTTAAAAAATTAATTCGGAGGTAAAATTGTCACAAGTGTACCAGTATAGGGTTTTTGGTGGTCAAAGAAATAGTTCGGGGTAAAATTGTCACAAGTAGATCAGTTTGGAGTTTTTGGTGGTTAAAAAAATAGTTCGGGGTAAATTTGTTACAAGTATATCAGTTTGGAGTTTTTTGTGATCAAAAAAATAGTTCAAGGTAAAATTGTCACAAGTATATCAGTTTAGGGTTTTTCGCGGTATTAACCTAAAGAATAAAGATCATGAAAAAAAAATGCAGGCATAAAAATGGATAAAAAAAGAGGACCTTAAAAATTAGGGAATGGAGTTCTCTTCCCTCGAATTTTGAAGCTGCAAAAGCTTGGACCATCTGCTCATCAAGTCCAAGTCCTAGGCTATCTTGCACATCAGAATTTGCAGAGGATTCCCACGTGGGCAAAGAAGTTCTAGATTCTTCACTACATGAAAAGCACCTTACTCTCATTAGAACTTTAAGAAAGGTAAGCAAAATCAACTAGAAGATGTCATCAACCAGGATATGTCAGACATGATGCAGTAAACCACAAAAAATATATGGAAGAGAGATATAAATTGCAATGTTTCCTGCTCCAATCCTAACAGAAAGTAATACGGATGAGTCATCAGAGTTTCCCATACTATGAGCTTGCAGTTTTAATCTAAACCAAGTACTGCTCCTGCATTATTTTTAGTGCACAAAAGAATTAGTCCTCTTCCATTAGTCGGGAGGTACAGTTTCAATCTCCGAAAGGCACAAAGCATAGAATTAGAGTTGATGACATCCTTTTTTTGTTTCCCTATAGCTACTCAAATGAACAATCGCAACACAAGATAAGATGTTACAATCCATGCATTTAAACAAATCCATGTGATGGACATGCCATTAATCTCCCTATCTCATAAGTGATTATTTACCTACCGAGAATAATCTGCTCATTAAATACTATTTTGCGAGAAATTTATACCATAGATTAAGATAGAAAGAATACATCAAGTAATCTTGCAACAGATGTAGAAAGATTTCAGCTTCTAGGTCCTCAGTTGAAATTTTAGTTGAGCAAGGAATGTTCAACTTTTTCCTCACAAAAGACCCTAACATTAGATATCGGAAGAAAAGAAATGATTCGACCTGCTTTCAGGTCCAAGTGTACTCTTTGGCTTCACAGTTTACCAAAGCAAGGAGAGAAGCAGAGGGTGAGTAGCTTTCATGCTTCCGAGTAGAAGAAAGAGCAGCATTCCGCAAGCAACAGGAGAGCAATTGGCAGTTCATAAATCAAACACCCCTGAAACAGGAACCTGAAACAGAATTAAAGCGATAAGCGAGATGTTACAAAAGCATTCCCTTTTTCGGCAATGTGGAATACCTGCCCATATTTAAAATCCTCGAATCTCTTATTACCACCAATACCCCCTCTCCCCCCCCCCCCTCCCAAAGCTTTGGCACAAGCCTGTAACTAACTTCAGCATGATCAAAAGTAGAATAGATTTTTCTAGTTCTGAGTACCAAAGCTAAATGGCAACGACAATAAGGAATAAGTGATTAATTAACTCACGATCTCTTCTATATGTATCTGATAACAGGAAGAAGTAAAGCTAACTTTTGAAGGGAATAAAAAAACTTTCCGATCTGCTCTTAAGGAAGCTGGAATTGCATGAAACTTCAAAAACCTCGAAAAAGGGCCTGAAGTAAACACGCACCTGTTCTTAGATTTCACATCAGCTTCTCTTTATTACTACACTGGATTCTCAATCCATCCAACTTCTAAATAAGTTGAAATGTGGATCTCTTAAAGATCGTGGAATAGTGAAAAATTTTGGACCCAAAGCAAACATCCGTCATTTCACCTTAAGAACATTGGCTCCAACCCCATCTTTATAGATAGAAATAAGGAACCGGTCCAAAAAGATTTTTAAGTGCTGGAAATTACGCCATCTACCAACCAGAACATTGCTTTTCTCCCATCACCCATAGTGAAAGTGGTACTAATCCTTCCTGATATAATTCCAACCTACCAAATCTTAAGAACACCAATTAGTATAGCCATGTTCAATAGTTTACTTCATAGTTAGCTTACTTTTCTTCAGCAAACCTCCAAAAGCATTCAACAAAAAGAGTAGATTAAGTAAAAAAAAATGAAAGTCCTGTGCATAGACATTTGTTTAGGTGGTGATAGAGAACAAGATTTGGTTCTCGAGAGCAAAGCAAAAGGAAGGAAATGGTCTTCAAATTCGCCACCTTTGATCCCGCTCAAGATCCTGATGATTTCAACCACGCTTTTCCTCAATCTCCAGCATCATCACTATCAGCACCACGTGACTATACTGACGGCTGCAACATAGCTTTAGTCATTCGGCTCGCCGTCACTGGTACTTCTTGCATCTTAACATTTCAGCCACGACACTCACACGCACTCATGCTCACATTTCTCTCATTTGTGCTTGTGCCCATCATTCCAAAGTGTCCTCTGGCCTATTTGTAGGCTCTATAAGTCGGTTACTTTTTCTAGACAATACTTGCTGGATTCTTCCAAAAAACATCATGTAAAGGTGACAGGCAACGTGATTTTGGAAAAGATCATACCCTAAAAAAAGAAGAGTGTTCTAAAGGGAGGATGATCATGATGTGCTAAATAGTTCTAGAGAGTCATGTTGGTTATATTTGATTGAGCTCCTAATAATTAATGACCCAGAATTTCATCCATGACAAGCATGCGAATAAAGTAACAACTTGAGAATACTATTTTCCTTTATTAGTTCATTGCTCCGCAAGGTGCCGGCACTTCAATCCCTACTGTTTTTTTTCGCTCTTTGTCATCTTCTCCTTGAATATAGCTCCCAAATTTCAGAAAATGTTGCCCTATAGGTTGGATTTCTCAGCAGCAGGCATCTTGCAAAGATTTTCCTTGATAATCTACTTGTCGACCTTGGGAAGTTGTTATGTAGTACTTATTGGAAATATTATGGTGTAAAACCTAGGGAAAAGATGCTAAACTTAAAGGATGGATCTTTTAAATATGGCGAACTTGCGAGGATAACGGGGAACTTTGGAACAGTTCTCGTTGAAGGAGGATCTGGAAATATTTTGGCACACTAGACGATGGCACCGAAGTTGCTGTGAAGGTCTTCTTTTGTTTTTCTGTGCGAGGGTCCAGGGAATTGCAAGCCAAGGTTAGATAGAACTAGGTAAATGATTCATATTTAGAAACTTGGTCTCAAACTAATGTCGGTGTAAATAATGGTAATGCACACTTGTGATTTTGTAGGCCAAACACTTGAGGGCTGTTCACCATGAAAACTTGGTTTCTCTGCTTGGATATTGTGATGGCACCAAAACCAAGGGGCTAATATATGAATTTATGGGTGGTGGAAATCCGCAACAAAACTTAACAGGTATTTTATCATTCTCTTTTACAGTGCTTTCTCTAGAATTATTCCGAAGATGCCTGTTTTTCACATATAACGGTGGTAGATGTGTTGATTTAACATGCAACAAGCCAAATTTCTTGACTTGGAGTAAGAGACTACAAATTGCCGTGGATGTAGCACAAGGTATGTAGATGAAATATCCACTATTGCAGTTTTTTCTCTGGCACGGTTTAAGGAGATTTTGCAAAGAATTGCAAGTTTGGATTATCTTCATCATGATTGCCACCCACCCATTATCCATGGAGACTTGAGTGCTGCAAACATCCGGTTGAATGAGGAAATGCAACCTAAATTAGCTGACTTTGGTACCTCAGCTTTTGAACCTCGAGCTCTTGATTCTTATCCAACTTGTCCTCTGGGCACTCCAGGTTATGTCAACCCAGAGTAATGACTAAAACTCGATCTTGTCCAATCTCTTTGTGCACAAAATCAGACATTCCCCAAGATTTCATGTGTCACTTCTCATTTATTAATATCCATGCCTTCTTCACTACTTGGATACACACGAAACTACTGGCGAAACATTTCAATGTTTATAGATCTTATCTTTTCCACTTCTTAAGTGGTTAAAATTTGGACTTAACAAACAAAAAACAGCTCAAAAAGGATAAATGACTCAAAGAGATTCAAAGAGAAGCCTTATCATGACCTAGAAATTGTCTTCTCATCCATATTCTCATATGTATATGCAGGTTTTATCCATATTCAAGGCCAGACACGAAAAGTGACGTTTATAGTTTCGGAATCATACTCTTTGAGCTAATTACAGGACATCCAGTAGTAACTAGAGGCGCAGTGCGCAACGTATTTTTACTTCAGTGGATGACTCCTATCGTTTAAACTAAAGAAATACAGATGATTATGGATCCAAGTTTACAAGGAAAGTTCGAAATTGACTTGGCTTGGAAAGCGATAGAGATTGCAAAGTCTTGTACACGGCCAACTGGAGTAGAAAGGCCGGACATAACTCATGTACTGGCGTTACTGAGGCAATCTTTAGCAATAGAATTGGCATCTCAGTGCTACCACTCCAAGGTAGTTAACTAACTAGAAAACGTCAACTTTAGGTGCAAAAATATCTACAGCAGTTTAGTACTAAACTCAAGTGGTGGCTTATGTTTCAGAGTTCATACTTGTATTTAAATTTGGATTCTGATACCACTACTCATTCGCGGGATTCCAAGAAACCAAATGCTTTTAGACAGATAGCTTATCCAAACAACTTTCTAGAAACTTAATAGGCCCCTCATATGGAAAAATTATACGACACATGTAACTCTACTAGTACTTCTCACGACTAGTACATGTCTCCTTGTGCATAAACATACGAGTTTCATTGATCATCTTAATCTTGTATCAGAGCAGAGGTTAAAAGTTTGAATCATGCCATTGCCTCTTATCTACATTATTCATCTCCTTAGAATGGTGGTGTTATTATCTCCTATTGATTGTTTGAAGCGGCTGTTTTCATGCCCGCATCCTACGTGAAGTCCGGTATACAAGCGATGGGGAGTATTAAAGGATGGACCCATTTCCCAACACTTGAGCTTTTGGGCAAAAACAGTTTCTAACAAAATGTACCATCAATATGCATTGTAAGTGAAAAGGAAAGAAAGATAAAAGAAGATTAAGAGCAAGAATCAAGTTTAGTTTTACTCTAACACTTTGAGTTACCCTCCATTTATGAGAGCCACTAAACTGACAAGATACACGACGAAAACACCAAGCTACACATTCCTCTGTTTCTTTTCTTTCTTTCCTTTTTTGTTCTTTTTTTGGATGAATAAACAACTTCAATATAGATAGAACAACCTTATAAATAACATCTCAAACCCCAAAATCATCGCTTTAGAGATTGGACCAAAGAAAACAAAACATTTAAGGAAAAAAGAACTGACCTCATTGGCATGAGCTCGCTCAACGAGCTTGGAAGGAGACGAGTAGCCATCGCTGCACTAGCTCACGAACTTGAAGGCGAGCGCCTGCTCAACCGTCATCTTCCTCTTGTTGCCTCCAGACTTCTTCTTCTTGGTCTTCTTGGTCTTCTTCTTGACGTTTCTCTCCCCCGGACCTCGCTCTCCCCCCTCTTGTCGAGCACTTTCTTGGGTCAAAGGGTGCAGGGGGGCTATAGATTCAAAACCGAACCAAAGACATTTACGAAAGCCCAAAGGGCAGAGAGGCCTGTATCGGGAGGGAGAGAGAGCAAAGCGCGAAGACAAAGAAATCGTCAGAGTGAGGCAGCATCGGCGTCGGGGCGAGGAGACAGACCTCGCTCGTCGGCGCGAGGGAGGCGGAGCATAGAGCGAGTTATTCCACCACGAAGCCTTCCTGACATGTGGGTCCTCGCGGACACGTGTCACCACTTCAAACTTGTTATTTCTCCACGATGAAATCCCTAGTGGCACCCAATATTTTCACGACTTATACAGTTCTTGACATAGTGTTTTAACGATGGTATCTCTTTTGGGTCCCACTTTTTAGCAGGTTATGCCCATTGATGATTATTAAAAATCAAACGTGGGTCCCATTTGTGCCTTACTTTGTTTCGTCATCTTCTTCTTCTTCTTCCTCGCTGCCTTCTCCGCCTGTGTCCTCCACCGCACCACCAAAGGCTCTATTGGCCGCGCCACTCACTCGCTTGTCTGCCTCGCCACCCCTCACGGCCTCGACCTGCCATCATCGAGACCTTGCTGACCATCGCCTACCCCGCTGTGAAGGGGCACAAGATTGGTGAGGCGTCGCTCGACCCCATCACCTGCCTGAACCACATTCAGGACGAAGATCCAACCAATGATGATGAGCTTGAGGATGTTAAGAGAGAGAGTACTGGCAAGGAAAGAGGAGGTTTTACAGATGGAGAAATCATAGCAGAAGCGGCATTTTTCACCTTGAGAGCATCCAAGGCGTCGCTTGACAGTCCGTTGGTCACCGACTCGATGAAGCCGTCGAACATGTCTAATTTTTCGTCGAAGCTGTCGTGTTGTTGCCTTGAACGCAATTGCAGTGATTGCGGCCGCACTTCGTCACCAATTGCTTCTCATTGCTCTCCTCGATGAAGTGCCGAACCATCTTCACCAAGCAGACTGAGCTCGGCTCGAACGCAGCCACTCCAACCCCACCTCCTCTATCCTTGCAAGAGAGAACAGAAAGTTATTGTGAAGACTTACAAACAGAAAGAGAGAAGAAACAATGAGAAAAGAAACAGATTTTGGATTTACTTCTTCCATCACCGTCTCGTTTGCTCTGTTCTCTTATTTATATTACACGATCTAATCCTGAAGAACCACCAAATGTGGTTTTACAGCTCATCTAATGAAGATAACAAACTAACAGAATAACAGAAGAAGAAAGTAAAGTAATTCATTCAACTAAATGCACAAAACAGAATAACAATTCTGCAGTGGGAGAGCTCCACTCATAGTTGGACACGTGAAGCTGGAAGTTTTACTGTTGACTTCATCTCTTTCCTTCCTGGTTGAATCAGCAACACCATGTATATGCGTAGTTAATATAGCCGACAACTCGCTCACTTCACTACGTTTGGTCTTTGTTATAGCAGCAACATCTTCATTTCTTTTCTTTGTTGAAACAGAGTGTGCGTTCATCATATGATTCTTAATAATTATTGGGAGAATTTTTGCTCGAGAGCACAACCTAACAATCTTGTCGGGGGCTGTTGACCCGACAACGTCATACTCTGGCGAGTGGAGCTCGCGACTGCACCTCGTGTGCACCGCCACCATGCCCTCGTTCCATGCGATCACCTCCCTGTCCATCTTGTGAAAGCTCCTCTCCATCGCCGCCCTCCACTCTGTCGGTGCCGAACCCTCCTCCTTGTTCACCTTCAAAAGCTCTTCCTTTATAGCTCGTGCAACCTATCACTACACCTCGCACCTAGAAACTACCGGTCGAACAAGTAAAAAGAGAGAACATAGAGATACAGAAGAAAAGGAAAGGAAAAAAAAAAGTGGGATGGCTCCAAAAATATGAGATCCACAAATGATAATATAGTTCAAATAAAATTTTAGAGAGTGTACAAGCTCAAGAGGGAGTGCTTGAGCCAAACCGATAATATTCAATTTCCAATAACAAAAGATTAACATTCCAAATTCAACTATTGTGAAACTATATTTATTGTCATTCTCATCATTAATATATGAGAGTTCTAGTCTCCACACATAAAACTAGTGCTTTAATTTTTCATTACTTTAGTTTAGATATCATTATACAAGCCCATTATCTAAAAAAAAGCCACTTTACGCTCCTCGCAAGTCCATCTACAAGAGATATATGCACTTTCTTATGCACTACAACTGTGTCATCTCCTTTGCCTTAGTGTTATCAACTTCATTCTTGTCCTCAAACACAGCACCAATCTCTTCTAATGTCCTGCCCTTTGTCTCTGGCAAGAAGAAGTAGAAGAAGAGACTCGCCAGCACCATCACTCCACAGAACACAAAGAAAATGCCCGCGAATGATATCCCGCGGCTGATGCTCAAGAATGGCGTCGACACGGCCGCACTCGTCAGCCGGTTCACCGAGATCGCGAGGGCCGTGCCCTGGGCCCGCAGCCGAAGCGGGAACACCTCCGATGAGTAGACCCAAGTGATGGGACCGAGCCCGATCGAAAAGAAGGACACGTCCGCGCACACCGCGACGATGCTCACCACAATGGCCCAGACCGGCTTGCTCCCCGAGTGCTCGAGGAACTTCGAACCCAGGCCCAGAGCGGCCAGGGAACAGGCCATCCCTACCGTGCCCAATAGCAAGAGCGGGCGCCTCCCGAACCGGTCCAAGAACAGGGCCGAGACCATCACGAACGCGGCCTTAGAGCAGCCCATGATCACGTTGATCCCAAACAGCTTCTTTTTGTTGCGAATCCCAGCGGCTGTAAACACTTCGGGGGTGTAATAAATCAAGGCGTCGTTCCCGGAGGCTTGCATGAAGAAGTTGATCCCGATCGCAGTGATGAGGATCTGGCGGAGGGCGGGCGAGGGATGGAGGAATTCCTTCCATACCCCTTGCCCACTCCATCCATTTGAAGAGGCCAAATCTGCATCATCCTGAGCAGCTTGGGTGATCTCATGGAGTCTTAATGCAGCCTCTTCCTCATCTCTTGAAGTCTTTAACAACACCCTTTTCGCCTCCTCAATCCTGCCTTTCATGACGAGCCACCGAGGCGATTCGGGCATGAACATGATGCTTGACCCGAGGCCAATCGCCGGTATGGCGGCAATTCCAAGCATTATCCTCCAGTTGAGCCACTCGGGGAGGCCGGCGAGGGCGTAATTGCAAACGAACCCAAGCAAGATCCCAGCCACGATGAAGAACTCCGGGAGGGAGGTGAGCATCCCCCTCACCGAGGCCGGGGCAATCTCGGCCGTGTAGAGCGGTGCGATCATGAGGGAGTACCCCACCCCGATACCGGCCACGGCCCGGCCTGCCATGAGGAACGCGTACGACGGTGCAAGGCCCATCAACAGGGCGCCGATCAGGAAGGTCGACGCGGCAAGGACAATGGTGTAGCGCCGCCCAATGAGGTCGGAGGTCTTGCCGGAGGCCAGAGAGCCGACCAGCGAGAAGAAGTTGAGTATGCCCACGAGGAATTGTCCTTGGACGTACGTGATTTTAAGGTTCTCTCTGATGCAGATCAGAGCACCGCTCATCACCCCGATGTCTGCAAAATCAAACGGTCATAACCACCTCACCTCTTAATTTCCCAAGATTCTCAGTATAAATAGCAACAATTCCGACTGTCTTACGCTAACCAACCCACGAGCTCATAACCATTTTGTCATACCCACGGGTGATTCGATCAACAGATCACCGAAAATCGTGTCCCTCGCAAGCCCATCTTGCGACAAAACATAAACATTCAACCATCTCCACATTTCTAATTCGAATTAAACTTGGGCTCGAGAAACAAATCTGCGCAATCCGAGAAAGAGATGGGACGAGTCGATTACTCACCGTAGCCCAAGAGGATGGAGTTCGTGGAGGCCAAGATGGCACAGAACACGACGTACTTGTTCGCCCGAGGCTTCGTGGGACCCGAAGCAGCGGAAGTTGGCGCTTTTGGGTCATCCATTTCGGCCAGTTTCTTTTCACTCTCAGTCATCACAGAGAAGAACGAAGGAAACTGCAAGTTATGGAGAGAGAGAGAGAGAGAGAGAGAGAGAGAGAACAGAGAGTGAGTTGGGGATGTTAGGTGGTTGCAGAGATATACGTCGAGAGGGTGCCGAGCCAGATTGCATGAAAAGCCAAAATAGGAAGAAATGCAAAAGGCCGTGAGGATAAAGAGAGAAAAGCTACAGACTGAAAAATTCTTGCATGCAGCAAGCGCTCGTGAACCCGCTTCCTCTAACTCGTCAAATTACACGACTCTCACACGAGGTCCACATCATTCGACAACCGAGATGCACCAAGCCAACATGCTCGTCGGAACCACCCCCGGCCGGGTCACCCTAGAAAGCTGACGAGCCAACATTTGGGTTGCCCCCTACAATGATTAATCTTGCAAATTCTCACAACCTCACACCATAAAGGAGCAAAGCAAACTTTCAAGGAGATTCCAGTAGGTGGGAAGTAGGGTTGCCTTCAAGATGCTGTCTTTACTACACAGCAAGTCAAACCAAACGGTTGGGACCAATCCTCTGAGATGAAATGCTGCAACCAGTCTCTTGTAACCTAGTGCGGAAGTGGAGGACGACGTCGTGAATACGCGCTCGAAAGTACGAGCGCGACGGGGATTTTACGTGGGGGATTCGGCTTTGGGGACGAACCGTCCCCGGCCAGATATAAATGCGCTTTGGATCCTACCCTTCTTTTTCCTCTCTTTGGATCCTACCCTTCTTTTTCCCCTCTTTGGATCTTGTCAATGGCAAAAGAGTGTCCCAAAGGTATGATGCGACTCAAATTTAGTCAATTATGGTCCCCTGAGTGGAATCTCTAAAGTGATTTGCGGCCCCGGTCAAACGCACGTGCCAGAGAAAAAGGGGCTCGAACGCATTTATCAAGCAAACAAGCTAAATACGCTCGCCCGTAGGGATGAGCATTGTTCGGATTGAGCCGGTCTAGCACCTAACCTAAGGATCAAGCCGCACGATATTGATCCCTAATTTTTTGGACGGGGGACCGATCCTATTAAGCCTAGGACCGAAGACTGGACTGGATTGGACTGACCCTGTGGGTCTGGTTCGGTTCCAAAGTCAACTCGAGACCAATAGTTTTTTTTTGTTTCATGTTTTGAATTCCTTGGAGGCACACAACGTGCTCTTTAAATTTTTGAAGCTGCTGAAATTAGAATAAAAATGTGTTCATGCTTTACTAAATGATCAATGATATGTGGCATTTCTCATTCTTGAATGAGTCTTTTGTTGGGTTCATCAACGAAAAACAACGCAGCGGAATATAGAACCCTTGACAGAATCCATGTATATATTGAAATCGATAGAGAATTTCGAAGCATACCTTTTGCAAATCGAAGATAAATTAGCAGCTGATTGTGTCTGGATTAGCGCCCCAAGTGTTGCGCCTCTACCGGTATCCACACACACGAACGGAATTCTCCAACGATCCACGTGCTAGCGAAAGATCTTGAAATTCCTTTTCTTGAACGCCGTTTTATTTTCGATACTCTATCGAAAAAACCCTAGACAGAGAACGATTCTCTATCTATTTATACAGCCTCATTATCTAGCGGAATTAACAGAAGTGGGCCAGACGATTTGGGCCCGCCAAACCATCCACATTTAATCGTACGTTTAATCGTTATCTTATAACGCGCACGACCGCATAGATAATTTAAATAAGAGGATAAATTAAAATCTACTTCTTAAGTAAATCAAGGCGCACAGAAAATATTAAGTCCATTCGCTATTGTGTGCGACCCTGTAGGTTCACTAAACATTAGCAGTGTGCTCAAAACTCTTTTTGGCCCACAAGTCATAAGCGGTCTCTAGCAAGACATTATGACTACCTAAGTATAGTGAAGGTCGATTTCCGACACAACCTAATCCACAACTAATATTAGAGTATCAACCTTGATTGATTCTTAGGGCAGACCACTAACATCTTTAACTCTGCTAAAGTCAAAATCGTTGAGATTACCAAATTCATCTGTGTGATTTGAATTTAGAACTCATAATGCCACGTGATTAGATCCACAAATTTATCATCTTTGTTTCGAGCATGAGAAGGGAGATTATGATATTACAGATTCTGACTGGGACTCTAGTTACAGGCCTTGTTTTGTTATTGTTTTTTTCAAATGTAAAGATGTTTGCTCAAGTTAATGGTATTCATGCTAAAGCATCAAACATTAACCAAAAGAAATTGTTACTGTGATTGTCAACGAAGATGCAAAATGAATGTGGCCATTCAAGTTAAGATTCTCGACCTCTGTTTCTCTTAGAACCGATTATGGAGGTAGTTACCTTTGAGTTGTAGATATTGACTGTGAATGATGATTAATCAAAATTGCCGAGATCCTAGAGTCTTCGTTGCTGATGATTGGCATTGACGAAGAATAAACAAGTAAGGAGAGGGAGGGAGAGAGTCGTTGCTATTGATCCATTGAGAGGTCAAGAAAAACCTGAGATTGAGGGAGAGAGTGAGAGTAAGACTCGAAGAGAGGGAGAGGAAAAGGGCGAAAGAACAGAAGGGGCTGAGCACTTTAAATTATATACCTAGGGTTTGGAAAAAAAAGAATTTACAAGGTTGGTCCAAGTTGAACTAATCCTAAAGCCTCAAACTAAGGACCAACCCGCATAGTGCACGTTCCAGCTAGGATCAGGGACTGATCCAATCCCCCCGAGAGCCAGACTAGGATCGGCTAGGTTGGGCCAGTCTAGAGTCGGTTTAGGATCAACCCTGGACCAATGCTCACCGCTACTCGCTCGCCCTCTTAACGAGTTAGGATATGATTTTTGGGATGTTGGATTGGGCTATCGAGTTGCCAAAATTTTCTTCAGGTGGAAAAGTTAGGGCCAAGATCCTGCCTTCGAGGTCAAATGGATGAGAGGATGTCTTTAGAATTCTAAGACATGCCTGCTTAAGAAAAATACCACGTCGTATAGATCACGGGGTAGAGTCAAATCTTTAGAATTATAGAGGCAAACAAGCTCCAAATTGGTGTGGGCCAATTGAGAAAGATGGATACATGGGAAAGAATTGTCCCCACATAACTCATAGGCTGTTCTTTAAGTCTTTTTTCATATTTCGTTTCATGATTTACTTTATTTGTGATTTATTGTTTATCATCGATCGCAAATAACCAATTAAAAATCTATATTTATTAAAACAAATATTTATGGTTTATCGTTTCAAGGTGATGCCTCGCGGGGCACAGATTCGTCGCGCCTCGTACCCATCGTCAACAAATATTCACGGAATCAGTTCTTTCACGCCAACACGCGTTCATCTACAAAATCTTACTTCTAAAGGCAATTGGACAAGTTGAAAACACCGTGACATAACAATCCATATGTGCATAATGCATAAGCTAATTCATTCCCATCATTTACACGTACGCCATAATTAATTTTAGGGTTAATACCACGAAAAACTCCAAATTAGTACATCAGTAATAAATTCATTCCAAACTAATTTTTTTTACCATGAAAAACTCCAAACTGGTACATTTGTGACAAATTTATCCCAAACTATTTTTTTTATAGCCAAAAACCTCAAACTGATATTGTTGTGATAAATTTACCTTCAGTTAGATTGGATTAATACCACGAAAAATCACGGAATGGTGTACTTGTGACAAACGGAGGGTTATAACTCCAAATTGGTGCACTTGTCAACTATTACGTGTCATCCAGCTCGGCAATTTGACGGTAAAATTTAGCAAAAACTAATGGAGGATAAATATATCACAAGTGTGCCGGTTTGGTTTTTTTATGGTCAAAAATTTAATTTGGGATAAATTTATCACAAGTGTACCGGTTTGGATTTTTTCGTAGTATTAACCCTTAATTATAGTGCGAACCTCACTTGTAATTATAAAGGAGAAGAAGATCATTACGCTCTTGCAAGTGGCACATTGGATAGAAAAAAAAGTTAATAAAGCTTAATTTGAGGCAAAATAACGCTACGGCTCTAATTGTTTCACAGAAATTGAATAACTTAGAAATTATTTTCCTAAAAACGATCATTGCATTGCTTGAAATAATTATCCGGTGAAAAATGTTTCCGTTATCAATAACAATTTATATCTTGTGGACGATGAAAATACTTTTCGTTCATTCATTATTGTAAACAATACGAGCAATCGTTTTCAGGAAAATGTTTTCCAAATGGTTCATTTTCTAAGAAATAAGCGAAGTCTACAAGTGCCATAATTTTTGTGTTACACTTACTTCAATGTCATAATTTTCGTATTACACTTACTTAAGTGCCATAATTTTCATATGACACTTATTTCATAGCCATCTTTTGTAACCACTTGAGTGCCGCGTTAGTGAAAGAATTATCACTTAGTGCCTCCGATGATATATCGCGTCAAAAGAGCCCTAGGTTGTTTTTTTCATTAAAATTTTAACTTTGACAAATCTTTTTTTAAAAGAAAAATTGAAGTCCACCGTGAACAAAGGACAAGACCATGCGGCACGTGGCACTTCTAACTAAATCAACTTCGTCTAAGGAAAAATTGCCAAGTTGACCAACGCAGGAGACGACAATCGGGATTTGCCACCTCGGGCCACCGCCGTAACAAGTCGCGCGCCTTGTCATCGCTCCCCCGTCGTTTGCATCGATCGCGAGCCTCGAGACAATGACACGAGTGGCCTAGCCGATGGGCGACGTTTGGGGGCGATAGCCCGAGGATAAGAGTTGATCCAGACTTATCAATACATACACAAAAAGACAGATAAGACTCTATCATTGCAGCGACAGGTTCATTTGAACTACCAAATGAAAAGGCAAAAACAATTTTAAAAATATTAAAATATTCAAAAAAATTGTCACGTCATCATTAGTCGGACAGCCGGTGCCGGCCGGCATCCATGTCAACTCCGAGTGGCCAAAATTGGCCGGATGAATTTAATTGGCAAGAAGTGAAAAGATTTACGACTCAATTGACAAACTTGAAAAATTTAGGTTGAATCGATAAAAGTGCCATAAATTTATGAATTTTTGAATAATTTTTCCAAAAAAAACGGAAGTTTCTCATCGGCAACCCTTTGTGCATTTCACTAAGAGAGAGGTCCGGACAAGAAAAAACTGCACTACACAGTTCCTTGCCAACCAAGCAAAAGATAGGCGATGATAGCAGCGCTACTGGGCCTAAGATTGTGGCCGGCGGTGATTCAAGATGGAGGAGAGAGAGAGAAAGAATGAGGGCTTAAGGTTTAAAAAAAAAACGAATTCACAAATAATTGTGAAATGACGTTGTTTGTCTCTTATTTTATTAACTTCACTTTACTGACAAGTCATATCTATTTATTTTAAAGTAAAGTCACGTCAGATTTTCCGGCCATTCCATTTCTCAATAGCGCTGAAGTGATCGTTTAGTATTGAAGTGAATGTCGTGCGAAGATGATGACACTTGTAATATCTTTTTTCTCTTGATTTGATCTATACAAAATCAAAAAAGTTAAAACAAAAGGAATATTTAATACATATGTATATGACAAAACAACCCCCGAGAACAAATTTCAGTCACATTTTTTTCCTGCAAAACCAAGCCGAAGAAACTTCTTACTTGAAACGCTATGCTCGATCAATCTTCAATTTTATGAGCTTGCAGTGTCTTCGTTCTCAAAAAGATCCCAAATCTCTTCCAAGCTCTTGCCTTTGGTCTCAGGCAAGAAGAAATAAAAGAACACAGTCGCCAACCCCATGATTCCTGCAAGCACAAAGAACATGCCCCCAAACGTTATCTCCCTCGAAATGCTCAAAAACGACATCGCCACCGCGCCGCTCACCACCCGGTTCACCGCTATGGCCAGGCTCGTGCCCTGGGCCCGCAGCCTCGTCGGGAATATCTCGGACGAGTAGACCCAAGTGATGGGCCCGAGCCCTATCGAAAAGAATGAGACGTCCGCACAGACGGCCACCACGCACAGCGCAATGGCCCACGTCGGCTTGCTACCGGTTGGCTCGAGGAACTTCGAGCCCAGGCCCAGGCCCGCCAGGGAGACCGCCATCCCGGCCGAGCCCAGCATCAAGAGAGGCCTCCTCCCAAAATGGTCCAAGCAAAGTGCCGAAACAAAGGCGAAGAATGTCTTGGCAAGTCCCATGATGATAGTCACCCCTAATAGCTGTTGGTTATCGCTGATCCCGGCTTCTTGGAAGACTTCCGGGCTAAAGTACACGACCGCGTCGTTCCCCGACGCCTGCATGAAGAAGTTTAGTCCAATGGCCGCTATGAGAATCCGGCGAACAGGCCTCGCGGGCCTCCAGAGGAGCTCCTTCCAAACGCCCTGCCCATGCGATCGGGCCGAAACCGGGCCCGTGGAACCATCAACCCCTATGTTGGTCTTCATCTGATTGAGCCTCAATTCAGCTTCTACCTCATCTTCTGATGTCTTGATCAGCACCCTCTTTGCTTCTTCGAATCTGCCCTCCATGACCAGCCACCTCGGCGACTCCGGCATCGTCATCACGCCTGCCCCAATAGCGATCGCGGGCACTCCGGCTAACCCGAGCATGAGCCTCCAACTTATATCAACTGGTAGACCTGATAAGGCATAGTTGGATACATACCCAAGTAAAATCCCGACATTGATAAAAACTTCGGGCAATGAAGATAGGAATCCCCGGGTCATCACTGGAGAGATCTCGGCAGCGTAGACTGGGGCGATCATGAGCGCGTACCCGACACCAATACCCGCAACCACCCTCCCAGCCATTAGGAACATGAAGGATGGAGCAAGGCCCATCAGAAGTGCACCAATGAGGAACGTGAAGGCGGCAAGGACTATCGTGTATCGCCGGCCGATCCAATCGGAGGTCCAGCCAGAGGCGAGAGATCCAAATAGCGAGACCACATTGAGCGAACCCACCAAGATCTCAACCTGGGTTGGTGTGATCACGAGGCTCTCTCTGATGAATAGCACTGCTCCGCTCATCACCCCAATATCTGTACACATTTAGATGCAAACATAAATTCAACATCAAGTTCGACCATGGCTTTGCTTTCCGTCAAACAGGTGGCAGACCGATCTAAATGCACCAATTAATCCTACCGTGGACCTTTTGTCTCTCTTTGGGGCGGGATTGAGACATAATGAACATACAGAAAGCAATATAATGGAAACAGTTTGTGCTAAGAACTCACCATAGCCCAGCAAAATAGAGTTGGTGGACGCCAAGATGGCACCACCCAGAGCATATCTGTTCAGGCGAGGCTTCCGGCGACCACCACCTTCTACCGCCGCTCCACGTACTTGGAACTGGACTGTTTTCTTGGGGCTCGTGAGATCCTCTTCAGAGAAAACGGGGTCTGACTCGGGAACAAGAGGATCATACAAGTGTTTGAGTGAATCCTGCATGAGTGGAGGTTGAAATGGGCGAAGAGTTAAGCTTCGGTTGGTTCTGGTTCTGGGAATACTGCGAGTGTTCAAGAAGAGGGTACGTGAGGAAGAAGATCATATGAGAGAGAATAGGTTTCAGCTTTTTGGACATTAATTATTTTGTCTCGATCCTCCTTAGGTTTTGTACATTTGGATTTCTAGTCAGTATTTGAGTCAAAGCTGACGGGGTATAATGACGAAATAGTGTTGCATGGTGCAAAGAAATAACAAATGTTTGACGACTAGGAAATGCAATGGTTCTAGACAAGTATGCAAGAAGACTAACCACAAAAGATTAGTGAGTGTCAATGTCATCCTCGCTCAAGCAGTGTGTAAAAAGAATCAAATTTGTATATCGTTTTCATTGAATAATTCAAGGGTACAATTGTAAAGGTCTGACTACTGAAAACTCGTAAAATACCACATAAAAAACTATGAATTTGTTGAATTAATGCCTTTTGGCATGTAAAATTTGTTTCGACTCAAAGTAGTTGATACGAGATGGGCGACATTTGAACGGGTGACCGTTAGTTATTGAGCTGGAAAATATCATATGCTCTGGAATCACCGGATACAATGCATTCAGGTTAAGAGAAAATAAGCCCTTAAAATAGTGAGTAGGTATCAATGTGCTTTGCTCAGTCTATAAAATGGTAGATTATGCAAGTCTGAAAAATTTATATGCCCAACTTTTTAATTCTAAGTGGGGTTTAACTTTTATCTAGTTACCATTTGCCTTTAACATTGTAAGCATGGAATTTCTTCACATGATATGGTTAATTAAAGTCGCACCAAAATTTCTCGTAACTCTTCTAAGTCAATCTCATTTATAGTGTCAAAAGAAATTAACATAGTGTAACAATAGATCACATTACTAATCTAATAAGTGGTTTTAATTATTTAACATTTGAATTTCGAAAGGTGCTTATTTTTTTATATATGGATCTGCTTTTTCTAAGTATTTTTGACACGCGAAGCATCACGGGGAGCGTTCTCTGGATTAGGATATACCTTCTCCAAAGATCAGATAGATGGTCCTTGAATCGAGGTGCATCATTCTTCTCACCTAGAAAAAGGTGATTATTCTGCTTTTATTTGCTTTTTGGAGGAGAAAAGCCTCTTTGCCTCTGAAAAGGCAAGGAAGGTGGGCGGGCGTGTGCGCAACGCACGCCTCTCCACACGCCTCCGGAACAGCACCAACTGGATGATGGCGTTCAGCATGGATTGCGATGCGGACCCAACGCAGGAAGTCACTCGAACACGACACCAAACTACAGATTTTGTCGATTTTTTAATGTTTCTTTTGCCTCTGGAAAGACCAAGATGGACAAGGCGATGGGCATGAGCCGCCATGGATGGCGACACCTGCATGCGAATGGGGTTCTTCAGAGCTGTGCAGGTAGGCCATCTAGATGCTTAATCGAGCTATTATCTCATGATTTCTTGAGGGAGGAATCTTGGCTTGTTCACACTCGTCTGAAGTAAAGAAGGAAGTTTGTCCAAGTTTCAAGATTTGTTTGATGGGAGAGTAGCCATCGACAAAGATTTGCTTGTTACTGTATTCACTATGGAAAACATGCGGGCAAAGGGACAAATCTGAAGGGAAAAGTTTTGGTATAAGTCGGATTTAAGCTCTGTTATTAAATGTCAAAGACACTTTCCGCCTCCTCCCGAGTACAAATTACAGGAAAGAAAAACAGGACGAGACTACTATGGAATGAGATTGATAGATAGTTACATGAAAGAAAAACGCAAATTTGGAAGTGTTGTCTACAGTAAATAGTATCAAATGGACCAAGTCAGATGTGGAATGAGAGGGCAAGCGAGCAATCCACACAAGATCGGGTGCCACGTGCCAAGTGACAGGTGCAAAGGACCACTAAGGGCGCGTTTGGCAAATTGCCAAATAGTAACTATTTCTGTTCGTTTATTCCCGGAATCAGTTTTGAAACAGAAATTCGTTTGGTAAATTTTTTGTTTCCGGACACAAATTTTCAAAAATTTATTCCCAAAATCAGTTTTGGAACAAAATCAAGAAGCGAAAAAAAATAACTTCTTAATTCTAAAAACAAGAATAAAAAATAGAATAGAATTTTTTTTTCTTCTTCTTCTTGGCCTGCCGTCGACCACTGGTGACTGGCCACAGGCCAGGGTTGGCGAGAGCGAGCTGACTGCACTGCTAAACAGATGTTGGAAGATATGGAAGCTAGAAATCGTGTCTTGTCTAATGTTTTGATTGGGACACTTTTGCAATGACTCATCAATATGAGGTATGATGGTTCTGATGAGGTTAGGGATTACGTCCTTAGAATGGTAGACCTGCAGATAAAACTTAACACTCTTAATGTTTCAATTCCTTATACATGCATTGGGCATCAAGCCCTAAACACCATTTCACCTGATTTTCGGATTATCAAGACCAATTATAATTCTCAAGATGAGACGTGGTCGATTAATGACCTGATAGCTAGGTGGTGGCAGAGGAAGAGAAACTGTAGAAAGAGAAAGGGCATCTTGCCTTGTATGCGTCAAGTTCCAGTAGCAAAAAGGGAAATAGGTTAAAAAATCGTACTCATAAAAGAACTCATCAGACTACCAGTCATTCTGATGATTTGGGTCCTAGGAAAACATCCTTAAAGAAGGATAGTGACCACTGCTACTTCTGTAGAAGGATGGGTCACATGAAGAAGGATTACAATAAATATAAAACTCGGTTGTCCAAGTGTGAACATTCATGTATTGATTCTTTGGCATTTGTTTGTGAATCAAACCTATCAGAAGCCTTATCCAGTTCCTGGTGGCTAGATAACAATGCAACTAATCATGTTACGTTTATCATACATGGAATCATAAACAGAAGGAAGCCAAATCAGAATGAATCAAATCTCACCATAGGAAACAACAACAAAGTCGACGTTGAGTTCGTGGGAGATGTCAATTTGATTCTAGATTCTGGTTTCAATTTGATGCTAAGAAATACCTTCTATGTACTTTTCTTTATACGGAACTTAGTTTCCGTATCTTGTTTGGACATGTGTAGCTATTCTTTTGAATTAAGAAATAATGTTGTTACTATTTTCTTTAATTCAAATAAGGTTGGGTGCTGCAATATGTCTAATGGATTGTACAAATTGTGTTTAGTTCCCAATGATATATACGTCACTTATACAATTAAAAATGTTGTTTCTAAAAGACCTTTATCTAAGGAAAGATTGAGAAGTTTAAAGTCAAGGGTTTCACTCAGAGAGGAGTAGACTATGAAGCAACCTTTTCTCCAGTCTCTTCTAAAAATTCTTTTAGAGTTATCATGACATTGGTAACTCATTTTGATATGGAGTTACACTAGATTGATGTTAAAACTGTCTTTCTGAATGGAGACCTTGATGAGGAGATCTATATGGTGCAACCTGAAGGTTTTGCCGCAGATGATTCATGTAAGCTTGTGTGTATACTAAAAAAGGCAATTAATGGCCTCAAGCAAAATTTTAGACAATGGTCCTTAAAGTTCCATAGTGTTGTCACCTCATTCGATTTTATTGAGAACAAATTGGATCAGTATATATATAGCAAGGTTAGCGGGAGAAAATTTATTTTCTTCGTACTCTATGTGGACGACATCTTGCATGCAAGAAGTGATCATAGATTACTGCATGAGACCAAGCGAATGTTGTCGAAGAATTTTGACATAAAGGACCTTGGTGAGGCATCTTTTATCCTTGGCATTGAGATCCATAGGAATCATTCTAGCCGACTGTCGAGTTTGTCTCAGAGGACATATGTTGATCGTATTTTAGAAAGATTCAGTACCGAGGATTGCAAGCCGGGAATTGCTCCTATCATTAAGGGTGATAAACTAAGTCTGTCGCAATGTCCTCATACAGATGTTGAGAAAGCCCAAATAAAAAATGTACCTTGTGCTAGTGCACTTGGAAATAACATGTATGCTCAAGTATGCACTAGATCAAATATTGTTTTTGCAACAGGACTTCTAGATAGATATCAGTTGGATCTAGGACACGATCACTGGATTGCTATCAAAAAGGTTTTAAGGTACTTAAAGAGGACAAAAGACTATGGTTATTTACAAACATGTTCAGGACCTGAAGCTAGTATGGTATTCAGATTCAGACTATGATTGCTGTCAGGATGACTTGAGGTCGATAATAGGATACATTTTTAAGTTAGCAGGAGGTGCAATATCATGAAAAAACCAAAAACAAAATTTGGTAGTATCCTCTACCATGCAAATGGAGTTTGTAGCATGCTTTTGGGCAACTACTCAAGCAATTTGATTCCAAAACCTCATTAGGGAGTTGGCCGTGTTTGATTTTGTGGATAGGCCCATACAGTTATATTGTAACAATAACTCTGTAGTGTTGTTTATCAACAACAATAGAGGTCTCAAGGGGTCTAAACACTTAAAGGTCGAATATTTGACCATAAAGGAAACAGTTCAGAAAGGTGACATTAAAGTAGAGCATATTTGCACAGATGATATGGTTACATATCCACTAACTAAAGGCCTTCGCTCTTGTGTATTTGAACATGGGCTTAGGAGCATCATGGGATGCTGTTATTTAGTGAAAGCTGCTTTTGTCTTTACTCTAATAAAGTTTGCATATGTATTTTGTTACATTTGTAACATTTTGGGTATGTAACTCCTTTACATTCAATAAGGTGTTTCTGAATATATTGTTGTCATGTTGAATACATATATCATGTGAAAATCTCAAGGTACTGTGTAAACCTTAAGTATAGGCTAGAGGCATTCAGTTATTAGCCTCACGCATATGTCTTGTTACACATAAAGCAAGATTAACCATAAGGACGAGACATATGGAGGTTCATTGAAACCGTGAGGATATTCTCTAGTGACATATCGGGTTTTGTGCCACTTAAGAAAAGAGAATGTTGATTGATAAGAGGATGACACATAAGGTATCATTTTTTGTGAAATGTTATCCATTTACCACACAACTATATTGAATCCAAATCAATAAAGTTGAAAGCACCCGTGACCATGAAAGGCCCTACGTGAGTACATGCAATTACCGTCATGATTCAGTGTTTGAGACTTTATGGGATCGGATCGACTATTAAGAATAATCACTAGACCAACATAAAGCTGTGCACATACAGTACAATTTCAATTAATATAGCTCAAGTAGGAGAATGTAAGAGTTTTTCTAATGTGGATTTATATTAATTGAGATTGTAATTAACAGTTTTTACGGGGTTAGTCTAATAAAGCATGATTTAAGGATTCTTAATTAGTTTAATATGGGTTTGGCTTGTGTGGGCCAAGTTGAGCCCTGCCTGTGAGGAGATGGCCGGTTGAAAACTCTATAAATAACGTGGGAAGTCTCTCCCCTAGAGCTAATATCTGATAACCTGCTCACATAAGGATCGAGAGCTCTTTCTCTTGCGTGAGGGCGGTCTCATCAAGCCAAGACTACGGAGGGTCATAAGGGAGAAGAACTTCGACATCGGATCGTCACCGAGCTTTGGATCATCGTTGTTCCACATCAAGAAGGATGGATCCTAAATCAGGTGCACAAATTTCTCTAATCCATTATAGTGCTTCGTGTTTCTAGTTATGGTAATCCTGGGATGTTGTTCGTACGACGGCCTACACCCTCTTGTCAATTCCCTTCTGCAAAGCACGGCCGCAATAGATCTAGATCCATGGTCACGTCCAAAATTGGAATCGCAGAGCCATGGCCACGGAACCATGTCTGCAACAGACTTTGGAGATTGACCGCCGAGTCAGATCTGGTGGCCATGGTCGAGGCCAAATTTGGGCTAGTGACGACGGAGCTGACTGCAAGCAATGACGGAGGGGTAGCTTGGATCAACCTCAAGAATGACGGAGCCAACCACAAGCTTCGCCGGAAGGGGCGGAGATCATGGCCAGACGGGGGTGCTCCTACGTGATGGAGGAAAAAGAGAAAAATCAAGTTCTTATCTTTTATCGCTGACGTGGTGGGGCGCTTTGCAACCACTAAAATAGTTTCTCTTTCTTTGCCCAAACGAGATAAAAAGAAGAGAACCGGTCGACGTAGGAAAATAAGGAAAGTGAAAGTTCGCACATGGAGTAAAAAGCAGATCGTGAGAAAGATTGATCCATAACATGTACGCTGGCTCTGATTTTCCATGCATCACCGCGACACGATGCACCAAACGCGCGAAATGGCAAGGGCTCTCGTCCCCGTCCAAAAATATAATATAACATTAAAAATCATTTGAGGAATGGCTTCGTATCCGTTAGTACAATGTTAATAGAACGGTCAAAAAGCTAACTTTATGGTATTGAATTGTTAGTGTCATTTGATGAAATATATCAAAATTAATTTTTCCTTTTGGTTTTGGCTTTTTTTCCGGGGTTCTTTGCTAAAACGCTGAAACATTCAGCTCGATTGAGCTAATCTAGAATTTCCTTTTATTATTATTATTGTTATTTTAATTTTTTGACCTTGAATATTTGCTCCCTGTTTTCTTTTCTAATTTCTTATCCTATTTATATTCTCTTTTTCTAACTTTAAATTTATGTATATTTTGCCAACATAGGTAATACTCTCTTGATTATTATTATTATTATTATTATTATTATTATTATTATTATTATTTGGATACGGCGACATGCAAAAATAATGCAGATGTTTCCCGGTTACAACATAAAAGAGCCCTTTTTTCTATAATTGTGAAAAAAATTATTTTCCCTTAAATTTAAATAATTAATATCGGCCGGCCACTTGACCAATGAACTGTTGCAAGGTGGTGACGTTTGACTTCAAAAGAAGTCATCAGCCTTCATTGATTGCTGAATCTGCATGCACTGGGTATAGTTGAAGCAATCTTCTCAAGAAGCTTCTAAATAGACTAGAGGGCATTCTTGTCTTTGAATTCATTTATTAGAGTGGAACTGCCGGGAAAATAAATAATTGAAGAATTAATAGTGTTTTTTTTGCTGTAGAGAAAAAAGGGTACTTCACATTTTTACCAAAAAAAAAAAAAGGGTCCTTCTCTCTTTCTTTTGAGCAAAGCACATATGAAAAAGTTTATCTTTACCTTTACCCAAAAAAAAAAGTCTCGTTGGACTTGTTTATAAAAAGGAAAGAAATAGCTTAATTGTAACTTTTGTCAATTACAAATTTGTAATATAGGCTTCTAAACATCCTGTAATTGAGATAAGATATGATTGTATAACCTTTTTTCTAGGATAATGTCAATTTTAAATTTCTTATATGTTTGAAGCTGAGCTATCGAAAAGATTCCTTTTTGTAGCAATGTAGACACATTTTGATATATAAGATGATGATAGAACTAGGATTACAACCATTGTAAATAGCGTTGATTGGACCGAGTCAGATAGGGAGTGAGAGGATAAGCAAGCAATCCTCACAAGATCAGGTGCCACGTGCCAAGTGACAGGTGTAGAGGATCACTAGGCTATGTTTGGTTGAGATTTGGGGAAATGATTGAAATGCAAAGTCATTTACTAGAGATGTTTAGTTCAAGGTGTATTTGTTTTGACTTTTTGTGTGATTTTTTGCAAAAGTAACTTAAATTTTTTTAAAAAATAGGTAAAACAAAGAGTGCTATTGTTGATTGTCTCCAAGGGCTTGGGCAAGGGCTCGTGGGGCCACTGTGAGCCCTAGAGAGGGATCCAAGGTCACACAACCCAGGCGTAGCGACGCCAGGGTCACCTTGACACTTGGCCATCAACTCTTGACCACTGACAACACTCGACCATCATTGACGCTCAACCATCGAATCTCGTCTAACAGTTGCGAGTGAAGGCAACATTGGAGAAGATGAACGGGCGAGGACCCAAGCGCGGAAATCCAAAACTTCATTGGTCGGAGAAGATGAATGGTCGTATGCAAGGGCAAGACTAGAATATGAAAATACTAGTCAAGGCAATTTTGGAAGAAAAAAAGCTCATTAACCTTAGAACTTCCCTTCTGAAAATGTTGAAAGTCCAAAGTAGGTGGGGACTTATCTTAGGCTTTTAGCTTAGTCAAATGTTGGTATTTCCCCAAAGTGGTTCAAAAAAATTAACCAAACGTCCTAACTTTTTTTCTCAAGGGACTTTTTTTTGGGGTCACATCTCAAGAGACTTTAGAGGGCCCAAAAGTCTATTAGAAAAGCTGAACCAAACGTACTCCTTAGTGGGCATGTAATTTCTCATACCGAGGGAAGGTTATTAGTGTTGCATGTGAGCAATAAGAATAAGCAGAACAAAGTAGAGGCTATGATAGGACGGGCAGCTGTCTCTAGCCTACTCGATGCCAAATCGCAGGTGCATGATGTTCAGCTCTTGGAAGCAGTCGGAGGACGAGACACTTTATAGGCAATATGCAAGCTTTGAGCTGTCAATGGAAAAATTGCTCTGGGAGACGAACATGATCTTGCTACGTGGGAATCCATGATTGACATGTCGTGGGGATGATGACATGGACTCGATATAAGTTATCGTGTCAGGGGATGCTAATTGACACAAAACCCGCTAGAAAAAAGGGTTAGGAGATTGGTCAAACCTTCTTTAACAAGCCTCATTCCGATACGATTAAGTCAAAATTCTCCGGGACATCCTAATTAAACGTGTCTTGGATCAGTTACCACCTGGCTATAGGCAGTTATATGGACCACCGTTTTTGTCCTTTTTCTAGCCCATGGTATCGCAAAAAAACCGCCCTAATGTGGGCCTTAAATCGCAAAGAGTAAAATTGGGCTTGAGCACATCTTCTGGCCCATTTTGCTTAATTCATGTTGTTAATGAACCAAAGTTGGTCCGAATTGTTCTTTTTAGCTCGGTAGACTTGATTACCCAAATTTGTCTACGTGACTGGCGAGAACAGATCGGGGCTTTGGCTCGTGGAAATGGAGTCATATCATTGGAAGACAACACAAGTATGTTTGGATTTCCTAAAGCAATTGATAGACTTGTGAAATGGGTGAATCGGGTAGAAAATGGTCCAACCTAAATTAACCCATTTTGACAAGAATCCATGCAATCAAACATCGCAACCAATACCCAACCCAACTCATGCTCGACCCCGACCCATACATATTTGACCCAATTTAAGGAAATTCATACTCAAATTACGGTGAAAGCATGAATTAAGCGAACGTGAGATTGAGTGAGGGCGAAAAAGAGTGAAGAAAGAGTCATGGAGGTAAGTCGATCTAAGTAAGTTGTAAATCCATTTAATACCTGTATTATTTTGAGCTTTACCATTTTATACATATTTATGACCCATTTAGTTAATATAACTAACTCATATAACAGCTCAACCCATCAAATATAAATTAAGAAATGGGCTTATGACTCATTTTCATGGATCTAGCAATTAGGTAGCTGCTTTTATTTTAGAATTTGAAATAGTAGGATTTGAGCTCAAAGAGCAATAGAGGTAACTACCTCTTAATAGGCGAAATAGTAGCTTACTTCCGAGTTACTGATTAGTGGGCTTTTGAGTACACGTTCATAAGATTACGAATTCAAAAGGTCTAAATCATAAGGCGAAGATGAGGACCACGTGTACATGAGATTTCGGCAAACACTATAAAAGCAATGTGATGCATTCTCTCTTGCACAAACGATGTAGAAAGGAGAGAATTGGTTCGACATCAGGAAATAAGGAACGTAAAAGCTCGTGCGATGGATTAAAAGCCTATTAGCCAATGCTAATCGATAACTCGTGCAACAGTATCTATGCACATGTGATTGGCTCTGTTTCTTCACGTGTTGCCGCTGCAAAACACGATGCTCCGAGCACGCAAGAAGACGAACCACCTTGGCCAGAAAACCCTGAATCTTAAAAAGCGACTCTGAAAAGCATTTAGGGGGGTGGATTTGCATCCGTTAGTACATGTTCATAGAACGGTCAAAAGCTAACTTTAAGATATTAAGATTGTTAATGTCATTTGATTAAATAAATGGAAAATTAATTTTTGCCCTTTTGCTTTTGTCCTTTTCTGGGGCTCCTGGCTAATACGCTGAAACATATAGCTGGATCGAACTAACCTAGAATCTCCTTTATTATTATTATAATAATAATTATTATTATCAGTATCATTATTTCTTTTATTTCAGTCAAAAGGGCGAATGTCATGCCTCTAATTATGAGAGAGAGAGAATACACAATAGCATGGCGCTATATCACCAAATGGTGCTGTATTCTTTGCGGATTTCACGGTTGATTAGCTTCAATTGCATCAGTCAAATGCCAAAATGGTTGGCGTGATTGAAGATCATCCCTCCCAATTAGTGGTTAAGAGACTCCAAATCTCCAATTTGAGAAGAAAATTAACAAGTCTCACCAACCCAAGGCGTGTCAAGTTGGAAACAAGGGATTGTCGAATTGTAGCACCAAACTGAAGTCATCTTTCTTCGTCTTTTTGTGGGTCATTTCAATATTATTGATAATTAGGAGGGTCACAGAGTAAATATGGAAGGATCTCTGGTCAATTCAAAAAATGCAATAAATGCTAAAACTTACCATGAAAATGCAATGAAGTCCTAAAATTTTCATAAGGTATAATTAAGTCCTAAAACTTATCACGAAAATATAATTGAGTCCTAAAACTTTTAAAAAATGCAATTAAATCCTCAAACTTATCACGAAAATGCAATCGAGTCCTAAACCTTTCAAAAATATAATTAACGAAATGAATTGATTGAATCAATTTGATAAGTTATAGGATTTAATTGTACTTTTTGAAAGTTTTATTAATCAATCATATTTTCATGATAAATTTTAAGATTAATTATATTTTTTAAAATTTAAATATACTTTTATAACAAGTTTTAAAACTTTCAATCTACTTATCTCCCTATCAATTCGTTGCCACCTTTTGAAGGAATCATCGCCAGCTTTTATTGGGAGAATGAAATGCCAAATCTTTCTCATGATCTCAGCGCATCTCTCTTTTTTTGGTGCTTTTGCAATTAGCTTTCCAGATTATCAGCGCGCTCCGACGCACTTACCCCCGAATCGATTTTGGTCCCACAAAAAATCTCAAAATCGGTATCTCGAGCCCACTAAACTGAAATCATGTTTCGAAAAAATTCCTGACCAATGGAAAAATACGTAAGTGGGTGGGCGGCGAATGTTGAAATTTTTGTCTAGAGGCGGAAGAGTGAGCAAGCAGCGGAATTCGATCACGAGCGTCGACAGCTTCTCGGATCGTGACACTCCACAATTATTTGTCGCGCGACGACAAAAAAACCCTAATTTTGTACGCTCCCCATTCAAACAAAAAAAACAAGGATTAGGGAAAATTTATAAAAATTGAAAAAATGGAAGAACAAGCCGGCCCGGTTCACACCAATAAAAGGGGTGGCGACAGAAGGCTGAGAAGGGCATCGGAAGAATACAAAATGAGAAAAAGAAATTAACTTTTTGGGCTTAATACTCTAAAAAATCTTCAATTTTGGCTATTATCTCAATTTTACCTTTTATCTCATAAAAAATTTTCAACTTAAGTTCGTATCTCAATTCTACCATAAAAAAAATTTTGACTCATAAAAAACTATAAATTTTAGTTAAATCTCAATTTTACCCTAATCCTTTTTTTTTGTTTCGTAAAAAAATCTCAGCTTTAAGTTTAATTTTAGTTGCACTCTAATTTTTTTTTGTAGTATACAAATCACCAACTTCCACTTGAGTCTCCAATTCAAAATTATCCTTCAAGTTTTTGCACTCATTGATCTCTCGTGCATGTGAATGTTCAATCTCTCTCGGTTGGAGAGCTCGCTCTCTAGACGCTTGAACAGCTCGTGCTTGGGAGTTTCCATCACTCTATTATCAACGATCAATTTTGTATGAAGGGTTAATGGGGCAGTCATATGACTCAAGTAAAAGTTTGTGGAGACTCTAAAAATTTTAGGATAAAATTGAGACTGGACGGTAAAATTAAGATAAGACCTAAAATTAGAGATTTTTTCGTAGGACAAAAAAAAGGTTATAAGAGAATTAAGATACAATTTAAAGTTGAGAATTTTTTATAAAATAAAAAAGGGTTTATTGTAAAATTTAGACTTGATCTAAAGTTAAATGTTTTTTTTATGGTCAGAAGATATAATTGAGAGCGTCGGATGCGTAAAACCCGGATAATCATGCGTGCGGGTCCCTTTGTGGGTCCCACTCCTGCCAACCACCACTACCAATGTCCTCAGTCTACGTCAACTCATTAATCCTCCCTCTCTCTTCTGTCTCGGCCCGCATGCGATGGTGTGAATGCAAGAATCCCATTCAAAAACGCGCGCACACTCCTCTCTCTCTCTCTCTCGTGGCTCTCTCAAAATAGGAATGTGCAAAAGAATCGGGATCCGCCAAAACTGCCCGAAATCAGATCGAGACAGGTGGCTCCCCAGGAAATCAGTCTGGTTCTCGATTCTAATTTTTTGAAATCGATGGGTATTAGTCCGGTTTCCGGTTCTCGATGTGAAACAGCCCACCCGCGCCACTCGGACCTGACTGGTAATATAATTAATTATTTATTTATTTATTTAAAAAATCTGATCAAAAAATTTAAAAAAAAAAAAAGAAAATATGAGAGTTGTTATTTTGTTTGCTTACTACCTATTGTGAATTTGCGGCAAACTCCCACATGTGATATATAATATAGAGTACGGATGTATTTGATGTGAAGCAAAGTAGCATATGATGAACACAACCCACCAACGGGCAAGAATTAGACCAGTTCATTTTTTGATTTATCCAGGAAAACTTAGTGCGACCGGTTCCATGGACCCACTAGGGAACCGGACCGGACCGACGATCAGATTCTCGGGTGGGTCTATGGAACCAAGGGGCAGTTCTCGATTTCAATTTTTTGGAACCAGTCCTTAACAGGCGGTCCACGGTTCCTGAGTGGGAACCGCCCATCCGGACCATGCTCACCCCTATCTCTAAGAGAAGAGCACGTTCGATTGAACTACACGACAAACAAAGATAAAGAGGCTCGAACTCACCCTGGCAAGGCTCACCTTTGCCGCCCTGTTGCACCTGTCCGATCACCCAACCGGCTAGAATAAGAAGGGAGGAGAAAAAATAATAATAATAATTCAAAAATTATTAAAAATTATTAATGCTAGCACCGATCGTACCACGGAGATAGTTTGCGTATGTGTTAGCAATATCCGATCAAAATTAGTCGAAATAACTGAATTGACATTATATTAAAAAATTTATGATTAAATTAATAAAAAAATAATTAACTCAAAGAGTTTATGACTTTTGTTGCCCGTGCCAAGTGGGAAAGAAAGTTACTACCAAAAAGCAAAAGTTGGAAAGGAAGGGACTTTTGTCGGAGGCGTGTCAAGTGGGAAAGAAAGTTATTACCAAAAAGAAAAAGTAGGAAAGAAAAGGATCGTGGAACTGTGGCACCAAACCAAAGTCCAACATGTCCATTTCACTTTCTCTTTAGTTCTCTTTCTTTCTTGCCTTTGTGGTACTTTGACAATTAGCCTTAGTCGCATCATTTACTTTCCAAAAAATCTCGAATCGGTATCCTCGCACGACACACTTGCCCTAGACTGAAATGTTATTTCGAAAAAAACCCGACTGATGGAAAACTACGAAAATGGGTCGGAGGTGCTTGCGGATTCATTTTTGTCTCGAGGCGACGGTGGAATTCGGTCACGAGGTCGATAGCTTCTTCGCATGTTAACGCTCTAGACTTGCCGGAACCACACCTTAATTTTCAACACTCCCCGTTCAAACAAAAAACAAAAAATTAAAATTAGGACAATATAAAAAAAGAATGGAAGAACGAGCTGGCCCCTACCGTGCACACCAATCGAGAAAGAAGGCATTGGAAGAATACAAAATTGAGAAATAAAAAAAATTGATATCACGAAAAATCCCACCCTTTTATACATATAACAAATTTACTTTAAATTTACTTTTTGAACACCAAAAACTCAAAATCTGTACACTTGTGAAAATTTTACCTTCCGTTAGTTTTCGTTAAATTTTAGCGATAAATTTCTGAGTTAAATGACACGTGACAATTGACGGATGTATCAGTTTGGGATTTTACCCTTTATTTATCATAAGTGTGTCATTTTGTGATTTTTTATGATATTAATTCAATTTAACATAGGATAAATATATCACAAATATATCCATTTTTGATAAATTTATTAGTGATGTATCAATTTGAGATTTTTTAATATTAAAAAATTAATTTTGAATAAATTAGACATAATTATATTAATTTGTAATCTTTCGTGATATTTATTTTAAGGAAAAAAAAAGATTTTGAAGGAGCGTCGGACGCGTAAAACCGGACAATTTTACGTGGGGGAGGCCACAGCCTAGCACTACTACTGCGCGGTCCTCTTCGTGGGTCCCCACTAACGACCGCCACTGCCACTCCCACTACCATTGTCCCCACCTGTTGTTGTACATTACTACCCATCATTCTCCTTCTTCTCTCTCTTCTATCACGATGGTGATGTGACAGCAATACGAATCCCATTAAAAAACACGCACCCACCCAAAATCACTCACTCTCTGTCTCTGTCTCTGTCTCTCTCTGTGCCCCGCATGTGATGGTGTGAATGCATGAATCCCACTTTGATTGTCACTCTCTCTCTAATTATCACTCTCTGTAGACTGTGTTTTTCCGACAGAAGAGCCCCCACTTTGATTGAACTGCGCGACGGACAGACAGAGGGGGCGAAGCAGCGCAACTTTCTTTCGTCCTCTCTCTCTCCACGTTCTCGAAAACCCCCCACTTTGCGTTTCGCTCCCACCTTTCAGATTCCTCCGAAACCAACAGCTCCAGCTCCGGTGTCCTCTTTTTTGCAAACGCTCCTTTCCGGTTTTTTTCTCGGTGATCGTGACGATCAATTGGTCGATTAAATCCAGAGGACCAATTGGTGGGCCCATCCTCACAAGGTTGATCGAGACTTTACCTCCTGCCTATTAAGACGCCCTTCCACTCAACGAGGTCCACCCACAATTGATTACATAAAACCCCCTCCTCCCCCTTCTGATTTCACAATTGATTATTTTGTTTGGTTATACCCCCAATTGATAGAGACGCCCTCCCTTCGCATCTACGCTAAAAGCGGAAAAGCCGTCACGAAAGCATTTTTCTGGGACGAAACTGATTATACGAAAATGTGTTTAAATGTATTTATTATTTTTATTTTTTTATTCAGAAGGCGCATCCCAATTTAAACTGGGACAAAACCACCGGCAAAATCCGGACAAAATTCGGCTTTAATATCGTGTTAGAAAACTCCAATGTAAAAAATTAAATCGATCGTGTATATAAGAAAATACATTTAAATTCTATGAATAAGCGATGTAGATTATTAGCAAATGCATTTAGTGGGGAACCAGTTTTTCAAGGACAAGTTTGAATATTTTCATATAATTCAAAGGTTAAATTGAATATATATCAAAAGTTCAGAAATTCTGTATTACATATTGGGCTAAAGTTCAAAAATCGAATTTTATATTGAGCCAAATTTCAGAGACTATTTATATCATTTTTTGTTAATTAATTTGAGCTCGATGCAGGTCAAGATTAGGTGGTTCTCGAATTTTTATTTTTTTTTTTGGGTCAATACCATGAAAAAATCCCCAATTTGTTCAACTGTGACAATTTTACCCAAAACTATTTTTTTAGCAAAAAAAATCCTAAACTGGTACACCTGTGATAAATTTATCCCGAACTATTTTTTTTATCAGCAAAAACCTCAAACTGGTATACTTGTAACAATTTTACCTCGAAATAATTTTTTTATATTATTATTTTTTTATTTTTTATTTGCTTTTCTTTTCTTTTTCTCCTTCACCTTCTTCATCTTCAACCTTTGATCGGTTGCCGATCTGCCCCATTGGCCGTTGGCGAGGCTCGATCTCGTCGTTGCTGGGCAAGTTTGAGCCACGCCAGCTGCTAGCAAGGTCAACCCTACCCAACAACAGCGAGGTCTAGCCTTGCCAGATCTTCTTCATTTTCAACCTCTGACCAGTTGCCGAACCGGCGACTGGCCAGAGGCGAAAGCCGGCGACTGGCCAAAGGCGAAAGCCGGCGAGGTCGGTCCTGCCGGCTTTCGCCTCTAGCCAGTTGTCGATACTGCAATCGGCCAGAAGTTGAAGATGCAGAAGAGAAAGGAAATAAAAAAAGAAAATAAAATAAAATAAAAAATAATAATAAATTGAAAAAAAATAATATTGAAAAATTAGTTCGTGGTAAAATTGTTACAAGCATATCAATTTGGGATTTTTTATGATAAAAAAAAGTTCGGAGTAAATTTATTATGATTGTATCAGTTTAGAATTTTTCGTGATATTAATTTTTTTTTTCAGCCATTCTTATCCGATCTTGACGTTAGCGGTTGCTTCACGTAAAAGGCAAAAACAGCTGGAAACCAACGAGCGGCGATATTTCCACGAAGATGTCGACATTTTTCCCCCCGCAAGACATGGCAAGTCCTCCAACTTGTCACTCTTTTATTAAAGCTAAATAACATGCAACGTATAATATAATTATTTGAATTAGATGCGTTATTTCTTTTGACAAAAAAAGGATTAATGGTGATATACAGCACCGAATTCGTTTAGAGAAATAATCTTAAATTCTCCTGCGTATGAATAAGGGTCTAATTGAAATTTTTAAGATATTTAAGTAATAGTTTGAGAAAGATGCAATCTCTAGAGATATGCTTGGGCATTTGGTTACCTAAAAAAATTACGATTTTTATTTTTTATATATATTTAAGTATTTGTCAATAACCTGTCTCGAGTCAACTCTCGTGTTTAGCACGTAGCCAATATCTGGATATCAAAATACACTATCTAGCAAGAAATTTGCGGTTTGGAAAATAGTTGTCCTCTCTTGCATTGTACGTTAACAATTCGAAAAACTAAAACAAATGTATAAATATTTTCAAACCAAAGAAAAGAAATCACTTACACTTTTCTCGAGCACATTAAAAACGTTTGTAATCTTTAATTTTATTTGTATGTTATTAATCGAAATGTGTCTACCTTGCTAGGAAATCTAGTCGTTTGAGTAACTATGCTTCAAACATATTATACATTTATAGCTGAATATTACTGTAGGAAGTATCGCACAATCATATCTTATCTCATTTACAAGATGTTTAGAAGCCTTCACTACAAATTTGCAGTAGACAAACTTATAAAGTGGTCGAACATGACATGTGCATGTGCGCTTTGCAAGGAAGAAGGCTCTGATCAAAAGAAAAAGAGGAGGAGAAAAAAGAAACCCCCTTTTTTAAATTAAGAAAAAGCTATTAAATTCTTCAATTATTTATTTTCCGGGCAGGCGCACTATATATAATAAATGATTAAAAGACAAGAATGCCCTCCAGTCTATTTCCAAGCAATCTCGAGAAGACTGCTTCAACAGTACCTTGTGGAGGCACATTCAGCAGTCAACGAAGGTAAGGCAACTTCCTTGGGAGTCAGTCAAAATTGTCGGCCTTGGAATAATTCATTGGTTTGACCGGCAGCTGCGTTTGCTTGGACATTTCTTCGGAAGACGTGTTTGGCGAGCATGACTTTTTATTGAAAATGCTCAACTCAATTTTTTTTCTTTTCAAATTACCCTCATTAATTTTTTAATATTTCAATTTTGCCCAGGAAACATCTGCATTATTCAATTTAAAAAAGGGCACATTCAACGATCAACGAAGGCAGGCAACTACCTCGAAAGTCAGTGAAACTGGTCCGCCTTGGAATGGGTCATCGGTTTTACGGGAATATATATATATATAATTTTTTTTTTTAGTGATCCGGGAACCTCTCTTTCGCCCGACAGGCTAATCGGTACTAAATTCGGGGGAAAGCTAGCCCAGCAACCCACCGCCAGGGCCCCCCACTTAAATCGCCAGCAACGCAGAGTTTCGAACCGCTCACCTCCTGCGATGGCGGGAGAGCTCAAACCAACTGCGCCACCTACGGGTGGGTACAGGGGGAATATATTAATTAATTTAAATTTAGGAGAAAGTAATATTTTTTCAATTTAAAAAAGGGCTCTTTATGTTGTAGCCAGGAAACATCTGCATTATTTTTGCATGTCGCCGTATCGAAATAAGAATAATAATAAAGAGAGTACTACCTATGTTGGCAGAATATACATATTTTAATGTTTAAAAAAGAAACAATAAATGGAATAAGAAATGGAAAAAGAAGAAGAGAGAAAATATTTGAGCGTGTGAAAAAGCTGTAGGCTGTCTGACTTTGGCGGAGGTGTGGACCATAAGAGTTGCACATGGGCATGCTATTATTGTACTCTCTCTCTCTCTCTCTCTCGTAATTAGAGGCGTGACATTCGCTGTTTCGACTGAAGTAAAAAGTGCAAAATTTAAAGAAAAAATAATAATAACAAAGAGATGAGATTTTAGATTAGTTTGGATCGAATCATTTTTTATTCGATCCACTCGACAGTGCTAATCAATAACTCGTGAAAAAAAAAGAAATATATGAGATAATTACATAAACGGTCCATAAACTTCAATCTAGCGTATCATAGTGATTCCTAAGCTTTTAATTTGCTACATATAATCCCTAAACTTTACCAAAAAATTCAAATACTAAATTAAACACGTGCCAAAATTTCATAAATGACTTTGAATAAATTAAAAGTTCAGAGATCATATTGTATATATAATTAAATTTTGACAACCACATTGAATAAATTAAGAGAGAATATTATTTATTAAGTCAAAATTTATAAATTGTTCGTGTCATTTTTCATTAATAAATCAAAATTAACTTTTCCTTTTGCTTTTTGCTTTTCCTGGGTCGTCAAAGGATGAAACATACAGCTGGATTGAGCTAATCTAGAATCTCCTTTTTTTTAATTATTCTTTTTACTTTTTACTTTTTCTTTATTCAGTCAAAAGAGCGAATGTCATGCCTTTAATTATGAGAGAATATAATAATAGCACGGGGCATGTGCGACTTCTCGTGGTCCCCCACCTACGCCAAAATCAGACGATGTCGGACGGCCTGCAGCTTTTTTTACACGTTTGAATATTTTGCTCCTCCGTTTTCTTTTCTCATTTTCTTAACTCTATTCATTCTCTTTTTTTTAAACATTAAAACATTTATATTTTGCCAACGCCAGTAATACCCTTTTTATTATTAGGGATAAGTGAATTAGAAGTCCAAAATGTACAATTGAAACGTAAAATTTTCAAAATATGTAATTAAGTCTTAAAACTTATCATGAAAATGCAATTAAACCTTAAAACTTTCAAAAAGTTCAAACAAGTATTAAAACTTATTAAATTGAACCAATCACGTCCTTCCGTTGACTGCACTTTTTAAAAATTTGAAAACTCGATTGCATTTTGACGATAAGTTTTTTGACTTAATTATACTTTTTGAAAGTTTTAGAATTTAATTATACTTTCGCGATAAATTTTATGACTTCTAATACTCTTATTCTATTATTATTATTATTATTATTTTGATGCGGCAATATGCAAATATAATGTTCCCCGACGCCGGCGAGGGCGGCCTCGCCTGAGGCCGTCGACCTCCGCCGGCCCCGGCTATGGCCGGCAGAGGAAGAAAAGAAACAAAAAAGGAAAAGGAAAATAAAAAAACAAAAAAGGAAAAACAAAAAAATTAAAAAGTTACTGTTCCGATGCCGAAACAGTAACTTTCTTGCCGACCAGCAGCTATTTTGCCCAGCCGGAGACCCAGGTCCTTATTTGAGACTTTTTGGGCACTTCGGATCCCTATTTGAGACTGATTGAGCATTTTAGGTCCTTATTTGACACAATATTCACTTTGGGCTCTTTTTTGAGAATTTAACCCCACTTAGAATCCTTAATTGGAATTTTCCCATTATTTTTTGGAAAAGAGTGATGCCAATTTTGTTCTAGCCTGCACTATTTCCACTTCCTTATTGGCTCCTAACACTCTCTTGTCATATTGAATTAACTACATTATCCCTTGTGGGTTCTACTCTACATTATCCCCTATCATATTGATCATCAGGCTCTGGGAGGTAACGAAATGCTAGGAGGATTTGCTTGTGAGCAACGACGCTTTTGTGAATTTCATTGATTCCTTGTACAGAGAAGAGTTTTTTGATGAAGTGTTTTAGATTGTGGAGAGTATGCCTCAAGGCCACCTCCCCATCACCCTTCCCAGCTCCTCATCCTCATCGGTGCGAACTACTCCACGTTCGTTGAGCTCATCAAATGTAGAATGTACAACCTCTTCATCCCTTGTCAGTATGTGCCACTCTCCACAAACACCATTCCTTTGCTGCCGTAAGACGTGGCGCAAAGTCTTCACTCAAGCCCCTTGAGAAGATGCTATTGTGGATCACGAGGACTAGTTTAGTTGCCTCCACCTACACAAGCGTGAAAGTCGCAATTTCTCTACCTCTTTATTTTTGTGAGTGGTTACATGAGAGAGAGCGAGAGAGAACATAAAGAAGAAAGAAGAAAAAGAAAGTCAACGTATGACCCATAAGAAAAGAAATAGAAAATTAATAAAAGAAAATGGACACAACTAGAAAAAATGAAATGCACTTTCTTAAAATATTGGTAGAGGATGGATGCTAAAAAGTGGAACCCACAAGGGTAATATAGTCATAATACTATGTTGAGGAGCGTTTTAGCTAAAGAGAGAGCGGAAAAAGTGCAACCCAAATAAAATCACTTCACAACGTTAACAACAATTGTAATCTTAATTCTATTAGTATGTTACATGTCAAAATATGTCTATATTGCTATGAAATAGAGTCTTTTAGATAGCCATGCTTCAAAAGTATTGTAACATTTAATTGGCATTTTTCTAGAAAATATTATACTTTCATATCTTATCCCAATTACAAGATGTTAAAACCCCTAAATTGCAAATTTATAATAGATAAAGTTACCATTAACCTATTTTATTTCCCTTTTACAAAGCAGCTGAACATGACATTTCCAGATGTGCTTTGAAAGGAAGAAGGCTAAGATCAAAAGAAAAACAGAAGGAGAAAAACGAAAACTTTAAAAAGCTAGTGAAATTCGTCAATTATATATTTTCCTGGCAGTTCTACTATAATAAAAATATTCAAACTCGTAAAAAAGTTGCACGTTGTCTGGCTTTGGTGTGTAGGTTGCACATGGCCATGCTATTATTATACTCTCTCGCATAATTGGGGCGTGATATTCGCTGTTTTGACTGACGACAAAAAAGCCAAAAACTAATAATAACAAAAGGAGATATCACGAAAGACTCCAAATTTGTATATTTATGAAAAATTTTCTCAAATTAATTTTTTGACCACCAAAAGCCCTAAATTTGTACATCTATGATAAATTTACCCCCCGTTATTTATATTAAATTTTACCATCAAATTACTGAATTAAATGACACGTAACAGTTGACGGATGTACTAGTTTGGGATTTTACCCTCCGTTTGTCATAGAAGTACTAGTTTGTGATTTTTCGTGGTCTTAATCTAATTTAATGAAAACTAACGGAGGCTAAATTTGTTCCTTACCAAAAAAAAACGGAGGCTAAATTTGTTACAAATAAATTAATTTGGAATTTTAGTTTGCGGTAAATTTATCATAAGCATATTAGTTTGAAATTTTTTGTGATTTAAAAATTAATTTTGGATAAATTTATTATAAATATACTAATTTAAGGTTTTTCGTGACATTAATCAAAAAAAAAAAAGGAAAAAGAGATTCGAGCTTAGCTTTCAGCGTTTCAGCAAAGAACCCCAGAAAAAGCCAAAAGCAAAAGGAAAAATGATTTCGATATTCGAACCACTCGATATTTTTAAAGTTCGCTTTTGACCGTTCTATTAACATGTCGCTAACGGATACTGAGCCATTCCTCTAAAGTGCTTTTTAGGGTTACCATTGGCAACGGCAATGGGTTTTGCCACTTTCTACACGCCTAATGCCTTGAAAAATCGTTAATTTTAGCTTTTATTTCAATATTACTTTTTGGTCTCATAAAAAACTTTCAATTTTAGGTCAATTCCTAATTCTACCATAAACTTTATTTTGTCCAATAAAAAATCATAAACTTCAGGTCATGTTTCAAATCGTTCTAAAACTTTTTTTGTCATGTGAAAAATCCCAAATTTTAGGTATGGTCTCAATTTTACCTCCGGCCTGGATTTTACCCTAAAATTTTTAAAGTCTCATAAAAACTAAAAACTTTTACTTGAGTCACAAATTTGCCTCAATTAACTCTCCGTCCAAAATTTCTCATTAGCAACCTAGAGATGGAAAACTTCAAAGTATGAGCTGTTCAAGCATCCTGAGCACTAGCTTTCTGATTGCACGAGATAAAACATTCCTAAGTACGAGACATCGATGAGTGCAATATCACTAATGGAGAGTTAATAGAGAGCAGATTTGATATTCAAATAAAAGTTGGTGATTTTTTATGAAACAACAAAATTAGAGTGAAAATTGAAATTGGATATAAAACTGGGATTTTTTTACGAGATAAAAAAAAATTTAGGGTAAAATTGGGACTGAACCTAAAGTTAGGGGTTTTTTATGGGACAAAGAAGAATTAGAATGGAATTAGGACAAGACCTGAAGTCGAAAGTTTTTAACAAGACAAAAAGTGGAATTAGGACAAAGATTAAAGTTAGAGGTTTTTTAGGGTATTATGCCCTTTGTTCGTCCGGCGCATTGTGTGCAGCAGCTATACATGGAGAAACAAAGCCAATCTCGCATGAACGCTTTCAGTTGGTAAATACTTTCTTTTTTATCAATCTTTCTAACGATGTGCTTTTGATCTCCGAGTGAACTTTGACGTTCGTTATTTTCCGACGAGGACTGGTTCTCCTCCTTTTCATCTCGATTGGGCAAGAGAGAACGTGCGGACATTGCATTGTTATACGTAATGTTTGTCCAAATCTCAGTGTGCATGTGACCCTTAGTTTTCATAAAGCCCACTAATCAGTAGCCCTAAAATAAGCTCCTGTTTCACATATTAGAAAGTTGCTGCCTGAGCTCAAATCCTACTATTTTCAAATCCCATAACACAAAGCAGCTACCCGATTGCTTAACGAAATCCTGACATATTTGTGCTGTCTTCTTTGGGAGTTGCACTTCTCCGCCTAGGAATGGTTCAACGGTCAATGGGTTGGCCGATTTTAATTATTTAAAAGGGAAAATTCTAATTAAGAGCCTCAAGTGGGGTCAAATTCTCAAAAAAGGGCCAAAAGTGAATATTGTATTAAATAAGAACATGAAGTGCTCAATCAGTCTCAAATAAGGATCCGAAGTGCCAAAAAAGTTTCAAATAAGGACCTAGGTCCCCAGCCGGCCAAAATAGTTGCCGGCCGGCGAGAAAGTTACTGTTCCGGCACCGGAACAGTAACTTTTTTAATTTTTTTTATTTTTCCTTTTCTGTTTTTTTATTTTCCTTTTCCTTTTCTTTTTTTTTTCTTTTCTTCCTCCGCCGGCCATAGCCGGGGCCGGCAAAGGTCGAGCCTCGCCAGTGGCTAACGAGGCTACTGGCGAGGCCGGCGAGGGCGACCTCGCCCCATCCAGGCGAGGGCGGCCCTCGCCCGAGGCCGGCGAGGGCGGCCTCGCCTGATGCCGACGACCTCCGCTACCCCGGCTATGGCTGGCGGAGGAAGAAAAGAAAAAAAAAAGAGGAAAAGGAAAATTAAAAAAAAAATAAAAAAGGAAAAATAAAAAATTAAAAAGTTACTGTTCCGGTGCCGGAACAGTAACTTTCTCACCGGCCAGCAGCTATTTTGGCTGGCCGGGGACCCAGGTCCTTATTTGAGATTTTTTGGGCACTTCGGGTCCTTATTTGAGATTTTTTGGGCACTTCGAGTCCTTATTTGAGACTGATTAAGCACTTCATGCCCTTATTTAACACAATGTTCACTTTGGGCTCTTTTTTGAGAATTTGACCTCACTTGGAGTCCTTAATTGAAATTTTCCCAAAAATAATTTATTTAGTAGATAGCTAACTAATTATTATGTTTTCAACAAAAAAATAATTATTATGTTAATGAGTTGTACATTCTCTTTTTTTGTACTAAGGAAACTATTATTAAAAAAATAACCTAAGCACTAAAAAGAATCATCCACCAATTTTAGTACAAATTTTGTTTAATTATAACTTTAATACGTGTCATTACAATGTAGTTTGGCTACTCTACTTTCATTTTATGAAGTGAATCTAATAGTCCAATGTTTGATTATTTTTATGCCTTCGCAGCATGATGTTTTAAAAGATACCTTCAATAAAAAAGAAAATATGACAAAGTTAAGTACATAAAAAATTCTAAACATCCATTATTATCATGCAAATGCAAAAGAAAATGCTCCCTAAAACATTATTACATATAATACTATATTTGTCTTGGTTACATGGTATTATTAGCTACTGAAAAGAAATTATGGCCATTGTAATGGCATTATAAGACAACCCATTCAAACCATTTGCAAACTCTTTTTTTTTTGTCAATTCCAAATGCATCAACATTTTCATAAAATCATCAATGAAAAGAAAATTATCCTCAAAATACAAATATACTGCAATAATTACAAGTTGCATAAGAAAATTAACAAAAGATATTGTCTGTGGCTTCCCTAAAAAAGGTTACACTCTTGAAAAAAATATATTTTACTTGAATTAGATAATAAAAGTTTTTCAATTACATCAATAAGAGAGTTGTTAATCACTTGACTCTCTCTCTCTCTCTATATATATATATTAGGAATAATTTTCAATGTTATAGTGCGAGAAGCTCCCAATGAACTTGTTAACATGATTAATTGCCGTTCTCCATTCACACTTTCATTATCGATAGATACATTTAAGCAATTTAGGTTTTCTTCGATATTGTCTTCCGTAAAACAATACAATGAAAGATGAATAAATTGTGTATAATGCATTCATCAACCGCAATATTCATTTTTTGAGTAAATTCTCGTAAATTTGTATTGATAATTGAAATTGAAAAATTCACGATTATGAGACTTATCGGGCAAAATAAAATTAATCATTGGCGGAATAAGTTTAGAAGAAGACAAACATGAACAAAACTTTAAAATGTAATGAACGTGGAAGAAGCGGTTGGGGTGAAGAAAAATTGTTTGAGAGAAAGTGGGCAATTTTGTCTTTTAATAAAATTGAAACAAAAGAAAAAAAGAAAAAAGTTAAGAAATAATCTTAAATCGATAGTGGGATCCCCAACGGATAATATAGTCAATTCAATATGATAAGGAGGTGTTAAGCTAATAAATGAGTGAAAATAGCGCAAGCCCTGAATAATTAGGAGGATTGAGCAGTACAAATGGAGGATCTCCGGTCAACTCGTTGGCCACCTCGTTTGGTATCATTGCAAGCTTTATTTGGGAATGAATGTCAAGTATGATCTCTTCATAATCTACCACATCTGCCCTTTCCTGGTACTTCTACAATTAGCCTTACAATTAATTCAGGGAAAAATAAATTTTGAACTGGTACCTCGCGAAACATTTGACCCAAACTAATTTTTGTCCTACAAAATTTTCAAACTGGTAGCCTATAACGTATTTATCCAAAACTAATCTTTCTCACGCGAAAAAACCCGAACTAGTACCTTCTATCCAAATCTATCCTCCATCAGCATTCCGTCCAAGATCTCGTCATTATGCATACGTGTCAATACACGTGACAAACAACTGTAAGACAGATTAGACGGTCTAGGAGGCATGTGACTTTTATTTTCTCTTCGGCTATTGTACTTGGATGAGAAATCCTTTTTTACCGTGAGATTTGGAGAGCTTGGAAAAATAACCAGACGGATTATTAGTCACATTACCTATTCCGCGCGCGCGCATATAATCTCCTCCCTCACAAAAAAAAAAGGATTCCGGGCAATATGCGAGAATTAAGTAGGGAAAATTTCAAATAAGAGTACGACGTGAAGATATTTTTTCAAAAGAGAACCCAAAGTGAATATTGTCTTGTATAAAGAACTGAAATGGCAAATTTTATAATAAAGCCCAAACTCACCAACCAGTCAAATTTTAATAGGCCAAATTCCCTAAAAAACCCCAAACTTTACCTTTTGTCCCAATTATATCCCAATTTTTTTTTTATCTCATAAAAAACCCCAAACTTTTACTTTTATCCCAAATCTACCCCGTTTACTATTCATCCAATTTTTTAATATTATTTTATATTATTTCGAATTTTTTTCTTTTCTTTTCTTTTTTTTGTTTCACTTTCAATCTTCGGCCGATCACCGATCCGGCAACCGGCCAGAGGTGAGGGCTGGCGAGGTCGGCCTCGCCGTTGTTGGGCGAGGCTCGGCCTCGTCGGTGGCTGGCGGGGCTGACCTCGCCAGCCCCCGCCTCTGGCCGATCGCCGAACTGGCGACCGGCCGGAGGTTGAAGGTGAAACAAAAAAAAAGAAAAGAAAAGAAAAAATAAAAAAATTCGAAATAATATAAAATAATATTAAAAAATTAGATGAATAGTAAACGGGGTAGATTTGGGACAAAAGTAAAAGTTTAGGGTTTTTTATGAGACAAAAAAAGTTTAGGATATAATTGGGACAAAGAGTAAAATTGGGGATTTTTTTAGGGAATTGGGCCAATTTTAATATGATCACGGACATTTTCCTTAAAAGCCTTTTTACTCTTTTTGTTTTCTTTTTCTTTCATTTTTTTTTCCTTCTTTGGTCTCTTTTTATTATTGTTTTCTTTTCTTTCATTTTCTTTTTCTTTCTTCTTCCTTCCACATCCTCACCTCCAAGACCTCCCTCTCCGCCCTAGACAACATCCTCTTCGCCCTTTCCAGCTTCCCCACAAGAGCGCTTTCGACGCTCTTATTAGTCGCTTTGTCGTCTCGTCTGCCTCAACGAAGCCCTGCATTGTCGAGACGATGGTGATCAGCGGCTTCGGCTTCAACGCCGCGACGCTGGCATTCTACCGGTGGGCGTGGCCACCGTCGAGCCTCAGTCAACAGAGTTCGCCTCGATTCTCCTCCGAGCGGCCGCTAAGAAGAGGAAGGCCAGCCCCTCAATGCCTCAATATCGGCTTGTGGATAATTCCCGATTGTGGGATGGAGAGCACAACGAGACAACGAGACAACTTGTACTCATCTCTTTCTCATGCCACCTAAGCAATGGGATGAGAAACCTGTGGCCACCGACGAAGTTTAGTCCAACATAAAAAGCAGCAGAAGAAAAAGCAGGAAAATCGATTTAAAAAAGGAAAAAAGAGAAGAGAAATGAGATGTTCTTGTACGAGCAGCAATGGCTATTAACGAGCTGCTAAAATCTGGAGTCACACCATTCAAAGAGAAGATGTTTAGCAGTGTGGCGCAGAAGCTGGGCATCAAGATTGAGAGGAACGCTCTCGAGTGAGGTTTTAGCTAAAAGAATTAAGAAAAACGTTAATACCACGAAAAATCTCAAATTAGTACAATTGTAATAAATTTCTCTCGAATTAATTTTTTGATAACGAAAAACTTCAAATCAGTACACCTGTGACAATTTTACCCTTTGTTAGTTTTTGTTAAATTTTACCGTCAACTTTCTGAGTTGGATGACACGTGACAGTTGATGAGTGTATAATTTTGAGGTTTTATCCTTCGTTTATCACAAGTGTACCATTTTGTGATTTGTTGTGGTACCAATCTAATTTAGCGAAAGATAAATTTGTAATAATGTACCAATTTGGGATTTTTGTGGTTAAAAAAATAATTTATGGTAAATTTATCACAGATGTACCAATTTATGATTTTTTATTGTCAAAAAATTAGTTTGGGATAAATTTGTCACAGATGTATCGGTTTAGGGTTTTTCGTGATATTAAACCTTAAGAAAAAGAATGTGCGGTGAGGTTGTAAAAGTAAGGAAAAAGAAAAAGAAAAGGGAGAAAATAAAACAAGAAGAAAAGGAGAGAAAAGAAGAAGAGAAAGAAAACACAAAAAAATTAGAGGTTTGTTGACCACAAATGGCCATTCAAAGGAATTGGCAATCGGAAAAAAAATCGGAACAAAATATGGAGCGAATTTGGAAAATAATCGTGACAAAAAGTTCTAAAATATTGGATAGTTTTAAGTTTTTCCAAAAAAAGAAATGAAATCAACAAGAAAGAAATATACTTGATGCTTGTGAACTTTTTAACACTTTGAATAACTACTTAAATGTAAAATTCAATTTTTTATAGTGTACGCGCAAAAAATTTATTATCAATTATAGATACAATGAAAGTCAAATTAGTAATTGGACATGTATTATAACCCAGCTTAATGAGATTTCCAAGTATTACCGAGCAAGTAAAAAACATTTGAAAGTTGGCTAGAATGGTGAAAAAGTGAGGTTGTACGAAAAGAAAAAAGTCATGAGGTAAAAAATTTATTCAATTTTAGTTTTGGTTAGATACGAGATGCTCATGAGTTTGACTTTTGAATTAGCTTACATTGCCATGTCTCAAGCAAAATTTATCAATGCTTTAAGTTGTGTAAATTAAATATTCAAGTTTTTAATTTTGACAAATTTGTATTCATTTTTTTAAATGATGAATATTTTTTCTTTTACGGCTGTAAGTACGAAATATGTTTTATATTGAAGATATAGTAAATAGAAATCCTACGTCTGTTTTGCCTAGTAACAAAGACGTGTCAAATGGTAAATGTAAAAATATTTTATATTAAGGATGCTTAAGTATCTTTTCTCTTTCCTTATTTCTTCATTTGATTAGTTTTTATTTAATTTAAGGGTTAATATCACGAAAAATCCCAAACTGGTATATTTGTTACAATTTTACCCCGAATTATTTTTTTGATCACAAAAAATCCCAAACTGGTACATATGTGACAAATTTACCCCGAACTATTTTTTTGACCATGAAAAATTTCAAACTGGTACACCTGTGACAATTTTACCCCAAACTATTTTTTTACCATAAAAAATCATAAACTGGTACACCTGTGACAATTTTACCCAAAAACTAATGTTTTGACCACTAAAAACCCCAAGCTGGTACATTTGTGATAATTTTACCCTCTGTTAGTGTCCGTTAAATTATATTAATATTACAAAAAATCACAAATTCGTAAATTTGTGACAAACAGAGGGGTAAAACCCAAAACCAGTATACATGTCAATTACCACATGCCATTAAACTTAGCAATTTGACAGTAAAATTTAACAAAAACTAACGAAGGATAAATTTATCACAGGTGTACCAGTTTAGGATTTTTTGTGACCAAAAAATTAGGTCGGGGGTAAAATTATCACAGGTATATCAGTGTGGGGTTTTTTATGGTCAAAAAAATAGTTCGGGGTAAAATTATCACAGGTATATCAATTTATGATTTTTTATGGTCAAAAAAATAATTTGAGGTAAAATTATTATAGATATACTAATTTGGAATTTTTTGTGATATTAATCCTTAATTTAAAGGGTCCACCAAGTGCAGTGGTACTGTCATCCTCTCCTTTTCCTTAGTTTTAAATCCATTATCACTTCCGATAAAAAAAATAAGGATTTGCTAGCATACTCTTCCAACAGTACATTATCAGCCACCAATTCTTAAGAAGTGAATACCACAATAATTTTTAATTTTATTGTGACGTAAAATAGGTTTTTATTCTTGTTGTAGATTAACGAATGCCACGTAAACATGCACGTTGCGCCGTACCATTGGTCGGAGCCATGACCACGTCCTCTTCCTCGTGAGAAAATATTAGGTGCATAAGATACTCCACGTCAACCATACATTGAACCATCCGGCAGCTGACATGTAGCGAGAACGGGCCCACTGTCAGAATTTTTAAACTCACCTTCTCTTTCTCCTCCCTCTCTCTTTCTCTCTAAGTTCTCTCTCCGTTCACTGCCAAGTTCATGACTTCACACCTCTTCGGCTCCACACATCCGCGACCTCCTCCACACCTCCGCGACCTCAGCTCCTTGTCACCATGAGGGTGTCACGGTGGCAGTTGCGACCAAGAATCGAGGTTGCGACGCCATGGCCAACTGAGATCCGAGGTCGCCAACGGCGGTCGCAGCCTCAATCAAAGGGTCTCCATGTCCAAATGGCGACCTCGACGAGGTTGCCCATGGCATCAGCGGCCTCGATCCCTCATCGCAACATAATGGGCAACCTTGGATCGAGGCGCAAGTCGCAGTGGCGTGCCTGCGTGCGAGACAAAGATTGAATCGGCAAAGAGACAGAACACAGCGACCACTTCTTCGTCTAATTCCACCTTCACAGTTTGATTTTTGTTTTCCCCTTTGTTAGTTTGTTGAAGATTTCTTCATTTCTTGATTTTTTGTTGAGCACGGAGAATTAAAAAGGAGGACAGTGGAGGTTTTGATTAGAGGACTGGAAATGGGTGAAACTTCATCGAATCCTGTGAATGAACGGAGAGCTGTGTTGCGGGGTCGAACTTGAGAGAGACAACTTGGAGAGAGAGAACAAGCAAAAAGAAGAGCAAAGAGAGAGAGAGAACGGGAAAAAAAGAAGGGAAGAGAAGAGAAGAGAAGATCTAAATTTTTTTAAGTCTGACAGTGGGGCCCCTTCTTGCCACGTGTCATGCACCAAATGGTTTAATGCATGACTGACGTGGAGTATCTTATGCACCTAATATTTTACAAAAAAGATTAAAAAAATTACAGGAGTTCGCCGGTGGCTTCTTAGAGGCAAATCTACTCAGAGAAGGTGGTTTTGGGGGCGTGTACCGCGGAGTCCTTCCCACCGGGGAAGATGTAGCAGTGCAGCGACTGAAGGTGGGGAGCGGAAAGGGAGAGCCTGAGTTTCTGACTGAGGTTTGAAGTAATAAGCCGAGCTCATCGCAAGCATGTCGTGTCGTTGGCTGGATACTGCACAACCGGGTCGGAGCGCATGCTCTTGCACGAGTTGGCGCCTAACAAGTAACAACACCTTAAAGTTGTCTTGCATGTTGATTTTGGATTTTCGGAAGCAATTTATGCCGCGAGCCTATATATTGCCCCCTCCTTCTTTGGATTTTCTGTATATCTTGTTTCGGCCTAGTACAGGAGTTCACCGGTGGCTTCTCAGAGGCAAATCTACAAGGAGAAGGTAGTCTTGGGCGCGAGTTACCCGGAGTCCTTCCCACCGCCGAAGATGTAGCAGTGAAGCGACTGAAGGTGGGGAGCGGACAATGGTTTTGGGCGTGTGGGTGAGTTTAACACTCCCCGTCGCCAATGCAACACCCCATTCAAAAGTCGACATCTGGTAATCCGGGCCACCTTCTAACTCCTCTGTCTCTCCGTTACTTTTTCCCTCGTCTCCTGCCACCGTCAGATACACGGACACTCCTCTCCTCTCTCTCCCTCATCTTCTTTGCACTGCTCCGTTCACGACTCTGCTCTCTCTCTCTCCCTTCCTCTTCACGATCGAAACCACCCATGCCTCCGTTCGCCGAAAGGCCCGATTTTTTTCTTGTGGAGGGTCGATGCAAAGATGCCGGTCTACAACTTATCGTTCACGAACATCAACCTGTCCAAGCCGACCTCCATCTTCATCCTCCTACTGTGGGTCGGTCGGTATATTCCTCGGCTCGCTCATCATTGTCGCGCTCTTCCTTCTCTCCTTTTGCCTCACCTACCGCCGGCGCGACGGCGGGAAGGGCGCCGCCAAGCACCGCGCCGACCTCGACGCGCCGGCCACCACGCCCCCATCTCGAAAGAGATCCTCGAGATCGTGCCGTTGAAGGTGCCTTATGCAGCTCCGGCTCCGGAGATCCAGGCGGAACACTGTGTGGGGTACTCGGATTGTTAGTCGAGCGGGAAGAGCAGGGGGACGGAGAGGAAGCGACGGAGTCTTGAACTGAGAGAAAGAGATAACGTCCGATAAACGCAAAAGCAACGGAGCAAGGGAGAGAGACAGAGGAGTCAGAAAGTGAACCCGGATTGTCAGATGTTGACTTTTGAATGTTGTGCTGATGGAGCAGCGAAGCGAATGAAGGTGGGGAGCGCGCAGAGTCCTTTCCATCGGGGAAGATGTAGCAGGGAAGCGACTGAAGGTGGGGAACAATGAGTTTGGGCGTGTACCGCGGAGTCTTTCCACCGGGGAAGATGTAGCAGTGAAGCGACTGAAGGTGAGGAGCGCGCGGAGCCCTTTCCGCCGGAGAAGACGTAGCAGTGAAGCAGCAGAAGCGGAGTCCTTCCCACCGGGGAAGATGCAGCAGGGAAGCGACTGAAGGTGGGGAACGGACAATGATTTTGGGTAAAAAAAAGTATGATAACTATACCATTGTTACCAAAAAAAACGAGAAAATATTGGATAGGTACGGACCTTCACGTCAGCGAACATCCCTACACCAGCTGATCGCCACGTGTCCCGCGTGGCCCCACTTGTATTTCAAAGTCCTCTCTTCTCACTCCTCTCTTCTTTACCGGTCTCGGTTTGGTGTCCCCCCCTCTCTCTAGGGTATTAGATCTCCATTTTTCTCTGCATTTGTTTCGGCGAAGAGAACAAACCAACTGGGCTACTGGGGAAACCCCATCTCGAGGATTACATTGAAGTTTTCCATTTCGGAGGAATAATCAACATTGCTGAGCAAACTGTCGCCAATTTTCGATCTCGGAGTTCCATGAATCTGATTCAGTCGTTAAGTTGCTGGGTTTGTGCGCAATCCAACAACAACCCCAGAATGGAACCTGTGGAAGATCCTCAGCATGTGTAAAGATTTTCCTTTCCTTTATAGCGTGGCTGGTAAAGCGGTAGACGGGAAAGCAGGGAAATACGATATTCTTCTTCTGGGCCAGATCATTCACCATTCCCTGAAGTAGAGCTTGCGGCCGCCATATTGGGCGTTGTCGAGGCGACGGCCTCGGTGTCTCTGGCACTTCTTGATGGGTTTGTGTTGTCTTTCTCGGAAAGGAGTCGTCGTGGAGCTGCCGGTTGAGGCTGTCAAAGAAAGCGAGTGAAGAAACGAAAGAGGTAACGGAGACGGAGAGGTGATAGAGAGAGTAACGGACTGGTAAAGGAGAGAGGAGAGAGAGAAGAGAGGACTTCGCCTGAGAAGTTGGGCTACTTGGGACACGTGGCGATTTGCAAGTGGATGGGATGTTCGCTTACGTGGAAGACTAGGCCTATACAATATTTTCCCACAAAAAAATCCCAAATTATGCGGTTGGATTGCACCAAAACGACGACGTGTATAACACCGAGTAAGCCATCGGTGCATAAATTCTGAAGGTGCAGCTGTTCTTTTTGAAGAGGAAATTGGTAAGGGACGAATTTGTGGAAACAAAAGTGAAAGATTCTCATGCTGAAATGAATTACCATTCTACCATTAAAAAGATTTTGGCTATTAAATATGGAATAAAGAAATTTGAATTCTGATACACAAATACCTTTGACTTTTTTTTTTGGTAAGGTAAGTAGTATATTGACTTTTCACAAAGAAAAATACATACAAAAGTCGTACACAAATACCTTTGACTTTTTTTTGTATTACCAAAATCTCTAAATTTCCCTACTGTGACATAAATTCCTCACTTTTATTGTGTCACGATATATCCTTTGTTGTAGTTTCTTCCTAATTTTATTTGTATAAGTTTGGGGTTTTTTATAATACAAAAAATAATTGGAGTATTTCTATTACATTGGCGTAATTGAGTTTTTTTTTTTGTTGTATTATTACCCCTTGTTTTAACAAATCTTCATTTTTCGACTTAAGATATTGACTTATTGCACATTCAAGCTTTGTACCGCCAGCGATTGGGACCGTGGCTGCAGCTTCACTGCTTCTAGGTGCGACCATTCAAGAGATAGTGTCGCCACAGGACACTGACCTCAAATTTCTATCTCAACGTGATATTCACAGCCACTCTCTTCACTGGAATCTTCCAGTCAGTCTTGGGATTCTTAAGGTATATACAGGAGTGATCGCACAAATTTTCTCCTTTAATTCATTAATTAGCAAACGAGCTAATCTAATATTTTCTTTGTCAAATCTATGAGCAGACTGGGGATTGTTGTGGACTTGCAACAGTTGAAGGGCATCTTTGGACTGACTTACTTCACCACCAAAACGGATGCGATATCTCTCTCGCATGCCGTGTTCAAGAACCGAGACGAGGTGCACGACAATTCAGTGATTAATTATCTGCATTTATTTGCCTTTCTTGGGTTTTTAAGCACGTTTTTAACCAGGAAAGATCAAAAGGATAACGTCTTGTGGAACCTAAAATAAGACAGAAATCTTGGCTTGTGCTTTGAAAGCGAAAGTTCGAATTTGCACTCTTTTTTATGTCAATTGGAAGCGTAAAAGAAATTATGGGTTTGTTTTATTTTATCTTTTCTAGGAATATGCTGATTTAAAAAAATTATTGTACTTTTGCGCAATGGACATGGGTCCCCTTGGATGGTCACGTCTGCATGCAAATGGGGCTCCTCAGAACTTTGCAAGAGGCCGTCTAAAGGTGACGGGGGAAGATGCATAAGGTTTATCCGAAGGTTTATAGACTTTATGGAAGGAGGTCTCATTTCGAGTAGATTTGCTTTGTCTTGATGCTCAATTCATCCATCTCAAGCTGATGGCGAATTGGCGTTCATGGTGATCTTGCCAATTCAATGACCATGCCCTGGGCTTATAGTCATGAGAAAATTGGTGAAGCTCCCGTATCCATGGTCAAATGTGATAAATTCCGAAATTGGATCAACTTGTGTCAACTTCTTGATCTAGGTTTCACCAGTTATAAATAAAGGTCCTAAGTGGTCAAGACTTGCTATAGTTTTCAAGAGGCTAGATAGGCATTGTGTAACACAAAATGGCGCCTGATGTTTTCAAGTGCCATTGTCAAGGTCCTACCAAGAGTTAATCTGACCACAACCGCCTCCTTATCAACCTCAGTGGTGTCTTTACGCATGAATGCGTTAATCGACCATTCCATTTTGAAGCTGCCCGGCTAATACACCCTCAATTCTCCGACTTTGTTAAAGAGAATTGGAGTGTGGACACTTCTCTTCAACCTCAGCTAGAACGGTTGAAGGGACGTGTACAAGAATGAAACTAGAGTAGAAGCCAGAATTGAAGGTATTCAAAGAAAGCTAGAACAGGGGCACAATCCTTTTCTTGGGGAACGTGAGCAGAAGCTTAAGCATGAAAATATGGAAACTTCATCGTAAGAAGAAATTTTGTGGTTCCATAAGGCCTGGCATAAAGTTATCAAATTTGGAGATAGGAATACTTGATTCTTCAATGCGACAACAATTGTTCGACAAAGAAAGAACGGTCTTTTATGCTTTAAGAGTGAGGATGGAAGTTGGATTGATGATCCTAAACAACTGAAGAATTCATTGTCTCCTATTTTCAGAAGTTATGCACAGAAGAGCATTCACGAACAATCAATGGAACCTTTCAAACCTAATGGGTATTCTGTTTTCTTCTTATTTTGGGTCAAAAATCTAATAGGTACTATACCTCAAACAATTTTGATGCGGATCCACTCAATGCTTCCACCCTCTGATTGTGGTGGTGAGGATTTGTTAATATGGGGGCAGTAATGGCAAATGGTTCCTTCACCGTTAAAGAAGCTTACGAATTAATTGCACCAACACCGCAGACTAATCGACTGTAGAGTTTAGTGTGGAAAATGGGATAGGCCACAAAAAATCAAAAGCTCCTTCTAGTTGGTTTCTGACCAGTGTCTGCGCACTATTGATGAAAGATTTTGACGTAAACTACCAGCAAATCCTTGCTGCTCGTGTGCCCACACACTTTGGAGACAATTATGCATGTACTCAGAAGTTGTAAGTACGCAAAGGCAGTTTGAGAGAAGATTACACCTGCAAGTTTTCGGAGACAAATTATGCAAAGGCTTGTTGGCGCCTCTGGAACTAGAGGAATAAATGATTATTTGAGAAGGATTTTTGTCTTACCAATGACCCATCATGCTTGATTCTTGGTTATGTTAAGGACATTGTATTGGCTCAGCTGACAAAACATTGATTGTCTCCTCAGAGGGAGAAAAGAGATAAGCTTGTGGATTGGATCGCCCCCCAACCGGTTCGGTCAAGCTCAATTTTGATGGGGCCTCTAAAGGTAACCTGGGCGCCGCTTCAGTAGGTGGGCTTCTACATAATGAATCAAGCAATTAGTTCGCTAGGTTTGCTCAGATCATGGCAATGTGCTCTTTGCTCAAACCAGAATTATGAGTATCCTTTTGGGTCTTAAACTGGCAATGTCATTGGGCATCCCTAAACTTATTGCGGAGGTGGACTCTCAAGCCACTATTTCACTGTTCCAAAAAGGAGCTCCCTCTCACAATTTTGGTGACACGCTCATTTCTCAAATTCAAAAACTTTTAATGCATTTTCAGCATGTCAAAATTCTGTATAATTTTAGGGAAACAAACTCGTGCTAACTGTTTGGCAAATTGGGTCATTCCTCATGTGATGCGAATGACACCTTAATTTTTGATAGACTACTGAGAGGTTTGATTCCTTTATTGATAGGAGATCAGGTTGGATCGTGTTTTGTTAGGCGAGTTCAGGTCACATTTGGACTTCGCTCCTTTTAGTACCCAAATAATAATAACAATAACAATAAATATACCATTGTTTTAACAAATCTTCATGTTTCGACTTAAGATATTGACTTATTGCAGATTCGAGCTTGTACCGCCAGTTATGTACGCCATCTTCGGGAGCTTAAAGCACATGGCGATCGGTACCGTGGCTGCAGCTTCACTGCTTCTAGCTGCGACCATTCAAGAGATAGTGCCGCTAGACACTGACCGCAAATTTGCATCTCAACGTGATATTCACAGCCACTCTCTTCACCGGAATCTTCCAGTCAGTCCTGGGATTCTTAAGGTATATATAGGAGTGATCGCACAAATTTTCTCCATTAATTCATTAATTAGCAAACAAGCTAATCTCATATTTTCTTTATCAATATGAGCAGACTGGGGATTGTTGTGGACTTGTAACAGTTGAAGGGGCATCTTTGGACTGACTCACTTCACCACCAAAACTGACGACATATCTGTCTTGCATGCCGTGTTCAAGAACTGAGACGAGGTGCGCGACAATTCAGTGACTAAATTATCTGCATTCATTTGCTTTTCTTGGGTTTTTAAGGATTTTTTTACTATGGACGACGAGACAAAAAGTTCTATGGACGAGAACTTAGATGAAGAGAACAAGGAACAAAGAGACATGAAATGGTAATGCAAGAGATTCACTAGAATAGTTTCATTTGTACTTGAGGTATTATAAGATGAGATCGTACATAATATAGTTATGGACCAAACAAAGAAAATTATACATGCACCGAATTATAAAGTGTGACTAGAACGAACCCTCTTAAGATAAAACATGTTTAAAAATCGGTTGCTTCTTGTTGTCAATGTGGAAAGGCTGAAGAAAGACCAAAAGGATAACGTCTTGTGGAACCTAAAAGAAGACAAATCTTGGCTTGTGCTTTGCAAGCGAAAGTTGGAATTTATTCTCTTTTTTATTTTAATTGGAAGCGCAAAAGAAATTACGGGTTTGTTTCATTCTATCTTTTCTTGGAATATGCCGATTAAAAAAGATTATTGTCCTTTTGTACAATGGACATTGGTCCCCCTGGATGGTCACGCCTGCATGCAAATGGGGCCCCTCGGAACTTTGCAAGGGGCCCGTCTAGTTGCTCTGTTGAACTAGTATGTTATGATTTCTTGAGGGAGGAATCTTGGCTTGTTCACACTTGCTTTAGTTTTTCAAGAACAGGGATGAGCCAAGTAAAGAAGGAAGTTTGTAGGGTTTCATGATTTGTTTAATGAGAGAGTAGCCATGGGGAAGAGTTGTTTTTGTAAATGTGAGAAAATATGGGGGACATAGTTAATCTTGTGATGAAAAAATTTAGGTATAAATTAAATTCAAGCTCTGTTATTAGACGTCAAAAACTCTCATCGCCTCCTCCCAAATACAAATTATGTGAAAGAAAAAAAAATGAGATTATTAAAGAATGAGATAGATTAATAGGGAATTATGGTCGATAAATATACATGATAGCCAATTAAAAATTCAAAAAATTGAATCAATGAATATCATGGATAGAAAGATCTGCACTAAGTTTTGATGGAATTTGAAAGTGTTGCATATAGTTATTAACGTCAATTGGACCGAGTCGGAAAGGAAGTAAGGGAATAAGCGAGTAGTCCTAGCAAGCTCCGGTGCCATTTGCCGTGTGATAGGCGTAGAGGACCTAGTGGGGTTCACAAGTGAATTCTTGTACTGAATGAGGTTAAATAGTGTTGCACACGAGCAATCACAACAAGCGGAATGAAGTAGTAAGGCTATGACAGGATGAGCAGCCGAATTTAGCGTACTCGATGCCAAATCGTAGGTTAGTGGTGTAAGGTTGTTTGAAGTATTAGAGGATGAGAGATGTCTGAAGGCAATAGGCAAGGTCAGAGCTCTCAATGGCAATATCACTCCCAAAAATGCCTAAAGGAATAAATCGAGGGAGAATTTACAATGAGAAAGTTATAGCGGGAGACGGACATAGTCTTGCCACATGGGAATCCATGTTTGGTTGATGTATCTAGAGGACGTTAGTCAATGAGAGGTTGCAATATTTTGTGATGACATAAACTCAATATGAGTCATCGTGTCATAAGGATGCTAGTTGACATGAAAATGGGTAATTAGAGGTAAGAGAAGAAGGAACAAAAACGAGTGGTCCAACTTGTATTAATAGATTTTAGGGTGGGTAGATTCTAAACTAAAAACTTGAAACCTATCCCGTCAGAGTCGGTTAGGTTTTGGATACGAGAACCGAACCGGTTGACCCTGAACCCGAACAACATTGGATAAATAGAATATAGTTTTTTTTTATAACCGAGGTATTCCACGTGCAATGGACTATTCCTCGGGGTGGTGGGGTACATAGAATATAGTTGGGGACTTCCTATTTTAAACAGCCATGTTTCTATTAGCTTGAAAATATTTGAAAATGTTGTCATGCATTGGCTTACGAGCTACGTGCAAATCTTTCTTAAATGAAAGACGACAACGCTTGAAAATTTGAGAATCCCCACGATCCACACACGAGGGCTAAAGTGTCATGTTCGACTACTTTATAGAATGGGAAAAAAAAGCTTAGTGGTAACTTTTGTCAATTACAAGATTTATAACATAGGCTTCCAAAATCTTGTAATTGAGATAGGACATGATTGGATAATAATCTATAGTATTTTTGAAGCATAGCTATCAAAGACTATTTCTTGGCAATATAGACACATTTTGGTATTGTAACATACCGATAGAACTAAGATTAGGGTTTACTCTTCCATCAGGGTGTAATGTAGCAGGAGAATGTATGGGTTTAGGTGCTAAACATGAGAGTTGACTTGAGTCATGCTATTGACTTATCATGCCCTTATCTTGAGCTTACAAAGTAGGCTCGATTTCAGATGTTTTCCATTATTTGGAAAAAACAGAACAGTAGCCAAATGCCCTAGCTTATTTTTAAAGCTCGCATCTTTGTCAAACTAATACCTTAAATGTCCCAGAACTGTCGATTAAGACTCGTGCTCATACAAGAGAATCAAGTAAGATTATTTCTTCAACGAATTCGTTAGTGTATATCACCGATAAAAGCCTTTTTTAGTAAAAGAAAATAACACGTGCATGAATAATTACGACGTTACCCTTTGCATGTTAGGCTTTTATAAAGTATGAAGTAAGTGGGAGGACTCGCGAGATTTTTGGGGGGAAAGTGTCCACGTCTTTGTTGATAATAATGTCGCTTGTTTCTTGCTGTTTTGTCATTTACTTTGGAGCTTAACGTCAAAGAATAAATAAAGATTGGAGGGAAAAAATAATTTTAAAAAAAAGAGATTAGAGAACAAACCAAATCTTGACGTGATGCATCAGAACCCAAATTAATTAAAATTTCACGCGGTATTATACGTTGATCTTTACTTCATTTTTTTGGTGGGACAATCTTCACTTTAAGCGAATCAAATTGAACTAAGTCACCAAAGTCGCCGAAGTTCATGATGAGGGGCGCCAATCACAGCAGGCAAATTTCGCGGGGAGTGATCAGTTGTGGGACATCACCCAAATGCCGATCATTCCCCTCGTCTCCGTTTCCCTCTCTCTTTACCCGCAAGTTTTGATAGTTAGTGGTCGGCCCACTGGTTTGAAGCCTTAGCCATTTCCTCTCTCTCTCTCTCTCTCTCTCTCTCTCTCTCTCTCTCTCTCTCAGTCTCTGAGTTTCTGCATTCCGTTCGTTCATTTCGTTGAAAGCAACCGCGCCACCGCCGGCCAACATCACCCCCCGGCATCTCCTCCACCGCCAGCTTCTTCCGGGTCCCCTTCGGCCACATCGCCTTCGTCTTGGTCCACCATATCAAGTGAGCACATGGCGGTGAAGTTGGCGGTGGAGCTAGCGGTGGAGCTGGCGGTGTGGCTGGTGGTGCTGGTGGTGCTGCTGCTGGTGCTGCTGGTGCTGATACTCTGGTTTGTTAGATATTGCATCCAAAGGAGAATGCCGCTGCCCTCTCCATCCCCTATCCCTCCTACAAGTCCGCTGCGCTCTCCATCCCCTATCCCTTTTCCCAGTTCCAGCATAAGCAAATTCACCTCTGAACAAACACAGGAGTTCACTGATGGCTTCTCAGAGGAAAATCTACTCGGAGAAGGAGGTTTCGGGCAGGTGCACCACGGAGTCCTTCCCAACGGGAAAGCTATAGCAGTGAAGCGACTGATGGTGGGAAGGGGACAGGGAGAGCCTGAGTTTCTGACTGAGATTGACATACTAAGCCGAGTTCATCACAAGAATGTCGTGTCCTTGGTTGGATACTGCACAACCGGGTCCGAGCGCATGCTTGTGTACGAGTTTGTGCCTAACAAAACGTTGGAGTTCCACTTACATGGTTAGCTTGGATTTTCAGTACCAATTTATGCTGCGAGCTTTTATGTTGCCAACTCTTTCTTTATCGTCTTATTTCGGCATCCGATTTAGCATTTGGGGTTATGTGAAAAAAAGAAAGGGAACACTAATCAGAGAACTTGGCGCTTTTATGGAAAGGATTCTGATGGAAAGTGATCGTTGCAGGAGAGGGACAACGGATCCTAGATTGGAAAACTAGAATGAAAATTGCTTTGGGGTCTGCCAAAGGACTAGCATATCTTCATGAGGATTGTAAGTTTCAGATGTACTTTTTGCATTTCGTCTTTATGGTAAAACTGTGAATCCTAGAGCTTTGCCCTTGTTTACATGAGAAACATTTCTTGAGCAGGTCATCCTAAGATTATACATCGCGATATCAAGCCAGCTAACATACTCGTGGACAATGTGTTTGAGCCAAAGGTAAAAACAAACTTTTTAAGAGTAGTCATTGATATTTCCGACTTCAATCGGTTAACTCTCAGAGCCAGCAGATTGCACCCCCTCTGAATTCTGAATGCTTTTCTCTCTCAGATTTCGGATTTTGGAATCGCAAAATGTACTTCTGATGCAACTAGTCACGTGTCTAACAATGTGAAGGGCACCCCTGGGTATGATTTACTGGTTACTAATCCGTCTTAGATGTTGCCAAATGTTTGTAAAATGAGCCATTGCTCGCTAGTTCATCTGGTGCTTCATTTGTTAAAGCAGAGTCTTTTAGGTACTTCTGTAGCTTGGCTAGTTCAGCTATGTTTATGTTCAAATATGTTTGAAGCACAGTTTATGTTCTTCCTTGGAGGTATCTTGATCCAGAATACGTCTCGAATGGGAATCTAACAGAAAAAGTAGACACTTACGCTTTTGGGGTCGTGCTCTTGGAGTTGATTTCTGGTCGCAGTGCTGTGGGTTCAATACAAAATTCTATGGATAATGGGCTGGTTAATTGGGTGAGTCATGCAGTTCTCATATTCACAATAATAGCCCAAGCTACGTATTACGCCCTCATTTTTATTTTTTTTTGGGTCCTGGAGGGGATTCGAAATTATCGGTGGTTTTTATCATCCAAATGCAATTTTGAAAGAGAATCATTGTCATGGTCATTACAGGCAAGGGGTCAGCTCACACAAGCTCTGAAAGATAGAAACTTTGGCTTACTTGTTGATCCTAAGCTGCAGAACAATTATCGTGGAAATGAGATGACTCGTATGGTGGGATGCGCTGCCGCTTGCGTGCATGTTTTGGCGGAACAGCGACCAACAATGAGTAAGGTAATATTTTAGTACCTGGAGCTTAATCTTTCTTTAATATATGCCACTTGCTACGTTCATGACTAATGACAGTTCTTTTTGTTCACCGAACCATGTATAGTTCATTTAAGATCTGTTAGGTTATATGGAAATAGGAATTCTCTGATAATCAGCTTTTGAAAAATGAGCAGATTGTTCGAGCCCTCGAAGGAGACCTACCTCTTTCTAACGTTAATGATTGGATCACAATTTTCTGTGGAAGCTCGGACTGTGGCACCAGCCATTACAGCGATCCTGCAAGTGAACGTGGCTTATATCCATCTGGCTCGAGCAGCATGGGCCCTCGCTGCCAAACAAACTGAGATCTGGAGATGGGAAGGATGGAGAGAGACAGTCAAGGTTTCAGCGGAGGCTCTTGAGCTCACGTGTCGCCGCCAAACAAACTGTACTTTGCGGTAGGATGAAGTGATTCGTGAGGGAACACATAGATAAGTTTTATAGTTTGGTAGCATTGGGTTTTGAAGCTTTCAGTATTTTCGCCCACTGACCTTGTCGAAATCGAAGTTGATCAATGCGTTGATGTCTTTCGTCGCATGCTGAACTTAGATGTTGATGTTCGTTCATTTGGTGTTATAGCAAATAAAATTTGGACCAAGCCGGCCCCAAACACCAGTCAAATAAACCTGAACGCGTTTGGTAGGGCGTCAAGATTGGTTTAATGGGAGCAGCAGCCATCAACCCGGATTTCTTTTCGAAAGTGTCGCGTGATGGCAAAATGACGCCAACAGGAGCGAGTAGGGAAAGGAAACGAGAGGATGAGCAAGCAATCCCGGCGAGCTCGAGCGCCATGTGCTGTGCTAATCGGTAAGTGCGGGAGGACCTAGCGTGGTCCACCCGTGATTTCTCGTCCGTACGTACGTAGGGAGGGCCATGAGCGTCCCGCACGAGCAACCGCAATGAGCAGAATGGGCGCAGGAAGGAAGGCGAATGATAGGACGAGCAGCAGGATCCAGCGTGCTCGATGCCTCAAATTGCAGGGGAGAGGTGGTCAGGATGTTCGAAGCAGGCTGGAGGACGAGAGATGTCCAGAGGCAAACATGCAGAGCTTACAAGCTTTGGATCGCAAAACCGCTCCCAAAAGTCCGTGAATGAATGGATCGAGGGAATCCATGCTTGGTTGATGCGTCTAGAGGACGTTAGTTGGTTGCCCCGTTACATCGTGACATGGAACATAATAGGGATTATCCCTATCATCAGAATGCTAATTGACTTGTCACGTGCTACAAGACAAAATATAAGGAAAATGGTCCGTCCCAGCATTTCATTTCCCAATTATTCCGGCTTCCGGTTTCCATCCCTTTTTAGCCCGCGGTATTGCAAAACCACACTATTGTTGTGGGGCTTAGGTCGCAAATAGTAATGATGAGCGCATCCCACCCGGCCATTTTGCTTACTTTCTGCTGTTAATGAAACCCAACATGGTCGCAGCGTTGTCTTTGCTCAGTAGCCGGCCCGTACGATTATCATCAACCCTACGGGTGACTTCGGCTAAAGTTTGTGAAGAGGCACCGCATTTTGAGCGGAAGCAATTGGGTCGCTGCTTTGGGGTTTTGGGATTTGAGCTCAAAGGTGAAACGATAGCTTTATGTCGAGCTATTGATCGGCGCGGCCTTCGAGTACGCGTTTATAGGATTTACCCAATTCAAAAGGTCTAAATCATAAAGGTGAAGAGGAGCACATGCACATAAGGTCCCGCCAAACACCACAATGGAGAAAGCAATTTCGATATGTTGTCTCTCTTTGCCCAGATGACATGAAGAGAAGAGAACCCGTCAATCACGGAAAAGAAGGCACATGAAAGTTCACACGCGGAGTAAAAGCATATCGCGAGAGACATTGACCCATGAGAAAGCATTCACCCGCGACGGTGTCCATGCGTTAGCGAGCGGCTTTGCTTTTCCGTGTATTGCCGCGACACGTGATGCGCTAACCGCACGAAATAGCAAAACCTCTCATCCTCATCGATGAACACAACCTTAAAAGTCATTTAAGGAATGGGTTAGTCTCCGTGAGTACGTATTTAAAGGACTGTCAAAAGCCAACTTTAACGGTATGAAATTATTAACAACAAGTGATTAAACGTATCGAAAATAATTTTTCCTTCTGCTTTAGGCTCTTTCTGGGTTTCTTTGCTAAAACGCTGAAACATGGAGCTGGATCGAGCTAATCTAGGATCTCCTTTTTTTTAGTGTTTTTTCTGTTCTTTTTGCTTGTTTTCTTCGATCAAAACAGCGAATGTCGCGCCTCTAATTATGAGAGAGTATAATAATAGATAGCATGATGGGCATGGGAGGCCGTGTGCAAACTTCTCGTTTTCCCCACCTACGTCAAAGTCAGACAGCTTGCAGCTTTTTTTTTTTTTACACACGTTTGAATTCTTGCTCCGTGTTTTTCTGTTCACGTTCCTTATTCTAGTTATTCTTTTCTCTAACCTTGAAATACGTATATTTTGCCAACATACGTAATACTCTCCATATTAAAATTTCTAAACGGCGACATGCAAATATCATGCAGATGTTTCCTGGTTACAAAAGTAAAAGGGCCCTTTTTTTGCAACGGTGAAAAAAAATCATGTTCCCCTAAATTTTAAATAATTAATATCAGGCAGCAAATTTGATGAATGAACCATTCCAACGCAGAGAAATTTGACTTCCAAAGAAGTTATCCCGCCTTCATCGATTCCTGAATGTGCATACTTGGACCAAGGTATGTAGTTGAAGCTCTCTTCTCGAGATAATTGGAAATAAGACTTGAGGGAATTTTTTTTCTTCGAATGATTTACGATGGTACAACTGCGGGGAAAATATATAATTAAAGAATCAGTTGCTATCTTTTTTCTTCGAAAAAAATAAATAAACAGGTTTCTTATGATCAAAGCCTTCTTCCTTGCAAAGCACATGCGCAAATGTTATGTTCGACTACTTTATGAAATTGTCAATTACAAATTTATATTGTAGGCTTCTAACCATCTTGTAAATAAGGTGAGACATGATTGTACGATGTAGAAACTATAATGGAATTAAAATTGAGAAAAATAAAAAATATATAGAGTTACGTGAAAAATCCTTTCAGGAAAAATCACAGGGAAAGGAAAAATAAAATTCATTATAGAAATTCAAGGATTACAAAATGTACCTAAAAAATTTAAAAGGTTTTTTGTATCTTAATTTATTAATCTAATAACTTGAAAAAAATAATATTTATACTGCTCTTAAGTGCTAACATTGATCTAAGCTCATAAAGAATTCAAGAAATTCTCAACATTTTTCACCTAGGAAGAAGTGTTTATTATGCTTTTATTTGCTTTCGGAGGGAGAGAAGCCACTTTACCTCTGAAAAAGCAAGGAAAGTGGGCGTGTGCCCAACACACGCCTCTGGAACAGCACCGACAGCCTGACAGTGATCGCCACGGATTGCGAGGCGGACCCAGCACCGAAAGTCACTCAAACACTGACACTAAACTGCATGTCTTGTCGAGTTTTTAAATGTTTCTTTTACCTCTGGAAAGACCGAGATGGACAAGGGGACGGGCATCATCCGTACCTCCGTGGAAGTGGGGCTCCTCGGAGCTATGCAGGAGGGAGGAGGCCATCTAGATGCTTCATAGAAACTATTATCTTATGATTTCCTGAGCGAGCAATCTTTTTATGTTCACACTTGTGTGAAGTAAATAAGAAAGTTCATCCTATTGATTTCTACATTTTAACTAACTATTTAGTGATTCTTTGCACAAAAAATTAAAAATTAAACTTTAATTTCTAAATAAAAATATTAAAATTAAATTGTATTACATAGCATATAGTTCAGGATCATATAATTTAGTTACATTCGGCATTGGACTGGAGGTGGCAATTAAGTTCAAATTGGTTGCGCATACCTAACTCGCACATCGAGCGACACTCAACCAAGCTAGCGAGATAGGGCCAAAAATTTCAAGGGTAAGAGTGGCCTAGGTTGTCTTAATTTGAGTTTAAATCGGCCTATTAAACTTAATTAGAATGAAGCCCAAATTAATTCAGCCCATTGGAAATTAAAATAAAATAATAAAGCATAAGCCAAAGCTCGTTAGGTCTTGAAAACTCGGCCAATTAGCATAAGCATGCGATATAAATATGCGATTATATCCCTTAATCAGGGGGACTCTCATAATTTTTAAGCGAGACAATCTCTGGGAGCATAAGTGACGCACGTGAGGAATAGTGAGATTGACGGAGCGAGAATTGACCGCGCGTGTGCCCAACCATGTCCCCGTGCCTGATTAGCCCCACTCATCCCCTAGTTGTGTGCCCGCTCCGTCCACTCCGTCCAGCCTCTGTGCACCTGCTCAGGGCCACTTGCCATTACTGCCCTGATCCCGCTGCTGGTGACCGACGCACCATCCGCACTGCTACGCCCTCTGTCATTGGCATCGTCTCTGCCGTGCCAAGCCGTCGCTGGAGCCCATCCAGCACCCGTTGCCATCGCCATTGTCGCCTCAAATCCCATAGTTGTTGGTGCCCGACGAGTGGCCCTCGCCACTGCTTTTGTCTATCGTTGAATCGCTCGGTGTCGCCACCGCCCCTGTGACAACACCATGCTGCTCCGCCCTCTCACCGCTGCTGCTGTGCTGAGTCGATCCTGACAAGCTACGATCCCCTTTGCTGTCCAGCTGCTGTCGGGACCTTGCCCTCCTTACTGCTCCGAAGAGTTCGTTGCCAACCCCCCACCACTGCCGTCACTCTCGCGATCATACCTATGGCCATGAGCTGCAGCTCCCGCCATCATCCCTGTCGCCATCCCGCTGATCTAGTACTTGGCCAGTCGTGAACTCATCGCCCGGCACCGTCCCCGATCTATCCTGGTGTTCTTTGTAGTTTCCGTGGCTGTGGCGTCCCTACACCGTTGCAACCTATGTTCTAGTTTTGCAGATTGACCGGAGTGCCGCCACATCGCTGTCGACCATCCCGTCAGCTGTCACCCTGTCCCGCTATCCGCAAGCCTGAGTCCGATCCGTGTTCGAATTGGAAATATTCGTGAATTAGGTAAGATCATCATCCGAATATTTTTTAAAATTTAATTTCCTAATCTCCGGATAATTTAAATATTACGTGAATATCTTGCGGATTGTTAATATTTTAGGGATAATATGTGCGATGTCCATTATGTTTAAAATACCCATAATTAGGAGTTTCTCCTAATTTAGCAACGTACCTGAACGACTATCTGACCTTAACGCTAAGATACGATACACGGTGGTACGGAAGATTATTATCATATCCATAATCACTTGGATATGATAATATATCTTATTTGTTTTCCAAATTCAAACGATTGGTTTTCCATCGACATCTATGATCGTTAGCTCAAATCGTTTTCCCAATTTGAACACTATAAATAAATCTTGTGGATAGCGTGAACTATTGGAATGTGATTGCTATCTTTTTTCTGATTACTTTATCTTTAAAATAGAAGAAAATCAAAAAATATTAGTTAGAATTTGAATAAGAAATTTCGCACATTTAGGGAATCCTCAATATATCTAGAAGATAGGATAATTTTTTAATTTAAATTGGGATTTAAGATGGTTTATTTCCTAGTTTAAATTAGGGATTATTCTAGTCCTGATAGATTATTTAGGGTATTTTAGAATTTCAAATTTTCATAAAAATACCCCAAAAAGAGTCACTTTAGGTTAAATTAAATTATCTTCTTTAGGATAGATTGCATCTTGATTTGGGCAATTTTTAATTCCGAATTTTAATATAAAAAATACCAAAAAAGAAGTTGTCTTAGAATAAATAAAATTACTTTTTCTAGGGTAGATCGCATGTCAATTTAAGCATTTTTTTATTCCAAATTTAAAATAAAAAATACACTTTCCTGTCATTAGGGTTAGATCATATCGTCGCATGACATATAGTTTGCATGTTAGGTTGAATTAATCGCATGTCATATTTCGCACGTCATCGAACTGAGATTAGTTTTCATTTAAATAAAGAGAGAAAACCCAAAATTACGTTAATAGAGGCGCTTGTTAATTAGAAATCATATTAGGATTATTTGTGTAATTTTCTAGCTAGTAATGCAGATGCTTACGTTGCTAAAAGATACGTTGTTCTTCTATATAAGCTAGTAATTTATTTACTACTTTCTTTATTATGCATTAAATTGGTGGATTACGCACTCACATAGTCATCCCACATGTTAGCAACGAGGTTATAAAATGGGTCCAAACTGCCTGTTCAATCATTTTTTTTAAAAGAAAAGGCATCGAAAGGACTTTAGATTAAATCTAGTGTAATCAAGTCGTTGGACTCAAAATTTCTGATTCACAGAAATAAAAAATATCTCTCTATATTTTATTAGGATTTCTAATCGACCTAGTACAAATAGATTAGTGGCGACTCCAGCATTAAAACATTTGCATGTTAAGAACTTAAACCCTAAATTGTGAATTGGTAGAGCTTGGGACAGCTCGAGTTGGGCTTAGACTTAATAATCAATTAACCAAACCTATAGGTGGTGCACCCGCTAGAGGTTAGGTCGCGACATCCATGTTTCAAGCTTTGTTTACCGGGAGAGTAGCCACCAAGAAAGATTTGTTTTTGTATTTGGTATAGAAAAAAAATGAGGGCAAAGGGATAAATTTTGGAAGGAAAAAGTTTAGCTGTAAAATCATATTAAGCTCTGTTATTAAACGTCAAAAACTCTTTCCGCCTCCTCTCGAGTACAAACAGGAAAAGTGTTAGAAAAATCATAAACCTATTACATTTGTGTCAATCCAGTGCTAAATCTTTTTTTTTGTCAATTTAGTCCTAAACCTTTTGATATGTTGCCAATTCAGCCCATTCAGCTAATTTTGACTGAATATTTTTGACGTGGATGCCGGACGGCCTAAGCAACATTGCCGTCGCTAACGTGGATAATTTTTAATATTTTTCAATTGTTTTATTATTTTTTCTAACTTTTTTTCCTTTCTTTTCTTTCTTCATCCTAAAGCCGGTGACCGGCCACTACACAAGCTAGCCTTGCCTGGGTGAGGGTTGTCATCACTAGCCACAAGCAAGGCCCGGCTAGGCAAGGGTCAGCCTTGCTAGATTTGGCCGTAGGCGATGCCTAATGAGGCCGTTGTGGCCTAGACGAAGGGAGCAGAGAGCCCTCGCCCTCGCTTGGTTGGACCTTGCCTATGGCGATCAATGGCGACCCTCGACCAGGCAAGGTGAACTTGGCCGGCAATCCCCTATAGTCGGTAGCTAGTTATCGGCCAAAGGAAGAAGAAAAAAAATCAGAAATAATAATAATAATAATAATAATTCGAAAAATATTACATTATTATTAAAAATTATCTATATCAGCACTGGCGGTGCCACGTAAACTGGTCAACTTCAGTAATATCCAACCAAAATTAGCTGGAATGATTGGATTGTCACTATGTTAAAAGGTTTACGACTAAATTGGTATCAAAAAAAGATTTACAACTAAATTGACACAAATGCAATAGGTTTAGTACTTTTCTAATACTTTTCCGAAGTACAAACTACAAAAAAGAACAAGAAGATGAGACTACTATGGAATGAGATTCATAAATAGTTACATGAAAGAAAAACACAAATTTGGAAGTGTTGTATGCGGCAAATAGTGTCCAATTGGACCGAGTTGGATAGGGAGTGAGAGGACAAGCGAACAATCCTCACAAGATCGGGTGTCATGTGCCAAGTGATAGTTATAGAGGACCACTAAGATGCGTTTAGTTGAGTTTTGGGGAAATGACGGTATATTTTCTTTGACTTTTGTGGGATTTTTGCAAAGTAGCTTTACAGTTAAAAAAAAAGGACAGACAAAGGGAGTTACTATTCATCTCCAAGGTGTTAGGCAAGGGTTCAAAGGGCCATCGCGAGCCTAGGAGAGGGTTCTGAGGTTGTGCAACTCAAGTGCAGCAACATCGGGGTCACTCGACCTGGGGTCACCTCGCACAGCGATACTTGACAATAGGCTACCATCGCGCAATCCCAAGAGTCGCCTCCATGCTCAACCATCTACTTTTGACCATCATTGACGCCCGACCTCCTTATCTCGTCTAGCAGTTGCAAGCGAAGGCAACGTCGGAGAAGTTGAACCAGGCAAAGACCCAGGCATTACGACCTTTGGCGGTGACCCAACCATGGAAAACCCAAAACTTCAATGGTCAAAGGAGATGAACAATTGCGAGTGAGGGCAAGATTGGAAAATGAAAATATTAGTGGGGGCAATTTTGAAAGAAAAAAAGTTCATTAACCATAGAAACTACCTTCTGAAAATGCTAAAAGCCCAAGGTAAGTGGCACTTGTTTTGAGATTTTAGCTTTGCCAATGTTGGCATTTCCCTAAACTGGTCCAAATAAAATTAACCAACATCCTAAATTTTTCTCGAGGACTTTAGAAGGCCCAAAGTCCAAAACCAAATGCACCCCTGAGTGGGTTCGCTTGTAATTTCTCATACCAAGGGAAGATTGTTAGTGTTGCGCAATAAGCAAAACGAAGTAGAGAGGCTATGATCGGACGAGTAGCCATCTCTAGCCTACTCGATGCCAAATTGCAAGTGAGTGGTGTTCAGCTGTTGGAAGACGAGACATATTTATAGGCAATATGCAAGCTTAGAGCTCTCAATGGCAAAATCGCTCCGAGAGGCGAACATGGTCTTTCTATGTGGGAATCCATGATTGACGATATCCATAGTCTACATGATGTGAGAGACATTGGTCGATAATAGATTGCAACATATCATGATGACATGGACCCTATATAAGTAATCGTGTCATGAGGATGCTAATTGACACAAAACCCGCTAGAAAAAGGATTAGGAGATTGGTCAAACCTTCTTTAACAAGCCTTGTTCCAATACGATCAAGTCAAAACTCTCGGGGACATCCTAATTAAACATGTCTTGGAGTAGTTACTACCTGGCTATAGGCAGTTATATGGGCCACTGTTTTTGTCCTTCTTCTAGCCCATAGCATCGCAAAAAACCGCCCTAATGCGGGCCTTGAATCGCAAAGAGTAAAATTGGGCTTGAGCACATTTCTGGCCCATTTTTCTTAATTCATGTTGTTAACGGACCCAAGGTGGTCCGAATTGTTCTTTTTAGCTCGGTAGCCCATGTGACTTGATTGCCCAAATTTGTCTACGTGACTGGCGAGAACAGATCGGGGCTTTGGCTAGTGGAAATGGAGTCAAATCATTGGAAGACAACACAAGTATGTTTGGATTTCCTAAAGCAAATGATAGACTTGTGAAATTGGCGAATCGGGTAGAAAATAATCCGACCTAAATTAACCCATTTTTGACATAAATCCATGTAATCAAACATCGCAATCAATACCCGACCCAACTCATACTCGACCTCGACCTGTACGTATTTAACCAAATTTAGGGAAACTCATATCCAAATTAAGGTAAGAGCGTGGAGTAAGCGAGTGCGAGATTGAGTGAGGGCGAAAAAGAGTAAAGAGAGAGTCATGGAGGTAAGTTGGTCCAAGTAAATTGTGAATCCATTTAATACCTATATTATTTTGAGCATCACCATTTTAAATTCATTTATGACCCATTTACTTAATATAACTATATCATAAAACAGTCATCAAAAGGGCTTTGATTTTATGACTCATCAAATGGGTTTATGACTCGTTTTCACAGATCTAGCAATTAGGTAGCTGCTTTGACTTTAGGATTTGAAATAGTAGGATTTGAGCTCAAAGAGCAATAGAGGTAACTACTTCTTAAAATGCGAAATAGTAGCTTACTTCCGAGTTATTGATTAGTGGGCTTTGAGTCCACGTTCATAAGATTACGAATTCAAAAGGTCTAAATCATAAGGCCAAGACGAGGACCACATGTACATGAGATTTCGGCAAACACTATAAAAGCAATATGATACATTCTCTCTTGCACAAACGATGCAGAAACGAGAGAATTGGTTCGACGTCGGGAAATATGAAACGTAAGAGCTCGTGCATTTTTTTATCTATACCCAATAATAGATTGACACATTCCAACTCTGAGTTGAAATAAAAAAATAAAAATTCAATTTTTTTTCCTCCTCCCCAACTCACACTTCTCTGTAGTTCTAGTTGTCGGCCATGATCGACACCACTTGCTCCTCCATTCAGCCACCGCCAGCTCTTCCATTCAACCACCGTTTGCTCAGCCACTTGAGAGTCCAGCGCGGCCATCTCCATCGCGCAAGCCGCCACAGTCTTCATCCTTGAGGCTCCCCGCCATGTCTGTTGCGCCCAGCACTAGTTTTCTTTTCTCCCTTTGTTGCCGCATCTCACCAGCACTCGACCTGGTGTCACATCGTTAGAGGGAACTCAAACAGTCATAGAGTCTCTCTACCTGCTGTCCCTTTATGTAAGAGTTTTTCTAACGTGGGCTTATATTAATTGAGATTATAATTAACCGTCTTCACGGGATTGGTCTAATAAAGTGTGATTTAAGGATTCTTAATTAGTCTAATATGGGCCTCGCTTGTGCGGGCCGAGTTAAGCCCGATCCATGATGAAAGAGCCCAGCTGAAAACTTTATAAATAGCGCTGGAAATCTCTCCCATAGCCTTAATATCTGATAACCTACTCACTTAAGGATCAAGAGCTCTTTCGCTCGCATGAGGGCGGTTTCATCAAGTCAGGACTACGGAGGGTCATAGGGGAGAAGAGTTTCAGCATCATATCATCGCTTGAGCTTTGGATCGTCGTTGTTGCGTATCAAGAACGATGGATCCTAAATCAGGTGCGCAAATTTCTCTAATCCACTATAGTATTTCGTGTTTCTAGCTATGGTAATCCTAAAATGACATCTGTACGACAACCTACATATGGTATCAGAGCCGCCATAGTTTAGAACTCCAACGTTTGGATTTGGCTTGTTTTCGAAAATTTTCATCCGATGAAAATCGTTTTTGATCACATATTTGGCTTCCTCTCGCTGAGATGAGCGTTTTGGTGGGTTGTGCACCTTCGGAAGAGGCCGCACACGCCCCTATGCGTGGCCCCTCGCCAAGGCAGTGTTGGCGCGTGCCTCCACGCGCTGTCTCGCACCAAGGAAGTGCCGGTGCTTAACGATACGCGCAGACACGCGCACCACGCGTCCCCCCCCCCTCGCGACGACACATCATTGCCTTGTGCATGTGTGACAAGTGTTGAGTGACGTTAACATGCTGACCCGACTCGGGATCCTGCCCTCGTTGACCGTTGACTCGGGTGACCTGACCCTATTGAGTGGACCGGTTGAGCTGGCGCTTTAGGATGGATCACGCAGTGTGCATGCTTCACGCGGCGCGCATTAAGGAGGCGCGTGAGAGCACCTCTGAGCTCCGTTTGGGACGTTCTTGGTACCGCCATGCTCATATTGAGGTGCTATACATTGTGGTGTATTTATTTTACATATTTGAGGCTTTTAAGCATGTAAAAATACGTATAAAACTCTATATAAGGGTAATTTTAGGGTATTTTTGTGTATTTTCTTGTATTTCTCTATGGTTTTGGAAATACAAAAGCAAGTCCACATGTAAATCACCACATAAGAAATATGTAGAGTGTAATTCATTGATAGCATGTATAAGATCACACACGTATCAACGAATGGAGCAATGTAATTGGCATGGCATGTAATTTTAATGATAATACCTATGTCTTCAAGTCTAGATTTACATATATACAGTAAATGTGAGACATAAAGTTTATATCCCTAGTATGAGAGATTTTCAAGGGTTCAGTTGAGTAGTGATCGCCAAAGTGGCACATTTGATTAGATTTGAGAAATGTTGATCTCATATTGTGGTAGGATGTCTTCTGTTTTAATGCGTGGTCATACTCTCAAAGGAGGTTATGTGTATTGATTCATGGAGGGACACATATACAGCATATGCGTGAGGAATGACTAATCCTAGTGATTCATACACCAAAAGGTGGTGAATTCACAAAGATTGGAATATATTCTCATGACCGCTGGCATGCGGAGAGTATTCAATTGTATATCATGTATTCTCCTCAAAGATGTTTATATGATGATGCATGTAACTCTCAGTATAGTACTCACATGATACTAATTATATGCATTGCTTGTTTGTCCAATCACCTTTTCTATAAATGGCAATTCCATTATTATTGCTTGTTTGTCCAGTCACTTGTTGATAATTATATACATTATTTGTTTGTCCAGGCACCTTTTCTGTAAACAGCAATTCTATTATTATTGAGGTTCTTACTAATTCAAACTTTAAGAAATGAAAAGAGGATTTTCTATTTGAAATGGAGCTGGCAGATATTCATATTGCTCTTACTGAGGATAAGCTAGCAGACCTCATTGCTGATAGTACGGATACAGAAAAGGCACACCATGCTGCTTGGGAAAAGAGCAATCAGATTTGCTTGTTATTTATGAAGCGATCCTTATGGGAACATTTGATGAGTGATTTGCCAGCTGACTGCACTGCTAAACAGATGTTGGAAGATACGGAAGCTAGAAACTGTGTCTTATCTAATGTTTTGATTGGGACACTTTTGCAATGACTCATCAATATGAGGTATGATGGTTATGGTGGGGGTAGGGATTGCGTCCTTACAATGGTAGACCTGCAGACAAAACTTAATACTCTTAATGTTTCAATTCCTAATACATGCATTGTGCATCAAGCACTAAACACCATTTCACCTGATTTTGGGATTATCAAGACCAATTATAATTCTCAAGATGAGACGTGGTTAATTAATGACCTAATAGTTAGGGTGGTGGCAGAGGAAGAGAAACTACAGAAAGAGAAAGGACATCTTGCCAAGTATGCCTCAAGTTCCAGTAGCAAAAAGGGTAATAGGTTAAAAAATCGTACCTATAAAGGAACTCATCAGACCACTAATCATTCTGATGATTTGGGTCCTAGGAAAACATCCTTAAAGAAGGATTGTGACCACTGCTACTTCTGTAGAAGGATGGCTCACGTAAAGAAGGATTACAATAAATATAAAACTTGGTTGTCCAAGCGTGAACATTCATGTATTGATTCTTTGGCACTTGTTTATGAATCAAATCTATCAGAAGCCCCATCCAGTTCCTGCTGGCTAGATAGCAATGCAACTAATCATGTTGCGTTTACCATACATGGATTCATAAACAGAAGGAAGCCAAATCAAAATGAATTAAAGCTCACCATAGGAAACAACAACAAAGTCGACGTTGAGTTCGTGGGAGATGTCATTTTGATTCTAGATTCTGGTTTCAATTTGATGCTAAGAAACACCTTCTATGTACTTTCCTTTATACGGAACTTAGTTTCCGTATCTTGCTTGGACATGTATGGCTACTCTTTTGAATTAAGAAATAATGTTGTTACTATGTTCTTTAATTAAAATAAGGTTGTGTGCTGCAATATGTCCAATGGATTGTACAGATTGTGTTTAGTTCCCAATGATATATGCGTCACTTATACAATTAAAAATGTTATTTCTAAAAGACATCTACCTAAGGAACAATCTTACGCATTGTGGCATAAACAACTTGACCACATGTCTAGGGAAAGAGTGGAAAGGCTGACATCTTGCCTGCTCTTAAAGATGACCTAGATACTTGCATAGATTGTTGTAAGGATAAAATGACCAAGATAAAGAAGAAAACTGTAGTCCGTAGTTTTAATATGTTGGAGGTCATACACATTGATATCAGTGGACCCTATATGGCAAGTTTGTGTAGAAATTTTTATTTCATCACATTTGTTGACGACTATTCCCAATATGGTTATTTGTACTTGATTAAAGAAAAATTTGAATCTCTCAACAAGTTTAAGATTTTTCGGACTGAAGTCAAGAAACAGCTGGGAAAAATCATAAAGGTTGTCAAATTTGACCGTGATGGTGAGTATTATGGCACACGATACTGGACAGCTTAAAAGGTCATTTGCCAAATACTTGGAGGATTTTGAGATAGTAGCTCAGTTTACTATGCCTGGAAGTCCTGAACAGAATAATGTGGCCGAAAAGCACAATCATACCCTTATAGAAATGATGAGGAGTATGATTAGTAAAACCAATTTACCTAGTTTTTTGTAGGGTGAAGCTTTGAAAACCACACTTTACACTCTAAACTGTGTTCCTACCAAAACTGCTCCATTAACTCCTTTGGAGTTATGGACTGGACATAAACCCAACTTGAATCATCTTAAGGTTTGAGGTTGTCTTGCAGAAATGAAGTTATATAATCCAACATTAAGTAAGTTGAAATCCAGGACCACTCGGTGTTACTTTGTATCTTACCCAGATCATTCGAAGGGATATTGTTTTTATAATCTCAATGGAGGTGCAAGAATTGTGGAATCACAAGTAGCAAAGTTTTTGAAATTTGATGTGGCTGAAAAGGGTAGTTGCTCACAAACTATTGAGAATAATAATATGGTGGAAACCCCTGTATCAATTTCTCTACCTATATAGATGATTATGGAGCCTTCTACACCACATACTGAGCTTGTTAAGGTTTAGGATCCTGCTATTCAAGCAATTCCTGATGAAGTTCCTCAAGTCCCTCAAGTGCAAGATGAGGCTGTAGTAGCTCCACTCAGGATATCTGTTAGGCAGAGACGATCAGCTATGCCCCTAGACTATATAGTCTATTTGGGAGGGCATGATTACGATATTAGATATGTGGTTGATCCGGTGACTTATGTAGATGTTTTTTGTCCTCAGTCAAATCTGTGGTTAGATGCAATGAAAAACGAGATATAGTCTATGAAACAAAATGATGTTTGGGAGCTTGTTGAATTACCTGAAAGTCACAAGCCCATCAACTGCAAATGGGTGTATAAGATCAAAAGGGACTCCAAAGGAAAGATTAAGAAGTTTAAAGCCAAGGGTTTCACTCAGAGAGGAGTAGACTATGAAGCAACATTTTCTCCAGTCTCTTCTAAATATTCTTTTAGAGTGATCATGGCATTAATAGCTTATTTTGATATGGAGTTACACTAGATTGATGTTAAAACTGCCTTTCTAAATGGAGACCTTGATGAGGAGGTCTATATGATGCAACCCGAAGGTTTTGCCGCAGATGATTCATGTAAGTTTGTGTGTAGACTGAAAAAGGTAATCAATGGCCTCAAGCAAGCTTTTAGATAATGGTACTTAAAGTTCCATAGTGTTGTCACCTCATTTGATTTTATTGATAACAAATTGGATCAATATATATATAGCAAGGTTAGTGGGAGGAAATTTATTTTCCTCGTACTCTATGTAGACGACATCTTGCTTGCGAGAAGCAATCCTAGATTACTGCATGAGACTAAGCGAATGTTGTCGAAGAATTTTAACATGAAGGACCTTGGTAAGGCGTCTTTTGTCCTTGGCATTGAGATTCATAGGAATCATTTTCGCCGACTATTGGGTTTATCTCAGAGGACATATGTTGATCGTATTTTAGAAAGATTCAGTATGCAGGATTGCAAGCTGGGAATTGCTTCTATCATTAAGGGTGATAAACTAAGTCTGTCGTAGTGTCCTCATACAGATGTTGAGAAAGCCCAAATGAAAAATATACCTTGTGCTAGTGCACTTGGAAGTATCATGTCTGCTCAAGTATGCACTAGATCAGATATTGCTTTTGCAACATGACTTCTAAGTAGATATTAGTCGAATCTAGGACACGATCACTGGGTTGCTGTCAAAAAGGTTTTAAGGTACTTAAAAAGGACAAAAGACTATATGGTTATTTATAGACATGTTCAGGACCTGAAGCTAGTAGGGTATTCAGATTTAAACTTTGCTGGCTGTCAGGATGACTTGAGGTCGACAATAGGATACATTTTTAAGTTAGCAGGAGGTGCAATATCATGAAAAAGCCATAAACAAAATTTGGTAACATCCTCTACCATGCAAATGGAGTTTGTAGCATGCTTTTCGGCAACTACTCAGGCAATTTGATTTCGGAACCTCATTAGGGAGTTGGCCGTATTTGATTTTGTGGATAGACCCATACAGTTGTATTGTGACAATAACTCTATAGTGTTGTTTATCAACAACAACAACATAGATCTCAAAGGGTCTAAACACATAGAGGTCGAGTATTTGACCATAAAGGAAACAGTTCAGAAAGGTGACATTAAAGTAGAGCATATTTGCACAGATGATATGGTTACAGATCCACTAACTAAAGACCTTCGCTCTTGTGTATCTGAACATGGGCTTAGGAGCATCATGGGATGCTGTTATTTAGTGGAAGATGCTTTTGTCTTTGCTCTAATAAAGTTTGCATATGTATTTTGTTACATTCGTAACATTTTGGGTATGTAACTCCTTTACATTTAATAAGGTATTTTTGAATGCATTGTTGTCATGTTGAATACATATATCACGTGAAAATCTCAAGATACTGTGTAAACCTTAAGTATAGGCTAGGGACATTCAGTTATTAGCCTTACGCATATGTCTTGTTACACATAAAGCAAGGTTAACCATAAGGACGAGACATATGAAGGTTCATTGGAACCATAAGGATATTCTCTAGTGACATATCAGGTTTTGTGCCACTTAAGGAAAGAGAATATTGACTGACAAAAGGATGACACATAAGGTATCATTTTTTGTGAAATGTTATCCATTTGCCACACAACTATATTGAATCCATATCAATAAAGTTGAAAGCACTCGTGACCATGAAAGGCTCTGCGTGAGTACATGCAATTACCGTCATGATTCAGTATTTGAGACTTTATGGGATTGGATCGGCTATTAAGAATAATCACTAGACCAACATAAAGCTGTGCACATACAGTACAATTTCAATTAATATAGCTCAAGTGGGAAAATATAAGAGTTTTTCTAATGTGGGTTTATATTAATTGATATTGTAATTAACCGTCTTTACGGGGTTAGTCTAATAAAGCGTGATTTAAGGATTCTTAATTAGTCTAATATGGGTCTGGCTTATGTGGGCCAAGTTGAGCCCTGCTTGTGAGGAGATGGCCGGTTGAAAACTCTATAAATAGCGTTGGAAGTCTCTCCCCTAGAGCTAATATCTGATAACCTACTCACATAAGGATCGAGAGCTCTTTCTCTCGTGTGAGGGCGATCTCATCAAGCCAAGACTATGGAGGGTCATAGGGGAGAAGAACTTCGACATCGGATTGTCGCCTGAGCTTTGGATCGTCGCTATTCCGCATCGAGAAGGATGGATCCTAAATCAGGTGTGCAAATTTCTCTAATCCATTATAGTGCTTCGTGTTTCTAGTTATGGTAATCCTAGGATGCTGTTCGTACGACGGCCTACACCCTCCAGTCAATTCCCTTCTGCGAAGCACGACCGCAATAGATTTGGAGCCATGGTCACGTCCAAAATTGGAATCGCGGAGCCATGGCCACGGAACCATGTCTGCAACAGACTTTGGAGATTGACCGCCGAGTCAGATCTGGTGGCCATGGTCGAGGCCAAATTTGGGCTAGTGACGACGGAGCTGATTGCAAGCAATGACGGAGGGGTAGCTTGGATCAACCTCAAGAATGATGGAGCCAACCGCGAGCTTTGCCGGAAGGGGCGGAGATCATGGCCAGACGGTGGTGCTCCTACGTGATGGAGGAAAAAGAGAAAAATCAAGTTCTTATCTTTTATCGCTGACATGGTGGCGCTTTGCAACCACTAAAATATTTTCTCTTTCTTTGCCCAAACGAGATAAAAAGAAGAGAACCGGTCGACGAAGGAAAATAAGGAAAGTGGAAGTTCGCACATGGAGTAAAAGTAGATCGTGCGAAAGATTGATGCATAACATGTACACTGGCTCTGATTTTCCATGCATCACCGCGACACGATGCACCAAACGCACGAAATGGCAAGAGCTCTCATCCCTAGGGGTGTAAATGGTTCGGTTTGATTTTTCGAGAAAATCAAACCGAATTGAACCATTAAGGTGATCCCTTGAACCGAACCGAATTTGAACCGAACAAAAAACTCGATTTGGTTCGGATCAGTTTTCGGTTTCAAGTTCATTAAGCAAAGAGAGAGAGGAGAGAGGAGAGAGGAGAGAGAAGGGGAGAGAGAGGGAAAAATAACCCTAAACCGAAGTGTTTATTTGAGTTCAGTTCGATTCCAACTGAACCGAAATAAACCGAACCAAAAAAAAAATTGATTTATTTTGATGATCCGAACCGAAACCGAAATCGAATAGAAATGCATGAAATTTTCGGTTCGATTTGTATCTCGGTTCGATTTTACGGTTCGGTTCTGACACCCCTACTCATCCCCTTCCAAAAATATAATATAACATTAAAAATCATTTGCGGAATGGCTTCGTATCGGTTAGTACAATGTTAATAGAACGGTCAAAAAGCTAACTTTAAGGTATTGAATTGTTAGTGTCATCTGATGAAATATATCAAAATTAATTTTTCTTTTTGGTTTTGGCTTTTTTCCGGGGTTCTTTGCTAAAACGCTGAGACATTCAGCTCGATTGAGCTAATCTAGAATCTCCTTTTATTATTATTATTATTATTATTATTATTATTATTAATTTTTTGATTTTGAATAATTGCTCCCTGTTTTCTTTTTGCATTTCTTATCCTATTTATATTCTTTTTTTCTAAATTTAAATTTATGTATATTTTGCCAACATAGGTAATACTCTCTTTATTATTATTAGTATTAGTATTATTTGGATACGGCGACATGCAAAAATAATGCAGATGTTTCCTGCTTACAACATAAAAGAGCCCTTTTTTCTATAATTGTGAAAAAAAATTATTTTCCCTTAAATTTAAATAATTAATATCGGCCAGCCGATTGACCAATGAACTGTTGCAAGGTGGTGAAGTTTGACTTCAAAAGATGTTATCAGCCTTCATTGATTGCTGAATGTGCATGCGCTGGGTATAGTTGAAGCGATCTTCTCAAGAAGCTTCTAAATAGACTAGAGGGCATTCTTGTCTTTGAATTCATTTATTATGGTGGAACTGCCGGGAAAATAAATAATTGGAGAAGTAATAGTGTTTTTTTATTTGGAGCAAAAAAGGGTCCTTCTCTTTTTCTTTTGAGCAAAGCACGTATGAAAATGTCTCGTTGAACTAGTTTATAAAAAGGAAAGAAATAACTTAATTGTAACTTTTGTCAATTACAAATCTGTAATATAGGCTTCTAAACATCCTGTAATTGAGATAAGATATGATTGTATAACCTTTTTTTCTAGGATAATGTCAATTTTAGATTTATTAAATGTTTGAAGCTTAATTATCGAAAAGACTCCTTTTCGTAGCAATGTAGACACATTTTGATATATAAGATGTTGATAGAACTAGGATTACAACCATAGTAAATAGCGTTGATTGGACCGAGTCAAATAGGGAGTGAGAGGATAAGCGAGCAATCCTCACAAGATCGGGTGCCACGTGTCAAGTGACATATATAGAGGATCACTAGGCTATGTTTGGTTGAGATTTGGGGAAATGATTGAAATGCAAAGTCATTTCCCAGATATGTTTAGTTCAAGGTGTATTTGTTTTGACTTTTTGTGTGACTTTTTGCAAAAGTAACTTTAAATTTTTTTTAAAAAATAGGTAAAACAAAGAGTGCTATTGTTGATTGTCTCCAAGGGCTTGGGCAAGGCTATGAGGGACCACCGTGAGCCCTAGAGAGGGATCCAAGGTCACGCAACCCAGGCGTAGCGACGCCAGGGTCACCTTGACACTCGGCCATCAACTCTTGACCACCGACAACACTCGACCATCGTTGACGCTCAACCATCGAATCTCGTCTAACAGTTGCGAGTGAAGGCAACATTGGAGAAGATGAACCAGGCAAAGACCCAAGCGTGGAAATCCAAAACTTCAATGGTCAGAGAAGATGAACGGTCGTATGCAAGGGCAAGACTAGAATATGAAAATACTAGTCGAGGCAATTTTGGAAGAAAAAAAGCTCATTAACCTTAGAACTTCCCTTCTTAAAATGTTGAAAGTCCAAAGTAGGTGGGGACTTATCTTAAGCTTTTAGCTTAGTCAAATGTTGGTATTTCCCCAAAGTGGTTCAAAAAAATTAACCAAACGTCCTAACTTTTTTTCTCAAGGGACTTTTTTTTGGGGTCACATCTCAAGGTAGTGGTGGCCACGGGCCGGTTTGGCCCGGAACCGGCCCGGAACCGGCCCGGTCAAACCCGGGCCCGGAACCGTTGACCGGGCCCGCGGTTCGGAACCGGAACCGGCCCGTGGCCTACGGGCCCGGTTCCGGTTCCAGAAAAATATGAACCGGCCCGGAACCGCCGGTTCCGGGCCGGTTCTGCGAAAAAAAAAAATTTAAATTTTAAATTTATTTAAAAAAAAAGAATAGTATTTTTTAAATTTTTTTATTTTCATTTCTATTTTTCCTTTTCTGTTTTTCTTCTTTTTCTTTTCCTTTTACTTTTCTGTTTTTCCTTTTTCTCTTTTGTCTTTTTTCCTTGTTTCTATTCTGTTTTTTAAAATTATAATTTATTATTTATTTTATAATTTATTTTTAAAATTTTTTAAATTTCGAACCGGAACCGTCCGGTTCCGAACCTGAACCGGCCGGTTCCGAACCGGAACCGGAACCGGACGGTTCCGAACCGGAACCGGAACCGCTAGGGGCGGTTCCGGTTCCGGTTCAAGTGTGGCGCCGAACCGGAACCGCCGGTTCCGAACCGGAACCGGACGGTTCCGAACCGTGGCCACCTCTATCTCAAGGGACTTTAGAGGGCCCAAAAGTCTATTAGAAAAGCTGAACCAAACGTGCTCCTTAGTGGGCATGTAATTTCTCATACCGAGGGAAGGTTATTAGTGTCGCATGTGAGCAATAAGAATAAGCAGAACAAAGTAGAGGCTATGATAGGACGGGCAGCTGTCTCTAGCCTACTCGATGCCAAATCGCAGGTGCATGATGTTCAACTCTTGGAAGCACTTGGAGGACGAGACATTTTATGGCAATATGCAAGCTTTGAGCTCTCAATGGAAAAATTGCTTTGGGAGACGAACATGATCTTGCTACGTGGGAATCCATGGTTGACATGTCGTGAGGACATCGGTCGATAATAGATTGCAACATATCACGATGACATGGACTCGATATAAGTTATCGTGTCGTGCGGATGTTAATTGACACGAAACCCGCTAGAAAAAGGGTTAGGAGATTGGTCAAACCTTCTTTAACAAGCCTCGTTCCGATACGATCAAGTCAAAATTCTCCCGGACATCCTAATTAAACGTGTCTTGGATCAGTTACTACCTGGCTATAGGCAGTTATCTGGGCCACCGTTTTTGTCCTTTTTCTAGCCCATAGTATCGAAAAAAAACCGCCCTAATGTGGGCCTTAAATGGCAAAGAGGAAATTGGGCTTGAGCACATCTTCTGGCCCATTTTGCTTAATTCATGTTGTTAATGAACTAAAGTAGGTCCGAATTGTTCTTTTTAGCTCGGTAGCCCATGTGACTTGATTACCCAAATTTGTGTACGTGACTGGCGAGAACAGATCGGGGCTTTGGCTCGTGGAAATGGAGTCCTATCATTGGAAGACAGCACAGGTATGTTTGGATTTCCTAAAGCAATTGATAGACTTGTGAAATGGGTGAATCAGGTAGAAAATTGTCCGACCTAAATTAACCCATTTTGACAAGAATCCATGCAATCAAACATCGCAACCAATACCCGACTCAACTCATGCTCGACCCTTACCCATACGTATTTAACCCAATTTAGGGAAATTCATACTCAAATTAAGGTGGAAGCGTGGAGTAAGCGAGCACGAGATTGAGTAAGGTCGAAAAAGAGTTAAGAGAAAGCCATGGAGATAAGTTGGTCTAAGTAAGTTATGAACCCATTTAATACCTATATTATTTTGAACTTTACCATTTTAAATCTATTTATGACCCACTTGCTTAAGATAACCAACTCATATAATAGCCCAACCCATCAAATATAAATTAAGAAATAGGTTTATATCTCATTTTCATAGATCTAGCAATTAGGTAGCTGCTTTGATTTTAGGATTTGAGCTCAAACAGCAATAGAGGTAACTACTTCTTAATATGCGAAATAGTAGCTTACTTCCAAGTTACTGATTAGTGGGCTTTGAGTACACGTTCATAAGATTACGAATTCAAAAGGTCTAAATCATAAGGCGAAGATGAGGACCACATGTACATGAGATTTCGGCAAACACTATAAAAGCAATATGATACATTCTCTCTTGCACAAACGGTGTAGAAACGAGAGAATTGGTTCGACATTGGGAAATAAGAAACGTAAGAGCTCGTGCGATGGATTAAAAGCCTATTAGCCTACGCTAATCGATAACTCGTGCAACAGTATCTATGCACATGCGATCGGCTCTGTTTCTCCATGTGTCGCTGCAAAATATGATGCGCCGAGCAAGCAAGGAGACGAACCACCTTGGCCAGAAAACCCTTAATCTTAAAAAGCGACTTTGAAAAGCGTTTAGGGGGGTGGCTTTGCATCCGTTAGTACATGTTCATGGAGCGGTCAAAAGCTAACTTTAAGATATTAAGATTGGTAATGTCATTTGATTAAATAAATCGAAAATTATTTTTTGCCCTTTTGCTTTTGTCCTTTTCTGGGGCTACCTGAGTCCTGGCAAGTGGCAAATACGCTGAAACATATAGCTGGATCGAACTAACCTAAAGTCTCCTTTATTATAATTATAATAATAATTATTATTATTCTCATTATCATTATTTCTTTTATTTCAGTCAAAAGGGCGAATGTCATGCCTCTAATTATGAGAGAGAGAGAGAGAATACATAATAGCATGGCCATGTGTAATTTCTCGTGGTCCCCACCTCCGTCAAAGTCATACAGCCTGCAGCTTTTTTTACGCGTTTGAAATATTTTCTCCCTGTTTTCTTTTTCTCATTTAATAATTCTATCGATTCTCTCTTTTTTTTAAACATTAAAATAACGTGTGTTTTGCCAACACAGTTAATACTGTATTCATTATTATTATTATTATTTCGATACGGCGACATGCAAAATAATGCTGATGTTTCCTGGTTACGGCATGAAGAGCCCTCGTTTTTAATTGGCGAAAAAAAAAATCATTTTCCCCTGAATTTTTTTATAAGCAATTAATAATATTGGCCGGCCAATTGACCAATGAACCATTCGGAGGTGGAGAAGTTTGACTTCCAATTGCCGAATGTGCCATCGCTAGGTATAGTTTGAAGCAGTCTTCTCGAGAAGCTTGGGAATAATAGACTGGAGGGCATTCTTGTCTTTTAATCACTCATTATGGTAGAACTGCCCGGAAAATAAATAATTGGAGAATTTGGGCAAATATCACAAAAAAACCCCAAATTACACTTGCTCTAACACAAGTGCCCCCGAACTTTTTTTTTCTATCATAAAAAACCTCAAAGTTATGCCAAGGTATATGTCACATATGTACAAGTTTGGTTTTGGGTTAATACCACGAAAAACCCTAAACTGGTATTATTATGACAATTTTACCAAGAACTATTTTTTTTACCACAAAAAACCCCAAACTGGTACATCTGTGATAAATTTATCCTGAACTATTTTTTTGACCACCAAAAACCTCAAACTGGTATACTTGTGACAATTTTACCCCAAACTATTTCTTTGACCATCAAAAACTCTATATTGGTACACCTGTGACAATTTTACCTTCGAAACTAATTTTTTTACCACTAAAAACCCAAAACCGTTATATTTGTGACAAATTTACCCTCTATTAGTGTCCGTTAAATTATATTAATATCACAAAAAACCACAAATTGATAAACTTGACACAAACATAGGGGTAAAATCCAAAATCGGTACACGTGTCAATTATTACGTGCCATTAAACTTCGCAATTTGACAATAAAATTTAATGGAAACTAACGAAGGGTAAATTTATCACAGGTGCACCAGTTTGGGATTTTTGGTGGTCAAAAAATTAATTCGAGGGCAAAATTACCACAGGTATATCATATGGGGTTTTTTATGATCAAAAAAATTGTTTGGGGTAAAATTGTCACAGGTGTACCAGTTTAAGGTTTTTTGTAGTCAAAAAAATAGTTGGGATAAATTTATTACAAGTATACTAGTTTAGGATTTTTCGTGGTATTAACCCCTTAGTTTTTGTTCATGACATAAAAAAGCTCGGAATATTTGTGTTACATCAAATATAGTTTGAAGTTTTTTGTGATATTAAGCCAAAGAATTTCGATAGCTTTTTCTTTATTTATTTTTATTTTGGTCAAATTTTTTTGTCTTTATTGAGAATAAGGGTTTCTTTTTTCGCCTTCTGTTTTTCTTTTGATCAATGCCTTCCTCTTCCTTGCAAAGCACATCTGGAAATGTCATGTTCAACTGCTTTGTAAAAGTGAAGGAAAAAAATAGGTTAATGGTAGCTTTTGTCAATTATAAATTTACAATATTGGGGGTTCTAAACATCTTGTAATTGGGATAAGATATTTATGACATTATAATATATATTTTTTCTAGGAAAATGTCAATTAAATATCATAATACTTTTGAAGCATGGCCATGTAAAAGACTCTTTCATAGCAATAGAGACCCGTTTTGATACGTGACATAATAATATGATTAAGATTACCATTGTTTTTAACGTGTTCGTGGAAGGTAAAGTGATTTTTCTTTTTCGGTTTGAAAACATTGATACATTTTCTTTTGAGTTTGAAGTGTTCTCAAATGGTTAATGTACCATGCACAAAATAAAACAGCATTCCAAACCGCAAATATCCCGTAAAGTAGTATATTTTGATAGCCAGATCTAGGATAACGCGCTAGACATGAGAGTTGACTTGAGATGGGCTATTAACTAATGCTTAAATATCTCTAAAAAAAACATTGCAGGTAACCAAATACCTGAGCATACCGCCAAAGTTCGCGTCTTTCTCAAACTAATACTTAAAATATCTTTAAATTTCCAATCAGACCCTTTGTTCACACGCAAATAGAATTAAGTAAGATTATTTCTCCTAACGAATTCGGTGCTGTATAGCACCGTTAACGCACCCTTCTTTTCGTTTTTTTTTCGTCAAAAGAAATTAACACATATAATTCAAATAGATTATAATATACTTTGCATGTGGGTTTAGCTTTTAATAGAATATAAACCAAGTTGGAGCACTTGCCATGTATTGTAGTGGGGGGGGGGGGGGGGGGGGGGGGAAGAGTCCACATCTTTTTGTGGACAAATTGTCACTCGTTTGTTTCCAGCTGTTTCGCCGTTTACTTGGAGCAACCGCTACCGTCAGAGATTGAATAAGATTGGAGGAAATTTTTTTTTTTAAAGATTAGAGAACCACCTAATCCTGACCTGCTGCATCAGAACCCAAATTAATTAGGTTTTAAGGTACCGTCTGATCTTTGCTTACTCTGTAGTCTACATGATTTACGTCATCGAGGAACTTCTATTTCCTTAATTTGGATTGTAACCGCTCGTTATCGAGGGCGATCGGTTTCAAAACGAACCGGCTCCTTATCAAAAGCCTGGAACCTACCGAATTAGAGGTGGTACTAGGGTTGACCAGGGAACCTATGTTTTGTTTTGCAAAAGCCCTTAATCAAGATACCATAATAGCATGCTTTTTGTTTTTTCTTTTGGTAAGAAGAAAATTGTATTCATTACTCAAAAGGATAAACGTGGATCTGTCAAGCAAAATAATCGGTGATCGATTACTGAATAGGACACACGGAAAGTCCTTCTACAATAGGCGTCGGTGCACACTAGGTTTGGCTTTCTTTATACCATTATTGGATGGAGACAATCAAAACGGATTGAAATGCGCAGATCTAACTTTTGGAAGAACAAATTTTAATGGTTCGGCGAGACGACAAAGCTCTTACGATCATCAATAAAACTGGATGTGAAGGACAGAGCACGAGTATCAAATCTCAGAAAATATTATCAAATTTCTAAATCTAAATCGGGAAAGAAAAACTCCTAAATCTAGAACTAAATCATAAGATTTCAAATTCTCATATCTAGAAATAAATCGGAAGAACAAAGCTCCCAAATTTAGATCAGGAGAACAAAAATGCTCAAACAAAATCAAGGGGAGGGTGAGACTAGCACAAATCCTTCCCCGCGGCAGAAAGCTTGAAGTAGACGATGCATGCTTCTTGTGTTTGAATGCTCGAAATCGTTGTGTTTTGCAAAAATTCTCAATCAAGAGACTTGAAAGGTTTGATTTTTTGAACGGGTTATGCTTGTTCCCTGGAAACTGGTACGAGGCCGAGAACTCGGGAATACGCACGGGGTCAAGGCAAGCTCTCGAAATTTTCTTACTAGGGAATCGAATCGGTGCCCACGCGAACCGGCTCGGATCACGCTCTGGAAAGTCCCGACGCGGTAGAAACGCTAGGAAATAAGACCGAGAAAAGATTCTAGAAAGGACATCACCAAATGGGTGCTTATATTCTTTGCGGATTTCACGGTAGATAAGCTTTGCAATCGCATCGATCGCATGCCAAAATTGGCTGGCGTGATTGAAGATCGTCCTCCCAAATCTCTCCAATCTGGGGAAGAAAAACTAAGCAAAAAGAAAAGACTGTCGCCAACCGAAGGCGTGTCGAGTTGGGAAAGAGAAAGGGATGGTGGAATTGTGGCACCAAACCGAAGTCCAACGTGCCCATTTCAGAGTCTCTTCAATTTTCTCCCTCTCTCTTTCTTCTTCTTCCTTTTTATGTGGGTCAATTCGATATTACGGATAATTAGGAGGGCGGGGGAGTAAATACGGGGGAGGGGTCTCTGGTCAATTTCCTCGCCACCTTATGAAGGAATCATCATCGCCAGCTTTTCGTTCGGGGAATTAAACGTCAAGCCAAATCTCCCTCTCTCTCTGTCTATCTCTGTCGTGATCTCATCCGCACATATCCCTTGGTTTTTTTTGGGTACACATTTACCTTCCAAAAAAATCTTAAATTGATATCGTCGCACCACGCTCTTTCTCAAATTGAAAATTTTCGTTTCGGAAGAAGGACCCGAGCGACGGCGAAATACGGAAGCGGGTCGGGAGGTGCGCGCGGATTCCTATCCGGCGGGTGGAATGGAGACGCGTAAAATCCGGATAATTTACGCGGTGGGGGGGGACAGCCTACTGACCCTACACCGATGCCCGTTGTCCACACCTGCTGTACATCATCAAACTCCTACCTCGTTCGCTGCCCTTTTCTCTGCCCCTCCGCATGTGACGCTGATGATGGTGATGGTGATGGTGATGCTGATGTGAATGCAAGAGCAAAGCATCCCCGACCCCCGTTCAAAATCACACCTACCCGAACACGCACACACCCCTTCTGTCTCTCTCTCTCTCTCGATCTCTGATCTCTCTGGTGGGGTCTCTCCGAGGAGAGAGAGGGGAGAGAAAGAGCACACTTCCATTGAACTGTGCGACAAAACAAACAGAGAGAGAGAGAGAGCGAGATAAAGCGAAGGGAAGGGAAGCCTCCGGTTCTTTCACTCTTTGCGTTTCCCCTTTCCTCTCTCTCTGTTGGAAGCTATACGGCTCCAGGTCATGTCGGCCCCGGCTCCCGGTTCCTCTCCCTCTCCGCCACCCCCGGCGTCCACCAAGCCTCCCGCGACATTTCTTCAACCGCCCGCCCCGCCCCCCGCCACCCCCGCCGCTCCGCCCCCGGCCACGCCCTCCTCCTCCCCGCCGCCGCCCCCGCCCACCACCACCACGCCCCCGCCGGCGTCTCCTCCGCCGCCGGCTTCCTCCGGGTCCCCGCCCCCGCCGTCCTCCTCGGGCACGCCCTCCCCTCCGGCCGCCAAGGGCAGCCCCCCTTCGCCGCCGCCGCCGACGAGCTCCGGGACTCCGCCGTCGGCCAAGAGCCCGCCTCCGCCTCCCTCTGCCGCGTCTCCACCGTCGTCTGGGTCCACCATATCTACGGGGCTCGTGGTGGGGGTTGCCATTGGCGGAGTGGTGTTGCTGGCGTTCCTGACCTTGCTGTTCATGTGTTGCAAGAAGAAGAGGAGAAGAGACCGTGATGAGGATTATTATGTGCCGCCTCCACCTCCTCATGGTCCTAAAGGTGACGCCTTTTCTCTCTATCCTCTCTCTTTTAGGGTGGATTCGTTACATATTGAACGTTTTAGTGTTTTGGTTGCTGCGGATTGGATTCAGATCTGTGAAATATTTGCTTGAGAATGCCATTCTCGATTCAGCTAAGATTTGTTCATCACAATCGCAGCTCAGGGAGGTCACCCTAATTGCTGTTGACTTAGGCATTTGAATGCGGTATTCGATCAATGTGACTGCTAGAATGCGTGTCCTTCGTCGAATACTAGGTTGAATTTATCGAGAAATGTTTTGCCTTTGCCACTCAGTTCGAGCTTTTTTTATCTTTCCTGCGTGTGATGTTTAATCTTGCATCGAAGGGCAAACCCATTAAAAGATAAGGGACCACCGCGCGCATTTGATTGCCTATGAGCGACGTCGACGTCAGTATATTAAGTAAGGATGGCTGGCGATGCGATCTGTTGGATGGAATCCAAGTCTAGCATCACATGAAGTAGGAGTTTTAGTGCATTAGCTGAATCTGTAGTTTTTTTTTTTCTTTTTTGCTGATTTCCAGCTGATCATTATGGTGGCCCGCCGCGAAATTGGCAACAAAATGCTCCGCCACCTGCTGACCATGTCGTCACCATGATGCCGAAACCTAATCCTCCTCCGGCAGTCGCGTCTCGCCCGCTGCATTCGCCTGGTCATGGTCCTAGTCCAGCACCTCTGCCGCCTGCGCCTCCTTTTACGAGCAGCAGTGGAGGCTCTGGCTCCAACTATTCAGGGCCAGAACAAGCATATCCTCCTCCATCCCCCGGCATGTCTCTTGGTTTCTCCAAGAGCACGTTTACTTATGAGGAACTAGCGATGGCGACTAATGGCTTCTCGGATGCAAATCTACTCGGACAAGGTGGTTTTGGGTATGTGCACCGCGGGGTCCTTCCCAATGGGAAAGAAGTAGCGGTGAAGCAACTGAAGGCAGGAAGTGGACAGGGAGAGCGTGAGTTTCAAGCTGAAGTCGAAATAATCAGCCGAGTTCATCACAAGCATCTTGTGTCTTTGGTTGGATACTGCATGGCCGGATCCCAGCGCTTGCTAGCGTACGAGTTTGTGCCTAACAACACCTTGGAGTTCCACTTACATGGTGAGTTTGGATTTTTAATCCAGTTTATGTTGCGAGCGAATGTCGCCCCCTCTTTCTTTATCGTTTGTTTCGGTTATTTGAGTTAGCAGTTGGGGTTATATGAAAAAAGAAAGGGGAAAATTTATTAGAAAACTCGGTTCCTTGTGCTTTTAATGAAAAGGATTCTGATGGACAATGGTTGTTGCAGGAAAGGGACGACCGACCATGGATTGGCCAACTAGACTGAAAATTGCTATGGGCTCTGCCAAAGGACTAGCATATCTTCATGAGGATTGTAAGTTTTCGATGTACTTTTGCCTTTTTATCCTTACTGATCAATAGTTGATTAAAACTGTGAGTGCTAGGGCTTTGCTCTTATATACACGAGAAACACTTGTTGTGCAGGTCATCCTAAGATCATACATCGTGATATCAAGGCTGCTAACATACTTGTAGACTTCAAATTTGAGGCAAAGGTAACAAAAAACTTGTTCGATAAATTATAGAGTAGGCATTGATAATTCTGCACGCAACTGGTCAAACTTCAAAGCAAGTAGATTGCACCCCCCTGAATGCTGAATGCTTTTTTTCTCTCAGGTTGCGGATTTTGGACTTGCAAAATTTACTTCTGAAACAAATACTCATGTGTCTACCAGGGTGATGGGCACCTTTGGGTAAGATTTGCACCGTTTATATTTTTATTCGAAGGACTGGGATGTGAGCTGGTTACTTAGTCTGTCTTAGATGTTTCAGCATGTTCGTAAAATGAGCAATTGCTCGGTAATTCATCTTTTGCTTTATTCATTGAAGCACAGCTTTCTAGTTACTTCTATAGTTTTTTTTTTGATCGAATACTTCTATAGCTTGTCTAGTTGAAATATGTTCATGGCTTGTGTTGGATTTAAGCGTGTATTAATCATCTATTTCGCTGCTCACATGCTTCTTACTTGTAGGTATCTTGCTCCAGAATACGCCTCGAGTGGGAAACTAACAGAAAAATCTGACGTTTTCTCCTATGGGGTCATGCTTTTGGAGTTGATTACTGGTCGCAGACCTGTGGACTCGACCAATACTTTTATGGATGATAGTCTGGTTGATTGGGTATGTCATGCAATTCTCATGTTCACAACTATAGCCCACGCTACCTATGAGACCCTCACTTTTTGTCTGGGGTCTCAAATGGGGTTTGAAATTCGATGTTTTTAGTCATCGAATTCGCAAAGTTGAAATAAAATCATTGTTATGATTTACAGGCGAGGCCTCAGCTCACACGAGCTCTGGAAGATGGAAACTTTGACTCTCTTGTTGATCCTAGGCTGCAGAACAATTACAACCACAACGAGATGGCTCGTATGGTGGCCTGCGCTGCCGCTTGCGTGCGTCATTCAGCGCGGCGTCGACCAAGAATGAGCCAGGTAATATTTCAGTGCCCGGAGCTTAATATTTCTTTCATAGATGCCACTTGCCACATCTATGACTAATGGCAGTTCTATTTGTTTGTGGACTCATGTCAAGTTCATATAATATCTGTTGTGGTGTCTGGAAATAGAAATTCTGACAATCAGCTTGTGAAAAATTGAGCAGATTGTTCGAGCCCTCGAAGGGGATGTATCTCTCTCTGACCTTAATGAAGGAATCAGACCCGGGCACAGTGCCCTCTATAGTTCCTACGGCAGCTCGGACTACGACAACAACCAATACAATGAAGACCTCAAAAAGTTCAGGAAGATGGCATTAAGTAGCCAGGAGCACGGCACCAATGAGTACAGCGAACCTACTAGTGAATATGGCGTATACCCATCTGGCTCGAGCAGCGAGAATCCTAGCCGCCAAACGACCCGAGATATGGAGATGGGAAGGATGAAGAGAGACAGTCGAGGTTTCAGTGGAGGCTCTTGAGCTCACGTGTCGTGGCCTTGTATAGTTTCTACACCTCATTTTTTTTATTCTCCGCCCGGGATTGCAAGACAGGCATGTGATTTTCAAGTATTGACATAGTTTTTTCCCGTCCTCTCAATTTGAATTTAACAGCTTTTACAATGTAATTAGCTTTGAGAATATAAGAAAAATGACGCATGTTGGCCGATTCTTTGATTCTTCCGTGTAAGTAATTGATGATTCCTTTTAAGTTGAACTTACTATTGTTTCTGCTCGTATTATATTTTGCTAGAGTGAAACAGAAGTTGCTTGCATTGGCTTTCAAGTTTTCGAGTATTTGGTTTTCTTGTGAGGGGGTTTAAATGAACACCAAGCAGTTAGGATTTTTTCTTGAGGTTGTCTTCTAAGTGGAATGAGGGTGCCATAGCTGTCATTGATTAGATACCAAGTTGTTTCTTTGCTTTCTCTGTCTAGTGCCAACAGAAAAAGAAACTTATGCAGAATAGGTTGTTGGAGTAGTTGGACAGATGCTATTTGGAGTGGGCAAGCTCTCACTATTAAGAAAGACTTGCCAACGTATCTGGTGTAATTGGTTTTATATCCAAGTTGCCCTTTTCTTTGTGGTTGGTTGAAGTGATTAATGGCAATGAACACTTAGATAACTTGCAGTTTGGTGGCATCGGGTTGTGAAACTTTTAGCATTTTCGATGAACGCGTTGACAGCTTCTGTTGCATCTGGAACTTCGATGTTGATGTAATTGTTCGTTCATTCGTGATTAGGACTGTATTTGAAGGTTCCTTTCAAATCAAAGAGTAAACATCAAGAGCTGAACAAAAATTTTCGTTTTGGAAGTTAGTTTTACTTAACGGGCAGTGGCCCGCAAACCCAAATATGCCATAGAGAAAAGACAAGCACCCTATCCCTTTCAAGTTGGTTTAGAATCATTGAACGGGACAATGGGAGACTTCATTGGCTGGAGGAGAAGATGGCCGGCTCAGACTCAGAGTCTTCTTTTCATAATGTTCATGCACATGGCTTTAGAGGAAAACGAATCCACAATGGCGATTTGCAGATTGGCATTTAGTGGCTTGTTGGACCTCTCTCCCTGGGTCTGGTCTTCTTTGATTTAAAAGGAAACAGACAAAACATAGCCGTTGGCTTAGAAAGTTCCCATCTTGTGTTTCTTGTTTTAGATTCCTTTACGAGGCGCAAAGCATGTGAGTGATAAGACTGACATGATAAGGAGGGTCAATTCACATTCCCATCATCTTTAATTAACTGAGCAGTTATCGTGATCTTGGAGAAGAGTAAGTGAAGATGAAACCTATGTGAAGGCTTTAAGATATTCAAGACATCAAGGATGATCAAATTCAGACGATGTGGCAATGACTGACGTATGTGCAGAGCCCTCTAGAGTAATAACTATTCTAAGGAGATTCATGATGTTGTTTCTTCTTTCCTTCCGAAAAATAGGGCATTTTTCAACGCGTGATATATAAGTCAAAAGTTACACAGGTAATGAAGTCATCGATTATGCACACAGTAACAAAGTCAGTAAGCAACACTTTGAAAAGATGAAAACTTCTTCTTTTGCAACGACCATGTTACTTGGCACTGAGACATGAAGAAATCTGGCTAATAAAAAAAGGGAGCTTTAGGACATAGACTTTAGTCGATTGAGATGCATATTAATCGGCCAATATGGTTAGTCAATTATACTAAGTTAGCCGTAGTATCAATGTACTAGGGAGAAGAAGTACAATTGACATATCTCATGTTTTACCAATGAGCTCTTATGTACCTTTACGCCTGATAAAACCAAATACGTACTTGAGTTTTACCTCTAAAGATACATTACCTTTTTCACAGCAATTATCCTGGTGTTTCTAATTTATGAAAATATCACTTTCTTTCAAAAAAATGTTTACCTCCCAATTCTAAATTCTCACACTCACAGAAAACACTCAAAATCAACTAAAGCCTAAACCACTTAAACCCTGAACAAGATGATAAAATGAGGTTGCAAGGAAGAGCATTTTGGTCTTTTTAACGTGGCATTTTGTTTAGAGGTAATATAGAGTTACATGAGTTATTAACAGAGATCATATATTTTTGGGAAACAGTAACAAAAAATCTCAAATTTTACATAATGTGACACATTTACCTTAATCTATTTTTTATAACACCAAAAACCTCAAATTTATGTGTAACGCATTTATCCTAAAATTTTTTATGTGACATAAAAAATCACAAATTTATACCTGTGTGACATATTTATCAAAAAAAAAAATTTGTGACACCAAAAACCATAAACTTTTTTTTACGACGCGTTTGGAGCTTTTTATATCACAAAGAGAAGTTTTTGGTATATGTGTCACATAGATACAACAAATTTGGGATAAATGTATTATGGTGGGTATAATTTAGGATTTTTGGTGGCTTGTATTCTATATTTTCTAATGTTATATATGTTTTTTTTTTCCTTTGATTCGTGAGGTGCTTGCCATTGTTCTGTCGCTGCTCAGCTGTACAAAGACCGGTAGTTGCCGCATGATGGATGACCAATCATTGCTCTCTGGTCTTTGTGGTCGTTTTTTTTTGCCTTAACTTAACAATAATGAAAATGATAAGTTGTGTCCACATTGACCATATTGAGTACAGCTCCAAAAACAGCGAATCTCTGAGCTGCACATTCTATCCTATTTTTTCGATTCCTTAAATAAAAATTAGAACTTTGTCCAACGACAATCAGATTTCTGGGAAAATATCTGTAAATGCACAATCCCAAAGGAAGCCCTTTGAACATCCCTTGATCACTGGCCAGAAAAAGGTAGAACACCCATTGATCACCAGAGAGAGAGGGAGAGAGGGACGCGCGCAGATTCTCTGAATTCGCAAAAATGGCTTCTCGGAGACGCATGCTTCTCAAGGTCATAATCCTTGGCGACAGTGGGTACGTTGCTGATCATACCCTTTGGCTTTCTTTTTGTCTTTTGTTGTTGTGGGTTATGCGTTTTTCTGTTTGAGGTGCGAGAAAATTGGAGGTGTAATGATATGATGATCCGTAGGTTGATGCGATGTGGAATCCTGTTCCTGTTGCTCTGTGGTTCTTGACAAGGAAGAACGGGAAAAAGGGAGAATAGAAAGTTTTGAACTTGTCAGGCTCAACCTTGTTTGTACTAATCATTTGCTGGAATTCTGAGGTTAATGAGCATTCGTGTGTCTAAATTTATGCTCTTGACGCTGTTAAATGTCCATCCGAAAGATTTGTTGCAAATGGAACCACATTTGGAGCTGTTATTATTGTTCTAGATGAATCTGATGTTGCAGGGCGTTTGAGTGGTGGGATAATTAGATGGGCATGTGCACCGAATCAGGATGGAATTGGATTTTACGCCGCTAGGTTTTGTGATACTTAGCTCGCGGTCGTGGTGACTGAGTGATTGTTGCAAGCGATGAGAGCTTGTTTTGGGTTTCTTGTTGCATCGTTGTATGTAAATCCATTGTTCTTAATTTTTTTTTAATTTTTTCAAATTTTTGTCTTCTTTGTTTTTGCAGGGTTGGAAAGACATCTTTGATGAATCAGTATCCTCAAATTTTGATCGGTTCAGTTTGTTATTTCAATTTCAGGTTGTACTAAAACGTACTTTTTAAAATCTTTTGTGTTACCTTTCACTCTGCTTCTAGATATGTGAACCGAAAGTTCAGTAATCAGTACAAAGCAACCATCGGGGCAGATTTCCTCACCAAGGAAGTCCAGTTTGAGGATAGACTTTTCACATTGCAGGTGTGCCATTAAGCGGAGCATCAAATTATGACTTTCTTTCTCTTTGCATCTAGATGTTGGCATGTAGTTTCAAAGTTTTACCAGGGCTTGTAGTTTCTTATTTGATGGATAGTTATTTGCAAATTTGCGTCATTCATAATGCACTGCATTATAAGTATTCTTTAACTTGTAGTAACTGTACAGCTGAGTTTCAATGCCTTCTACACTCGTCGCTAGGCAACAGCATAATTGTATTTTCTTTGAGCTTGATATTGGCTAGGATGATATGTAGGTCTGTCGCATGATTCCTTGGTGTTGAAAATTTACTTTTCCTGCTTTAGTTTCCTAAGAGGTGTCTTGAAAATAAACTAAACACAAGCTGTGTAAGCCATTCAGTCAGGTGAATTGTTATGATAATAGTTGCTTAACTGCCCGACATTTTCTTGGGAGAATTTGTTGTCTAGAATTGTGAAGCAGAACTAGTCCTGTGGTTGGGCTTCTATCTGCCAGTCTGGCCATCAAGGAGATAGATGCTCCATTATCAATGGCAGGCTTGCGGTTGCAAGCCTGCCATTGTGTTGGGATTCTGAGAGTATTGGGAGTTGGATAAGTATGATAATCAAAAAGAACTTGGAGGAGCTTTGTCTATTTTCTTTCTTTGATTGTTGTATCCTCATTCCTCTCTCGAGAGCTTAAAGCTAAATTTGATGAAAGTTGGAGGAGTCGGGAGGGCTTTCAGGACTCAAACTTTTGTGATGATAATTGGAGTAGTCAGGACTGGGGATAATTGTCCAACTTTTAATTCTCTGATTGCCATGTCCTCTCTAGAGTGTTTGTACCTTGTTAGATGACCTTTGCAAACTCCGCAGGTACGCAACATTTAGTGGATATGAGAAATCGTTCTAAGGAAACCCCATGCTTTGGTGAAAGTCATTACATAGAAAGCTTGGCATGATAACAACTCGTATACTGGGACATTTCTCTGTGACACTCATGGTGTTAATACCTTCAGATATGGGATACAGCGGGGCAGGAACGGTTCCAAAGTCTTGGTGTTGCTTTTTACCGTGGAGCTGACTGTTGTGTTCTTGTCTATGATGTTAATGTGATGAAATCGTTCGACAACCTTAACCACTGGAGAGAGGAGTTTCTCATTCAGGTAGCTGTCGAACACATTCACATCTGAGTGTTTGCTGTACTAGAAATTATAATGTAACTTTTGTTGATGTTTTCAGGCCAGCCCTTCTGACCCTGATAACTTTCCATTTGTTGTGTTGGGGAACAAGATTGACATTGATGGTGGCAACAGTCGAGTGGTGAGATGTCTCTTCACTAGTCCCAAGAGTATGGATATAATTTGGTTTGACAGAAAAATGCAATTAGGTCTTAGCAAATGTGACTCGCATATTATTTACATTTCTGCCGGGGTGACTCTAATGAACAAATTGATACGATTTAACTTGTCATTTGTATTCACATCCTTGTGCATGTTCACTCTTTTTTTGGTAAGACGGTGTCACGTGTACCTTTCCTGCCTCTTTTCTATGGTAGCTTTACTTGTTTTGAACTAGAACTTAATCGTGAATCAATCTTTCCACCAAACAGGTATCTGAGAAGAAAGCGAAAGCATGGTGTGCCTCTAAGGGAAACATTTCTTATTTTGAAACTTCTGCAAAAGAAGGTTTTAATGTTGAAGCAGCTTTCCAATGTATAGCCAAGGATGCTCTTAAGAATGAGCCCGAAGAAGAACTGTGAGTGCACTGCTAAAATGTCCGCATGTCTCTTTTTTTCGACATATAGTTTCTTGTATATGTACCAATTACTTCAGTGACACCGTTAGACTATTATGATCCATCAAATGCTGCATGTCAAATCAGCTACCATGCTTTCTGGTCTCTCTTTTCATGAAGTTGATCTCAAGAATCTGATGCTGCTGAACGAAAAGTTTCTCACCACTCTTACCTTTAGAATCAGCTTGGTTTGATTAGCCAGTGCTTTTCCTTATGAATTTGATGGCGAACATCTGAAGTCATCTAGAGCATCAGAATATGTTTTGCAAATTAATAATCTGTGATTAAATTACTGGAAATGTGATGTGCTGTTCTATGGCGTAATTGCATAGATCAATCGAAGTTCCATGATATGCACATATCGGCATCAATTGAAGTTCCATGATATATGTATCAACACATTACCGAGAATAAAATGCTCATTCGTGAATTCTGTTTCAATGCAGCTACCTTCCTGACACTATTGATGTGGGCGGTGGACAGCAGCAGCGTTCTTTGGGTTGTGAATGTTGAAAGAGTATTTTGAGTTTGGATTTGCTGATTCCCGAGAAAAGACTTGTGAAAGAGGGCCGTGATTCTACTTCTGCCGACCGGGGATCGTCAGTACACTACTGGTTGTCGGGAGTGCCGTGTATATCATTAGCAATGTTTATCAGTTTAGCAAAAATATTTGCAGTTTCATCGTTCCAAAATCGTGCATTGTGAGAATGGTTGTGTATAATCTCTAGAATCTGAAGGCCTATAGGTCATGCAATCCTTTTCTAATTTGATTACTCAGATGTTCAAGAGATGTACACTGATTTTCTGTTTCACTGGCGATCATTGCTTTTCCAATCTACCCTTCTAGTCATCGCCATTCTTCGCATCGCAGTGATGTCTGTTCCTGGAAAGATTTAGGTATTACATCTGATTTACAGGCTAAAGATCATATATCACGACTGATCTTCTGATCCTGAAATCTCCATCCTAGCTGATGCCAAAGGTTCGTGATACGACATTCCAGTTGCCTTGCGTAAAATTATAACAAGAAAACAGAGTCATGATGTAGATTAGATCGCCATCCCACCAATCAACTCCAGTTGGGATAGCGCACACTTGTACACGGGTCATGACGCAGCTTAGATCACTGAGACCTTGAGACATGAGCCTCTATACGCTCCCGATATACCAACTATGAACGAGTCCAAACGACTCGAATGTTCATGTCGTCATTAACAATTAGCAGGGAGAGAGGAAATTGGCCAATGCTGCAGATCCTTGGCAAGGCGGAAACAACCGATCAAAGTATAGTAGAGCACAGCCTCGAATTGCATCAAATATTTCATTACTGCCTGAAAATTTGTGCCACCAAAAAAGCCTTGCACAATGCGGAAAAAATCTATGTACTTCTCGAGGAATTAATTCCTACGATGAGAGAACTCTCCTCTGGGATGAATGATTGTTACACTGTAGGATCTCGTCTGTGTGTCTACAAAGAGAAACCGTATCAAAACTTCTATCCTTCTATCACGGATTTGCCATCCGAACAGAGTTAGATCCCTTTCTTCGCCGACGTCGCTTCTGGCGAATTCTCCAGAAACTAAAAAATAGGAGGATTCCTACAAAACAGGAAATGAGCCCAGTTAAACATAGAACCACTGTATGATAATAAACTTTGTTCAGTACTTGGATGCACAAAGCTAATTGCACCCACCCGCAACTGCAATTACCGCAGGAGCAAGCCAATGACTAGCAACTAGCACGGGCATATCAAGCTGCATTGGGAAAATAATAACATCATATACAGCAATAGGTAATGGTTGAAACACCTTTCCAAGTCAACATGAAGATAGAAGAAATTCAAGGACGACTTAAGTTTCTCACCTCATCTCTAGATAATAGACCCAAGTACCCATTCCCACTGGAGTCGCCCTTTCCCTTCTCTCTCAACTTGGGACGAGTCTTGGGGAAAACCTCAGCCGTGGAATTGAGACCCCTTCCCAAATCGATAACCGGATAGCCTGGAAGTCTTCTATTTCTTCCTCTAACCTGTAAATTGTAGCCCTTTGTACCCCAGACTTCAAACCTGGAGTCACTCCTGCAGATTAACTCCTTCCCCACAACAGAAGAATATGTCGAGAAATTAACATCAGTCCTGCGAGAAGGCAGTTGGTTGTCGTCTATGAACAAAGGATGATCCTGTTTCACCGATGGTGAGAAAAGCATAGGATCTCTGATGTTCCCACTGGTGAAATCCAGTATTTTCCTCAGAAGCCAGTAACAATTGGTAACCATGTGACTACTATCCAAGCAGTTGGAGTCTCCATAAACTGCAACCCGGCCTTCTCCAACCTCAACAAGGCCAAGAATTGGGGAGTCTGCCTGGTATATATCAACAGAAGTTCCATAAGATTAATTATCATCATGTATATTCCAAGGTTTAAACTCAGAAACTGCAGTGCAGTTTAACTTCAAGTAAATTATAACTCAACCTATTCTTACAGCTGGACACTATTTAATATCATATTGTCATCACAGAAAGATGTGAAAGTTGATTATCATACGGCACTTACTAAGTCAACTACATATGAAAGTCAAGGATTCCAGTAACGGTCCAAGAGTTCCAGAACACTTCCTACTCCTCATGGCAAGAACAAAACCAGAAACAAAGATTTTGCATTTAAAAAACCTCCTCCTTCACATGGCAAGAAGAAACGCACTCAGAGGAAAAGTACAAAAAAATTTGGCTGTAGAATGTCATTTGATGAAAATGTTGCAGTGATTTTATTTCTGTCCATAACAATGGAAAAGTAAACAAACATAGAGGACATCTGATGTACTTTCCACTTGGTAAAGTAAACTTCGGCATGGTTTGACCAAAAAAAAAGAACTAAACTAAACTTTGGCATATATGTTGCATTCAGACCAAGAATGACAGCTCAACCGTTACCTTGGTCATCCCAGCAGACAAAAGTACATTTTGAGTAGCCCCACTCTCTGAACTATCTTGGAAAGGAAAGCTGTGAACATAGCCACCTCTGGGGAACTTAACTATATCAGTTCCAGATGCATAACGGCTCTGCTCGCCATCCATAGAAAAATCACCATTCAATATCTTGTCTCCAAAAGCAATTCCAAATGGAGCTAAAAGATCATTCAGCGCTGGAACATTAGCACCTCCAGTTACTGGTGTCCACCAGCTCCTTGTGTTATCATCGAAAAACCTCATCTTCACCATCGTGTCCACATTATACCAGTCTGCAAACACAGCCAACCCCAATCCCGAGTTAATTACATCACCCTTCAGCTTCTCGATTTCTTCTTCAAAGTATTCATCTTCAAGATCCACTAACAGAAGTGTTCCATACTGGTGAGCATCAAAGCAGGTAAGAGGTGAGCCAAGTGTTTCTACGTAGTATCCAGAATCACGCAACATGTTGAACACCAAGTGGAAATTTGTATGAAGGTGATCCCCATGCCAGTCGAGAATGTCGTTGCGAACATCCAAAGAGTCTCTAGGAATGTAACCTGGAGGATACTTTATACTGTGAAACTGATCCCAAAGAATACGTTTTGATCTTGGTGGAGTTGGAACCACTTTTAGTCTTAATTGAAGAACGCAGGTGCTACTTCGAGGACTCTTCTCACCTTGAGAAGGAGGACTGTACACCTTAACGGTTACATTCCCTTCTATCTCTCCAGAATACTGGGCTCCTTCTTCCTTGATCTGCATGTGCAAGGCCAGATACCCAGTCCAGGGCCATATGACTTCAGAATATGAAAAATGAATACTTAAAAGATTCCCTTCCTCATCTGAAGGATGCCAAGTTGGTGGTCCGTCAACATAGCCAATTACACCCATACCGTTTAGAATGGTGGCATTAAAAATTACAGGCATTGCCCCCGCATAGAGAGGTTGACGACAAAAGGGCCAGGAATAAGGACAATCCGAAAAATCAAGAACGCTGGGGAAGATGCTTGCCCGAGGTTGGTAGCTTTTCAGTATTTCATATGATTCTAACCTGAGAAGCTCCAGATTAGAGCTAATAATATAAAAAGCAAGGACTGCTAGAGGAGTTCTTTAGCTAACACAAGAAATTCAACAGCTATATGGGGTATATATGGAAACTTACAAAGCGACTCTTCCAGCACCCTGTTCATACATGTTAGGACCAGAAAGCTTTGCAGCTCCTTCCACAAGTGCTTGTTTCATGCTCGCTGGATTTAAAATCTCCTTTCTCTTGCTTTCAGGAATAACACTAACAAGCAAGCATACCACACCAGCAACTACAGGACTTGCCACGCTAGTCCCAGATAAGCTTTTACAGCCAGTACTGATCTTGGACCCCATGATCTCCCTTCCGTATGCAACGACATCAGGCTTTACTCGACCATAACTGCACAATCATGTAACCGTTTAAAAATCTAGAACAAGCCAAGGCCAACTCATAAGTTACAAGAGAGATATAACCTCTCGAGAAAGGATGGACAGAACTTCACTTTCAACTGTTCAATTAATTGCAAAGGAGCACTAAATCAAGCAATACATTCATCAATTTAGCCTCCCATCAACTACTGTTAGGCCCAGAAGTCCTAAAGCACAATGAAGCCCCATTGGAATTTTGAATATTTCAACTTTTATTTCCTTTTTTGTGAAACAAGGGACATGAAACGGCGAAAATTGTTTCGAACTACAAAACAACCGCATCTGCTTGCACTTCTACAAGTTTTGAGAGAGAGAATAAGTATTAATTGCTTATGTTGTGCTTACTCTAAATGAAAAGACAAGGACCATTACTGCAATCCCCCCCCGGCCCAACTCTCTCTCTCTCTCTCTCTCTCTCTCTCTCTCTCTCTCTCTGTGATAGAAAGAACCAAATGATAGTTTTCATTTCTTTGTTCTCTTTGGGAACAAATTCATAATTTTGCAATGGGGAATTGATGAACAAAAGGACACGACTAAACATATTTTCATGACTTTCATTCAAGTACATATTTATCATTTTGATATATCAAACATTTCAAGAAAAAAGTATTTGGGAATGGGAAACTATTTTTATTCTTGCTTGCTGCAGAGACAAAAAAAATTGACATTAGGTTACCAAAAAAAAAAAAATGACATAAAAATTGCAAACTAAAAGAGTCATGCTCACCAGCAAGATCACAAAAATTGTCTTGTAGTTAAGAACCCCCAATATAAGCATTTTTAATAACAAGTGCCACGCAACAGAAGAACAATTGATTTCAGCGAGCTTGAGAAGACATGCTTATTTCCTTTTGCATCATTCTTCAGTCACCAGACAGTTCTTTAGACAGAAGCATATTAGGAAGAGTTGGCTAACAGATTTAGACTCAATTAACTTAATGTCATTACTGGCATATGACATGAACCATGTGCAGCCACTGTTTGACTACTACTAATGCAAACAAGGACTTGACTTGAGACGTGAAGTACGGATAATATGATGAAAACTATGCTTACTAAAGACTTAATGCTAAACTCAGCTCAAGAATTGAGAAACAAAACAGCTTTTGTAACCTAACCAAAGCGATTGCAATGCACATAATTCTTTCCTTCATTAATCCCGTTAAGTTGTCCGAGCAAAACCAAATAGAAAAAAACAGTAGACAAATTCTTAAGTAATTTGAAGTAAGTAACATTAATTACCCGTGAGGAAGCTCCCAAGTACTCATGCCACGTGAGGAAAATGAGGCTATATGATCGCTGTAATCAATACCACCAACACCGATAATGTCACTCTGATCAGCTGGGTTGTTCAAAGTGCCATAAAGTGGTCCATCATTTCCTATTGCTGAAACCATAATTATGTTGTTTGCTGTTATTTCCCAAACCTGGAAAACAGATTTAAGTTAATGACCAAATTCTACACCCCCATATATATTAAGAAGTATGCTAAAATCTGAGGATAAGTTTGAAAAAAGAGTTCACTAGTGATAAACTGATGTTCATAACAGTGAAAATGTTCGCAAAGCAGATATAGGATGGGCTTTACCTTCTTATGGTTTACAAAGAACTCTGAAAATTAAATCTAAACAAATAAGCAAGACTTTTTTCAGCAGCAGTCCTAAAAAGTCCTTAAGTTAATTATTAACACAAATATCAAATTGATCCAGACAATGGGCATCATCTAGCCCACGCTACTCTAATTTCTAAAAACCCACATGAGAAGCACATAATGATTCCAGCATTCTGTCACTGTAATTAGATGTTTTGGACATGTAATAAGAGCCTACCTTCTCCACAAACGGGAGATCCAGGTAATCAGGTCCACCTATGCTCAAATTTAGCACATCCATTTTTGTTGCAATAGCATAGTTAAATGCGTCCAGAAACCATGATGTGTATGATACCTGCAGTAGGCTGAATACACAATTATCATCACCTTGCAAATAAAGTACACTACATAAGCCGCAATATTCGTATGTGAGGGCAGATAAAACAAAGTGGTCCACAATTAGCCAAACAGATGTCAAATTCTTCAATGTTCCCAAGCACCATGCTATCAAGTTAGCGCTTTGCTGTAATGCATTACGCATTTATGCATGCAACAACTCACTTAAATTTTTTGCCGTGGATGGTCCAAAAGAAGAATTACCTGTGCATCTGTGAACACACGAAAAGCATAAATTTCAGTATCAGGTGCAAATCCTAAACACTCTGCATCTACACCAGCAATGACACCGGCAACAAATGTCCCATGTCCAAGATTGTCATTCAAGGTATCCTCGTTGGTCCAATTTGTGCGCTCCTAATAGTCAGCCAAATTTGATGTTAGTGAAAATACCAGAGATGGAGCTGAAGAAAGTAAACAGTCACTCTTCGCACACTGTAAATTTCCATTCACTCACCTCTGCAAACTAGTGCCTAGCAACCAAGAACAAGTTCCATCAAAATGAGTACCTTTATATTGCGGAAATGCGGATGATCAGCCCGGATACCAGTGTCAAATATTGCCATTTTAACTTTTTTGCCAGTATAACCTTTTTCCCAAAGTGTGCCGGCTCCAAACATGGATGTGACTTGAGATCTCTAAACAAAGAGAAATTTAAAACAGAGAAAAAAGAAAAAAAGAAAAAAGGCATAAGGCAACATAAATAAGCAAAGAGGACATCCAGAAATAACTATCATGCATATTCAGCTCCGAAGAAACAGGGGAAAAAAACCCAGATATCCAAAGTCAGAACACTTATACATGGAAACCAGGAAACAAAGTATAAGATAGCAAATATACTAGGATTTTCAAAGTTTCTGCTAATGATGGAAGTATAAAATTCCCCATTTTCAATCTGAAACACACAGGAAATCTGTGATACTACCCGGTCAAACGCCAAAATCTGCTGGCCTAAACCAAACAAGCAAAGGCACAAACGATGAAGTATCTTCATAATCTCGAGGCGTCAGTTACATTAATCAGATCCAGTGACCAATTCGATCCGAACACGCAGACATCAGTCATTAAACTGACAGCATTTAGCTAGCTAAACACATAATCGTCACACTACTACGCTCACTCCCACATTCGCTTAATTCGATTGAGCAAACCAGAAACGTGGAAAACGCGATTTCATTTCGCCGAACAACAAAATGAATCTCACCGGCGCCAACAGATGCCGCCTCCAGCTTATCGCAGAGTTGCTAATCGCGGTGTAGTACACCCCCTCGCCCTCGCTAAACGACATGGACGTGAAAATCTTGCCCGGCCGCTTCTCCCCGTCGACGAACGCCCCAATCCTCTGGCCGCTCTCTCCAAGCAGCCCTCTCCCGTAGCTCAAATCCAGGCTCACGTCCTTCACCAGCCCTAGCCTCCCAATCTCCCCGATCAGGCCCTCCCTCGCCGGCCCTTCCTCGATCGACACCAGCCCGAAGTCGGTCGGGTACTCGGACGCCGGGTTCCGCCTCGGGATCCACCGCCAGCCGGGGGACGGCACCGCCGCCTCGAGGTAGGAGCGGTGATCCTCGGCGCGGTCGTAGCGCGTGAACCGGACGATGTAGTTGGCGCCCGTGCGGCTCGGGGCGGGAGGGCTTAGGGTTTCGGGAGGCCGGCGGGGTGTGGGGATGAAGGGGAGGAGGGAGGCGGAGAGGAGGGCCAGGAGGAGGGCGGCGAGCGGCGGGGAGACTCGGGGAGCGGTCATGGCGGCGGTTGTCACGGGGACGGTGGAGTCGCCGGAGGCCGATCGGTACGGCGGGGAGTCATGGGATGGAGGAGGCTCCCGAGCTCCGGCGAGCGGCGGACGCTGCTGTCGCTTGTGTCGCGGGAGGCTACAGCGTCTGTTTTTTGTGAGGTGCAAAATGGTCCGACGGTCGTACTTTCCGGTCTTCTCGATTCGATGGCGACGACTCTGTAGAGATCCGGCGCCCACGAAAGGAGTTATATAGTCGTCCCTGTTTTTCAATTTTTCGTAATTTCGCGATGAATGGCGGAGGACGAGAAAAAAAAATTAAATGTTTAACAAATGTTTTTTTTTGTAAATGCTGTATTTGGGATTGTTATTATCGATTGTGTGTAGAAAAATGCCACAAAAAGAATTTGTAGATTCGACATATAAGATACTCTGACCCTCGACTCACTTTTAAATTTTTGCCCTGCCTCTTTTTACTAAGTAAGTGTGTAGAATTAGAAGAAAAGAATTTGAATATTATTCTCTTCCACGGAAATTCAATTCTCATTTTTATTTTAGAAAAAAAAGTCGATTTAAGTGTTGTGTTCGTGAAATGTCATTTTTCATTCGATCTTTCGAATGACTACGATTAAAACTGGATATGGAGTTTCCTTATCCGTTACCTAAATGTTGTTTCTTTACAATATGTAACAACTAAACTTTTTTTTTGTCTCATAAAAAATTTTAAACTTTTGATCCAATCCCAATTCTACTCTAAACTTTTTTTTTATCTCATTGAAAAGCACAAACTTCAGATCGAGTCCAAATTTAACCTCGAACTTTCTCTGTCTCATAAAAAAATTACCAATTTTTATTATCTTGTATAATACTACCAACTTTAGTCTCAAATTTAGTCTCATATCTATTTCCATAAACCGTCCTGTCCAAAATTACCTTTATTGATGTGACATTTCCATGTCATTGTTGTAGTTTTTTTTCCTAATTTTAGATCCAAACAGCGTCTTAAGCACAATTTTAGTTTTCCATTTTTCAGTTGTCAAGAAAAATTTTTTACAGAGCACGGTCTCAATTAAAAGTTGGTAGTATTATATAAAATAAAATAAAAAGAAGTTTAAGGTTAATTTGAGACTGAACCTAAAGTTGGGATAGAATTTTTTTGGATATTAGGCCTAAACTAGTATATGAAAACTTCTACAGTTCTCTCTTTATCTTTTTTTGAATCATTTCGAATTACTTGAATTTAAGTAAAAAAAATTATGTTCGTTTTAATCTCTGCTGATTTCAACCATCCCCTCAGCCACTGGGCAGCGTTCGTCCAAGAGCATCAAAACGAGCTATCCATATATAAATTTCCAACAAATTTTTTAAAAAAAATTATAAGAAAGAAGAAAACAAAGAAAAAGCAGCTCTTGCCGTGACGCCTACCGTTCTTGGCATGTTCACAGCCAGATTGAGATCTACAGCGATGAAAACAACAATGTCAATCGAAGTCCCTGCCCATATGGAAGAAGATTCATGATTCCATTCTGTTCTGGAGGGAGGAAATCAGACATTTTTTTTCTGTATTGAATTCAAAGCAAGAGCCAATTAGCATCTGCGAACTGGAGAGATTGGATTGATGAGCCCCTCCCTCCATTGACTGCATTGTAATGCACAAACTCGGAAACATATTTTTCTCGGGACATGTATAAATCACCTGTGTCGCCCGCTCGGGCACGGCTGAAGAGTCGATGAAGGTTCTCGTCATCTGCCCTGACCACCTCCTTCCTTCAAGGAGTGAAAAGATGTGAACCACTGCTTCCAAGGAGCGTCCTTTTGTTGCTCGAGCCACGACAAGAAAGCGCTATCTAGCAAGCAGAACATATTGACGTAGAGGAGCTGATATCTGACTGGGACGTATCGGAAGTTGGCGACTTGAACGAGCGGCCAAACTCCGCCCTCCAAGATCAGAGCTGGGAGAAAGTCCCTCTTCAGGTCTTCCTTCACTTGAGCGACGTTTTTGCCGGCAGCAAATCCCATGTAACTGAAGAAAAGAAACAAGTCAAAGGGCCCAAAGATGATCCCATCCATAGCCACTTTAGCAGCAACAAACTTGGCAGATTTTGGAGGTAATAGCAACCTGAGTCTTATGAATCTGTCGAGCCCATCATACCTAGAAGAGAACAAGATTGTCAAATGCAGGCCTTACCATTTCTTTGCTTACTAATGTACAAAATTCTTATTCGTGGATGCACAGGCTCATTGATCATCTCGGTTCATCTCAACCCACATTAAAAAACTAACACATGCTTCATATAGCGAGTTAAATGTGATGACAAGCTAGCTTCCATCCCCGGAACTAATATAGGCAGTCAATCATAAATGAATAGTGCAGTCCAGTTCTGTCTTCCAGTGAGAAATCATAATCTTCCATACTAGCAATGACCTTGCATCAAAATTTTTCCCTGCTTCCACAATGTTGAATGGCTGATTAAACTTTCATACATCATAAACGCCAAATCCAGTCCTACCCAACACAAAGTCAAAATTCCCCCAGAACCACATTTGTTTGGACCAATTGCTCTGAATACCATCATGCTTAATTTGTGAGTTCCAGAATTACACTGTGGTAATATAAAAATGCTAAGGGCCACTTTCACCTGTCTTTTGTTATGCAAAAATTACTTATTTGACTTTATGGCCAAAATGGCAGAAAAATGATTTTAGAATATAATGACAAAATTCCATGCGATTATAAACAATCTAAAGTGTCCACGTCTATTTGTTTATAGATTCATGGTATATAGTACTAAAATAGGCCAAACCCTAGACAGTAAAAGTAACAGTGGAAACGCAAATGACAGGATGGTAAATAGCGTAATAGAAGAAGCAACATGATAAAGACTAACCACAAATGGCCTACGGGGCCTACAAAGCCGAACCCAAACAAACTTGTAATAGCTGTTCGTTTCCAGTTAACTTTGAATTTAGCATCTCCTTCCTGTAAATTTACACAAAGTTAATGGTCTTCCCAGCGAACAAAGATATGTCAGGACAAACCAAGCAGGGCTTGTCATTGCCAGGGCTACAATAATCATAAGCTAGACTTTGAAGCTAAGCCCGCTAGAAAGAGAGAAAGAGTATTCAACAAAGACTAAGGAGACAATTGTGTAACCCAAAAATCTTGAAGTGCTCAATCAGTACATAAAGCAGCGATATCCAATTAATTAATAACCTTGGCATTGCAAAAGATTGAGGCAACAAAAATGGAAAAAAAAAGAAACGCATCTTATCTATTTTGGTAAATGATGCGTAAAGAAGGATTTTTAAGGATTTTTATTGATTATCCTATAATGCTGGAGATGAGGCATAGAAGATTCGCTATATTGTTGAGTTTTTTTTTTTTTTTTTTTAAATTTGATGTTCTTCTTCGATTTGAAAGTGCAGCTTGAGCTTACCAGTCATACGGAGGGGTAAAATGCGAACAATCTCAAGCATAGGAGCTGATTACTAGCCTTCTGATGAAATTACATCAACCTGAAAATGCACGTGGAGGACCGTGTCCATGGAGAAGGAGAGAGGAAATTTACATGATGCAGAAATAGATGCTCCGGCCTTGACTACCAAGCAAACTGGAAATGGGGTGATCAAATGGTTTAGTTGGAACTTTAGGTTGCAGGATCTCAAGTCAACATTGCATTTGTCATTTAACCTCCAGGTCGCTACGGTTGACAGATAAAAACAACAGGAGAATACTGCAGCAACAAATACACTATACAGGAGAATACTGCAGCAACAAATACACTATCTCTAGACCTAAAAATTTTCAAACAGCTGTGTCTGACGAGAGTATGGTCCCAAACAACAAGTACAATATCTCTATGTCCAGATTTACCTGATCCAAATTGGATAAAGAAAGTTCAACACATAAATTCAGAACTTAATCTATACGTAGTAAGGAATGGCAGATGCCATCTCCAGGTTACATCCCAATCTCGCATTCTTTTAGCTGCTACTGAAGCTACATTTGCAGCGGCGACCTATCTTAGCAGAGGATTGTGTAGCATCTATGTCGCGTCATAAAAAAGTAAACCTCAACAGAGGGAAGGAAAGCTCCTACTTTCATGCATCTACAGCAGGTAAACTCTTTCAGAGAAGAAAGAACTAAAAGAATCTAATACGTTTCTGATCCTTGAGTTTCTCAGTGATTCCTTTTCTCTTTGACCTCGCCCTAGTTTTAACTTTAAAGAGTTCAATTACCATTTAAATTCGAGAAAACACGTTCCTTTCAATGACTTTGCAAAGTTGATATCTCAAATTGAATACACCCGACATCAAGAGAAACCTGATATTATCTATACATTGAACAATTGTTCGGTCGAGACATTTCAACCGCAGAGCTTGCGAAACAGTTGCATCCCTATTAAATAGGTAATCCGACATTACATCTCTTGCCCTTCTGAAAGATGACAAGCACTGCGGTCGCTGTGAATATGATATCTACTTTCCCCGAAACCATTAACTTAGACTTCTCCCATAATCCGCCGAGACGGAACCATAATCCAGAGAAAAAGTCTGTTTCGGCATTGAAAGGAAAAACTAGTCATGGATTAAAAATTCCTGGAGTCAATCATCCTCCCCTTTGCACAACAACGTGGTGCCGATGCCGCCAAAGTAACTAACTAATCCTCGACCGCCAAATGGAAAAGAACCAGCAAAGCTCTAATTAGCACATGCAATTCCGGACCGGACATCAAATGTCAAATGGAGAGAAACCTCTTCAATAGCTCCCATCAGTCGACACATCTACTTCAACCTCAAATCAATCGCCCCCGGGAGGGAACGACATGGCGACCAACCTCAACTTCATTGACCTAATACTAGTTCAAAACAATGCTCCGCACAGCACAACGCCATTCGCAGAACCATCGCTCCCGGCGAAGCGAAGCCCAGCGCCTCGTCGCATAATCCAAACCGGAGCAAAACGCATGCGGAACGAAGAACAGAGCCGCAATCGAACGCGAATAGAGGATAACCGCATCATCGGAGCGCCGGGAACCAGGGAAAAGAAGAAAGGAAGAAAGAGAGGGAAGAAACCGGCGACGGAACTCACGGAAACCTGGAGGCGCCTCCGGGCGGTGGAATGGGTGATGAACTGGGCGGCGACGTCGCCGACGCCCCACAGGACGCCGGAGCTGATGACCTGCGTCTTCACGGGGTGGACCGATAGGCAGCTCTGGTACCATTTCCACACCTTCAACATCTCTAGAGAGAGAGAGAGCTAGAGAGAGAAAGAAAGAAAAAGGAGGGAGCTTTGAGCTATCGCTTACATATCGAGAGTGAGAGAGCATTTCCCTGCAAATCTCTAACCATTCGGTTAATCCAAGATTAGTGGTTAATAGCTTTTATTATTATTATTTTTTTTTATTTTTCGTAGTATTATTTTAGTGAAGTATTTTTTTTTGTGGGGTCCGTTTCGTTGGGTTTAATTAGTAAACAAGATTTAAAAAAAAAAAGGGGGAGTTAGTTTTCGTCCGTTCATGCTAAAAAAAACAAAAAAATGGGGTTGGTTGATTTTGTGGGGGCCAATTAGGTACTGCTCGCAATAATCGTACAGAAGAAAGAAAAAGGAACAATATTGTCGCTTTTACATAATTATACTAATTTTTTCCCGAGTAAAATTACTTGAGAGAACCGAAACCTCAAACGTTTTGCTCATTCAAGGATTGCTGCAAGCTTTCATTTATCATTACGGATATGGTCTGCTCGTGAAATTTTTAAACGCGCATGTCTCTTATCGGTTGATATCTATTCATTTAAATTTATGGGTCAAAAAATCTTTAACATGGTATCTGACTCCCGAATATTAAACTCATTTTATCAATCGATACGTTATAATTCACTTTTTTAGTTGGCTCTAAAGCTCCTTTGCCGTGAATTTTCCCCAGCTCCCCATGATCATGGACTTGTGCTTTAAAAAAGGGTTGACGGAGACATTAGTTAAAAACAATTGTTGTGTTGTATTATTTATCATCGAATTTTTCTTTTTGGGAAAGGAAATTGGCGATTATTCCGATGAGATGGGTTTGTATTGTTTATTTATGTGGGACAACTGTTGGATTCCGATTCTTTTTATTTAAGATTCTTTAATGTGTTAAAGATTAAGTCTAATCTAGGACTAGTGCGGCGCAAAGAAAAAGGGTAAATTCAGTTTGATCCTCCCTTCGATTATCTTTTGAAGATGGATAGCTTTGACCTCACTATCACTGGTCCGTTCATTTAGCAAAAAATAAATAATTAAGTTAATATTACGAAAATTATAAATTAATATATTTTAATAAATTTACTCCAAACTAATAACCCTAAACTGATATATTTATGATAAATTTATCCTAAATTAATTTTTTTTACCATAAAAAAATCTAAACTGATACACTTATGACAAATTTACTTTTTATTAATTTTTTTAAAATTTAATTAATATTATGAAAAACCACATACTCGTACACTTATGACAAACGGATGGTAGATTTCCAAATCGCGACTCGGATGAGGTTGGCAAGCTTGAGCCTTGTTGGCCTTGGCCTTGGCAATGCATCGATGATCACAGCTATCAAACAATAATTGATATAATATTGGGATAATATTATGGCATAAATATGCAAGCAGGTATGGATGATGCTGCTGCTTTGGATAAAGCTGCCTCATTCATTCCTCGCCTGTGGCTAGTTGTCGGTTGCTGCTATTGTCGGCCGCGAATAAAAAATGAAGGAAAAAGAAAAAGACAAAAGAAAATAAAAATAACTAAAAATTCAAGTTTTTTGAAAAATAAAATAAAAGTTATTAAAAGGAGCGCTTAAAGGAAAATTAAATCAAATTTTCTAAACTAAACGGCGAAAAATATTAGGGGTGTGCAAAAATGAACCGCCCAAACTGAACTGAACCGACCGATTGGGTTCAATTCCCGGGGGCGTCGATTCGATTCTTAGTTCCAAGGAAGAATCGGACCAAATCGGACTGACTGGACTGGATTGACTATAAATATATATATATTTTAAAAAATTAGTAAAATGTGAACTAAACCTTAAGTAAACTTCATTGACCAAAATTAATAAAATGTAAACTAAACCTTATGTGACCAGTTCCATTAGATTGGACCACACCACTAGTCCGGTTCTCAATCCTAGGACTAACCGGTTTGATCTGTCTCCCAGTCCTAGGACCAACTGGTCTGGTCCCTTGTTCCCAATTGGAACCAGACCGGGAACCGATCATTCCTAGAGAATATCATCTAGTTTATTTTCATGTTGTAGCTAAACATCACAAAATATTGTTATTTTCTTGAAAAATGACTTCATGGAAAATATTTTTTAGAAATGTCATATTTTTCACGAAACAAATAGAGCCTCAATTTTTAAAGCAAAATATAAAATTGTCCACAAGATTTGTATAGCATCGAAATATTTTAGCACTTTAATTTTTAAAAAAATCATAAGAAACAAGTTTTCCTAAATACGAAAGCATTTAAAAAAACATGAAAGTATTTTAACAATATGGGTAAGGTCGGGTATGAGTCGAGAAATTTACATTACAAATAAATGAGTATAAACGGATTAATTTGTTAATTTAGATCGGATCATTTATGACCCGATCCAAATCCGACCCATCCGTTTAACAGGATTAGGTATGGGTCACTATTTGCATCGTATGCAAATTGGTCAAAACTGTTTAAGTGAGGTTATTTGAGTTTGGCCATTTTTTATCCGACCCGACCCGACTCGACTCATCCGCACCGCTAGATGGCCAAAAAGTTGTGAACGGAATATTCACTTTCGTCGGAAACACAAAAAGAAAATATCCACGTGGCATATAAACCGGCGTGGAACAATTTCCACCCCTCGAATAAGGGAGTCACACGTCAGCACCTGCTCGTTTTTTAAGCTTCCACAGCCTCAGAATTCATCCGAGATATTCCGATAAATATTTGTGGATAAGAATCTCCGGTGGATACCGCAACACACGCTGCGCGACGCCCAACGTTTCGCTGACCCTCCAATTTCTTTAGCCTCTGCGAAATCTGATTATCGTGGCTCCATGCACCCCTCTCTCTCCCCTGTTAATAAGAGGCCATGCATGCCCATCTTCAACCCCTCCTCTGATTCTCTCTCTGCTTCTTCTCAGCTCAACAGGTACTGCCCAATTCACTGCTTTTCTCGATCTTCTTTGATCGTGGCTTGTATGGAGGATGTTTTTACATGCAAAATGGTCACTCGGGCATGTGATGATTTCCAAAACAGTAATGGGGCTTGTCGGGTGATTCCCACTGGTTTCTGGGTCGTTCTTGATGCTTGTAGTGGAATTTGTTGCTTCTTTACTCGTGTTTTTTTGAATTGGGGTTCTGGCAAAATGACGTTCCGTTGTGTTCTGTCACTTAGCTGCGCCTTCTGAGGCTGTGGAAGTAGTGGGGATGATGTTGAGGTGAATGTGGAATGTGGGTTTGCTGAACTTTAGGCTTCAGCGGCTATGGTGGTTCTTGTTTAATAAAAATTGGGGAATTTTTAGTAGGTAATATTGTCAGAATGAAGAATGATCTCATGCGGATTATTGATGTTTGTGTGTTTGGAGAAATTCTGGACTTGCCTTTCTCTGTTAGTGGAGTAGCATTCTCAATTTTCTGAATCCTATAGCATATTCATGGATTGCAAATTCTTGGAGGGAAAGCGAACTCGGTCCTGTTGTCTTCATTTTTTATTTGGCATTTGGTGAATTGTCACTCTTCTCGTCTGATTGCGAGTTTAGCGTGTTTTTGCCATTTTTTTAACTATCCAATTAGGTTTTATGCATTTAGAATTTAGGCTGTGTCCAAGTTTGTTTGGTTGTTGCTCATTCAGTATGTCACCAGGGCTTTTGTCTTGCCATTAGGAATTTGACCATCTGCATCGCAAATGTTGCAATTTGACGATTAATTGTCCCGGGGATTCCTTATTGGAAGTTTTATTTCGAAGGGCCTCTTATGTTACTTCCAAGATGCTGAGAAAAACAGTCAATATTATTAGCTTGGTTACTGACTTTATGTTCATTGCATGGACTGTCTCAGATGGATCATTTAATATATTGCTCACACTAATCGCTGATCTAGGTTGGAAATTTGGAGACAATTTCACTGGCTGAGTGGCATAGGAACGCGCAAATGAACCTGAGTAGGTATGCATTGGTACACTAATAAGCTCAACGGCCGGTTGGGTGGATTCAGAAGAACCAGGTCACGGTGTGTACTGCCATTTTGTCAACATGAACAAACAGCAGGAGGGAACCATTTCAAGCAAGAAGCAAGTCAAATCGTCGCCAATCATGGTATATCACTGTAACTCTTTCTCACTGACTGACTTCACTATTTCTATGCGTCTGTTTTTCCCTGATTTTGTTTCTCAGAAACACCTCATTGCACCTTGCTATGCTGCTATTAAAAGTTGTTCAAGTTATGATCTTTTCCTTGTTATTCTTTTACAGGAAAGGCTTCTTCAAGAGGACAATCACTTTCAATCAGTTTCAAGTTTGAGTAGCTTACAAAACCAATCCTGCTGCCTTGTCTGCTTGGGCAACAACAGTTGCAGGATGGTTCGCTCGAGAACTAAGCTGATGAACATCTTGATAGAAAGAAAGAAACCTCAAGAGGCTCATTCCATTTTCAATACCTTAACAGAAGAAGGACACAGACCAACTCTCATAACGTACACCACTCTCCTGGCCGCTTTTGCCCTCCAGAAGCGCTTCGATTCCATCACTGCTCTCATCTCTAAGGTGGAAGAGAGTGGCTTGAAGCCTGACACAATATTCTTTAACGCCGTGATCAATGCTTTATCTGAATCTGGAAAGATTGGGGAGGCCATGAAAGCATTCCGGAAAATGAAGGACAGTGAATGTAGTCCTACGACAAGCACATTTAATACTCTAATTAAAGGGTACGGCATCGTGGGTAAGCCTGAAGAAGCATTGAAACTACTAGAGCTTATGAAGAGAGAGGAAAATTTGAAACCGAATGAAAGGACATACAACATTCTTGTCAGAGCTTGGTGTAATGAGAATAATATCGTGGAAGCATGGAATGTTGTATACACAATGGTCGGGTCCGGCATGCAACCTGATGTTGTCACTTTCAACACGTTGGCCAGAGCTCATGCACAGAACGGAGAGACGAGCAAGGCTGAGGGCATGATACTCGAGATGCAGAACAACAAAGTCATGCCAAATGAGCGTACATGTGGCATCATCATGAGCGGTTACTGTAAAGAAGGTAACATGACAGAAGCCATGAGGTTCATGCACAGAATGAAAGATCTCGGGGTGCATCCGAATCTTGTTGTCTTCAACTCACTTATCAAAGGATTTCTAGACATTACCGACACTGATGGCGTAGATCAGGTGAGTATTATTTAACGCATCATATTGTTGATATGTTGCCTCTCTATATAATGTTGTTGGACATCTCTGTAAACTTATGACATTTTAGTTGTCAATTGATAAACCATTTCATTTGGCATCTTGATGAAGCCTCCCTGTGAAGATACAAAGCGAATTGCCTTTGCACTTCCTGAATCTTTTCACTAAACTTGAATATTACATAGAAGCATAAACATTACTTAAGTGGTTGTAAAAGAGACTCATCTTCATAAATTGTGGCCAGGCACTGACATTGATGCAAGAATTTGGGGTAAAACCAGATGTCGTAACATTCAGCACTATAATGAATGCTTGGAGCTCAGCAGGACTTATGGAGAAATGCCAAGAAATCTTCAACGACATGGTGAAGGCTGGAATAGAACCCGACATCCATGCATTTAGCATCCTAGCCAAAGGCTATGCGCGTGCTGGAGAACCCGAGAAGGCCGAGTGGCTGCTGACTTCCATGGCAAAATCTGGATTATTCCCGAATGTTGTGATCTTCACTACCATCGTCAGCGGATGGTGCACGGTCAGCAAAATGGAGGACGCAATGAGGGTGTACAAGAACATGTGTGACGTGGGCATTTCCCCAAACTTGAAAACCTTTGAGACCCTTATCTGGGGATACGGAGAAGCAAGACAGCCGTGGAAGGCTGAAGATTTGCTTGAAACAATGGAAGAGAAGGGCGTGCTTCCTGAGTTGAGCACTATCCAGCTGGTGGCGGACGCATGGTGCGCAATCGGTCTAGTGCCCGAGGCCAAAAGAGTCCTGAACAAGTACAAGGATAAACTAGACAACCAGCTGACAACCAAGAAGGACAATATAGCTGTGCATAGCTTGGAGAGTATATATCAAAAGCACAAGCTTGGCGCTTCTTACTCCGATCCTCTGCCAACATTGGGCTTGGCCATATCCGACAAAGATGGATCCCCCTCCACAGCCCTTGGGAGTAAAATGCTTCCAAAAGGTCACATTTCTTCGTCTGTGAAAATGTGGAAGGCCACGAAATCCGCCCTTCTGAAGAACACGCGTTTGCTCAGGGCACAACCGCCTCAATGCAGGAAGCAGCATCGGAGTCAGGTCAGGCTTTGCGGTCACTTTGTGTGTTCATACAGGACGGTGGTCTTACATTGACTGGATCACCGCGACAATGCCAACACCCTTCCCTCCACAGAATTTGGCGGCGATGTCATATTTGATGCCTCTTCTTCAAGCTGTAGATATCAAGGACGCCAACAGTTTTTGACACACTTTCGTTTCTGCACTCTTTGGTTGTGGTGCTCTGATTCGATTTGTATGTAATTGTTATGGGGTATCTGTTTACAGATCCATGCATACAGTGTTGGCCTTCACGGCCAAACATTTGTACTGTTAATTCTCTTCAAAGGAATATAGTTTTTCTTACTGTAATTTGTCGATCTTCAGAGATAAAATAAGGTAATTAGTAGAATGTCGTCGTGACACTGATGAAAACATATAAGAAAATCTATTTCAAGCTCGCTAAAAATAAACTATTCTATTTTACCGAGAGGGTCGCAAATGATTATCAATTAAAATATCCGTTGCCCTTACTAAATAGAATCACATCGAAGACTGCTCTACTTAAATGCATATTACTTCTGCACTCGGATGAAAAACATTTGCTTGCTTGGCCAAGAAACAAAAAACTTTTCAACCCGATTTATGTATTTTTCAGAATTTTATAAATACTAGAATTTCCCTTTTATTTGGGGGGAGAAATCTGAAATCTCTCAAAAATATACATACACTAATGTGTAAAATAATTTGTTATTTTTCCCTAATTTTTTCCAAATTTCATTTAGAAGAAAAGTAATAAACTTAGGGGAAAAAAAAGAGGGTAAAATATCGGTAAAGGAGAGATCTTTCCTCTACCTTTCTCCTCCTCTCCTTTTAACTAACGACTGGAACAAACTCTCCACGCTCAGCTCTGCTAGAGAGAGAAAGACATGGTGGCGTGCCTGCACTTTCTCTCTCCTTTATCCCTCCGAAACCCTAATTGCGTCTCCCCAAGTCCCTCCGCCCTCGTCGGAACCACCGCCGGCCTCGCCCCCCTCCGCCTCTCCAGGCCAGTCGGCCCGTCCATTTCGATACCCGCGCGCCCCAACCCCGCGCATTTCGCCGCCGGAGCTCGGACCCGCCGCCTCAATTGCAAGGAGGCGCTCAAGGGGTCCGGCGAAGAGACCGAGCCGCCGCCGGCGATCGACGCTTCCGGCGGGGGCGGCGGCGGAGGGGGCGGCGGCGGCGGCGGGGATGACGGGGAAGTGGAGAAGCAGGGTGGGATCCTGCCGGATTGGTTGAATGTCACCTCCGATGATGCGAAGACGGTCTTCGCGGCGCTCGCGATCTCGCTGGCGTTCAGGTCGTTCGTGGCGGAGCCTAGGTACATCCCCTCGCTGTCCATGTATCCTACTTTCGATGTTGGTGATCGGATTGTTGCGGAGAAGGTATTGGTTCGAAGTTGATCTTTGCCGTCTTGTTTATCCGTTGGATGAGTAAAGTTGCTCTCACTGTTCTAGAGTTCATGGATAAGCTTGACTTGAAGAATGTTGTTTATCAGTGGATGAGGTAGTGCTTGGAGCTGGGCGTTTGAGACTTTGAGCTGTGTTATAGCTAATAGGCAAAAGATTTCTCCGGAAATGAGAATCAGAAAAGATTGTGTTTTTGGCGATCAACAGGATGATTCATTTAGCATGGTAACAAGACTGGGAGAGTCACCATGCGATAAACTGAGCACTAGTTGTGCAAAAATCAGGAAATTTCTTTTTCATAGGGAGAGTTGGTCCTCTGAAAATTCAGTCTTGGAAAAATTCTAGCATCCTGATTTATGGTTTATTTGCATGATAAAAGGGAAAAAGAAAAGATCGATATTGTACATATTACTACATAGAGATTGGCGTGTTGGTTAAGTGAATGGCGTTTCTCCCGTGGTGTGAAATTAGGCTAACTTAGTTGTGAAGATGATTAGGAAAAGTAAAGCACCTGATTTTTTGGCAATATGTTGGGTCTACATAAGATACGATCAATCTTTTAATACTGACGTGAGTGATATTGGCTGGAACTAATATTTTTAGTGTCCTTGCCTTGTTAAGCAGAACTTGTTGTCTGTGGTGATTGATTGTATTCAGACTTCTGTTGAGAAGGGAGTTAACTGGACATAGGAAGCTAGAGTGTACGGGCAGGTCTTTGATAGAATAGTTTGGCTTTGGTGCTACTTATCTTAATTGTTGCTGTACTTGTGTCTTCCAGGTTTCATACTACTTTAGAAAGCCATGTGCCAATGACATAGTGATTTTCAAAAGTCCTCCGGTTCTCCAGGAAGTAGGATATACTGATGATGATGTTTTCATCAAAAGAGTGGTTGCAAAGGCAGGTGATGTTGTTGAGGTGAGGCTGCTAAATAATGAATGTGGATTCTTATATTCTGTGTACTCTGTGTGTTTTATGCGTAAAAGATCAAGGAGAAATTAGAGATCATCATCTTCTCCTTGCATAATGTTTAATAGCATGCTTGTAATGGGTTCTCTAAAGCCACATACAAATTGAGCATACATGTATTTTGTCATTTTCTACCGCCCCCTATTTTCTTGTAAAAACTTAAATTTCTTTGTGAAAGATTTACCTGGACTAATTGGCTTTAATGATGCACGCGAAGTAAACTATATCTTAAGCTAAGGGATTCACTCAACTGATTTAATATATTCTTTCTGCCTTCTCTGCGTCTGGTTTCCAGGACTGGAGTTTGATGTAAATTGCTATTATTTCAGGTTCGTGTGGGAAAACTTTTTGTTAATGGAGTTGAGAGAAACGAGGGTTTCATTCTTGAACCACCTTCATACGACATGACACCTATTGTGAGTACAGTGATAGTGCACTCTTTGAATCGCATAAATCTCTCTTTCCTCTAAATAGGAATCCAATCCTATTCTTTAGCTGGTTATTTAAGATTAGCTCTTTGTACCTGACTTCCATATCTGGATAATCCATTTGCCAGCGTGTACCGGAGAACTCAGTCTTTGTGATGGGAGATAATCGTAACAACAGTTATGATTCGCATGTATGGTGAGACCACTCGATCCTCTGAATTCCTAATCGTTTTTTCATGACATCAAGACCAAAAGTCGCCCGCTTTTTGCTAATGTTTTGGATTATCTGCACAGGGGGCCACTTCCGGCAAAGAATATAATAGGAAGATCAATATTTCGCTACTGGCCACCCAATAGAATTGGTGGAACAGTTCTTGAAACAGGCTGTGCTGTAGACAAGCAACAGACCATTTCACCATCTGAACAGTAAGGTTCAGCCTGAGGCTTCCACTCAACGAGGGAAGAGTGGCATTTTTTCAGTGTATGATTCTATAGGGTGAAGTAACTCTCATTGCTTTTCTTGTCCATGCCTCTTGTATTTATTTATTGGTAGGGCTTAAACTGATAAAAATTGATGTTACAATGAGAAATGGAAACGTTAGATCAGAAGTGCATCTGCTGCTTGGGCAGTCATGGGCTCAGATTTTTTGTGTCTAAATATCTAGTTAGCTATATCATTTGTGATCAGCCAGAGGGTATGGCAAGGGTTCAGTGGCGCTGCCTCTGGAGATCTCATGAGCTAATTAATCCAAAGAGATTGCAAATTTTTGGAACTATGATGTCATAATTGCAACATAGAAGAGAGCACAAATAGTTCTTCAATGTTGTTTATATTCCGAACTCGTTCCACTGCTGGTTCAGCATTTTTTCTGCTTTACAACACAAATTAAGCTCCAGTACATTTCTCACTCCATTGTAAGCTATGCATCTAAAGAGCACACTTTTTTTCTCCTCTAAAAGGGCAAGTAAAACCAGATAACTGAAAGCGAGCAAAGCTGATAGCTAAAATGAGTTCCCTCGCCGTCGGACAGAGCCCTTCACTGAGGAATTGTGGATCAATCTAGACTGATCAGTCATATGTACATGAATCCTCCTTAAACTTGATGATTCTGTTGCTACGTGGATTCACAACAAGAGAGCAAGATATTCTCTTTCGATGCTTCGACCTGACGAGCTTTCCTACCACGTTCCCTCGCGATCGGACTTCAAATACTAAGGTCAACAGAACTACTCCATTGTTGTCAAAATTGGTTAGACTCGCCCCAGCTCCATAAAGCGGAACTTTATCCCCCTCAAGGACCACGGCCACCGTCCTATGGCTCTTTCTTGGTTGATAATACTTTTTAAGCTGTAATCAAGCAATGTGTTCACATTAGCAAGTAGCGATTGAGGCAATTCGACATGTTTCACGCGCCAAGAAAGACCAAGAATGTTTCCGTCTTTGGCTAATAAATGGAGTCAATTATGAATGTATCTTGAAGCAAGAAAGACGACGAGTAATTTCACTTCTCAGAATGCCGTCTACATCTTGCCAACATTATAATACCCATGTGATTGAAACACACCCACGAGAAGATGTAGGGAATTCTTACCTGACCAGTTGCAACTGCAATCTTTGAGAACATTATATTGACAGGTGCAGAGCTGACATGAATGCCAAAAAATGTGGCCTCGTTATACACGGTCATCCTCAGTGAACAATTCATCGTCACCATCTTAGTCGGGACTCCGGTCAAATCTGATCCTTCCCCAAAATAGAAGTTATGCACCGTGAGGCTCTGTAGGAAGAGAGAGAGAATGGTATGAACACTGAAACCCCTTTACCCTACCGGCCAGTGGTCTAGACAGAAGACAGTCGACAGAAGCAAAAGACATCACAAAGCACACACTTCCTAGACAAAAACGAAAAGCAAAATCTTCTTTCCTCCATTTTTTGCACGAAGAAATGATTATCATGAGAACTAATGTGAAAACAAAGCTCAAAAACTCGTTGTCCACAGAGTCAAAATGATCTGAAGATCAGAATCCAGAAAGCGTTTTCTGGGAAAGCAACCTTTTTGAGAAGAAACTGGAAAGCCAGAAACCAAATTCTGCATTCTCAAATCCATAGTAAAATATGCCGGTAGCCCTTTAAATAAACACTTTTAAGAATCTTAAACTTGACATAAATACGATAATGGCAACCTAGAACAAGTAGATGTCTAAGAAGCCTCACACTCCCTGACAGCCGATTCCTGCAAAGTTACATGCTTGAAGATATTCACATTCAACCACTTACCAATGGGAAAAGCCTGAGTGATCATCAAAAGAGTGACTAGTTTTATCCTAGAAATTATAAGAACAGAGGAAGTGCCCAAAAAAATCCAAATCCAAACTGCTGGAAATGAAACTTAGATTCAGCATCCACCAATTATTATTGCATTTTAGTGAAAAAAACTCTGCTTTGTGTCTTTGGGGTGTGGGGGCGTGTGTGTGTCTCGTGGGGAGGGTGGGGGGGGGGTGAGAGAGAGAGAGAGAGAGAGAGAGAGAGAGAGAGAGAGAGAGAGAGAGAGAGAGAGGATATCAGACTATATCAGAGAATTGAGGAGTAGCCCTAAGGGCGTGATAAAATATGACAAACAGAGAGCTTCTTCCTTTTGTTAACCCTTCAATGGATGGGGGAAAATCCTTCCCTTTTTTCTCCATCTTCTTTTCAAAGGAAAATTAAAACCTTCGAAAGCAACTAATAAACTGTGCCAAGTAGAGTACGTGCTTGCTAACATTTTAAAATTTGTTTGCTGCAAAAGGAAAAGGCAAAAGCTTATGAAAATGGACAATTTACACTCATCCACCAGATAAACCACGATCTTCAGTTCCTAAAGACAGTACAAAAGCGAGATCTTATGTTTTGTCCTGGGAAAAGCCAGAAGAAATGCTATTGCCATACATTCCGCTCTCTGCAAGGACAGATTTGAGAACTCAATTCCTACTGAAGCTCAAATTGAACAAATGGTCAGGCTTAATAGCTCTTGCCAATGTTATGGAAATATGATATACAAACAATAGCAGATTGATTTCTTTACCAAAAAAAAAAAACAATAGCTGATTGATTCCGTCTTTAATTACTAAAACATTGCTGGAGTTGCACTAGATTAAACCGTATTGGTACTAATTAAAACACGAACTCGATCAATATTCAAGATTCTGAATCAAGTATATGACCAATATATTAAACAAGACAAGATGCCCAGCTATAAAATATAGCATCTGTCTAGATGCAGAATGACTTAACTGAGTAGCAACCAAATAATATTAAAAAAACATATATATTGACAAACCTTAACACTGATCTGAGCTTTGTAAGGCCTGCTAGCACCCCAAATGATCAAGCAAAAAACACCAAAAATCACCACAAATCCAAGAACGCCCATCAGCATCTGAAACCTTCTTGAAAGCCCATTATCCCCAAACACATCCTTATAATCACCTTCCTCTTGGATCACATCACACTCAGGCCAATCCTTCTCATTCCTCTTCTTCCCATTACTCCCTTTGGTCCAATGAGAAGACCGAAACGGCCCTGAAAACCGGCTCTCCGAAGAGCCCCGAGAATGGCAGGGATGAGAAGGAGACTCCATGGGGCTGTTAAATGCAGGGGTAGCATTAACGAGGGACGATTTATCCCCATCATTGGACTCTGCTGAAGGGCTTTGGTAGTAGTAAACTGGGCGCTTTGGGGATCTTGGAGAAGATGGGTCTAGGCTCGTGACATCAGAATCGGACTTGGAGTGTAGCTGCACCATCTTGCAAAGCACAATTTGGTTGGCGGGTTTCAAGAAAGACGACGAATTGGTGATGACCCAAGAGTTCAAGTAACTTTCTGATGGGAACTATCACTGCCAGGTGCAGAAATTCTTGAAATTTGCAGGTTCTTTCCCAGAAAGGAAAAGAACAAAAGCTCAAACCTCTGTTTCAGTGAGCTAAAGAGAAGAACAAGAACATGGGGTTCTCTTTACACTCCCACGGAAGAGATTAGAGAGTACCGAAGGTTCTCTTTACACTGCCACGGAAGAGATTAGAGAGTACCGAAAGGGGAAGCGAAGAGACACCAGAGAGAGGTGAAAGAATCCCAACCGATACCGTTTCGTAGCCAGTGGAGAGACCGAATATATGAAGTAGAGAGGATGGCTCATCACTCACTAGAGAGAGAGAGAGAGAGAGAGAGAGAGAGAGAGAGAGCGAGCATTGATTCGTCACTGAGCTCTGGACCCAGGCACCACTGGTGGCAACGGGCGTCTGGGTACAACAGGGCCCTCCCTGTTAATGGCGTCTCAAGTTCATGCTGTCCATGGTTCGATATGGTTGTTGGGATTGAATGCAAGTTATGCCCCTGTTGCGATGTTGCTTAGCCAAAAGAGGCCAAAAGAGCAGAGAGGCAGTGCTTGTGTTGGTTGGGGGTCGTCATCAATTCATAACTATTTCATTTTGTTCAGGGTGAAAAGATTTGTATAATGGTTAACTGGTGATGGATGGAGATGATCTAACTTCATAGCACAACGGCAATTGATGAATGAAAACGGAGATGATCTTACTTCATAGAACAACGGTGTTTGGATGAATGAAACGTGTCGTTTTTGAAAAGTATCTGAAAATCTTTTTTATGTGGAGCAATCCAATCAGTATGAGCTGATTGACACAGGGATAAAGAAACGTAGGAGGGTGCTAAAGACATGCGAATTTATGCAATAAAATTGAACAGGCCACGTCAAACTTGCTAAAGCGACGATCAAGGAAAAAGATTTGCATGAACCAAGGCCCAATCTCAGCTGTCGATCATCTGACATGATTTATAACTATGGTAAACTTGATCCATCTAGGTTCGAGTCCGGACGAATCTCACCCGTTGTGATTAATCTTATCTATCAAGATTGGGGGAATTCGGACCTGCCTTAGGATTTCTCTATTAGGGGAAAAATGTATGAATACCAACATCAAGACCTTTACTGGCCAAAAGAAAAATTAACATTTAAGACTTTTGGACTTTCACTTTAAATTTCCAAATGCATGGTTTCAAAGGAAATCTTGCCTTTGTCCATGATTGTTAGCAATTACACATGATAGTGGGTCTCAATGTAAAAGTGGACACTTTAGTGCAGTGAGAGGAAACTTACAGGCAAAGGAGTCCCTTTTCCGTGAAATCAAACAAAAATGGAAATTTCCTGAAGTATCATTCAAGCATCAAAGAGATTCAGACAGATCAACAGACATTTTAACAGGGAAAGTGTTGTCAATAACGTTAGTGTCCTAAAAATCTCAACAGAAATTAAACTGGGAATGAATGTCACTTCTTGAATTCTTAATCCAAACATCAACTCATGGATTCATAAGTCATGATGTCGACATGATGGAGTCTTCAAGCAACACACCAACCCTTCAAATTGTATCTAGCAGAATTGTTTTTGCTCAACAAATATTTAAAAGTGACTTTTTTTTTAAAATCTTTAAATTTTGACCAATCTTCAAGATGACTTCCATTTCAAGATATTTCATATGAATCATATCTAGTAATTGCACACAGTCATGGATTCCATAATCACATGTAGAGACCAAGTGCGAAAAAGATGCGTATAATGGTGGCAAACATTCTAACTAGAAAGTTAATTCAACACATCATATGACAAGTAATATAGCTTCAAATTCGAGAATCTGGACATAAGTACACTCCCGATGTTTTTTTTTTTGTCTTTTTAGCTACCATTTAGATGATATCTAGTTCTATGCTATAGTTTTTAAAGGGATAGAATCAAATAGTTTGAAGAAAAAGGTTTCCAAATTCAAGCATGCTAATGCTGTTGGCCAAAAAAATTTCCTGCTAATGCTCAAGGAATTATCAGCACGGAACTAATAAAGTGAGGTAGACATTATAGAAATGGTTGATAAGTTATTGCGAAAGTTGTTAATTCGAAAACGACGAAATAAATGTTGGTAATTGACTAGCAATCTGATGTAAGAGTTGGTAAGTTAGGAAGCCTAGTAAGTTTTGTAAATACAAGTTGACAAGTAGTTACAAAAGTTGGTAATCTCAAACGACCAAATAAATGGTGTTTTGTGACTCATATAAGAGTTGATAATATAAAATTAGTTAGTAATTTAATCGAAAAAAGTTGATAAGTAACTCAAATCAGAGAAGTTATTTGACAGAAGAGTTGATAACTTAAGAATGTTGACGCAAATAAAAGTTGACAGTCGTTCTAAAAGTGGGTAATTTCCAAACGACCAAATAATATCGGCACGTGACTCAAAAGTTGGTAACTTAATAGGGAAAAAGGTTGGTAAATTAGCTTGAGTTAAGTTAGGTAATTTGACACAAGAGTTAGTAATAAAAATGCGTTAGTAAGTTAAGCAAATCAAAGTTGATAAGTTATTTAAAATGTTGGTAATTTCAAAATGAACAAACAAACATTGGTAATCAACTCAAGTAAAAGTAAGTAATCTTAGACAACTTTGTAACTTATTCAAAAATAATTTGATAAATATCACAAATAACGACAGTAATTTGAAATAAAATGTTTGTGAATATGCAGATAAAAGATAGCAAAGAGTTAGTTATCTAAACTAGTTGGTATCTTAATTAAAAAAAGTTGGGAAGTAAATAAAGATATTAATTGATTTTAAACGTTCATAAAATACTCATATAAAAGTCAGCCGATTCTTGGGAAAGATGGTTATGTCGAAACAATCAATGGAAGGTAGATAAGTAATTCAAATAAGAATTAGTCGCTTAAAATTAATTGATAACTTAATCGAATAAATGTTGATAAGTCACTCAGAATAAGGGTGGTATTTCACGTAAAGGTTGATAGCTACAACATATCAACTAGCGAATTCAAACGAACTACCTTATAATTCTATTTTACATAGAGATTATTTATTATTTTAACTTAATATTTGCTTAGTTTTAATTGAATTTGATGCCCACTTTATTTATTTTAATTAATTTTTGTAGGTAATTGAAGTTAAAGGAAGCTTAGGGACTAATTTTGTAATTTGCCGGCTTTCCACGCGTTTTGTGTTTCTAAGCTGCGTGAAAGTATCCATAACAATCCAATTGTTCCTAAATCATGTAGAAGCTTCCCAAATTGGAGATCAAAGCTATGCAAATATGAAATTAAGAAGAATCAAGCCTATCTTGGGAAGAAAATCAAAGTCCAAGTTAAAAAAGGAGTTTTATTATTGAGAGGAGTCCTAATTTGGAGGAACCTTTCATTGCAATCCTATTGTGATTAAGGTTTCTTGGAAAGCAAAAGGAGGTATAAAAACGTGATTTCACAAGAGAGAAGAAAAAAGAAGAAAAAGGAGGAGGCGAGAAAAAATCAAGCATTTGATTATTCTTGGTGAATCTGTTCTAGTTCTTCATCGTGTTTAGTTTAGTTATTATTTTTAGTTTAATGTTCATTATGTTTGAGACTACTTGTTGTTAGAGCTAAATGTAGCTTAACTATGATTGATTAATTTTCAAGAGTTGTAGATGCAATTCTAGATCTTGTATGTGTGAGTTATATATCATGTTCTTAATGCTTTGAAGTGCTTGATCACCACTTGAGTGATTTTTATTGCATGATGAAACCGAAGGTTGATTTTATGCGAGTGCTTTATGATATATAGCCATGAATTTAACTTAGATAGAGATATACTAGGTCGTTTGTGTGGTTTCGGTAGTGAGTAAATCGAGAGTGGTTTATTGAATCCAGAACATTCACAGATTTTAATGCACTTAGGTTTACTTAAATTCACATAGACCAAGTGTGGGTTGCTAAATCTAAGTAGGGTTGCTATACCAGACCAAGGATAGTAATTTAAATTAGGAAATTCTACCATCACACTATGATTTCAATTTGATTGCATGATGAGCTTGGTTAATTAATCTTGATTGGTTAAGTGAAATCGGATGCTCTAACGTTTTTAATTCTTGATCAAAGTCCTTTGCTTCTTGCTTCTTTATGTTCTAAATTTCTAGGTTTAGTTTGTGAATTTCTATTTTTGATTTTGGTTTGCTGCCTTGGTTAATTTAGCTTTCGGAAATTTCAATCGTAATAGGTTAATTTAGTTTTCTTTAGAATTTTGATTGTTTTATTAAATCTTTAATTGGTTAGATAAAGTTGAGAATTGTTCACCTTTAGAAAGTAATTTGATTGATTTGTTTGCAATCTCTGGGAGAACGATACTTTAATTCATCACTTTATTACTTGTTTGATATGTACACTTGCGTTGCTAATTTAGAGAACAAGTTTTTGGTGCCGTTGTCGGGGATTGATTTGATAATTAACAATTACTATTAATACCAAGCAATTCTTGGTTTAGTCTAGCTTTATTTTATTTTATTTTTATTTGTTTGATTTTATAGAAGAAAAATCAAAAAAGGAATTCGGCTCTATACAAGAATTGGGTGGAATATTGCATGACTCGAAGCCAACAGGGAGACCTTGAGAAGCTTGATCCTGAAATTTAGCGCACTTTTCTAAGGCGATGACGAGAGCAAAACAACAACACCATGGCTAAAAACCAACAAGGAGAGGCAAATCCAAGGAGGACTTTGAAGGATTATGCCACACCTACGGTCCAAGGATCAACATCGAGCATTAGAAGGCCAACCATACAAGCTAACAATTTCGAAATTAAGCCTTCCTTAATTTAGATGCTTCAAAACGCAGTCCAATTCAGTGGATTCCCAAATGATGATCCTAATATCCATTTAGATGCTTTTCTTGAAATTTGTGACACCATAAAATATAATGGCGTTATTGATGATGCCATTAGATTGAGATTATTCCCTTTTTCCTTGCGTGATAAAGCTAAGACGTGGTTAACTTCTCTTCCCGCAGGATCTATCACGACTTGAAATGACATGGCTCAAAAATTCCTTAGTAAGTACTTTCCTCCTGCTAAGTTTGCTAAGATGCATAACGATATTACTTCTTTTGTGCAGATGGATGGTGAATCTCTGTACGAAGCATGGGAGAGGTTTAAAGAACTACTAAGGCATTATCCGCATCATGGTCTACCAGTTTGGATGCAAGTGCATACATTCTACAATGGAGAGATGCCGAATTCGAGGTCTACTGTTGATGCCATAGCTGGAGTGACGTTGAACAATAAATCGCCTAAGGAAGCCTTTGATCTTTTGGAGGAGATGGCGGCTAATAGCTACCAATGGCCGATTGAGAGGCTATCTGCTAGAAAGTCGAGTGGAATTCATAAAGTCAGTGTCATTACTACCATTGCCATAGAGGTTGCTGCTTTAAACAAAAACATTGACTCAGTGTTGAAGATTCAAGGCCCCCCGACTTGTGAATTTTCCAATGGAAGCCATGCTAGCACTGGATGTCAGGTAGGTAATCCTTTCACATATCCTGCTGAAAAAACTAACTTAGTTGGAAATTTTAGCAGGCCTCCCCAGAACAATCCATGTTCAAACACATATAATCCTGGATGGCGAAATCACCCGAATTTCTCTTGGAGCGACCAAAATCAACAAGGGCCGAGACCACCACCACCATCATTTAGGCCGCCTGAGGAGAAACAACACAATCACCTTGAGGAGATGGTTACTAAGCTAGCTCAAACAACTCAAGACTTCATTAAAAGTGCAGATGTGAGGTTCCAAAATCAGGAGGCATCCATTCGAAATCTGGAGAAGCAGATTGGCCAGTTAGCTATCCATTTGTCTGAAAGACCGTATGGTACCCTTCCGAGCAACACTGAGAAGAATCCAGTTGAGAATGCAAAAATCATCTTGAGGAGTGGAAAAGAAGTTAGCAGAAATTTGTCTAATGAAGCAGCAAGAAAGAAGAAAGAAATCAAACCACTCGGAGCCGACGCACCCGAAATTGAACCCTCCAAAGCTGATCCACCTCGAATAAAGTTATTTCCAGACAATCCAAAGCCATATGTGCTGCCAGTTCCATACCCGGAAAGACTTCAGCAACACAAAATAGATAAACAGTTCTCTAAATTCCTTGATGTTTTTAAGAAATTGCACATTAATATTCCTTTTACAGATGCCTTAGCCCAGATGCCTAGTTATGCGAAATTTTTGAAGGAAATTTTGGTAAACAAACGGAAATTGGAAGATTATGAGACTGTGAAGCTTAATGAGGAATGTTCAACTATTTTGCATAATAAGTTACCACCAAAGTTGAAAAATTCAGGGAGTTTTACTATTCTTTATACTGTTGGTAATTCTTATTTTGATAAGACATTGTGTGATTTAGGTGCAAGTATTAATCTAATGCCTTATTCTGTTTTTAGGAAATTAGGTTTGGGGGAAGCAAAAGCTACCACCGTATCTCTTCAGTTAGCCGATCGATTGATCAAATACCCGAGAGGCATAGTGGAGGATGTTCTAGTTAAGATTGACAAGTTTATTTTTCCTGCAGATTTCATTGTCTTAGAGATGGAGGAGGATTTCTAGGTCCCGATCATCTTAGGCCAACCTTTTGTAGTATCAGGGAGAGCTCTAATTGATGTGCAATAAGGAAAATTAATTCTCAGAGTTCAAGATGACCGAGTCACCTTTGATGTGTTTAAAGCCATAAAATATCCTGCTGAGCCAAATGAATGTTTAAGAGTCGATGCAGTTGATAGGCTTGTGGAATCAATTTTTAGTAAAGCCACAATTGAAGACTCGTTGGAGGCATGCTTGGTTTGGCCAAGCAAAGAAGAAGCCAAAGTTGTAGAGGTCAAGTGGTACATGAAATTTTTGGAAGCAAATCCACCTCTTCTAAGATTTAGATCACCGAAATTCGAGGAATTGGGATCGAATTTGAAGAAATTGAAATCCTCTATTGATGAACCACCAATTCTAGAACTCAAATCTTTACCATCTCATCTTAAATATGCTTTTCTTGATGGAGTGTCCTCTCTTCCAGTAATTATTTCTTCTTCTTTGACAAGTGTGATGGAGGAAAAATTACTCCGCGTCCTGAGAGATCATCAAGAAGTAATAGGATGGACCATTGTAGATATTAAAGGAATAAGCCCCTCGATATGCATGCATAAAATATTGATGGAAGAGCAATTCAAACCGATCATCCAACCCCAAAGGAGGCTCAATCCAAAAATGCAGAAGGTGGTGAAGGCTGAGGTAATTAAGCTACTTGATGCAGGGATCATCTATCTTATCTCTGACAGTACTTGGGTAAGTCTTGTGCAAGTTATTCCCAAAAAAGGAGGTATGAGTGTTCAACCTAATAATGATAATGAATTGATTCCTACTAGAATAGTTACTGGATGGCGTGTTTGCATGGATTATAGAAAATTGAATGATGCCACCCGTAAAGATCGCTTTCCTTTGCCTTTTGTTAATCAATTGTTGGAGAGGCTCGCAGGGCATGAGTTTTACTGCTTTTTAGATGGATATTCTGGTTATAATCAAATTCCTATTGCACTTGAGCATCAAGAAAAAACTACTTTTACTTGTCCCTATAGTACTTTTGCCTGTAAGAGGATGCCTTTTGGTTTTTGTAATGCGCCTGCTACTTTTTACAGATGCATGATGGCTATTTGTTCTGACATGATGGAAAAATATATTGAGATATTTAAGGATAATTTTTCTATTTTTGGCTCATCTTTTGATTCATGCTTGAATAATTTAGCTTTGGTGTTACAAAGATGTGAGGAGACTAACCTTATCTTGAATTAGGAGAAGTGTCACTTTATGGTGCAGGAAGGGATTGTACTAGGCCATAAGATCTCTATAAGAGGAATTGAGGTGGACCGAGCTAAGATTGAAGTTATTTCAAAACTGCCGTCTCCTACCTCTGTGAAGTTTGTTCGAGGATTTTTGAGACATGCAGGATTTTATAGGCGTTTCATTAAATATTTTTCTAAGATTGCTAGACCCCTTTCTAAATTGTTGGAAAAAGATTCTAAATTTGACTTCTTTGATGATTGTTTGCAGGCATTCAACACATTGAAAGAGAAATTAATTTCGACCCTTATCACGACTACACCTACTTGGGATTTGCCTTTCGAGTTGATGTGTGACGCTAGTGACTCGGCTATTGGAGCTGTACTTGGACAAAGAAAGGATGAAATTTTTCGAACCATATACTATGCAAGTCGCAGCCTATCCGGAGCTCAATTGAATTATGCCACAACTGAAAATGAGCTTTTGGCGATAGTGTTTGCTTTTGATAAATTTTGCTCTTATTTGATTGGTTCCAAAGTCATTGTTTATACTGACCACTCTGCTCTTAAGTATTTGCTTTAAAAGAAAGATTCAAAACCTAGATTGATTAGGTGGATTTTACTGCTGCAAGAGTTTGACTTGGAAATCCAAGACAAGAAAGGGAAAGAAAACTTAGTGGCTGACCATCTCTCTAGATTGCCTAATGCCCCTGTGGAAGAAAGACCAATCCTAGATGAATTTCCTTATGAGGCACTTTTCTTTGTCAAAACTGAAACCCCTTGGTATGCTGATTATGTTAATTTCTTGGTAAGTAAGGTTCTCCCTTCTGAATTGACTTATCAACAAAGGAAGAAATTCTTCTATGATGTTAAACACTATTTTTGGGAGGATCCTTTCTCGTTTAAGGTATGTGCTGATCAAGTTATTAGGCGATGTGTTCCCAATGAAGAAATACCTAACATTCTTTTTCATTGCTATGATGGACAGGCAGGTGGTCACTTCAGTGCCTCTAAGACTGCAGTTAAGGTTTTACAGTCTGGTTTTTATTGGCCTACACTATTTAGAGATGCATATTCTTTTGTTGGTGCATGTGATAAGTGTCAAAGAACTGGTAATATATCTAGAAGACATGAAATGGCTTTAAACAATATCTTAATCTATGAATTGTTTGATGTTTGGGGTACGGATTTCATGGGACCCTTTTCACCTTCATATGGTAATACTTATATCTTGGTTGCTGTGGAATATGTTTCTAAATGGATTGAGGCCATAGCTTTGCCTTCTAATGATGCTAGAGTTGTGATTAAATTTTTGAAAAAGAATATCTTCACCAGGTTTGGCACGCCTAGGGTTATTATAAGTGATCAAGGTACACACTTTTTGAATGAGCAATTTGAATCACTTTTGCATAAATATGGTGTGACACATAAAGTAGCTGTTGCTATCACCCTCAAACTAGTGGTCAAGCTGAAATTTCTAATAGGGAGATAAATGGAATATTGGAAAAGACAGTAAATTCTAATGGGAAGGATTGGGCTATTAAACTTGATGATGCATTGTGGGCTTATAGAACTGCTTACAAAACTCTTATTGGTATGTCACCTTTTCGACTTGTTTATTGAAAAGCATGTCATTTGCCTGTTGAGTGAGAGCATAAAGCATATTGGGTAGTACGTTTTCTTAACTTCGATATGCAGGCAGCTGGTGAGAAGAGATTGTTGCAATTGAATGAGTTGGATGAGTTCCGCAATGAAGCATATGAGAATGCCAAGATCTATAAGGAGAGGACCAAGAGATGGCATGATAGGCACATCTTAAGAAAGGAGTTTCATATAGGTCAAAGAGTTTTATTATATAACTCACGTCTTCGTCTTTTTCCAGGTAAGCTGAAGTCAAGATGGTTTGGACCTTTCACTATCACCAAGATCTTCCCTTATGGAACAGTTGAAGTTGTTAATGATAAGGAGGAAACCTTTAAAGTGAATGGTCAATGTCTGAAGCCCTACTTCGGAGGTGGTTTCGACTCCCAGGTAGCCGCCATTGCTTTGCTTTCGCCTGCCTAGAAGAGTTGGAAGAGTTTGGCTGCAGACTATAAAGCAAACGCTTCTTGGGAGGTAACCCAAGCATTTTAATTTTTTGCATTTTAGCTTTATTTATTTACTGCATTCGAAAAAAAAAATCGAATCCTCCTAATAATAGTTTTCCCTAATTACCTGATTTATTTTTGTAGGGACCTATCTTCAAATTTTCTCCAAGCTTTCCACCTCAAATACCCCTATGGCATGCGTTCATCATATTCCAGGGGAGTTTCTCTATTTTAATTTTTTTTCCAGCATTGAGGACACTGCTGCATTTCAGTTTGGGGGTGGGAGATAAAATTTTTGCTAGAAAATTTTCGTGAAATTTTTGCTTAATTTGAAATTTGGATGCAATTTTCAAAAAAATGTTGTTTAAAAGTGGGATTGATGTGTGAGTTAGTCTTGATCCTGAGCTTGTAATCCATATTTCGAGCACTAGTCCTTACTTTTTGAGTTATGTGTACCTAGAGAAGATTTATGTGAAGTATGTGATTCTCTTATAACTCACCCAGATCTTAGAATTTGTCTGATTTTCTCTCGAGGTGAAATTCTAGGCTAAACTCAATTAAGAAAATGATTTAGGCATTCGTTGGATCGTTTGAGCCTTTCCAGCCAACCTTGTTTATTTGTCCTTAGTCACCCCATTGAGCCTTATATTGCCTAAATTTCTTTGGATACCATTATAATGTAGCCTGAGCTTATTGACATCACTTTTCCCCATACCCTACAGACACAGATTCTTGACGTATCTTAAAAAAAAAAGAGAGAAAAGTGTTTGAAAAAGAAATATGTGTATAGTTAGGAACTATTGTATCTTTAGTACTGCTTATACGGATCTCCATATCCAACTTTCAACTTGAGTGAGCTTTTTGAATACTCAATGGGTTGGAATTGCACTATAAAAGGAGGGACTTAGGGAGGAATTTCGCCATAAAGCATGGAACGAGATGCAATGGAAAAAAAAAGAAGAGAGAAGGTATGTACTATTGTTGAATCCAGAAAAAAATTGAGCTATGGAATTGATGTGTCTGTAGGGTGAGTTGAGCTTAAACATATCTTTGTCAAACCCTTAGCCAAGCCACATTATAAACTTATTAAGACCTATTGATTCTTGGTTGAGCTTATGGTCTACACATTAGTGGAGAGAGGAATGAATGGCAAACTTAGGGTGCGAATGGTAACCATTCTGCTCCAGAAATCAAATTCTTGCCAGAAATTGATTTCTGGAATTCTTGCTAGAAATTGATTTCTAGAGGAGAAATCTGTTTGGTAAAACATGACTAATTCTGCTCCAGAAATTGATTTCTGGAATAGAAATCTGTTTTGATTTTTTTTGCACCTAAAAAAATTTAAATTTTACTCAAAGTGGGTGGCCATAGGCATTATAAGCCATTCTGTAAAGTTTTGAAATGTTTTATTTTTAAAATTTTTTTTGGGCACCTAAAAAAATTTAAATTTCACTCAAAGTGGGTGGCCACATGTATTCTAAGCATTTTTGTGAAGTTTTTTTTATTTTTTATTTTTTTGGGCACCTCAAAAAATTTAAATTTTACTCAAAGTGGGTGGCTACAAGTATTCTAAGCCATTCTATGAAGTTTTAAATTTTTTTATTTTTTTATTTTTTTGGGCATCTCAAAAAATTTAAATTTCACTCAAAGTGGGTGGCCACAGGTATTTTAAGTCATTTTGTGAAGTTTTGAAAATTTTCATTTTTTTATTTTTTTTATTTTTTTTGCCACCTCGAAAAATTTAAATTTCACTCAAAATAGGTGGCCATGGATATTTTAAGCCATTTTGTGAAATTTTGAAATTTTTGATTTTTTTTGAACACCTCAAAAAATTTAAATTTCACTCAAAGTGGGTGGCCACATGTGTTTTAAGCTATTCTGTGAAGTTTTGAAATTTTTGATTTTTTTATTATTTTTTTTAAAAAAATCACCAAATTTCATATTTTCCTGAAATTTGACTTTTTTTTATTTTTCGGAAATTTTTATATATTTTTCTAGAATTTTTCAATTTTTATGTATTTTCTGAAAAAAAAATTATGAGAAAATAGGGAGAATGCATTCCGGAATCAAGAAGCTACAAAAAGTAGCTTCTCTTTTTCTTGCCAAAAACTCATTCTGGAATCAAAAACGCATTCTGAAATCAAGAATGCATTCTGGAATCAAGTATTTTTAACAAACGCATTTTTATTCCAGAATGCAAAAATCGCTCCAGAATGCATTCCGGAAATTTTTTAACAAACGCCATTCTGTTTCGGAATGCATTCCGGAACAGAATTTTTATTCCGGAATGCATTCCATGCGCACCCTTATGAGATTTGGTTAAGTGGATTTAGAGTTTGGGGGCTTCCATATCAACGTGGATTTATCTAGGCTGCATATAAGTTGAGGAGTTGAGGATTACACACACACGGATTGCATGTTTAGGGTTAGACTTAACTTATGCATTGATTCTAATGTTTTTCATTGAGAATTTGAGCAACTATGGTTGAGTTTGGATTTGTGTTTTTAGTTTTGGTTTTGCTCGAGGACTAGCAAAATGTTAAGTTTGGGGGTATTTGATAATTCTATTTTATATAGAGTTTATTTATTATTTTAACTTAAGATTTGCTTAGTTTTAAATGAATTTGATGCCTACTTTATTTATTTTAATTAATTTTTGTAGGTAATTGAAGTTTAAGGAAGCTTAGGGACTAATTCTGTAATTTGCCGGCTTTTCACACGTTTTGTCCTCCTAAGCTGCTTGAAAGTATCCATAACAATCCAATTGTTCCTAAATCATGTAGAAGCTTCCCAAATTGGAGATCAAAGCTATGCAAATCTGAAATCAAGAAGAATCAAATCTATTTTGGGAAGAAAATCAAAGTCCAAGCTAAAAAAGGAGTGTTATTATTGAGAGGAGTCCTAATTTGAAAGAACCTTTAATTGCAATCCTATTGTGATTAAGGTTTCTTGGAAAGGAAGAGGAGGTATACAAACGTGATTTTAGAAGAGAAGAATAAGAAGAAGGAGAAGGCGAGAAAAAAAAAATCAAGCATTTGATTATTCTTGGTGAATCTGTTCTAGTTCTTCATCATGTTTAGTTTAGTTATTGTTTTTAGTTTAATGTTCATTATGTTTGAGACTACTTGTTGTTAGAGCTATGATGTAGCTTAACTATGATTGATTAATTTTCAAGAGTTGTTGATGCAATTCTAGATCTCGCATGTGTGAGTTGTATATCATGTTCTTAATGCTTTGAAGTGCTTAATCACCACTTGAATGATTTTTATTGCATGATAAAACCAAAAGGAGATTCTATGCGAGTGCTTTATGATATATAGCCATGAGTTTAACTTAGATAAAGATATACCAGGTTGTTTGTGTGGTTTCGGTAGTAAGCAAATCGAGAGTAATTTAAATTACTACCGAAACCACACAAACAACCTAGTATATCTCAATTTAACTTAGATAGAGATGTACACCGGACCAAGGATAGTAATTTAAATTAGGAAGTTCTACCATCACACTATGATTTCAATTTGATTGCATGACGAGCTTGGTTAATTAATCTTGATTGGTTAAGTGAAATCGGATGCTCTAACGTTTTTAATTCTTGATCAAAGTCCTTTGCTTCTTGCTTCTTTATGTTCTAAATTTCTAGGTTTAGTATGTGAATTTCTATTTTTGATTTTGGTTTGCTGCCTTGGTTAATTTAGCTTTCGGAAATTTCAATCGTAATAGGTTAATTTAGTTTTCTTTAGAATTTCAATTGTTTTATTAAATCTTTAATTGGTTAGATAAAGTTGAGAATTGTTCACTTTTAGTAAGTAATTTGATTGATTTATCTACAATCTCTGTGGGAACGATACTTTAATTCATCACTTTATTATTTGTTCGATACGTACACTTGCGTTGCTAATTTAGGGAACACTATCCCATTATCGATGTGCATTTTCATTTAACAAAGTTCCGTCTACAATATTAAAACAACTAATTCATTAGCAAATAATGACATTGACACGACAAATTACTTTTTCATGGAAGAGAGAATTTTGGAGGAGTGAGCACAAAACACATAAATGCTACATAAGAATCTAGACAAGACTGATGGTGAATATATTACTTAGTGATGATTAGATGAGCATGAAAAGGTAAACGCTAGGGAGAGAGCTTCCTATTTTAGTTATGGATGAATGTCTTTGCCGGGCTTCTTGGTAAGCATTGACCCTCCCATCCATCCATTCCCAAAACCAACCCTCCCACCATGTCACTCTCTCCCTCCCTGAAAGACCAACAACAAAAAACATGCACCCCACGTCCATGTTCATCCCCATTGAGACAAACCAATTCAGTTCTCAACCCCATAACTCCTGCAAAAGATCAACAAAACAAGACCCATCTGCATAATTGTTCTCCTTTCCATCTCCCGGTTCCCCTTCATTCTCCCCACCTTTTTTCATCCTCCACCTCTTGCAGATTCTACAGGTCTTGCAATTCTTCCAGAGAAACCGAGAAGAGGTTTTAAATCCAGTCATCAATGGTTCGGGCCCTCGAACACGAGCGTAGCATGCAGAAGTCGAAGTCCTTCCATTTCAAGCGCATATTCGATCGGCACAGCCAAGGCCATGCGGTTCTCGACAACGGAGTCGCGGATGGGCTTCAGTTCAGAAGCCCAGGCTCAAGAACCGCGGAATTGATGGAGAACCAAGAGATTGGTTGGGTTTTCGATCGGAGTAATGATCCTGTTTCGGGCCTTGAAGGAGATGAAGCAAGAACAGCTAGCTCACCCGCCATGGCATCATCATCAGGTAAAAACACATAAGCACAGGATATAGGCATACCCACAATTTAACTTCTTGTCTCTGTTGACCTCTCTGAATTTGCCTAAATCATTGATTCTTGAAAAATTCAGTCTGAAATATCAGGATACATTATAAAAGGTGAACACAAATGATAAACCAAGGTAAAAATGTTAATGACAATGCTGGTGAGAAACTAGTGATTTGGATTGACGTTTGGTCCTTTTTCTTGCAGACATGGAGCTGATGAAGGAAAGATTCGCCAAGCTGCTCTTGGGTGAGGACATGTCCGGTGGTGGAAAGGGTGTTTCTTCAGCTTTGGCTCTGTCAAATGCAATCACAAATCTTGCTGGTATTTTCAATTCTTCCGGCAGATTTTCAATTTTGGGCTTCTGCTTTTATAATTGAGAAATGGCACAAAATACATGGCAATTCATGCTTTGTTTTGTATTAATGCAGCTTCCATTTTTGGAGAGCAACGACGGCTAGAGCCAATGAATCCAGAGAGGAAGGCTAGATGGAGAAAAGAAATCGACTGGCTTTTATCTGTGACTGAACAAATCGTCGAATTTGTTCCCTCGACGCAAAAGTCCCAAGATGGAACCAACATGGAGGTCATCTCTCTCTCTCTCTCGGAAATGCATTGTTTGAAAATCTCTTCCTTAACCAATCCTGACTAGTGCAAATCCCAATTTGCAGGTCATGGTAACGCGACAAAGAAACGATCTGCACATGAACATCCCAGCGCTGCGCAAGCTCGACGCCATGCTAATAGTCAGTTCCTGCAATGGCTTGACTTGCTAAGAAAGAAGGAAGAAAAATATCTTCAAAGCTGTATTAACATGGATTCTTATGATCATGAACAGGGCTATCTGGCCAATTTTGGGGGTCAAAATGAGTTCTGGTATGTCTCTAGAAATGCTAAAGAATCTGAGAAAGGGAAAGCACCGAGGGAAGATGATAAATGGTGGCTACCGACTGTCAAAGTTCCTCCGGACGGCCTATCTGATGGCTCGCGGAAATGGCTGCTGTTCCAGAAGGAATCAGTGAACCAAGTTCTAAAAGCAGCAATGGCCATAAATGCTCAAGTATTGTCAGAAATGTCGATTCCTGAGGACTACATTGAGTCCCTTCCTAAGGTAGGACAAACACGTAGTCCAATTAATAATTCAATGACGCAGAATATCACCTGACTATACATAAGATTAGTAATTCATTATCTGAAGGCAAAAGAACAAGACAATGATCCTATTGGCTTCATTGTGCAGACAACTTCTCGAGTTTAGAAGATCTAAACTAAAAAATTGTGACTATTTTTGGGCAGAATGGTAGAGCAAGTCTTGGTGATTCAATCTACAAGTGCATCACAGTGGAGTACTTTGATCCTGATCAATTCTTGTCCACCATGGACTTATCAACAGAACACAAAGTCCTGGACCTCAAGGACAAGATCGAGGCCTCCATTGTGATCTGGATGAGGAAGATGCACCAGAAGGACGGGAAGTCACCATGGGGATCAGCTATAAGCTTGGAGAAGAGGGAACTCTTTGAAGAGCGAGCTGAGACCATCCTCATCCTTCTCAAACAGCGGTTCCCCGGGATACCACAGTCCTCTCTCGACACCTCGAAAATCCAATTTAACAAGGTAAAGAACAAAATGTCTAGTGCAGTAAAATCCTTGGAGAGAATCTACAGGCCAGAACATCCTCGAAAGAAACTTCTTTAACAGAACTAGGCCGTTGAAGGAAACAAATCCAAGAGCCACTTATTGTACCACCACATACTCTCATTGGTTCACCATTACCTCTGGCTCTGCAAGTTTATCTATACATTTGCTCACATCAGATATAGAAACTGTGTTTGCTGGCCAATACTTTTGTTTGGTGCTCTTGCACTACCTTCTCCTTGCTAAAACCATCTAATATTGACAGGATGTGGGACAGTCAATCCTGGAGAGTTACTCAAGAGTCATAGAGAGCTTGGCATTCACAGTAATTTCGAGAATAGAGGATGTCCTTTACGCAGACTCTTTGGCCCAAAATCCATCACTAGCAGCACCTGACCAGTCACCCTTAAATGACGAGGAAGAGGCAGAGGCCTTGCAAACTGCAGAAACACCAAATTCAAAGACACTGTCTGACTTCATGGGCTGGAAATTCGGGAAGGAAGAGAGCATGGTGAAGAAGGATAGCTCCTTAAGCAATTTGGAAAGTTTTGTTGTGGATGACGATGGACATGTTGTGAGCAGATCACCAAATGTTCCTAGTATAAAGAAGGTTTCCTATTTAGAGAAGCTTGAGAACTTGAGTGGGCTAAGAAGCCCGACGGCTCGGCACTGAAGAGAAAGACGAGAGACAACAAAGAGGAAAAAGGCAAAGAGAGAGATTCAGATTTTGAATGTGTAGAGTACAGTAAGAGCATATCAAATGTAAATACGCAGATCGTGTAGAATTTTTGAGGGACTGGTAAATCCCCCAAGGGAAGTCTTGGTGTCCGATTCATTCTTGATAGAGTCTACTCTATCTGTTCTGCCTCTACTCAGTCTCTTTTTTGGACTGAAAGCTATCAATGTAACTGATTAGCTCGAGAACTTTATCATCAATTGGCTAATGAGTAATGCGGAATTCTAATTTTCGTGTAGGAGGGGGATATATTGGTAACCGCACAATTATCTTCACTGCATGTTTTTTATTTTCAGATGCTGTGTTTGACTATTGCAGTTTCAAGAATCCAAGTCCTTAATAACTAACATAGTCGAAATAACTTATATAAAGAAGATTTCTTAGTTATAACTTAGCTAGCCAAAACCAAAAAGCGTAATAGCACAAGACTTTATTTGACAGAAATATTGATAAATTATTCTTTGCAGAAAGAAACATGATTAAATGAAGATGCATCCTCTTAAAACGGAAAAAGAAACAGGAAAGAGAGCACTAGCATGACTTCTATCCGAGAGCATCGTCTGAGCTATTAGATACTAAGTAGAGTAAGACGAGTTACCTTAAACTATCTAGCTTTACAACAGAGAACTTTGGACAATTTTTTCTTTAACGATTTGTGACCATCTGATTACGTGGAATATTCAACTGCTAAAATATGTCACCTAAAATTGCGCCGAAATCTATATGTTCAATGACCAGCGACCGTATAGATTGAGCTATTGGAAAATGAAAGATACTCCCATAATGGAAGGAAAAGAAAGGCAAAATTCTACAACACTGATTTGGCAGTTTGCAAAAAGTCATGCTCATTCCTTATCAAAGTCAAACCAGATCCTCATGCATCATTTCTGCATAGGAATTAAAGGACCATGATGATTGATGGTGAGGAAGAGAGACAGATCTTTGCAGAGGTTCCCAGCATCGTTCATTAGTTTGAACTGTTTAAACTAGACTCAAGAAAAAATCTCAACATGCCATCTGCATCCCTAACCAAGAAAAAGTGGTTGCCTCAAAAAGTCGCTGCTCTCATAGACTGTCATAAAGGCATAGAAATTCCTGCAAGATGGACAGAGGAAAGTATTGTCAAGAATCATTCATGTCCTACAAGTGCAGATTGGCCAACTGTATTTCAATTACCTCATACAAATAATCCACATATCATTTTCAAATGCTCAGCACAAAAATGAGTGATGCACGTGCCTCTAGTAACACAAGATATCTGATCAACTTACGTCTAGAGGCAAGATTAAATACAGCATTTGAATTAGAAGGAATGCAAAAAAAGAACAGCCGTATATCACATCCAAACAGATTCATCTCTTCTATGGGCCAGATGACCAAGCCCAGCCAGGACACACAAAGGCAGAGAACATCTCACAACAACAAAAGTTGCTCTTGCTTTCTCTGAGCAGTGACAAGAAACTGTTTTGTTTTTTTATAAATAGCCTGACTGAAATGACACTCTAAACAAGCATGCATGCAAAACACAGGTTCCAACAATCAATATACTATTTTCGATGTACCATTCATCTTGAACCACCACAAACTCTACTGGTTCGCAGTAACTCGTAGAAAAGGGCAGAGATAATTCCACAGGCAGCTCCACAATCATTTCAACAAGTGGTAAAATTTTAAGTATCAATGAAATTGAGCAAAAGCTTAACTATATGCAGAGGAAACTTGATGCTGTCAAAAGAGTATGGGTCAAATTCCATCCCCACCGGGTTAATTTAACCCTTCATAAAACATTTCCAGCTGCTCTGCACAAAAACGAGTGATGCAAGTGCCTATAGTTGGACAAGATATCCCATCAATTTAAGTCTCGAAGGCAAGATTAAATGCGCTTAGCCAATTAGAAAAACTTTCTAGATTAAGGTGGAAAGAAAGAGCCTATAATCACATTCAAACAGACTCATCTCTTTTATGGACCAGAAAAGCAAGCTCCAGCCAGTATACACAAGGGAGAGAACAGAAGCTTTAACCCTAAACAGAGAAAACTTGATGCTGTTGAAAAGAGTATGTATCAAATTCCATCTCCACCAGGTTAGAGTGCAAGGCCACTTGTGTGCAGCCACGCCAACTAACCAAAGTGATAGCGATCCTTTTCCTTGCCCCCATGCTATGGGTGACTGCCAATTACAAATGCTGAGGAACTACTGATTCTTTTTAATTTGGCCAGAGAAGAACTATTAAATAATTGCTTAAAAAAGCTACAAAAGTTGAACAGTCATGAAGACATCTCCATATCATGCGATACAGCCTGCCCAGACTTCTTAAAAAACAGACTTTGATGTTTTATATGAAAGATGAACATCACTCAATAAAAAAACTATAAATTGCCATTTAAACTATCTATATCATGCAGAAGCTTTGGACACCATGTGAAAGCAGCAAACAAAAGAAGAGATGTCCAAAAGATAGAACAGAAAGGGGCTAAGTACATTGAAGGAAACAAGCAGCCAAAGTGACCGAATCGTGCATCTACTTTAAGTAAATGAAGCCAAGCACCCTACTTGGTACTTCCAACAATCTTTCTCATCCACAAGCCATTTCTAGATTATAAAGTACCCTTTTACATTTGATCTTCAATTCTCTGACAAGATAAAGTCAGATCTAAACATTTATTTCAAATTTGATTCGTAACCCATCAACAACATTCATTCTCCAAAAAAGAAGAAAAACTTTATTTTCAAACTATACACCCCATCTACAACTCGTGTTTGACTCTATCACAACCACACCGCGTAACTGGCTCCTTTGTCATCCGGAAAATGATATGCATGTCCAATGCAGATAAAGACGTTCTAAAAAAGATGACATACGATCTGGTTACTGTGACAATCTAAACCATCCCAATTGACAATGCTTAGAGAACCAAAACCGCAAGACACGCATCAAAATTGCTTAGCTCCCAGCAACTCAGTTTTTTTCACCAGTAGTCTCACACGGGTCATCAAAATCCACAATTTACCAGTTACCACACAATCGAAACATTACTTAAAGAAGATACAGTGCGACAGTGTAACCGGACCTTGAGGCACTAATCCCCAGCTCTGGGACTCCATTGCCAAGCTCGACTGGAGCCTCGCCGAGGCGATAGCGCTGTGGAGAGGCATCAAGGATTCGACGCCGCCGCTCAGCTCCAAGGGCAACCTGACACCACCCAAAATCATCACAAACAAACACACACACGCGCTGAATCTGGGGACGACCCAGGAAGTCAAAACGAATGCCCAGCACAGTAGTAGCGAAAAGACGGACGCTTTTGCTTCTTCTGCGTCGAAATTAGCACGAGCGCGATTCGAGTCAATTTCTTTACCGCGAGAAGGCGCGAGAGAAGCGCCTGGAAGAAGCGGAAGCGGAGGCGGTGGCGGAGGAGTGGAGCGGAGGTGAGGGAGAGAGCGGGGACTGGTTGAGCTTGAAGGAGAGAGGGCGCAGCCGAGAGGATAACCTGGAGAACACCTTCGAAGACGCCATCGCCGGAGGTTTTTGCAGGGTTTTCTCTCCTTCTTTCCTCCGATCTCTCGCTCTCTCAATAGGGCCGCTCCGCTCTCGTGGACGCTTCGGGAGGTTTTGCTATAGTTACCGGTCCTTCGCATGGTCTCTGGGTCACCGACCAATGGCAATCGTTGCATTGTCTTTTTCCTTTTTTATCTAACCAAACCATATAACTGTTCATGAGTTTGCGCGCTCTCCTATGCTCGATAGGCATCAAGAGAAGACGAGTTTGAAAAAAAGAGTTCTACGTTAAAGGCATCGCTCGGGTCAAGTTGGACCGTCGGTCATTTGTTCGGAGCGGATGTTAAGGGTGCGAATGGTAACCATTCTGCTCTAGAAATCAAATTCTTGCAAGAAATTGATTTCTGGAGTTTTTGCCAGAAATTGATTTCTAGAGGAGAAATCTGTTTCGTAAAATATGATTAATTCTGCTCCAGAAATTGATTTCTGGAACAGAAATCTATTTTTATTTTTTTATTTTTTTGGGCACCTCAAAAAAATTAAATTTCACTCAAAGTGGGTGCTCAAAGGTATTTTAAGTCATTTTGTGAAGTTTTGAAATTTTTGATTTTTTGATTTTTTGGGCACCTCAAAAAAATTAAATTTCACTCAAAATAGGTGTCCAAAGGTATTCTAAGCCATTTTGTGAAGTTTTGAAATTTTTTTTTATTTTTTTGGGCACCTCAAAAAAATTAAATTTCACTCAAAGTGGGTGGCCAAAAGTATTCTAAGTCATTTTGTGAAGTTTTGAAATTTTTGATTTTTTTTATTTTTTTGGGCACCTCAAAAAAATTAAATTTCACTCAAAGTGGGTGGCCAAAACTATTCTTAGCCATTTTGTGAAGTTTTGAAATTTTTGATTTTTTTTTATTTTTTTGGACACCGCAAAAAAATTAAATTTCACTCAAAGTAGGTGCCCAAAGGTATTCTAAGCTATTTTGTGAAGTTTTGAAATTTTTTAATTTTTTTGGGCACCTCAAAAAAATTAAATTTCACTCAAAGTAGATACTCAAAGATATTCTAAGTCATTCTGTGAAATTTTGAAATTTTTGATTTTTTTTTATTTTTTAAAAAAAATTCACCAAATTTCCTATTTTCCCGAAATCTTGACTTTTTTTAATTTTCTGGAAATTTTTATGAATTTTTCTGGAATTTTTCAATTTTTATGCATTTTCTGAAAAAAAAATAGTGAGAAAATAGAGAGAATGCATTCTGGAATAGAAATTCTGTTCCAGAATGGATTCCATGCGCGCCCTAATGCGCCCTCGTATCGAGCATGGTCTAGACCTGGCTCGACCAACTCATATGAACGAATCTATTCAGCTTGTCGATACGAAACTTGTATTGAAGCTGCAGAAATATTTTTGTACATTTTAATTGGTGCATCGTCTAAGAGACTTGTGCATTGTTGTTTGTTTATGTGCATGCTCTCTGATGCTTCCTTTCATGTGCCTCATAGACACGAGGCTACAGACTGAAGAGGTTGGACTGACATGATCAAGTACAGGTTGACATTCTATGCTTGTGTTTGGATGGGTTAATTTTGCGGTTGAGATTGCAATTTTTGCACATCCTAATAGGACAACAATGTATGATGACGTGTCGAGGTGGGAGATTGTCTAAATGAGGTTTGCACGGGTGCAGATCGGAGGTCCTTGCTCTTCTCAGATAATGTTGCGGAGTTACGTTCACTGCATTTCGGCGAAAGAACTGCAGTCGAAGGCGGCGCAAAAATCTTACGGGTAATGCTCAATTAGGTTCTAATAGGATTGAACTATCCGGAGTCAATCCTTACACAAATGTCGGTAAATAATTGCTACAGGCAATCAGATTCAAGTGCTCTTGTGACAGGTCACGGTAGCCCTAGAGAACAAACAGCATGCGAAGCGCAAAATATATGTTGACACTGATAAAATTGGAAGAACCAAAACAATGGAGATCGAATGTTATCGGTCAATCAGAATTTCGGGATCCATTTTTGACACTTTGCTAATAGAGATTACATTAGGAACAGCAGTTGGAACCCAAGACACATGAAGAATCAACAAAAACCTCCAAGATTCAAATAAGGTAATAATAGATTGACACTTCGAGCTGAGGCCTACGGCAAAGGATGTGCAGCTACAAAGAAACACAGTCAGCGCATATACTTAAATATGCTTAGGTTGAACCTCTAAGAATCGGAGCTCCTCGGCAGTCCCCGAAAAAGCATTTGTAGGATGTCGATCTCCTATTAGATATGCATTAAGCGACACAACCTCCGCACATAAAACTCCTGCAGCAAAAGAAAGGCTGCGTTCAACAGAAAAATCACTGTCTGCTATTAATGTAGGCATTGAGCTAGCAAAGTTGTGTTGGATGAATGTGTCTAATCAGGTAAAATGATGAGATAAACAGAAACAGAATGACAACATGTTAAGTTACAGTAGCTAAAAAACATGCTCCGTCAATGCCAAAGGAGAAGAGTAAGAACGGTCAATATTTAAAAGGCAGCTCATGTTGTCGTCACAGCATCATGCAAGTAGCATTGTCATCCTAGCATCATACGAACTGCAAGGCTCTAGTGCAACATAACATTGATCTTGAGAAGATTACTCTACAGTTACTTGACTTGAACTGGTATATAACTGAAGAGACCCAAGAGGCGTCTGATATGACTCTTTCCACCTCAACACCGTAATTTCTCTAACAGTGTAGTTCCAGCAGAAATAACATATCTTGATTCATGATCCGTAGATGACAATGGCTGTCTTTGTTCATCAACTCTACTAAAGCACACATCTTAACTATGAATTAAATTAGCGATCAAGGCACTCTTATGTGACTCTTTCAACCAGTCCTAACAAAACTTACAGAAAAAGATAAAAAGAAAACTATTTAAAATGTCTCTTTCTAACTACAAAATTTTGCATGTCCAAATGCACTAAACTGGTTTCACTGAGTACTACGAATTGTCGGATCTAGGTGACAAAGTATGCTTCCCCTGATTAAAATATAGCATCACGAACTGAAAACTTCTCATTGCAAGATGATAGCTCACAGATTGAAGCAAGAAAAGAATATTAGAGTGCGTACGCTATCACAGAGCTTGACCTCCCGTGGCTTTTAGTTCTAGTCATTTCCTTCTTCCGAGGAGGCTGAAGCACCACCTTGATTGCAGTGTCGAAGATGGCTTTGACATTCTGCACATTGAAACAGTAACTGTTGTTAGCTACGAGCAGTACCATGAACCATCAGACAGGAGAGCATTTTATCCTCCAAGTGACAGACACGTTTCCAATTCTTGCCAATAGCAATGACCTGTTGAGTCTTAGAGCTGCACTCAATATAAGCTGCGGCACCAATTTGCTTCCTGAGCTCTTCACCCTGTTCATCAAAAGCTTCATGAGCTTCGCACATGAAGCAAAACCATACATTACTTAATAATGTAAATGTCGTAGCCTTTCACCTGAGCAGTTGTAATAAAATTGTATCCCATGTTATCAGCTACGTATCCTCTGTCATCGCGAAGATCTGATGGAAATTGGGAAAAAACCTTTAGCTTGTTTTGCATTGCAACAATCATGAGCCAGTAAAGATCAATAATGTTTTTTTTCACACTGGAAATTGCGGAGTATGTGATCTTTCAGGCAAGGCCTACCAAGTTTTGTTCCGACAAGAACAACTGGAACATTTGGTGCAAATCTTCTTAATTCAGGCATCCACTGTAAAAAGCAAGCAAACTCGTAAGTAAACAAAAAGTAGATGGTCAGGCTCAGGCAAACTGACTAAACAAAACTGATTAAATCCATGAACATGTGCTAAACATGGAGAGAAAAATATGTATTGCCCCTGATTGGGACTTTAACGAGCCTTTTCTTTTGTAAAGCACCATCTAGAAAGCAGTATGCACAAAGCAAAAAGAGAAAAAGTGAGAAAGGAAAAGAAAAGAAAGTAGCATAAAGGCATAAGCGTGGGGATTACTACCTTCTTAAGAACATTTTCATAGCTTGCTCTACTAATTAGTGAAAAAGCCAACACGAAGACATCTGCTCCTCTGTAGCTCAATGGCCTCAACCTGCTATAATCTTCCTGACCTGGAAAAAGAAAACCCAATAGGGATAAACCCATTTTGAGCAATACTCGAAGAAGAATCCATACAAATAAAAAGAGAAGAAACATAAACTCGGGAGCACCTGCAGTATCCCACAATCCCAAGTTAACAATGTTCCCATCCACAGCCACATTTGCACTGAAGTTATCAAACACTGTGGGTATGTAATCCTGTCACCAAAAGAAACAAGAAAGAAACCCAATAAAACCTATTCAAAGTATAAATCTCCCTCTGCAATCTGCACTCAATGGCTTCTTTCTACATCCCTCTTTTTCGGACTACATTGTCAATAGCTCAATCAGAAAACAAAAAAAAGAAAGGAAAATCAACTGAAAGTTCCTTTGAACATTGAAAACACCAAAAACCCATATGCAAAATCCTTCCAAAATCTCTTCTTTTTCCCTTCAAGAAATGCGAAAAAGGAGGAGGACTTACGGTAGGGAACTTGTTGCTGGTGTAGCAAATGAGCATGCAAGTCTTGCCCACAGCTCCATCTCCAACCGTGACACACTTGATGAACTTGGAGGCGCTCATACTTTCTTCCCCACAGGAAAACCCCAGCAAAGCCGCACGAGAAGCTCTCCAAAGCTGCAGCCAAAACAGGAGGGGCACTTTGAAGGAGGTCCCAAACCCAGCCGACGAAGAAGACAAGACAGAGAGAAAAGAGGGAACAAAAGAGGTGGAAGAGGAGGAGGTAGGAGGAAAGAGCCAGCTACAGCGCTACAGTGCTACAGAGTGTTCTGTTCTGCCCTGTATTAACTATTTGACGAGGAATGAGACAAGCAACAAAGAGGGACTGCTGTTGCTGGCAATTTTCCTTGTCCCTCTCGATGAATTTCGAAATCCAACAGAAAATCGTCCTTTTTTTCAAAATGGGAGCGACCGGGGGTCCCTTTCTCAAACGGCTCCCGTGCCCATTCTCGTGCCTGGTCAATTCATTGAGCAATGTGTATTAACCGAGCGAGGCCAAGGGCCCAAAGGGGGTCGCTCCACGATAAGCATCTTCAACACTTTTGCCAAAAGACCTAAATCCTAATCTATCATATTTTCGTTGTGTGGCGATCGATGTTGGATAAAGTCTAGTCTGGGTCCACAAAAATCTAGATTGATATTTAAAAAATTGGTTCTGGACATGAATGATTCTTGAACTTTGTCCAAATATATAATGTGATCATTGGATTTTTAATTTGTTCCATGTGATTTCTGAACTTTTGAAATATGTTCAATATAGTCCCTAGATTATACGAAAAATATTCAATGCTGTCCTTCCATAATTCGAGTTCAGGGACAATGTTAAACATTTTCATATAATCCAAAAACTGAATTGAATATCTACCAAAAGTCAAGAAACATATTGAACAAATTAAAAATTCATGGATGACATTGCACATTGGGTTAAAGTTTAGAGACTATATTGAACAAATTAAAAGTTTAAGGATCATATTACACATTAGTCAAAATTCAGGGACCAGTGTCGTTTTATCTTTGAAAAAACATTGATAAGAAGAGAGGCATGATTACGTCAAAGTCAAGGCATTTCACCATTCCATGATTTTTCACCTCAATTACCCCGATTACTCCGACGTTGCTGCGGCCCACCCTCTCTACTCATCACTCTGCACATGGCCTCCCTCCTTGGCTCTCTCGCAAACAAATCGAAGCTCCTAAAGGTCCATGGCCACCAATTGAGGAGACAAATCAGAAGTTTCGATTTGTTCAGGGAGGGAGGGAGGGAGGAAAGAGAAGAGAGCGAATCAAGCGTGAAGGCAAACTGGCGGTGGTGGCCATCATCGACGGCGGCGTTAGCATGACGGTGGACAAGTGTGGCGTGGCTATAGCCAATTTTAGAAAGGGTTAATTTTGCCACCCTAAATTTAGAAGATCTCACCCTCGTACTAAATTCTTTTAGCTGAAGCTCTCTAAATTTACAATAATTCTTTTTGAAACCTCCTTTAATATCATTGATGTTTATATGCATTATTTGAAATTCTATAATTTCCTCGACAGACGCCATGCATGTCGGCCCTTGCTCATGTATAATCTTCTACACTGACATAAAACTTTCAAACTGAAAAACAATCGATAAGGGAGGAAAACAAACTAAAAGATGAGGATGAGAACCTGATCATTATTCCATAACGTCCATATAACCATATCACATAAGGGTCAGGACATATAAACCCGATATAAGGCGGGTTTAACAGGTACTCAAACCACCGTATGGCAACAAACACAAAGCTAACACGAAGCTCAAAGACTCCCGAAGCTGTGATGCCAGGGGATGGCAAAAAACCTCAGAGAGATTTGAGGATTTCATCAGCACTGGAGACGGTGAACTCTCCCCCAGATTCGATGTTGGCTGCCTTCACCTTGAGATCCTCAACCAAGAGAGCAAATCTCCTGGAGCGAGTACCGAGCCCTTTCTCACTTAGGTCAAGCTCGAGGCCAAGAGCGTGGGTGTATTTCGCTGAACCATCTGCCAAGAACTTGACATGCTTGTTCTCAGGGAAAGTTTTCGCCCACGCCTTCATCACAAATGGGTCATTCACTGAAAAAATAGAACCAAATTGAGCATCACGGGTTTCAGGAAAAAAAAAAATCACTCAGTAGGACTAAATTACCCAAGACAGACAGAATGCCATCTGCTCTAAAGCTAACTTGTTTTATTAACTAGACGATGGCGCAAGCTCTTTGATAATCTCCATATGATATCTAGCAGCTGAACTATGGAATCAAATATGGAATTCACACAGCCACATATTATCGGAAGGAGGTGCGGGTTCAGTAGGTACAGTCAAGAGAAGTAACTGACACGAGAGTATTAAGGAAAGCCATATTTTCTCTAATGACAGTGCAATGTTTCGATTCAAGCTCTTTCAAGTGTCCTAGGACCCAGAAACTTTCTTCTTTTTGGACTAGCTTTTTATAGTTGTTTCCCGAGCAGGATCTTGAACTCACCATGTCATTAGCAATACAGCATTTAATTGATAAGCTTAAACGTTTGAGTGAAATGTAAAACCACAGAGAGGGTGTGCAAACAGCAATCTATTTAATGATTCCTAAGACTCCAGGCCAAGATAATCCTGAAGATAGCGAGCATCTCTTTTGACCACAAGGCACAATTTTAGATGAAATTAGACTTATACCAACTACACTAACAAGCCTTGAAGGCAAATGGGTTTATCTATCCAGGACAGTTTGTAACTATTTAATGGATTTTCAAGGGCGGCAAGCGGATCTTATGCAATGGGATCAACACAGAAAAATATTGAACACGAAATGGTCGTCCACTCACTAATGCCTCGTAAAAACTGCCCAAAGTCAAATCATGAATACTCCCAACTAATAATTTGACAAGCAATTAGGTGAAGAAAGCGATGCCAAAAGAAATGGTCAACTACTGACTAATGCCTAAAAACTGCTCAAAGACAAAACATGTCACACTCTACACAAGAGTCCCTTTTGCATTTCCTTGTAATCTCCAGAAACCAGTACCGTCCCTGATCCGCGTTATTGGTTAGTGACGAGGTAAAGAAGCTATCTTCAATGACTCGTCAAATATATTGGCTTCAGCAATATTATACTCCGTTACTGAATCATAAGGACAAAAACATGCCAAACCAATCAGGTGAAACCTTTAAACAAAGCATCGGTGTATATAGCAAGAAATGACGACATTAGACAACAAAGAACGAGGAACGATCGTCTAGAAACTCTTAAAAAAATTGTAAGAAATCGCAAAAAGAGACGAGAAACACAAAGAATATACCGCTGAGACACAGAATCTCATCCACGCCCTTGGATTTCAGCACCTCCGCGTTCTCAATGAAGCCCGGCACGTGCTTCAAACTGCAAATCGAACGATACACACGAAGGTAATACCGGAAAAATCGAAGCTTCATGACAATCGCTTGTTCGACTATCACGCAACCAGCTACCCCCTACCAACCGCAACCATTCAGCGTAAACAAAGTACAAGAAAGAGAGTAAAATATGAGGCGATCACTGCAGTTACAATTCAAGTGTTATTCACTCCAAAAACTCATCTTTAATCCAACAGGTCGACCAAATTATAGCAGCACAATGCACTATTTTCAAACGAATTGAAGTGCTTACGAATTACCACTTGTTTCAGTCCAAACATCTACCAGGCTCGCAATGATCGGACAAAGCCAATCGCATCAAACATCCCCTTCCGCTACTCGAGACACGCACGAAATTCAAGAAACGGAAAGACGAAAATCGTTGATTCGGCCGAAGAATTCAACGCTTCGCACCGCGATTCACTCGTTCCCCTCTTCCCTCCGGAACACAGCCGCGAACAGGCGACGCTACGACGAAACGGGCGAAGGTCGGGACGGCGAATGTCGGGAGCCGGCGAAAGGGGAAAGCGATCGCGGCCGCTCACCTGCAAGTCGGGGTGAAGGCGCCGGGGACGGCGAAGAGGATGGCCTTCTTGCCGGCGGCGAGGGAGTGCACGGAGACCTGCTGGAGCTGGTCCTGCTCGTCGAAGTAGGCCAGCGTGCCGTCGGGGATGGCGTCGCCGACAGCGATCGGGGCCATGGCTCAGCGTTCCTCGCCGGACGGACGGGACGGGACGGACGGACGGACGGCGATCGGAGGTAACGGCCGTTGACGGAAAGAGCGAGCCAAGGTTCCGAAGTGAGCGCGCCTGTAAATTCGGAGTGATGTCTGGATCCGGATATAAAGGAGCCGTTCTGGGGGACAAGCGCGGATCTGTAGGGCGACATTGAGTCGAATTTGATAGAGGCCGTTGGAGTCCGGGTTGATTATCGTGTGCGGGCGGGATCAGGGGGAAGGAGCTGGACCCCGCAAATGGGCGCGCCACGTGTCCTTTTTTTTTGGTCGGTCAACGACTTTTTTTTTGTTAGTCCTCCTCTATCTCTCTCACGATATACTCAGACTTGAGCCCCCGCCTCTTGCAGGGCGTGGGCGCCTAAACCCACATCTTAACTACGCGACCTCACCTCTACCCCCGCGAAGGTGGGGATTTGAACTCCCCACCTTCCCATTCTCAAGTGAGAACGGTGGCCATTGGGGTAAACCTCCAGTGGTTCGGTCAACGACTTGAAGAGAGGGTGTTATGTCAGATGCTGTGCTCACACAATCTATCGCAAAAGTATATTTACAATTAAATCCTTAAACTTGTTAATATTTTTTATTTATCAAGTTAGACGGAGTTCATAGAAGGACTTGATTGCATAAACTTGATAAATTTCGGGACTTGATTTTACTTTTTAAAAATTTTAGGACTCAATTATACTTTCGTAATAAATTTTAAGATTTTCAGTATACTTATCCCGGGTTGTTATGTCAACTACGGTTTTTTGATGGCAACGTTTCTTAGATGAGGTGAATTAATTAGTAGTTGAAATTATTAACTTCTGCTTTTATCTTTTGAGGCTTAGGGGGTAGGTTTTGAACCAATCTTCCTGTTTTTCCCTAATTATTTATAACGCCTACGTAATTGGAGGACCATCTGTCTTCGAATAGCCTGTGCTCGGTTGACTTAAAATAAAAGGAATGTCGACCTGATATAAATATAGGTCGAAATGAGATTGTACTTACTATTATAGAGATTACAAGTTAAAACATACTTACATAGAATTATCGTAATATTTGTCCGGTCCAAAAAGGTAAAAAGAGAATAAAAGGATAGCATAGTTTTAGATGAAAAGATGTTCTAGAATCCGGACAATAGTGTAATTACATGAACTCGTGAATATTATCGAATGACTGATTTTACTTTGCTATGGAAGTCGAGAGGCCAGATTGAACAAATTGGAATTATAAGGACTAGATTGAACATTTATGAATTGTTCACGGACTATATTGAATGGATTAAAAATTTCTAGATGACATTGCATAATCAAATCAAAGTCTGTTGGTGTCATTTTCCCAATTAACCAATAGTGGAAATTGTTAATTTCTGCTTTTGTCTTATGAGGCTTAGTCGGTAGGTTTGAATGAATCTCCCTAGTTTTCCCCAATTATTTATAAGGTCAACATAATTGGAGAATTATTGTTTTAAAATAGCCGGCGAGTACTTTGATCGACTTGACCCGTTCAACTTGTCTTTGGTATATAGGCAAGCGAAAAAGAAATAATTATGTGGGACTAGATCAAAAAAGTAATGCCGACTGAACTCTGAATTCTTGAATTGACTGCTCAGGGATAAATGAGGTAAGAAATTAAGGAAATAATTACCCAATCAGATTTAAATATGTTGTATGGATGTCAGTTCAGTTCTTAACTATTTAATTTTGCTAATTGATTGAATTGACATTTGTACAATTAATTTAGGATTGATCGGACACTTTCCCTAGAGATTGAGTATGGGATTGAAAGCTTCTATGTGCCAACCGCCAATGCCTTTGATAAGTAGTCCATATGTCTGTTAAGAAAAAAATGAGTCTACTTTACGAAGACGATGCCAACCCGCTCCTACAAGCAAGCAACGATTAAGGTGGACAAATCACCAAAGAGCTACAAATTAAAAAGGCGAGACGTTGATGGATGTACTGGATACCTTTTTTTTTTTTTTTCTGGTTGGAAGGAAAATTTTCATTTCATATGAAAGAGAGGTACATAATTTCAAAATAAAAATGGAAATCTCGCAAAATAAGTAAATTTGAAAAGTGAATCAACTTGGTATAGTATGGAGAGACTCGCTCATTTCACAATAACAAATCCGTCATAGTATTAAAGCAAAACCGGTTGCCGATCACCGAATCTCACATTATCATCAGTGATGAGCACATTCCGAGTATCCCTCTCTAATAGTTACGCCTTTGCTAAAAGATGATGTGCGCACCGCGTCTAAGTTCGGCATCCCCAGCACCATCAATATACAGAGATAACAACAACAACAACGCCGACATGTGTTTTTTTTTTTTTTTGGAAACACCAACAGGTTGAAAGAGCACAAAATAAAAAAGCCTCCTAAATCCCATATCTATATCTAGATCGGATAGAAGAGCACCCAAATCTAAGTTTAGCTCTAAATCGGGAGAGAAGAATTACAAAAGAAATACCGGTCGATCCCAAAATTACTTTAAGATAAGCCGCCTAGTGAAGGCGGCAGCACAGGAGTCTCGGAAACTTGTGGAGTGTTTGACTATATGAAGCAAGCACTCGAAGCCGAAGCGAGCAAATCAGGAGAGCACAAATTCTTCCGAGGCACTCGCACTTTGATCTTCAGAGCTCACACGAGAAACCTCTCTATTTCCGTGAAAGAAGTCGACTCGTCGTCCGCGAAATCAACGAAAAAAGTCTCGAAGATGAAGAGACGGAGAGAGGAGAAGGGAGGTGGAGGAGGAGGGACCTCTCTGGGACGTAGCTTTGGAAGAAGAGGGCTGGGCGGCGGCTAGGAGGGACGACATCCTAAGGGATAGGGAGAAAGAATTGCTGGCTGAACCTCGGTTAGAAATGCCAGATGTTCTCTGTACTTTGTCGCTCAAGAGAATGGTCCAATTCATTCCGCCCCTGTGAATTTGTTCATTGAGTTTCCTCGAATTTTTCGATATCTTATTAATAATCCGATCCCTTGTATAGAAGGCAATCGAGAAAACTTGGAGATCAGCTAAGCACATACTTGGGACATCATGCATCGATTCATTGTCTCGTGAGAGTATTAAAAACTTGTAGTCTTTTTAGAAGCGTTGGCGGAATTATAGTTTGTGATCGGGTGTGAGATAGTGAAATCCATCAGTTTAGATATAAGTAACGCTAGCTTCGAGGAGAAGTGCTTGAGTATAAGCGGTACATTCTGCTCTAACTTCAAGAGGATTTTCAGTGGGATCCAATCCGTAAGTTGTTAGTGTGGGAGTGTAGGATGCAATATTACATTAAGCCGAACTACTATAAGCTCTGTGTCCATTGTTCTCTATCTCCTTGTTCATATTTATTTATTGCTAGATAGGAACACACTGCATTGTATTGCTTGATATAACCAGTTTGCATTATGTCAATTCACTGTATTTCCCAGATATAAGTAGGTCCCTTGTTTTTGGCAGGAATAGTTCCGACCTTTGTTGCATCTCGGTAGAGTGAGTCTACTTAGCGAACTAGCAGGACGCGGAGATCGATTGATCAATATGAATCTCAAGAGTGGACGGTTGACTGCCGCCGCCTTGTCCTTGACGCTCTCCGACCGAGGAGGGGCTTGCTCTCGTAACCTTATCTCCCGGTGTATGTGAAAAAGAAAGAGTGACGAACCCATTTTTGTAAAGCGTCACAACTCAGGACCGGGGTGAGCGGAATTTAGTAGAGGCTTGAAGAGGGGCTTACTAAGCGAAGGGCCGAAGGCGGCTTTGCTCATGAGTTAGCGATCAAGCGAAAAAGGACCTGCTAACTTCTTTTCTTTCTGGAGCATACTTTCTCGTAGCTCCCTATTGATAGAAAAGGGGATGAAGTGAAGGGTGAAAGACGCCAAGTGCGATCATCTCATACCGTAAGAACAGTTCTGCGCCAAGTGCAATCTCATACCGTAAGAACATAACTGTGATTGCATCAAAGCAAAACTGTAACGATCTAGGTTCCACTCGCAAGATATTGTTTGCTTTGGACATCGCGTCCTCACGGTTTTGTTTCTCTGAAGACAAAACATGTTACTCCCAAAAAAGACCTCTTGCAAGTTAAGGTTTCCCAAGCCTCTATAAGCAAGCCCAAAGCTCCCTCCCTAGACAATATGGGACAGGAGACATGCCCCCTTGCCATCCTAAAAGCTTGCTGGAAGCCACTCCTTGTCCAGGTCCTTTTAGCCCCGGCGACCATTCCCCGCCCTCGTCAAACCAGATCGTTACAAAAACAATCGGCAGTTGATCATCAAATCTTGCATCATCATTAGTGATAAGCACACATCAAGATCTCCCTCTCCAGCTATGACTTTGCCATTCGATGGTACACTCCCATGTTCGGCGTCCTCAACGTCATGGCAATACAGAGACAACTAAAACGAGTTAAACCAAAACGAATATGAATCCAATGTGATTGAGCCCTATTGCAAGTGCAAGACGCAAAGCTTCTGTGATCATCATTGAAGCTGGACTTGTAAATGGATGGAGCAATGGGAAATCAAATCCTTGAAAGCATAAATGAGGAGAGCTTCCAAATCTAGATTAGAAGGGAGACGAGCGAGAACACAAAAAAAAAAAAGAAATGCAAAATCAACAAGAGGGGAAGAGGAGGGAGAGACTTATTATGATAGCTTAAACTCTCCCCTCCATGACAAGAGGCGGAAAGAAGGGCATGTAGTTGTTTGACATGCTGTACATTTTTTGCAGGATAATTATCCAATTAGTCATAAACCTATTACATAGATGTTAATTCAATTTTTCATTTTTTTCACTTTGTCAATTTAGTCTTAAATCTTTGCGTAAAATTTCAATGTAGTCCTTCTGAACAATAGTCATTCAAAATTGCAGACATGGGGTCCAATAATTGCTGGCCGGCCATCCTACATGGCATATTGATGTGGAAAACTGTGAATCATCACATTAGCGATTTTCAGCAACAATTGGCTAGAAGACTATCATCAGAATGTAGTAAGCTTTAGGACCGTATTGATAAAATTGGAAAGTTTCAGACTGAATTGGTATTCGTACTATAGATTTAGGACTAGATTGATAATTTTCCCTACAATTCTGCACAATTGAAGTGAGGAGGGCGGGAGGGAGAGTCCATGTTAAGATTGATTCTGGCTTGCTAAGTACATGCTTGGTAGATCATGCATCATTGGCACTGAGATTCAGCCATTACACACTCAGCCAAAACATCGGCATTATGTAGCCAACAAGCAGCAAAGATCAAGCATGAATTTTCATTGGAGACGCTTGATGACTCTCTTGATCATCCTCCAATTCATCCTCATCCCAAACCTTTCGCTCCTCACCACCGTCATAAGCCCAAGCACAAACGAGGTAGTAGAAGAAATTGATCACACTCAAACCCGCCAAGATCCAACAGTAATAGTCAGAGTGACCCTTGTTCACGTTTGTGGAAATCCATGTCCCATCCTTCCTTCTCTTGCTCAAGTGGTCCAAGATGCTCACAATTAGACTTGCAACCATGTTGCCCACTGCCATTCCAAGGGTAAGAAGCGCCACCGCAATGCTTGACATGCTCTTGGGAAATTGGGAGTAGTAAAACTCGATTTGGCCGATTGCGTTGAATGCCTCTGCTAGCCCGGTCAAGCAATGCTGCGGGACGATCCACATCGCAGACATCTTCAGGACCCCACGCGGGTTCTCACCAAACCCTTCCTGGATCGCCTCGGCTCGCCGCTTGTGCTCCACCGCGGCTGACACGAACATGGCTATGCAGGAGATGAGGAGCCCAATTCCCATCCGTTCCTTGAAGGTGAGCCCGCGGGGACGCTTGGTCAACCTCGAGACTAGGGGGATGATGATCCTGTCGTAGATCCCGACCCATATCGTGAGTGTCAGGAGGCTGAAGACGCTGAAGGAGCCCGGGGCGATTTTGATGCCGAAGAGGAAGCGTCGGTCCATGGTCTTTGCCTGGAGGACCGGGAAGGTGCCCTGGCTTATGGTCACGCCGATAATGATGCCCGTGGACCAGATGGGAAGGACCCTGATCAGGGCTTTGAGCACCTCAACTTGCTTGTCTGTGCAGAGTCTCCATGGATCTATGTCCAATCCATCGGAGTCCAGGTCCTTCTCAGAGTTGTTTATGAGGCAAGCCTTGTTTAGGAACCTGTGGTGAGAGAAATGAAAGATCCTCCACCAAGTCCTTCTCAGGGACGATTCACGTTAAATTTAGACTTAACCGGAGCACGACACTTTTATCAATATTGTCTTAACTTTGAAATCCAATCACGGCATGACTATAGAAATGGTTACATGAAAGGATATCTTAACGTGTCCAAAATCTAAATTCTTATATCAATGTGTCACGATATGCTTAAATGTATGTGAACGTATTCAATTTTGTGTAGACTCATCATGCTGGTGCCGATAACAAGTTAACCCCATTTAAGTAAATATGTGTAAACGTGTCATGAACGGATTAAAATCCTATAGACAATTAAACTTGATCCAAACACACTTAACAATACGTTGCCTCCATGTTGAGCAAGCAGATGGTGTCTAAAATTGCCAGCCCTATCTGATGTTGCAGAACGTATTTTCTCTAGAGATGACTGCATGATGATTCCAATGCATAAGGAAGAGAAAATCAATAAACATCATTGCCCTCTGTCCTATTAGCTTGGCTGACCGGCTTTCAGAAGCATATTCTGAGTAAACACTTGCCTCAGTTTCTCGCTTGGTGCAGTAACTTTCGAGCCCTTGTGATGGTAATACATGGCATAATGGCTCGTGTTGGGCAACTCCAAGTGCCTCTTTTTCCAGGCAGCTACTGTGGTCTGAGCAATGCCGGTGAAGAGGCTCTTGTTTGCCTTCACTTTGACATAGAGTGAAGAGCCCAAGAAGAAGCTCACGACTGAGATAAACATTAGCCCCACTGGGACCCCGAACCCGATCACCCAACCGCACGTATTCTGGATGTGGACTATGATAGTCACCACAATCACGCTCGAAACTCCAACTGACGCGTATTACCAGTTGAAGAACGTCTGCAAGATCCGCCCGTACTTGGGGTCATCAGGATTGTCTATCTGATCCGCCCCGAATGCTAGCGAGCATGACCTGATTCCGCCCGCCCCTATGGACATGAGGGCGAAAGAGGAAAACAGAAGCAGGAGCTGCGCCCTCATGTCCATAGGGGATTCGCACGGTTTGCTCCTTAGGTTGCACGGCAGAGGCTGGGCGTCTTTGAGAAGGGCTGTCAACCACAACAGGGTCATGCCCTGATGAAATAAAAACAAATTAACAAAGAACATAAGAAAGAGACCATCATGATCAAACACTAGTATAGTGAAACTGAGTTCGTTGCTTTAGAACACACTCAAAATTGGTGCTTACAAGAAGGCTGATCACCGATGTGAACCCGATGACGCGGAACCGACCCAAGCAAGAGTCGGAAAGAAAAGCGCCTAGAGTGGGCATGAAGTTCGATATGGCCGACCACAAGAAGAGGACATTCGCACCCGAAGCGGCATTGAAGTGATACTTATTAATCAAATGCAAGATCATATTTGGAAGTAGCCCGATTGCAGCAAACCTTCTCCAATATCTCATTTGCTGCATCAACAATTAAATTTTTTATGTTGATTGTCAGATCATTAAAAGAATCTCCAAGAACACATCAACCGAACAAAACTAAGACTATGTTATCAAAATTCTCAGAGAACTAGAAAATGAATAAGTTTAACACAAGAACACTCTGCTTGTGACTGGTGAGCAGATGACAGAGAATTGTGCGATCAAGAAGTGACCTATGATGAAGGGCATGGTCTTGAGTCCACCCTATTTGCTCGTGACCTTTTTGGCTTCATTGGCTCTGTCTGAAGCAATCTCCATGGATCTCTCTGTGCTATTTCCAGGACTCAGGGCCGGAGATTGAAATTCCTGGAGAGAGAGAAAAAGAGAGTTGGTCAGGCAGCTTTCGCCTCGTATCATGGATCACAACAAGAGACGGTTTCATTTGCATTATAATTGGTCATCCGATAGAAGATTTCACCACAACGGAATTGACATTTGCATTATAGCAATTTCTCTTGATGATTAGCTTTCTCCGATTCTTCTCTTGGACTATAATAAATTGGAAATGTAATCTAATAGAGGCAGTTAACTAGGTCGTGCAGCCCTAGGAAGAGAAATTTTTAGAGAGAGAAGCTCTGGATTGTATTTCACTTGCGAGAATGAGATACAAATGAGAGCGAGGAGACCTCTTTATATACAAATACAGACCCAACCGTATCCGTAAATCTCTTCTTGATCTAACGATGGAGATTGCATCTACCCATCTACCAACTACCTCCATTTATTACATAATCGTACATTTATAATATTGCCCACCTCCAAAAGTATTTTAAAACTTACAAGAAAACCCTAGGACTTAGTATTGAGGTCTGCCCGTTTATGGATCAGTCATGGTCCTTCATTCAAAAACCCTAGAGATCGATCCATATCTCCGGGCGGTGACATAACCATGAAGACCGAGATAGCAATTTTGCAGATTACACTGCATCAAGCAAGTAATGTGTGTCCAATATCCTAAACTGAACATTCATCGGATTGTACCCCAAAGCACTGCAGATCGGTTCCGGTACAATTCGAGCTTCGTAAAATAATGGAATTGCAGATGACGAGACTTCATTGATTGCAGCGATGAAAAACGCACTTTGAACGTGACAAGAAAAGCTAAGTCTAATTAAGGATACTAGTCTTGGCACATAGGACCGTATAACATTAACATGGCAAGAACATAACTTCACACAACCAAGTCTTTTGATATGTCACTCTTGTTTTCTAGTGTCCTTTCCTTTACTATTATAATTGAATCTAGTGATGTAATTTAATGAGCTGATATTTCTTTTCTTGGAAACCTTATCCGCTTCTTTCCGCTTTTTGAGAGTTGTCTTATTTATCCTATAGGATATTAAAAGGCTCAAAAGGAGACGGAGGAAAAAACTCTTCATAGTGAAGAAAATCTCCTTGTAAATTCTCTTTGTATTCCCACTTACCCGGAAAGAAAAACAACGGGAGGGAACTTAGGAGGCCCTGGGTGAAGAAGGTAGAGTCTTCGTCAGTTTCAATTGGCTATCGCCAGGTAGGCAAATATTGTAGCCTCCCACACTTGGGGCGATAAGGTGTAACTCTCGGGTTCTTGCTGTGTTGGCCTATGCTTTGCACAGTATTTTGTAACCGAATCGCTAGCATGGTACCCCTGGTTACAAGACACTGTGCAAATCACGGTGTGCCCCTGGTGACAAGGTGTAACCTTATCCTCTTCTTTCCCTTTTTGAGAGTTGTCGTATTTGTCCTTATCTTACTTTTGGAAGTGAGATATAGACAGGCACTTTGAAGGGGAGAATTACTAAAAAAATCTTAAATCTATTGCGATTGTGCTAATTCAGTGTCGAACATTTTGTTTGGCTAATTGATTCATAAAATTTTGTATTTGTACCAATTTAGTCAATCGGGTCAATTTTGATCATAATTTATTGACATGAACGCCAACCGTCCTATGTGGTGCTGCCGGTATTGACGTGGACACTTTTTTAATAATATTTTAATATTTTTTGAATTTTGAATTTTTCCTTTTTTTTCTTTTCTTTCCCTTCCTTCTTCCTCCAGTTGGTCATAGAGGCATGGGCCAACAAGGTCGACTTCACCAACCACTTGCCAAGCTTGACCTCACCAGTTGCTAGGTGAGGTCGACCTCGTTGGCCCTTGCCTTTGGTCGGTCGCCAAGGTCAAGTTGAGCCTCGCCAGATCTATGTCCTACATCGATCAATCCTCCAGAAACTCAAGAAACATAAACACAAAGGGCTAAAAGCAAGAGTCGTTGAGGGAGAGAGTGTTGAGTAGATCCTGAGAGTCGTGGCTGAGGCAAAGAGACTTGAGGACGAGCTCAAACATGATGACGCCATAGGTGGGCCAGTTCAACCTCACCGTACCTTTCCTACGACTGGTCGCTGAGGTCCAGTGACCTATTAGAGGAAGATGATGAAGGGAAGGAAAAAAAAAACAGAAAGAAAAAAAATTCGAAAAATATTAAAATATTATTAAAAAATATCCATATCAATGTCAGCCGCACCACGTAGAATGGCTGGCCTCTATGTCAATAATTCCGGCCAAAATTGGTTGGATAGAGTAAATTAGTACCAATGAAAAAAGTTTAGGACTCATTTTGAAAAAAAAAAGATTTAGGATTGAATTAATACAATTGTAATATGTTTAGGACATTTTTAATAATTTTCTCAGTTTGAAGTGGTCCTTAGTTCTCACTAATTGAGTATTATTATCACTTATTAGGATGGAAAATTAGTCCGACCCACAATACTAACGAAATTACGAGCATAACTATTAAATAAGAAATCAGACCATTAACAAATGCCTCGCGAGCACAAATCAAATTAGCTCTCTACAAAAACAACAATTTCCCAGAGCAAGAATCAAAATAGTATTTAATATTTGCTCCGCTAACCTGGGTCGACAATAATTTCACATATTCCCAAAAAAATATTGGCAGCAATAATTAATCAGATAATGGGAAAATAAATAGCACATTGGTGACCACCGAAAAAATGTACTTTTTTTTTTTGCTAAAACCAAAAAAAAAAAATGCACTTGAAGGTGGCTATTTGAGAAACTACCGTACCATCACTTGACACAATCCCTCCTTTTTCACCTCTGTTCCAACAGCTCACTCAAATTGTATGAAGAGAGTCTTGGAGACAAGTACACCACTCACATTACATGATAGATATACAATATAGATTCTCGATAGATAGAGGGAGAGGGGTAGGTGCAATGCTTTGTTAGTACATGATACCTCGCATTTGAAGCGGCGCAATGAAAAACGAATTTGTTTGACGCAATCAATGAAGTTACGTTCAATTTGAATCGATCCAATTTGTTTGATGTCAGAGTCCTAACGCGTCGTGTTGATTATGGATTCCATTGAGACGGATTTTGGATCTCGTTGTTCGACTGTCTAGTGTGTGAAAGGTAGTTTACAACTCGAAAGACAAGAATATTATATAAGTGATGACTATCCATAAGATAACAAGGAGGAAGAGAATCAAACTTGTCTTCAACCTCGGGTGGCGTGAAAAGGATCTGTAGCTAAGCGCCATATGCAATGTGTTCCTACCGGACCATTCCTTTCACTGCCCAATAAAACAAAAACAAAAATTCCTTATAGCCTGCTAATGTGGTTTGGACGCGATTCATCAAAACATGTTTTTGTTTTCCATAAGAAAAGTTCATTCATTTCCAAAACGGTACTTGAGAGACATATAGCAAATTCTAGAAGGCTGCAAAGCAAAGCAAAGCCCATAAGCTTGGAAAACAAAACAAAATCCAGAGATCAAGGTGGATCATTAGAGCAAAGTTGGCAGGAGTCTCTTGTTAAGAAAATCTCCTAATATATTTTGAAGTTGACAAAACTATTCATAATTTATTGAAACTTTGATATATGCACGAAGTTGTTTGTGTTTCAAGTAATATCCATGTAAAAAAGAAACTTGAGATGATGAGTGGAAAGATTCTATATAGCTAAAAGGACGGATCAATGTGAACAAGTCTAGAAGAATGGCAAGTTTATAAAGACATGGAGATACGAAGGAAACAGCCTACAGGATGTACATCACTATTGTACTCGAAGTGCCTAATGAGAAGCAATCTCATGTAGGCAGAAGACTGGCGAAAAGTATGATATTATCTTATAACTGGGAAGCTTAATATAATTAGAGATTGCTAATATAAGTGGAGCATCTACACTACATGCGCTAACAATCTTGCCACATGCTTCAACATTATTTGAAATATGTTCTCTTCCCTTGATGGCTTGTAATTTGGTATGGATATTTAATTTAGAAGATTTACATTAACCATCAACCTTAAAGATTATCTATGCGAAATATTCAATCACGCAAGATATCTTAATTGATTGACAATTTTCCGGAAGACAAGATACTTTCCATAACTAGAGCTATTCTATTTTTGGAGATCAAGATTTGATTGTATGGATGACCAAATCTATGAAATTCTGATTAATACACTTCAACGGCTATTTTGATTTTCCTAAACGATTGTCCAATGGGAAGATTGGATGCAAAGAAGTATTAAAGGAGATCAACAGGATGCCAGGAGAAGAATATTGATTGAGGGTGCAATTTCCAATTTCAAAGAAAGCTTTTATCTTCTTTCATTGTCTTACGAGAGTATTAAAAACTTGTATTCTTTTTAGAAGCGTTGGCAGAGTTATAATTTGTGATTAGGTGTGAGATAGTGAAATCCATCAGTTCAAATATAAGTAACACCAGCTTTGAGGAGAAGTGCTTGAGTATAAGCTGTACGTTCTACTCTAACTTGAAGAAGATTTCTAGTGGAATCCAATCCGTAAGTTGTTAGTTTGGGAGTGTAGGATGCAATATTACATTAAGCCGAACTACTATAAGCTCTGTGTACATTGTTCTCTATCTCCTTGTTCATATTCATTTATTGCTAGATAGGAACACATTGCATTGTATTGCTTGACATAACTAGTTTGCATTATGTCAATTCACTATATTACCCGGTTATACTTATATCAAACTTAACGCTTTTAATTCTACAATATTTTGTTAAATTTTTATTTTGAAATCACCTATTCACCCACTCTAAATGATACTGTTAGCCAACATCATCTCATACCATAAGAACAGAATTGTGACTGCATCAAAGCAAAATAATTGGCGACTGATCATTAAATCTTGCATCATCTTTAGTGATAAGCACACACCAAGATTTCCCTCTCCAGCTATGGCTTTGCCATTCGGTGGTACACTCCCATGTTCGGTGTCCTCAACGTCATGGCAATACAGAGACAACTAAAACGAGTTAAACCAAAACAAATCTGAATCCAATGTGATTGAGCCCTATTGCAAGTGCAAGATGCAGAGCTTCTGCGATCACCATTGAAGTTGGACTTGTAAATGGACGGAGCAATGGGGAATCAAATCCTTGAAAGCATAAATGAGGAGAGCTTCCAAATCTAGATTAGAAGGGAGACTGAGCGAGAACACAAAAAAAAAAAGAAAGCAAAATCAACCAGAGCAGAAGAGGAGGGAGAGACTTATTATGATAGCTTAAACTCTCCCCTCCATGACAAGAGGTTGAAAGAAGGGCACGTAGTTGTTTGGCATGCTGTACATTTTTTGCAGGATAATTATCCAATTAGTCATAAACCTATTACATAGATGTTAATTCAGTTTTTCATTTTTTCACTTTGCCAATTTAGTCTTAAATCTTTGCGCAAAATTTCAATGTAGTCCTTTTAAACAATAGTCATTGAAAATTGTGGATATGGGGTCCAGTAATTGCTGGCCGGCCACCCTACATGGCATATTGATGTGGAAAACTGTGAATCATCACATTAGCGATTTTCAGCAACAATTGGCTGGAAGGGTATCATCATAATGTAGTAAGCTTTAGGATTATATTGATAAAATTGGAAAGTTTCATACTGAATTGGTATTCGTACTATAGATTTAGGACTGAATTGATAATTTTCCCTGCAATTCATGCACAATTGAAGTGAGGAGGGCGGGAGGGAGAGTCAATGTTAAGATTGATTCTAACTTTCTAAGTACATGCTTGGTAGATCATGCATTAACGATACATTATTGGCACTGAGATTCAACCAGTTACACACTCAGCCAAAACATCGGCATTATGTAGCCAACAAGTAGCAAAGATCAAGCATGAATTTTCATTGGAGACGCTTGATGACTCTCTTGGTCATCCTCCAATTCATCCTCATCCCAAACCTTTCGCTCCTCACCACCGTCATAAGCCCAAGCACAAACGAGGTAGTAGAAGAAATTGATCACACTCAAACCCGCCAAGATCCAGTAGTAATAGTCATAGTGACCCTTGTTCACGTTTGTGGAAATCCATGTCCCATCCTTACTTCTCTTGCTCAAGTGGTCCAAGATGCTCACAATTAGACTTGCAACCATGTTGCCCACTGCCATTCCAAGGGTAAGAAGCGCCACCGCAATGCTTGACATGCTCTTGGGAAATTGGGAGTAGTAGAACTCGATTTGGCCGATTGCGTTGAATGCCTCAGCTAGCCCGGTCAAGCAATGCTGCGGGACGATCCACATCGCAGACATCTTCAGGACCCCACGCGGGTTCTCACCAAACCCTTCCCGGATTGCCTCAGCTCGCCGCTTGTGCTCCACCGCGGCTGACACGAACATGGCTATGCAGGAGATGAGGAGCCCAATTCCCATCCGTTCCTTGAAGGTGAGCCCGCGGGGCCGCTTGGTCAACCTTGAGACTAGGGGGATGATGATCCTGTCGTAGATCCCGACCCATATCGTGAGTGTCAGGAGGCTGAAGACGAATAAGGAGCCTGGGGCGATTTTGATGCCGAAGAGGAAGCGTCGGTCCATGGTCTTTGCCTGGAGGACCGGGAAGGAGCCCTGGTTTATGGTCACGCCGATAATGATGCCCGTGGACCAGATGGGAAGGACCCTGATCAGGGCTTTGAGCACCTCAACTTGCTTGACTGTGCAGAGTCGCCACGAATCTATGGCCAATCCATTGGAGTCCAGGTCCTTCTCAGGATTGTTCATAAGGCAAGCCTTGTTTAGGAACCTGCGGAGAGAGAAATAAAAGATTCAATTTTTCATCCACTGCGTGACAAAAACTTTGTTAATTCATATCTTTGGGCCGTTATCATGTCATGTTAAATTAAGACTACGCTTATACTAATGGTGTCATAATTTTGAAATTCAAACTCAACATGTCCATTGAATAGGTTACACAGAAAGATATCTTAACATTCACAGAATCTAAATTTTTGTAAATGTGCAAAGATATGCTTAAAAACATATTAGTGTATCTATATATATGTAAACTCATCATGTTGGTAACAATAACATGCATGTTAACCCATTTAAGTGAATGTGTGTAAACGCATATAAATAGATAAAGAACCCGCGGAACATTGATCGCATGTTGCTCCCAAGTTGAGCGAATGGGTCATGTCTAAAATTGCCAGCCTTATCTGATGTTGCGGAACAAACCGATTTTCCGCACAAATGACTGCGTGACGATTCCAAAGTACAATTACCTCAGTTTCTCGCTTGGTGTAGTAATATTGGGGCCCTTGAGTTGGTAATACACGGCATCATGGCTCATGTTGGGCAACTCCAAGTGCCTCTTTTTCCAGGCAGCTACCATGGTCTGAGCAAGGCCGGTGAAGAGGCTCTTGTCCGCCTTCACTTTGACATAGAGTGAAGATCCCAAGAAGAAGCTCACAACTGAGACAAACATGAGCCCCACCGGAACCCCGAATCCAATCACCCAACCATACGAATTCTGGATGTCGACTATCACAATTATTGCGATCATGATCGAAACCCCGACCGATGCGTAGTACCAGTTGAAGAACGTCTGCAAGATCCGCCCGTTCTTGGGGTTATCTGGATTGTCGATCTGATCTGCCCCGAATGCTAGGGAGCACGACCTGATTCCGCCCGCCCCGGCGGACATGAGGGCGAAAGAGGAAAACAGAAGCAGGAGCTGTGCCGAAGTTGGGGATTCGCAGGTTTTGCTCCTTAGGTCGCACGGTGAAGGCTGGGCATCTCGGAGAAGGGCTGTCAACCACAACAGGGTCATGCCCTGATGAAAGAAAAACAAATTAACAAAGATACATAAGAAAGAGAACATCATGATCAAACACTAGTATAGTGAAACTGAGTTCGTTGCTTTGGAGCACACGCAATTGGTGCTTACAAGAAGGCTGATGACCGACGCGAACCCGATGACACGGAACCGACCCAAGCAAGAGTCGGAAAGAAAAGCGCCTAGAATGGGCGTGAAGTTTGATATGGCCGACCACAAGAAGAGGACATTCGCACCCGAAGCGGCACTGAAGTGATACTTAAAAATCAAGTACAAGATCATATTTGGAAGTAGCCCGAACCCAGCAACCTTCTCTAATATCTCATTTGCTGCATCAACATTTAGATTTATGATATTTATTGTCAGATCATTAAAACAATTTCCAAGAACACAAACTGAACAAAACTGAGACTCTGTTATCAAATTTTTCAGAGAACAAGAAAATGAGCAAGTTCAAAACAAGAACACTCTGCCTGTGACTTGTGAGCAGATATTAGAGAATTGAGTGATTAAGAAGTGACCTATGATGAAGGGCATGGTCTTGAGTCCGCCCTTTTTGCTCGTGACCTGTTTGGCTTCGTTGGCTTTGTCTGAAGCAATTTCCATGGCTCTCTCTGTGCTATTCCCAGGACTCGGCCTGAGATTGAAATTTCTGGAAGAGAGAGAGTAATAGAGAGAACAAGAGGGATGGTCAGGACGCTTTTGCCTTATATCATGGCTGAAAACAAGGGACGGTTTCATCTTCATTCCAACCGGTCATCCAAATAGCTTAGTTTTACCAGGACGGACGTAACATTTGCATTATGATAATTCCTCTAGAAGGTTAGCTTTGTCTGGTTCTTCTCTTGGACTGCAATAAATTGGAAATGGAATCTAATGGAGGCAGCTAACCAGGAGGGATGGGAGATTGCACCGTATCAAGCGAGAAATGTGCATCGTGGACGTCCAATATAACTGATCGGACCCGAAGCGCTGCATATCGGTTCCGGTACAATTCGAGCTCGGCAAAATAATGGAATTGTGGATGTCAAGGCTTCGTTGATTGCGGCAACAAAGAATGCACTTTGATCGTTAGATGAACTGCAAAACTTGGTTAAGGATGCTAGTCTTGGCTCATAAAACTGCAAAACACAAACATGGCAAGAACATGACTTCATTTCGGACAGCTAAGTCTTTCAATATGTCACTCTTGTTTACCAATGTACTTTCCCTTGTTGAGAGCAGTCCTAAGAAGTGAGATACAGGTAATTTAAAGTTGCCCTTAGGCCTCACTAATTGAGTCTCTTATTACTTCTTAGGATGGATAATCAACCGCACCCGCCCTAATAACAAAATTACCAGCATCACTATTAAATAAGGAATCGGTCTTGTTAACAAATGTCTCGTGAGCGCGAATTCAATTAACTCGGACATGAATATAACGATTTTCGAGGGACTTTGAAAATTTGAAAAGTAAGCATTTTGGAGAATTTATGGAAAATTTTTGGTTCTTTATTTAATAAGGCTTAACAAGTGTCCTAGAGGAGTGGCACTTTTTAACATTTTCGATAAGAAAAATATTAAGAAAAATTCCGAATACAATACTAATTAAGTGGCTACTACTTGCCCATTTTAATATTAGTCAGCTAGTCCCTCCTGGGTCTGATCTATTCTAGTTTTGAAACATGTGATAGTGTCGGTCACAATATTCCTAAAATTTAGGTCCAACCACCCACATTACATGATATATATATAGGGGGAACATAGATGGTACGATGCTTCGTTAGTACATAATATCATGAAATAATTTGTTTGGGAAAACAAGCGGAGTTAAGTTCCATTTGAACTGATGTGATTTTAAATTGAAGAGTCCCAACGCATCATGTAGGCTGTAGATTTCATCATGGCGGATTTCGGACCTCGCTATTCGACGACTAGTTGTTGTGAAAAGTTGTTTACAGGTCGAAAGACAAGAATTTAATACGAGTGATGACTCTCCATAAGATAACAAGGAGGAAGAGAATCAAACTTGTCTTCAACCTTTGGTGGCTGGCATGAAAAGGATTTGCAGCTAAGCGCTATACTTCTCAGCCACCCGCATTGTGTTCCTACCGGACCACTCCTTTCACTGCCCAACAAAACAAAAAACAGAAAAGAAAAGGGAAGCTTTTTGAAAAAAATAAAAATTCCTTATAACCGGCCAATGTGGTTCGGAAGCGATTTATCAAAATATTTTTTTTTTGTCAAAAGAAAAGTTCATTCATTTTCAAAATGGTACATGAGACACACGTAGCGAATTCCAGAAGGCTTCGAAACAAAGCAAAGCCCAGAAAGCTAGAAAGCAAAACAAAGCCCAGTTATCAAAGTGGATCATCAGAGCAAAGTTAGCAGGGGTCTCGTATTGTAAGAATGATCTGTGACTGCATCAAAGTAAAACGATCGATGGCTGATCACCAAATGTTATATTGTCATCAGTGATAAGCATTAGCCATGATCTCCCTCTCTAGCTACGGCTAGTCATGGCCACGGGCCGATTTTGGCTCGGAATCGGCCCGGTTAAACCTGGACCCGCGGTTCAGAATAGGAATCGGCCCATGGCCTACGGGCCCGGTTCCAACAATTTTGGAACCGGCCCGGAACCGCCGGTTCCGGTTCCTGTTACAAATTATTTTTATAAAATAATGATAATGAAATTTAAAAAAATTCATTATTTAATTTTTTTATAAAACAATTTGAACTTTAATTGTCATGTATTGTAAGTGCATTAATCTCTAATTACAATGCTTGGCTTGGGTGTATTGAACTCTAATTACAAGACTTGATTTGTATTTTATATACAATGATTCTAATGCCTCTTCGTTTCCATTTGATATGGGACTCTCAGCTTGCCTTGAACACCTTCAATGTGAGACTCTTGACTTATCTTCATGCAAATGCCAAGAGTCCCACATTGAATGGGAATGAAGAGACTATCAAAGGGGTTGTGTTGTGTATAAAACCCAAGCCAAGCCTTGAGCATGTAAAATTGTATGCCTTTTATTACTACAATCCTTTGCTAGTTAAGAGCAAAGAGTTCCGTTGGACCTCCTATAACTGGACCGGGCCAATGGTCTAGTTCCCGATTTTATGATTTGCCGGTCTGGTTCTTAGTTCTAAAATTAAGAGACCGGTCTTATCGATTCGGTTCTCGGTTCCAAGCGGAATCGGACCGAATCGAGAACCAATCACCCCTACAATTTATATTTTAATTACAATTTATATTGAATAATTCATTAATTCATAATTTTATAATTCATTATTTTTTTATTTTATAATTTATTTTTAAAACTTTTAAATTACGAACCAGAACTGGAACCGCTAGGGGTGGTTCCGGTTCACGCATGGCCACGAATCAGAACTGTCGGTTCTGAACCGTGGCCATACCTAGCTATGGCTTTGCCAATCGGCGGTGTGCACCCACGTTAGGTGTCCTCAACACTATCACCATATAGAGATAATATAGACGGGTTAAACGAAGATGAATTTGACTTCTTTGAGATCGAGCCCATTCGCAAGTGCAAGATGTAGAGTTTGTGCGATCACTGTTGAACTTGGACTTGTAAATGGACGGAGCACGGGAGAATCGAATCCCTGAAGGCTTAAACGGGGAGAGGTCCCAAATCTAATCCGAAGGGAGATAAGTAAGAACAGAAAAAAAAAAAAAAGAAGAAGCAAAATCAACAAGATAGGGAGAGGAGGGAGAGACCTTATTACTCAAAAGTCAAAACTCTCCCCTCCATATGATCAGAGATGGAAGAAAACGAAGCATAGAGAGAGGAGTCGTGGCTGTTTGACATGTTATGTATTTATTTTAGGATAATTATCTTATTAGTTATAAACCTATTGTATGCATATCAATTCAGTTCTAAATTTTTTTCATTTTGCCCATTTAATCCTAAATCATTGTGCAAAATTCTAATATAGTCCTTCCGATTAATAGTCACTAGAAATTGCTGATATAGAATTGAGTAATCATTGGCTGGGCGTTCTACTTGACAAATTGACGTGGATAACTTGTGGATCATCGCATTAGCGATTTTGATAGCATTTGGCCGGAATGATATTATTGGAATACACAAAGGTTTAGGAAAAGTTTCGGACCGAATTGGTATTTGTATTATCAATTTAGAACTGAATTGGTTATTTGCCCCGCAATTCATGCACGGTTGAAGTGAGGAGGGCGGGAGAGGGAGAGCCAATGTTAAGATGGATTGTAGCTTGCGAAGCCACGAATAATCAGACACCTAAAATCTTGTTGAGTAAAAGCCGATCATTATAACCTGTGTCCTCCATCATGATGTCGTATGAATGTCGTCGGATACCGTTCACTTCCCTGCCATTCTCGATCACTTGTAACCTGCGCAGGTGTGTCTGCACCACCCCCAAGGTTGAGCCGTTACTTATACGAGTGGTCGGCGTGGATGCAATTTGCGATTATGTAGGAAATTTGGTCTAGTAAAAAAGGGTTAAACACACCCTTTTGATTTGCCCCTTTTCCCCCTTTAATCAGTTTAAACTTTTGAAACTTTTCGAGTTGTCCAAAAGTGGGATTTCTTTTTCCATGCCGATAAATCTCAGCAAGTGTTGGTAATTGTAAGAAACTATCAATAGAAAATACATGACTAGTCCTGGCAAATAAAAAGGACTGGTGATTTTTTTTTTCCGGGTAACATGTTGGTAACTTAGCAAAATATCTACGGAATTACCAAGATCATTTTAGTTCATGAATTAACAATTTTTATGCTAACTTACCAACTTTTATTTGCATAACTTACCAACGCTTCAAATTTACTAACTCTTTTATGAAGTCACCAACCGAAATTAGATTGATTTATTAACTTTTATTAGATTATATCACCAATTAGTTTTAGGTTACCAAATGTCCTTTGAGTTACATTTGATTTTTTTTTAATCCAAATCAACTTTTCTATTGAGTTACCAATTTTTTTTATTTGCCTTGGTTAACAGCACTTATGTTTACAAACTTTTTTAAGAGATTATTAACCTAAATTAGCATGTCCCACTAACTTTTTTTCCCATAAAATTACCACATAGTTTTTTGTTAGCAACTCTCAATTAAGTTACTTATCCAAGTGTATTAGGATATTTTCATTTGCCAACTTTTCCATTGTTTACAAGTTTTTATGGTCCTTTCTTAGTGATGCCTTAAATTTACCAAATCATTTTAGAATCGTCCAATCTTAATTAGATTGAATTACCAACTTTTCTCTAATTAAGTTATTGATAAGTTTTGGATTAGAAACTTTCATTTGAGATATATAACGAGTTTATTCTTCTTTTAATTAACAATGTCTCTTACTTGTTACTAACTCTTATTTACCTTTTCTAATTATGTCTTAAATTTACAAAATTTTATATGCAATTACTATAATTAATTTTATTAATTTCTCCAATTAAGTTATCAACTAATTCTAAGTTACCAACTCTCATATGAGTTAGTTACTAACTTTTATTTTTCTGTTGCGTTCTTTCCACTCTTCCTTTGGTTTAAACATTTTTTTTTTGCGTTTTGATAATACCATCTCTTGTATGGCCCACCATTTTTTTTACAACTCTCCAAAAGTGGCCCATTTTTCTTGCTTGGTTAACTCTTTTTATTTTGTTTCTTCTTTTTTCCTCGCGGGTCCCACTTTTCTTCTTCTTCTTTCTTTCCACACCTTTCATGCCTCAGTTCTTGACTCTTACATTTTCTTCTTTCTATGCCTCCCTACTCCTCAAGTTGCAAGGCATTGAGAAGTTGAATATCTATGATGCCAATCCCATCATCCTCCACACTTTCTCTAGCACCGGCATTGGGCTCACTGTACAATTTCAATCCCATGAACGCAATGGGGATTGGAGAGGCCACAGTAGTGATTCCTCTACATCCTGTGAGAACACACACAACCCTATCCACACTAAAGGGAAATGAATGCTCCCCTTGTTGATCGTACTCCTTCATGTAAATTCTCAGCTGCATCTTGTTAAGAGCATTTTTAGGCATTTCTTGGAAAACCCACACGTAAATGTTTTCCATGTCGTGTTGAACCAAGAAAGCATCGAGTTGCAAGTTTGATTTCTCGAAGTCGGACATACCATTATAGTCCTGAGCTATTTTGGATTTTGATTGTTCATTCAAAACATGCCCGAAGTAGAAACGAAAGAAAAACTAGGTGCTCCACACACTATCAAGACGCTTGTTGCTCTTACGCCCCACTTTTGGGATATTAGTAGTCATCCATGTTTTGTAAAGTTCTGGTCCCAAACCAACATCTAAAATATCACCAGGGTCGTTTTAAGCCAAAGGAGCTAGACTAGGGCATGATGACAGGCGAGGTGGATTTAACTCTTTGGCTCGTTCCATACCGAAACCCACGGTTTTGTCCTTCCCAAGAGGTCAACCATTCTAGTAGTGCTCCCACTTGAGCATACTTGATTTTGGGGTTCCAAAACTAAGTATTGCCGTTATACCAAAAGGTACATCCGTGACTTATTTCCAGCTTTCACATACACACATTTCAAAATGGCTTTTTCCATTATACAGTGCATAGGTTGGTTCGTTCCTACCTCATTTACTATCGTAGAAGCTTGCTATGAGCCACTCCTTATCCAGGTCCTCTGGCCCCACCATTCCCTGCCCTCATTGGACTAGGTCATCACAATCTATCTCTCTCTCCAATTCATTGTGAGACAAAAATCCAAAGTCCATGGACAACAATTTCAATGGATAATGACTCTCCATTGACAATACTATTAAAAGAGCTTCTCCGACAATTTTTGCTTTCTATTTTCCTTCCAGCTTGTGCTTCTAAATCAATAGTTAGAGCAAAGATCTCCCTAACATGCTCACGAAACAAATCAAAACAAATACGGATTTATTCAAGCAGTTATTCGTTAGTCCACAAAGCCACACAAACCCCTCACAAGTATGGAATTGTTTGGGCAGCGTGTGGTGGAGAAAAGGGGCTCGTTAGGGAGGTCAATTGTGAGCCCAATGCCTATACCAGCGAAAGTGTGGAGGATGATGAGATTGGCATAATAGATATTCAACATCTCAATGTCCTGTGACTTGAGGAGTAGGGAAGCATAGAAAGAAGGAATGCGAGAGAAAACTTGTAAGAGCTGAGAACTAAAACCTCAAAGGCATGGAAAGAACAAAGAAGAAGGAAGGTGGGACCTATAAAAAAAAAAGAGTTGACTAAACAAAACAAGGGACCAATTTTATAGAATTGTAAGAGAAGTAGTGATCCATACAAGGAATAATATGATCAAAATACAAAAAAATGTGAGTGTTTAAGCTAAAGATGATTAGAAAAGTGCGACCTCTTTTCAATTTACTGACTTTTTCTTTTTGATTATTTAGTCGGGAATGAAGTTGAAAAGTCACCGAATAAAAATTAATAATTTTATTTAATAGTTGATAAATTTAAATGATCAGTAAGAAAGTTAACTAAAAGTAAGTCAAGTTGGTAAGTCACCAGTCGTTTGGATCCCCAAACATCTCTACATTATGCTGATTTACACATCAAAAGTAGATACTTAAACCATCCTACGAAGTTTGTCATCAATTATTGATGGATAAACCAACAATTCTTACAATCAATAAACGCGAATGCCCTAAGAACACATAAGTGTAGGGGGGTCATCTCACCATGATGAGGATAACAAAGCAATGAACCTAATAAGAACATCCACTGCATTTTGGACAGCCAAGGAGGCAAAAATAGAGGCCTCATTGGAGAGAGCAGACCCACCACCAGCCAAATCAGAGAGGGACCTGATCGCAATGAATGGCATCTTGTGTTGGCGACAGACAAGAGCAACGGAGGCACTCTCCATGTCAATGGCAGTGGCATTGAACTTTGAGTACAAGAATTGCCTGTAAGCACTGTTGTCCAAAAACACATTGGCACTCACCCCTCTCTCCACTCTCACCACCATTGGTGCCCTTGGCAAGCATGTCGAGTTCACACATTGCCCCAGCTTCAAGCCCTAGTCGTGTCAATGAACAAAGTATTAGCATAAAGAGAGAACTTACATGTTCCGGAAAGATATATATTCCATGCTCTTTCGGTGCGGATTTCCTTGACATAATTAAGTTTGAAAACTGCAATCGATTAAACATTTTCGCAAAACAAGATAGTTTTTGAGCTTCAATGTGTGGCTCGGAATTTACCTTGATTTTCTTCGAGATGGTGAAATAGTGCTTGTCGACGGGGACCCAAAAGGCGTGCTGTCGGACTTCAGGGACTCCATCGACGGGGAAGATTTCCTCAGGTTGGTACCAGACATTGTTGAGGAGATTCTGGTCAGCCTTGCCATTGCTGGTGTGATCGTTGAAACTGGTGATGTTGAGGTACCCAATTTTCCTAGTGTAGTCCCCATCTGATTCAAATGCTAGCTCTGTGCTAGGCCCATCCCCAAACCTCTGCTTTCAGTCAGAAAACAGGAAAAACATTTTAGGATTGGGGCTTAAAGTGATGAACATCTATCTCTACATTGAGAATTACCTGTCCCATTTGAGTAAAGCCCACAATATGTTCAGATCTGCTTCTAACTTTTAAGTTTAGAAGACGTGTGCTTTTTTCAGAATAACTACTACAGAAGTGATTGTCAAGAAATTGGATACTCTACAATCAGAGGTAACTTTAGAGAGGCAATAAATTTCATGATGTGATGACACATCACCCAAAAAATGGACACATTTACCCTAAGTGCATGCATCTAGCATCGAACTTACAAGACGCATTTGCTTGTGATATAACCTAAATTGCTTTTGAGTTTCTACCAAATTTATGTCCTATATATGTAAAGAACTTTGCATTTAAATAAGGACTCAAATGAAAAATGTCTGAAAAATATCAAGAGCTGGAAATAGACCTGCCAATTCCAAAGGCCTGAATGAGCCCAATACTGTGGGATTGTCACATCCCCAATTTGGAGATTTGGATTTGCATTCCCTGCAATTCCATAGTGAAGCACACCTTTCACATTGAACTGAGTCAAGAGCAACTCTGTGGTTATACCTGCATTTAGCTTCATACAGCAACTTCTTCTCATCAACACTCTCATTTTCCTATATCGAAACAAGAAAAAGGAACATGAAGGACACATGAAGATCAAAATCTTGCGCGTACCATGCTCAACCCCGTCATGACGATTATCACTTTCTCGTTTTCGAGCCGTCCAATCCGAAACCTTCTTCCTGCATTGCAAAAATATCTAGAACATAATATGTCGCCCAAAGGAGCCAACTAATTCCAGCGTTCTTCAGTTAAAGAAATCAAGAACAAGAACCAGAGCACGAGCAACGGAAAGAGATGACTCGATGCACGAATAATGGATGTAATATGTAGTATTCATGCGCTTCAGTTACCAGCAATATCCAAGTAAGGGAGAGTTTCATTGGCGACAAAGCTTGGAGTTTGGAGAAGAGGGTTCATCTCGAAGGAGTTGGGCACTACGATCCCCAAGAACGGGCCTTCCTTGTTCACTCCATCCACCATTCTCATTGAACCACGAGCAACTGCACCAGAGCTCCTGCTCATTATGCCCATCGCCATAACTAGAAGGACCACCTCCTTCAAACGCTGAAGATGACCCATCTCTGGGAGAGAGAGAGAGAGAGAGAGAGAGAGGGAGTGATGATAAGCAAAGACAAGGAAGGAAGGGAATCTTGATGTGAAGTCTTGTGATCCGAAGAGAGAAACTAGAATCAAGACTTGTGATAAATACGCACTCGATCCAGTCATAAGTCCATATGAAGTTTCTCGGGTGTGTAGGCCTATGATTAGATCGCGGCTGGACATTTCCAGGGAAGTTTCATTAACTTGGGATTCGCACCCCTTTCAACCTACTCCCCCTGACGCCTATTCCCGAGCAATCCATTACACACGTGATGGCCTTAACGACGATTGGACTGAGACTTATCGTTGGGGATACTTGTAAGAGGCGAAGTCAAGAATTATGAGGTCGAGACTTGTCAAACAAGAAACGTCGACCAGAAAATGTTAAGGCATGGACAGATTGCTCGTTATTGATTGGTCGACTCAATGATGGCGTCACCTAGGATTACTCCCATGAATCACGTGGCCCTCCGTTTATGACCAGAATTGTACAGCGATCGCACAGGAATCCCCATAAAGATTCGGGATTTCTTGATTTCTTACAAATATTCGAGTCGAGGGGCACAACTTGGCCCACATGGTTAATGAATTGAGCTACGTTGCATAGGAAGCTTATGCATCTACTACTCAGTTAACGCTTGCGTATGCACCTAAGCAAGCTGTTTGTACAGGCTCGCATCCACGATGGAGCTACAGGTGCAATTGAGAGGCGACATCTTTACGTGAATCATTACATCTGTCGTGATAGGCCATAGAACTATTTTTAAACACATTTTTGACAAGCTGTTTGTTATATGGGCTAGTTATATACAGTAAATAAATTATAAATAAATTTAAATTAATAAGATTAAAATAATATAGATTTTTAATGGGTTCATAGTTTGCTTAAATCCAGTTAGAGATAATTAGGAGTGTCAATGAATCGAGTTGGGTCAGATCAGGCTTTCCTGATACTCGACCCGACCTGACAGGTACAGGGTCACGCTTGAACCGCCCCGCCCCTACCCAAGACCCTATTCAGCATTTACATCAAGAGATGGATCGAGTAGGGCCAGGTCAGTGCCGGTGCCGGTGCCACAACACCAAAATCTCACTAGAGGTGGATAAATCGTCTTCTTGCTCAGTCTTTCTCAATCAAGAGACAGGAGTGTAGTGGCCATGGAGGGTGCGATTATTTGCAAAATCAAGAAAAAGAAAAATCACATCCAATTCAGACTAGTCAAAGAAAGTTAACGTGGGGGCGGGTAGCGATGAAGGAGAGACTTGCGATTTGGAATGCGAGTGCAGGCGGACCGAGATGAGAGCCTAAGCGATGGAGACGGCGACGGTGACGGCGACAGCGATGGAGACGACGACGACAGTGGCCGTGAAGTCCCACGCGGCGATGGATAGAAGAGACAAGGGCTTCACGCACAACTCTAAATAGCCGAAGTGAGTCCCATCACATTCGAACGAGGCCGTCATTAGAGCTTCAATTGGGAGAAGGTGAAGAAGACTGGGAGTCCATTCTTACCCATAGAATTTGGCAGAGGAGCAACGGGAGATGCTAAAATATCTTTGCTGCTGTGAGTATTGGGTAAGTGGGTACTGGTGTCAAAAATGCCTGACCTGGCCCAACCCTAATAATATCCACACTTAAAACCCTACCCTAAAGAAAACTAAGGCCCGACCCCAAAATATCCTAAATTTTAGGGTAGGGCCGGGTTGGGTCGGATTGGCGTGGGCTTTTTGACACCCCTAGAGATAATCGATTCCCGCTAGGAACCAGGAACTAAGTAGAGGGACTAGTCCCAGTTCTTAGTTTATGAAATCGAGAACCGGCCCACCTGGTCCAAAAATCGAACTGGATAGATTGGTCCAATTCGATTCCTGGGTGGGATAATAGAACCAATTACATGTCCCTTTTTTTTTAAAGCAAGTAGTCCATAATTCTTTACAAATAATGCGCAAATCACAAAAAAATTGTGTCCTTGAGGACGTCAAGTTCAACAACTAGTATAAACAAGCTGATTCACGAGTGAAAATCATAGAAAGAACACTACAAAAAAATACGGGATTAGCGATAAATTTTGCGATGAAAACTTTGGCAAAATCCGTCGCAAATCGAATTTGCGACGAAATTTTCCGTCGCAAAATTGCGACAAAAAAAAATTCGTCGCAAATTAGCCATGAACTTTATTCGTCGTAAAATTCATCGCAAATTAGCCACGAACATTATCCATCGCAAAATTCGTTGTAAATTAGCCATGAACTTTATTCGTCGCAAAATTCGTTGAAAAGTTCGTCACAAAATTCCACTATAAAAAAAATTAGGTTTTAGAGGCGAATTTTGCCACAAAATTTGGCAAAATTCGTCGCTAAACGAATTTGCGACGGAAAAAAAATCCATCGCTAATATGCGCAAAATTTTGCGATGAAAACAATTCATCGCATAATTTGTCGTTAATTCTTCGTGACAAAATTCGTCGCTAATTTGCCACAAACTTTATTTGTCGCAAAATTCGTCTCTAATTTGCCACGAACTATATTCGTCGCTAATTTGCCACCAAATTTTTTTACTTTTGCCATCAACATTATTCATGAACGAATTTAGCAACGATTTTTTATTAATTCTTTAGCGACAAACTCTGCGATGATTATCGTTTAGGGACGAAATTAGCAATGAAATTTTATTTTTGCAACGAACTTTTGCAATTTGTAATCGTACGATAAAATCATTTTTTATTTTTTGATTTTAAACCTAATTAGAAGCAAAATTAATTTTTGAAATTTATATTTAACATTGATTAAGCACTTAATAACATCAAAATATTATAATAATATGAAAATGAAATACATTCATCTACATTTTCCACAAGAATGACGTAAATATTTTTTTTATAGTGCACATAATGAGAGAATAAATAATCTTGCATAATAAATAATGACGACAGATTTGAATAAAAAAAGAATATCCTACTTTTAGCGACAATCCCCATTATATAAAATACTGAATAAAACCAAAGACACTGTCCATGTGAAATGCTCATTTCCTGCTCTAGTTTTAACAAATGCCTGTTGAAATGTTGTTGCAACCTCTCATTTGTATAACTTATGTAGAATTGCTCAAAGCTGTTCTTCTACCAAATATAAATTGTCTGGAATTAGACACAAAATTAGTGACATTGTTTCCACATTAAATGTTAATATATTCAGCTTCTAAAGGATACATAATGACTATGAAGCAAGCAACCTTAATTAAGTAAAGCAACGAAGGTAAATGAAATGTAGAGGAAAAATGTTGAAGTTCACTTTCAGTGATAAATCTAATAGAAGTAAAGAAACAAATGTGCAACGTAGGTGTTCCAAATTGGTTCACTATTCACAATTGCACACTTCCACCACAAAAAAAAAACATTTATGTAAATGAGATGAACAAAATAAAGAATGATATTGGATGCTATTTATCTTTTAGCTACCACAAAATACCTGACAACACTGCACACTTCCACCACAAGCAGCATAATGAAGTGGAGTGCTTTTAGCACCTACAACTAGAGGTGGCCACGGGCTGGTTTTGGCCCGGAACCGGCCCGGTCAAATCAAGGCTTGGCCCGTTGACCAGGCCCGCGATTTGGAACCAAAACCGGCCCGTAGACCACGGGCCGGTTCCGGTTCCAGAAAAATTTGAACCGGCCCAAAACCGCCGGTTTCAGGCCGATTCTAGGGAAAAAAATAATAAATAAAAAATTTTAAAAATGCAATTAAAAATTTTTTTCATTATTTAATTTTTTTTATAAAACAAATTGAACTCTAATTACCATGCATTGTAAGTGCATTGATCTTCAATTGCAATGCTTGGCTTGGGTGTATTGAACTCTAATTACATGGCTTGGCTTGAGTTTTATAAACAACCACTTTGATGGTCTCTTCAATCCCATTCGATGTGGGACTCTCGATCTGCCTTGAACACCTTCAATATGAGACTTTTGGCTTTGTCTTCATGCAAATGCCAAGAGTCCCACATCGAATGGGAATGAAGAGACCATCAAAGGGGTTGTTTATAAAATCCAAGTCAAGCCATGAGAATGTGAAGTTGTATGCCTTTTGTGGCTACGATCCTTTGCTAATTAAGAGCAAAGGGTTTCATTGGACTGCCTAGAATCAGACCGGACCAATAGTCCTGTTTTCAGTTCTATGGTTTGCCGGTTCGGTTCCTAATTTTAAAATTAAAAGACCGGTCTTATCGATTCGGTTCCCGGTTCCGATTAGGAACCGATCACCCCTACAATTTTCATTTTGATTATAATTTATATTGAATAATTCATTATTTCATATTTTTATAATTATTTATTATTTATTTTATAATGTATTTTAAAAAAATTTAAATTACGAACCGGAACCGGTCAGACCGGAACCGGCCGGTTCCGGTTCACATGTGGCCACGAACTGGAACCGCCGGTTCCGAACCGTGGCCACCACTACCTGCAATATGTAAAGAACAATACACATGACTTTTCATAAATGCATGATTCTAAGCAGGTATTATTGCATTCAAATAACTAACTTTTTCAATGGCTCAAGTAGAGGAGACGTAGACAGCACGAGTAAAAGAGATGTAGAGGGGGCATAGGAATACAATCTGTTAAAAAAAGTACCAAAGAGTGAAAGTGAAGTCCAATACAAAGTCAGTTAGGCAAGTAGCACCTCCACTCCCCACAAAAGACAAGGATGATTAAAAGGTAAACTAAAAACAACATTTCCTTTTGTGCTGTTTCAAGGATAAAAAGCAGTCTAAGATAGATAAGCGACAATAATGTTAATACCAAAACATCTCCTAAGATGGTATTGACTAGGAGATGAATACATTGCGAAAAGAAACATTAGCATAGCTTTTTACTTGCTTTTGAACCATCGAACTGCATGATAAGAAAAGCTGACAAATCGACCAGAGATATCAGATTTGAACTGAGTAAAGCAACTGGAGGGATCATGAAAGAAAATGAAGTTCCATTAGAGAGACAAGTAGTAACATTATAACAAACCCCTAGGGGAATCATGTTCATCATGATAACCCACTCAAAGCAAACACTGACTTGTTGTGCGGTTGCACTACTCCTACTTCTCTGAGTGAAGTGTTAAATAAATTACATGCACAACCAATTACTCCAGAAACTTAGCTTGTTAGAGTACAGCGCAGTATTAAACTCATATCTTGAATTATTAAAGGTTGCTGCATCATGCGTACAATTGACCAAAACCTAAAACATTTAGGATCCCATCGACCAAAATAGATCATTAATAACTCAATCTTAGGACCTTTATTTTGCTTATTCCTTCAATACCATACTGTATATGTGCAGCATGATCGAAATGACAGCCTAAAACAATCGAGTCACACCGAACAGATACACTGTCCATCATCACACCGAACATATACATTGCTATACCTATGCATAAGCACACAATGATTAACAACTAATCCCCCGTATAACCAAAAAACGATCTCAGTGAATCTCTGTTAGTGAACACAACTACGTCGCCATAACCTTGACCTTGTCATCCAAGAGATGCCATGCACCATCACCATCAAAATTCTCGGGTAAACTTCGACAAGTAAGACGGTACCTGTCAAAAGAAGCATTGGCAACACAAGTCCATTCGTGATCTTCCCCATTGCCAAACCCCTCTCAGTCCGCAGCTCCTCCGACCAAAGAAGTCACCAGAGGAGGTGAACGAATCACCACCGCAATCAAATGTTGCAATCAGTGTCGGACCTGAAGGCTAATCAGGACCATCCCGTGCAAACCGAAGGTCCAGGACAGACATGATTTCATGAATAATGATCAAATCGAATCAATTGGCAAGTAACGCATCTGAAAAGGCCACGCCAATCAATCGGGGGAGGGGGAGGTATGTACGAATTCGTGGACGATGCCCTTGTAGACGAGGAGGGGGAGGGCGACACCGAAGATGCCGACGAGGGCGAGGTTCTGGCGAGTCCACCGGAAGTTGTGCTCTAGGTTCTCGCGCACCGTGCTTTAGGTACCTTTTAAGTTCGTCGCAAATTTTAGCAACGAACCTTATGTTCGTCGCAAAAATTAGCTACGAACCTTATAGTTCATCGCTAATTTTTGGGATGAACTTTTATGTCCGTGGCTAATTTTTTCGACATTAATTCAGAAAATAAAAAAAATTTTGCGACGAATTATTTTTTGTCGCTAATTAGCAATGAATTTTTTTTCATGGCCAATTAGCCACGAAAAATAATTCGTTGCAGAATTTTTTTATTTTCTAAATTGTTAATGTGAAACGTCGTCGCTAAATCCGTCGCTAATTAGCCACGAATTTTTTTTCATCGCTAATTAGCAACGGATTTAGCAATGGCATTTGACATTAACAAGTTGGAAAATAAAAAAATTTTGCGACAAATTATTTTCCGTGGCTAAATCCGTCGCTAATTATTTTTTATCGCTAAATTCGTCGCTAATTTGCGACGAATTTTTTTCATCGCTAAATTCGTCGCTAATTTGCGACAAACTGTTTTTCGTCACTAATTTGCCACGGAAAATTTTCTGTGGCAAATTAGTGACGAATTTTTTTCGTCGCAAATTAGTGACGAATTTAGTTTTCGTCGCAAATTCCGTCACAATTAGCGATGAATAATTTTTCGTCGCTAATTTTCCATGGCTAAATCCTTGTTTTTTTGTAGTGAAATAAGAATATCTCTTTTATATGATCTCCTATAGATATCCCCATATAGATACATTGACTTTACATTTCATACATCCACCCAATTCCGATCTATTTGAAAATTACTATAATTTATTTACCCATATATTTATGCATACATAAGAGCTACGTGCGGAGGAAACAGCCATATTCAACTAAATAGATGTTCGTGTTATCTATATCTAAGTCTTGAAAAAAATAAGATAAGATTTGTACCTATCAAATCTAAAAAAGCTTATTTGGGACGAGAACATTTTAAGAAATTATCTAACATCTTAAGTTTATAATAGATCTTCTTATTTAATTTGAATTTGTAATATCTAATCTCTCTTAGAATTGGACGTGTAGCAAATCGTCCCATCTCTTTTGAATTTGAACTTGTGACAATCATTCAATTTAGTTTGAATTTCAATTAATAATTGTTAGTTTGCATTAGATTGATTTCATTAGGCAATATATAGTTTGTCTTGTGATGGAGAATATTCCTTATGTAGTCCTCATACTTATCACGAGAGATTGAGACATGGTAATCATCATGATTAGACTTAGAAGAACTTAGGTTTAGTTTTAGGACACTGCAAAAAAACAAGGTTTTAGTGATCAATTTTGCGACGAAAAATTTGGCAAAATTCGTCGCTAAACGAATTTGGGACGGATTTGCGACGGAAAATAAATCCATCGCAAATTTGCTACAACTAATTTTCCGTAGCTATTTTTGCAACGGATTCATTTTCCGTTGTTAATTTACGACGAATTTTTATTTCGTGGTAAATTCCGTCGCAAATTAGCGACGAAAACTTTCCGTCGCTAATTTGCGACGGATTTATTTTTCGTCACAAATTAGCGATGAAAAATTTTTCGTCGCTAAATTCCATGGCAAATTTTTTTTTTTTTTGTAGTGGAAGTAAAGCTTCAAAGGGACAAAGATAGACAGAATAAAGATAGCTAGCAGGAGCCCACTCAGTCAAAGGTATTAAAGTAGAGATCAGAAGCAAGAGCCCAAGAAACAGTAGCAACAAAGAGCGTCCAAGGGACGTGAGCAACTCGGGCGAGAGGGTGGCGTTTGAGAGTTGAGCGAGCGTAGGCATCCAGCGAAAGGGATGCGAGCGACTCAAGTGAGAGAGTGGCATCTGAGAGTCAAGCGAGAGAGTGACTGACAGTCAGAGTCGAGCGAGCAAGAGGTGAGAAAAGTGAGAGATTGATTTTGTGAAAGAGCAAGAGGCCTGGGGTTTGTTGATGGAGGGTCCAGAGGACGGCAATCGTGATAGGAGTTAGAAGGGTTTGTGAAGGATTAGAGTTCTTTACATAATTGTAAGAAATTTTTTTAAAAAAATCGGTCCAGTCCGAGTGGGCGAAGGAACTGAACTGAAAATCACTGGTTTCAATTTTTTTTTAAATCGGGAACCGAACGGGTGCTCTCGAGAACTGGCCAATCTGGTCTGATCCAGACAATTCTTTTTGCTCACCCCTAAACACAATTCACTTCTATGACTCTATCTTAATTCTCTCTTGCCCTCATTCGATTTCACGCTCACTCACTCCTTGCTCTAATCTTGGTTTGGATACGATTTTTTGTAGATTGAGTTATATATAAAAGTGTTTTAGTAATATAGATTTGATATGTATTAAGTCAGGTATAGGTCATTACATTTGTATTACATGAAAATGGATTTAAAGGGTCAATTTGGGCCAGCCATCTTCGATCCGACCCACTCATTTGACAAGTCTACGAATCGCTAAAGGGTATCTGGCTATCGGGAATGAATTCAGTGAAACATGAGAAGAAGACCTGATGTTTGCTTTCTCGACGCCAGTTTGGCTAATTAGAATGGAGCGGAATGAAAAACGAAAACTGAAAAACAGACTAAAAATGGGATGAGAAGGAGTAAGCGTGACTTTAAGTTGTTTAGTGTCCTTGCTCGGATTGTTGGCAACGAGTTAACAAAAGTGACAGGTCGATGCGTACGTGAATATCAAATTTTGCATTTGGTAACTTCTGAATCAAGAAATTTAACGTGGTAAGCACACTTTGCCGATTTGCTTGTATGTATTGGAAATTCAAAATGCTACAATTCGAACCACATAAAATCTATGATTCCGATTACGATGTGCTGGGGAATTCATTACGGTAAGCATATTACTCCAAGAATGTATGGTTTACTTTTGATTGTGGGGAAAAGATGAATCAATTCAGCGTAGTGCCCGAAAACTAATCCATGATGGTATTGCTTAATTGCTACACATACATAGGAAAGAAATTACCAGTGCTATATTGTGATGAGCCATTGGTGACTAGGATGAAAGTTTTCGTATTTAACAACCCTTAATTCAATGAAAAATCTGCAGAATACAGTTACTATATAAGAATATCTTATAATGACATGCAATCAAAATGTGCCGAATTTGCCTAAGAAATGTGTATGGTTTTATGAGTCTATGTACTCTTATTTGCTTGTTTCAAAGTTTTCTTTAATTAAAAGTTAGATAGCAGGGCCACAATCGGTCCTTAACCTATTTTAAGGGATTTAATTGAGTCATAGATATTTTAATTGAACCAATTTTGTCATAAACCTTTAAGGAAAAGTGCAATTAAGTCCTTTCAGTCAAGTCTTGCCTGATTTATTTGACGTGGCAGTCTGGTAATTGTCGGCCATCCTAAGTGTAACGGTGGCGTGATGTTGACTGATATTCAACTATCGATGTTGTTTTTGCTTAGATGAATGGCGACATCTCTTGGTCGAGCAACTAAAGCCCCATCGGTCCCATTCCCCAAATCAGTCCCTAATTCCCTTGAGAAACCGTCCATCCTTGGCGGCAAAATTTGGAGCAAAGATGAAGATGACCTCAAGATTCTGCAGCATAAACGACTAAGGGTGGTCGTTTTAGGTTTACATTGGACTTCACCGTCTTCAATTTTTTACAAAACACAAGGAGAAAAGCAAAGAATCAGTCAAAGGTATAACTGTGATTGTGGTCCCTCCAAGTGTGTGTTGTCTTTTTGTAATCTATTTATGTTGGTTTGTTCATATGTGATGTGTTGGTGGTCCCTCAATGAAACAATCTATATTGCCTTTTTTTATACGGTCGAGATGAACGACAAATCAGCATTGGTTTGCATTTTCAATGGTAGAAATATCGTCCTTCGCCCAATGCTTGACTATTTGGGGAGGGGGGAGATGAATTAGTCAGTGTAGATATCAATACAATGACCTACAGGGGTTTTGCGAGACATTGACAATGGGGTAAAGTATAAAATGGAAAAGCTATATTTTAAGATTGGAATTGGGGTTTCTCAACGGAATTAGCGCTGGAATTGGACGGATGGATTTGGGGATTTGGGCATTTCGGGCTTTAGTTGCTCAACCAAGAAACGATGCAGTTTATCTCATCAAAAATGGCATCATTTTGTTGAATATCAAGGAAGTGATGATTGGACTATCAAGACAGATAAATCAGTCAAAAATTGGGCGAAAGGACCTTATTGCACTTTCCCTTAAAGGCTTATGACTAAATTGATTCAATTGCAAGGTTTAGGACTCAATTGAATTCCATTAGATAGTCATTAACCGTATGTACAAACGTTGGCTAGGTCATGCAAGTTAAACTACTTCAATAAAAAAACCCTTCGGTGAGCAATTCTTGATGGAAAAAGGAGGCTGAGGACAGGAAAGAGAAAGGAAAGAAAGAACAGACACGTTTGATCATGACAGAGATGGATTGAAAACTAATACTAAGTTACTAATCCCTGCACAGACTTAAATAGCAGCAGGTAAAAAGGTTACATAATCCTACATAATTATATCCGACAATATTATTTTTTCGAAAAAGAAGAAAAAAAGGAGAAAATCACACCCGAGTACAAGGCAGCAGAGACTACACCAAACCAAAGCATGATATATATAGCATCAAGAGCAATCAGCCTTGGGAAATTTTTGTAGCAGAGTGACTGCTCATGATGTTATATAATCACCTAAGATTCATTAATCTCTCCAATTTGCCGTCACAGGTTCTAATTAGAGACTTTATGTCTAGCTTGATTAGTGAAATCCTCCTCCGATAGCGGGAGCCCAGTAGTCAGCTCCGGTTTCATTTCCTACTTGCATTGTGCATGAGATTGGTACCAGGCACAGCCCTCTACTCCTCAGGTCCTTTGCTTCTTCATGATTAGTGTCCTGACATAAAATATGGACAAGAAACTTTGATTTTTGACAGAACGATGTTTCTTTTTGTTTCCGTTTGGTACTCAAATGATAATACAGCTAGAAAAATGAGAAGGGTTAAGACTAATTTCAAAACAATATAGTAGACGTCAGAAGTTATTACCTGGTCTAAAGCTCCTTTCCTCTTCATGCAGTTGTCATTCAGCAGCTGCTCAATAGCAAAAGGAGTGAGGGGCATTATAAAGTAACAATGTTGATTATGTATATACACTATGAATGAATATAGTTGTAGTTTCTTGGGTGACTAATGATGGGAAGAATTGCATCCATGGGGTTTTTAAAGTTTGACGACTGTTGTAGTTCAGTCCATAAGTTTCAAAAAACATGGCATGCACAATTTAGTAGGATGTTGTTCCTTCCATTTTGGTAAGTGATATTCCTCATTTGTTCTTAATTCGGAACTTGATTGTTGTGTTGGGACTGAGTTGAATAATTAAGTAACTGCATACCTAACATAGACTATAAAAATCAACACGAGGGTAATTTGAAGTTATGGTCGTGCTAGAATCATTATCGAATTCAAACACAAAATGAGGATGAGAGATCAAAAATTAAGTGCAAAACAAGTGAAGGTTTAAGAAGTAAAGTCCTAATCATTAATTTTGAGGGATCAAACTACAAAATGGTCTCACTTCATAAAGCAGTTACTCAACTGAAGGATTTGCTGCATCAATTGCCCATGTAACTTGGTCATGTGCTTTACAGTGATAAATTTACTGTGATTAGGGGCTTAAGTTAATAACAAAATGTTTGGAGCAATGAAATCTATTATCACCTTGTTTAAAGATGTGCGATGAAATCTTACATCTCAACATGATGCAAGAACACGAGAGAAACTGAGTCCAAACTCATTGGGATACCATCCATTTTGTTCAAGTGCTTAAACATCAAGTGAAGTATATTGGATACTCTTTTTTTTACCTCTATTAACCTTGTTAAACTTTATTTGTTCAAAAGCTCAAACAACCAACCAGTTGAGCTTTATTATGCTCAAGATCTTGTGAAGCACATGTGCATACCTGACCAGGGTCTTCAGGAAATATACAATTCCTCTCTCTTTGCACCTAAACAATTAAGAAAAGTAATAGGTTCTCATCAGTTATTCTATTCAGTCGATCTATAACGTCTCTGGAAAAACATGCACGTGCATTCACTTCATACGAGAGAGAGAGAGAGAGAGAGAGAGAGAGAGAGAGAGAGAGAGAGAGATTGTACGGATTGTTGGTGACTCATGTTGCCTGATCCCTTGCCCAAGTACGGTAAACTAAGTGCCTGTTGATGTTCAGAGAGTATGTTCAGATCAGAACTCCAGCACACCCAAAACCCAAAAAAGAATAAATTAAAGAACAAAAAGAGTAAAGACATATTGGGAATGATACTTTCACTTTCACAGTTTGGTCATAGTAGGGTTTTTTTTTTTCAAAAAAGCAATTGATAAAAGGAAAAAAGAAAAGAAAAACATCACCTCTATTTGATTTTGAAGGAATCTGATGTAGCCAATAGCCTCTGCCAACACAGAAGCTGTGTCAGTCTGCAAAAGAGAGCAAAAATCCCCCACACCACAACCCTCCAAAGTCATATTTTTGGCTTTCTTCAATACTTTAATTCGTAAGTAAAAGTAACACAAAAAGAAAACGAAAACAGAAAAGAGACCTAAGTTCAAGGACTTGCAAAGTCATGGACTCATGTAGAAAGAAAAAGAAGAGCTTTCACATGCAGAAAGAGTTTCTCTTTCACCAGAGTTTTCCACCATTAAAGACAGGGGGGCATGATTTGTATGGACTTAATTTCATAAAAAGACATTGAAAGAGAGGAAGTATGTGACTTCAAATTTAAAATGCAATATGCTTTTTTATACCGGCTAGTTCGCATTCGAGTTACATTTTCATATAATTATGATACTTTTTCCTTTTCCAAACTAGCATTTTAAAAAATTTAATGCTTTTATTTTGTCGAGTAAATGAAGTGCATTATATATGGCGGTCATTAAACTGAAAAGGCTTGAGCTTTTTACCTTGCCAAATGGAGAAACAAGCTGATGCAGAGCAGTGATTCTGTCACCTAATTTCTCCTTCCTCACCTGGTTCAAATCAAGTCAATATAAGGGAAATGGGATGAGTTCGCCCATTATTAGGGTTTGGTGTTATCCCATTTTACAATTTGATTTTTCTTGCCGAATTCTTTATTTGCTTTCCCATTGACATATGACTTCATGTAGACAAGGCATAACCGGAAGAGGAATAAGGATTTGAACAAGTCGACAACCGAGAAAGACAACAGTCCACTCACACACATGTTAGATAGCTTTGTGCGCTTTTGTGTGTGTGGGAATGAGAGAGAGAGAGAGAGAGAGAGAGAGAGAGAGAGAGTCCATGGCCATTACCTTGAAGGTGGTAGATTGGGCAGAAGAAGGTTGAGTCCTGGCTTTCTTTTGTGCCCCACCTGTTGCACTGCTTTTACACTGACCAAAAACAAAAGGAAGAAGTTAAACAAACAGAATCAGAACTGTATGTGATCGGGCCACTCTCAATAAACACAGTAAGCGGAAGTTGCCTTTGCAAATCATATGTGCAACCAACTGAAAGTATTAAAAGAATATGTCTGTTATACGTTGTGAACAGCTTAATTATTTCAAGAAAAAAATTTCTTAATGATAGGCTTTATTGTATATAGTACGGATAGAGAAAAAAGCGAATGATGTATAAACCATCAATTATTCATTTCAAACTCTTTTTTCGGCGCCTTTATCCAATTAAAAGAGGAAAGGTGAAGACAGATCTCGAAACCCATCCCTAATTCACTAAGTTATGGAAGAATAATTCAAATATATTGCAGAGAAGCGTGACTGTACCCACTTTAATCATTTAGCTTTTTTAAATGCTTGATGAGGTTCCACAAATTCATTATAACAAGTAACTTTTTGTACAGATTGTTCTTCATCGAAGTATGCGTCTATATTCTTATGCGAAATGGCGGCATAATCTCACCTCGGAAGATTGATCCGGCACCGGATACTTATTGCCATCAGATTTCTTGTGTGAGAAATCCAGCAAGTTGCTGCTGAAGCTCGTGACACACGATTTCGGAGATGAAGCCGCGGTGGTTAGAGTAGTGGTAGGCCAAACAGCTGATTTAGATCCATGGAAGTCTTCACTTGTCACATGTCCGTACAAGTAGCTGCTTGAGGAATTCTCTTGCTTCACATCAATTTGAGACTGCTCTAGTACTTGTTGATCCGCCCAATTCTCTAATCTCTTTGCTTGAAGATGGGTCAAGGCACTCTTGTCTTCTTCAATCTCCAATCCACCCCTAAATTTGGAAGGGTCAAAAGGAAAATAAGAGATCATCCTCATTTTGTTGCAAATTCCATAATCAATGGAAGTAATCATGAAATCCATTGGCGTGGTATGGAGTTAATTAACAATGTGGCGAGGTTGAATTTACATGTCTAAGTTGAAGATCGATGTAGACAAGGACAAAAGCATGGGTTGACTAGCTAGCTAGTTAACATGAAGAAGAGAAGATTTGTATGGAGGTATGCAAAATAATACAAAAAAGAAGAAAAATCATGCGAGATGCGCAGGGACAGATGATCTGCATGCATGCTCTTGCCACCAATTTATTCGGTTTATTATCGTAAAGTTTTGCAAGTCAAGTCAACTAGTCTTTTGAGACCAACATGCCGGACATGGATCCACCCATGAGCTACCCGTCTGTGGATCGAAATATACATAGCATAAGAAAGGTATATAAAAATCCTCAACAAACAAACGCAGCATATGAGAGAGAGAGAGAGAGAGAGAGAGAGAGAGAGAGAGAGAGAGAGAGAGATGTTTACAAGAGTAGCTGGCTCCAGGACTCAGCTGGAAGCTGCTGATGCTCCTGGCTACTATTTTCAAGCCAAGAAGGGGCGAGGAGTGAAGAAGGGTGCATGTACTGAGGAAAGAGATTTGAATAATGATAAGGAGGAATATTTGGGAAGTAACTAGCAGGTGTGGCTTGTTGTGGGCTTGGAGCTCTCATGCTGTTGATGTTCCACCAACTATTAGGGTTTGCCATCATCTGCTGCTGCACTGGTGATGAGCTCTGCAACACTCCTCTATTCATGCCTTTGATTGATCCCTAACAAAAACCAGTCTCTCTCTTCACACTTAACAAAAACTCTTGCCCTAATTATATATGCCCTTGTCTCCTTTCTTTGCCTTTTCTCTTTCTTTTTTTCTTTCTTCCTTTCTTTCTTCAAAGCTCCTAACAAGGCCTTTGTAGAAACAGGAGAGAGGAGGATGGAGGGAGAGAGAGAGAGATGTGGGTCTTTCTCACCGCTCTTGATTAAGAGAGAGAGAGAGAGAGAGAGAGAGAGAGAGAGAGAGAGAGAGAGAGAGAGTGGAGAAGGGGTTGAAGAAGCGAGAGAATTCAAATCATGGAGGTTTGAGAAACTTTTGTCTTTGTGTGTTCTCTCTCTTTCTTTTCTTTATTGCCTTTTACCATCTTCCTCTCCTTTTTATTGTTTTTCTTTTTCTTTAGCTTTTTCTCTACTTTTGCTTTTTCTCAAAGTGGGCAGAAAAAGGTGCAGTGGGAATTTTGATTTAATTATTGTAAGGGGAGACCATTTTTTTAATTTGGACGGACTATGATCACTCTGAGTTTATGTTTGCTCCACACTATGTGCTCAGGGGTCTTGCATGTGGTGGCGAGGCGGGAACCCTGGTTCCTTGCTTACCCCTATTTTTCTGCATACAAGTGATCTTCATTTTTCAAACATTTGGCAGAATTTGATACACAAGTATGTGAAGTGATGCGGGGCACATCAAGATTTGATCTAGATCTTTTATTTTATAAATTAAGAGTTTTTGAATTAGGTACTTATTTTTTTTGTATTTGGTTGACTTTATAGATTACTTTTTTTAGGATTTTCTAGTTTATCTCATCATGATTTAGTTCCTGGTTCGAACTTTTAGCTTTATTAGGGTTTTGTAATTATTTGGGTTTTAGTTTCTTGTTATTTAATGTGTAGCAATATCTATGGTTAGGATTTTAGTCGTAAAAAATGCATTTTACTTTCATGTGATGTTACGAAGTTTTGCCTCTTTTAAAAAAGGCTAAAAAAATCAAGAGATTTCATTTTATTTGCTTTGTGCGTGGACGCTTCAAGCATGCATTTGCAAGTTTTGCTTACTCACTTAACCTGCGTTGGGTGATGTCAGAGACTAGAAGATCGTAGGAACACTGTGTCTAATGAAAGCGGTAACGGCAACAACCTGACAAAGCTCAAGGGGCATAGGCTTTGTCAATGGTTGTTCGTCGTCTTGAAATATCACAATAGAACCTAGAGCAATAATTTGATGCATACAACGCACTATGGACGTGATATAACGGACCATGGATCTCATTGTAACCCGACTTGGTGTCCTAGGGCCGGAGAGAACAAGGTGGCGTTGTGCGGAAGTTGAGTCCGAGGCCAACCGTTTGTTGAACCTATTCTGGTTTTTGAAGATAATCAAAACAATTATCAAGTAATCCATGAATCCATCACCTCAAATTTGGAATAAGATAAATTCCACGTGTTCCATGAATCTGCATCTTTCCGGTTTTACAGAAATTTTGAGTTCTAATACGAAAACAGATCATATATTTAACACTATTCTATTCTTTAGTAATTTGAAATATTTGTCACTATTTTTCTCCACGAGTGCTCTTTTTCTAAGTTTGTTTTTGGAAAAACACTTTCTCATGCTCCCAACTATATACACTTAGAAGATAAAACCGACAATTCCACGAGGGTTGAATTCAAATCTCACTAGTAAAAAGCAATAGAATTTTCATCATGAATGGAGGTAATTTTTGGAGTAGGTGTGGCTTTTTTGGCAATGGAGAAACAAGTCACTTTTCCAAGACAACTTTGTTTTCCCTTTAAATCCAATACAAGTAATTTGATCATACACAAAGAAAATCATTAAAACTTTATTTGTGAATAACTTGATGTTAAGTGGATCATGCACTTCTCCGATTTTGGTCAAATGGGATCCTCTACCTTTCGAGTGGATTAAACTGAATACTGATGGTGCCTCTAAAGGCAACCTAGAGCTTGCTGGTGCAGAGGGTTTATTAAAAACGAAGGGGGTGACTAGTTGGGTGGTTTTGCCACATTCGTAAGAATATATTCATCGACACAAACAGAAATTTGGGCTCTGTGGTTGGGACTCAACTTTGCAAAACAACTTGGTTTCCATAAGATTGTCATTGAAATTGACTCTAAAACTATCGATGATCTTGTTAGTTCAGAGCTTATGATCGATCATGATGGCACTGCTTTGCTTAAAGATATCATAAGATTGTTGTGCTCTCACTTTTAGTTTAAAGTGCAATATAACTTTCGCGAAAGAAATTGTTCTGCTGAATGGCTTGCTAATCTTGGAATCAATAAGTGATTGTCTACTAGTTTCTTTTCATTACCTTCTATAAAGTTATTTCGTGTTTTATTAGGTGATAAAAATAGAGATAGTAGATTTACGACGTTAGATTTTTTCATTCTGATTTAGCCTTTTCATTTTTTTTTTTTGACAATTCAGACAAAGACTTGTCATATTTAAAGTACGCACTACCACTTTCCAACTAAAATGACGAGAACGAAAATTATGAGAAGACGTGAATAACACTAAAAGCAATTCGAGGAAAACGAAAACTGCCAAACTCCTTTAAAATCAAAAGAGCTCATTTCTTTCAGCTTTTTACCTGCTTTGTTTTTCTTTTTTTAGGGTTTTTAAAGGGCATTATCACGACATTTTCTGCTGTCGTATCTGCTTTATGATCGTGCGAGGTCGTGTAGAAGGAAACGATGAAACGGAATTCTCGTATCACTAATTGAATCTCTAAATGAGGACAAGACAGGAGGAAAAATAAGGTTCTAGGACTAACTAGATTATACGTTGATTTGATTCTAATTGACAAGCATTTCTTCTATAACAATCTTCTGTCGAAATCTCAGAGCTACAATTAGTTATAGATGATCGGTTTTGCTGGAAACATTGTCTGTACGGAGAAAAATTTCGCCACAAGCAACTTTAACAACCATGGATGGTGTCTTTATTTCATCAGCATGCAAATAAGGTATGCGGCTTATGTTAATCATTTGAAGACGGCGATAAACTATTGAGGGAGGGCGGAGGCAAAAATGATAACTAGGATTGTGAAAGTTGTGATCTTGGTCATGTTCTAGTTCTTGCCATCTACTTGACCAGGGAAAGAAGAATATGAACAGATGTGCCATTGACCATATCCGTTTGTTTGCTTATAGCTGTGTACGGCAAGATAAATTGATGCATGAATAATATAGAGAGATAATCAACTTTGAGGACACGAAAGTGAGAAGAAAGATATTGGAGAGCGAAGATGACCCACCACGTTTTTCAAGAGGTGATCATCTAGAACTCGGACAGTACCGAAAGGGATGAAGGGAAAATGACATTCGGTTTCATTAGAGTATTTAAATATTAAGTCGCGTAATAGATCATAATATTTTCAACAATGACTTAATTTAATTTGATGAGTAATGTGGAGGGGGTCTGTAAGGGTCAAAATGTGTATTATATGGTCTTCTAAATTCAACCATCAAATCAACCAATCAATCAGTCACCAATTATAAACAAGTCACGACACAACCACTAATTTTTTTTTTTGGTTAAGTTGACACAACCACTAATTTCATATCCAATAATTCCAATAAATTGAAGGAAAATCAAAACGAAAATCTCACATGGGACAGTAGTATAGCTCAGACCTGAAAGAATCAAGGTTTGAAGTCTATGTTGGCAGGCTCGTCGCATTTCACGAGGAACATTCCCTCGTTCTTCCCTAGGGTATTACAAAACGACAGCTACAAGACAAGTACAAACATTCTTTCTTGAATTGTTTTATGGTTATAATTATAAAAAAATTAGCTGTTGTAGATCTTTTTTATGTAGTGCCCTATGCATAAGAGAATAACCGCGTTTCAATACAAGAAACAAACAAAGAAACCCTTAAAACCCGAGCCACCAAAACAAAGAATTTTAAATAGAAAATTTTATAATTTACCAAAAAAAAAAAGAAAGAAACAGAGATGAATGTTTCTTTATTTAGGGTTTACGTGGATTGTGAGAGGGAGGAATGTGTGATGCCTGGTCCGTACTGCCAAATCTTTGTCGGAGCCTCCATGTCTTGTTTTGAGAGGAGATTGGCCTTTTCTCTTTGCCCTAAACCCTATTTTAGTTTGCTTGCCCTTGGCACATCCTTTCACATGGACAACTTGGGATGCAGACAAGAACCCTAAGAATCTCTCCCTCTTAGAACACACACACATGGGGTTGAATCTTCTCATCATTCTTGGCTTGATTTAGTTCAAACATTTTCTGTGAATTGATGTGTCCCAATCCCTGATCTAATTTCAAAACGTATATACAAAGTGGGTACTATGATTTTTGGACTTATTGGGTCTTTGACTATACTTCTATTTTCGATGTTGTTGATATTTATGTGATTGAGCCGGATGATGTAGAAGATAATCCAGGTTCGAAAGCTAACTTGACCTACGAGATTTTACTGAGTGGGAAGAATGATGCCCATGCAACTCTCCTGAGTCGAGTTTCATGGAGATGAGAAGTTTGATCGATTTTAGGAATTATCATAAAATGCTTAGACTGTTTTATTTAATTTTAGTAATGTTTTTTTATAGGTAGAGATGATGAATTTATCATTATCTTAGCTTTGTATTGAGTTCATTAATCCTTACCCTCACTTTGTCATTTTTCAGTAAGATGGTTCTTAATATCACAACAGTGCTATCAATGCTTAGTCATCACTAGTATAAGTCACTCTTTCTTAAGAAACTAGTAATCTTGCCCATGCTTCGCATAGGTTTTATCCTTAAATGTTCTATAACTCATTTTACACATCTACAAAGTGTGATTCTATGAAAGCGATTATAGATTTTATTGCGCTTTGAGTATCAAAGTTAATATTATATGGTTTACTATACAAATAATACAGCGAATTGTAATGTCATTCACATAAGAATAAACTACGTAGTGCACGAGCAATGAGTGTACCTATACTATACTCGGACGAGCAATAAGTGCATGGTGTACCTAACATAGTATGCTTTAGCACAGAATCAAACGCCATCATCAACCCAACCTCTTAGCCAAAACCTAAAGTTCTAATTTCTTGTTATTACCCAATAAAATGCAACATTATTGGAATAGTTTAAAACGTAAATAACAACCATTAACAATTCCTTTTTTGCCAAATTTTAACAATTTCTATTGAAATCGACGATTTTGGGAACTTGGCATGTCGATTCTTTTTTGGTGGGGCGACATGGAATAATGTTATCCATCGAAGGGTGTGTAGTTTTGTTCCATCTAGGCCATGCATCATGCTTCGATCTTCGGATTCCTCACCCCAAAAGAAAAAATTAGCTTTTATAATTCCCATAAAAGTATGCAATTATACTCTTTCACGATCCCTATGCACCATACCATAATTTAAGACCTGTAATTTAAGTGTTAGCTTTATTGCTCCGATCAAAGATGAAAACCCTACCCTCGTGTCCCTTCCTTTACAAGCACTTAATGTGTTTTGTAGTGCCAAAAAGGGGTGGCTACAACTAGGTGGAGGTAAAGTCACCTGTCCTATGTGAGAAAACGTAGAGACAAGGTAGGGTTTTATCGCCTATAATGCGAAATCTATACGCATATAATATGTCACCCCTATCTTATAGGTAGCAAAAGAGGGCCCCCCTATAATATATTTTTATTAAAACTTAGACCCTCCATCGACAATATTCATCATTGACAAGAGTCTTAAAAGAAACTATAGTTCTGTTTCTTAATTCAAATTTTCGAACAAGTCGCGTTTGAGACGCTTGTTAAGAGGTCATGTTGATGTTGGGACATAGAGATAATGGAAGTTTAGTATCTTGAAATGGGATAGGTCTAGAGGGGAGCAGGGAAATTTGAGAATGTCGACGAACCCATTTCGGTAAACTTTGTCTCAATCACTTAAGTCATCGAGATACGCGTCGGCTAGGTATATGAATTGCTCGTTTTAGCTGTGGACCTCCAATGTGGTATTTATTTTTAGAATTCGATCAGCTGAGATTCTTAACAATCCGGTTATCCATAAATCGATAAAAAAATACCATAGATTTGCACAAAAACCATGAAATCGCCATAGCTCTCCTCTCCCTTCTCTCCTTCCTCCATTCCCTCCTACTAACCCTAAAATATTTCTCACTCTCTCTTCCTCCCTCCCGATGATCATGCATGGCCATCAAACTCCGCTTTGAGTGAATCAACGAAATTTCCTAATTCGATCTCCATGGCTGCCATAGAGATGATCTTACTCAACACTGCTAGCTATGTGAAAGATACTTTCTACGTTTCCTAGAACATATCGATTAAATTCGAATTTCAAATGCTAATGATAAAAGAAACTAGAGCAAAAGAAGTTAAATTTCGCTCTAAACATGCACTTGATAAGTGGTATTTATCAAGTCAAATCATGATTTGCTTTTCATATTGCAGCACCGGACATGGGAATAAAATAATCCCAGCTCCTTTTCCCTTTCCTTTCCACTGTCAATACCACTAACCCTAACACTAATCTCCATTTCATTATTCAACAAACCAAACCAAAAGGTTGAGAGACAACATCCAATTTAGCTTTTCCCTAGTTTCCATGTGATAAAAGTGATTTTGCATCAATACAGAAAAGTCAAAGGGCATAGAATTGTTTAATCGAGCCAATTTTTCATTGGCCCTCTAATGTTTAAAGAGGGTATAAAATATAAATGAGCATAGATTAGGATCTGTCTATTGCTAAAAGTTCATCGCACTTGATTTGGTTTTGCATTTGTAACTACACCTATTCGATTTGATGAGATTATCACTTGACTAGATTGGTCCCCTACACATGTCTATTGTCAATCTTTAACAACTTACATTAACAAAAAAAAAAAACAATTTTGTGCACTCAATTTCCACAAATTGCACATCGCCTAAAATTTACAACTAAATAGGGAAAACAATTTTCTATTTTTAATTTTTTGTTTTGGGAAAAAGAGTTCTAGAAGGAGCCGACCTGAGTGCAAGAGCCTAATAGCTAGTTCTTTCATGTTAGATAATGGAGACAATGACAAACAAAATCATTTTTTTTTTGGTAAGAAACAAAATCATTTTTTTAATTTTTGAATAATGTCAAGATTGCGATTGTGGTTGTTATTTATATTTACTGGGTAGTTGGAGAATTGTGGGTGTTATGTTTATGCAACCGTCACATTCATTGCACCGCCCGTGGGTGCGTGCACAATCGAATGCGTACGCTCCATTTGTCTCATTAGACTAAAGTTTACTGAAAAATAAAATGAATATTGTTGCTGGCTCTGATAGTGATTAGTAAAAGCCTGATCACCTCATGTTTATTTCTTTGAATTTTTTTATTGATCATAGCACTGTGAGGTAGCAGCACATGCCTGAACAAAATTATGTCCAGAAAATTAGATTCTTGAGGTTTCTCTTTCCACATACTGTCAACCTAATAAATTCCAATTATCATCATCTTTTGGTAATACCCCACAAATTGCAAATAATTTGCAATTTTCAGTAGAAATTAGCGAAAAAAAGTTAAATTAATAAAGCACATAATAGGATGTAAAGATTTTGATTCATGTTTTCAATACAATTTCTCAATTGTCATGGAAGGAAATGAGATATTTATAGAATAGCTAACGATGATTCTAATTTCAAATTTATAAGGTAAAAGAATTCATTGTTACGTGTTAATTGTTTTCATTATTATAAATTACAATATTGTCCATCTAAAGTTATGTGAAGTCACATGATATTTTAAAAATGCAAAAGATTTTGTAATTTTTTTTTGTTTGAAAAGTTTGTGATTGAAGTGATTATTGCTTTTACTTAAGTAATAGTGTAGATTAGAAATGGCATGAACTTCAAAACGAATCTAGAAGAAAGAACATATTCGAAAAAGTTATACACGAAAGACAATAACAACACACAGGCGTCCCAACATATTTTGGACGTTGAAGAAGAAAAATATTTGAAGAATGTTATCTATTCTTAGGTCCATTTGTTTCGTAAAAAATATGAAATTTCTGAAAAATATTTTTTAGGAAGTCATTTTTAGAAAAAAATTTCTGATATTTAGTTGAAATCTGAAAATAAACTGAAAAATATTTTCTATCGTTTGGTATGGAAATTCTCATTTGATTTTTCTAAATAGACATACACGTACTAGTAACTTGCGCACGGGCAGCCAGAGTACCAAATATGGGCATAGAGTCTTGGGTTCGGCCTCAAAGGACCTCCACCCGGGTGTCGGGGATTGAGACATGGGCACCTAGGTCCTAGGCTTGGCCTTGATGGACTGGGGTGCAAGCATCAAGGTATCGAGCCTAACCTCGATGGACATGATCACGGGCATTAGGGTGCCAGGCCGGGCTTCAATGGACCTGGGCATGGGCACCAAATTCCCGAACCTCGGCCTTGACAGACCCTAGCTCGGGCACTAGAGAACCAAGCCCGAGTGATGAGGACGCAAACACGACCTTTGTAGATCCGGGCACGACCTTTGTGGATCTGGGCCCAGGTGCCGAGGCATCGAGCATAGACACCAAGGCTTCGATCCTTGCCTCAATGGACCCAAGCGAGGGTGTCAAGAGCTCGACCGTGGGCAATGGGCTCCCAGGCTCAGCCTCAATGTACCCAAGTCCAAGAGCGGGGGGCCTAGGCACTGGCATCAAGCTGGGCCTCGATATACCCAAGCGTAGGCATCGGGGACCTAGACATGGGCATCGAGGGCTCAAGCTCGACCTCCATGGATCTAGACGCAAGCACTAAAGACTTGGGCTCGGCCTCGATGGACTCAGGTGCGGGTGTTGGGAACCCAGACATAGGTGCCGGGGTCTTGGGCATGGGCACTGGGGTCACAAGCCTAGCCTCGATGGACCCGGGCTTGGGCGTCGAACACCTAGTTTGGATGCCGAGGACCTAGGAACCAATGTTGGGGTTTCCGTACCAAAGCATAGAGTTTCAGATCCAAGCACTGATACCTAGTCATATTTTAAAAAATGATTTCAGGAAATCATTTTTCTAAATTTAAGCATAGGTTTTCCAATAACTAGGAAAACATTTTTCGTTAACTCATTTTTCTAAGCGAACTAAATACAGAAAAATGAGGAATATGTTTTATGAAAAATATTTTTCGTCCCACCCGTGGGTGGTGCAGTTGGTTTGAGCCCTCCCGCCATCGCAGGAGGTGAGCGGTTCGAAACTCTGCGTCGTCAGCGATTTAAGTGGGAGGTCCTGGCGGTGGGTTGCTGGGCTAGCCTTCCCCCGGGTTTAGTACCGAATAGCCTGTCGGGCGAAAGGGAGGTTCCCGGGTCATCAAAAAAAAAATATATATTTTTCGCAACAAAAGGGAACCTTAAAGAGATACTTTTACATTTAATAAATTGTATAAATGAGTCTTAAAAAGTATTTTAAGGGCTCATTCTAACATTTTTATTTCTAAAAAAATAGATAAATCCTCAATTCTCCCGGTGATTATCATCATTCGGATCTATCCTCTTTTTTCCTGTGCCCCGCAATTTTTTAGTGTAAATGATGAATTTTCTCGCCATTTATTGTTTTATAATTTATCTATACCAGTCACTTTTCAAATTTCATCATCTATCACGAGAACTTAGGACATTCATTTGTCAGCTCGTCGCCAGAAAAATTTCCATGTGATTTATTGAGTGGACAACTTTCGGTCCTAATTAATTAATTAATATGTTTTGACAGGGAATAAAATGTACGTCAACTGCTCAGAAAAGTATAATATAGATGAATGATATTGTACATGCAAGGTCACATGTCCCTTCACATGTCTTAACGACCAAAAATAGTTGACTTTTGATTTAGTTAACATCCACAAATCTACCAATAATTCGTAGCACGTGCCATTCGCAATCCAACGATGAACTGAGTCTAAGAAGGGTTCGTCTTGTACCGAACTTATAGTTCGACAGCATGGAGCTTTTCAAGCTCAAACCTGGTCAAGGTCCAAACAACAAAACGAATCCATGAAATAACCTACATGCCCCACGCACCAGTTAAGTCCAAGTCTATGGTCAAGGAAGGTTGCCTTGTCTCATAACAATTTGCACGCGATTAGTGAGATTTCAAGTGATATTATTTCTTGAATTGGAAATCTTTTGACACCTCAATCAATTGTGCCATTGAGGATTAAATTCCCTGCTTTCAGTGACATAAAATGTAATGCTATTCTAGCCAATGATGTTAGTCAATCTATTTTACCCAATGAAGTATATGTTTTCAAGGTCACAGTCGAAGCATTTGATCTCGCTCTAGGTGCCGATGTTGTTGCTACAATCTCTATCATTAGGGTTGATTGGGAGCTATTTGGAGAATTTGTACCAGAGCGAAGAGAATGCCATGCGATGTTTGTGACACTATAAAAAGTGGAACGAATGGGAATTGGGGAGAAGTTTCCTAATTTTCCTCCCTTTTATTCCCATAAAAATTCTAATTTTTTCCTCATTTTCATTCAATTTTCATTCCTCCCCGTTCTCTCCTTCCCCAAAACAAAGCGTGCATAAGTGGTATTACTCGCAATATTTGTAAAGTGATGGAGGAACATTCATTCGCCCAAGCATAGTCTATGGCTCACATTGTGTTACACTCGAAAAAGCAAGCGCGAGGACAAAAAAAGCTCTACAATCTACATTACAACTTACAAGCATGAGTGGCGTTAAAAAGCAAGATTTCACGTGCAATCTCCCAACACACACATGGGAATTCATAGGGCAACTTTTTTCTTTTTTTGCTTTGCTTTTTGAAGTTTAATCATACACATTGACTAGCTGAGAGACCATATCAATTAGATGTCGTGCGGGTTCGATCGAAATTTTCATTGACTTGTCACTGGTTGAGGAATTTAGTCAATTGCACTTTTGATTGCCCATGATTGCTTTAAAGATTCCATTCTTGTCCACGATTTGTATTTGTTTTTTAAAAAAGTTACACCATTTGTCAGTCTTTCGGTTAACTTAATCTCCTGAATTTTTTGACCGGTCGTTATTGACATAGACGTTCGGAAAGCTAAATTGCCAATCGGAAGAGTTGACGTGGATTAAATGAGTAGCAAGAACTTGATGGATCAACACGAATTTAAAAAGCAAAGAATAATAAGCAAGAGAGGAAGATTTTAAAAAATTAAGAATGAAACCCTAGCCTCGCCGACGCTAATTTTGTCCCCCAATGCTGTCTTGAGCTCGAGCTCAAGTTCGATGCAATTGTTGAGGTTATCCCACATCGGTTGTAAAAAGGGTTAATAGTCAGTTTATAAGTGTAAGGAAAAATTTTATTCTTTGCCCTAGATTTTGGATGAGAGAAGCCCAAGATCACCCAACACTATTAAGATTAGGTACACAAATACAACGAAATAGAAAATAAAAGCGAGAAATAGAAATCAAGACACAAGGTTTATCCTGATTTACCCTTAAACCAACACTATATCCAGCAGATGATTCTATTTTAATTTAACCTTGCACCTCTCTAGTACATCCCTCAATTAAAAGAAAAAGAGATTATATATATTTAATAGCTTTTCATGAGTCTAATCCTAACAGTGTTGGGTGATTTTGGGCCTTTTTTACCCTAAAAGTTAGCTTAAAGAGTGAGACTTTCCCTCACACTTATAAATTGACCACATGTTTCTTTCACAACCGATGTGGGATAACCGCAACAATCTCCCCCTCACACATTGGGCCTGGGTCAAAACGGCTACAACCCGTATCTCTCGTGAGACTGTTGAGTCCAGACTTGTCGGTAATTTAGGCTTTGATACCAATATTGGGTAGTATTGAATTAGGATATTTGTTGGGAGAGTGGAATGGAAGTTCGATACTTTGACCTGGGGAGATCACCAAGAGGGAGCCCGTGCCTAAGCCCGTCAACATATTTAGTTGAATTAACATTTATTCAAAAGTTTAAACTAATGAATTATAGGACAACAATGATATATCAATTGCTTAACACCACACTAATTTCTCGATCTCTAATTTCTCTAACACAATTTACATGTGTATCCTAACAATCTCTCTCTCACGTGTGAGCTCCAATGTGGGGTTTGCTCTCCTTTAGTTTAGATATCCTTCCGCATAAACATATATTAACTTAAATCTCCAATGCCCAACTTCACCCATGAAGTCTGCCATGGAGCTCGCGTTTCTACTCCACAATGCCCACTTGCCCAGAAAGCGCATTGGTCACAAAATTCCTTCTTTGAGATGTTTGCTAAACACTAATACATATTGGGAGTGGCCCATCAATTAACTATCGACTCTGATATCATTTTATTAAGAACGCGCAGTAAAAGCTCGATACATTTCACTAAAGAGTGAAGGCGAGACTAACTAAATATGTTGACAGGCTCGGATTTGAGCTCCGTCTTGGCAATCTCCCCTAGTGAAATGTATTGAGTTTTTGCTGCGCCCTCCCAAAAGCAATAAGCCATTAGAATCCCACTTTAGCGTCCATTACCTCGATGGTCCTAACCTAGCAACCATGGCTGCGAGCTCGAGCGGCCCTGGCAACCATAAGCTCAAGCTCTGCAGCTATGGCACTAGTGCAACTCTAGATTGAGCGACCATTGCCACAACACTTCGCATCTAGCAGCCATGGCCGCAAGCTCAAAGCTCAGGTGACCATGGTCATGAGCCTGAGGCCAGAATTGAGAATAGACGAGCTTGTGCTAGGATCGGTAATAGGTTTTGAAGTTTAAGATGTCCATTGAGAAGCAAAAAGAATGAAAAATCCATGATTTTAGCTAAAAAAAGGTTCGAGTTTTTGTGAACGAAGATGGAACAAGAGGGAGAGAGACCATTTTGAAAAATGCCAAAGGATAGGTCCACATGTGCGCTCCACATAACCTTTTTTTTTAAGAAGTTCGAATTAGCAATATTCAACGAAGTCAAGTTCATGTCAACAAAATCCGTCACCGAAATGGCATAAGGACTAATAATGACACATTTTAAAAAGTATAGTGGCAATTCTAAACTAAAACAGTATAGGGACAATATTGAATTTCAAGCAAAGGTAGAAAGATTATTAGAGACATAATTACCCTCTTTTTACTATATTGCGATCGTCTATAATCAGTTCTCTCTTCTACTTTTTGTGTTTTGGCTTCGTCCTTCTTTTTTCTCAATGGGAAATGAGTATGGCTTTATTGATGAAAAATCTAGTTACTAAAAATGAATATTTTTTTGTGTGTGTGGAAGGTAAATTCTGATATACTTTAATTCTGCATTTCTTAATATTTTATAAAGCGACTAAAAAAAGGAAATGGACGATTTAAGCATGTTTAGCATATATGTTTATTATCATTATATATTGTATGTGTACATGCGTGAGAGGAAGAGAAATGATGTACACACGTCTTGACTATAATTGAGGATCCAAAATTATGGATTTTTTTCTATTGGCCATATTGATTATTATTAAGACACTCCTGCTTGTCCATCTAAACATTAAATATTAAGATAAAACAAAATGCATTTCTTGATATTGGTTGATGGTTTTGGTCACAATGATGTGAAGATGACCGTCTTACGTGGTGCATCGTCACGTTAGCAATTTTTGGCACAAATTGACAAGAAGGAATACATTGAAACTTTGCGAAAATGTTTAGGACTAAGCCGATAAATTCGAAAAGTTGAAGACCAAATTGGCATCCGTACAGAGATTTATGATGGATCGAACAGTTTCCCCTAGCACTTGCTAAGAACAAACCACGACATGCACAAATCATTTCCGTTTAGTTTTCTTTTTTGGGTTAAACCATGTGATTGGGAAAATTGTCCAAAAAGTCTTAAATATATTGCATTTTTTTTCCATTTGAGTCCTAGACCTTTCAAGTTTGCCAATTGAGTCTAAACCTTTACTCTTCTTGCTAATTGAATCCATCCAGCTAATTTTGGCCAGAAATCGCTAATATGGATATTTTTAAATAATTTTTTAAATTTTTTGTGATTCTTTTTCTTTTTCTTTTTCTTTTTCTTGGGTTTTAGAGTTGGTTGACAAGGGTGGCTGACTGACCCTTGCCGACCACAGGAGAGGGCTGGCCAACCCTCACCGGCCGGCCCTCACCCAGAGCAGGCGAGGGTTGCCAGCCTTCGCTTGTGGCTGGCAAGGGTTGGCCGACCACCCTCATCGGCCAACTCCAAAATCCCAAAAAAAAACAAAGAAAAGGAAAAAGAAGAAGAAGAAGAAGAAGAAAACCATAAAAATTTTAGAAAATTATTAAAATATTATTTTAAAATATCCATGTCAGCTCTACGTGGTTGACCGGCTGGTATCCACGACAGCGATTTCCGGTCAAAATTAATCGGATGGACTCAATTGGCAAGAAATATAAAGATTTAGGACTCAATTGGCACGATTAAAAGGTTTAGGACTGAATCGATAAAAATGTAATAGGTTTATAACTTTTTGGATAATTTTTCCCTAAGTGATTTGAGTTTATCATGCACGACTTTCCTTCTCATTTTTTCCCACCTTTCTGGTCGGATTGATATTCTAGACCACGATGTTGATGCTTGGCATGGCATTATCATGATGATGACAAGCTGCGCGAACTGACAAAAGTTTTGAAATCGATATTTGATTTTGCGTCAAAAACCAGGATACTAATCAACAACCTTGTTCCATGATTAGAGTTTCACGATAAGGTTTTGTCGGGGTAAAAGGTTATATTTTCGATTGTAATCATCTCCACTCATGAATTGTACTTAGGAAAAAATTTGTACCGTTCGTCTTCATACTTTCGCTCTTTTTCTAATCAAGTCTCCATATTTTCCATTTTTCTAATCGGATCTTTCTACTTACGTAAAAATATCAAATCGAGTCTCTCCAACGCTAAGACCGATCGAATCTAGTTGATATGGAAGTTCGATAATGATGGAATGTGACGAAGACCGAATATTGATTATCTGGCCACCAACGGTGGAGCATGCGTAGTGAATGGATTCATATTATTCTAAATCTTTTATTCTCCCACCTAGTCACTGTACATGGAGGTAATATTTAATCCATGTCACACCGTGACATCTTATGAGGGCCATGTTGGCTAGATTTTGTGCCGGGGTACTTGATTTGATATTCTGTGCAACTAGAAGGACTTGATTAGGATAATTGTAAGCACGTGGACTTAATTAGAAAATGTACTCAGAGTACAACGATGAAAAATAGAACTCTCGCATAATGCGGATTTCTAGCGACACAAATGACCGATGTCTCTCGAATGACCTATCTTTAGAAGTTTTACACTTAATGATTGCTTGGAAAGTGAACACCGTATGAAAATTACGATATCATTATTGTCCTTCTCTAGTACTCTTTAGAAAATACGTCCCTTGTCTAGTATATTTAGTGATATATTAACTTCTTTTCTATTTCTGCCATGGTGGCTCGTCTACCAGTAAAAGGATTAACAGTCTTCCATGGGATCACGAACTTGTTCAATTCACATCATAGACAAATCTCCCAACTATTCGTGCCGCATCATATCTCTTGCGGAAAGACTTTCTAATTGTCAATACCTTGACAAAGCCGCGATGATACGCTCGCATACCCGGGTTTTTCGGGTTGATGGTAGCATGGAGTAGATATCGTTTGAATCGAACATTTCATAGCGAGCGTGGGATCCCTCCGGAAAACCAAAGATGTCACCAGCGGTAGACACTCCTCCCCGCCCTTCAATTGTAAAAAAAGAAATCTTGAAACATATACTAATTCTCATGCAAGCTCAATCCCCGTAAAATCACATACACCCTCGTATTAAACTTAGGGAAAATGAAACAACAGTCCTTCAACTTTTGCCCAATCTTCAATGTGATCCCTTATTTTCCATTAATTTAAATTTAGAGATTACATTGAACATTTTCATATAATTTAGGGATTAAATTGAATATCTACCAAAAGTTCATATATAATATTGAACAAATTAAAAGTTCAGGGACCACATTGAACATTAGGCTAAAGTCCAGGGACTACATTAAACAAATTAAAAGTTCATGAACTATATTGTATATTGGACTAAAATTCAGAAACTATTTGTGTCATTACCCCTTAAACTTACCTTGAAATATGTCCTAACACTTTTCCTGCACGAAAACCAACCTAATCTATATACGATCTTCTATGACTTTTTAAACTCTTTCTCTCTCTAGTTCGAGGTCTGATAGCATTAGACAAAGTCCAATTCATGCAGTCATTCCATTAAAAATTAAGGAACTACATTGAACATTTTTATATAGTTCAGGGACTAAATTGAACATGTACCAAAAGTTTAGAGACCACGTTAAACAAATTAAAAATTCATGAATCACATTGAGTATTAAGCTAAATTTCAGAAAGTATATTGAACAAATTAAAAGTTCGTGCATCAAATTGCAAATTAGATCAAAATTCAGAGATTATTTGTATCGATATCCCTTAAACTTACATGAAAACCAACCCAGTCTATATAGGGTCTTTCTATTAGACATGGCCACGGGCCCGTTTTGGCCCGGGTCAAACCCGGGACGGCCTGTTGACCGGGCCCGCGGTTCGGAACCGGCCCGTGGCCTACGGGCCCGATTTTGGTTCCAATAAATTTGGAACCGACTCGGAACTAGCGATTCCAGGCCCGGTTAAAAAAAAACCGGTTCCAGGCCCGATTAAAAAAAAAACTGCTGCTGCACAGCAGCCCCACGTTCCCACGCCCACTTCCAGTTCTCCTCCTCCAAATCCCTCCTTCCCCCCTCTCCCCTGCGCCTCCTCTGGTCCTCCCCTTTTCTCCTTCGCCCGCCCCCCATTTTCCCAGATTTGACCCCCGCCGTTGTCGCCCTCACCCATGGCCGCAGCCGCCGACGCCGACGCCCCCTCCTCCTCCCCCCTCGCTACCCTGCGCCTCCTCCCCTTTTCTCCTCCGCTTGCCCCCCGTCTCCCCAGATTTGACCCCCGCCGCCCATGGCCGCAGCCGCCGACGCCGACGCCCCCTCCTCCTGACCCCGCCCAACCCCCGGAGGAGGAGGACCCCTCGCTCCTCCCCGTCCCTGTCCCCCTCCCGGCCCCTCCTTCTCCCCCTTGCCGCCACCCCCATCTCCCGCTTCATCTCCTCGCCGCCTTAAACCCCGCCTTCACCACCTTGGCCAAGGCCGCGAAGCCCAAGCGACGACCGATGGAAGACCAAGCCTGCAATTTTTATTTTATAATTTATTTTATTAATTTTTAAATCACGAATCGGAACCGGCCCGGAACCACCGGTTCCGAACTAGAACCGGAATCGCCCCTTGTGGTTCCGGTTCATACATGGTCACGAATCGAAATTGCCCATTCCGAACCGAAACCGGCGGTTCCTGAACCATTGGCCATGTCTACTTTCTATCACTGTCTGAACACTTTCTCTTGATCTCATTCGAGGTCCAAATAGCATTAGACAAGGTCCAGGTCATCCTCTCCAATGTCCTGCAAGACTCGATCGAATTCTTGCGGAGGGCCGAACCGTCACGGGTGCCGTCACGATGACGTCAAAATGGGCAAGGCCCCGAAAATTTCGGGCCGAATGGGAACGGAGGAAACGGGGGAATATGATTACTAGGCGGGGCCCGCCGTTGGTCCTTAGGCCTAGGTCTGACACGGGCATTACAAAGAGCAGAAGAAAGAGAAGAGAGGAGGGAACGAAGGGGGAGGAGACGGACGAATTGCGAGCGTGGGACCACCGGTGGTGCGGGGGCCCCCACGTGTCCGGCGTCGCTGTCAATCGCACGGTCCCGAAAGCCCGAGGAAAAGCGTAGGTGTTCGGTCCTCTGCAGATCCTACGGCTGTGCATTCGGACCCCCCGCGCAAAACCGCCGTCCTTTTGCTTTGACCGCCCTTTCTTTTGAAACTCCAGAAAGAGATGGCGAAAGGGGTCTCAACTCGAGACGCACGACACGGACAACCGGAACGGACGACCCCGAACCACCCCCCTCGCTTCCGCCGGGGGATGAATCTCACGGCGGAGGAATGCGGCGGCTCGGGTCTTTTTTACCTCTCGGCCACGGCGGCCAACGAGGGAGGCCGCCACCGCGCCGACCCCCTGTGTATTCTTTGACCTCTCCGTTGCTTCCACCTAGAAAGGGCCGTCTCTCTCTCCCTCTCTCGTAATTTACGATTTTCTTATTGTGAACACTTGCTGCTCCTTTTATTCTATTGATATCATTGGATGTCTCGTGTAAGTCGGCAACCGAATAACCGATATACAATAAAAAAAGAAAGAGAGAGACCAACTTTTGGTTAGCTATTGAGAGGAGAGTTTGGCCAACAATTAACATAACAATCGACAACTTCAAGGGGGATCGACGACTCGACGAGGACATCATTGACAACATCGCGAAAGTTACGGACATTAGTCTTCATCAAGACTTGAGAAATTGATAACACAAAAAGATAACTACTGGGCGGTTATTTTTATATCTTCTTGTGGATAATTATTGCTAAATAATGGGTGGTTATAAATACTCCAAATGTTCACTATAAACCCCCTTGAATCAATCACGGAACTCAACGTTATCATAAATTTTATCTTTTATCTTTACTTTTCTATAATTTACATAGCTGAACACGATTGTCTCCGGTCTCCATTATGTTTCTTGTCATTTACTTTCCTGTCCGAAATTATCAAGTGATCATCGATTTATATCGATCCATCCATATTCTTAAAGGATGTTGCATCATTTTCGGCGAAACATATTGATTGCGATCGTTCTCGCACCTGGCCATAACGAATAATTGAAAACGTCGTGGAGCCTATGACTTTTAACATGGCCCTAAGGAATTGGGGGGTTGGTGGGGGTCAAATTTGGGACTTCTCGTGTCCAAAGCCCAAGTTACTTCGACATTCTGCCAACATCCAAGGGTCGTTGCTACTTCTTTCAACTTTTGCTTTTGCGTTTGGTGGAGTTTAGGTATTTCCATTCTTGCTATTTTTCTTTCAAGCTATCGACCCAACTCATATGGCCCAACCTTCATCTTTTGGGACTAATAGACTAATTGGTATGGTTTTCCCGCGACAACTTTAGAGAATAGATGTTCCGGTGTTGCGGGTTTTAAGGTGCTTGGCAGATACCTCAACGGCTGTGGTATTGAGCATCACAATTACAGTTCGAGCACAATTAGACCCGACGGACTCTAAAGCCGTCATGAAGTGGTCGAAGATTAATATCGATATGATTTAATGCTTACGTCCGATTTTCAATCTTCAGTTCGGGATCCTCTAACTATCTTACACAAAAGGCGATGATGGAAAAAATTGCTCATTCTTTTTGGGATTGCAAGTTTAATGCCAAAATGCCCATTTGGCACCTTTCCCAATAATTTTTTAAAAAAAATTAGAAGATTATGTATAAACTTTGAGTGACTTCAAATTAAATGTCCACCCTTATATATTTATTTATAGTAGGTCTAATTTATAAGGATATCCGGCAAAAATCCTAATTCAAACTATAAATATCAAAGCAAAAAGATGAAAACTAAAGCAATCGCCGTTGCAATCGATCACCATATAGATGAACATAGTTTCAAGTCTCAAAAGCTGACATTCCGTGACGCACGTGAAACAAATTTGATCTAGAAAACAAATATTTCCACCGGCCAAAATCCCCATTACATGAAAAAGAACATTCGAAGGAAATAAGACATGATTAAAGATTGAAATGATAATGCAACAATGATAATTACCCGTTAAGTTTCTCTTGCTTTCTTGATTAATATAAAATCGTCCGCCTAGAGTTAGAAGAAACTGTATGCATGCTATATCATCGTACCGTATGATATCGGTTGATGAAATCCGAACATGTAAATTTTCGGAGTCCTCAAAACACCGTAGTCTCCGGCATCGATCCGCATTTGTCAAATGCTGAAATGATAAGAGAATTTCTAGATATCCGGTCGAGTGGAAGGTTAGGCCCAAGCCCACTGTTCATGCTTGCTCATGAGTGAAGCAAGCGACTCGAGAGAGATTTGGAACGAGACGATGTTCGACCGGAGGGATTGGTTGACCCAAGCTCGCAGTCCTCGAAGTTGTTCATTTCCCTCTCGCTCGAGCCCATGCAAGTCAAAGCGACGCCGGAATTCGACCTCCGGAGCTCGAGATCTCCGCTGTAGGTGCACTTGCCGCCGTCGAGCAGAGTCGTCAATTGCCTCCTGCGAGCTTCGTTTCTTCCTCTCCTCTCCTCTTTTTCTCCCACTCTCTATGATTAAATTGCGCGTGCTATGATGGTTGTGATGGTGAAAAGCATAGGCGAGTCGAGACACGTTGGTGCTTAATTATGACAACTAGATCTTAAATCGAAATCGAAATAGATATAGATATAGAAATAGAAATAGAAATGGAAATAAATAAAAAGAAGGAATGACGCCGTCACTTTAAATTGCAATTGAATGATTGATGGCAATTATATCTTCTTCGGGAAAATGGGGTGGACTTATTCATATGGGTAGAAATGGTGCCACCCTACCTAATTTGCATAAAACTTTTATCACTTTTGTTTTGAACAGTCGCAAACCTATTATACCGATATCAATTCGGCCCTCAACTTTATAATTTTGTCAATTAGTCTTTGACCTTTGTGCAAAATTTCAATATAGTCCTTCGCGTCGATTTTCGCTAGAAATCACTGACATGGCCATGTGCCGCATAGGATAGCCAATGATGATTAGATCATCACGTCAACAATTTCCGGTAATAACTTACCAAAATGTTTATGAAATTACCAAGATTTTTTATAGTTCCCAAATTAATAATTTTGGTCCTAGCTAACCAACTTTTGTCTGCATAACTGACCCATACTTCAAATTTACTAACTCTTATACGAAGTTTTTTTTCGGTCATGACTCTTATATGAAGTTACCAACCGAAAATAAATTGATTTATCAACTTTTATTAGATTATATCACCAATTAATTTTGAGTTGCTAATTCTTCTTTGAGTTACATTTAATTTTTTTTATATCTAAATCAACATTTCTATTGAGTTATTGGTTTTTCATTTGCTTTGGTCAGTAACCGCTTACGTTTACTAACTCTTCTAAGAGATTACTAACCTAAATTAGCATGTCTCACTAACTTTTTTCCCATAAAATTACTACATAGCATTTCCTTAGCCGCCAAGTTACTTATTTACGTATGTCTGGATATTTTGATTTGCCAACTTTTATATCATTTGCAAGTTTTTATGTTCATTTCTTAGCGATGCCTTAAATTTACCAAATCGTTTTAGAAACGATCAATATTAATTAGAGTGACTTACCAACTTTTCTCTAATTGAGTTACCGGCGAGTTTTGGATTAGAAACTTTCATTTGAGATATCTAATGAGCTTTTATTTCTTTTAATTAACAATTTCTCTTATTTGTTACCAACTTTTATTTACCTTTCTTAATTATGCCTTAAATTTACAAAATTTTATATGAAATTGCTAACTTGATTAGATTAATTTATTAACTTGTCTCCGATTACTTATCAACTAATTTTGGGTTATCAACTCTCGTTTGAACTATTTACCAACTTTTTTTTCAACTTCCTGATTTTTCTATTTAATAATTTAGTCGAGAACACGGTTGATAAGTCACCAGATAAAATTTATAATTTTATGTAATAGTTGATAAATTCGAATCATTGGTAAGAAAGTTGACTAAAAATTGGTAAATAATGTTGGTAAGTCACCAACTCATTTCGATCATCGAACATCTCTGCTTTGGACTGATTTTGCACGTCGAAAGTAGATACTTAAATCATCCTCATGAATTTGCCATCATATATTGATTGATAACCCAACAATTCTTACACTCGACAAACATGAATCTCCTAAGAACACATGAATGTAGGGGGTTATTCTCATCACGATGATAATAACAAAGCAATGAACCTAAGAGCAGCATCAGCCGTGTTTTGGATCGACAAGGAGGAAAAGACGTTGACCTCGCCGTGGCGGGCGTAAGAAGACTCGCCGGCCAGATCAACGAGGGACCTGATCGCAATGAATGGCATCTTGTGTTGGTGACAGACCAGAGCAATGGCGGCGGTCTCCATGTCCATGGCGGTGGCATTGAACTTTGAGTACGGGAATTGCCTGTAAGCACTGTTGTCCATAAACAAGCTTGCACTCACCCCTCTCTCCAGTGTCACCACCGCTGGTGCCCTTGGCAAGCATGTCGAGTTCACACATTGTCCCAGCTTCAAGCCCTGGTTGTGTCATTGAACAAAGTATTAGCATAAAGTGAGAACTTGCATGTTCCAGAAACATATCTACATTCATGCTCTTGGCCTCTTTCAGTACAGATTTCCTTGACATGCTCACTTTGAAAACTGCGGTCGATTAAATGCTCTAGCGGAGCAAGATAGGTTTTGAACTTCGATGGGTGGCTCGGGATTTACTTGGATTTTCTTCGAGACAGCGAAATAGTGCTCGTCGATAGGGACCTAGAAGGCATGCTGTCGAACTTTAGGGACTCCGTTGACCCGGAAGATTTCCTCAAGTTGGTACTGTTGGAAATATGGGATAAATTGATGAGTGAATGAATAAGAAATTGATGCTCAAAGAACACTCTTGAGTTGGAAATGTGAAGTGGAAAAATACTAGCCCTACATTGAAAAAGAAAGAAGGCTATGGAGTATTTTACACACAGTTACATTTATTTGAAGTGGTAACTATCATATCACAAATACTATGCCTCCCGCGCAGGCGCAGGGCGGGTGCAAATCCGACGCCCGACGAGCTTAAACTTGGGCGCGAGCACACGTCTCGGGTACACAATTACAGGACCGAAAAGTGGGCCTCACAACAAGCCCAATTTTGCTTGCCTTCTGATTTAATTTTTTCAACTCAAACTGTTACAAATTTTGTAACATTTGATTAATAGCAGGTTAATGGCGATAAATTCTGCTGTTACAAAATTTATTTTATAACGGCAGATTTATTCCCGATGCGTTTTATTACGGTAAATTCAATCGGCCGTTATTATTCATGAAACGCTTCCCCCCATTTTCTTTAAAAAATCATCGAATTCTTCCTCTCTTCTAACTCTATGCATTTTTTGCATTGTTTTCGGTAGTGTTCATTTCCAATTTGTTCAAGTTCGCCGGAAGCTTGGAAATGCCGTGATCTCTTCTTCGCCGTCGACCGTTGTATTCTGAGAGGCAGACTTTCACGAAACCTCAATCACGTATTGGAGGGAACGAATATGTTTTAAGGAAACTGTGTCGAACACAGGTCCCGGTATCCATTTGTATCGATTCCAATTTTGTTATTGTAATTTCATTTCTTTACGATTATGTATTGTTCGTAATATTTATAATAATGCCAATTTGAATTTTGCAACAATCTTAAAATAGATTCGTGCTTTTAAAAATTCAAATGGCTACTGGAAACGAAGTCGTGGATGTGGCTGTTGAAAACGATGGTGTTGATGTGGCTACTGACAACATCACCAAAAACTTTGCCTATGCCTCAGTTGTCCAACTACCTGGCTCATCCTCTGTCCATCCTGCGGTTTCTGTCCACCGTGGTGAGAAACTTGAAAAGTTCGACGGATCAAACTTTAAAAGGTGGCAGCAAAAGATGTTATTTTATTTAACAACTTTGAATCTTGCAAGATTCTTGAATGAGGAAGCTTCTAAGTTATCCGAAGGAGAAACGGATAAGCAAGCCTTCAACGCTGTTGAAGCCCGGAAGCACTCTGACTTTCTGTGTAGGAAATATGTCATGAATGGTTTACATGACTCATTGTACAATGTCTATTGTGCAAAAAGGACGGCAAAGGAGTTATGGGAAGCCTTGGCCTGGAAATATAAAACAGAGGATGCCGGAGCAAAGAAATTTGTTGTCGGTCAATTCCTTGATTATAAAATAGTAGATTCTAAGACTATGATAAGTCAAATACAAGAAATTCAAGTGATCTTGCATGAAATCCAAGTTGAAGGAATGAACTTGAGTGAAACCTTCTAAGTGGCTGCTATTATTGAAAAGCTACCTCTTGGGTAGAAAGATTTCAAGAACTATCTCAAGCACAAGCGAAAGGAAATGAACCTAGAAGAGTTGATTATTAGACTTTGAATCGAAGAAGACAATAGAGGATCTGAACGCAAAGGGTTCAATCCTACTACAGCTAAGGCAAATTTTGTGGAGCTTAGACAAGGCCACAAGAACAAGAAGATTGCCAAGCCAAAGTTGGGACCAAAAGGACGAGTTTCCAAGAATAACTTTCAAGGAAAATGCTTCAACTGTGGCAAGATGGGGCATAGATCTGTGGATTGCAGACTTTCGAAGAAGAAGAATTATGAGACAAATATGGTGAATGGCATCGCTCACGACATGTCAAACATGAACCTTTCTGCAATGATTTATGAAGTAAACTTAGTTGGGTCCAATCCGAAGGAATTGTGGATTAACATTGGTGTCACTAGGCACATATGCTCTAATAAGGACTTGTTCATAAATCTTGAACCAATTAATGGGGAAAAGGTTTTTATGGAAAACTCTGCCTCTTCTGCTGTCGAAGGCCAAGGGAAGGTGTTGCTGAAGATGACCTCTGGAAAATAGCTTACTCTAAACAATGTCCTATATGTGCCAGAAATTTGAAAGAACATGATTTCTAGGTCTCTGTTGAACAAGCATGAATTTCGTATGGTGTTTGAGTCAGATAAAGTTATTTTGTCTAAATCCGGAATGTATGTGGGGAAGAAATACGTAACTGATGGGCTTTTTAAGCTTAATATAATGACAATTATCAATAAAGATAATAAGTCTTCCGTTTATTTACTCGAGTCTTCCAATTTATGGCATGGTATACTAGGACACGTTAATTATGATACATTGCGTAGATTAATTAACTTGGAACATATACCTTCATTTCAAATTGATTCAAAACATAAATGTGAAATTTGTGTTGAGGCAAAATTAACGAGATCATCATTTCAAACAATTTAAAGAAACACCAAACCCCTTGAATTAATTCATAGTGATGTTTGCGATTTGAAATTCATACAAACGAGATGTGGTAATAAATATTTTATTACCTTTATCGATGATAACACTAAATACTACTATGTGTATTTGCTTAAAAGCAAAGATGAAGCCTTAGAGAAATTTATTCCCTATAAGAATGAAGTTGAAAATCAACTTAATAAGAAAATTAAAAGATTGAGAAGTGATAAAGGTGGCGAGTACGAAGTACCAATTGGTGAATTTTATGCACAACACGGAATTATACATGAAATAACCGCGCCTTACTATCCTCAATCAAATGGTGTTGCTGAACGTAAAAATCGCACATTGAAAGAAACGATGAACGCGATATTACTAAATTCACATTTGCCTCAAAATATGTGGGGAGAAGCTATATTGTCAAGCAATTACCTTTTAAATAAGATACCTCGAAAGAAGGAGGATAAAACCCCTTATGAGTTATGGAAAGGTAGGAGACCATCCTACAAACACTTACGAGTGCGGGGGTGTCTTGCAAAAGTGGCGGTTCCAACACCAAAGAAGACAAAGATAGGTTCTAAAATTGTGGATTGTATCTTTAAAGGCTATGCACATAACAGTAATGCATATTGATTTCTTATGCATGAATCTAAAATTCCAGATATACATAAGAATACGATCATGGAATCTAGAAATGCATCATTCTTTGAAAATGTATTTCCTTGTAAATCTAATGATGGATCAAGTTCATCTAAACGAAAGAATGAAACTATAAATGAAGAAAGTCACGATTCGGCTAATGAAATTCATGACTCAAATCATGAACCAGAACCGAGATGTAGCAAAAGAGCAAGAGTGGAAAAATCTTCTAGAAATGATTTTCTAACTTATTTGTTAGAAAATGAACCATTAAATTATGCAGAAGCTGTGAATTCTTCTAAGGGACCTTTATGGAAAGAAGCAATAAAAAGTAAAGTTGATTTTATTTTGCAGAATTATACTTGGGAGCTAGTGAATCTTCCTCCTGGTTGTAAGCCTTTAAAGTCCAAATGGATTTTTAAAAAGAAAATGAAAGCAAATGGCTCCATTGATAAGTACAAAGCCAGACTTGTGATCAAAGGATACAAATAATGAGAAGGCTTAGATTACTTCGATACTTATTCTCCTATGACGAGAATAACCTCCATTAGGATGATACTTGTAATTGCAGCATTGAGAAATCTAGAAGTACATCAAATAGATATAAAAATAGCTTTCCTAAATGGTGATTTGAATGATGAAATCTATATGGAACAACTTGAGGGTTTTATAGTTCCAAAACAAGAAAGGAAAGTCTGTAAATTGGTGAAATCATTGTATGACCTAAAACAAGCACCAAAGCAGTGGCGTAAAAAGTTTGATAATACAATGATTATCAATGGTTTTAAGATCAATGAATGTGATAAATGTGTCTATATTAAAGAGACAACAAATGGCTATGTCATTTTGTGTCTTTATGTAGATGACATACTAATTGTTGGTAGTGATGATAAAATGATCAAATCTACTAAGTATATGTTGAATTCAAGATACTGATCTGATTTTAGGAATTAAAATTACAAGAACGTCAGAAGATCTTATTTTAAACCAGTCACACTAGGTGGACAAAATTCTTGAAAAATTCAACATGAATGATTTTGGTATTGCTAAAACACCATTAAACAATAGTCTTTATCTGTCCAAGAATAGAGAAGAGGGTATTTCTCAAGTAGAGTACTCTAGAGTTATTGGAAGTTTAATGTATTTAATGAGTTGTACTAGACCAGACATTGCCTATACAGTTAGTAAATTGAGTAAATATACGACTAGCTCGAGTGCTAACCATTGGAAAGTAATAATGAGAGTATTTAGGTACTTACGATATACTAGGAATTATGGCTTGCATTATACCAAATACCCAGCTATTCTAGAAGGATATAGTGATGCGAACTGGATATATGATATAAAAGACTCAAAATCTACTAGTGGGTATGTATTCACACTAGCAGGAGCAGCCGTATCTTAGAAATATTGTAAACAAATTGTTATAACCAAATCCACAATGGAATATGAATTTATAGCTTTAGATAAATGTGGTGAAGAGGCTGAATGGCCATGCCATTTCTTAGAAGATATTCCAAAATGGCAAAAACTTGTGCCACCAATAAGTATACATTGTAATAGTTAATCTGCAATTGGAAGAGCGCATAGTAATATGTATAATGGTAAGTCTAGATATAAACGTCGTAGACATAATACCATTGGACAACTACTCTCAACATGAATTATCTCTATTGACTACGTAAAGTCAAAGGATAATATTGCGGATCCGCTAACCAAAAGGTTAAACAGAGAGTTAGTTGAGAAATCGACAAGAGGAATGTGACTGAAGCCCAAGAAAGAATAAGTTGGTACAAAGGAAACCCAACCTAGTTGACTGGAGATCCCAAGATCTAGGTTTAAAGGGACAACCTAATTATATAAATTTAGTGATGTCACTGTGGGGGTTATCCCTAAAACCATTATTATATAAAATATCAGTGATATTGTAAAGAAAAGGATAGCAGTTTTGCTTTAATGATTCTTAAGTGGAGTAAACAAATTAGTCATAAATTAAGTAATCACCTATGTGAGAGAGAAGTGGGGCCGCTTCAAAGGAGAATTATTTAAGGGCTAAATTAGGTTGATGTTCATGGCCAAAATAAACATAACTATAAGAACTGAACAAACGTTTAGATGATTTCTGTGTGAAGTGTATGGTTCATTTACATAAGAAAGTTGAACAGTTCAAGGGCATCATGTCTACTGGATAACTAGTAAATTAAATATACTTTCACAAGGGAAGATTCAAAGGGTGACACCTACCTATCCTATGCAGGTTTCAATTGTTGAACATTATCACAGAGTCAAAATTAAAACAATTTTCATTCATGTGAGGGATTATTGGAAATATGGTATAAATTGATGGGTGAATGAATGAGAAATTGATGCTTAAAGAATACCCTTGAGTTGGAAATGGGAAGTAGTAAAATACTAGTCCCACATTGGAAAAAAAGAAGAAGAAGGCTACGGAGTGCTTTATACACAATTACATTCATTGGCAAAGAAGTATGACTCGCTCCCATTTTAATTGGATGAGTTTCCATTATATCCATCATAATATATAACTTTCCATACAAATATGTTCTTCGTTGAAGTACTCATTCGTATTCTTACATGAAATGGCGTCATAATCTCACCTAGGAAGATTGATTTGGGGCCAGATGCTTCTAGTTGTCGAATTTCTTGTATGAGAAGTCCATCAAGTTGCTGTTGAAGCTCATGGCATGTGATCTCGGAGATAAATTAGAGTAGTGGTAAGCCAAATGGCTTATTTAGATCCATGGAAATCTTGTGATCGTGAAGCTCGTCGAATTCCTATCTATGAAATTTCAAGCCCAATTTGCAATAGCACAACCTTCAACCTTTGTGTGATTGTGATTCCTCATAAGAATGCCATGTCCAAGGCATGGCTTTAGATATCACAATATACGGTCTACCGACTCCATATGACCTTAAGAAGAATTATGCATGAATTGACTAACTTATATCAGGTCTTGTAATAGTCAAATAAATCAACCGACTCATCAATCTTTGGAACATTGCACTATCTCTGAGGGTAGCGGCGTTGATGGCAAACTTACTGCCATAATCCATAGGCGATTCTGTGAGTTTAGCTCCCAATTTCCCAGTTTCCTTCAACAAGTCTATTGCATACTTTCTCTAGGAGAGAAAGAATCATTTGCTTACACTAGCGATTTCAATTTCAAGGAAGTAGCGTAACCTCCCCAAGTCTTTGATGTCGAACTTTTCATCCATGTATTTTTTTGAAAATTTCAATCTCCTGAAGATTATCGCGCAGTGATGACGATGTCATCAGCATAAATCAAAACAACCACAATTCCTTTGGAGTTCTTATTAACAAAGAGAGAGTGAACTGACTCTCTAGTTTTGAAGCCAAAATTTACAAGAGCAATATTGAGCTTGCCATACTAAGCTTGTGAAAATTGCTTGAAACCATAAATTGCTTTATTTAGTTTGCACACAAAACCCCGTCCTTCCAAAGATTGGGGAAAGTCCATGTATGCTTCTTAGGAAAGTCCATGTATGCTTCTTTTTCAAGGTCGCCTTGTAAAAAGGCATTTTTAACGTCCATTTGAAAAACTTAACCATTCATAATTAATTGCAAGTGACGTGAGAACTCAAACTATGTTCTTAACACCCCAGGCGATGCTTGAGGTCGCACGACCTTAGGCCGTCGCCAGCCGATTTGGCTCATCGGCGGCTAAGTTTTGCCCGCAAATAGTTTGAGAGTTTTTTATAATAAAAAAAAAACTAGCAAAAGTCATTTGCAAAGCGCAGTTTTTTTTTAAACGGCATTTAAGTCAAAGTTGCTACCAAATGGGTTTTTAAAATACACTTAATCAAATACTATTTGCATTTCGGATAACCCCTTTAACCTAAAGGCTTTTGAATTTTCCCCAAAGCTCTCTCCCAGGACTGAACCAAATGCACTCTAAGAGACTGATTGGTACAGTTTTCGCACAACAACTTTGGAGCATTGATGTTGCGGCTTCTAAGGTGTTTGGCAAACACCTCAATGGCTGCAGTACTTCGCGGCACGGTTACCCTTCGAGCATAATCATTCTCCGACGGACTCTAAAGCCATAATGAAATGGTTAAAGATTAATATCGATATGATTTGATGCTTACGCCCGATTTTCCAATCTTGTATTTGCGATCCGGCCACCATCTTACTGAAAAAGCAATTTGGATGAACTTTGAGTGACTTCAAATTAAGTGCCGACCCCTATATATTTATTTATAGCCGGTCTATTTTACAACGATATCTAACAAAAGTCCAAATTCAAATCGTAAATATCAAAGCAAAAGATGAAAATTAAAGCAACCACCGTCCCAATCGATCACCATATATATAACTATATATATATGAAAGAAATTCAATCTAAAAAACAAACATTTCCATCGGCCAAAAATCCCATTACATATAAAAGGAACATTCAAAGGAAATAAGATGCGATTAAAGATTGAAATGATAACGTGAAAATTATAATTATGCGCTAAGTGTTAGAATAATTAAATATTAAATCACGCGTTCATCTAACAGCTTAAACTTTTAGTACAGTTGGCTATGGTCTCACAAAATCTAACATAGTATCAAAGCTGAAAGTCTTAAGTTCAAATCTTTTGAGACCATATTTGCCTTCATAATTAAACATTTTCATGCTTAGTGCTAGGTAAAAAAACTAGACTTAAACTTTTAGAGCAGTTGGCTATAGTCCCACAAAATCTAACACTAAGTTTTTGTTGCTTTCTTGATTAGTATAAGGGTCCGTTCATTTCATGGAAAATGAATGGTTCAGGGCACATTTAAAAAAAATAGCTTATATAGAGTGCAATCATTAATTAATGAAAAATATTTTCATTATAAACAACAATTTATATCTTGATATTTTCGTAGATGATGAAAATATTTTCGTTCATTCATTTTTACAAGCGATACAAGGTATTATTTTTAACAGAGATATTTTTCAATTCATTCATTTTCGGCGAAACAAACGGAGCCTAAAATTGTTTGCCTAAAGTTTGACAAAACTCTATGCATGTTGCATCATCTTGCCATGTTATATAAGTTGATGAAATTTGAACGAGTGAATTTCGGAGTCTGCGAAACATCAAGTGTTCGTCAATTGTTGAAATGATAAGAGAATTTCTAGGTAGGGAAAATGACACAAATCGTCCTCGCAATGTGGTTCTTGAAATTTTGCCCAATGTGCAATATGGTCCATAAATTTTTAATTAGTTCAATATGGTCTATGAATTTTCGCCCAATGTGTAATGCGGTCCCTGAACTTCTAATTAGTTCAATGTAATCCCCAAATTTTTGGTACATGTTCAATGTAATATCTGAACTATATGAAAATATTTAATGTTAACCCTAAGCTTGAATTAATGGAATAACAACATTGAATACTTTCATATAGATTATGGACTACATTGAACATATATCAAAAGTCTAGGCATCATATTGAATAAATTAAAAGTTTATGGACCGCATTTCACGTTGGAGCTAAGGTTCATGGATCATATTGAACGGATTAAAAGTTCATAGACCACGTTACATATTCGGTTAAAGTTCGGGACCATTTATGTCATTATCCATCGAGCGCAAAGAGGGACTCGGCCGCGAATGGGCCCGAACCTAAAGCCCATAATGGATGGTTGGGCCCAAGCCCACTGTCCATGCTCGCTCACGAGTGAAGCGAGCGAGCGAGCGAGCGAGTCGAAAGAGAGAGAGAGAGAGAGAGAGAGAGATTCGGTACGAGACGGTGATCGAGCAGAGGGATTGATTGAGCCAAGCTTCCTCGAAAGTCGTTCGCTCGCTTCCCTCTCGCTCGAGCCCATGCAAGTCGGAGCGACGCCGGAATTCGCACTCCCGAGCTCGAGATCTCCGCCGTAGGCCGCCGCCGCCGCCGCCGAGAATCGCCGATTGCCTCCCGTGAGCTCCGTTTTCTCCCTCCCCCCCACTCTCTCTCTCTCTCTCTCTCTCTCTCTCTCTCTCTCTCTCTGATTAAAGTCGCGTGTTGTGGTTGTGGTGATGGCGGAAAGCGTAGGCGAGTCGAGATGCGTCGCTTAGGGGCGGGGGCGGGGGCCCCTCTCGCGCTGTTTGTTGGAGCCGCGGGAATGCCGAATGAGAGAGGTCGAAGGAGCAGGCGCGGTACTGTTTCACTGAGTTCACGTAGGCTGGCCGGGCACGCGATTCGTGTTTTCCTAATCGTCGTTGTCGACGGCGTGATTTGTTCAGAGCGGAGTTCACCGATGGATGCGAGGTGCCGAGAAGTTTGACTAAGCAACGCGCGGTGAGATGAGTCGGAGAGATATGGTTTGTAGTTTATTTTCAGGTGGCAGGCTAGTTTATGGAGTGAGATATGAATGGCGATGGTGGGGTTTGGTCAGTTCTGGGTTGGTGAGAGCATGTCATTAGGTCTTCGACAAGTCGTATTGCTTTAGCTCACGCACTACGGAGATTCAATGTGCGACTCGTGCTCATACGCCATTTGAGTAGGGAAGAAGAGTGATTTTTCACAGAAGTGCATGTCTGAATTCGTGTATAGATTGCGGTCTACAGTGAGTTTGGCGTCAATTGATTGCTTATGGATGATTGTCTTTTTACCAATGGAATTTCTGGTGATCTGGCCAAGTACCTTTATAGACTATGAGTCCAGGTCGGTCTTCTCCTGGGAATACTGCGCCCTAATAGCTCTCTGACTACTTTGCGTGGTTTATGCTTGGAAACTTGTAGACTAGTGTCCTCTGTTCTGCATTATATTGTCCCATATATGGGTTTGTTTCATTTCTCTGTCTGCTTTACTCAATTCGATTCCATTTTCCTACAGATATTCTTGATATGAGGATGGCTAAGGAAGAAACTTCATGTAGTGCTGTCCAAGTAAGTGTCTTAACCCCTCTCCTTCCCCCCAAATGGATGCATGTATGCATCTGCAGCCACATGGGCGGGGGCTTAAGAGGTCTCTGATGAGCATTAACCTAGAAGTGCACATAATGGAATTTTGTTCCTTATCTGTGAACAGGCAATTGATTTGATTTCAGCAGTTAAGGAGCTGCATGTGCTTAACTCGCAGGAGCTCAATAAACTATTGAGAGACTCTGACAATTTTGTAATTGACTGCTTAACCGTTAAAGGATCGCCAATAAAGGTCAGTAGTCAATCTGTAGGATCTCAGCTGCAGTCCTGTTAATTTTTGAACCTGGTCAGCTCTTGATTTTATTGTTTCAGGTTGATATGGAAAAACTTGCAGGCTTTCTCCCCTTGCACCTTATTGCTGTGCTCATGTCAGCTGAAAGAGATGAAGCTATGTTCAGATACCTATTATCTGGCGTACGACTCTTGCATTCCTTGTGTGAAGTGGCACCCCGCCATGCTAAACTGGAACAGGTAGTTTCTCAGCAATATCGTTTAACTAATTCCTTTCTCCAATAACCTTGCTTTTGACTCCTTCCTTCCTTTTGTCTGTTCCCATCATACGGTTTGAGCTGTTCCACTTACAGGCTTAATAGTATTTGGTATATATTAAACAAATTATTTGGTCTTCTAAATCAGCATTTCAAATGACATATATTTTAGTAAAGTTGGATGTTTCTGTATATTTCTTCCAAATTGACTGAAGTTGAGGGTGACTGAAATTTTCAATTTTCAATTTTATGACTCCATGTAAGTACAAATGTCACCATTCAGCAGTTCTAGAATTGAACAAGGAGGTGGTGCTTGAGTTGACTTGTGCCAGACTCTTATCTCCATATCTCTGGCAAAGTAGTGTTATAATGTTTTGTTTCAAATATTTGTGAAAGCCTACTAGTGGATTCATTGGATTGTTCTTTTGTCATATCATTTGTTGGATTGTTCTTTTGCAGTGTCATGGTTTATGAAATTTATTCTTTCTATTATGTTTGGCAGATTTTGCTGGACGATGTTAAAGTGTCAGAACAGATGCTTGATCTGGTCATTTATTTGCTTGTTGTCCTCGGTGGATATAATAAGCAGGTTTCCATTTATTCCTGTTTTTAATGTCTTCCCTGCTGAATGTCTTCATTATGCAAAAGCTTCTCTTATTGGTGCAGGGAAACAATGATCCAAGTCCTCTGCCCCTCCTGCATTCAGCATTAGTAGCATGCAGTCTGCATCTCTTAACAGGATTTATATCTTCACAGTGGCAAGACCTTGTTCATGTATTGCTTGCACACCCTAAGGTATAATTTTGGCCCGATATTTTGTTTTGACAGTTATCCATGGAATTAGGTTAGCAATAAGCAATTACTTATGTAAGTTTTTCTTCTCTCTTTTTGTTCGTCCAGTTTTACATTAGATCAATAATTCATGTACCTTAGGGTTCTGCCCCAATGGCACTGTACTGATTATAAAAGTTTGTTTTGACAGATTGACGTATTTTTGGATGTAGCCTTTCGAGCAGTTTGTATGATGACTAGATCTCTCAGGACCAAGCTGTCACCTCATAGTAATGATTTTTGTGCAAATTTGAATCTGACAGCAGAGCAAATGGTTAACTACCTTTGCCAGCAGTGTGAGGCATCTCTGCAGTTTCTTCATTCATTATGCCAACAGAAGACATTTCGGGAGCGCGTGCTCAGGAATAAGGTCTCTGAAATAGCATATTCATGTTTTCAATTTAGATTTTCCTTCAGGATACAATTTATTCTTCAGAAACAAGAGCTTTAAATAGTATTTCCTGCTAGATGGAAGATAGAGGTTCTCATGTTCACAAAAGGGTCCATATTTAGCACCTTTAAAGGTAGGTAAAGGAGAACATGCAAGTTTATAGTGCTTGGATTTCAGTCAGGAAGGAGGCAACAAAAATACTTATGGATGAAGCATTATCTTGTGACACTCTTGTAGGCTAATTACACAAAATCACATGAAGTCTGAGGTTGCACATATCAGGAATCAGTCGTGATTTCTTATCTTCAAAACAGAGTACCTAGGACATTGGGGTTTCATCAACGATTCTTCGCTGTGTTTTACTTTGATGAGATATTTAATGTTCTGCCAGGAACTGTGTGGAAGAGGTGGCGTTCTTCTTCTGGCTCAAACTATTTTCAAGCTGGAGATCACTCCATCTTTGAAACAGTCCGCCGCTGTTGTAGCTGCAATATCCAGGCTTAAAGCTAAAATGTTATCAATTGTGAGTTGATTGGAAAAAAATATTTGTTTAATATTTAGATATACTTATTAGTTGCTCAGTCTATGTCTGGAATTCTTTTGGGCAAATGAGCCGAGATTAATCTGGTGGGTGTCAATCTGCAGTTGTTACATCTTTGTGAAGCTGAAAGTATTTCTTACCTGGACGAAGTTGCCAGTTGTCCGCAGAGCTTGGATCTTGCAAAATTCGTTGTACTGGAGGTTGGTTTACATATGCTGGGAGATATGGTTTCTATAGGACGGATGTTTTACCTAAGAATTAATTCTGTTAAGTTTCTTTTCAGAGGATGCACAAATGGCCTCTTTTTTTTAGTCGGTGGTGAAGGATATAGAGAAAATCTAGTACATCATAAATGTACAAGAAAAACAGGTAGAAAGACCTAAAGTAAAGCATGCGAAGATTATGCGGAATCAGAACAAGATCACAAATGTCCTTACGTTCTATATCATGAGTAAATGTGTTTATCTATCTCTGTTGACATGTTAGTCATGATCTTTTACTTGCTGAAGTCGTGACTTTTTGAGAAGTCTTCCTAGTGACCTGTGAAAGTAAAGTTAATCTCATCACATCTCATATCGTTTTCCATGTCACGTCATAGAGGCTCATTTTGCAGATGCTCCTTGTTAAAAGAGTCCCTATTCTAGATTTATTTTGAAGCTTCAGTTCTTGAGCCAGGAGTCTTCTTTGTAATAAAGTGGTGGTTTCTGTGTAGGTTCTCAACTTATTGAAGATTGCACTTGGCAGAAATTCTGAATCTTCCGCCACACATTCTGACAGAAAATATCCATCAGGCCTGTTGCAACTCAATGCAATGCGCTTAGCTGATATCTTTTCCGATGACTCGAACTTTCGTACTTATATCACAACATACTTTGTAAGATACCTTTACCCAATCTCTACTGAATATTCAGTTTCTTTTCTTTCATCTTGGTTTCTTCACATCATTGAGAAGAAGTGTCAGTTTTCTTTACTGGTGCCAAAGTTTCATTTTTCTGGCTTTAATGAGTTCAAACACCAAACCAAATTGAAATATGTGACTGCAAAAGTGTTCTGTTATTAAGTTTTTCCGCGGGGGGGAGGTGGGTCCTGGGGGACTGTTTGGGGTTTTAAAGCGATGCAAAGGTTCCACTTGCAATAGGTTATCTTGTTTTCATACGGTTATGCAGTCCAGCGAATGGCTAGTTGGAGTATAATTATAGGGCTTTGGAAGGATATATTTCTACAACCATGTGGTTATTGTTTGTCCATCACGTCACTTAATATTATATTGGTAAGATCTTGAATGTGCCTTTTACATTTTTTTGCAGACCGAAGTTCTCTCTGCAATATTTTCCCTCTCTCATGGTGATTTTTTATCCACTTGGTGTTGTTCTGATCTCCAAGTAAGGGAAGAGGATGCATCCCTGGAATATGATTTACATGCAGCTACAGGATGGGTTTTGGATGCCTTTTCACCATCAAACACTCCGAACAAGTTGAATATAGAATATGCATTCATCCCTAATAACATTCCTCGATCTTCGTATGCCCATCAGAGGACATCACTTTTTGTCAAAATAATTGCAAACCTCCATTGCTTTATTCCCAACATCTGTGAAGGTTAAATCTATAGCCATGATTGCATAAAATGCTTCAAACTCAATTTATGTCATACTCCACTGAAAGCGCATTATTTTACAGAGCAAGAGAGGAATCTCTTCCTTCACAAGTTTCTAGAGTGCTTGAAGGTGGACATGGACTCTGGTAAACCATCGCCTGAATTTTCTTATACTTCTGATTCTCAAAGAGCTGACACTGTCTTCAGAAATCTGCGTAAGTCAACTCCGAGGTTATTTACTTCCATATATAGTTTTTGTTTCTTATGATGGATTTTAATTGTTCAGGTTCATTGTTAAGTCATGCAGAGTCCTTAATTCCGACCTTCTTGAATGAGGAGGATGTACAATTATTGAGGTGATTTTAATGTCATCACTATCATCATTTCCTTTAATTTTTTTTCCTCATAGCTGAAAATTTGTTTGCATGTTATCTTGAGTCTCTAACTGAGTATAGTGAGGTGTGATCTTAAATATATCTATAAATCAATTTGGTAAATGATCTGCTGTTTTGCGTAGTCTGCGTGTATTAGGTCATTGTCTCTGTAAGCCTAGGACCTCTGGCATGATGCTTATTATCTGTACCTGCCAGGACAATTGCGACATGTTAAATGCTTGAATCCTCGTTAGAAAAATTTAGTTATCTTAACAGAGGCACCAAACGCATGGTGAAAAGAAAATTAAATGAAGAGGTTCTGTATATATATAGTCCGCCATAACAATAGAGTATGGATGGTTTGGACTTGACGACCAGTAAAAGATATAATGCCTCCAAATGAGGCAGCCCGCTAAATGGGGCACAATCTTAATTTTAGTTTGGTTATCACTCCTTGTTTTGGCTGGTCTCGATATATCTTTATTTTTAGAAAACAGGGGCTGTTGGTTTTCTTGAATATCCGGAGAAGCTAGATTACTTTCTGAATTGTTGGGAGGAATCTTATGCGGGTGGAAGTTTGCTCCGTATGGTCAGCATTGCAGTGGATCTTAACCTGACGTTGCATTTTATATCTTCTATCCATGAGCATTCCCAGCCCTGTACTTCCCTATTAATATTCCAATTTAATAGTGCTTTCGCTGCTTACACTCGGCTGAGCAATTTGGTCACATTTATTTAGTTCTCAAATACGTACGGTGCTCATTCATAATGCCACAATATAAAGAGTTCACGTAAATGTACTTAAATGGCAGTATGATATATAAGAAAAGAAATGAAACTGGGAGAGGAGAGTCAGAAAACATAATGCCACAGATCATCCAGTACTGGTACTTCTCAACTCATGTCTTCTAATATGTACACATGTATCTATACACATTGTGATAAGTTGCTGATACATGTTATATACATGTATACCTATACGTATGGATGTACTGTATCTTATTCTCTCCTATAGTATTATGGTGATAAATAATTTGAGAAATGTCGTAGTCTATTCTGTTACCTTTCTCGACGTCTTTTGACCTTGTGGCTTTGCATATTTTCGTGCAGAGTATTCTTTAACCAGTTACAACCATTGATCACACCCAGCATGAATGAAGAGAACGGAGTTCAAGTAAGAATTGGTTTTTGAAAACTATTTCTTCTTGTTCTAAATCATACCCCTTTTTGAAAAGTGCAATAAATCCTTGTTATTATGGATGTTCTGAACTATGCTATTGGAATAATCCAGGAAAGCAAACTGGATGGGTCCAGATCTTGGGATAAGTTTGCTCAAATCAATCTGAGTGACAAATATCAGGTAAATTTCAAGAGTTCATTTAATTTTTGTTCATGTTCTGATTATCACTTTAATGAAATGGTTTAGAAATGGGCGATGCAAAAATCCTTCAATAGCATTGTACTGTACTACAGTTAGATGGGGACTTGTAATTTAGTAGCTAGAATCTTGAGGTCCAAACTCAGAATGGCAACTAAACCTTGTGAACTTAACATACGAAACATGAAGTCAATACTAATTTTAGGCGATAGTGACTGAGTGCCATCCTGCTATTAAGGAACGAGAGACAATTTATATGAATGCAATGTCTCGGATCCTTTGATTTCTGCAAATATTACAACTAAGCTAATCCGAGATAAGTAATTGTGTCTAGACCTTCCTTTTGAACCTGAACCAGAGACAAAGTAATTTTTGTAGGAAGCTCAGAGTGTGGGGAGACGCTTGTATCCTATACCCAGAAAAGATCCCCCTAATCTTAATGGTAGAAGCGGTAACCTGAGAGAGGGCATGTCTGAAAACTCCACTCTCATCGACTTGGACCGGCTACATGCCAGAAACAAGCATGATGAGCGTAGCAATTTTTTGAGGCGAGGCAGGGGGGAACATGGTAAATTTGGCGGGACTGTCTCTAGAATTTCAAGAGAAGCTGATGGGGATGTCCAGACTGTGGAAACAAGTGGTTCGGATACAAGCTCCATGAAAGGAAGAAACTCTGCAGATCCCACAGAGAATGGTGATCTTGCGAAGCTGGGCAAGCAGGTGTCCGAAAGTGGGTCTGCAGCAGGTCAAGAGGATGAGAAGGTTGAAACCCATCATAGTGAAGAAAAGCAGCGAAGAAAACGCAAACGCACTATCATGAATGAGAAACAGATGGAACTCATGGAGAGGGCCCTCTTGGATGAACCAGAAATGCAGCGAAATGCCACTTCGATTCAATCATGGGCTGATAGATTGAGTTTTTATGTATGTTAACTATTCCTTATGACTTAAATTGATGAAGCATAATTTACACTCTTCTTTTCCTTTCATGAACAGCATAGACTATTCAACGTTGACGAATTTTTCCGTCTTTTCACCTTTTCCAGGGTTCTGAAGTGACATCTTCACAGCTAAAGAATTGGTGAGAAAAACTTCTCTAGCTTTTTTTTTTCTGATGCTCTGATGATTGAGAAATTTCAATCTTGTGTTTTTGCTGAAAGCTTGATCTGATAAGCTGGATACTCTAATTCTAGGAAATGCACATGGTTTCTGTGTGGAGGCAAATAATTTGACGGTGCTAGATTTATGCTCTGTTCTATTTTTGGAAACCAATCATTGTGGCATGAAATTTCACGATAAAGTGAAAACAATGATAAGGAGTTCCTTGATTGGATATGCTGTCTCGTATCAGAATTAATGATGAAGAGCTAGCATGCTTGTGCAGATTTATATGCAAAAAGAAACTAATAAAGCTGCCCCAGCGGACAAGGCATAATCGTTGCTCTGAAGTAGCATTCGGGCAACTTATAATGCTTTTTAATTGGATTATCTTGAGGAAAACTGATCGTGCTGTTGCACTGTGTATCAACAGGCTGAACAATCGGAAAGCTAGGCTGGCGCGTGCTGCTAAAGATGTCCGAGCCCAGCCTGAAGTTGACGATTCTTTGCCCGATAAGCAGGCTGAACAGGGCCAAGCGTTGCAGCCTGACTCACCGGAGAGCCCAGGGAACGAAGTTCCATCAACTTCGAAAGGTATTACTTGGGGCGCATCAAGAAACAGTGCGGAAAAATCTGGGGCGGCTCTATCAGAATCTGTCAATCCTAGTCCAGCTGAATTAGCTCTTGAGCCTGGCCAACACGTTGCCATCATGGATGCGAGAGGAGAGGAAATCGGTGAAGGGACGGTGCATCAGGTTTATGGGAAGTGGAATGGGAGCATCTTGGAAGAATCGAAAACGTGCGTCGTGAACATTACTGAGCTCAAGGTTCAGAAATGGTCCCAACTTCCATACCCGTCTGAAACCACTGGCAGCTCATTCGAGGAGGCGGAGGCCAAGATTGGCACGATGAGAGTGTTGTGGGATTTGAATAAAATCTCCCTAGTTCGACCTTAGTTAATTTTGTGATGTTCGACAAGAAATTCTGGTCGTGAATTGCTTTAAAGATAGGTCTGTTGCATGTCAAGGGCACGCATTACTGTCTTCGTGTAGATTTCCTTCTTCTTTACTAGCCAATTGAATTTCACTTCAGTAAAAGTGAGTTTCCTACAGCGTGTAGAGTCAAACAACAAGCTCCGGCTAGCTCACTTGACTTGAGCTCCTTCTTTTGGCTTATGCGAACTCTAGGAGAAGTGAGAGCTTGATCGAATTCCAAAAGCAGCTTGGCTCTGGTGTAGAATTTAGAACTAAGTAAACAAGGTGGGAAGGGGTGGCATCCTCCTTGGGCGCGAAATTACATGCCTATGGTCGCAATGTTCGGTTTGAGCCTCTTTGCGTGTTACTCGGAGTTCCATTGAATCCGAGACAAAGAAGAGATCGGGAGATTCGAACTTGTGATCGGGACATCATAGCTTCTGAAATTGTTTATTTTAATCGATTTGGTTTTCCTAATGGAAAGGATCCCAACATTAAATTCGAACCCGTCAGTTTCTTTGGACCGTCGAAACCAACCATCTCTAACTTTCTCTTATTTTTATATCTTCAAAATGCATGCTAGGCATTTCCACCATCCAAAAAGTCTTCACTTCTGCATCTTAGAGTTTGAGAAATCGTGTGGAATAGAGGCTGGTGTAAAGTGTAGATTTCGAAACTAGAGGCTGCAAAGCACGAGCTCAAAAATCGCTATAGATCTTGTCAACGTCCGATGGCCCGAAGAGATCACGCAATTAACAGGTGGCCTCGGTCAGGAAGTTTCGAACATCACGACGCCCTAATGATCTCGTCGAGGCCTCGTCAATGCCCAAGTCGGGCCACCGGCAACAGTTTCGAAGCTTGGAACTCTAGCTCGACCCGCCCAACAGATCAATCCACAACCGAGGAAAAAGTTCGAAAATGGATTTTGTAATTTTTCCTAATTTATTGAAAAAAAAAGACAAACAAAAAAGAAAGTAATCGTACAAAGTTCAAAGGCAGGCCCAACTGCATCTATGCTCAAAGGCCCAGTATCATCAGGCCCATTACGAGATCGAGCGTTCACCTTAGGACGCCACTTTCGGATCTTCGATGCTGCTCCCGGCGAACAACGTCCCCCCCTGAAAGGCGTTACTTCCCGCCGCTCCCGGAAGCCTCTGAAGCCCTAGTCTCCGTCGGAACATCGCCGCCCTTGCGCTGCCGCCCGTCCGCATGGCGTATCTCGGTGGCGGAATGGCGGCGCGCCGGACGATGCTCCTGCGAAGGTTCTCGACCGCTTCTTCGAACCCTCTGCGGGTCTGCGTGGTCGGGAGCGGACCGGCGGGTTTCTACACTGCCGAGAAGGTAACGCACTCCCGTCACGCGCCCGTTGATCTCTCGAGTTTGGTTTTCCGCTCGGCGTGGATGATCCATCGATGTGATCGGTCGTTCTTCTCTCGGTGAACTGGAAATGATTGTGGCGAGATTTTAGTGATAGCTGGAATCTTGAGTAGGCGTGTCCTAATGAAGCTGAGAAGAAAGCAACGTAGTGAATAATTCGCGTGGGATATGGCGTGTGCATTAGCATTTAGGGTAGTTTTTGAGCCTCGAAAGTGTTCATCTTTTGAGGCTCGGCAAGTGTGATTTGACGCATCTGTGAACATGAATGATTTGGTCTGTGCTATCAGATGCTGAAGAGGCACGAAGCTGCGCAGGTTGATATAATTGATCGTCTGCCCACGCCTTTCGGGTTGGTCCGCTCGGGCGTGGCGCCAGATCATCCTGACACGAAGGTGAAGTTTTCTTTTTAGGTTATCTTAATTGATTATCGTCTTTTCTTCACTATGTCGGGTTATACCGTTCTGTATATTTCGAGCGATGACTGCTAAAAGGATGGTGGAAACTTTCTGTTTTTTTGATTTAATTGTAATTTTTTGCTAAATACGAAATAACTGCGAAGACAAACGTCGTGATCTTTAAATGCATCAGTCGATATCTTTAGATATGGTTTACAATGGAATGTCACCTTGCGAATGAAGCTTTTCAATTGCTTAAATACCATCGGTGATTAATTTTTCTCACATTGCATGCCGAGAGCCACCTAGTCTTGATTCAGTTATTTATTAATTGCTTTTTATGTTATTTGTCAATGCATTGTTTGTTTGGGATGCAAATTTCTCTAAACTGAGCTTATTCACCAGAGACTTACAACAGATCGTGGTTAATCAATTTTCTCGTGTTTGCCATCACGAGCGTTGCTCTTTCTTTGGCAATGTCACTCTCGGTTCCTCTATTTCTCTGCCAGAGCTCCGCAATCTGTACCACGTGGTAACATTCACTCTAGATCATGATGTAATTAGCCAACAGCTGGACTTCATTTTGTATAACTGACTTGTTTGATTGTTGATCGAGCAGGTTGTGCTTGCTTATGGTGCTGAAAGTGACAGAAGTCTTGGCATTCCGGGTGAAGTACGTAATGACAAATGATATTATGTAACTTTTCGTTATTCTGTTCTTGATATTTCAATATATCTACCTTATCTGTGTTAGCATGTGAAGAATTGGAAAGGTTTTTTGCCGTCAATTATTTATAGGCTAAACATACAAGTGATGATTTTGCTTTTTTGTCTCTTTGGAACTTTTCTAGGACTTTTCTGGGATACATTCAGCTCGAGAATTTGTCTGGTGGTATAATGGCCACCCAGACTGCAGAAATTTGGAGTTGGATTTGAGAAATACTCAGACAGTTGTAATTCTTGGCCAGGTATTTTTTAAATCTGTGGATACCTGACGAAGTTGCTGATTAGACTGATGGTTTGACCGTATGCTAAGTCCCCCCCTCCCCCTTTCCTCTCTCTCTCTCTCTCTTTCTCTCTCTCTCCCTCTGTGACATCATGATTACCTATTAACATTAGTTGGATGCTGTAGATAACACATTCTTTTTCTGTTTCAGGGCAATGTTGCTCTTGATGTTGCACGTATTCTTCTGCGGCCTACAGTTGAATTAGCAACAACAGACATTGCTAACCATGCACTAGCTACTTTGCAGGAAAGCACTATAAGGTTTCTTGTATATCTTGAGTCTTAAGCTGTTTTACAGACTTGACTTTTTAAATCTTGGATGTCCTTGATGATATAAATTTACTTCAGGAAAGTGTATTTGGTTGGAAGGCGTGGACCAGCCCAAGCAGCTTGTACCGCGAAGGAGCTACGTGAAGTTCTTGGTGACAACTGGCATCTTTTTAAATTACACATTGAATCTCCTGTGTTTTTCCTTTCAAATTTTAGTTTGTGTTTTTCAGATAATTAGTGAAAGATGAATTTATTTTTGCCTGTTGATCCTGGGTCTAAAGGACAAGTTGTGCACCAATTGCCAGGTATCAAAGATTTATATGTTGGCATTTCGGAATCTGATTTACTCAAAACCCCAGAGGATGAGGTACTTCTACACATACGTTCACTTTGCTTTTGCTTGAGCAAATAAGAATTGCTTACATTTATTAAAAAGAGATTTATTTGTAGCCAAGATTGCAAGATAAGATATAGCTAAAGACTTGGAGATTTTCTCATAATGAAAAAAATAAAACGTCTTGGAGATTTTAATTGATACTGGTAATTCTTGATGGCGTTCATGCCTGACCAACAACCCGATGTTATCATTTGGCAAAGGAAGAGCTGAAGAACGACCGGATAAGGAGGAGGGTTTACGAGTTGTTGTCAAAGGCAGCCACCTCAAATCAATCAAGTCCGAGATCAGATCAACATGAACTCCACTTTGTTTTCTTCCGCAAACCAGATAGGTTTCTGGATGATGGACATGGGCATGTGACAGCTGTTCGCTTGGAGAAGACTGCTCTCACAGGTAACCTTTTACTGTTGCATTTGTGTTATCTCAGTCGGTTCTCGCTCTTCTAGGCTCCATTCCACTGGCGAATGTTGATTGCCTTGCTGTCATTGCTATGGTAACAGCGTTCATCTTTTGATCTAGCATGGCAGCATGGCCTTCCTATATTGTTATCCGAGAATTAAAGACCTATTTTGGTCATACAATCTCTTACTGATGTTTGAGCCTCAAAAGATGGGTGTGTTTGTAATCTCTTCCTTTATACTGCTTGGATTTCTGTGGCAATGGACTGGATGATGAGCCCTTTCAACACAGGGCTAACGATGAAATGGTCTAATATTATTGACTCAAATTTGGCTCGAAACATGCCAGGGGTAATCACTTAGCCTCCTTTGACTTTGTTTAATAGGTAATGGCGCTGGAAAGCAAATTGCAGTTGGGACTGGAGAATTTCAAGACATTGAATGCGAGTATGTTTTCCTCTTGTTTGTCCTTTCACTGTTTTTCTGGCAGACTAGTAAAATGTGAAAGTTGTAAGGCCAGCTTTACCACGTGAGTGCTTGCTCTATCGGAGAAAAATATACAGAGACTTCAAATGATGTATACCACTTAATTGACATGATAAAGAATAATCAAGAGCCTACAGCATGGAAGTGATTCTTTTACAACTTAATATATTTGTCCTTATAGGTAATTTGTTGCAAGGAAAACAATTGCCTAAACTAGTACGGTGTACTTATGAATCCCTGGCGTTAATTGACATGGTCTCTCTGTCTCGCTGTGTGTAGGATGGTACTAAAGAGCATTGGTTACAAATCAGTACCAGTTGATGGCTTACCATTTGATCATCGAGCAGGTAATAAATGAATGAATCCACTGTTACAGAGTGGGTTGGTACCTGATTTGCGCATTAGTTCTCTCTGGTGTTTAAATATGAGCAAATCTAAAATCCTTCAGCCTTCTTATGGATCACTGATATTGAGCACAACCTTGCGGGTTTTGAGAATTTTCTGCTAAATAAATTTACCCCAATTTACAGGAGAAAGTGGATCATTTATCTATCATATTGCAGAGTGGTTTCATCTTTTTCGTATGACCCATTTGTGACTAGGAGGATAAGGGATGTTAAACAGAGGAAAATAGGCATCAAATAATTCTTCTGATCATGGGATGATGCTTCATCTCCAGGTGTGGTTCCGAATGTTATGGGCAGAGTTCTGCGTGATACACCTGGTGAGTCAGCAATCGAGGAAGGTCTATATGTCTGTGGATGGTTAAAGAGAGGGCCAACTGGAATTATTGCTACAAACCTTTATTGTGCAGAAGAAACTGTAAGTGGTCTAATTGAAGAAGTTTTAAATTCTAACCCATTCTCAAGCATCACTTGTCATCTCTAGCATCTATGGTGCTTGAAGCATTCTTTTTTGAACTGGAAACTTCTGAAACACATCTCTGGCATCTCCCCATAATGTTTCCTAGGATGAATGTCTTTCAGTAGAAAATTTTCAAATTTCCTTTGTTATAATGAACTGCGTCTAATTCTCATACTAAGTGCTATATTCAGCATGAAATGTTAAGAGTGTTCTTGTTCAGTGAGTGGAAGCCTGTTCATGTCAATGTGTCTTTAAAGTTTCACTAATTGATGTTGCAGGTTGCGAGTATATCTGAGGACATAGATCGTGGGGTATTGGTGCCATCGTTACCAAAGCCAGGGAGAGATGGTCTTCTCCAGTTATTAGATGATCGGAACGTCAGAGTTGTGCCATTCAGTACCTGGGAAAAGATAGATTTTGAAGAAAGGAGGCTTGGGAGTTTGAGAAACAAACCCAGGGAAAAGTTGGCCACATGGGATGAACTATTGAGAGCTTCTGAAACTGATCAGCTGTCCTAGAAGATTATGTCCATTTGACTCAGTCTGGCCAGAAATAGTACTGAAAGATAACGCTGATCCTGGCGTACTTCTCTTGTCTTGCATCATTGACAGTTAAATTTTGCTGCATCACATTGGGCGTATTCTGTGATTTGCATTCAAGAAAAAGCAAATGGTGTTGCATCCGAGCTCCAGTTTGCCTTCATCCTAGGAACAGAAGATGAGAAGCAGTATATACTTATTTGGTAGTACTGGATTAAATTGTTTAATGCTGCATCACTGTTGTAAACTTCAATAATGCATTCTTTCACGTGCTTCCCTGCTCGTACGTCAAATCAGTAAATAACACAGCATTGACTACAGACAGCAAGATTATGTTTCATCAGAATTATATGTCAAGGACCTGCTCGGCATAGTTGCCTCCTCTTCTTCTTTTCTCCGGCTTGTTTCGCTCTGGTTATGGCTTCTTAATCTGCGGAGGCTTTTGTTACACATGTTTTCTATTTTTTTTTTGGTCGACATATGTTTTCTATTGCTCGCCGTGAAATGTCCTTCCAACTTTTGAATTTAGGTCCCATTATTATGAATTCACTCAGAAATGATAGATGTATGGAGGGCAGTAAGTTATATGATGTTAAGATGACTTTACTCCTCGACTTGAGGCTGGCGGTGGAAAATCCTTCTGGAACAACAGTGTTGGAGATTACATAAGTAGATGACCAGCCGAGCTTATATTTCCAAAATGCATGAGTTTCCCACATGTTTAGCTAGGACATCTGAGCGCAGAAACCATGAGCAGAAGTGAACTAAGATGGTTGTGCCTTTTGCTTCCCTTAGGTTAATTCTGTGTTCTGATCTCCATGCGATGACAAGTTTTTTGCGCCAAGAACTTGACATTACCTTCTCTAATTTTGAAAGACGTGACTTTAGCTGACGGGACAGGACACATATGGTTGCCTTTTTTTTTCCCTCTTACACGGTTGCTGATGTTAATTGAAGATGCATCAATGCCCCAAACGTGGTCGCTTTCCGCCTAATCTTAGTTTTTTGTTCCTGAAACCTTAATCAAGTTAGACTAGAAAGTAGAAAAAAATGCCACAAAAAAAGCCAAGCCAGATCAATGTTTGGTTGGGAGGGGCGCTAGCGTGGCCGGCAACTTTACTAGCGAGGTCCGTCAACCCTTGCCGGCCGAGCAAGGGGCAGCACTGCCGCGGCCCTTCAACAGCATGATATCTCTCCTTCTAAAATAAAATTTAGCCTTTTTCTATTCTTTATCTATCTCTCACAATTTCTTATTTTTTCTTTTTTTCAAAAAAAATTAACCTTTTATTCTTTCTTCTTTTTAAATTTTCATTTTTTTCCGAATGTGGCACCAGATGTTGTTACGACAAAGCCACTTGGCTTCAAAATATAAAGAGAAAAAACCACCAAAAACCCCAAAACTTTGCCACATGTGATACATTTACTCTAAAATTTTTTTGTGACACCAAAAATTCAAAATTTTATTATTTATGACACATTTACCCTAATGTACTTTAGTCCATAGGCATTTTTGTCTTTTTTGTGGAAAGGAAAAAGCAAAAAAGACGAAAATGCCCATGGACTAAAGTACATTGGAGTAAATGTGTCACAAATAACAAAATTTTGGGTTTTTTGTAACACAAAAAAAGTTCAAGGTAAATGTATCATACGTGGCAAAATTTGAGATTTTTGGTGATTTTCTTCCAAATATAAAAAGGGAACATTAAGTGAACTTTTCCCGTGGCTCAAATCAAACAAAATCAACGGAGGGGCTCGATAGCACCAATACGACAATTCTTAAAATATGGTTGCAATATATTAAAATTTTAAGACTCGATTATACTTTCTCTACAAATTTTTAAGGCACATTAGTATAAAAAAGCAGAGTGAGAAAAAAAAAAACCGAGCAGCATTTGGCGGGAAAATTGGGTGGCAAATGTGGATAACTCCTGATGACCGTTCAAGCTGAGCGCGCAAAAAGACAAAACTAATGAACGGCTGATATTCAATGGACTCGAACCGACGGTCCAGATCCGCCGTCCGAAACGCTTCCCGGCCAGTCGTCGGTACATAGTGCTGCACCGACTGTTATCTCCTCCTCTCCCAAGCCCTAACGCAACTCTCTTCTTCATCGCTCTCGCCGTCGCCGTCGCCGTCGCCAGGATCCGGACGAGCAAACAATCTGCGACCTTGCGGCGGGAGGATATGGCTCTCTCGGGGGAGGAGATCACGAGGCTCCACAGGATCCGGAGGACGGTGATGCAGATGCTGCGGGACCGGGGGTACCTCGTCGCCGACTACGAGATCGGCACGCCCAGGCACGAGTTCGTGGAGAAGTTCGGGGAGGGCATGAAGAGGGAGGACCTCGTCATCAACAAGGCGAAGCGGAACGACAGCTCGGATCAGGTAATCGGGACGGATGGTCTCGCCGTGTCCTGACCTTTTGAAGTTCACAGGCCAGGACACGTCTTGGCTGTCGCGGTCTTGCTGTGTTTGGATGCTTGAACTGCTGTTTCTGTAGGTTCTTTCTCTCCCTTCGTGCTTTTATGAATGTGCGCGTTGCACTGGCTCGAAAATGGCGAAAGAGGCGAGCGTATCCGTTGGCCTGCGTCTCTGTGTCTGTGGGTGATGCGTAAGAAAAAAAAAGAAATTTTGGTTTACACTAGCCTTTCTTGGTGACAGGAAACAGAAGAAGAAGTTGCAAATTTATCTGCATGATTTCCATGTAACACGCTTAATGTTATTTGCGACCAAAGTCGGTCTCTTGTTACCCTTGACGGAGTGATGTGTATGGTTGCCTGTGGCAATGCGCGTTAACTTCGCTGCAGCCAGAATCGACGTTTTGTTATTCTTTGTTAAGTGATGTGAGCAGTTTTGGTTAAGACAATTCGGCGTGTTTTGCCTCCTTTTACAGATTTATGTGTTCTTTCCTGAGGAGGAAAAGGTCGGGGTCAAGACGATGAAGACGTACACTAATCGAATGAAATCGGAGAATGTTTTCAGGGCTCTTTTAGTTGTTCAACAGAATTTGACGCCCTTCGCACGGACTTGTATAAGTGAGATATCTGCCAAATTCCACCTGGAGGTTTTCCAGGTAATTTGGTTTCGGCATTTGAGGTTATAGCTGATATGAGCGGTTTACTTTTGCCAAAGCTACTTGTATCTACTTCTCGTTTGTTATGTCCTTGTTTTCCCCATTCCTTCTTGGAGTCCCTGATTCTTGATCATTCCGTATTACACATAATCTCAATTGCAACTGTTAGGTTAAATCTGTTTGCTCCCGGAGGTTGTTATATAGCTTACGCAACTACTGCATGTCTCTGGAAGAATCTCACCTTTCTGAAGTTGGATTCTTATCGAATTATACGAAAGTAGGAAAAGTAAAAAGGAAAGGTAAAAGAAAAAGCAAATTGGTGTAGACATAATGCACTTCACTCACCCTATGATATTCATATGATTTGATGATCAAATTGCTAAGTCAAATACAGTAGGACCTTTTATGGGACCAGTAAGTTACTCCCTTGTTTGATAGATTAAAGTCTTGGGGTTTGACAAATAAAAAGGAAAAAAGAGAAAAAAGAAAGCAAGCCTTGGATGTGGTTGCCGACACCATCTCCAAGTTAAGTAGCTCGGTTGCTTAAGCCTTTATTAGTATAGATTCGTAATGGTGATTGACTGGAGATTTTTTAACTATTGCATTCCTGTTTGCCGGATGGCTGAATTTCTTTTCATGAAATTGTGAAGTTGTGTAAAAACAGTTCTTGATCCTTTTATATTTTTTTCAGGATATTACTCCCCTTTTTGCTGATCACCAAATATGACAGTTTCTCATGAGTATTTAAAATGTCCCTTTTGCATTTATCAAAGCAAGATTAGGCATCCAATGTGGCGATGGAGTTCGGGCATCTAAATCTATGTTAAGAAATACGCTAAGAAATGAATTGGGTGCTATACGTAGCATTTTTACAGGACATAACACCCTGAATTAGAAATATTGTTATTAAAAGATTCTATTGATTTTGTTTAACTGCAATATTGCAGGAGTCTGAGCTGTTGGTCAACATCAAAGAACATGTTCTTGTTCCTGAACATCAGGTGCTTACGACGGAGGAAAAGAAAACCCTGCTGCAAAGATACACTGTGAAAGAAACTCAGGTGAGGGAGCAAAATTTTTTTTTTCTATCTCTACAATTTATTGGCTCTTAAGGTGAAATTGACTAAATGGTCCTGTTACTCTGCAAGCATTGTCATGAATGTCAATGTTAAAGCCAGTCGGATTAATCTTGCTGCTCATATGTCTTGTGTTGGTGGTGTTCAGTTGCCCCGTATTCAGGTGACAGATCCAGTAGCAAGGTATTACGGGCTGAAGCGTGGACAAGTTGTGAAGATAATTCGGCCAAGCGAGACAGCGGGTCGATACGTTACCTACAGATACGTTGTGTGACTCGGCTCCAAGCATGTTCTTGTTCCTGAGCAGCGGGTGCTCACAACCCAGGAAACCAAGACACTAGCTGATCTGTAAACCTTTGTGCTGCTCATCCACGAAGCGTGCCTTTGCCTCTTTTGGTTCTTGCCGCCTTTAGATCCATAGGTTGTATAAACTAACTAGGAAATTGCTCAACTAGTGTCTGAAATGTAACCTTCTGTAGAACTGAGTAGATATGCTTTTCTGTAGTCACTTGTGGATTTTGACTTTGTAGGCTCTGTGTATAAACTAACTAGGAAATTGCTCAACTAGTTCCCAGGATGTTATTTTCGGCAGGACCGAAAAGATTTAGCTTTCTTAGTCTGAGACATCGTCTCATTTGCGACTCCTTGACCTTATAGAAACAATGTGGCCTGGGCATACCAATTCGGACAGAAAGAGGTGTAAGTTTTAAGCCAAAAAGAGCAAATTGTCCTAACAACCTTACCAATCTTTCTACAATTGTAAGATTTGAACGTATATCCCTTGCCTATATAAACTCAGTAGCGTCAAAATGGTATGGACCATATCTCTAACAACAATCACCCGTATTTTTATACTATATGTGCTTCTATTCTCGGTGCTCTATGTACACGAGCCTTATACTTAAAATTAATGAGACCAGTTGTTCACAATTTTTCGACCTTGATACCTAATTTGATATTACTTCCATGAAAAACCAATTCAACCCTACAAAAACGATGCCGACTTTTCTTACTCTCGACCAACTACCCATAGCGGTAGCAGCAGCAGCAACTATTGCAACCGAATTTGGTCATATCACATAATAATTGCAATTCGCCCGCATTTGTACTAAATAGGCTCTGATTTGTATATAAAAGAAGTTCTACGAGTCTAGAAGATAATACTAAGGGTGTCAACGGACTAGTTTAGTTTGGGTCCCAACTAATACCCGACCCGATCTAGACGTGTAGGGTATAGGTTTGTTTTGTGATCCGACTCAAGACCCGACCCGTGTAGAACCAAAACTGAAAAAACAGGTCGGGTTGGTTCATCCATTTATTTATTTATTTTTAATTTAGGACTGCATAGCCATCCTTGATTGTCTTGATCCAAACTTCACTGAGGTTAATGCATGCTTAGCTGCGTGCTTGTACCAATTTAGTATGATGCTTGAGCTAAATATGAAAAGATTTTTCTGAAGAATAACTCTATTGATGCTGTTTCCCCCTCTTATCAGTAAGAACGAAAAGGACAGCGTGTTTCTGCCGTAAGCTGTACACAAACCATCAAAGTATACCCATTTTGGGAATCATCTTATCTCAATGATAGCTGGCGAACTCATCCTTAAAGATATTAACTTAGTCACATGATGCTACTTTTATATGTGGATAATACTCGTTTGTTTTGAATCAATGAAGTTCTTTTGCACTTTCCCATAATATTTAAAATATTATCAAAATTTCAAAATACTATAAAATATATATATGATTCTATATGCTAACAGTTTTTTTTTTATATCAACAGAGTGTCCACAACTCTTTGAGTACTTAGCGAATCCTTATTTGATGTAACAATCTCCCGCCAAACACATACTAGGTAATTATCGGAGACACTCAAGCCAACATTTGCATGTTACGAAAGTTTTTCGTGTTTTCCGGATTAACAAAAATTCGAAATGGGTGCATCCTAAAATGTCAAATTATGTAAAAAAGGAAAAAGTAAAGAATCAATTTAGACATATCAAACACTGTATTTACAAAAGCACAAAGCACAATGGCATTGCTTGTATTTTAGCAATGGCGCAAAAGCCCGTATGGCCACATGCAAAAGAAGCCCTTTTGTCAGAGCCTAGAATATGTCTCTTGATCCTGCTCCTTCCCCTTTCCACTAGATACAAAACCCCTTTTGACTCAGGAATCCAGAATCCTAATTAGGGTTTTTATACAGCACAAAAGGCGAAGCCTTTTTGCATATTTGCTCTTCATTCTCTCTCTCTCTCTCTCTCTCTCTCTCTCTCTCTCTCTCTCCTTCTGTCAGTGCGGGAGATTCTGCAATGAAACTGAAGCAATTGGAAGGTCTCCTGGGCGATCTCCAACAGTTCTCCAACCCAAAGGTAGAGTCTTTCTCTCTCTAGAGTAAATATGCATGTTGATGCTGTAAAGGTTAAGCCATTTCTGATCATCTTTGTGGGTTTTGGTCGTTTGTTATTGCAGGTGGAGCTGGAACAGTACCCAACCGGACCTCACATTGCTTCTCGCATGCTTTACACTGTAATTTACCTCACCCTCACGCTCGCCCGGCTCTCTTGTTTTAGTCGTTTCATCGCTGTTGATGAGTTCTTGATTGTTTGGTACATGTTTTTTTTTTGGGGAGGGGGGGCATTAGGCAGAGCATTCGTTCGGAGATGTGAGCGGCAGGGTCGTAGCTGATTTCGGATGTGGTTGTGGTACGTTGGGTATTGCAGCGGCCCTCTTAGGTGCAGAGTGAGTGTCTCGGCTGTCATTTCTTTTGTTTAATTTGTGTTGGCACTCTTTGCGTGGCGACCCATCCTTTGTTTAACGTTTGGTGTGCTTGAATTTGGGCAACCAGTTTAAAGTGAACCCCTTTTAGAGTGATGATCTCACGAGTCGTGTGCTGTCCTCTTTTTTCTTAATTATTTTGGGCAGGCACGTTGTCGGGATTGATGTCGATTCTCAGTCTCTTGAAATCGCGTCAGCGAATGCAGAGGAGCTTGAGGTACTAGTTCTAATCGGTAATGATAGCTTTGGTCGATTAGCATGGTTCATGTGCAGAGTGCAGGTTCTTTACCTTGGCTGCTACATTTTGAATGTCGCTAAGAGGAAAGACAAATGTTTTTTATGACAGTTTGCATTTCATTCTTCTGTTTTGGCCCGAGCAGAATGAATTTTAGCCGTGCGATTTGTTCATTCACAATTAAGAACTTATATGGAACATTGATTAGAACTAGTAACTAGCTAACTAGTCAGTAGGTGATGTAATTTTGCATCTGATATTTAAATGCCTGTGCAGGTGGAATTGAACTTGGTTCAGTGTGACCTCAGGAACTTGGATTTTAGGGGTAAATTACCTTGCTTCATGGAATTTGTTATGTCCTGGCATTACCTTGCTTCTTCTCTTTCATCCTACTCAATGCAATATCTTTCGGGGTCAAGGCATTGCCTTCTTGATTCTCATCGCTATCACACTTCATACAGTGATATTTACAAGTCAAATCTGGGACAGAGTGGAAGTGGAATATGAAAGCATTTATCTTTGAAGCAAAGCATGCAAATTCTTGGTAGTTAGCATCGTGCAAATACAGAATAAGAGGAGACTATACCTCTAGCTCAAATGAGATAAATCAATCAATCAATCAATCCCTCTCTCTTTGTCTCTCTCTCTCTCCCTCTTCCACAATGATCTTTACTGAATATATAACCCATCAAAAGTAAGTGTATGTGAGAAGTACCATTTTGTTTTACCGGATCTTTTTTTTTTCCATCTTTCTTGTCATACAGCCATACTTTCAAAAGATAGCGAGGATTTGTATGTGGATACATATGTGTCAGCTAACGAAATGGTGATTAGGCAGAGAAAGGCAAGGCCCTTACATGCCCTTTGCTTAGTTCTTGCTTTGTCAGTTGGCAGGAATTGTTTCCATACTGGATTAATGATAAATGAGATTACATTTCATGTGATATGTACTGAAGATGTATCTAATCTTACTACCATCCTTTACCAACATAAGGATTGTGGACATTAGGATTGTATTATCACAATTTAGCAGAGGCATTTTTGCAAAATGTCAGATGTGTGGAAAATTGTTGGATTTAGCTGGCAAATGGAGATGCTATAACTTCATGAAATAAACCATCCATGAATAGATGCATTTCATATATTGGCTTGTTGGTCGAAGGTGTTTACGATTTCTTGTGTAGTAAATGTTCAGTATGGAACTTAGCATGCAACAAGGGGCAAAGTAACTACTTTAGCCAGGTGCTATATTTTATCTTCTGTGCTGCTGCTTCTTTTTCACCAATCATGTTCTCAAAATAGATTCTATATCATTAGTATCTAGTTCATGACCTAGAAAGATGTGTTTCCCAAACTTGCATAGTGGCTAATCCACATGACTTCATAACTCTCTTCTCTTTGTAGGCCACATTGTTGATACTGTCATAATGAATCCTCCTTTTGGTACCCGGAAAAAGGGGGCGGACATGGAGTTTCTCCGAGTGGCTCTTGCGGTAAGCAAACAGGATTGTTTCTTGATTGTTGCCGTTGTGTACAAATATGGATTGATATGTTACATTTGACACCAGGTTGCCTCTCAAGCAGTTTATTCCTTGCATAAAACATCAACAAGAGAAGTAAGTATTGCTCTTAAAGTTTCTTTGGAAGCTTCCACTTTGCATTCATGTCTTTTGTCATTTACACACAAGCTTTGGACACGCTGTTTTTCCCTCCCTGTATTGTCCGCTATAAATTTATTTTGGAGATGTACTGGTTGGAGCAGGCTTGCAATTAAACCTTCCTTTGCTGTTTATTTAAGCCTGCCAGTTCTTTATGAAACCATATATTGGCAGGAATAGCAGCAAAGGCCCGATTCGAGCATAAATTTTCGATCTGGCCCATTCGACCGGATTGTTATACTGGGCTCATCTTGGTATGCCTGGGTCATTCTAATGAGCTTAGTAGAATGGCCTTTGGAAGTTACTGTCTTTCATCAGTATGACATGATCATAGCCATCTCTTGCATGTGGGTGCGGTTTCAATGGTCATGCTAGGGAATTTGGTTCCAAAAAATATTTTTCAGCTTTCCTTTCTCTGATAATTGTGAAAAAAAAATATTTTCAGTTTCAGTTCTTCATTTTTCTAAACCAGTTTTGTTGTATTTTTTTTTTTGGGCGGACAATTATGTTGTACTTTAACATCGATAAACTATGACAAATATTTGGTCATTTCAATTTCCTGCTCATTCTAGTTTGGAAACTAAAGAGAAAACAACATGTGTTTTCTGGTTTGATGAGAGACTGTTTTCAGTTTTTAAAATTTTGGAGACAAGCCAGACCTAAAAAGTGCAACTTTTGACCATTATTCTGTTTTCTTCGATAGAAAATTAGAAAATTTCAGTGAACAGACAAAACTTGAAATGCGTGCTTCTTAAATCTGTGAATGGTTTTGACCCCAAAAAATATCTGTGAATGGTAGCACGTGAGTATATACAAGATGTCAGTATACTCAAAGCTAGGCAGTGCAAGTGGGTATGGGCTTCTTCTTCTTTTTTTTGTTGGTGGGGGTGGGGTGGGGTTGGGGGATGGGCATTATCTTGTACTGCAACAATCTTCTAAGAAATTTCTTCATTGTAAACGTAATGATTGTCCTGACCTTGGCTTCTAACGACCATGACACATCAAGTGGGTCAGTAATCTTGTACTGGTTTATTTATATTTGGTTGGGTGCAGTTGGTTAGTGGTACCTGGTGCCTGTTGAGTCCCCATCATGTTTAACATTATTGCTTTCCCAGCTTGCGTTGGAGAGCTTGTTAGATAGTCGTTGAATTTCATCACTTTATTCATCTGATCTGACTTGTAAACACATGGAAAACCTGCCACATATTGCCTATTTTCTGTTAAGGAAGGGCCTAAGATTTAGCTTATTCTGTTTGTCTATTATTACATCTGTCTTCCATAATGGGACAATGCTTACCATCTTTTTTTCCTTTAATGGCAGCATGTTAAGAGGGCAGCACTGCGGGACTTCAATGCTGGCAGTGCTGAAGTTTTGTGTGAGGTATAAATTTGCTTTTTCATAGAAACTTTTCCAAAATCCAATGCCACTCTGTTTTGTGTTTTGTTTACTTGTATTCTTGTCTAAAAGTGCGTCTAGGTTGGAAACCCCATTCATCGCATACTTTGTTTGATGTCACATTTCATTTCTGGTATTCTTCATTTGATGTTTGACAGCTTCGATATGATGTGCCTCACATGTACAAGTTTCACAAAAAAAAGGAGGTGGACATTGCTGTGGACCTCTGGCGCTTTGGACCACAGGGAGCTTAGGTGTAACCGGAAAAGCAGCTGCACATTTAATGGAAACCGCCGTACTTAGAAGCCAAGAAGTAGGATAATTTTTTTTTCCTGGTAGTTGGAGGACATTTGGTTTACCATTGAAGAGAGTTTCTGCTTTATGTTCTGTTCATAGCATGGGTAGATTGTTCACTTCAGCCCAAAAATTAAGCACCTTCTCTTGACATGTAATTAATCAAAGTAAGAGGTTGTTTTAAACTGTTGCCTATGCCATGTTGATGCATATTACTCAAATGTCTCACTCCTGATCACTCTCACGTGGATTTTCTCGAATCCAATACTCTATGTAAATAGTTAGTTCCCATTGATGTTTCTGGTGACATCCCTTATGGGCAAAAGGATTGAGATTCTTCCGACGTCGGTGAGGTGTAAATCGATCGCTTTACTAAGTCTCTTGAGTAACACGACACTTTATACTAAGAAAAGTCGATGTCAAAGTACGTTTTTGCAGGTTTGATCAATCTCCCCTCGTTTAACATGCATGAGGTTTTGTCGTTTCCAATGTGGACCGCATTTGAGTCTATCAATGTTGTTCAAGTAAAACAATGGGCTCCTCGCGGCCAAGCAGGCAATGTTGATGGGTTTAACTCTAGGGCATTCGTACGACCTGACATGGCTTTTCTTGTCGTCCTTGTTATTTCCTTTTCAAAAGAGAGTTTCAGTGTCCCGGCACATGTCTCACGAGAAAATTGTCTAAAAAATTTCAAACCTTTTTTTTTAATACGGTCTTAAATTTAAAATTTTGTTAATTTAGTCATAAAAATTTTTAAAAATTTTCAATTAAGTCCATTCAGCCAATTTTTGCTAGAAATCGCTGACGTGGACGTTATCCTTCCTATATGGCATGGCCAGTACTAACCTAAACAATTTTTAATATTTTTTCGATTTTTTAAATTCTCTTTTCTTTTATGTTTTTTTCTTTTTATATTTTGGTTCAAAGGGACGACACTAGCTGAGGGCTGGCAACCTCCACCGAGAGCCAGCGAGGACCGCCTCGCCGGATATGGCAAGGGCTCGCGAGGCCGGCGAGGGCTTTGTGGCCCTCGGACAATGGCCAGCGGCCTTGCCCACCCTTTGAACCAAAAAATAAAGAAAAGAAAAGAAAAATGAAAAATCAATACAAAACAAAAAGATGTTAAAAAATTTTCGCATTAGCATTGATCGTTCCACATAGGATGGCATGCACTAATTGTATTACCACGTCAATGATTTCTAGCCAAAATTCCAAATAAACTCAAAATGCAAAATTAAAATATTTAGGATTGAATCGGCAAAAGTTCAATTGGTATATGATTTTTTGTACAATTTTCTTCGTTTAACAAGTGGATTCAAAGCAAAATGACATGGAAGCACCATTTTTTTCTTGAAAAAAACAAAAATAAACTAGGTTTTCTAGTTGTCAGGACAAGTATAGTTTTGATCTTATCTCAATGTCCTTCCAACATGAAAGTGGAGGATGTGTTCACGTGGTTACATCCCACGATCCGACCAGAAGACATCACTGTCTATCCTTAGCCCCATCAAGTTCATTCTAACTTTCACTTTCACCATGTGGTTTGATTCATATTTTATCATCATATATGTATGTTTTGTTTGATTTTTCAAAAGTTTGACGCACTTGGAAAATATAGAAATGGACATGATTTGATGTAAAGATCAAATTGCGGACGAAAATATTCAATTAGTTTTAGTATTGAATGAGAATGGTAAGGAACCAACTGTATCGTGTCCCATGACTATTTCAAGAAAGTGCTATGCATCGTGACATAAGTTCCAGCTTGACGAATACACACTAGGTATTTCATTTTCCTAAATCATACAAAGATTTAATCTAAAGAAGAACTTATATGCAACAAAAATGTTGAGGAAATTCCAATTAGTCACATTATCGGTCACTGGCATCTCACGACCCTTTTCTTTGCCACCACCCCTGCGTTCAATTCATGCCCTTGCTCTATAAACCTTATCTCATTTCGATAATTAGGGCGAAATCGACGAATGAAAGATCAATCTTATCATCGAATACCGCCTTTGCAGTGTGCAGCAACTCTCTTCGATTTGAATCTAACGATGGCCTCGCGAAATGGTGGAATATGAAAACATCACGTCTTCTCTTTCAACGACGGAAATTTTAGATTTTTTTTCGAGCTCTCTTTTCTCGAGTAGCAAAATCTAGGGCAAGATCTCCCCTATATATTTTCATATTGCTGTTGAACTAGATTAGTGTATCCAAGGAAAGAGATTAAGGACATGATTTCCCTGGAAGGAACTTTACACAAAGCGGTAATAATCAGCTAAAAAACACTCCAAACGTTCTTCATGGCCGCTTCGCTTTTCTTTCACGAATGGAAACACGTTGATACATTATAATTAGTCAAGACCAATTTCTGTGTGGTTGAAACCGAAAGGAAACACAAAACCTAATTTCACCATCACCCCACTCCACGTGCAAACTCCATTCGAAGAAGAAGAGGATTCTACAACTCCTTTTCTGGCCAGATATTGCATAAATCTCGAGCTCCCTTTCGGGATTTAAGTAATTCAGTCGGGTCCAATGAATCGCTAATCATGGCTTTAAAGTCCATCTTTTCGAGGTCCGACATAAAGGGCATTCTCTTCTAGAACGGGATTGATTAATTAGTCCTGTCGAAATAGAGCCTTAATCCATGTATATCACTCGATGGAAAAAGGTGTGTTGCCCTTCGTTTACGTACGGGGGGCGACCGGCATGTCAGCGTCGGTCAACGAGCTGATCTCCATGTTGTTAATCGGTCTTTGCAAAGAAAGAAAGGAGGTTAACAAAACCTTAAAAACGATACCAAAACCCCCGTTCAATGGCCATCATCTGCAGACCACTCGATGCAAGAACAAGAACACCCGAATGTTTCGACAGCACTTGGGGGATTAATTTTAGCTGCCCCTAGAACAAAAAGATCGACCAGAAAAAACCAAATAAGAAACGAATTCAGTTGATCTCATGCACGACCGGTCGAAAAAAGGAGGAGAACAACCTAGTCCACACGATCGGTTTTCCCCCTCCAATTGAGGAACAACCCGTATAGTACCGTTCCCGCTCCTCCCCAAGAACATCATTAAAAAGCCACGGCCGATGAGCCACATTCTTGTGTCCTACACGCCATTGAAGTCCCACGCCACCTCCTCCCTCCTGCTCCTCCTCCTCCTCCTCCCCCCTCCTCCTTCTCTCCATCAATGGCTATCATCCTCCCACCCAAGGCCCTGTGCCTCCTCCCTCTCCTCTTTCTCTCCGCTCACTCGCAGTTCCTCCCCTTCCGGGGCAGCTTCCTCGACCGGCTCTTCGGCTTTGAGAAGCCGGTAGGCGGGTCCGGGCCGAGGGACGTGCTCGAGGGTAACGACGGTGGGGTCGCGGGCGACGAGGGGGACTGGACGGAGGCGGTCGATGCTGACCCGGGATTCAGGTTTGCGCTCTTCGGCAGCAGCACGACAGAGGCCCCGGAGGAGGGCGAGTTCGAGGGGAAATGGGAGGTCGTGTCCCAGAACTCCGGCGTCTCGGCCATGCACATGCAGCTGCTGCCGAACAACAAGGCCTTGATCTTCGACTCGACGGTGTTCGGTCCGTCCAAGATCCGCTTGGCCAAGAACACGCGCTGCCCCGTGAGGCCCAAGGCAAAGGGACCCGATTGCTGGGCTCATGCCGACATCTACGACATCGAGACCGGGGCGCTCCGGCCACTCAACGTACTCTCTCTCTCTCTCTCTCTCTCTCTCTCTCTACAAATCAAGTGGTTTCGGGATCATCCAACTATTATAAGACCCTCAACTTAAAATATGCGGCACATATGATTACCTAATTCAATAATCTAAAATTTTTCATTTTACAAAATTTTCCTCTCCATGAAGATTATGTCTGAAATTCTGAATTGAGCGTCTAATTATGGTCGCATAAACCATTTAGAATCACAATTTGCATGCATGCCCATGCAAAGATATAATGGACTTTATATAATGCCTCTAGTTAATGGCATATTATCGTATTAGTCATCCATGCTATTGCTTGGCACTTAAAGTAATTTTTTTAAAAAAAATTTGTGTATTATAATACATAAAATGTATAATTTCATTATATATATATGGGAGAGTGCTATTTTTTTAGAAAGGCCGCCGACAACTTTTTCATGCAAGAGGTCATTTCAGTTCTATTCATCAGTCAATCTTAGCATTAGAGCACAATTGATTTTGGTTTGGATACAACATTAGAGCACAATTTCCTCTTAACATGATGTACGCGTGCATGCAATTAAGGAAGTAGTAATCATGATTATTCCAACAGTGTATCTGATTTGAACTTGATTCAAAGCAGTTGGACCCCAAGAGAAACTTCCATGGAGTGGCTTTGATCAAATTGCTTTTGAAAGAATGTATGTAACTGTTCAAATTTTTTCTCATCTATTGTTTTCTCAGTAAATTTTGTTTCCTTGATCTATGGATAGATAATTACGGACCCATGGTGCTCTTCCGGCGGGCTCGGAGCCGACGGAAACTTCGTGAGCACCGGAGGTTTCGACGCCGGCGACAAATCGGTTCGGTTTCTCGGCCTATGCGACCACTGTGATTGGCAAGACACCCCCAATGTTCTTGGCGACGGAAGATGGTAAGATAATCATGGGAATTCATATTCCCAATTATGCGAATGAAAATTTTACTATATGCGTAGATTAAATCTTTTGATCATAAGGACAATAGGGTCATATTTCTTGTATTTATCTTGCAAAGGAGATTATAAGTAAATCATTTCTCAGTCTTATAGCGATAAACTAAACTTAAATCTCACATGTATTCATCGAAAGTATTTAGGTATTAAGCAACGGAAAAATTGCCATTACAACGTATTTATACTAAGTAGTTAACCATTAATGTATTAATTCAAACCTATTTCTTCCCACATCATTTATGGTTAATTCTCAATTAATCATGACTTTTAGTAAATCTCTCCTAATCACCACCAAAAATTATTCCGCGCGATGTGGACTCATTGACGATATTTTGTAAGTTATGATTAACCTAATTTATGATGCACAATTAATAGGTACTCAACTCAGACCAAGCTCGACGACGGGGCCTTCGTTGTCATGGGCGGCCGCCGCTCCTACAGCTACGAGTTCGTCACGGTCGACAACCGGATCTCCGCCAAGACGACCTTCTTCCCCTTCCTCGACGAGACGACCGACCTCGACGAGAACAACCTCTACCCCTTCGTCAACCTCCTCCCCGACGGCAACCTCTTCGTCTTCGCAAACAGCCGCTCCATCATCCTCGACCCCCGCAACAACAAGGTCATTCGCGAGCTCCCCCGCCTCATTGGTGGCTCCCGCAACTACCCAGCCTCGGGGATGTCCGCGCTCCTCCCCATGAAGCTCAAGAGCAAGATGGACGCGAAGCGGGTCAAGGCGGAGGTCATCGTGTGCGGCGGCGCGAAGCCGGCGGCATACCGGGCGGTAGAGAAGAACCAAACGTTCATGCCAGCGCTCCGGGACTGCGCCCGGATCGTGGTGACCGACCCAAACGCGCAGTGGATGAAGGAGGCGATGCCGTCGCGGAGGGTCATGGGGGATATGCTCATCCTGCCTACCGGAGATCTCCTCATGCTTAATGGAGCTACCAAAGGTACACATACGCACGTACATATTGACTTTTATGCGGCAAAATTGTCCTAAAAATTATGTCTTTGTTATTTTGAATTTGATATTACATCATTAAGATTTCATGTTTGAATTATGAAGTGTTCGTGCTTAGTCCCATACTTGTCCTTCCATTTCTAATGGTCTCCGTTGATTTCTATCAAACAGGCACATCTGCGTGGAACTTCGCGGCCGACCCGAACTATGTCCCGGTCCTCTACTCGCCCGAGAAGCCTGCCGGTGAGCGTTTCCGGGAGCTGAAGGCCGCCACCATCCCCCGCATGTACCACGCCACCTCCATGGTCCTCCCCGACGGCAAGATCCTCGTCGGCGGCAGCAACACCAACCCGACCTACCTCTTCACCAACGTCGAGTACCCGACCGAGATGCGCATGGAGAAGTTCTCTCCCCCCTACCTCGACCCAGCCCTCCAGCAGTACCGCCCCAAGATCGTCGCCAAACTCACCGACAAGAAGATGAACTACAACAGGAGCTTCTACGTCAAATTCAGGGTCGCCTCCGACACCAGGAAGGTGAGCAAGAGGGACGTGAAGGTGACCATGTACGAGCCGCCCTTCACGACGCACGGGTATTCCATGAACCAGAGGCTTTTGGAGCTCGCCAAAACCAAGCTGAGGAAGGAGGGCGACATCTACCACCTCGATACCAAGTCGCCCCCGTCCGGGACGATCGCGCCGCCGGGTTATTACTTGATATTCGTGGTGTACAAGGGTGTCCCAAGCGTGGGAACGTGGGTTCAAATCCAGTAAGAAAGATGTAGGTTTTGGAGATCGGCCTTGCATGGATCGATTCCTTATGTGTTCCTATGCCTAAATTGCGTGCAGGTCGCATATGTATTGTGCTCTGGGTGTAATCTGGGGAATGCCAGAGGAATGATCACCATGGAAAGGCAATGTTTATCTCGAAATTGATGTTCTCCTAGTTTAGTACCCAGTGCCCAATCATACAGACTTTTTTTCCCATGCCGAAAAATTTCGGTAAGCATCAGTAAGTGTCAAAAACACGTTGATAATTAAAATGACGGGTAACCTTTTTCTAGGTAATTTGTTGATAATTTGCCAATGCTTTCATGAAATTACCAATTCTTTTTTACAGTTTTTGCAAACTCCAAACTTTTTGTACTAATTTTACCAACTTAATTGCATAGCTTACTTGACCTTCGAATATACTAATTTTTAATATGAAATTAACAACCTAAACTATAATGAATTATCAACTTTAGTCGAATTAAACTACACACTAGTTTGAGCTTACCAACTTGTGCTTGTGCCAACGAATTAAATTACACACTAGTTTTAGCTTACCAATTTGTACTTGTGGCTCAAGCACAAGATATACGGTTTACACCGCTTAAACAAGAACAAACCTTTTTGAGTCATTCACTTGAGTTTTGGCTTGTGTGTAAAATATTCTTTGGGGTGTACTTGTGCCGGCCGGTTCCCAGAGGTCGAGCCTTATTTGTTATCCAACCCTGAGTTACATAGACATGCGAGGGTCGGGCCAAATTTGGGCCAAATATAGTCGGCGGGAGATTTCTCATGTAACGATGTCGCCCGAAGCCCGTTCATTATGTCTTTTCGGGCCTCGGCGGGCTTCCCACCATTGATCACCGGTTGGTATGGTAGTCCATAGATCCGATGTTCACACACAAGGCGACCTTCGTCATCATCAAGAGGAAAAAAAAAGAAGAAAGAAAGCTGAGCAAAGTCTCGGTTTCGATTCAATCTCAAAACCCACTATGACGATGCTTAGGTCATCGAAGGAACCATTCATTGAAAAATTACCGATTCTCTGTGTAGAGATGGTCCATTTTCGATCGAAACGTAAAGATGAACTTAGTTAGGTACGAATAAATTAGCTCGAAGAACCAATATAAATTACAATCCGCATTATAAACTCGTTAGTCTAAATCTCAATTGAAGTGTGCACGTCTACGAAGATGTTAGCTTGAGGTTTGTCAATTCATGACATCACAACTGGCAATTCCTTCCCCCTTGCATTATTAGTCTGAGGCACGACGCACTCGTCCCTCCTCCTCCTACGTCCCCAGCTGGGTCGCCTCCAAGATCTTGTCATCACAAAATTCAATTTTTCCCCCCTCATTGAATTGCGAAATAATTTAATGGAAAAATTAAATTGGAAACAAACACAGTTTGAATGCTTTATGTCCATTCAGTTTCGTTGCTGGAATGACTTTTGCCATAGCTATTCCTGTTTATGTAACACCAAAGAGTTTGGATGTGTGGCCCGGATGCGGCAGATTCCACGTTCGCAACGAATCCAATTCGAGGTAACCTTCACCGTAGCCGAGGTGACGGAGGTGAGGATGGAACATGCTTTCTCAAACGTTACTGCTCAATTGGGATTAAGATTATATTTCATCCTTACTTTGTAGCTTAAAATTGTTAATTATTGTAAGGGGAGTTGAACAGGAGGACAACATGACTAGTCCTAGAAAGGGTCAGAATCCAGAGCCCCTGACAGGACCAACACATTCTAGGACAACATGTAAAATATTCATCAGAGGAAGTTCTTTCCTGGAAAGGTCATAAGTTCTAGTTCCTAGTTATATAAAGGCCTCAGAACCAAGGCAAAGTAGACAATCCACCTCACAACACCATCACAAGAGTTTTGATGCATCTTGAGAAAGAAGCGGAGAGAAGAAAGATGGCAAGGCTTCCTGTTTTATTGATCACTCTCTTCTTCTCCGTCGCCTTCGTGGGTCGATGCCGGGTCGAGGCCGCGTTCTAGGACAGCTCGTACTTCACTTGGGGCGCTCAGCAGTCCTCGGTATTCAACAACGGCAACGATGTTCAACTCGTGTTGGACAAGATTTCTGGTATTAAAGTTTCTGATTTCGACAAATCATTCCTGTCATAACCTATATACTCAATGTGCTAATCAATTACACAGAGTTTGAAAACGCTGATTTAATGTCTAGCGGATCGAATTAGCATTGCAAGAAGCGCTTCAAGATCAAGGGGACATTGATGTTGACCAGAGAAATGTACATGGCAGCCATTACAAGCTGAATGGACAGATTTTTTTTAAGTTGCTGGGTTTAGGATCTGACCAGAATACCAGTATAACACTAATCAAAGCCGGTGGTCTTATTATAAATGAATTTCAATGTGCGGAGCTGATTATAGTTTATCCTCTTAGCGGAATATTGGTGTTGGATTTGCAGGCTCGGCCTTTCAGACCAAGAGCGCGTACCTGTTTGGAAGCATCGAAATGCTGATCAAGTTGGTCCCTGGCAATTCTGCTGGGACAGTCGCTGCATACTATGTAAGATCAAATCTAACTTCATCTGTGCAGAAATGCCCCTAAGCTTACAAATGTTAAGGATTCAATCGCGTTTATGCACATATTTTATGCAGCTATCTTCCACGGGGCCAAAGCACGATGAGATTGACTTCGAGTTCCTGGGCAATGTTTCCGGACAACCTTACATCATCCACACAAACATTTTCGCGCAAGGAGTCGGTAACAGAGAACAGCAGTTCTACCCGTGGTTCGACCCCTCAGCCAGTTTCCACAACTACACCATTTTCTGGAACCCCACCGAAGTTGTGTAAGTTCCAAGTCACACGTAGCTCTTGCCAATCTGTTAATTTCGAGATAGATTTGATCTTCTAACTACAACAAGAGATTTGATCTTCTAACTACAACAAGGGATCCACAAAAAGCTAGGATTATGCTAAATTGGTTGGTTCATTCCACATGGCCTAAATAGATGAATGTGTCAGTTTAAAAAGCAAGAACTGTATGCTCGATCGCATTAGGAAAAAGCGCGATTGACGGTTTAAGTGGTTCCATCCAAAATGGTTTGAACTTTGTAAACTTTTTCGCGACTACTTAACGAAACAATGGTGCTCATATTGCGATTTCGTGTTGAGAGCAGGTGGTATGTCGACAGCATACCCATCCGAGTGTTCAGGAACTACCAGAGCCAGGGGGTCGGGTACCCGAACGAGCAAGGCATGAAGGTGTACGCAAGCCTGTGGAACGCGGACAGCTGGGCCACAAGGGGCGGGCTCGTGAAGACCGACTGGCGGTACGCCCCCTTCGTGGCTCAGTTCCGTGACTTCCAGTCTAGGGCCTGCAAGTGGTATGGGACTGGCAGCATCTGGCAGTGCGCAGCCAAGACGCCGGCGAACTGGTACACTTCGGCGGCATACAGCCAGCTCAGCAACGCCCAGCTGGGGCAGATGAAGTGGGTGAGGAACAACTACATGATCTATGACTATTGCAAGGACACCAAGAGGTTCAACTGGAACATGCCTCCTGAGTGCTCCAAGCCCCAGTATTGATTTGATGTAGCAGCATTGCCGCGGAGAAATTGTTCTTCTTTGCAAGAGTGATCTATTTTGTATGTTCAATTTGTTTTCCATTGGTTCGACTGTAAACCCATTAGATGTCTACTTGTATGGATCATATATCACTTGATTAATGTTTTACTTGGCGAATGGACCATATCGCTCGAATCTTCTTCTCTTTTCTTCTCTCTTTCCTTTCTCATTGTTTTCGACGTGTCAACTTTCGAAAAAAAGTGATCACATGATTGGTCAAAGAGACGATTACACGAATCTTAACGAACCTTTTAATCTCAATCGAGACAGTAGGCTTGTTCGGACTCGTCTTCCAATTGCCTAACTTCGAAACTTCCCATTCAACATCTAAATCTTGGTATCTGAAAATTCGCCTTTGAATTTTTCACAATTTGTTTTGTCTCGTTTTCTCGTTTTCGTACTTCAAAAGGAAAAACTCAACCCCGCTTGATGAGCAGACGTGACAAAATTTGTTTTTCTTTTTGGGTTTTCCACACTTTCCAAAAAATGACAAAAAGTCTAATTCGGACTGCGAGGAAATTAATTTTGATCGAAAGAAATGAAATAAAATAAAATAAATCGAATATGCCACGCCAAAAGAAATTCCTGTCGTCCGTTGCCACGCTTCCTTTTCTTCTTCCTGCGTGTGGTCTGAAGTTTCTCGGTCAAAAAACAAGAACTCCCCTCAAGAAAGTCACTCTCTCTCTCTCTCTCTCCATCCTCTCTTCTTGATTCTTCATCTCGTTCGCACCCATCTGTCTCTGCCTCTCTCCGAACCGAATCGGAAGCTTGGAACGTGATCAAAAGAGCATCTTGGAGAAGCCCAGAAGCTCGGCCAGCCCCCCCGATGGAGCGCGTCGTTGGCGGCAAGTACAAGCTCGGCCGCAAGATCGGCAGTGGGTCCTTCGGCGAAATCTTCCTCGGTAACAGTCCCGCGCGCTCGAGCTCGATCGTGGGCCGCGCGTCCCTTCCGCCGTGCGACTGTTTCAGTTTGAGTGCCCGGTCGGGACGCGGCGGCGTGGCTTCGCGAGAGCCTCGTTAATTCGACTGACCCTTGTGGATTTTCCTCGCGTTTTCTTTGCAGCTACGCACGTCGATACGTTTGAGATGGTCGCGATTAAGATCGTAAGTTCTCGGGCTGAATCAGCTTTCTGGGTCGTTTCGTTTGAGTTCGGACGGGGCGTGATCCGATGGCGAGCTTGGAGAGTTCCACGTTCGATTTTTGCGGAATTTGCCTCTTCTTTTCAGCCAGTGTAGCGTCGGATGAATTTCCATCGAGAATTCCATCCGTTTCAGCTGAATTTCGCTAGTCATGAGCTGACTGTGTATGGAGGGACTGTCATGTGGGCAGTGAACGAGTAACACTCTGCTGTATGCTTTTTTTGCAGGAGAATAATCGGACCAAGCATCCGCAGCTCCTTTATGAAGCAAAATTGTACGACATTCTTCAAGGAGGGAGTATGTAGCATAGTACATGTGCAGCTCGTGGATTTGAGGCCTCGCATGATTAGCTACTTATCTGCTCGTTTTTTTTTCCCTTTGTTTCAGGTGGTCTTCCCAGCATAAAATGGTCCGGCGTAGATGGAGAGGATAATGTACTCGTTCTTGAGCTTCTTGGACCAAGTCTTGAAGATTTATTCGTATACTGTGGGAGGAAGTTTTCTTTGAAAACAGTCTTGATGCTTGCAGATCAAATGGTAAATAGATATTTTGATTAGCAAGGATTGCAATCCTCATTTTCTTTGAATCATCAAGCAGCTGCAGGTTTGCTTTTCAAAGTGACATATATGGTTACATTTGTTTATGCGCACCTTTCTTTTCCGCAGATAACAAGGATAGAGTACGTGCACTCAAGAGGATTTCTGCACAGAGACATTAAACCCGATAACTTTCTGATGGGTCTGGGTAGAAAAGCAAATCAGGTGATGAATGTGTTGCTTTACATAATGCCTGCCACCGGCAGCTAGTTGTCGTGTTTAAAACCTTTGATCATTCTGGTCCTATATCCTTCTTACCAGGTTTATATTATTGACTTTGGGCTTGCAAAGAGATATCGGGACTCCACAACTAATCGCCATATCCCATACAGGTTTTCCATTAGTTTATTTCGGTGAATTTTACTTTAGATTGAATACGTCAGGTTTAAGATCTCACATGACACTATATAATCTTTTTTTACTATGTCGGTGGTTCACCAAAATCTGTCTGAGGTACTTTCTCATGGATATATCGAAGGAGAATTAATTTCTGGAGAATTATTTATTTTTGAAGAGAGCATTAGTTCTTGTTGCGAACTAAAATTTATTTGTATGTTCAGGGAAAACAAAAATTTAACTGGCACAGCACGTTACGCAAGTTGCAATACTCATCTTGGGATTGGTAAGCTGGATCATGTCATTTTGCTTTTCCTTTTGCAAGTGCATGTCCAGTGACATGGGCAACAGGTGTTAACTAGTTTTATTTTCAGAACAAAGCCGAAGAGATGATTTGGAGTCACTTGGCTATGTACTTCTGTATTTCCTCAGGGGAAGGTATATGTTATTTATGAGGCATTATGAGTCATCTTTTGGCATGAAGTTACTATCCCAAGAGTATTGATTATAGACATTACAACTAGAGGACATGACCTAAAATCTTTTTTTTTCCCAGAATTTTTGTTGCATTTCATGTGTACTAAACTAATATAATGATATCTCAATTCACAGCCTTCCTTGGCAGGGACTGAAAGCAGCCACAAAGAAACAAAAGTATGATAAGATTTGTGAGAAGAAGTTATCAACTCCTATTGAGGTGTGTCAAATGATGTGTGTGCCTATGCCTTTGCTTGCTACAGTTCGGTTTGCTCTAACTTGAGTTGGCTCTCTTTTCTGAAGGTTCTTTGCAAATCTCATCCTGTTGAGTTTGCTTCATATTTCCATTACTGCCATTCCTTGACGTTTGATCAACGACCAGATTATGGATTTTTGAAGCGTCTATTTCGTGAACTATTTACTCGTGAAGGTATTGTATACTCAATTGGGACAGTCAATTTCAAAATGCAAAGCAATCACAATTCCTGGCATGCTAGCAGTGCTGTGCATCACTTATTTTCTTAATTCTTGGATATTCTGTATGCCAAAGCACATACTCTACTTTTCTTTTAATGGCCTTATCAATTAGGTGTCTACTTATATGTCAAGTGCCTTGTAGTTGCACCATATTTAAACAATTTGGCTCAACTTTTGCTCCTCTGATCTCTCCCAGCTTTCCCCCATTTTATTTGTCGGAAATTAGATGTGGTCTGACAGACAATGGGATGATCCTTTCTCTTAAGCATTTAGGGAGATTTAGAAAACAGTATGTAGGATTAATTTTTGTCGAGGGCAAACCAGGAGGAAAGTGTGAATATTATATGTTTTCTTGAAACTGTATTATGTAAATATACTTCATGTAACAGAATGTCAACCGGAAGGTATAAAATGATAATGAAATCTCTAGAAATTATAGATAAGGGATTTCCTCTTTATCCTCTCTTGGATAATTGAATGTATCACTTTGGCATCACTATTCATATGGGAGGCAGGATAAGTTCTTTCTATATATTTAACTTCAACACATGATAAATTCGTTGAAATGCGGCATGTAACTTTTAACAATGTGTGTTGCAGGATATCAATTTGATTATGTATATGATTGGACGATCCTGAAATTCCAACAAGCACAAAAGAGCAAAACTCAGCCTCAATTTTCTGTGGGTAATCTTGACATTAAATTACTTTATGAGGAGTTTCTGTAACATAAGTGCTTTTCAGTATGATCATTTGGCATCACTCCATTTGCTTCAATTGCATCATCGTTTTCATTATTTCATTAGTTATTTAGCACACTACTAGCTGTGGTCTGATAATTCCTTCCTTTCCTCTATTATGCTGATAAATGGGTATGGAATATTGTTGGTTACAGCCAGCTCTTCAAGAGAGCAGCAGACGTGCAATGCCAATGGATGTCGACCGCCTTCAAGGTCGGTTAGTGCTCATGTATTTGTCTGTTGCTGTTGTTTAGTGGGTGATAGTTGATTGGATCCTGAGAGTCATTGCTTTGTTATGATTATTTGCAGTCATTATTTTATGAGACCTTCATCAAAAGCACTGGATGAACATCGAAAGGGAAAATTGTTTCCCATCTTCATACTTCAACTATTTAGGGTTATTTTGCATGTTATGCTTTTCAACAAAGAAAACTGGATACTGTATGTTAAGTTTTGAAGAACTTTGCCAGTTTAGGATAATCTTTTGTGATCTCTGTACATCTTCCTGCTACTTGTAAACACTTAAAAGACTATTCATTAGACACTAAAAGTGGTCAGCTCTTGAAATTCCTTCTGGAGTTAAGAGGACCCTTAAAGGCTTAAACGCTTTAATGTTGTTATACTAGTTTTCTAGGACACAAGAAGTGATGAAAAGGATGAATGAGAAGCTTGGAAAGAAAGAGAAGAATATTATTTATTGAGAGATGTTAATTGACTATCTTGCTCTTAAAATTTCCGTATTTGTTTGATGACAGGTGGCACAAATGCTGCTCATGCAAGTGAGGTGGCAGAGCCTGGTGGATCGAGCAATACTGCCGCTACTGTCACTTACCCACAATATCCATCTGCAATGGACAAGAATCTGAGTTCTGGCCGTGCTGTCAACAAGAATGTGAGTATTAGCATATTTCCTGACCAGCATTTACTCTGGAAAAAAAGGGATAGAGAATTTACATTAGTCTATCAAATTGATTTTTGGATAAAGGGCATATGAGAACATCAGATGCAGGTTTTAAGATACTACACAGTTGAATAATTCTAATGATCTATGTAACATTTTCGTGCCATTTTGCCAAGGCTCCTATTTGTTATTTCATCATTCATAAGTCTGTTCATGCATGCCACTAACCAGTGATAAAAGCAATTATATTCAACTTTTGTAGATTGTGAGCAATGCGAACATGCCATATACTTCATTTTCTCTAACTGGAGTCTCAAAAAAGAATATTCCAAAGTCCCAACTGCCGACGGACAATGCAAACCCTACTCGTGGCCATGGCAACAAAAATAGACCTTCTAGTAGCTGGATCCCATCATTCCAGAGAATTTCTTCTGCAAAATAGTTGATGCGGTAAGATTTGTACCTTTTTCTTTAGGATTGAATTATCTTGTTTCTCATCTTATTGTATCATGTTTTCCCTCAAGTTAATAGAGTAATTTCCACCACGTTTACCTTTCCATATAGAGAAGTCAGTGATCTTTTACTTTGTTTGTAAACAATATCTGTGTTGGTTGGCATCAATGTGATTTCCATCAGATGTGACGTTATTTAAGTTGGATTGTCTAATACGGGAATTTGATTTTTACCAACTATGACTTACTGACAGATACTCAAACTGATGTTTTGAGCAGAGTGTTTGAATAAGGGATCTCTTTGGCAATCTATGTGCGCACAAATATGAGAACTTGGTTTGTCAGACACTCTTGATGCATCTATGCAAGCTGCTCCTTATGCAAGGCCTGCTCTGGGTAACTGTTCATGATGAATGGCTTGAGCTCCGGATGCTGCACATTTGCTGTTGAGTTGGCAGATTGCGTTGTTTTCTCTATATGAGCCTGGTGGCATTGTTGGTGTTCAAGGTGACTATAATTGATTGTTGGTCAAGAGTAATAGTGTACAGAGGTTATGTTTTGTTCTTTGGACATAGTTATTGCATGTTTCACAGTTCTATATACATTTTCGTTGTAACTTGATTGCAATCCAACTAGTCGCCAAATTATTTCAAAATCTGGTTTTATTAATAAGAGAAAAATACTTCTTTGCCCTTTTCTGCTTCTCCTTGTGCAATCTGGCAATGTTGATTGTGACTTTGCCTCGACTTTGCCGTGCCAGTAATTCTGCTATAATCAGGAAGGGACCCTCGAGAACTCTCCTGGAGCTTGTGCTTGTAAGATTTAATGATCACCTTGGCAATTCATCGATCACGGGGCACCTATCTTTGTTTGAGATTTGCAGCTTCTCTCACATTGGTTATTAACAATTCCTGCAAATTTGAAGTTTCGTTTGGTGAGATCTAGGCAGCGAAGATTGCATGTGCTTTAGAATTTCTCGTGTGTGATGTGAAAATCCATGCCCCATTCATATCTACATTTTTGGCACATCTTGCTTGAAAAAAATGGAGGCAGGGTGATAATTATGTGATGGAATAGGGTCTCACCATTGGTCAACCATCAAATTCGCGGTTTTGTCATTGCAGGGACTCTGTTCATCTTCCACTGAGGAAATATATGATGCCTGAAGCCATAGGCCTCTGCAATTTGCCTCCCGAGCTGCGCTCATCCGCTATGATTTCACAAATCATCAACTGCTACACGGCCTCGCACGTACTTATGGTGGACAAGGACCGTCCTTTGCCTACGATATGTAATTGGCCCAATTGGAAGATCATCCTTCAAGCTGTTATATAACTGCTACTCTAAGGGGAATGAGTTAAGTGCTAAAACTGCAACGCTTCCAAGTAAAAGAGCAAGGTATGATAGCGGAGGTTGACTGCTCAGGGCTGGGAATTCCTCAACCTAGTCGAGAGAGCGAAGTTTCAGGTTGACAATCGCGCACATTACACAGTAGCAATACGGCATTAAGCTCATCTCCATCTTACGAACCTAACATTTTACCAGTCCTGCCAAACTGGGGTATGTCTGTCTCTTCAACGTTCAAAATCTAACGAACCAACCCGAATATCAGATACGGTAATGTTTAATCTCCCATTGAGGCGGAGGGAGAGAGGGAGTTCTGACCTAGCGGATATCGCTAGCCTGAGCATATGATGAGGCAAGGAATTTCTCGTGAGACCACGTGAATGGGAAGAACGTAAAAATATTGCCGCACAAGAAAAAATTTTGACATCTCTCTTTTCCATCAGGCTACTTGCATGTTCTCATAAATAGGGTCGGGCCATCCCCAATGAGGCCTAATGCAAACCATTAACAGATTGGAAACCACAATTTGCATGGGAACTCGGAGATCCCCTCGCCGTTCTCTTGTTCTTAGGCATTTTACTTACATCGTCGGTTATCCCGGACAGAGGTTGTATCGAGGCGATGCTGTATGCCAGAACAATATCATTCCAAAATGCTTCGTGAGTCCGCCTTGTGCACATCCAATGTCTGTCCCTTTCAAAAACATCTTCCCCATTAGATGGACTTCGCCACGAGTACCAAACTTCAGTGCAAAATTGCAGCTTTCCCCGTTTAGTTATTTCCGGAATGCCAATACTGGTCTATTGAATCCGGCTTTGGTCCCTGACAAACCGGAGGTAAGGTCCTCTACTGTCCTAAAGCCTATCTGCAAAAGCACCGATAGTCAGCTACACATCATGTATATATTTTTCGACCAAAATAAAAAAATCATGGATATATTTGATTAGAAACAACAAAAGTGATGCTGTTTGGTTATAAATACGGAAACAAGGACTCGACCTAACCTTATCAAGAAGTATGTCCTGAAAATCCTCCGGTGGATACATGATCTTGTCATAATTCAAGGCTGTTGTCTGCAGAAACAGTAAAAGAAAAAGAAAAAAATCAATCCTTATCACATCCGCAAGCACTGATAGGAACGATATCAATCGAACTAGGTTCAAAAGCTACGGCATACACATCAGTTTCCACTAAATAAAAAGCAAAACTGGAATCAAGTACTTTAAAGGCAGTTTCCAGATCCACCGAAGTCGTCATCATACCTTGGACACCAGACGATTTTTTTCATATGAACGCCAAGGTTGAGGCTCCAAGATAAAAAAGCCACCCTGCTCACAGGAGATGCAGTAGCACAAGTTTCAGCAGTTACCCCAAAACATGTGAGAGACAAAGGATACAAAAAAACCATCGTTTTGCGCAGACAAGGCTAGTCACATGCTTGTAATCTATAGGTTTAGATGGGATGGACTCCTCTAGTGTCATCTATGCTTAACCTTCCTTTTCTCTATATCCCATGGCTTACATTTAGTAATATGGCAAATATAGGCTAGAATGAAAAGTTAAAATTCCATATTAAGCGATTACAGAAACTATTGCCCAAGAAAACATTAGAAAATGGAAGTTTCTTCCATGAAATCCATAAAATCGCTTCTTATTATCAATTCAAGATCTCTCTATGCATTAATCCATGAAGCACATAACAGTACACTAGGATGATCTACCACTATGCTGGGCAACCAATGCAAAATGATCAAAATCTTAAAAGTGAACTGCATATGGGTGTCCCATGACTTCAAGCGACAAACGGAATCGCTGTAAGGAGGACTAGTAAAAGGAATCTAGAGAGATTCTGGCTACATACAATGGCACTTCTGAAGCCTAGAAGGAAAGGCAAGTCATGACACAGCCAGTAAAGAGATCGAGATAAGAAATCATCTCACAGAAGGTGACCAGCAAAGGAAACAGGAAAGGATACAGACTTATCTGGAGACATTTTTCAGTGCAGTTTCCCCAGTTTAGTTTTAGGTGCTCACGGAAAAGTCGCTGATATTGGAACAGTTCAATGAAAGATACCAAGGACAGCTCCACTTAAATAGCTCCTCTAAATTTTCAATATAGATCCCAAAGAACCATGCTATATGCATCTTTTGCAGAAAAAATACATCAACTAAATAAGATACGCAGTCTTTACCTGTCGAAGAAGTTGCCAGACCTTTGAAAACAAAGTAATTAGCCCCTCATCACCCCAATTCAGATGAATCCACTTTGTCACGCTCAAACTGCAGCAAGGAGAGAACATGTCTTCTAGTTAATAACATAAAAGCAAATGAACCCAAAAATGAAAGGTCATGGACATAAAAACCTAACTTCTTTGAAATATTTCAAGTAACTAGATGCACAAAAAGGAATTGTCTTCCATCGGAGGAAGAGTGAGCTATAACTTCATATCAACCGTCTACTATTCTAAGATAAAAAATCAACTTTTAGTGCTGACAAGTAACATGCAGTATTCACAAAAATATGTCCAGCTTTAATTTGGATTTAACTTAGACATATTTCCTCTGAGATGATTCTTTTCAATGGGTTTCACTCATCAAAAAGTTTGGCCATGATATAACAACTAATTTTTTATTGAAACCAGGATGGAATGGAAAATCAAGCTGTAAACATCAAATTGCAACAAAAGGTTGATCGAGAATGGTGAATAAGTATACCTCCTTACATGTTATTCAAAATGCATTGCAGACATAATGTTCTAGCACTGTCAAGCATCCATAATTGTCCTTTCTTTAAAACCATTACTTTAAGACTCCGCTGCCCTAATTTTTCTAAATGTGCTCAAACTAAAATATCTCATGTCTTACAATAGCTACCAAAGCGTCACTTACCAAAGAATGGTATCATAACTTTCATGAGCATCAGCCCGAGCTAGAACAAAATTTTCCTGCCGGAAAGACACAATCTCAAAGAAATCTGTCTTCTCTGAAAGAGACTGGTTCTTTGTACTTTTCCTTGTTTCCCCATCTTTTGACATGCCAAGGTCTTGTGCATCATCATCTGGTCTCTCTTCAGCCCCTGATTGCAAAGTCTTTGAATGGCTCTTACCAGCAGATTGCATTCTTACAGTTTTCCTGAGGATCCAATTAGCATCCTCAATTCGTTCTAAAAACAAAGAAATATTAATCCACCACAAATATAAAATCTCCCATCACAATAAATAAACGTTATTGTTCAAAGACCACCACCATGATACCCAATTCTTTATATGCCAAGCAAGGAGAGCAAATTGGTTTGACATGACTGGGCATATGTCAAGTATGTGTTATTGTATATAGGCCAATTTAATACTGTTAATCCTACAATCTCAACAGTCAACACTCCGACTAACCCCAAATTTTTCATTAGTCAAACTGACCGAAGACAAATGCAACAGCACAACTTTCTTTCTTTTTTTCCTGCTAAGTACCAATTTATTAAGGAAAAGAAACAGTACACCTAAGTTACACATAAAAATGGAAATGTACACAGCCCTTTCAACTATTTTATTTGCAAATTGACTTTCTATCTTGAAATAGGATATGCATCATAAGGAGGAATATTAAAAAAATTTCAAGGGAAGCTACACAACCCTTTCAACTATTCTATTAGCAAATTGACTTTCTATTTTTGAACTAGGATATGCATCATAAGGAGGAATATTTAAGATATCTAGAGGGAAGCATAAGACAGCTGGGGATCTGACAAGCAAAATGAACCTCTACTATCAGAAACAGGTGATAGTTGACAGTATATGCAAACATTAAGCCCATTAATTTCTCACCGAAAAAGAAGGACGTGATCATTCTTTCTTTGTTTCTAGGAATATTCATTCGGTTGGACTTTATAACAATCTAACTCCTCCTCTCAAGCATGAAAAGCTCACTGATCCCAGTTACAATAAAAAACCTAAGATGTTCGACCAAAGAGAATGACCCGAGGATCTCACCCTCCTCGACTTATATTTTGCCAAACTTCTTAGCTCATCCCACTAAAGGTAAGACTCTACATCCAGCAATCAATTATGGGGTATGCTATATGGTAATCCAATCACAATCTAATAAATATATTGGGTCCTGGCACTTGCTTAGGGAGTCAAGCACAGGTTTGATATGCTTCTTAATTTACAATTGCCTGAGATCACGTCACATATTAAGGTTTATATCATCCATCATCAAGAGGCATCATCACCAGACCTTATTATCATTACCAAGCCAATCATATTTCTTGCCATCATCCTCTTAATATGGAATCTGTTAACTGTAGCACATATGAATTGAAAAATGTATGTTCTCCTTACAAAAGAAGAATCTTGTCACCTATATGATACTAAAACCATCCTACATAAAGAGCATGTACATAAACCAAAAATGACGATTGACCAGCTGTTCAACTAGTCAGACACGCTTCTATCACCAAAAGGGAGAGAGGAAAACTGTCAACAAAGCCAGATATAAGGATCATTTTGCAAGAGTTGAAAAATCAGATTGCTTCCCAAGATACTTCTCAAGATGGACAAAAGGCAATCATATATTTAGAGTGTGGAAATGCTACGATAGAACTTCAACTATTTAACAAATCTTAATCATATGCTGTTAACTTGATATGAGCTAAGTGGCTATTCCCAGTATTGTCAAATGAGTGCAAGAAAATATTTCTGTTGTCTTTGCATGTATAATATATTGTTGTGCTAATTGCTCCAAGCAAAAAAAAAACCTAGGCTTTTAAATATTGTCACTGTAATTTAATAAAAAAAGAGAATAAAAGAGAACTCCATATTCATATGCACGAAAAACTCTGACCAAAAAAAAATTCATGTAAATCTCTTCAAGGAGGGACTTGAAATTCATAGAATCTTACTTGAGTCAATGTCAATTCCCAAAATGCTCCGGCAGCAAAACTTTTTTGCTAAAGACAGAAAAAGATTATGTTATAATAAGTGCAAAAATTAGATCCATAACTCAGAGATCATACAATGTAGACAAATACGATAACTTGCAAACAGCGTCAAGCAGAAAACCACTGGTAGCAGCAACAAGTGCACGCAAAATACTGAATTCCACTCCACCCCCCCCCCCCAAAAAAAAAAAAAAAAACTACCAAGCTATGTAGGACCAGTTAAAAGAAATTAACAACGAAAGAGAGGAGAAAAAAATCATAATCTGAACTACAGAAGAAGTCTCAAGATATCAGTGAGGTAAATGATCAATGCATAAAAATGCAGAACGGAAAGACTGGCCAAGGAACCTTGCTCTACCGGTTGATTTTAGATGAGATTTCTCCCTGTCACAACCAAAACAAGTACTAAATCTTATAGTTCTGATATGCCATCATCGAGCACTTGGACGTGTCTTGCAGTTGGCAAGCATTAGAAAGTTCTCCAAGAAAATAACATGTAATTTCTAAGACAAACCACAGTCTTCACAAAACAAGTATTGGAAGGATCGAAGGGGGATATCAAATACTAAATGGAGTTATCTCCCTTCAAAAATTAGGCAAGATATTTTTGAGGGACTAGAGACCTAGTATCTGCTAACAAGAACAGGTCTAGACAGCACATGTGGCTACCAAGCAAACTCACTCAGCCTACAGAATCCACCATTCGCTGGGTTTTTGCAAGCCCTGGACCTGAAGCGAGTGAACGCCGCACCGAATGCAAACAGTCATTGGCAAAGCTAACGATCTCAATATATGGACATCTAAGGCAAGAATCGTCAGAAACAGAGCATGGACGAATAAAGCAAGCAACTTTAAGCTGCCGGGACTCAGATAGGCAACACGGAGAAAAACCCACGAACCCCCATGAGGACTAAAGGGTGAACAACCCCACTCACCAACGTGGATAGTGACAAGCCCATTGTTGCAGCCGATGTCGAGGCAATCCTTGCCTTCGAACCACTCCTCCTTCAACACTTTCAACCGCGGATCTTCATCCAGTTCCTCACCTACCTGCGGCACGAAGGAAAAAAAAACCAAAAAAAAAAAAAAAACCACCAAAGCGTTAGAGAATTACGCGACCGTGAAAACCACGGCGGATGCCATGCCGCACAAGACGAAGCGGCGTTAGAGAATTTACGCGATAGCCGTAGTAGTGTCTGTAGTTGCCGAAGGGAGCGAAATCCTTGCGGTTCCGCCTCTGCGGTCTCTTCTTCGCCGCCTGCTCCCGCCGCTCCTCCTCCGCCGCGATACCTCCTCCTCCTTCCATCTCGTTCGATCCCGACCGCTTCCTCCGAGCGAGCGAGACACAGAGAGAGAGAGAGAGAGAGAGAGAGAGAGAGAGAGAGAGAGAGAGCAAATCGGCAATGGCGAACGATCGGGTTTAGGGTTTCTGGCGTGGAGATGGTCCCGCCATAGAGAGACTTCTGCCGCTGCTTGAGGAGGAGGACGGCGCTGAGAAGAAGAAGAAGAAGAAGAAGAAGGCGCCGACGCTTGCGGAACTTGACCGGTCGGAAGCTATATATCGCTTCGCCGGCCTCCCAAAAAAAGCGGCCGGTCCGACCCGGTTCGACCGCTGCTGAATCGATCGCAACTCCTCCGTTCCAACATGAAGATCTTATTTTACTAACCTAAGTGAGAGAAATTATTAATTATTGATATGAATCTACTTCTTACGACATAGATTTACCAGTAAACATAACAAATGCGCTCTTATATCATTTCTCGTGAAGTGTGTACGCCATGCCGTGTTCGTTTTCGGTTCGTACCGAAATAGTGCCATCGGAAGACGTCGATCGGAAATAAATGGTCGCGATGAGTAAATCGAGTAATTGCCATCCTCAATTGAGCCCCGCCTACGCCCACCCAAGCCAACAAGTCCCGAATCGCGTATTGAGCACGACTAAGCAAGCAATTTCTTTCTTGGGCTTGGGCCTGCTAACACAAGTTGTGACTTGGGCCCGCCTAAACCTAATTGTCTTACTAATAAAGTTGGGTTAATACCAATGAAAACCTCAAACTGGTACATATATGATAAATTTACCTTCAAATTAATTTTTTGACCACGAAAAATTCAAAACTAGTACATTTATGACAAATTGACCCTCCGTTAGTTGCAGTTAAATTTTACCATCAAATTGCCGAGTTGAATGACACGTGCCAGTTGACTGGTATATCAGTTTAAGGTTTTACCCTCCTTTTGTCACAGATGTACCGGTTGTGATTTTTCGTGATATTAATCAAATTTAACGGAAACTAACAGGAAGTAAATTCATCATAAATATATCAATTTGGAGTTTTTTATTATCAAAAAATTAGTTTAAAATAAATTTATCACAGATATACCAGTTTGAATTTTTCCATCGTAGTAACCCAATGAAGTTTAATACTCGGGCTTGACAAAGGACGTTTAGGTCAGGTCACACATAGCTCTTAATGCACTCTTGAATTATACAAGCCCTAATCGGAGTATCCAAAAACTACGCCGTTTCGGGCTTGTGAATGCAAATCCCAGTAGAATTAGAGGAACTTGTCTTTTAAAAACCCCGCTTCTGTGTATCCCACAGACGTCACATTCCAAAAGGCACGTCAAGAAACACACTCGCGCACACGAGCATGGAAACAAGCACGGGCTTCGACGGACAGCCGCCGTTTTGCGCGGCGGGTTGCGGCTTCTACGGAGTCCGAGAGCACCGCGGTCTCTGCTCCAAGTGCTACGCCGCTTTCCTCAGAGACCAAGCCGCGAAATCCGCCGCCGAGGCGGCCAAGGGACGGCCCTCGAACTCAGCTTCTGGGGCTGCCGTTTCTTTAGACGGTTCGGCTGCTGCGCTGGGGGAACAGACTCGAGATGCTCCAACCCCAACGGTGATCAAGAAGAAGAACAGGTGCGCCGCGTGCGACAAGCGCGTCGGTCTACTGGGGTTCGAGTGCCGCTGCGGCGACGTGTTCTGCGCGGCGCACCGGTATCCAGAAGAACACGGTTGCGACGTCGATTTCAGGATGGCGGCGAGGCGGAGATTGGCGGAGGAGAATCCTCTTTGCAAGGCCGACAAGATGGAATTTAGGATTTGATATTCTAGGAACTCTCTTCTTGGATCAAAGAGTTGAGTCATGAGAATTCTTGTTCTTTAACAAGTTTTCTATTGATCTTTATGAGAATGTCCGATGAACTCTTTTCATTGTCATGTGTTTTTTACCCATCAAAATCTGGCATTTTGTATGAATATAAGAACTTATGATATGATTTAAGTCCAAATTCTCACTGGTTGATTCATGATGGATGGAAATATTGAATAGTGAAGAACTGATCAGAGTGAGATTCCATTCCCCCTATTCGTTCCAATGTGGACCACCGGTTGGTAACACTTGTCGAATTGCCGACTTGGCGTTGCCGCGCTGACGTGGCACCAAATCGACACGTGGAGCTCATACAAAAAGTTTTCATAGTCTTTTCCAAAATTGAAGTATCGATGTTAAAATATAGAATGGGAAAAGTACAAGTCAATATAATCCTTCCCGACTAATTATTCAAATAATAGATTTAGGACTAAATTGACAAATCTTTATAAGGTTTGGAATTAAATTGATACAATTGAAAGGTTTAGGACTAAATTGGTAAATTGCAGAAAGGCTTAGGTTTAAATTAGCACAATCGAAAGATTTAAGACTGAATTGACGGCCGTATAATAAGTTTATGACTTTTTGGATAATTATCCACCACATGCAAATAGAACAAGTTCGCCATTTATTCCCATAATAAAGATCAATACAAAACTAGCTGCCAATAATTTTCCTTCTTGATGAAGAGTCAAGAACAGGAAAATCTCATCAGTCGACTCTTTGATCCAACCAAAAAGCCAAGAACAAGAAACGATGGTACGTACATACGTCAAGTCCTAAACTCCATCTTATCCGCCACGCAAAGGTGGGATTCTCCTCCATCAATCTCTCCTTCGCAGCCGTCTCGAGATCGACCGTGCATGCGCGCTACTCCGGATACCGGCGCGTCCCGCGGAACCAACCCTAGCAACCCGACATGCATCTATAGTTCTTCTTGATCGTCTACATGGCCGAAGAAGCATCGAGAGTCGGTCCACCCGCGGAAGCTACTGAACCATCCAATGAAACGGCGATGGTTTGGCCCGTGCCCACGTTGGCAGCAGTGGATTCCACGACTTGGTCTTTTGAGAAAAGCAGCGCAGCAACCTGGAGCTGAGACTTTTGAAGCTCTCTGACTCCATAAAAGCCGCAACCTCGCGCGCAAATTGGTGGTTCTGAGTTCAAAGGTTGTGTTTGATTCCTCGTTCTACGTGCTTGCATGGGTGTGCTTTTCGTGAATCTCAGAATATGAAATGTATAGTGTGCGATGAATTGTGCAGGAATCATTTTTTTTTTTTGGCGGGGTGGAATTTATGGGGGCATACATAAGCATGCCCTTTGGATAAAGATCTTTGAATTCTAGTAGATTCATCTCTAGTAAGTCCAAAGAATTGAAATCACGATTTAGGCTATGCGCATAACAATCATTCTATGCTCGAAAATTATTTCTGAACAGAAATGATTCTTTTTTTATTCTGTGCCCGAAAACAATTTCTGAATATTTGAAAGCGTTTGGTAAACTGTCCACAATTTATATTCCTAGAATAGAAAAAAAACATAAATATGTTTGGTAACTATACAAAATTTTTTTGTATTAATAATATTTTGAATTATTTAATTCTTTTTCTTTTTCTTTCTACTGATTCTCTTCCTTGGCCATTGCCGATCACTGGCCACAGGTCAGGGCGTTGCAGCCCTCGCCGCCACCCTAGCCGCCTACCTCACCACCAGCCTCGCCGTTGCGACCCACGGCGAGGCTCTACCTCGCCCGATCTGGGTGAGGCCAACCTCGCCATGACCGACGGCGAGCCGCCTCGCCCAGGCAGCAAGGGTCCAGCCTCGCCCTCGCAGGCAAGGGGGACCCTCGCCTCCGCCGGCAGTCGGTGATGGCCTTGACGCCCTCGTCGGCTCTGGGCTATGGCCGGTCGCTGATCGCCAGCTGCCAATCACCGGCGTCTGGCCACAACCCAAGAAGAACAACAATAAAAGAAGAAAACAAAAAACAGAAAAAGAAAAAACAAACTGATTCTCAAAATTGTGCCGAGAAACAAAAAGCAACTTTTTTTTACTTCTTGTTTCTCTTCCAAAACTGTTTTTGAGCACAAATTTTTGAAAAAATGTGCTCGGAAACAAAAAGTTTACCAAACGCATTTCTGTTCCCAAGCTATTTCTGGGAACAAAAGAATAGAAATTTTTACTATTTGGCACATTACCAAATGGGCCTTACAGTTGGAAAACAGAGACAACTGAGAATTGGAAAACACTTTGCTCGTGCAATTCCTATAAAAACAAAGAAGTTGCTATATGATACATGATGCTTTAGCTATCACTGTTGATGCTTACAAATAGCTTCTGTGGATGGTCAAATAGACATCTGCAAAAACATTCCCCTTCAGAAACAGCCTAAAAACAAAAGAATGATTCACAGGAGTATCCAGCTAAATATTTCTTTGCATGTGGGTAGAAAAAAATTTCACAATCACACACACTAACTACAAAATGGGAAATTTTTTTCTTTTTATATAAATCCCACCGGGAACTGTTAAGGATTCATCTGGCTCGACTATCTTATTTGATCGTTACAAGCTTCGAGTAGTTTATCCCGTGTCTCATTCCAATTCCTTGAGAAAGTCGATATTATCAACAAAGACCTGAAAATTTACAGAAAGAAACCTACATCAGTTTTCCAGATGAGAAGATGCTTCATGCCACAGAGAGAGAGAGAGAGTGCAGGACACTAATGAATGCATCTCGAATAAAATCAACAATATGCATGTGTCAAAGAAATTAAAGCAAGATGCAAAGATTTGAAAAGGAAAAAGAAATTGGACAATATGACTGTCGTGCTCGCACAATTTTTAAAGTCTAAACTCCAGGAAGTAGTGTTTCAGACAAATCTATCATGCTCGAACGCTAAGCCCAGTAAAAAAAATTATCAGGTAGGTATGGCTTTTCTAATCTAACACCAACCCTTCAAAGGAAGTCTGTGTATACGCCCCTTATGTTTTTCCATGATGACAGCTTTGCCAGTGTCAATCACAGACCAGGACTAGGCTTGTCACATCTTGCAGCAGTCAATAACCAATAAAAGTCATTTGAGTCTGTTTAGTCCTATACTGACAGTTCAACCAATCAAATACATAAGTTAGACACATCATGAAGCATCACATACCGATTTCCAACCGTCAGGATCCAGGCACGCTGTAATCTTTGTATTGATACCAGGTAATGGTCCAGGTTCCCGGGTAATCTTGCCACCACAGAGCTTAATTGCCTCGGCTGTTTTGTAAACATCATCAGTGCCTATTGCAATCTGCCAGAGACGAATACATTAGTCCCAGCTTATAAACTTGATTATGCATGTAAAGTAGAAATTATTCAATTTCTGTAGTCCTAAGCATACTTCAACAAGAAAGTGAATACAGAAACAGTAAATACACTTTTGAAATGTATTATAAGAGAACTAAGACCATATACTAAGCCAGTTAAAGGAAGGGAGACTCTGTACCTGAGCGTAGGCATTGCCTTTGTCATATTCAGTGACACCATAATTATATGTCAACTCCAACACGGCATTCTTGTCTTCAGGGCCATATCCCATCATTGCTATGGTGTACTAGAATAGAAGAATTCAATGTCAGGAAGGTAGAGAAGGAGACATGCATAAAAAAAAAATAGAAACAAACACACTTCCAACAGTTTGAGGATGTATAATAACTTTCCACTCAAGAGAAGAACTTGACAGCACAGAGAAATCATGTAATATACGCATCTCGGTACCCAAAGTTTAAACTCATAAAAACTTCAGACAAAGTTTCAACTCATAAAAACTTCAGACAACTTACGGCTCTAGGTAAAATAAGGAGACATGACTATACAGGTCAGACATCGTCCATCTTCAAATTTGATGGATGGCAAACAGATCATAAGATGATACCCGAAATAAAAGGATATTAAATTACCTTATACTCGGGATTATCTCTGGTACGAAGAAGCTCCATTCCAAAAGCCTGGTAGACATGACCAAATTTATATGAAAAGTACATACTACATACCGAGAACTGGAAATGAAATAAAAACAACCTAAAGAAAGATATGCATAAAAACAATGAGGCCCTGCATTTTGGATGTAGCATCCAAAATATAGTGCCTACTTATCTCACCTTCTCGTAGAAACTTATTGATCGATCAAGATCGCCTACACGAAGCATTACTTGACAAAGTGGCTCTGGAGTGGGACCTCTCTCCAAAAGTTCAAACTTATAACCATCAGGATCTTCAATAAATGCGATGACTGTGCTGCCCCCTTTGACTGGACCCGGTTCTCGCGTTACCTTGCCACCCTTGGCCTTTATGAGTTCCACAGTCTTGGCAACCTAATCAAGATATCACTATTTAAGCAACTATCCAACTCATAGCTGCACCAGGCATCTGACAAGCATTATGAGCTATCCACATGACTTTTAGAACGCATGATGCAACCATGATTCCTTTCGGTATGAAACTCGACAGGCAAGCAAATATTCAAGCAAGTCAGAAGCACCTCAAGTCCCACATATTGCTATCATGTTTAAATCGAGTTCGTCAAGCAACAATTTAAGTCATTTCCAGATCATAAGTACTTGGCCTCAATGCCTCATGATTCATTGACCCAGTTGAGTACTAACTTTTCAGTTGTTTTCAACATTTCACGTAAGACATAAGTGAAGGAACCTGATAACACTTTCATCAAATTTCATATTGTTTTTGCTGAAATAAATTGGAATCAAAACTTCATTTGGATAATCAAGACATGAGGAACCATGTGCAAGTACATTATGTATCTCATTTGGTAGATCTTAAACATGAACGCAGGAATTCGATCACGCTCGAGGTGAGCGTATCCAGCCGCAACTGAAGAGGAGACAAGTCGTAGTCGGCTACGCTGACTCAAGTCAGACTAATTACATTAACATGGCCCTACATGACACAATACATCGCGAAAAGTTGCAGAGAAGGGGCTGATGTCATAATGCAACTGCCATTTTGGTGTCTAGCACAGAGCCTGCCTCTGAAGTTTGTTAAAGATTGGCCAACCACATCATCAAAAACAATTTACCAGAAGAGTTCTTTGCAAGAACTTACATCATCAACCGCAATGCCAAAATGGCCAAAACCAGTCCCAATGTCATACTTGTCAACTCCATAATCTGGCCATACCATAAATCAGGTAACATCGAAGACCAATAAAAATGATCAGTGAATTACGATGCAAAGCTCACCAAAGAAGAGTAATCAGCAATTCACAGGCCATAATTCAATGTGTGTGTGTGTGTAAATGGAGCAACTATTCATGTGGTTGGTTATCGTACTATAAGTGAGTTCAATCACAAAGTGGGAATCTTCTGGTCCATAACCGAGGAATGCATTTGTATATTTTTCTTCTGGTATGTCACGTTTACGCAACAGCTTCATTCCCAGGCATTCTGTGTAGAATCTGCACAAAACAGACATCTCTTTAGATCCAAGTTTCCTGTTGTGAAGTTAACAAGGGAAGGGAAAATAGAGGAAAAGTGACATGGATCTTCATCAGCAATGAGAGCACGCACTTTATGGTTCTGTCCAAGTCCCCGACACGGTAGACAACATGAAGCAGTCTCCTTTTGTCTTGTTTAACCCAATCCAGAACATTCTCTTGGGTGGCAGTCGTGCTTGCTTGTGCCATATTTCCAGGAGTACTGGCAGCTGTGACACTGCTCTCTCCTCTTAACGCCCTAGAGGCTCTCATACCAAACGATTGAGACTGGGATACCACTGAGCAAGAATTCAGAATTCAGCAAAGAACGTCAGGTTGCTACAACAGACATAAACTCATTGGAAACAGACAATTCATTTTTTCGCTGATTTATGATGCGGGAGAACGTAAATAACCATTTCCTTATCCCAGCAAATCCTACAAAATGAAAGGAATTCCTGGCATGGAAGACTGTAGTGTGGTTTTCAACTGGTGATAATGAATAAACACAGACTTATCCGAAAACACAAAAGTACTCTCTGCCAAATATGACGGAAGCCAAAATGTTGAACAAAATGAAATTCATGCCTCGATAGTCAATGGCATTCCTGCACTTTAAACTCACAAATTCAGATAAAGAAGAAGATAAATCTACCACGCACCCCGAATCCAAAATGACAGTAGCTAGTGTTGTCCCGCGAGAAGTCATTGCTTTCAAAGAAGCAAGTCGCCCCCTTTTCAACAAATTCATTCTAGAGAACACATCTCTCAAATTACCTTTCGATCAACAATTGCGCGAACAGTCACTGGGACCGCGGAGTCAAAACCCAACATTTTCCGACATGCAAAACCGAGTCTTTATCAAACACGCGAAATCTAACCCATACCCACAACCAGACAAATCCAGGCGAACCACCAATCGCACCGGAAAACTACAAAACAAAAACCCAATATAATTCGCGAGCAAACAAGACCCAGACGCCGAATAGGGCTCAAGAAGAAAAAAAAACAACCGGAGGAAGGAACGCGAGCCGGAGAGAACGTACCGCCGCCGAGGTGAGAGAAGGCGAGCCTCCGGGGAGGGGCGTGAGAAGGGGAGAGGGAGAGACCCAACCGCGAGGTGGCGGCGGAGAAGCGGAACGAGGAGAGCGAAGGCCGAATCGAGGAAGCCATGGGGATTACCCTCACCATTCACTCCCGCTCCACCCACTCTCTCTCTCTCTCTCTCTCTCTCTCTCTCTCTCTCTCTCTCTCTCTACCTCTCCCTGCGTGTGGAAGAAGCAGCAGTATCGATAGCTCCGTCGCCTCCTGCAATCCCGTCCGTCTCCGGGGACCTCAGGAATTGAAGCGCTCTGGAACTTTCAGCGTATGCGAAGCAGAAGAAGAAGAAGAAGAAGAAGAGTGAGCGAGAGAGAGCGCGTGTGTGAAGGTGGTGATAAGTTTTCGTGAGAAAGAGAGAAGGGTTTTTTTTGTCTTTTTCTCCCCTTTTTTTTGTTTTGTTTTGTTAATTTTGATTGATTGGTTTTTGTTTTTGTTTTTGGAGTTCAATCGACTCCATTTTATTTTACGAAAAACAAATAATATGAAAATACATTTTTTTGAAATCGATAGCTTGTGTTGATTATAAATATGAATGAGCATAAAATATATTCATCGTCAGAGATAATGTTTAGATGTGAATCATTATCGATGATAAAAAAGGCTTTTTTTTTCTATTAACTGATTATTTTACGGGACACGAGTAATCGATTTCAGGAAAATATTTTTATAAAGTGTTCATTTTCGGGGAAATAAACGGAATAGTCGCATGTTAAGGAAAATAAATACGAGCAATAATCCAGGTAAATAATCAATTAGTTAAGGCTTCTTCTTTTCGTGAGAAGACGTCGAGGTTGGAAAATATATATTTTTATAAATGATCGGTTACATTGATCAAAATAATTAGTTAATAGATAACATTTTTCACTATCGAAAGAGATTTGTGCCTAAAAATTTTAGTAGGCGATAAAAATATTTTTTTCATACATTCAATTTTATAAGCAACATAAATAATCATTTTTTTCCATTTTCGTGAGGCGAATGCATCAAATCTTCTTTTACGCATCTCATCTCGACGCAAGCACTTATTGAAAATAAATAAAAATTACACAATCTGGGCACCCGATATTTATCTAATTTTAGCATCGATAAATTTTTAAATAAATGAATTGGGGAATGAGTAAATGACACGAGCAATGGAAATTTTTTTTTCCATGAGGTGTAAAATGAGAGAGAATAAATGTGAAAAAAGGGGGGGGAATAAAGGGGAGAATAAATAAAAGGGAGAAAAAGTAAAAAAAAGAAAGAAAAGAAGTTGAGTGAGTGAGTGAGGGGATCTCGTGGTTCGATTGTGCTCTCTGTCTGCTTATTATTTTAAGGAATCATCATCGCTTGAAGAGGTTTACGAGGAACGGGAAGGACCAAAGGGCGAGGAATATCCGACAATTTTGTGCGGGATTTTCTCATTTCGCGCTCCGTTGTGCCATGTTATTCCGATTAGGCCCCTTTACTTTCTATTAGTCATGGCCACGGGCCGATTTCAGCCCAGAACCGATCCGGTCAAATCCGGGCCTGGTCCGTTGATCGGGCCCACGGTTCAGAACCGGAATCGGCCCGTGGCCTACGGGTCTGGTTCCGGTTCTAAATTATTATTATTATTTTGTTAAGATAATAATGAATTTTAAAAAAAATCATTATTTATTTTTTCTTTTATAAAACAAATTGAACTCTAAATGCCATGCATGGTAAGTACATTGATCTCCAATTACAATGCTTGGCTTGGATGTATTGAACTTTAATTACAAAGTTTGTCTTGGGTTTTATAAACAACCCATTTGATGGTCTCTTTGTTCATATTCGATGTGGGACTCTCGACTTGCCTTGAACACATTCAATGTGAGACTTTTGGCTTGTCTTCATACAAATGCCAAAAGTCCCACATCGAATGGGAATGAAGAGACCATTGAAAGGGTTGTCATAAAACCCAAGCCAAGCCATGAGCATGTAAAATTGTATGCCTTTTGTGGCTATGATCTTTTGTTAATTAAAAGCAAAGGGTTCCATTAGACTGCCTAAGATCAAACCGAACCACGGTTCTATGATTTGCCGGTTCAGTTTCTAGTTCTAAAATTAAAGGACTGGTCTTACTGGTTTGGTTCCCGGTTGATCGGGAACCGATCACCCCTACAATTTTCATTTTGATTATAATTTATATTGAATAATTCATTATTTCATATTTTTATAATTCATTATTTTTTATTTTATAATTTATTTTTAAAATTTTTAAATTACGAATCGAAACTGGAACCGAAACTGCTAGGGGCGGTTTTGGTTCCGGTTCACATGGCCACAAATTGGAACCGCCAGTTCCGAACCATGGCCATGACTACTTTCGATCTTTATAGGATCCGTGTCCTTAAATTTACAAAAGTATTCCGAATTCCACCTTTCCATGAAACTCTCGTGATATTCCATTGAATATCAATGGTCACCGTTAAGGGTGATCGGTTTCATAATGGGATAAGTCCTAAACTCACATTGTTTGCCCTAAAATCAATCTTGGAATCTACCCGTTTTTTTTAGTTTGGTTCTAGGGTTTATCCAAAAGCCTATTTTTCTGTTGTTCTTTTTTTTTTCCACTTCAGTTTTTACGATAAAATAATATGATACAACAAATTGGTTCAAAGTATAAGATGAACAAGGACAAGCAAGCAAAGGCAAGTCAAGACACAAATGAAGGTTGTGATGCTCAAACGAGCAAGGGCGAGCCATGAGTGAGCCAGGAGGGTGAGTTGCGAGAGAGAGAGAGAGAGAGAGAGAGAGAGACTCGTGAAGTGTCTGAGTGAAATTAGAAATAATAGAGAAAAAGATGACAAGGGAAAAATTAGGTTTTTTAAGCTTTGTGAACCGGTTCCAAATTTGATTCGATTTGTCCGGTTTTAGAGTGGTTCTACACTCGAAACCGAGAACCGGACCGATACCAACGAGACTTGGAAGAAGATCGGTTTTTCAAGGCAGTCCAATCCAATTCCTAAGTAGAACTGATCCGGTGGCCAACAGTCTTTATTCTCACTTAATTATTTAATTGTTCATTCAGTACAATCACAATTCGCCGTGACTATGTTGGGAGACGATGTAACTTATACATTTGGTGATAAATTATTGTAAATTACAGCATCTCGAAGTTTGGATAATATAATTTCTTAAAAAATTCTCGGAATTGTGAATGTTGTGAGAAAGGAGTACCCGGGGGGCCAAATCTGGGGTGCGTGGCACGTATGTTAGGATGAATTGTGGGCCTAGTTCAAATTCTATAAAGATATTCATGAAATGAGTCACTCAAAGAAAGAGGGGAGGAAAGAAAGACACAGAAAATCACTAGTTAATGCAAAAGTCAAATGTACAAACTGCCAAAGATAAATAGAAAAAAGAAAAAAAAAGAAGCCTACACATCTTGTGGTGTCAAATCTACCAATATTTGAAATAAACGAAAAATAAATAATCTAAATAATATTTTCTTAAAAAATGATTTTTTTTATCTCTTATAAATAAGACAATAAATGAAAAATATTTTTATTATCCATGAAAATATTTAGACATATATTGTTGTTTACAGTTGACCGATTATTTTGAGCAACACAAGCTATTATTTTTAAAAAATATATTTTTCAAATCATTTATTTATTCGCGAAATAAACAGAGCGTAATCGGAAAATTGTCAATTTTTTTAAAAATACGAAACATTAGAATTTTGGGTGTTTTACTTCTGTGTATAACTGCAAAAGAGGAACAATAAAGGATATAAAGAGAACTCAAAAATAGGGATCATTAACAGTGTGCTCTCTGTTATCAGACCAATCTATGTTACACAGACACATAAGTTTCAAAGAATTCTGGGCCTACTTCTTTTTCTGAGATATTCATCAAATGTGTCCCAAAAAAAGAAAAAAAAAAGGAAAAAAGACAGCAATTCTGGGCCTACTTCCTTCTCCGAGATATTCATGAGACGTGTCCCAAAACAGAAGAAAAAAGACAGCAAAGGAGCCTCTGCCTATACATCTTCTGGTGTCTGTCTTGGGTTCTGATTCTGAGAGTCTTGAGATCTCCTCTCCCTGTTAGCAAACCACTGAGCTGTTCTTCTGGCAATTGGCAGCCACAACCTCCTCATTCTCTCCTCCTTTGACCCTCCATTTTCATGTGAGGAAGCCTCTTGGTACCTGTTCTTCATGCTCAAGCTTCCGAGCCTCGACACCCCCGTGATCTCGGACATTGATCTCTTCTCGTCTGGCACCAGATACTTCGATCCGCGCGTCACCATCGGAGGAGGGAGGCCCGCGGTCGGGACTGCGCCAGTCAAGCTCTTGGGGCTGAGCTTGCTCTCAAACAGTCTCTTCAGCTCCATCTCTTCCTTGATATTCCCAATTTGGCCCTCTGTATTGGCTCTGCTTGTTTTGGACTGGCCAGGATTGGCCTCCAGGGAAGAGAACTTTTTGCTTGACTCGGAGCTCAGCATTTCTGAATTCAGGAACATCAAGTCTGAAGAGCTCACATTGCTCCACCTGTTCTTGAAGAACACGTCAGACGCCAGAATCCTGTGATTGAACTTGTGCAGGTCCACACCTCGATCCTGATCAGCATTTCTGGCCTCGTCTCGGATTGAGACCTCGTCTTCTCTGTCAGCCTTGAACATCCTCCTTAAGGTACTCCTGATGCCGAACCTGGAGGACCCGCGATTTTCCTCCTCCCTCTGGACAAAGAGCAGCTCCGGATTCGAGTCCTCATGTCTACTCGATTGGTTCCACAGCCTCATGCTACTTGAGTAGGTGAAGAACGCTGGATCCTCCACGCTCAGCCTGTGCCTGCAGAGGGGGCAGCTGGAGTGGCTCTCGAGCCAGCGGTCGATGCACTCGATGTGGAAGGCATGCTTGCATTGAGGCAGCAGCCGGAGGATCTCAATGTCCTCGAACTTGGAGAGGCACACTGCGCACTCAAGCCCTTCTTTTGATCCCTTGAGTGAGGAAAACCTGAAGAAAGGGAGCGACTCGATCACTGCCTTGTCAATACCTGACAACTGTGATCTCGACCTCGTGAGCCCAAGACGAGCTTCCGGGTCACCAGGGATAGCTGATGGACGGGAAAGACAAAGCTTCGTAAAGATGAGAACGATGCAAGCAAGAAAGAACATCAGGGAGAGTACTCCCATGACAGCACCAAGGCTCGGCTGGAAATTCGAATCATCCTGCGAGGTTATCTCTCCTTGGCTCTGGCTCGGCGAAATTTGCGCTTCAACATGGAAAAAAACCAAACAGAAGATCAAGGCATAGACGCTGGCCCGACTCATGTGAGGATCGAGAGCTAATCCTTCGGCCTCAAATGTTGAAAACTCGAAACTCTATATGCGCGGAAACCTTCCTAGAGGTTCTGATTTTGTGGACTGAAATGGGGTTTGTTTGGCTTGGCCTTAAAAAGAAGTTGGTCCACGTCTAAATGGAGAATCCTTCTCTGGTTCATGAGATTTCCTCGTTTGTTCTCAGGCTGTCCACGTCTGTCCATACTCATCGAACTAATTTATTCTCCAAAGGAAGCTTTTTAAAGTTGGAAATCTATGTAGTGATGTAGAGATGGAGAGACTTGTTTATAAAAACAATTTAGTCAATAACAATGCGAGATAGCTAGTATCAAAATTTAGAAACAACTGATACAGAATAATAACCATATGAAATTTATCCTCAATGTGAAAAGAGCCATTTAGACACCAACTTGATAAGGTCATTCACCTGAGTGGCAACTGTTCCAAGTCCTAATGCATTTTTACCGTTCTTTTAATCTTGGTTTGCTCTTGATCCAATAAATTAAGCTCTGATCATCAACCACCCCTTTAACACAACACGAAATGACGATCAGAAAGCGACTTTGTCCTCTGAGTTAGGATATTCCCTTGCTCGACACGTTTTCAAAACTGATAAAAGGATCTATTTGATTAATTCGACACGCATTTATTCTCCTATCAATGCCCATAAAAAGGCTTGGACAACTAATCAACTTACTTTGTGATTGACTAAATGATTGGTTTAGAGGCATTGCAAAATTTCTTCTTTTAGTCTTATGAAACAAAAAGAGAGAAGAAATCGTCTTCCTTCTCTATCTATCCAAAAAAGAAAATTGTAAATGATGCAAATGATAAAAGTCAACGTTGGGTGTGCATGAGTAATCCTGCAAGAGGTAAACAATTTGAAGAAGTCCACCCTTTGGGGGTTCAAGCAGGCTGAGATCACTGCATAGGCCATCATCCCAATCCAGGCAAGACAACAGAGACCCAAAACAAACGCCAACCTTAGTCTACCTTAGTTGTCGTTGATGCTAATTATCAAAGTTGAACAAGCAACAAGCAATTCAAACAGCTGACATTTGAAGTCTACTAAAATAAGCAATTCAAGTCAAGGAAGCTAAATTAAGCTAATGAGGCCGCATTTTCGTTACCATGCCGGTATCCGCATGTTGTATATTCGATCGATTTCCTTAAACCCATGTTGATCTATCTTCACCAGAGAGAGAGAGAGAGAGAGAAAATCAGCAACTTGAAAGTTATGTTATGACATTTGAGATTGAAGATTCTTCGTGCTACGTGTTTTTATTTAGTTTTTGCGTGCAACAGCTTCTGTGGTTAGAATTCATCCTGACATGCTCTGCCCACCTTGGTTCAGAATTGCTTTTTTTTAAGGTGTTGAGGGATCTATCTGAAGGAAGTATCAAACAGGTCATGTCAGATTGGAGAATCTTGGTTGATGGGACATGTTGCCTCAAAGAACAAGGAACAGAATTTGGGGGGTATGGTATCGATGTGAATCCGGCGACTGGATCCGATCTCTCTAATTTTGTGAAATTCATGCGGGACCCCATCGAGTTGATTCGTTCGGGGTAGATGCATTGAGTACGCATGCATCTCATATTCATATTAGAAATGTTCCTCCAATACGGTACCCTTGTCCAAGTGCTCGGTTTTACTATTCTCAATGCTTGGCTGTCATGAAAAATTACGATTTGCGTTGGATATTTCGAAAAGATAATGCTTTATTCTGGGCAACCCTTATTTTTCTGTTTATTACTTTGGCCGTATTTCTATGTCTATTTATGAAATCGAACTTTAGCCCTTTTATCTTCTAATGTCGTTGGCACACAAGACATCCTTAGTTAATAAAATTAGAGAAACTTGTGCAGAGAATTACAAGGATAATTTTCGGGCATTAATGTAGTTTATAACGGTATGTATGTCAATAATCATAATCACCGCTAACACGACGCCATTTAACTGATGATAAGAGGGTTGTTTAACATGCAAATTACACGACCATTAGCGTGATTATTACAAAATAATAGATAAAAAAATGTGTTGTTATGCCTATCTTACATGTACATTTGAATTATCATATTGTTTCATTCTTTCGGTAGCACTTTTTACCATCAATAATGACTACAACTGTACCAGATGGCTCCATACTTTGTTTTAGGTCGTTTGTGCGTACCATACAAGGACCAATTAAAGAAAAAACAAAACAAACAAATATGTCTACTTGTCTTAATCATTGGTCTAATCATGTACTGCACCATACTATTAAAAAGAACAACCAGTGAGGAATAAACACAAACACAAACATGCGGCGATAGTTCCTCAGGACGCACATGAGCAACGAATGAAGGAAGGACAACAGAGGAAGGTCATCGAGGTAACGTGATTCAAGCATGATAGATCATTCATGCGTGCTGAATACGAATATCTTTTGTACATGCTGAGACTTAAAGGGCAGGATCTATTTTTGTATTATGTTTTCGGGTCAAATAAATAATCACGAATTCGCTTACAAAATTTGCAACAATAAAATAAGCAACAAGTAGATCATAATCAATGTCTGTGATTTGTAAGAGTTTACCGCATCGCTTGATATACCAATTTTGTGAATCAGTTTCAACTACCTGTCATAGTGTAGTTGTAATATCATTCTCAATATTTTGGATTCTAGGATTAATATTTTTCCGTCTACATCGCCACGAAAGAGTCAAATTATAAGTGGCAACCGTCCATAACTGAAATCTCCAATTGCTGTCAGCTAATGTCTTGCCATCCGACTAGTTTTCTCATTTGCCTTAACACCTTCACCAGTAGGCAGTAACTGAGATCAAGTTTTCAAATCCTTTTCTGCTTAGTTGACAGTAGAAAGATTGCAATCAATCTTACGATTACATCTTAATGATTTGGTCCAATGGATCCTCTATCATTAACTGTTAGCAAATCAATTCCTACAAGAACTATAATCATCCCTGCATATCGTGGAACACTCACTACTAGAACTATAATCATTAGCTGTTAGAAAATCAATTCTGACGACTAACAATGCCTTCAAACTCTAGGTACCCAAAACTTTGTCAATAGGGGAACACTCGCTGATAAGAGCTATCTTCATCCCTACATATGCTTTCGGTACACAATGCTTAATAAAGTAAATGGAGGAGCAGCTCCAAACCTGTACATATTCAAGAAGCCAAGTAAATTTGGTTTTGCTCAAGCCTCAAGCATATGAAGCAGCTGTTGTATGCGAATACAGAAAGCAGCCAGTTGCAGCGCCAACATTGAGATTCAACTCTGTGGCCTGAAAAAAGAGTTCTTCAACCCCATTCTAGCATTGTGCTATCAAGTCAGAGTTAACAGATCTTTCAATAGATGAAATCAACTCAAAATACATAATGCGGAATCCAAACTATAAAACATCACTATTTAACAAGAACACGACTCTAGATTCCAGAACATTATTACATACAGAAACTAGGGAAGCAGGTTACTGCAGAAATTAATGAAGCAGGCTAAAAAGTACATTGCCAAAGAGGTAAATTAGCGAGGAAGTGAGGGAATCTCACTAATATACAAAGCCACATCCTGTTTCCTTGATTAGAGGCCAGAGATATCAGCCAACAGGGGGCTCTCTGGTACAGTATCAGCTCTGAGCAGAGGCAGCGGGATTGTTGTTTGGGAACGTTGACAAACCGGCACCACCATCTGGATTAGCAGGCTCCTCTGCTGCATGCCGGACAAACTCTTCAGGGGACATGTGAGAACCATGACAAGCACAAACAATCTTGATTTGGTTCGCACTGAATCTGTAAGGAACACCTGAAATGGTCCTGCCATTTGGGGCAGGTCCAGTAGTAGAAACCCAAGGGAGATTCGGATAGGAACCACATCCACCAAATTTCACATCCGCAGCAATACCCGGCTTGATGGCAGGGAAGTCAATGGAAAAGACTTCAGCTGTTCCCTTTGCATCTTCTTCGGTCCGAGTAGAGGAACCCTCTTCGGACCTGTACTGTTTCTCCTCACCTTTGACTAGTTCGGGCATCCTCCCACCATATTGGGCAACCTCAGGTGAAGTGTGAGAAACCACTTGATTGGAGGCTGCAATAATTGCAGAGATACGTTATGATATGCTGACCTATATATACAGGTAGACATGAATCAAGAGAAGCGGAGAATGGGAAAACCTTCCATGTTAGATATTATGCATAATGAAGACAGCTAGCCACAGAACCCATCACCAATATCATATGCTATCCTTTCAATAAAGCACCAGTGTACAGGTTACAAAAGGTCAAAGCCTGAGATGCTAAGGTCTCGATCTTGAGTTATGGTCAGATGCTCGTAACAACTATGAACAGTTCAACTATTTGCGTTGCAATAACTCATCAAGTAAGTCCTTTTATATTAGCGCTTAAGCAGCAACAAAACAGCCGAAACATTTCTAAATCTTAAGTGAAATGGTAAGTAATCCTACCACAAAGGCTACACGGGTCATTAAACATTCTAGACTAGCGATCCTAATCACAGGAATACGTGTCATGATTATGAGGTACAAAGACACCAATTTTGAATAGGGACATGTATTCTCAAAGCAATGTTCCATAGAGAAAACACCACAATATTGTAACCTGGAAATACTCTGACCTAGCATTAAATTTACCTAAGTTAGGTGGAACTTTGCCTGTGTATGAAGAATGTGGCTGTTGAGCATGAGGAACCAACCCCCAGGGGTGATCCTTATCCATTGTCGGAAGTTGAACCGGTGGGTACCCAAACATCATTGGCAAATTAGCCGGAGTCACAGACTGTATAACTCCGGCAGGTGGATAACCAGGTGTGCCTGGTGCAGCTGTAGAGTTAGAGTCCCTGGGAGTGACTGAGTGGGACCCATTTACCATGTTCATCGGTTGGATAGAGAATGGAACGCCATAACCTGGGTTCAGTTTGAACTCATTTTCTGATGGAGCATGAAATATCTTCTGGTTTTGCAATTCCGCAGTCCTACAATCAGAGAACCCATGAGCTTCTTTAGCAAGCTCTGGATTGAACCGTTTAGAGCTGTCATCATGGTGTTGGGCCAATCTTGAGGTTGAACCCTCAACTTCTGAATCTGCCACATCTTCATTATCAGCAGCTGAACCATCTTCTGTTGTTATGGAGACATACGAACTTTTAGGCTTGTCATGCACATTGCCATAACCAACTTCTCTGCCATGCTTATTTGGATAATTTATCTCATCAAAAGGCATTCTCCTTTTATTGCTCGTCTCTGTCTGGTTTTCTCCATTCGTTTCAGAGGGCCTGTAGATCCCAGCAGCCCATGGTCCTTTTCCACTCAAATTCACAGAAGCATCTGCATCACTGGATGCCTTTGAAAGATCACTGAAGAAGTTTTCTGGAGGTTTTGCTGAATCACTTTGAGATCCAGCTCCAGAGTCCTGCTTTTGTGAACCACCATGTAGAAAATCTTTAAAGTCACCAACTATTCTGCTCCCCCTATCATCTTCTGCCGTCGAATCCGAGGTACCAGTACCACTTTTGCCCTTAAGCTTGCCAGCAGATCCACCACAGGAGAGACCCAAACCAAGGTCAAGGCCATTCTCGTCCTCCATCTTATCAGGGAGGAAGTGCTTTTCTAGGGAGATGGGGATCAGAATCCTTCAGTTATTCTTTGTTATCCTGACATCATGACGCAGCATTCACTAATTGGGGCCTGAACAAGATCATCTATCCACAATCAAGATATGAAAGACAAGAAGGGTGAAAAGAAAAGGACACTGAATCCAGAGAAGTACATGCACCAAAACAGATGGGTCGAAGCTAGAAGCAAGAACTCCTTTGATGTGTAGAGATCAAGAACTCATGCACACGCATGAGGATATACACACATAAGCATATGCAAGCCCGTACATGCATACATGCACTCGCAACATGCATTTCTATTATTGAATAGATCGATGGTAAGAATTTGAGCGAGACTGACATGCTTTGAGCCATAGATATCATGATCCTAGTCACGGTTTTCCTGCCGAAACGAGTGCAACAAGAAGCTGACTCCCCGACAGCGACTTGTTTCTTATCCTTACACATTGAACCAAACCCATGTTCCGGTAAGCTAAAAGAGCACGTTCTACAAACAAACAACACTCCAAACCCTACATAAACCAGGTACAAAATCAGCTCGACATCCCCTCATCCCAACTCCCAGGCTATTCTCACAGCTTAAGTAATCCAAGAAAGATGCGAAGCTTTTCATCGCCAGGACAGGAAATATCTACAGCGTCAGAGCAAAAGAAGAGCACCAACCCAATCATTCCAATACAAGAATAGAAATGCTTGCACTTCAACCAAACCGTCCCCATCAAAATTCAATCCCACAAGCACGTCACCATACGCTGAACCCGGGCGACATGCCCACAAGTCGCCAGCCGTTTCCACAAACTCCTCCCCGGGGCAACACAAAACGCGCTGCATCCGAGAGGATCCCCCTCCCTCCGCGATGGCCTCGAACCCAGGCGCCACGAATCCGCCACAACAGCGGAGACCCAACAGAGAACAGGGTCGCGTGACAACAATGCGCGACCCCAAAACACCAGACGGCGCGACATGCATCGATCGAGCTCGTCTCGTTCAAGCTCAGAGCACCAGAAAAAAAAAAACGATCCTTTTCCCCCGCCCCCCCCCCCTCCCCCCCTTTCTTCCCCAACCCCATTAACCTAAGCAAATCGCGGGAGAGATTCAGAAGTTGATGTAGGAGAAGAGATGGAGGGGAAGATACCTCGATACCTCGAAATCGGAGGGGAAGACGCGAGTCCGAATCCGAACCCTAGGGGCCAACCTGGTGCGATTCAGAGAGAGAGAGAGAGAGGAGAGAGAGAAGAAGTCTGGTTGTGGAATTGCAGCAGAAAGAATATCTGGAAACCCACCCTCCTCGCTTGCTTTTCTTCTGCAATTTTTTTTTCTCTCTCTCTCTTTCAATTTTTACCATGTGTTTTTCATGAAAGATTATTTTCTGTTCTTGAGGGAAAAAACGTTCCCAATTAATATGAAAGCTAGAAAAATTGATGTCGGTAGTCCCTGAATTTTGGTCCAACATTGAATGTCGTCCGTGGATTTTGGCCCAACGTTTGGAGCTGACCCTTGATTCATTTGTTCCTAAATGTTTGGCATGGTCTTTCATTTGATTGGACCAAGGAGGAGATCACCACGAGCCCCTCAGCAATTGCGAAATGTAACGACGTAGTCCCTCGACATTCTTTGACAAAGGCAAATCTCGGTCCTTCGATACTAACTAGGTGAAATGTGGCAATGGTGCATCGGCTTAAGTTAAATGTGGTACGGATGTGCTAATTTATAAGCACACAAGCACATAATTTTATTGTCGAAGGCTGGTTTTAGCCCACTCTATTACAAACCATGCAAAGCTAATATCCCTTTTTCTCTACAAATTTCTATCTAATATTAGAGATCTTAAAATTGTACGATAACACATTATCACGGTAGTACACTCTACACTCGCTTTGATAAGGATCTTATGCATCAGAATCTAAGGCTAGAATGCCTTATGTTTGAAATAAGGGTTTGGCTTGATGCTAAACATCAGTCCCGACAGAGCAAGGCCTATGAGAGGCATCGCGATAGGACTGAATACATGCATATGCTAAGTTCTTGTTTTGAACATAGCCCCTTTCATGAATCAGTTTGTGGTAAAATGCGTCATCGGTAAACATAACAAAGGTGTACCGGCTTGAGGGTTTTTGTAACACAAAAAATTAGTTTGAGTTAAATGTGGTATGAGCGTATCGATTTGGGGTTTGTTGTTATTAACCTAATATATGGGTTAATACCATGAAAAATCTAAAACTGGTACACTAGTAATAATTTTACCCCAATCTATTTTTTTTACCACAAAAAATCCTAAATTGGTACGCTTGTGATAAATTTACTCAAAACTAATTTTTTGACCACAAAAAATCCCAAACTGGTACATTTATGATAAATTTACCCTCAGTTAATTTCTGTTAAATTGAATTAACACCACAAAAAAATCATAAATAGATACACATGTGACAAATGGAGGGCAAAACATAAAACTAATACATCAGTTAACTGTCGCGTGTCATTTAACAAAGCAATTTAACAGTAAAATTTAACAGAAACAAACTGAGGATAAATTTATCACAAGTATACCAGTTTGGGATTTTAGTGGTCAAAAAATTAGCTTAGGATAAAATTTCTTAAGTGTACCAATTTGGGATTTTTGGTGTTATTAATCTCATATATTGCGATAATTTTGTGTGTACTTTAGCTTATGGTCTTTATAATTGCAAAAGTAAAATGAGTTGTATTAGGTTGATATTTGTGCAATATTAAGTTTAAGCCTGCATTTGACCATCTGAATTTTATCCGTAGGATAAGATAAAGTCGGATAGGCTAATGATGATTTGCGTAATATCGTAGATAATGGAGCAATTTGACCATGAAAAATTAGTAAAAGCCCAAAAATATTTATTGGTAACCCACCAACTATTCTGGGTCGGGCTCCATGCGTTGGTTCGGCCCATGGATTTATAAAGGAAATGCGGATTCGGGCAGAGAAAGGACAAACCGTACGCGAATCGGGTAATAGGATCCGGATTCAAGTTCGGTTCTTCCGGTTTTGGAATCACAAATCGTGTGATTTTCCGTCGGTAGAAATTCGAAAAAATTTCGCTGCGAAATTAAGTTTCTCTATGCTCAATCTTTGATTAATTATTTATTATTGGAAGAGATTTTTATTACCTTTTTTCCTCACAAAAAAAATGTAAGCAATTTTGTCGCGGATTGAGATCCTCACAAGTAATTGACTTAAGGTACGTGAGATCTTGATGCATCATCGGCCATTTTAGTTTTCAATTGCAAGCCATGATCGCAAAAAGAGTAAATTCTATAATTTCACCTGAGGATTCTTCTTCCTCTAAACCAAACTCGATTGATGTACTCGCCTAAACTAGCTAGAATTGGCTCGTGAAAATTTATTGGCCCGACAGAATATAGGGTCGAGCTTACAGAACCTCACGAGACTTGTGAATCACGCAAAAAAAAAATGACGATATTCTTGTGCAAATATCGATGTAACCAATCCAAACCAAGTAAACTAAGCCATCCGTCCAAGTTTGCCCCTATCTTGAAAAGAACCAAAGAAAACTCCTTAGTCTCGCTAGATCCATCTCGACAAACTAACGATAATCAAATCCTTCAAATTGACCATCACGTCTATCGAAAACACACTTTGCAGTCAATTTTCCGTTCTCGATAAATCTATGGATTGAAGTTATATATTTTCCTCTGAAACAGGTAACGATAAATTAATTAACCATAAATTATCTAAAAAATCGGTTTGATTAATTTAATGCATTCTTTTTTTGTTTTCTAATCTTTTTCCCCCATTCAAACCCATATATTCGATTAATAATGGTGACAATAGATTCCTTTTTCTTGCTGTATCTGTCATGAGAATTTATTATAGATTCAACGTAGACGACAGGGATAAGTGGCTTTCAGGAAAACCCCAGTGGGCCCCCCCGTTTGATTTTTCTAATCTAATAATCCAATGTTCACCACCTAAGATTGAGGTGCCGGTCAAAAACCGCTTAACATTAGTTTAATATAAATAAGGTATTTTAGAGAAATTATACGAAAGAAAAATGTTCACCATGATTTATTATAAACACACCTCTTATTCGAAGTCGTCAACAGAAAAAAATAAATAATAATTTAGATGCCCTCCCGTATCATCGTTAGACAACCTAATCGCAACGTGATACGTTTGTAAACTTCATGATTCGATGATTAATTTAGAAGTAATGTGCATAGTTGCTCCAAAAGAATCGCATTAAGTACGTCCAAGTCAATTAATTAGTGACGACCGGTGAATTTATCTTAACGTATTTCATTGAACGAAATAAATAAAGAAAGGACAATATTTATTATCAAGATTTAGATTGGATGAACCCGGACGTCCTACATCCCGTACTTTTACCATGTAACTTCGACCCAAATATTTATCGGAGCAATTACAAGAGTAAGCACTGGTATTGAATTAAGAGTAAGCCCCATTTTTGACCTCTTGCTTGAGAGGGGCATGCGTAATTTTGTTTTTTTTCTTAAGTAAAATTGAAACCAAGCAAAAAGAAGAAAAAAAATAAGAAATAATCTTAAATCAACAATGTGATTCAGAAGGAATAATGTGATCAATTTAAAATGGTAGAGATATCGGAAGAAAAAATTAGAATGGAAAAAGGAGGAGCCCTAATTTAATGCATTCTTTTTTGGGGAAATTTCAAATAAGGGTGTAAAGTGGGGACATTTTATCGAGAGACGGCCCAAAGCGAAACTTATTTTCAAATAAAACCTTAAAGTTGCCAATTTAATCTCAAATAAAGCCTCGAGCTCATACGTTGACCAAACTCTGTAGACCATCGAGCCCATGCACATCATGTGCATCTTTCGTGCATTTATGCACGTGAGACACACAAGCTCGCTGCCGGCAAAGATTTGGCGCGCCAGTGAGCAAGAGATCTTATTAGAAATTAAGTCGGTCACTTCAGGGCTTTATATAACATAAAGTCCATTCTAAGCGTTCTCTTGAGAAAAAAGGTGAAGTAGATCCTAATTTGAAATTTCCCAAATTATTTTTTTTTTCTCTCTTTCCCAACCCAAACCCCCTCTCAAATCCATATTTGACTATAAATGGCGACATGGACTTCTTTGTCTTGCTATATCTGTCATTGATAATTTTTATATTTCCAGGAAGACGTGCAGATATCAGTGACTTCAGAACACCCCCAAGTGGGCCCCCCCTTTGATTTTTCAATCTCATAAAGTAATGTTTGACCCCGCAGTATTGAGGTGTCGATCAAACCGCACTTTGTTTGTTTAATGTAATTAAGTATTTTAATGAAATTATAGAAAAAAAAATTATGTTCAACATGATTTATTATAAACGCAGCTCTTATGGGAAGTCGTCAATAGAGAAAACGAAAAGATTTTAGATGCCCTCGAAACTTCCGTATCATTGTAGTCAGACAACTTAATCATAACACGATAAGTTTATAAATTCTCATAAATGGATCATCAATTTAGAAGAAACGTGCATAGTCAGTCCAAAAAGAATCACATCAGCTTACATCCAAGTCAATCAATCGGTGGCGGCTTTATCTCAACATATTCAACGAAATAAATAAAAAAACGGACGATATTTACTATCGAGATTTAGATTAGATGAACCTGGAGGAATGTGCCCCCGGCGCTTCTGTCATGTAATTCCAAACTCTTTTTAGCAAAAAAACAAAAAATGTAATTCCAAACCCAAGTATTTATCGTGGCGATTACCATTATTATCATCGTTTTCTGTCGTCCATATTCAAATTACCAAATTTTGAGGAAGCGATAAGCGCTCGACCCCCAAAATAGGAAGCAAAGCAAAAACCAAATCTCCAACCCAATCCCTCCCCCCCCCCCCACCCCCCATATTTCCTTCCAGATCCCATCGGATGACGATTAGGTCATTGGCCATTATCCAAAATTCAATAAATTTGCTTTTTTTTTTTTCCTTTTCTTGATTTCAAAATACATCTGTATTTATATTCTTACCTTAAAAAAGCAAAGGCCAAGCGGATAAGAAGCAAGTTAAACCAACGAGTGAGTCATCTTTGACCACAATTGCGTCAATCAAAACATATAATATGTATATAATTATTATAAGTTAAATGAATTAGGAAACCTTTTTTTTTTCTTTCTAAAGAGCAGCTGGGTGTTTTATACACGTCACTGTCCATATCCCTCTCGTTTTTCCTTGTTATTGTTGTCCCATCTGATTATAAATTTAAATTTCTTGGAGCGATATCACTTCGTTGACCCTGGCGAGGCCTTGGTTCCGCCATAACCTCGCAGTCTTCTCTGCAAACTCTTCAGCGCATGTGTCGGAGACTGACTGAGAGGCCTGCCCAAAAGAGGACCCAAAAGTGCAGTGCAGTCCAGTGCAGTGCAGTCACATGTTGTGATTGAGAGAGAGAGAGAGAGAGAGAGAGAGAGAGAGAGAGAGAGAGAGAGAGAGCGTGCAAAAATGGCGGGTGGAGGATTTGTGGAAGCAGGGCAATTGAAGAGGGCTCATCTTTATGAGTACAGGATCACTGGGTATTTCATATTTGCCTGCATCATTGCAGCTCTTGGAGGATCTCTTTTCGGGTATGACCTGGGTGTTTCGGGTGAGTCTTCTTTTTCTTTCCCTTTTGTTTCGCCTTTTTGCTTGACTTTTGAAATTATCTGCTGTGATGATTTGTGATTCAGAAGCATCTTATCCAATCTGGGGGAAGGCAGTTTTCTTTCGTGGACCTTTCTATTTCGTTAAATTTCTCGGCTAGTGCAGTCTAGGATTAGCCAGATGTGAGCGGCTATTGTTATTTTCAAGATCTTGTCACCATTGAGAAGAGATCAGTACTTTGTTGGGTGTTAGATGATTTAAATGTCGGTCCTCTTCCTATCCCATCTTCATATAGAGTTGCAAGATTTAGCGCTAAATAGGCAAAATGTTTGCAATAAGAATGGTATACAAAGGTTTTTGTCATCATACGAGTAGAGTGATTTCATGATGCAGAAACGACTGATGGGGTCACCGTATACACTTTTGTGCAAGAATTTTTTCCGGGCATCTCTGTAACATCCCTCAAAATTCAGTGCTGAGTAGTATTAATTGTATTTGTTAACAAAACGATGATTTGTGGAAGATAAATGCAGATTTTTGATTGAATGGTGATGCAAAAGGGTTGCTTTTTGTCCCAAAGCAGTTGCAAAAATGCAGAGAAGCGGGCAGATTTCTCAAAACACTAATTTAACCGGTCTTCATGTTAGCCAGTATTGTTCTTAGTCGTGTATTTGTTATTATTCTGGATTCTGTGACATATGCAGTGCATTTTTCTTTGTTAATCTTATCCGAAACATAATGAATTTAGGAAGAGAATTGCCCTTTGAATTTATCCAGAAACGAACAATCTTGAAGTTAGAAGATGCCGATGATTCAATTTCCGATATATTTGTGCAAGTTCCACACAAGTATTGCGGTGCCAGAAAGAAGATAATCCCTTCTTCAATCTGAGTTCTTTAAAAATCTACGACGATGATCTTAATACTTGCATTCGTTTCAGGTGGAGTGACCTCCATGGACGATTTCCTGAAGGAGTTCTTCCCAAAAGTGTACCGAAGGAAGCAAAAGAATCTGCACGAGACCGATTACTGCAAGTACGACAACCAGATCCTGACGCTCTTCACTTCTTCTCTCTACTTCGCGGGCCTGGTCTCGACCTTTGCTGCATCTCACGTGACCAGAACTAAAGGCAGAAGAGGTAGTATCATCGTGGGATCGATCAGTTTCTTCTTTGGAGCAGTCCTCAACGCAGCTGCTGTTAACATATGGATGCTGATCTTCGGTCGCATATTGCTCGGCGTTGGCATTGGATTTGGAAATCAAGTAAGCAAACTAAAAGAGCTAGCTTAACGAGTTTAGTTTGCTTGTGAAAACATAACATTATTCTGACAATTTGACTTGTACTGTGTCCTCGAACCATTTGTGCTCTAAGATTACAATGCTTCACTCGGCATTTTCGATACCAATTGTTGCAGGCCGTCCCTCTATATCTCTCAGAAATGGCACCAGCGAAGATCCGAGGGGCAGTGAACCAGTTGTTCCAACTGACGACGTGCCTGGGGATATTGATAGCGAACCTGATAAATTATGGGACTGAGAAGATTCACCCTTGGGGTTGGAGACTGTCTCTTGGCCTTGCGACGGTCCCTGCAGTGCTCATGTTCGTTGGAGGCCTGTTCCTCCCTGAGACTCCAAACAGCCTCGTCGAGCAAGGCCGGGTGGACGAGGGGAGGAAGGTGTTGGAAAAAGTGCGTGGCACCAAGAATGTGGATGCGGAGTTTGAGGACCTCATTGAGGCAAGCGAGGCTGCACAGGCCATCAAGCATCCGTTCAGGAACCTCCTGAAGCGCAAGAATCGGCCCCAGTTGGTGATTGGGGCCCTTGGGATCCCCGCCTTCCAGCAGCTCACCGGCATGAACTCCATCCTCTTCTACGCTCCAGTGATCTTCCAAAGCCTGGGGTTTGGCTCGGGGGCTTCTCTGTACTCGTCCGTGCTCACCAGCTCGGCATTGGTCCTTGCTGCACTGATCTCGATGGCCTTCGTCGATAAGTTCGGCAGGAGGGCTTTCTTCCTAGAAGCTGGCACCGAAATGATATGTTACTTGGTGAGTGGGTACTTAGTAGCAACTATTGAACTACCCAAACAAGGCTTTAGATTTTTCTGGTTCGTTCTTTGTTATTTCTGATTGATGAATCAGAGACATTTTCCACTGTCAGGTCGCCGTGGCTATAACCTTGGCGCTGAAATTTGGACAAGGAGTGGTGCTGCCCAAGGGGATCGGAGCCTTCCTCGTGGTAATCATCTGCCTTTTTGTGCTGGCCTATGGGAGGTCATGGGGGCCGCTGGGGTGGCTCGTGCCAAGCGAGCTCTTTCCCCTCGAGACGAGGTCGGCAGGCCAGAGTGTGGTTGTGTGTGTTAACCTCTTATTCACGGCGTTGATCGCTCAGTGCTTCCTCGCCTCGCTCTGCCACCTCAAGTACGGGATTTTCTTGCTGTTTGCGGCATTGATCGTGATCATGAGCTGCTTTATCTTCTTCCTCTTGCCAGAGACAAAGCAAGTCCCAATAGAGGAGGTCTACCTTCTTTGGAAGAGTCATTGGTTCTGGAAGAATTACGTCAATGATGAGCACGCCAGTGGAGTTGGAAAATAAAGCACCATTAATTTGGTATATTTCAAAGAAAATTGTCTAGTCCTCTTGTCTATATTCTATAGTTTCATAATAAGGTTTGATGTGGTAGAGGGTTCTCGGTACTTCTAATTTTTCATGATTTTGTACTTAAGCTTTTCATAGTCTTCCCGGATAGTGTATTGTTATCATTCATATTGGAAGGGACTATGTTCACATGGCTCGTCGAAAAATGAATTGGCAAGTTCAAACCCTTGAGTTATTTTGTTGCCCGTTCAAGAATGAATTGATGGCAGATTGGCAGGACAGCTGAAGTTAAGAAGCATCAGCTCATATATTTGATTCATCCCAATGAAGGTTCCAATATATGAGGGACCGGCCGATGGCCGGCAAAATTTCTGAAATTTTCTGAAAAATGATTAGTCCTTTCAGTCGGTATAACGTGGACCAAAGCTGTAGAAATTCCCTACTATGGCGAGCTTCTGTAAAATAGGCAGACAAAATCTATTCTTCTTCTGAAGTATTTTTATGATGCTTCAACTATGCACTCTTTGAACTTGGAAGGCGCAAAACTCGCTCGTCTGATGGCCAGTCTGGTTTGGTTGGAGCTGTGGAATAATCACTTCGCTGGTTTCTGCAAGACTAGCTAAATGTGCGCGCGCAAAAGTAACATTCTCATAGCAGGCGCATCAGCCGGCACAGGCTCTAAAGCGGGATCAGAAGTAAGTGGAAACTAGATAAAATACGGTATTCCTTGAACTAGACTTTCAGAACTGATTGATAAATTGGGTAACGGCTCAATCGATAGAAAGAGGGACTGTTCACGACAACCAAGAAGTGGAGGGCTTGACTCTTCGCAACTGCAATTCCGTGACCTCGCTCGATGTGCCGACATGGGACAACTCGCACGAGCTAGACGGGTTCTAGTTTTCCCGGCTAGCACTAGCAGACCTGTGTGTGCTTCAGTGCCCTCTTGGAGGTCTGAAAGGAGGGAATAGAAAGATTTGAATCCTACAGTTCAAGATGATATCATGGGCTATCTCAGAATTGGACATGCCAAAAATTTCTTGTCTGTCTCTTAGCATAAGGCCATTTGCTCTAGCATGAGGGAATGTGATATTTTCTGAATCATAGGCTTAAGCCACCTTTGCTTTGAGCAGCCTCTTGACTGAGACATGGTGGAATCTGATCTCCCTCAGCTGTATAGCATCTCATGGAGGAGAGAGCATGCATGTGACACACCGACCTCGAGCCATGAATCTGACTGAATGTTCTTGTATTCATAAATTCCTGAGGCTTCGGCTTATGTCATGTGAATTCACTAGATCAACCACGTAAGTAGAAAGGCGATCTTAAATGGGGTTCGAACTTAATCAAGTTCAAAGTTCTCAAAAGAGCTACGGGATGCATGGGCTTTTTCATCATATTTAGACCACTTATCGGGCCAATATGGATATCAGGTTTTTCGAATTATGTATATCAGTTTTGTCAATTTTGAAATGTTAAGACTCTTTCGGAACAACGATGTATTGGACGCAACGCACTTTATATCTCACAATAAATGTTTAAATTGGATCGGTTAGTGAATACAAAATATCGTGTATGTTGTGATTACAAAAGTTTTTCCCTTAAAATACATTATTGTTTGTGAACTTTATTAACTTGGATCAACTTCCTCCAAAAGTTTGTTCAATAATTCTTTTTCATTCTAATGATTGCTGAAAATCTTTTAGATTAATCAAAATTTCATCCGTGGCTGGTCTAAACTCTTCCCGACTCTTTCTTTTAACTTTCACTATTTTTCAATCCGTTCAGCACCAATTTGAAGTACTTGTTTTTACAATTCAATGACAAGTTTTAATATTGTAAGGCTCCGTTCGTTTAAAAAAAAATAACTTTTGGAAAAATATTTTCTGAATTTTCTGATTTTCGTTTCGTGGAAAATAACTTTTCACAGAAAACATTTTCCTTCCTATGGACAAAACTCCTTCACTTTTGAGGAAAATGATTTCCTCTTTCTCAAAAGAGGAAAACAATTTCCCGGGAGCCTTCTTTCACCATTTATTTTCACTATTTTCTTTTTCTTTCTTCTTCTTCTTCTTATTCTTATTCTTCCTCAACCGGTCGTCGGCCACGGTGATGACTGGCGACCAGCCAGCTTGAGCCTTGCCGGCTTGTGGCAAGGCTCCGGTTCGCTTGATCTAGCGTGGCTGAGCTCGCCCAAGGCCGGTCGGGCGAGCTCGGGGCTCGCCAGACGTCAGTGAGGCTCTGGCGACCTCGGGCGAGGATCGAGCCTCGCCCTACTTACCCGATCGATCTCGGGCAAGCTCAGCCTCGTCGGAATCTAGCAAGCTCGAGTCTCGCCGGCCTGTGGCGAGGCTCGAGCTCGCTGGTGGCCGGTTGCCAGCCTCCACCGTGGCTAGCGACCTGCCGAAGAAGAAGAGGAAGGAAAAGAAGAAAAAAAATAGAAAAAAAAGAAAATTAAAAATATTTTTAATAAATAAAAATTATTAAAGGTATTGCAATGAGGAAAATCTTTTTCATACTGAACAACGAAAAATATTTCCGTGACTTTTTTAGATTTCAGTTTAACACCGAAAAATTGTGTCATTTTTCAGGAAAATGACTTGCGGGAAAACATTTTCCAGAAACGTAACTTTTTCCGCGAAATGAATGGAGCCTAAAATAGAAAAATCATCAGAAAATTAGAAACGCACTGCTTCTAGAAAAGAAACCTAATTCACTTCGGGTCGATCCAAACGCCACTGCAGTCTAATTTGATTTCATTTCTCTCCGAACGACATCAGTTTGGCTCCATTCGATCTAGCGTCCAACACGAATCGGATTGAGCCGTGCTCATCCCTACTCTCTCGACGGGTCAAGTTGGACAATGGGACCCACCCGATCAAACGGCGCGTAGCGTGCGCCCCGGCCCGGGAAAGTGGCGAAGAGGCTACGAGATCATGGGCATCACACGTACAAATCATGGCCCGCCCAAGATCCGGTGCAATCGGCACGGCAGCCCCAAATCGTGTGGCCGCCCATATGGTGCGACTCCCCCTTGATTGAACCTTATCAAATCGCCAACGCTCCTTTATCGACAAAAATCAGACTCAATCATGACCATTATTCCTTAAGTGGGTCATGAAATTGGGGGTGATCCTATGGTCCTCGGGAGGCTCTGTGCTTTCGTGATCTTTTGCCATTGGATTACAATGCAGCGGATCTCAACGAATCGACAAATCTCGACCTGGACGGTTGTGATTTTCTTGCTTTTCGAGCATGTCGGGAAAAGCTCGGGGGACACGGTGCCTCATGGGGGCCATAAGAGTGACCCCCATGAAGTTGGCCTAATCGTGGATTTCAAGGAAAGAGGTAACGCCGAATATAATTGATTAGAAGAAAAATGGGAGAAAATGTTTTAAAAAAATTATAAACCCATTTCATTCGTATCAATTCAATCTTAATATTTTCAATTAGACCAATTTAATCCTAAATCTTTGTGTGTTAGTACCTTTTCGCATTGGTACCAATTCGGTCCATTCGGTCAATTTAGGTCGAAAATCGCTGATGTGGGTATTGGCGGTCCTAGGTGGCATGGCCGACGTTAACGTGGAAAAATTTTATAATTTTTTAAAAATATTTTTTCAGAATTTTTTTACTATTTTTCTCTTTTTCTTTTCTTTCTTTTTTCTTTTTCTTTACACTGTTGGCTGGCGAGGTCACTGACCATACGCGAGGGCCCTTGCGCCCTCGCCCAGATCCAAGTGAGGGCCTTTGTGCCCTCGTCAGCCATAGACAAGGGCGTCGTGCCCCCGTGCACCACAAGCGAGGGTCGCAATGCCCTCGCGTAGATCTGGAGGAGGGTGTTGTAGCCCTCACTGGCCAACAGGCGAGGGTTTTGGCCCTCGCCTGGATTTGGGTGAGGTAGTTAGGCCTTTGCTTAGACCAGCTTGTGGCCAATAACATCGCTGGCCAATAATGTATAGGAAAAAAAAGAAAAGAAAAAAATTAAATTAAAAAATATGAAAAAATTATTAAAAATTATAAATTTTGTCCACGTCAACGCTAGCCCTGCCACGTTAGACCATTGACGTCCACATTAGCGATTTCCGACCAAAATTGATCGGATGAACTAAATTTGTACAATTGCGAAAATGTTTAGGATTACATTGATATCAATACAATACATTTAAGACTTTTTTTATATTTTTCCCGAGAATGGGATTTCCCAATTCGGGAATTGGATGTTGTCATTTCAAATTTCACGGGAAAATTACCAAAAAAGTCCAAAACCTTTTGTAATTTTGCCAATTCAGTCCTAAATCTTTTTTTTTGGCCAATTCGGTCCTAAACCTTTTGCAAACTAGCCAATTCAGTCCTTTTGGCTGGCCGGCGCTAATGTGGCTGCTGGCCAGCTGAAGTTGCGCCGGTCGGTGTCCATGTGACAATATTTTAATATTTTTTTAAATATTTTTTTATTATTTTTCCTTTTCCTTCTCTCCCCTGGCCTGTCCAGCCAGGGGGGAAGCTCACCGACGAGGGCCTAGCTCTGGCGAGGCAGAGCTCACCATGGCTGGGCGAGCTCCACCCTCTCCCAGATCTGGGTGGCGAGGGCCCAGATCGCCATGGCTGGGCAAGCTCCGCCCTCGCCAAAGTTTGGCGAGCTGGCCTAGCGGTGGCGAGGGCTCGGCTTGGCTCATCGGAGTTGGGCCCTCGCCGATGAGCCTCCCTTGGCCGGACAGGCCAGGGGAGAAGGAAAAGAAAAAAAAAGTAAAAAGGAAAAAAATCGAAAATAATAAAAAAAAATTAAAATATTACCACGTGGACGCCGGCCGGTGCAACGTTAGCCGGCTGGCGGCCACGTCAGCGCCAGCAGGTCAAAAGGATTGAATTGGCTGGTTTGCAAAAAGTTTAGGACTGAATTGGCTAAAAAAATATTTATGACTGAATTGGCAAAATTGTAAAAGGTTTAAGACCTTTTTGGTAATTTTCCCCAAATTTCACCAACTGCATGCAAACTATTTTGGATCGAGAGGTCATTTGCATAGATCAAAGGCTTGGATGCCACTGGTTTTGTAAGGCTTGTAGAGCACTCCATGAGCCTTTGGATAACCAAGCCTCTGCCCTCGTGTCCCTATGCCATAAGAAGAATATCGATTATGAGAGAATCAAATGTACATGCAAGACGAAAGTTATTTATCATGCAAAATTTTGTGCATCTTTTACGAATCATAATGTTCGAGCCAACGGGCCAGCATACACTACATTTCTCGATTCTCATATGATAAATTGTATTGGTATGTCGAGGACAATAATTTACAAGTATTTTGTGTGTATCTATATTTTAAGTTAATTCATAATAATGTTTAAACATTTCTAGGAGCATATAGAAAGAATTCACATTGTCAAGAATTAGACGTTCCTATTTTTTTTTGTTAATTCAATATTATCATCTTCCGATTGGCCAGAGGAAACACGTCACCATCTTCGGAATTCAGAGTCGGATTGCGAAAAGTATGTGAACTCAAGCTTTGATTTTACGAACTTAAGCGTTAAGCCTTGTTAAATCTGAATTGTAATCGTGGGCTTTCGTGAAATCACATCAAATATGATCGTATCAAGCCTGTTTACATGTCATTCTAGCTTTCCATATTGCCAATTTCTTTTACTTTTAGTAAGATTGAAATCAAACCAAATCCCAAGAAACGGTTGGGTTCTGTTTGGAACCGCTCTTGACTTGGACCAAACTGTCAATAAAAATGGTTCAATTTGGTTCGGATTAACGGGTTTGAAGAGCTTTTGCTCACTCCTATCTTCAGGGCAGACCTAATAAATCATGACCACGTATCCGTCTTTGAGCCTGACTCGCAAAATCTGAGAATGCACCTTTAGTGTGTCTGTATCTAACATGAGAAAGTGTTTAAAACTAGATAGAACTCATGGAATTTGCCGCTTAGATAGACAGTATGGCTCAGGCAAGAAGTGCACAGATTGAACTCACTGTAGTTATCTTCATGCCGGTGTTTGCGACCGCCCTAGACATCACTATAGAAATACCAGACCCGCGATCGGAATGCTCGATGAGACACGACTACAACTCATTTTGAGCGAACCCCGTTCACCGCCAGGCGTCAGATGCAAGTTGGAATAAAGCCGGGGTTATCCAATGCCAAAGTCCCGTCCTTGGAAGGGAAAGAGTTGGTAGGTGTACAGAGATTGAGAACTAGCACTCAATATGGCTACACACTTAGATATGCTCTTTTCAAGCTAAAGCCGCACTTGAAACTATCAATACAATGAAAATGGAAATTTATCAAAGAAGCAAAACTTAGGGCTTTCTCCCCCATAAGGTTCTTGATCATAAAACAAAATGGCACACAAGCAGTCACGAAATGAAAACAACTAATGGGATTAGAATCATTTAAAGAAGAAATCGACTGGGCCTTCGTACATATATTAGCTAAATATAGTTAACCATCTTTGGATGCTTAATTACGTGAGCAGTTGTTTGTATACCGTTGTAATTCCATTATCAAAACTTTGAGGGAAAATAACGCAAATGGTTCTTGAACATTGTCTCAATGTATAATGTCGTCTTTAAACTTTTAATTTATTCAATGTAATCCTTTGAACTTTAGCCCAACATATAATGTCGTCCCTGAAATTTTAATTTATTCAATGTAGTCCTTGAACTTTTGGTACATGTTGAATTTAGTCCCTAAACTATACGAAAATGTCTAATATTGTCTTTTCATTAATCCAAGTTAACGGAATTTGTTAATTTAGCCTCCAATCTGGTAAGTTTGAACAGCAGACAAAAGAATAATGTTATACGTATGATATCTATGTAAGATATTCAACTTAAATCAGGATATAATAATAATCCCTTTAATTTTTTTTAATTTGTTCAATCTGGATATATCTTGATTTGACTCAAATATCTTACGTAGATAACTCACGCGAAACGTTATTTTTTTTTCCACCGTTCAAACTTACCAGAATCGAGGCCAAATCAACCAATTCCGTTAACTTGAATTAATGGAAAGACAACATCGGACATTTTCATATAAGTTCAAAAGCTAAATTGAACATGTACGGAAAGTTCACGGATCGCATAGGACAAATTAAAAAGTTCATGGACGGCATTGCGCGTCGGGTCAAAGTTCAGGGACTATCGTCCGTGCAGTTCTCCGAACCTTTTTAATTCCTATAGGATCCCCTAGCCCTGCAAAACAGAAGTAGCCTTTGTCATTGGAGCAACCCTCCCAAACTTTATGTTACCCCCAAATAATTCCACACCCCGAACGATACAAAAATCCTCGTCACGGCTCGCCCCCACTTCCCCAACAAGACTACATCAATTCGCCCTCCTTCCCACGTCGTACCGGTATTTCTCAGAAAAGAAACAAGCAATACCCCAATTATTTGCAGGCCAAATTCCATAATTGGAGAGAGACCCAATGTTGTGTCCCATAACACCAGCCATTCGTATGGCGAAGCAGGACGTGGGCTCGAAACGAAGCTAAATCGTCCATTGCGAAAAAAATCGCTGTCCGACAGCTCATGTTGGACGTACCGACCCGGCGTTACGCCGTGGAGTTCTTGCATGGATTGGAAACAACTTCGCTAAACTGGTACTCGCCCACTAAAATCGTCCGCCGGGGCGAGCCCCTCTCTCGAGATCTTCCCTTCGCTTCGAATCTTTAGATGCTCAGAAGAACATGAAAACAACCTTCGAATGGAGGAAATTCGGATATCATCATCTTTTTCTTCTTCTTCTTTTGATGTTTTTAGGGTTAATACTATAAAAAACTCCAAACCGGTACACTTGTGACAATTTTATTCCGAATTATTTTTTTTACCACAAAAAACCATAAACTGGTACACCTGTGACAATTTTACCTTGAACTATTTTTTTTACCATAAAAAATCCCATATTAGTATACCTGTGACAATTTTACCCCCGAACTAATTTTTTGGCTACCAAAAACCCCAAATTGATATACTTGTGATAAATTTACCCTCCATTAATTTCCGTTAAATTTTATTGTCAAATTGCAAAGTTTAATGACACGTGGTAATTGACATGTGTATCGATTTTGGGTTTTACCCCTTTGTTTGTCACAAGTTTACAAATTTGTGATTTTTTGTGATATTAATATAATTTAACGGATACTAATAGAGGGTAAATTTGTTACAAATGTACCAGTTTGGGGTTTTTAGTGGTAAAAAAATTAATTCGGGAGTAAAATTGTCACAGGTGTGCCACTATAGGGTTTTTGGTGGTCAAAAAAATAGTTCGGGGTAAAATTGTCACAAGTATACCAGTTTGTGATTTTTGGTGGTCGAAAAAATAGTTCGGGGTAAATTTGTCACAAATGTATCGATTTGGAGTTTTTTGTGGTCAAAAAAATAATTCAGAGTAAAATTGTCATAAGTGTACCAGTTTAGGGTTTTTTGTGGTATTAACCCATGTTTTTATGATGTTCTACACTTCATTTCGACATTGTGTGCCGTTCTGGCGTGGGAATGAAAGTAGAGGCCCCGCCACATGGACTTGTCCAATATTCGATGTAACAAATTGGAATATTGTACGGGAGAAAAAAAAACAAGACAGGAGCCGTCTTCATCCCACCCTTCGCAATGTTTCGACCGAGAGGATTAGTACATCATATAATGAATCGCGAAGATATTGTTTCACAGCGCAGGGAGCACGTGCAGTCATTCTGCCTCCGAAACTACGCCGAGGACAACGTCGGATGCGATCCGTCTATTTAAATGCTCGTTTTCGGTTCATTATGTTACTTGGTATGCCGATTTTAGAGGCCGGATTCAGTATGCTCTTCCATTTTCGCGCCTTTTTACTATGACGGATTTTGACATCTATCTATGTCTTTCCGTAGTGACAACGGAGGGGTATCCAAACTTTTGGCGAGCGACTAATCCCTTATTGATACACACAAATGGCTCTGCCCTCTTGCATTGGATAAGACTCCATTCGTAGAATGGCCGGCTTGGCCCTCGAAGTTAACTCTTCTTTTAACGCGGGAACCCTGTAAAAATGCAACGCTTCATTCAATCGAACAAAAATGGAGGTTGCTTAAATTGCGGTCTCTATCATAGTACTAAGTTTCGGTGCAGGATGATAAATGTTATATCACTGTCTGGCGGTCGGCTGTGCACTCGCTTTCACGATGGGTGGAGAACAATGAATGAAACAGAAGTGAGAGTGAGTTGAATGATTCTAGGCTTTTATTGTGAAAAGAAAAAGAAGAAGTTAATTTTGAAGAATTTCTTCCTTAGTGGACTTGGGCGGCTCGCAATTGTTGATTTTGTTAGTCCCACGTAAGCCTCATACGTATGTGGCTCTCACAAGATTGACGATCGTTATACATACCGTATTCAGACAAGTATTTTTCGGTGATTTCGAATGATGACGAGATTCATGGCAACAATCGCTGTGCATTGAGTAGAAATGTGCATGTTCTCAAGAGATGGCTGGAAACAAAGGGAAGGATTTTGTTAAACATGGACATCAAAACATACTCGCGAATCTACAAGAAGAAAGATGAGATCCTTCATCTCTCTCGACGTTTCCGTTCGATAATCCATCCGTCCAAAATCAATATTTCACGAGAATAATTACACAAATGAACCTTGAATAAGGGTTATCTTTTGCCCGCCCACGGATTTAGCAGCAGTTCAGAAGGTCGACCTATCGTGGAATCTCCGAATCTACGCTTATCTTTGACTCTACAAAGTAGTTCGTCAATTACACCGCCCTTCCTTGTCTCTGGATGCCTAAGTAGCGAGAACCAAACCCATATTGCTAGCTTGGAAGGCCAAGGGTATTAATCGATGTTGATTTATCACTTGTGACGTCTCTAATTTAAAACCGAATATAAAACTTTGGTTTCACTCACCTCCTTATGGAAAATGGATAAATCCCCGGATATAGATATATCCAAGATAAGACATGAATAAAATAGAAATTAGAACCATCACATTTGCATCAACTATACAAAGTACTTGAAATACAGTAAAGAGGTACCATTCTTGTACTATTTCCAAAGGAGTTGCAAATACCCCAAACTCGTCGCATAGGATTGCACAAAGGTAGATTGATGGGTTAGAACATCTCATGTGCACATCATCCATAGATATGTTAAGGTTAAAGGGTCTGTTTGTTTAAGGGAAAATGAATCATTTGAAAAATATTTTCTAAAAAAAATGATCTTTTATATCACTTATAAAAATGAAAAAAATGAAATCATCCACAAAAATGATTAGACATAAATTATTGTCGATAACGATGATATTTTTCATTGATCAATAATTTTAAGCGGTATAAATAATTATTTTTAAAAGAATATTTTTATTGTTCACGAAAATGAAAAGACAAGTGGTTATGATCCGAAGAGATTTCCTTTGATCTCTAACCGGGACGGAGAAAAACACATCCATTAACCGCAGCCACTTACATGTCTCTTCCTCCCATCAAATCATAATTTTGAATCTTAGTCATGGCCGCTACACATCCTTTAGCCGCCGCCGGCTGCCGTGATCCCCCGCGGCCGCATTGCCAGTGACAAGTCTCTCTCTCTCTCTCTGCAGCCGCGTTGGAAGTACTCGCTCTACATGTCGGGTGACTATTTCAAGATTCAGTGAATGCTGCTAGTGTGATGTGACAGAAAGAGAGAGCGAGAGAGAGACAGAGAGAAGCGATGACAGGAGGAGTGGCGCTCCAAGGAAATGGCAAATGGCGACGAGGAGCAGCGGCGGAGCGCGCGTTTGGTTTCGCAGTCGACACGGTTTACGCAACAGCAACGTGGTTGCGATGGAGGCCCAGATCTTGAAAACGAGAGCTTTCTCGGGAAAGCCCCGATGAACATGTGTAATACGATTTGCTTTCCATGCATGATAATAACACCAATGGCATGCCTGTCACATGATGCTGACAAGACGCCAAAAAATGAATACGATCTGTCGAAATTAGGAGGTCCCCATCGGTGGCTCGCCATCCACATAAGAAGCTTCGCCATCCTCTCGCCCCACCTCGCTCATTGCTTGCCTTCTCCTCTCGCTCTTTCGCTCCCCCACCGTCTCAAAACCCATGACAAGATCCTCCTCCTCTCGGCCCTCTACAGTCTCCCAGTCCCTCGTTTCTCGCTTCCCATTTGCTGTCTAAAGCGCAATAGGTCCCTAAGTACATGGAAGGAAAACCATCGTGTGTATAAGCCCGGATTCGGTTCGCACCATGCAGATTTGAACCCATCCCATGGCTGGTCCAAGCGACAGCTCGCCCTCACCATCACAATCCACCACGCTGCCCTCGCCCCGGTCGACCATGCCGTGCCCCGTCGTCGGGCCCGACACGACCCAGCCGCGGCCCAAGAGGGCCCGGGACAACAGCAAGCACCCGGTCTACCGGGGAGTCCGGATGCGGGCCTGGGGAAGGTGGGTGTCCGAGATCCGCGAGCCCAAGAAGAAGAACCGGATCTGGCTGGGCACTTTTGCAACCCCGGAGATGGCTGCGCGCGCGCACGACGTCGCTGCGCTGAGCATCAAGGGCAGCACGGCGATCCTCAACTTCCCCAAGCTCGCCGAGTGGCTGCCCCGGCCGGCCTCCAACTCGGCGCGCGACGTCCAGGCCGCCGCTGCCAAAGCTGCTTCCATGGCTTGTCCACGTTCGATGCAGTCATCGTCATTGTCACCGCCGCCGTCATCATCGTCCCCGTCGTCATCATCAATGCTGCCGATGCCATCGTCTTCGTCTTCGTCGTCATCGTCAATGATCGACACGTTATGGCCACCGGCAGACGAGTCGACAACAGAGGAACTTAGCGAGATAGTCGAGCTGCCGAGTCTCGGCACGAGCTACGAGTCGCCCGAGTCGGGGAGCGAGATCGTGCTTGCGGACACGCTGGATGGCTGGGTGTATCCGCAATGCCACAGCGAGGATTCTGGTCTCTTCAGCGATCAAATGCTGATGGCAGAGAGCGTGATCACCGCTGGTTTTGAGGCCTCTTTGCGGGATTACTAGTGTCAGTAGCAGGTCTCCCTCCGTGCGCATCTGTTCTAACGTACCGTCTTTGTCCTCTCTATTGTGGAAATTTTGTTCTTTTCCATTTTTTCTCGAGTTCTCACATGTTTCCCTTTTGTTCTACATATTCGAATACGACGAACTGTATATTTTATGTAGAATGTCCCAGTTTCACATGTGAGCAGTCTCCCGTGACCACAAATTCTAAAGGGAAATGATTAGGTGACGCTACCGTCATTTTACAAAATGCACGGTACAACATCAGCCGCCCATTTTTATTGAGGAAATAGGAACACCGGTTCTACCGGTGGGAAATTTTATTTTATTTTATTTTTACTTCCTATGGCTTCCTATTTTCTTGGCTTAATTTAGCATTTAGAGAATTTAAAACAATGCTGAAATCACAAATAGAAAAATTCCGGTCAGTGGGTATTTTTCCATCATAGAAAAGATTTAAGCAGACTCGAAAATTTTAAATTGTAACTTTTAAAGGAGTGAATATCATTCTCTACCAAAGATAAGATTTGGGGATACCGTTCCAAAATAAAATAAACTCGATAACTCAAAGAAATAGGAAGGTGACTATCTAATAGACTTTATTGAACTTCCGATTATTTAGTATTTTTGTAATCGATGAAGACATTACCGTGGAGAAAATTTCATTAGTCTCCACTTCGTTAATTGCAAGAAAGTAAAAGGTACTTGTTGACGTCGAATTCTTGTTGGTGTTTGTTATTATATACTTTAGACATACCATACTTAATTTTTTTTTACTAATCTCATTGAAATGGATGGAATTCGTTATACTATTCGTGACCCAAGATTCTATTTTATCAGCAATCCAATCAACATTCACATTTTTTCTTTTTCTTATCAATGAATAGATCTCTTTATTTATATGACTTAGATATTTCGTCTTTTTCAAAAAAGTGATTCGATGGATGGGGTTAGGTATGATACTTATGAAATCGATGAGATTGATATTCAAATATTTCTTTTTAAAACGTACTGATTATCTACGAGATTTGCATTTATGGAATGATTTTTTGTCTACTAATTATTATTCTTGTCTTAATATTTTATTTAATTCATCTGTTTTTATGCATAATTGATATCAGCGGTTTTTCATTTTAGGTCATCAAAGAGTCCTTCTATCGCAAATTTGATTTGAACAAAAGGAACGAGGACCCATTTCATTGCACAATGATTCGATTTTGATATTATTAGTTGTAAAGCCAATATTTTAAATATTTTTTCATCTTTATAATGTAATAGATTATATTAATGATTTCTTCTATATTAGTGATAATATTTTTTTACTTGTAAATATCTATATTTCTGTATTTAAATTGCTTTTCCATCTTCATATTCAAAATGTGCCACTTATTGGGATTTTTCCACTTGTGATTTCGGTACCGTTAGCTAATAAATTTCCTTTTCAAATCCTCTATATAATATTAAATTAAGTCAAGAAAATAAGAGGCAATTGGAGTCAAAAAAGGAAAAAAAAATGAAGCCGCTGGAACCAGTCCCCCTATTTCCTCCATAAAAAAATGTGGCTGATGTTGGACCGTTTCTACCGTCACGCAAGCCCTACCGTTGGGCTAGCCGGCTCCAATTCTAAATGCTGATGCCTCTTTCCAGTGGAATTTGCTGCTGCACTGTATAAAATGACCTGCTGTATAATCTTGCTCACCATCATCTTCTTTTGGGACGGAAACGAGACCTTGCCAACTGGCACGGAGACCCGGTTACGAGTTGGAAAACTGAGTTCAGAATTCGCACGGGGATGTCGCGACTCGTGATGTGCTAAAAGCGAAATTTGTAACCTTAGTTACAGCTGGCTATTATAATAAATTGTATGGCAAGGAATGAGGTAGAAAGCAAGCAATCCAAGGACTTCAGTTTCATTTTCACCAGCGCCACCTCGTGCGATGGGAGATGTTTCAGATTCTTAGGTGACCCCTTTCCTTTGAAAAGACAAGAGGTGACATAATCAACGTAAGTGTGGCGCCGTGGTGGTGGGTCCTGCGCTAGCGTCACCCCAGGTTTACTCCTCCGGCTGTCGGCCGTGCGGGGGGTTCCTGGGTTATCAAAAAAAAAAAAAAAGACATAATCAACGTTAGTTCTCACTTTATTGTCCCTTGTAAAAACTTGAAACCAAGTGATTAGTGACGAGTTCCCTTATGGGAAAAAGAAGAGTAAGAGCATGATAATTGAGAATGTAGCACTGTTACCTTTCATCATGGTGTCTAGAATCCTAGATATCAATGCTTTTGTTCTTGATCGATTTTGATGGAACGTGAAACTTACTTTCATTCTTTCGCTTTTCCAAAGATTGAAATAAAGGTGTACATGGTTGAAAGGAAGATATTGCCTCTTTGAAACAAAAGAGGACAAACAAAAGCAAGACGTAGTACATTGGCCCAATCAATGTGATCCGTCGGATCCTTAGGACTTCACATGAGACCCACACGATCGAATAGATAATATGCATTGTGCCAACTGCACTGGGTGGATCCAATAACTTTGCTTCCTGGAAAAAAGTAAAGGTAAGTGATTTCCCTTTTTTGGATGATGTCAAAAGGCAAATGAATTCTTATTGGGTGGTTGAAATGACTTAATTTTGATTAATATTCAAGGGTTAATACCACAAAATATATCAAATTATGTCCACTATTACACAAATATCCCAACTTTTTTTTTTGGTAAGGGTCCCAACTTTTTTTTGTATCACTAAAAACACTAAACTTGGCCATTTGACACAAATACCCCAAACTTTTTTTCAAGTCATAAAAGACCCCGAACTTATACTAGTGTGACAGTTATACCTTATATGAAACTGAAATAGAAGAGGTATATATCACACATGCATAAGTTTGGATTTTTTCGTGATACAAAAAAAGTTGAGGGTATTTGTGCCACGGTAGATAAGTTTCGGGTTTTTGCGAAAATAAAAAAAAGTTTGGGATATCTGTGCCATAGTAAATATAGTTTGAGGTTTTTTGTGGTATTTGCCCTAATATTTATATTAGTAGGATCATTTTATCTTAAATATGCATTTGTAATTTAACGTGTTATTTGAGAAGTCAATTTTAATTGACATCTCTATTATTTAAAAATGCTTTTTCTTTATGATTTTGTCTAAAAAAAGAAAAAGGAGGAACATTATCCAATCAATCAAAAACTTATTATATGATGCCAATTTAATCTTAAACTTTTTAATTTTATCAATTTGATCCTAAACCTTTGCTCGAAATTTCAAAATAGTCATTCTGATCGATTTACGCCGAAAATCCCTAACGTGGTGGTCAAGTCATCGTTGACTGTCCTACGTAGCACATTGCCATGCCAACGATTTCCGGGGAAAGTTGATCGAAAGAACTACGTTGGAATACTGCACAAAAGATCAGGACAAAATTGATAAAATAGAAAAATTTATAACAAAATTGGCATTCGCATAGTATATTTATGATCCATGGAACAATTTGCCAAAGGAAAAAAAAAGGAAGGTTTCGTTTTCCACATCGCCCAACGTGTTTCGTGAGGAGTGAAAGGCGGCCTTCAACGTCAACTTCATGTCATAAATCTCAGCACGGGAGACGCTGCCCCAATGATGTGAGCTTCATTGTTTGTATCGACAGCCATGACTGAAGGAAAAGTTGATGTGATCGCCATTGCTTTCCAAAGCTCGAAGCGAAAGCCAGACACTCCTTTGTTCTTCTGTAAATCTCTCGATTGGCAACGAATCTGCTGCATCCGAATGATCACGAAAGAGACAAGCCGGATCAGCAACAGTCCAAATGCATTTGTCTTGCTGATAAACCTCTGTTTAGCAGCATATGTACCCTGTGGAGCAGTCAAGAGTCTCGCGGCATGTCCGAATGTATCTCACGCTATTGTTTTCAATGCGGTTGCTATCGACTTGGTGATAAATAGCCATCGAGCATTAATCATCATTAATCATCGAAAATGAAACCCTCCCATCGGGAACCTTATAATATTGTTCAGAAGGGACATGTGATGGAACCCTACGGATCTAGTACGAGGGACCATAGGATGGACATTGACATGTACGTAGCGACCAAGGAAACATTAGGGTACGCTTGTGTATTTCTCCATGAATTACAGGTGGGAACTGAACCACAATAGCAGGTTGCGGACGACCAAGTGAAAACTAGCATACACCAACAAGATTAGCGTTTTGCCGTATTCGCACGTTCTCACCACCATGAAAAGCTCATTTTCTGATCTTTGTGTTTCCTTTCGCGAACCAAACGAGCAGTTCATTGATTTCATGTATGGCTTACGCGTTTTCAGTGCGGTGATATACTAGCCATTGTGCAAACGTCTAGCACAAGACGGCACGTGACGAGAGATTTCAAAGGGCACAATAATAAGGGCTCGCTCTTGAATCTTTTCGAAAAGAAAAAGGGAAGAAAGAGAGCTTATGCATATGTTTATGTCGCAATTTGCAGATCTCTTGCGCACGAGTACATCCTTGGATTCTAACTAAAGATCGCCCACCAGCAACAGGAGACAATCAGCTTTTGTATGCCCGCCAAAAGGCAGCTAAGGTCCCTTGGTCAAACGACTTATCATGCGTGTTCCAAGATTCAATAGAGGTTCAGAGAAGCGCATAGACGGTCGTCGGTCGTCGTGCACTCGTGCGCGAGGCTAAAAATGGCTTAAACTAATCCCGAAGTCGAAAGCCTATCAGCCACTACAACATTCGTGTCGGTTAGAGGCGCGTAAACAACATTCATGTCATTTGCGGTGTGAATGTAGGACTCCATGTGATTGAGAAAATTGTCTAAAAAGTTCTAAACTTATTGTACAATGACCAATTTAGTCATTAGCCTTTAAATTTTATCAATTAAATTATAAACCTTATTTATTATTTGCCAATGTAATTTCGGTTAATTTTGATTAGAAATCACTAATGTATACGCCGGCCGTCTCACTTGACACGACAATCGCTGATTGAACAGATTTTTTCAATTTTTAAAAACTTTTATGAATTTTTCTCCTCTTTGTTTTCTTTCTTTTTTTTCCTTCTTCTGCCGCCGATCACCATGGTTGGCGACCGACCACAGGAGAGGATTAGTGAGGGCTGGCAAGGTTGACCTCGTCAGATCCAACGAGGGCGATCGTCGCCAGCCCTTGCCTATGGCCGATTGCTGGCTATCATCAAGGCTCGCCGACCTGCAGAGTAAGCAGAAAAATAAAAAATTCAGAAAAAAATGTAAAAAAGTACTCATGTAAGCACCGGTCGTCTGGCTGTACCACGTAGAATAGCCGGCGTCCACATTGGCATTTGTTGGTCAAAATTAGCCGGAAAAATTATATTGGCAAATCATCAAAATGTTTAGGGCTTAAGTGGTCAAATTGAAAAATTTAGATTTGAATTGGCATATATATAATAAGTTTAGGATTTTTTGGGTAGTTTTACCCATGCACTCTAACTAGACCTATTAAAATGGGTTATAAGCTCATTTTTTAATCCATATTTGATGAGCTGAGTTTTATATGAGTTAGTTATATTCCATAAATGGATTTAGAATGGTAAATACAAAATAGAATTGGTGCTAAATGGGTTCACAACTTACTTAGATCTAATTCATCTCTACGACTCTCTCTTGCTCTCATTTGATCTCACGCTTACATCTAAGTTTGGGTATGAATTTTTCTAAATTTGGTTAAATATGAAAGTGTTTTAGCAAATATGGGTCAAGTAGAGTCGACTCGGGTATGAGTTGGGTATGGGTTGAATTGGGTACGAATCACAAAATTTTTATTGAATGGGTAAAATGGGTCAATTTGGGTTAAACCATTTTTAACCCGACTAGACTCACCTGTTTAATGGGTATGGCTCTTACACCATGCATGTGTCATAGGCCGACAGTTCCTTGGCCGCAGAATAACCCATGCGGCGCCTGACGTGTCATTCACACCAGACTAGCCTTCATTCACTAGTTGTTTCAAAGAGCAATGCGGCAAATATCTTCTTCATATCGGATCGTACCACGCTCAGCTAAGCTCGGATGTCTAGTCCATTGAGCGAGACACACAGATCTGTTTAGATATGGCAACTGGTTTCGGCTTGTCATGGCCCCATCAGGAGAGCAACATTAGCTCCCGATCAGTTTGTGTACGGGAGGCCAACCCCGCCTTCAGAGCTACTAAAGGTATATTCTTTCTATCTTAGAACTCCTAAACTGTTCCAACATTACTCCTATGACCCAATTATATTTCATCCATTCTACATCCTCACTCTTCACCCGATATGTGACATCCGGAAATTTCGTAATAATATGTTGTGATGTTAGAAATTTTTTATGTTTGAAAATGATACTTAGATTTAAAGCTAAGTATTATTTTCGAGTTAGTATTCGTGCAGACACGTAGGAATTTTCGTTGGATCGTATTTCGTGAAGCGTGGATTCGGAAACGTATTCGTATCGAGTCCAACTTGTTTAATATTTAGACGTTGTCATGTGTGTTAATCGTAGTGCGGTGTTAATTAAATTACCGTTGTCTTTGGTAACTAGTGGGTTTTATTATTATTGATTAATCTTGGTTAAGTAATGCTATTGCCATTAAGGAAAAGGGGGAAGATATCTTCTCAAAATATCCCTCTGGACTCTTCTTTTCTCACGTGACTATTGAAGGAAAAGTTGACCGAATGCCAATTGTTCCCTTGAGCTAGACACCTAAGCCTTGGGTAATCATTTTTCTTGGCCAATACTCCTACGATTAAGCCACTGATTTCTTCCACCTGGCCATGATGAAGAGATAAGGTTCTACCTATGAATACAATGAATTTATCCACCCCATCATATACTTCTCAGTTTTCATCTTCTCCTGAGTAATTACCGAAGATAATTTCACCCAAACTGACACTCTCTTCTTCACTTTCTACTCTCATCATCACCGATCCAAAAATCTGTGAAAGAGTTTTAACCTTTGGGGTGTTCAAATTCTGTGCAAGGTAAGTGAAAACTCTAGATTTAAGTTAAGTAAATCTACTTAGTACTTGTAACTTGGTTGCTTGAGAAAGGTTATTTTGATGTGCAATAGTGAGGTTGTGATGAAGGTTGAATCTGTTTTGTTGGTTCTGTGCACGTTCAAATGGACGTGATTTGTTTCGTTAAAGTATGGTGATAATTGGCAAGCGAAATGATTAAATCTGATCGTGTAAGTGTTATCTTTGATGTGATTGTTGGATTCTTCTTATTAGTTTATGTATGTTTAAACCGAATAGAAAATCGTTTTACTCAAAGTGATGATTATGTTTATTTTTTTTATACTCAAAGTGATGATTATGTTTATTTTTAAAACTGAGTAGATTTTTATTCTCAAAATCTGGTTTTATATGCTTTTTAAACTGTTTAGACTTTACGTTCAGACTTTACCTTCCTACTTTACCACTCAAACTTTACTTCAGAGTTTACCGCTCAGACTTTGCTGCTCAGACTTTACCGTTCAAACTTTACCTTCAGACTTTAGCCTTGTGAGTTTGAACTTGCTTTTGAATCTGACTATGCTTCTGAGTCTGAATCGGCTTCTGAGTCTGAACCCGCTTCTGAGTCTGAATTCGTTTTTTTTTAGTCTGAACCCGCTTCTGAATTTGAACTCGCTTCTAAGTCTGAATCTGTTTCTAAGTTTGAACTTGCTTTTGACGACTCAAATTTTCTTCTGATGATAGAATTTGCTTTTGAACCCGAATTTGTTTATGAGCTGAGTTTGCTTCTGAGTTCGAAATGTATTGTTTCATATTTAAATTGTTCGGATGATGTATTTCATGGTTTTAAAGTACAAAAACCGTGATGGCTTGGTATGGGACGGGCCAAAGCGGATTTATGCATGCAAATACTTGATTGTCATGACTTGCATGAAAATAATATTAATTCCATCGCCCATTTAGTGGTGTGTGACGATGCCCCGTAGGTCGGGATGTCCCAGGGAGTGTTTCAAGATGTCTCGGGAGTCGAGATACCCCGTTGGTCGGGATGCCCTGAAAGTGTTCGGGAGGATGAAGTAATGAACCTAATCGCATGAGCATAAATGTTTTACATCATACCTGCGTCTGAGTGAAAACATTATGATATGTTACATTATTCAGATTTTGCAGCACATCCAAATGGAAAAAGTATAACTTGCATTCAAGTTCTATGCATATCGTTTGCTATGTATGCATATGTGTTTATGCTAGGTGAAATGGTAAGCTGATTTTCTTAACTTAAAACTAAAGATTTCATTTGCTGGGCATTCCATCATTTTTTAGACATGTAGGATGGATGTTCCACAGCCTCTATATTTTGGAGTTCCTGTTTTTCATGACGCTGTTTATGAGGATGTGTTTGTGCCGAAGTTTGACGCTGTATATACTAAGTGTAGCTCTACGATATGGGTTAATGTGGGGCTTTCGGAATGGGTTCATTATCTTTTTGTTGCTTGGTATTTCAACTTAGAGGGCGAGTTGATCGGCCCGTTGAGGTGCTTCGCCTAGACGATGATGGTTCCACAGCGGAGGGTGAAGTGATCGACCCGTGATAGCTTCGGACTTTAGGCAGACTTTTGGATGTAGGATCTAGTTGGAGATAGGCAACCCTGACCTACCTAGCTTTTGTTTTTTGTACTTGTATAATGCTTTGTCTGGGTTGTAAATCTGATAAGGGTTTAGTAATGAGAAGAAATTTTTTTTGTCTAAACTTATGTGATATTCATGTTTAGTCTTTGTCTTCCGCTGGCTATATTAAGATAATGCTAAGGGATTTGTGTCACACGTGACGTTTTGGGGCATCACACAATAACCCCGAGCACCACTCATAGGGGTACAGGAATTCGAGAGAATCACGATCCGTGACATTCTCTCCCACTTAATTCCGCAACGCCCTCGTTGCGGGTTGTTTTGTCACTTGCATCAATTCTCACTGTCAATGCTGCTTTTTCGGGACTTACATGAGCGGCAGATGCTCACCCAACAATATAACTTCACTCCTCTGGTGGCTTTTCTCGATTAGAGGCATTTAGCAGTCTCGGTCACTTGTGTTTTCCCTGTCAAGTGTGGCATTTTGGCAGCACCATCCTTCGCCTACTTCGGAATTCTCATGATTTCGGCATATCAATGGAGGTTTTTCTCCTTGTTGATAATGTGGTAGCAGACCCATCTTGAGACTCGCCAAATTGATCTATGAATGTTTTCCCCATTCGGTGAGGAATCAATTCTTTCTTGTGCCCCCATTATCATCCCACAAGCAAGTCGAAAGCCACACTTTGTCTGAGCATCTTTTGGCTCTAGCAACTCACTCTCCGCCCTCGTAGGACTAGGTAGACCACAGGTTTTCTTTGACTCAGTCACTTACTGGGGGATCCTACTCTTATACCATCTGTCACGGGCTAGTAGTTTCTTGGCCATAGAATAGCCCATGCGGTGTTCGTAAAATTCTGCATGTGTTAATGAATGTGTTAAACAAGTAAAACAATGATGAGAAGAGTATCGTTCCACAGATATTGATGATAATAAACCAATTAAATATTAAAAATAAACTAATTCTAAAATTTATCTAGCATATCAAAATAGAATTGAGAATAAATAAAAATTGACAATTTTTAAAAACGAAATTTTATAAACTAAAGACAGATAATCAATAAGGTAAAATACATTAGACCATTCGATTTCATCATAACCAATATATGTGAATTTCATATCATTATGCATACAATAACAATATCAAACATGTGATAGCGGAATTTCTTAGTCTATTTACTATTCTATCTTTAGGTATAGCAAACATACTCAGTTCATCAATTCACTATATTTCTACGTGAATTTAAATAAACATAAGTGCATTAAAATCCGTGAATATTCCCGGTTTATAATGAATCTTTTGGACTACCTTGCCACCGAAAGTCACACAAATAATATGGTATATTTCTATCCATATTTAATTCATGGTTATATATTATAATGAGCAATTGCATATTATCACTTCTCAATCCCAAACATGCATATCAAACCATTTAAGTGATGGCCAGTCACTTAAAGGCATTAAGCACAATAATATACAACTTACGTGAATGAAATTACTTGCAAAGCATAAAAAGTATGAAATTCATATCATCATGGTCAAGTTATGTCGTAGCTCTAACAAAAAAAATTAGAACATAATAAAAGAAGAAACGAAAATATAAATTAAATCAAATATCTTGAATCAAAGAATAAGAATTCTGTCATCACTTTTATCTTATCTTCAAAATATTTGAAAAACTCTCATAACAATGAAAATAAAAACGATCTAAAAAAAACTCGCTGTTTCCCCAAGTTATCCTATTTATATGATAACATCCAAGACTTCTTTTACAAGATAATTATTTCTTTTTCTCATAAAATTAGGGAATAAATCGCAGAATTCTCAATGTGATATCTACCTTTTAGCTTTGCTCTGGGTCGCATATTCCTTTCCTTCTTTTTGCCATACTTTCCTTATTTTCTCTATATCTCAATATTCTGCATAAACAAGAAAAAATTAAGTAAATAAAAGGAAATCCAAATATATTCTAACAAATATTGCATTATTTATTGCCTAGAGTAGATAAAATAACTCTATTAACTCTATTTTAATAGAGTTATCAAACCTCCAAACTTAACATTTTGCTAGTCCTCGAGCAAAAGTAAGATATAAAACATACTCAAGCTAACAACCTCTACCATGACTTCCTTCCATAATTGCTCGAAATCACAATTCAAAGAAAAACACAAATTTCATCCAAACATAGAAATAGATTCATAAGTTAAAATCAATTCTAACTATATGATCCAAGTGTGTGTGTAAGTCCTCAATTTTTTGAATTATATGCAATCCATATAAGCTCATATTGGTATGCAACCTCTCAAAAACTCTTTATAATTGTAACCATATCTCATAGGTTTGTTTTTCATTCCTCTCTCCACTAATGTAAGCTAATCATCCAACCAAAAATCAATAGGACTTTCCTTAAATTGTAATGTAAGACTAGGCTAACGGTGAGATAATGGTAAATTTAAGCTCAAATCACCCATGAACATATTGATTTCTAGGATCTAATTAGAGCACATGCCACTATCCCTAATTTCACAGCTTCAAAATAATCTTTTTGCCACCATGCGTCATCATTCTTCCTCCTTTTTTTTTGTCTTTTCTTTTTTTTTTCTCTCCTTTTCTTTTCTTTGCTTTATGGTGGAGTTCCTCCCTAAATCCCTCCTAATATAATGTAAACATTCCCAACCAATTGAGTATCCAAAAGGCTCACTCAATTGAAAGTTGGATAGGGAATCATAAAAGCAATTTTTTCTTTTTCTTTTTTTTCTTCTTTTTTTTAAACGATACACCCCAAACAACCATAGTAATTAAATTATTTCCAAGCTCTACCCTTCCTCCCAAATTGCTATTATGCTCAAATAAACTGTTATCCTAAAATAAACCAACATGCTCATGGGGCGTGGAAGAATGATATAATTTGGTAAAAGGTAAGCTAAAAAGTACGTGGGTGCCAATGAAAGATTGTATAATAATTAAGGCTCAACGGGGGTGATTGTGGATAAATAAATAGGGTTGGCTTGAAAGGCTCATTCGATCCAAAAATTGCCTAAATCATTTTCTCAGTTAAATGTAGCCTAGGATTTTGCCTCAAGAGAAAATCAAACAAATTCTCAGATTTGGGTGAGATTTAAGAAAAGCACATATTTCACACGAATGTTCTCTACATGTACACACTACTAAAAAATTAACGACTTTTAGTACTCAATAAGTGGATCAACATAATCAGAATCAAAATTAACTCACATATCATTCGCAAGTTTGAACAAAATTTAAATTTTCCTAAGAATCGCAAAAATTCACGACAAGGAATGCAATCATGCAAAAATAAAAAAATCAGATTTAGCAAAAACATTTTAGCAAAAATTTTGTTTCCCCCCAAACTTGAATGAAGCATTGTCCTCAATGCAAAAAACAAAAGAAACAAAGGAAAAATAGGAATAAGAAAACTCCCCTTCCTATCGAATGGGTCCATGGATGGTCTTGATGACTAAACTCCAAAAAGGTGATCCTTCAAGAAAGAAAATTAACCTGGATAAAAAAAATTAATCATGTTTTTTTTTAAATGAACATAAAAATTAATGAAGAAACATAATAAAAATGCTTGGGTTGCCTCCCAAGAAGCGCTTGCTTTATAGTTTTTAGCCAAACTATCTTAGATATCGATATTTTGGAGGATGAAGTTCAACAGTGGTCTTCTGCTTGTTGTAACCACCTTCGAAGCAAGGTTTCAAATGTTGACCATTCACCTTAAATGTGTCTTCGATGTCATGTGCAACTTCAACTGTTTTATATGAAAATACCTGTGTGACTGTATAAGGACCAGACCATCGAGAACGTAACTTTCCTGAAAAAAGTTTTTTTTGGTAAGGTTCCTGAAAAAAGTTTAAGATGAGAGATATAAAGTAAAACTTTTTGGCCAATTTTGAACCATCTTTTGAATATGTGTTTATCGTGCCATCGTTTTGTATGCTCCTTGTACATCTTAGCATTTCATAGGCCTCATTGCGAAATTCCTCCAATTCATTTAGTTGTAATAATCTTCTTTTACCAACAGACTGCATGTCAAAATTCAAAAATTTCAATGCCTAATATGCTTTGTGCTCTAATTCCACCAATAGATGACAAGTCTTCCCAAACACTAGCCTAAAAGGAAACATCCCAATTGGGGTTTTAAATGCTGTCCTATAGACCCAAAGTGTATCATCAAGTTTCATTGACCAATCTTTCCTAGAGACATTTACTGTTTTTTCTAAAATTCTCTTGATTTCCCTATTGAAACCTCTACTTGACCACTAGTTTGAGGATGATAAGGGGTTGCAACCTTATGTGTGACTTCATACTTACTCAAAAGTGCTTCAAACTGTTTGTTGCAAAAGTGTGTCCCCCTATCACTTATGATTGCCTTAGGAGTGCCAAATCGGGTAAAACTATTTTTCTTCAAGAAATTGACAACAGTCTTAACATCATTTTTTGGCAATGCTACAGATTCTACCCACTTAGACACATAAGAAGGTGTAAAGGGTATAAATTACACTCTAGGGTCCCAAACATCAAATAATTACCATAAGAAGGTATAAAGGGTCCCATGAAATCAATACCCCAAACATCAAATAATTCACACACAATAATGTTGTCTAAAGCCATCTCATTTTTTCTAGAAATATTTCCAGTTCTTTAACACTGATTACATGAAGCTACAAAGGAGTAATCATCTTTAAAAAGTGTAGGCTAAAAAAATCCAGAGTGTAAAACCTTAACTACAGTTTTGGTGGCATCACAATGACCACTTGCCTCTCTGTCATGATAATGATGTAGAATATTTGCCCTCTCTTCGTATGTAACACATCTTCTTATGACGTGATCTACACATACTTTAAAAAGAGAAGGTTCTTCCCAAAAATAATTTTTAATATCAGAAAAGAATTTTTTCTTCTATTGATATAACAATTCAGGAGGATGAATATTACTTACCAAATAATTCACAAAATCAGCGTACCAAGGAATTTTTGTGGATTTGATGGAAAAAATTTTCTCATCAGGAACTCTTCCATAATTGGACTTACCTCTTCATTTAAATTCGAAATTCTTGACAAGTGATTTGCAACTAGATTTTCAGTCCACTTCTTATCTTTGATTTCCAAATCAAATTCTTGCAGCAATAGAATCCACTTGATTAAATGTGGCTTTAATTCTTTCTTTTCAAGCATATACTTAAGAGCAGAGTGGTCAAAATAAACCATAACTTTTGAGCCAATTAAATAAAAACGAAATTTATCAAAAGCAAAAACTACTGCCAAAAGTTCCTTTTCTGTTGTTGAATAATTCAATTGTGCACCTGACAAGGTTCAACTATCATAGTAAATGGTTTGAAAAATTCCATTCTTCCTTTGTCCCAAAATAGATCCCATTGCAGAATCGCTAGCATCACACATCATCTCAAAAGGTAAATCCCATTCTGGCATTGCCATGATAGGTGCTGATACGAACTTTTTCTTTAAAGTGTTAAAAGCCTGCACGCATTCATCGGTAAAATTAAATAGTGAATCTTTTACTAAAAGATTAGATAGTGGTTTAGCAATTTTTGAAAAATCTTTTATAAACCGCCTATAGAATCCTGCATGCCCAAAAAATCCTTTGACAAGTTTCACAGGTGTTGGTGGAGGCAATTTTGCAACAATCTCTACTTTGGTTTGATCGACTTCTATTCCATTTCTAGAAATCTTATACCCGGGCACTATTCGTTCTTGTACCATAAAATGACACTTCTCCCAATTTAAAACGAAGTTAGTCTCCTCACATCTCTGTAAGACCAAAGCCAAATTATTTAAACAAGAGTCAAATGATGAGCCAAAAACGGAAAAATCATCCATAAAAATCTCAATATATTTTTCAACCATAACAAAAAAAAAATAGCCATCATGCATCTCTGAAAAATAGCTGGTGCATTACAAAGACCAAAGGGCATTCTTCTAAAAGCAAAAGTACCACAGGGACAAGTGAAAGTAGTTTTTTCTTGATCTTCTGATGCAATAGAGATCTGATTATACCCTGAATATCCATCAAGAAAACAACAAAACTCATGTCCTGCAAATCTTTCCAACATCTGATCAATAAATAGTAAAGGAAAATGGTCTTTTCTAGTGGCATCATTTAATTTTCTGTAATCCATGCATACACGCCACCCAATAACTGTCCTAGTAGGAATCAATTCATTATTGTCATTTTTCTGAATAGTCATACCTCCTTTCTTTGGCATAACTTGCACAAGACTTACCCATGACCTATAAAAAATAGAATAGATAATCCTTGCATCAAGTAACTTAATTACCTCAGCTTTCACAACTTCTTGCATTTTTGGGTTCAAACGCCTCTGAGGTTGGATAGTGGGTTTATGTTGTTCCTCCATTAAAATTTTGTACATGCAAATTGAAGGACTAATTCCCTTTATGTTAGCTATTTTCCATCCAACTGCACCTTTACGCTCTCTCAACACTCTGAGTAGTTTCTTCTCCATCGAATCTGTCAAAGAAGAATACATAATTACTGATAAAGAAGAAATTCCATCTAAATAAGCATATTTCAAATGAGAGGGTAAGGGTTTAAGTTCAAGAATAGGAGGCTCTTCAATTGATGGCTTAAGCTTTGTTGTGTGTTGTCCCAACTCCTCAAATTTTGTTGCCTTATGCCTTGAATATGTTGGATTTGCCTCCATAAAATTTGCATACTCCCTTGTCTCCTCTTTCTCAATTTCTCTGTCTTTTGGTTGAACCAGACATGCTTCAAGTGGGTCTTTAAAATATTTTCTTGAAAGCCCTTATTCACCAACTTGTCAACAATCTCAACTCTAAAACAAGAGTTATCATTAGAGGGATATTTTGTTGTTTTAAAAACATTAAAAGAAACAAAATCATTTTGAACTCTAAGAATCAATTTCCTATGTTATACATCAATAATAACTCTTCCTGTTGCTAGAAAAGGATGACATAAGATAAGTGGTACCTCAAAATCTTCCTCCATGTCAATAATTATGAAATCTGTAGGAAAAATAAACTTGTCAACTTTTACCAATATATCTTCCACAATACCTCTTGGATATTTAATTGATCGATCAGCCAGTTGAAGTGATACTATGGTTGTTTTTACTTCACCCAATTCTAATTTCTTGAAAACAGAGAAAGATATCAAATTAATAGTTGCACCTAAATCACACAATGTCTTTTCAAAGTAAGAATCTCTAATTGTGCAAGGAATTGTAAAACTCCCTAGATTTTTTAACTTCGAAGGTAATTTATTTTATAGGATGGTTGAACATTTCTCATTCAACTTCACAGTTTCGTAGTCCTCTAGCTTTCTTTTGTTTGCCAAAATCTCCTTCAAAATTTTTGCATAGCTAGGCATTTGCACTAAAGCATCTGCAAAAGGAATATTAATATGCAATTTTTTAAAAACATCATGAAATTTAGAAAATTGTTTATCTATTTTGTGCTACTACAGTAGCTGAGGGAATGGAACTGGTAGCACGTATGGCTTAGGATTATTTGGAAAAAGTTTGGTCTTGCCTGTCTCCTTTGATTGTTTCTTGATATCTTCTTCTTTGTATCTGGAAATCTCTTGTTTGGCATCTTCTTCACTCACTTGTTTATCACTTCTCAGGGTTATAGCTTTTACATTTTCAATTGGATTTTTTTCTGTGTTGCTAGGCAAAGAATCATGTTGTCTCCTCAACATCATGTTTGCTAACTGCCCCACTTGCATCTCCAGATTTCTAATCGAAGCCTCTTGATTCTGAAATCTCACATCTGTGCTCTTGATGAAGTCCTGAATAGTGTTGGCAAGTTTTGTGACTATATCTTCCAAACTGGACTTTGTCTCTTCTGGTTGTTTGAATCCCGGTGGCGGTCTCGTCACATTCTGATTATTCCATGAAAAGTTTGGATGATTACGCCATCCTGAATTGTACGTATTGGAGTAGGGATTATTCTATGATATGTTAAAATTCCCAATAAAGTTAGCATTTTCATTAGGTTGTGCAAAAGTGTTACCTACCTAACATTCTATGCTAGGATGTCGTCCATCGCAAAAATTGCATGTCATATTCTGAATTTTCATGCCTGAAACACTCATATTATTTATCTTTTTGTTGAGTGCTTCAATTTGCACAGCAATTGCCGTGAAAGCATCCACCTCATGAACTCCGCTAGCTTAGCACATTGATATTCTCTCAGTAGGTCACCGATAACTATTAGATGCCATCTTCTCTAATAAGTTGTAGGCTTCTTCTAGTGTTTTATTATTTAGAGTTCCTCCTGCAGTTGTATCAATTATAGAATGGAGATTTGTACTACATCCATTATAAAAAGTTTATACCTATAGCCATACGAGTAGTCCTTGATGTAGGCATCTCCTAAGAAACTTCTTGAATCTTTCACATGCTTCGTACAATGATTCATTATCCATATGCATAAAATTAGTAATATCGTTACGCATTTTTGTAGATTTTGTAGGTGGAAAGAATTTATCGATAAATTTTTGGGCCATATCAATCCATGTAGTGATCAATCCTGTAGGAAGAGAAGAGAGCCAACCTTTAGCTTTGTCTTTAAGGGAAAATGGAAATAATATTAATTTAATAGCATCATCTATAACTCCATTATATTTAATTGCGTCACAGATTTCGAGAAAAGCATCAATGTGAGTGTTTGGATCATCGCTTGGTAGCCCACGAAATTGCACTAATTGTTGAAGCATCTGAATCAGTGATGGCTTGATCTCAAAGTTATTTGCTTGAATTACAGGTCTCTTGATGCTTGATATGGTACCCTCAATTGTTGGTGCAGCACAACCTTTCAAGAGTTTACATTGATTTCTACCATCATCAACTCCCTCAATCTTTTTAGTGTGATTTCTCTATTCTCTCAATCGTCTTTTAAATGTACGTTCGATTTCTAGATCAAACTCAGCAAGTTTTCCTTGTTGGCTACGTGTCATGCACCAATGTATACTTTGAAAAAAAATAAGATAAAAGCTAGATTAAACTTAGAATTATCCGGTATCAATATTAATTGGTATTAAATAAACAATCCCCGGTAACAGTGCCAAAAACTTGTTCGTAAAATTCTGCACGTGTCAACGAACGTGTTGAACAAGTAATACAATAATAAGAAGACTATCGTCCCACAGAGATTAATGATAACAAACCAATTAAATATTAAAAATAGACTAATTCTAAAATTTATCTAACAGATCAAAATAGAATTGAGAATAAATAAAAATTGACAATTTTTAAAAACGAAATTTTATAAACTAAAGGCAGATAATCAATCAGGTAAAATACATTAAAGCATCCGATTTCACCATAACCAATAGATATGAATTTCGGATCATTATGCATACAGAAACAATATCAAATATGTGAAAGCGGAATTTCTTAGTCTATTTACTATCCTATCTTTAGGTATAGCAAACATACTCAATTCATCAATTCACTATTTTTTTATGTGAATTTAAATAAGCATAAGTGTATTAAAATCTATGAATATTCTTAGTTTACAATAAATCTTTTGGACCATCTTATCACCGAAAACTACACAAATAACATTGTATATTTCTATCCACATTTAATTCATGGTTATATATTATAATGAGCAATTGCATATTATCACTTCTCGATCTTAAACATGCATATCAGAAAATTTAAGTGATGGCCAGTCACTTAAAGGCATTAAGCACAATAATGTATAACTCACATGAATGAAATTACTTGCAAAACATAAAAAGCATGAAATTCATATCATTATGGTCATGCTATGTTGTAGTTTTAACAAAGAAAATTAGAACATAACATAAGAAGAAACGAAAATATAAATTAAATCAAACATCTTGAATCAAAGAACAAGAATTTTGTTACCACTTATGTCTTCTATTCAAAATACTTGAAAAACTCTCGGAACACTAAAAACAAAAATGATCTAAAAAAAAGCTCGTTGTTCCCCAAGTTATCATATTTATATGATAACATCCAAGACTCCTCTTACAAGGTAATTACTTCTTCTTCGCATGAAATTAGGAAATAAATCACATAATTTGCAATATGATATCTATCTTTTAACTCTTCTTTGGGTCGCATATTCCTTTTCTTCTTTTTGTCATATTTTCCTTATGTTCTCCATATCTCAATATTTTGCATAAACAACGAAAAAGTAAGTAAATAAAAGGAAATCCAAATATATTTTAATAAATATTGCATTATTTATTGCCTAGAGTAGATAAAATAACTCTATTTTATAGAGTTATCATGCGGCGCCTGATGTATTGTTCACACCAAGTCAGCTCTCGTTCACTAGTTGTTCCAAAGAGCAATGTGGCGAATATTTTCTTCGTATCAGATCGTACCACACCTAGTTAAGCTCAGATGTTTAGTCCATCAAGCGATACACATAGATTTATTTAGGTATAACAATTGGTTGCGGCCTACCATGGTCTCATCAGGAGAGCAGTATCAACTCTCGACCAGTTCGTGCACGGAAGGCCAATCCCGCCTTTAGAGCTCCTACGGGTATATTCTTTTTATCCTAAAACTCCTAGCACCAATTGTTCTACATCACTCCCACGATCCAGTTGTATTGCATCCCTTCTACATCCTTACTCTTCACCTGATAACCCCGAACACCACTCACAAGGGTATAGGAGTATGAGAGAATCACGGTTCGTGACATTCTCCCACACTCAATTCCTTAACGCCCTCATTGCGAGCTGTTCTGTCGCTTCCCTTCTGCGTCAATTCTCACCATCAATGCAGCTTTTCCAACTTTGACAGGAAGGTGTTCGAGAAGTTAATAGGCATTGAGGCATATCTTCACTTGACAATTTAAGTTATCAATAAGTTGGCAGTAGTTTTCTAACTTTTCCGAACGATACCGCAACAAGATTTGAATCCATCTTGATCCTTTAAAAGACATTATTGTCACTTTATTAACCCCCCACGTTCTTTGCATGTCTGTTCTCGCAACTTCACATCACACTGTCTTCTTGCTAAAAGGAGTGGATGAGTTGGAAGGAAACGTATTGACAATTATAACAAAGCATCTTCAACTCGTTTATTGCTTCATTCGCATGGGACAAAGCTTCTTAGCTTTTCTGACCGCAAAAGAACCTCGTTTAGAATGTTTATTGTTGAGGACTAGAGGCCAAACTGTCTGGTTTTGGCTGTGTCGAAAGAAAACTACTGATTCATGAATCTCTTAGGCCGGTTTTGAAGATTTTGGCAAAAGGGCAAGGCCTACGTTAATTCATTTGGATGTGGACTTTCCACTTTCAAATGTAAGGAATTCCGGATGGATTGCTACTTTATGTTAGGGATAACTACAAAAAGTATCGTGAGGTTCGATCCCAATATCAAATACCATTCCCTCCTATCTACAACTTAAATCATGAGCAATTTCATATCAAGTTGCATCCTTGTAACTCCACTTATCTACGGAAATTGCCATTTTTCTTTCTCAAATTGTCCTTCACACCAAAAAAAACCACAAACCCTTACATACATCCTTTCTCATTTAGCTCAGCCTCCCATGGCTGCAAGCCGCGATCTCCATAAGAGAAAGGAGATAGGGAAAGTTGTTGGGGGTGAGGAGGGTAGAGAAAGAGAGATAAGGAGGAAAAAAAGGTGTATGGTTTGGGAATGAATGCAACTATAGTCATTTTGGTTGCATTCAAATCAAATTTAGCTGAAAATTATTGATATGGATACTGGCTATCCTACATGGCACAATCGGCTAATGTGGACAATTTTTGCAAAATTTTTAATTCTATTAAATTTGTTATTTGTTATTTCTTTTCTTTTCTTTTCTTTTAGGGGACGACAAGGGTCACTTGGCCTCAGCCAATGGACAGTGGCACCCCACTAGCCCTTAATAACAAAAAAGAAAAGAAAAGTAAATTTAAAAAAATTATTCATGTCAGCGCCGGTCATGTCGCGTAGAACGATTAATGTTCACGTCATCGATTTCCAATCAAAATTGACTAGAAGGATTATATTAACATATCGCCAAAATGTTACTAAACTGGTATAATTGAAAGATCTAATACTGAATTAACCGTCTTATAATAAGTTATAATAAGTTTAGGACTTTTTGGATAACTTTTCCTTTTTAAAAGTGTGGATGGTTTCTCATATAAAAAATGTAAATGCGAAGGTCTTTTTCGTAACTGTGAAAACGTAAAACTATATTCTAATTTTTATGAATGTTTTTGTACATCTTTATCTCTCTTTTCAACTTTTGTTTATAAGAAGTTAACGATATAAACAAATCAACAATAAATCAGAAAGAAATCAAGGAGTGATTGCAAGAGATTCGCTGAATATCAGGAGCGATTGCTGAATATCGAGAATGATTGTTAGAGATTTGCTGAATATTAGATTCCAGATTTGATATCCTTTGACATCCCCTGCAAGCTGATGTGAGAGATCTCACACTAAGCTTGTACTGCAATAGACGAAATCGAGTGGTAGATAGGGCTTTGGTGAAGATGTCCGCAAGTTGATCTATGGAGGAGATGTATTGAACATGGAGTTGCTTCTTAACCACCCGTTCCCGAATGAAATGATAGTCAATCTCAACATGCTTCGTTCGGACATGAAAAATGGGATTACCAGTGAGGTAAATAGCCGAAATATTGTCACACCATAAGACAGGAGGACTTGGCAAGGAGACATGGAGGTCACGTAATAAGGCTTCTATCCATATGAGCTCGGCCATTGTATCGGCTAGACACTTAAATTTTGCTTCGGTGCTAGAACGAGCTACAGTCCGTTGTTTACGGGAGCTCCAAGAAATAAGATTAGATCCAAGAAAGACACTATAACCAACAACAGACCTACGAGTGTCATGGTCACCTGCCTAACTTGCGTCGGAGAAAGCATGTAGCTGACAAGTAGAGCTGCGAGTAAGTAGAATGTCATAATTAGTAGTACCACGCAAAAAACTTAGAATATGCTTAATGAACTGCCAACATGCATCGATGGGAGCATGCATGAACTGATACGCGGTATTCACTGCATAGGCCAGATCCAGCCGAGTGATGGTAAGGTACTGGAGAGCGCCGACAGTACTACGATATAAGGTAGGATCATGAAATAAAGCTCTGTACTGCAGTAAAGACGGGTCAGTACTAGTAACACAAGGAGTTGTGACTGGTCGAGCATCTTGCATATTGGTACGTTGAAGAATGTCATGTGCATATTTGCCTTGATGGAGTAGTGGACCTTTGTCAGTTCTTTGCAATTCAATGCCGAGAAAATAATGGAGCTCACCGAGGTCCTTAATAGCAAATTCTCGTTGCAGGGATTCGATTAGAGCAGATAAAGGTGCTGATGGCGACCCAATTAAAATTATATCATCTACATATACCAAGAGAAAGACACTGTATGCTAACGAGTGAAGCATAAATAAAGAGGAGTTAGCGCGAGATACTTGAAACCCAAGAGAGAAGAAAAGAACTTAGTCGTTGGTGCCATGCACGCGGTGCCTGTTTTAGTCCATAAAGTGAACGTTGAAGACGGCATACATGGTGAGGATGAGTAGAGTCAACAAAGACTGGAGGCTGCTGCATATAAATTTCCTCTTCAAGATGACCATGGAGAAAAGCATTCTTCACGTCCAATTGTTGAAGCTGCTATCCCTGACTGAAGGCAAAAGAAATAACGGCGCGAACCGCTACGTGTTTTACCATGGGACTAAAAGTTTCATGGAAATCTATCCCTTCTTGTTGATTGAAGCCTTTGGCGACTAACCAAGCCTTGTATCTTTCAAGGGATCCGTCAGCCTTCGGCTTGACTCGAAATACCCACTACAACCAATGGGTTTGCACTGTCAGGTCTGATTGTGCGTCAAGGCAGTGTATTCTTCATTCATAGCTACTCGCCATGCTAGATCTTAATTTGCTTGAGTGAAGGAAGTCGGTGTCGGTATTGAGGAAGCTTCGATTTGCAGGGCATAGGTGTGATCAGCCCGAAGATGACGCCATGCCAAAGTTCCATCCCATAGCCTTGTCACCATAGGATGAGATGAGGCGGCTGACGGTGAAGGAGAGTTGGAGGTGCTGTCACTATCATTTTGAACATCAAGAGTGGTTGGATCTAGGAGCAAAGATGACTCCGATTCTGAAAAAGGTGTTGGAGAATTTTGCTGAACTTGTACAAGAGAAAGAATATTAGTTGGGGCAGTAGAGACGCGCTCCATTGACTGAGGTTGTTGCACGTTTGTGTTAAAAAAATGGAGGGAGCATAAGACATTTTGGAGCCACAACAGTGGTTTGACAAGCATTCAGTGGATCGGAGATAGTAAAGGGAAATAATTGCTCATAAAAAATTGCATCGTTGGTGATGTAGATGCGACGATCTCTTAGAGAATAGCAACGGTAGCCCTTGTAACACGACGAATATCCTAGAAAAATGCATAAATGAGATATGGATTGGAGCTTATTCTTTGCATAAGATTGAAGATTGGGGTAAACCGCACACTCAAAAAACTTGAGGTGCTGAATAGAGGGAACAACTTTATGAAGTGTCTCCCATGGTGTTCGGTTCTGTAGAACTGGTGTTGGCAACCGATTGATAATATGTACTACAGTCTTAAATGCAAAATCCCAAAAGCGAGGCGGTAGAGACGCATGGTTAAGCATTGAAAGGCCTATTCCAACAATATGGCGATGCTTTTTCTCAGCTGTGCCATTTTGATGATGTTGATGAGGACATGAGGTCTTTGTATGAATGCCACGATCCTGTAACAAATGCTGAAAAGAGGCCGAGAGAAATTCGCGTGCACAATCACACTGAATGGCTTTGACTGTGGTGGAAAATTGATTTTCCACAAAATTAAGGAACACGGAGAAAATGGAGAGGAATTGATCACGAGATTGCAACATGTATAGCCATGAAAATTTGGAATAGTAATCAACAAAACAAATATAATACTGATTATTAAATGTAGAGGTTACAGGAGCTGGACCCCATACATCAAAGTGAATTAACTGCAACGGAAAGGTAGACCTATGATGGATGGGTGCATGAAATTGACTATGACTCTTACTAGACATACATGCAGGACATAGTGAGAATGCCACCGGTGATTTATTAAGAACTTGACAAACAACTGAGAAGGCGGCATGACCAAGTCGCTTGTGCCACAAATGAACAAGATTGGTTGCAGAGGCTTGGAACACGGATGGAGATGACAATTGCGAAGCAAACGCTGGAATGGAATAAAGATCGTGATTAGTTTCCCCTTGAAGTAGAGTACTCCCCGTGTGACGACACTTCACAGAAAAGGAATTTGATGATAATCGGAAATCACAGTTGTTTTCTTGACAAAACTGACGTATAGATAGCAAATTCTTTTTTATTATGGAACAACTAGAACATTAGACATACGAAAATGAGGAGAAACATAGCTACCTATGTGAGTAATGGGTAGATGGACCCGTTACCTATGGTGACTTGTTGGGATCCAAAATAAGGCTGAACATTAGATAGACCAGAAGGATTATTTGTCACATGGTGGGTAGCACCAGAATCAGGATACCAAGATTCACTGGAGAAGATGGAAGGTGGAGGAGGAATTTTAGCCAAGTTGAGTTGAGGAGAAAATTCATATGGTGGATGCTGAAGATATCTATCACAGCAAACATTGGCACTGTGACCGTGTTTGTTACAAATCTGACACCAAAGATTGCTTTGTCTCTGACTCTGGTTATTGCCAAGAGATGGATTGAAATTGTTGTTGAGATTCCGATTGTGATATTGTTGGCCAGTCCCTGGATAATTTCTGTCTCTTCCTTCTTGATTCCGATTTTGGAAAGAATGCCCATTATATCGAGAATATCTAATAGCATGTTGTTGCCGTGATCTTTGAGGTTGTGAGGAAACACTACAAAAAAACTGGATTTTTGCCAAAAAAATTTGCGACGAAAAAATTTTCGTCGCAAATTTGCGACAAATTTTCCAACGTAAACTAAAATTCGTCGGAAATTAGCGACGAAAAATTTTTCGTCGCAAATTTCGTTGGAAATTTCCAACGAAAAATTTTCGTCGCAAAATTCGTTGTAAATTAGCGACAAAAAATTTTTCGTTGGAAATTTCCAACGAATTTTGCGATGAAAAATTTTTCGTCGCTAATTTCCAACAAATTTTGCAACGAATTCAAAAAAACTCGGTATTGTTCGGCATTTTTTAAATTCGTAGGAAAATTCGTTGGACATTTCCAATGAATTTTGCAACGAAAATTGTACATACCGAAATAATTGCCCGGAAAATTGAAATTCGTGGGAAAATTTATTAGAAATTTCCCACGAATTTTGCAACTAATTTGAAAGATGCCGCATGTACTAATTTTGTCGCAAAATTCGTTGGAAATTTCCAACGAATTTTGCAACGAATTTCAATTTTCCGAGCAATTATTTTAGTGTGTACAATTTTCGTTGCAAAATTCGTGGGAAATTTCCCACGAATTTTGCAACGAAAACCCTACTCCTTCCTTATTCAACATTTTCGTGCTCATTATTCCCGCAACGATTCTCAATTTTCACATTCTCTCTCTCTCCGCGATCGACGCCTCCACCTGCTCCACCGCGTCCGCGTACTAGTCGGTGCACTCGCTGAGGCACTGCTCCACCGCCGGGCCCAAGCTCCCCCGCCGCCGCTGAGCATCTAGCCGATGAAGGGGGCAGTGTCTGTTGCGTTCGTGGCGGCGAGGCCGAGCACGACCGCCGTGAGCCAGGGCCTCACCATGGTGGGCAAGCTCGAGGTCGCCCAAATCTGAGCGAGTTCTGGGCGATCTCGAGCTCGCCGCCGATGAGGCTGGGCCTCGCCGATTATGGCGAGGGCCGAGCTCGCCATGGCCGGCGAGCTCGAGGTCGCCTAGAATTCGCCTAGATCTGGGTGATCTCAAACTCACCGGCAACGAGGCTGGCCCTCGCTGGTCATGGCGAGGGTCAAGCTCGCCATGGCCGGCGAGCTCGAGGTCGCCCAGAACTCGACCAGATATGGGCGACCTTGAGCTCGCCCAGATTTGGGCGACCTCGAGCCCTCGTTGGTCATGGCGAGGGCCGAGCTCAAGGTCGCCCAGAACTCGCCTAGATCTGGGGGACCTCGAGCTCGCTAGCTACAAGGCTGGCCATCGCCAGTGCCAGCGAGCTCACCGGCGGCAAGGCTGGCCCTCGCCCGCGCGATTTTTGTCACAATGAAACTAATTTTGCCATGATTTTTTGACCAAAAAAAAAATTTTCGCCACATTTTTGCAATGAATAATTAGAACGAATTTAGTTATGAATTTTGCGACGAAAATTTATATTTTTTGTCGAAAAAATTTGCGACGAAGAATTACCAACGAATTTGTTTTTGTTAGAAAATTCGTTGGAAATTCGTTTTCCAACGAATTTTTCCGAATTTTTCGTTGAAAATTTCGTTGGAAAAAAGGTGTTTTTTTGTAGTGAAACCATTGTAGGCCCATCAAAATGTGCAGCAAATGCAGCTGGTGGAGCAATAGTAGACTCCATAAGGTCTAAGTGTGCTTCATAGGACAATATGAGATCGTGAAGGGCATTTCTAGTCATTGTTTGATTTTGACTTTGCACTGATATGGATACTGCAAGGCTTTGATATTCGGCTCTCAATCCACGAAAAATGTGAGTTTGATACTCATGATCGGAAATAATCTCGCCAATCGAAGCGAGTTGGTCTACAAGAACAGTGGCTTGTTGAAGAAATTCCGTAACTGTTTGGTTATCTTTTCGAAGAGCTTGCAGCTGCATTCTAAGATGAGTTGCTCTAGCAAGATTATGAGCAGCATAAGATGTACCAAGGAATTCCCATACTTTTGTGGATGTGTTGAAATTCGAAAGCTGACTAACAATGGCGTCGGATGTCGTGCTAAGAATCCACCCAAGTGCGATTTGATTGCGTGTTACCCACTCATCATATGCTGGGTTCAGAATAGTGGTGGTGGTTCCATCTGCTGTTTGCACAATTTGGCTAGGTGGACATATTGAAGATCCTTCCACAATTGGTAGTAGTTTGCTTGCCTACCCTCCAAACAACAAAATTGTCTCCTGTGAGCTTGACTCCAATTGCTGGACAGGAGATGGAATTTGCAGGAATTCCAGTGGCTGTGGATCCAAGTACCTGGGTTGTTAAGCCAGGGATGGTACTTGAGATTGAAAAAGGTGAGGATACCATTTGAGAATAAAATAAAGCTTTCGCTAGAATAGCTCTGATACCATGTAAAAACGTAAAATTATATTATAATTTTTATGAATGTTTTTGTACATCTTTATCTCTCTTTTCAACTTCTATTTATAAGAAGTTAAGGATATAAACAAATCAACAATAAATCAGAAAGAAATCAAGGAGTGATTGCAAGAGATTCGCTGAATATCAAGAACGATTGCTGAATATTGAAAATGGTTGTTAGAGTTTTGCTGAATATTAGATTCCAGATTTGATATCCTTTGACAGTAACTATCCCTTTATTTAACTGTACATGGTGTGAAAAGTAAACTCAAGCAAGGCGTGGGTCTTTTTCGCACTTTATTTTACTATACAAGGTGCAAAAAAGTAAACTCAAGAAAAAGGTGTGGCTCATTTGATGCATAGACAGGAAGTGGTTATTCAAGCTATTAAACCATGAAATTCGTCATTTGATTAATTCCATTTGTAAAACCCATTAATTCATATGGTAAGTGGAGGGTTTTTTTTTCTAATAATATGAATATCCTAACTTTTGACTCGAATAATATTTCATGGTTGCACGAAACTATCTTATACCTAATTAGAAAATCATTCACGTCCCGAAAAAGATGTAATTGACCACTTCAATACATTTGTACCTAAACCTTTTCTATTATACATGGTGTCCGAATCAGGTTGATGAAGTGGTTATCCAACTTATTGAAACAAGTAATGAAGAGAATTACGACAATCAAAACATTGTTTCGGAACTCTCTAAGTGATGAAAAGTTCAGTTCTAGATGAGAAAATTACGAATCCCATGTTCTTCCACAAGCGAGGAGACGAAGTACCTGGACACTACTAACGCATCACATCACATCACGTGCCTTTCCAAGAAAGAACCGATAAGAAAGCGCCGACCACGTAACATGAATTGGGCGATGAGGAACTTTTCGACGCAGTCGCTGTCGCGTGACACCCTGATGCACGCATATTGGGCTTGCATCCACCGATATCGTTCCATGATTTTTTCTTTTGAACGGCCGATCATGTTACCAGATAGCCGAATGTTTTTGACCAATCTTTTTGATCGAGGATGGAGACCATTTCATATCAAATTGATCCAGAGATGAAAGGTGGTGTCAGAGGAAGGACATAATCTTTGGACGGGTGTGTCCATCCATCTCTTCGATGTTGGTGTCAAAAGATTTCCCGATGTTACAGCAGGTCGAATTCAGGATTTGCGGGTCGACGACAGCATTTTGGGTCAAGCGACCAACATTATTTTCCGTGAAAGCCTGAAGAAACGTGCGAGTTATTGTTGCCCCACGAGTTGAAATTCAATGTGGTTTTCATGCACTAGCCTATCCTTTGTCGGCAAAAGCTTCAATTTACCTTCTCGAAGACAAGAGACTGCGTGACGGACGATGTAGGTGACGAGATATATGATAGCTATAGTAAAAAAGCCAAATTACGTCCCCTGTTAAGTTTAATTCCCCCAAACTCTTCCGCAGAAGTCGACTTCCACGCTTCCCTAGCTGCAACCCCCATCTCTCATCCACTGCCCACCACCGTCCGCAACCGTCGAAACTGTCCACCCCTATCTCCACTGCCGTCATCGTCTCCCTCTTCCACTATTTGTGCTTATCTCTAGTTCATCCCCCTCTTTGATGTGTCCCCTCTCTCTCTCAGTGTGTGTTCGATGTTCTGGTGAACGGACCTCCATTCATGTCAATGATGATGGCTCCCAACCTCGATTTTAAAGATCGGAGCAGCCATGGGTGATTTTTATCGAGGTTTGTCAACGGCCTTGTCATGGCTTGCGAGGTTGTGGGCCACCACGAGCGACCTCAATCAAGGTTGCCCATGGCATGTGACCTTGGGTCGACATGGATGACCTCGATCTTAAATTGTCCATATCTTGGCAACCTCGGATAGAGGTTAGTGCTGCCACCCTTCGACCTCGTCCAAGGCCACCCGAGAGAGAACATGGAAGACCTTGATCTTAAATTGTCCTTATCTTGGAAAAGGCCGGCAACCTCGGATCAAGGTCAGTGCTGCCACCGTGTGACCTCGGCCAAGGCCACCGGAGAGAGAGAAAGATCTCATTGGTAGCGAGAATAGCAGGCGGAGGGCAACGGCTAGCCAGGTAAGGGCAAGAGACAGTGGCAGTCGACAGGGCTTAGGGTTTGAGTTGGTTTAGAGTGAGCGAGAATTTAGGATTTCATCGTGGGTATATTTTTTAAAAGAATATGACACTTTCGTAAATAGAAACACAAGGATAATTGATGTGAAGGTGTCGAGTGATTTTCAAATAGAAGACTCAAATATGCATTTGTAATTTTCAAAAATAGAGATGTGTAAGTGGTCACAGGATGAAATGTGAGGTATGTTTTTGGTAATCTTCATTTTGATTTTTTATGAAGCGCTTTTCTTCATCGATATGGATATCTCAACTTTTTCCTCGGCTAATCTTCACTAATGCACACTCAACTCGCGTACATTGACAAGGTTTTGCCCACATGAAGGTGACGTGATCAAACACGAAATTGGCCACATCTAAGCTAGGCGCTTGACAACTAAGTCGAACTTCAACCCAAAAAAAAACACTAAGTCGAACAAAATTAAATAACATTCTTTCTTTAATGTGGTAATATAATTATCATACGTCTACAAGCATGGTCCCATGTAGGGGTGAGCAACGGTCCAGGGTTCACCTTGGACCAACCCTAGACCGGCCCAACCTAATCGATCTTGGTCTGGTTTCTAGAGAGACTAGGTCGGTCCTTGGTCTTGGGACCCTTGGACCCTATACTATGCAGGTTGGTCATCGGTCCCGGGAGTTTAGAGTTGGTCCAACTCGGACCTACCCTACATATATGAAAATATAAAAATAAAAATATATTTATTTGTTTTCCAAAGAACCTAAGGTCCCTCCCTCCTCTTCTTCTGGCGTTGAAAATAGAAACCTTATTGACTATAGAGCATCGCCTCTCTTCCCTCGCCTCTCCATGGCTACTCGCTAGATCTGCCTCTCTTCGTTCGCCTCACGAACCAGCTTGCCTCTCTTGGCCCCCCTCAACGCCTCAAATGGCGAATGCAGGCGGCCTCACTTGGCTCTCCTCGGCGCCTCACGAACGGCAAAACGCAGCTCATCTCCTCTCGGTGCCTCACAGACGAACAAGATATGAAGTTGTTTGTATTGCTTTCAGGTGTTCAAAAGTTGAAGCAATCTTTTGAGAATGAAGAAGATATGAAGTTGTATAATTCATGGTTTATGTTATGTATTTTGACCATTTTATATTTTAATTTTATTTCATGTGTTTGTTTACTATCAAGTGAAGATTTTTGTTATTGCCTTATCTTACATTTTTATTTGATTTGTACCGGGGTCCATAGTTTGTTTACTCAATATTACATTATCGATGGATATGTATTTTCAAAGTATACCGTTTTTCCTATTAAGGAATAAAAAAATGAAACATTAAAAAAATCAGTTTCAGGTTGACCCTGGAACCGGACCGGACCAGACCCATAGGATTGGTCCTCAGTCCCAAAAATTGGGGACCAATACTGTGCGAGTTGGTCCCAGGATTAGGTGTTGGATCGGCCCAATCCAGACCATGCTCACCCCTAGTCCCATGTGAAAACCTGGCTAAACCAGGTTAGTTGTCATTCAAAGAAAAACAAATGGCGAGCTAGTGGGTCGGGCCGAGAGATGTTAAACAACACCATAGGCAAGAGACCTATAACAAATTATTAGCCCGACAACAATGGCCAAAACCAGGCCCAAGACCACATAATCCAAGAAAATGCAACGTTTGTTTAGCTACTTGAGAAGGTTTTTCTTGACATAATATTGGGTAAATAATTTTAAAAACTATACAAAGATTCAGTGTAAATTGTAATATTAAGTTTCTGTTTGTTTCACAGAAAATGGATGATTGAAAGCATATTTTCCACGAAATGATCGCTTATATCGCTTATGAAAAGGAATAAACGGAAATATTTTTGTTGTTCACAAAAATATTTAGCTGAAGATTGTTGTCGCTAATAGTAATGTTTTTTATCGATTAATTATTTCAAGCAATACAACGATCATTTTTTTAAAAATATTTTTTAAATTATTTATTTTTCGAGAAATAAACAAAATCGTAAATTAATTATTTTTTTCCTTTTGTCCGTCTTCACCCACCACGATGAGAGTTTCGTCGGGGGCTTCCTCCTTTGGGTTTTCAGTGCAAATAAGCAATTATTGATATGTACGTGGTGGCTACGATTGGTTGGACCCCTCGGTACTCGTAATTAGAAGTGTGGGTACGACTTTTAAATGTCGAACAAGTTGAGGGGTACTTTTGTCAACAAAATTTAAGGGCCCTGAAAGGAATCTAATTCTGTGTTGGGTGAAGGGCGTCATCATGCACTTCTCAAGGTGAGGGCTGCAAGGGAGAATTGCAACGCCATTTGGAAACTAGCCTCTAGCCTCGACATGACACGACATTCGCGTCGAGATCAAGAGATTCATCGAAAGATGCCGTTTTTATGTTGTCTCAAGAGATTTCATTGAGCAGAAATTGAATCGATGACTTTGGATTTCTCGTCATGTGATGTGACATGATTACATTAAGAGATTATGTTTTATCAGCTCAATCAATCCTTCACGTCTCCTGTTAAAGTATTATCCCACATGTTTGATAACAGATTTTATATGCTATTTATATTCACACCGTTTCCCTTCACCTAAAAGCTTAAAACAGTTAAAGTGGTTCCACAAATTTCACATCTTATTAGAACCATTAATTTAAAACGGATCTCCCAAAAATGCATCCTAATAGCTTAAATCCGGGCAATACATCCTTAAACGATAAGATTATTCTATATTCTAGAAAAGGGGCAACTTTTTAATGATAATTTTTGGCCTAATTCCCCTAAAAACCCCCAACTTTAGGTCAAGTATCAAATTTGCCCCGAACTTTTTTTTGTCTTAGAAAAAACCCTAAACTTTAGGTCCAGTCCCAAATCTATCATGAATTTTTTTTTGTGTAAAAAAATCACCACAATTCAATTTATTTTCAAAAATATACCCTCATGATCTAGTCCCAATTTGATGTGGCACCTCCACGTTGATAATGAATCCACATCAACGGGGGTTTTTTTTTAGACAAAGAAAAGTTCGGAGCAAATTTGAACTGAACCTAAAAATTAAGTTTTTTTTAATTTAAATTTTTTTGTGGGGTGAATTTGTTATCGTCCCTAACTTCCATATCCTAAAATGGTTTTAGTTTGGAGAATTTCAATAATTTTTATTAGGTTGGATTTGTTATCGAAGTGGAAATGCGACGTCAGTCTGTTTTTATTACCATGTTACTTTACTAATGTACATTTGTTATCAACATGGCAGTGCCACGTCAAGTTGAGACTGGGTCATGGGAGTATATTTTTGAAAATAAATTGAAATTTACTGATTTTTTTATACAAAACAAAATTCGAGGCAGATTTGGGACTAAACCTAAAGTTTTAGGTTTTTTCTAAGATAAAAAAAAGTTCGGAACATGGAAGAAAATCCTCGATATGCGAACTTCTGGCCAATCTTTATATCGATGGAAGATTGGCAATGGCCACTCTGTCTCTTTTTGGTTCGACTGGTGGCACAACAAAGGTCCCCTCTACCTTATTTTCAACAATTTCGACATATATCACTCGAGAATTCCCCGAGACACCACGGTCCGACAATTCCTTGAAGGAGCTTGGCAGGCCTCTATAACTCTTCAGACTATCCTCAGCTGGATGGATCCAATGCCTACCCTAGTGGCGGATGCACAGGACTCCCTTACGTGGATCCCCCACCCGTCACAATCCTTCTCCATTGCTTCTGCTTGGACTCATATTAGAAGGAAAGGACAGCCAGTTCCATGGCACACCTTTATCTGGGATCCTCACATCGCCCCTCGACATTCCTTCCTTCTTTGGGTTATCTCACTCAACCGTCTTCCTACCCAAGTTTATCTCCTTCACAACCGCCGGGTTGACTCAGCATTATGTGCTTTCTGCGGATCTACTCCTGACTCGATCAACCACCTTTTCTTTGAGTGCCCATCCACCAATAGACTGGCCTCTTTCTGGGCAACTAAATGCAGAATTCCATGGCGCAATCATCCATGGCCTGAACTTATTTCGTGGACTATGGAATCCTGTGGTGGACCGTCCTTTGCACACTGCATCTCTAGATTCTCCTTCGGGGCATTGATCCACATCATATGGACTGAGAGAAATAATGTACTCTTCAGGAACAAACAGGTCTACTTACCAGGCATTCGCAAGCACCTGGTCAAAGTTGTGAAGGACAAGGCACACTCCATGGCTGGCGCCCAAGACACTCCACAAAATCGCATTATCCAGAGGAGATGGGATCTTTCGCCATCGATCTTTCATGTACCCTGATCTCTTTTTTGGGGGTTTTTTGGTGGTTTTTTCGCTTTCCCTTTCATTCTTGTACTTACCCAATTTTTGGGTTGTTCTTAGCTCTCGTTGTACCATTCCGGCCCTAATTGGCTAGCGGTTTGGTTTTGTCGCAGTTGTACTTAGCCTGTTTTGGCTTTTTGTATAGTCTTGTCAAATCATTCTGGACCTGTCAAGGACTAGTTTGGTTTTGGCTTTTCTTTGTATTTGGTTTGATGAAAAGTAATACAATACTTACCTTTACCCAAAAAAAAAAAAAAGTTCGGAACAGATTTGGAACTTGACATAAAATTGGAGAGTTTTTTAGGGAATTCACATGTTAATTTTTCCATGTTTTCGTTCATTTACACTCCACTTCTCCTCTCTCCCAAATCATCATCATCATAGGCCTCACAAAATGATATGAGCGCACGTGTACACACTAATTTTTTCTCTCTAATTTTAATAAATGAAAAAGGAGTAGACATTCCAACAAATATTTATAAGTGAAAAAGAAAAAAAATGATTTTTTGCCAGATTTCAGCACTATTATTAATTGGGGATTTTTCAAGGTTTGAGCAAATCGACCTAAAAAGACAAAAAAGAAGGTTTGGGCAAACATAAGCGACCAAAGTCTTCTGATGGCTCCAAATGGCGATGCAGAATCTTTGACGTCAACTCTGAAGCGCGTGATTGGCGCCGTAACGATCCAACAACCTCACTGAACGCAATTAAATCTTTACAGTATTTTCAAAAAGTGTAATTTAAATCTATTTTTGATGAATAATATTAGAAATTGCTCGTGTGGCAATTCTAAATTAGATTTTTGATGTAGGGTTATGACTTGATTACATCGTATAGGAGATGTTCAAGTCTCGATTGCATAAATCAAAAGATTTGGGTTTTAGATGCATCATTCGATAAAACAAAAATCAGGACTCGATTACCCTAATCGAGAAGTTTAGAGCCCGGTTCCATACCGTATATAAAATTTGAGATTTATGTATAATTTTTTCGATTTTTAGGTGCTTCGGAAGGACCATTTCGTCAGCCAATCGACGACAACCATCAAGAATTCCACTTAAAAAGTTAGGTAGCCCGACGTTTTATGATTCGTACCTGGTGCGGCAGACGAATGGCGAAGGCCTAAAAACTTTCTCAACAAGAAAACAAATGCAACCGATAAGAAAGCGCTTTGGAACGAGACTGGACTCTAAGAGGAGGAGGAAGTAGGCAAAGGCATGCGGTTTGGAGGCTGACTGGTCCAGGCTTTTTGACCATTTGAAAAGTTGTTCACTTGAAAAGATAGGGGAAAGCTTGTTCTTATTCTCTTTAGGTCATGGTATGGCCTTGAACACCTTTCGCTTTTGTCCGTTTTTTAGGAACGACTCGACTCGACTCGATTTGTGGAGTTTGATAGTTATAGGTTCACTTGTCACCTATAAATTTCAACTAAATGGGAAATTTTGGACTTGTTTATAGGAAACTATGGACTTGCATCGGGCATGAGCCAAATGCTAGCTTCCAAATTGTATCCATCGGTCAAAAGAGTCGGAAAGAAATAATAGGGTTACCTTTATCTTTTAACTGATGAATCGATCAAGAGGAGGGAAGGACGAATCTACGAATAAACCCAATTTGGTCCAATCTCATGCACGAGAGGCAATCGCCTTATTTTTGTTATTACCAAGTTTATGGACTGGATTGACCAATAGGAATACGAAAAGAATGCTTTATAAGCAAGGTGGGACAAGACAATGTAAGGAGATATAGGATGCGCTTGTTTCGCAAAAAATAAATAATTTAGAAAGAATTTTCCTAAATAATAATCACTTGTATTGCTTTACAAAAAATAAATGAATGAAAAATATTTTCATTGCTAATGAAAATGTTTATACATAAATTGCTATTAATAATGAAATTATTCATTTTCCACGAACAAACAGACTTGTAGCCTTTTGAAACACCTCTTCTGTACATTACGTCACCCTTTCTATTCTTTTGGATCACTAGGTGTCGAGTAAACAAGTTATATCCAATCCAACTCTATAGCTGATTCATCGGACAGAATCCAAGGAGACAACCTATATTTGTTCAAATCCAACCAATTATGTGTAAATTGCTTTATTTTATAGCCACCTCCATAGGCAAAATACCTCGACTTTACCTGTTCTTGGGCTTCTAGGGAATCAAATCTCCACGGTCGTTCCCCTAGATAATTGAAAAAAAGAAAGAGAAAAAAGTGTAACTCAAAATTCTAGATTTTGTGCACGAAATGCAATCAAGTTTTGCACTTTTTAATTAGTTTAATTAAATCATAAATCTTTTTTAGAAAGTACTATCAAGTCCTTTCGACAAACAATACCTAAAATTCCCTACGTACTGCTTAAGATCCGCCTACATAACATCCTTAAATTACACTTTTCAGTATATTTTTTAGGGCTCGACTGCATTTTTAAGTGAAGGATTACGACTTAATTGAATCGATTGAAATGTTTATGACTCGGTTGTACTTTTGAGTGAAGGTTTAGGACTCGATTGAAACGACCAAAAGATTTATGACTCGATCGCATTCCACACATAAGAATTAGGAATTGTGATGCAATTTTTTCTATTAAAAAAGTTAGTATAACCCTTGGAAGTTTGAACGACTCACTTAAGATAAATAAGCCCAATCAAGTCCAATCGCATGACTGCCATAATTGCAGTTGGCAAATGGCAGCTAAACAAGATTATAATGGAATTAGTTGTCAAGCCAAAGGAGTAATTAACATAGGGGGTTGGTTGCAGAGAGACTTCTTGAATGATGTATTGAAAGAAGCTTCTGAATTTTGATGATCTGTGCCTTAACATTGCCAGATCGTGCCCACATATTCTAATTGTGCATGCAATTCCACAAACGTCTAGGCTCCAAACAAGCTTGTTCGCATGACATGGTGGCTCCCATCAAATTTTTACAAAAAAATTTCATGCCCGTGATATATGTTTATTTAAAATAATACCATGTGACCATACACAAATGGATGGACAGATATGCAATTGACCATAGTGTCTCTTACCTTTTAAATTTGAATTCGAAATGATTGCCAAGCGTTCCATAAATCTCTCATCTTTCCTTTTATGAAAATTGATATCATTTTCGAAAAGGGTTAATATCATGAAAAATCCCAAACTGGTACATTTGTGATAAATTTACCCAAAATTATTTTTTTTACCATAAAAAACCCTAAACTAGTATACCTGTGATAAATTTACCCTCCGTTAAATTCCGTTGAATTTTACTATCAAATTGCGAAGTTTAATGACATGTGGTAATTGACATGTGTACCGGTTTTGGGTTTTACCCCTCTGTTTGTCTCAAGTTTATCAATTTGTGATTTTTTGTGATATTAATATAATTTAACGGACACAAATAGAGGGTAAATTTGTCACAAATGTACCAGTTTGTGATTTTTAGTGGTCAAAAAATTAGTTCGGGGGGTAAAATTGTCACAGATGTACCAATGTAGGGTTTTTGATGGTCAAAGAAATAATTCGGGGTAAAATTATCACAAGTATATCGGTTTAGGGTTTTTGATGGTCAAAAAAATAGTTCGAGGTAAATTTATCACAGATGTACCAGTTGGGGGTTTTTTGTGATTAAAAAAATAGTTCGGGATAAAATTATCATAAATGTACCAATTTAAGATTTTTCGTGGTATTAACCCTTCGAAAAATAGGTCAAAATCTCTAAACAATATTTTATTCTTCATTAGTTTGATTGTTTTCGCTATTTCTATCCACACACACGTGCATGTACTCTTTTTCTAGTATTATCTTGTTTTATGTTGTTTTCCTCTACTACAATCATATAATGTCCAGAATGGGCTTTTACTTACTGGACAAAAACTCAATGTCTTCGTCCAATAAGGTATTAGCTCTCTTTTTTTTTTGCCCTACTATAACTCTCAACTCATTCTCATACTTTTATCCTGTCTCAACAAAGTATTAGCTTAGATGCAAGAGATTTGCGCCTCACTTCATGGTCTTGGGTTCCTAGAAGCACTTAAAGAGTAAAATCTTGAATACACCATATCGATATGGAGAAGCACGCCCTTAAAATCTCATACAGCCAACTCGAACACAATCTAACCGCTAAACCTAAAGAAAGAAAGAAAAAATCTCAAATCTTCAATAAGATGGAAGAGAAACCAAACTTGAATTTTTAAAGCATATCATGATGGCCGCAATGCACGCTAGAGCCTAAAAGTGTACCTTTCTCACCATTAAAGGTCTGAAAAATAAATCATGTCCGTTCTTTAAAAGGTGCAAGCTTTCAAGGTAATTGGTAGTCCACACAACCGAAAATGATAGACTAGCCAAGAGCCTAGGAAAAGGAAGAATTGGGTGTGTTAGTGGCTAAACTACCAGCTTAGGCAAACTCTAATCCTCCTTGTTTTCCAGGTCATCCGAATGTTAATCAAGAAAAGTCACTAATCATGCCAAATTAGTGAGCAAGCAAGCAGGTGAAACTAGTTGGATTTGGCTTTTCTCTGGTCTGTAATGATGGAGACCTTTACCAAAAACTCGTGTCTGGGGCCGAAACTTTCATTAACAAGGGTTTTTGCATTGTTGGCAAGGTCTTCTTTTATGCGCCAGACTCGAATTTGGGTTCATTATCAAATTTTTCTTTTCCCTTTTGGAGTCCCATGAAATTGTCCATAGTTTTGTGCAATTATTACCTTTACAAAAAGCTGCGCCTTCTTCCTTCAATCAAACAACTTTACTTAGGACCACAAAAAGTATTTAAAAGGTTAAAAAGGAAATTGGAAGAACCCTCACCTATCAATGTACCTTTTCTTTTCTTTTTTTTTTTTATCGAAGGCAGATGCACTATGTTCGCTTGCAATTGTATATCCACTCGATTATACCGTTGTGAAACGACTTTTGCTATTAAAAAGTCTCGGCATTCGAAATGAATACAAGAGTCGTGATGTATAGGTACGGCTCTTCATTATGACCTCTGCAAGATTGATCTCGTAAAGACACATTTTTTCGAGTGGGTTTCATCTATTTGGACAGCATTTTAACATGAGTTACGATACTGTAGGATTTGGCATAACAAATTTGTCGTGATGTGCGAAATACAATCGATGACATTAACTCGATAGGATCCGATTGTGAAAATGCATTGGCATCCGATGCTAGATATCTAGGCTTTCTTCATCTGACGGTCAAGATTTCGCATGGCAATTCTGCCGTGCAAAAAAAGCGCATCACGAAAATCTCCTAATGTTTGTATTTCTACTTGTAATTATGAAAAAAACTTAGGAAGGGTCCACATAGGAATTGTCAATGCCATGCACTCAATTGGCAAATGAGCAACCTATGAACACTTGGCAACAAATTTCCAACACTACCAAAGTCAACAATCTCAACACAAGTTGACTTGCTCTCTCTGTCTCTCCAAACTCCGTTCGATACCACTGACTGTTCCTCTTCCCACCACCGTAATCAATCATTAATAAAAAAACACAAATCTCTCAGATTCATTATCCTAATCGCGATTAATTAACCTTAATCTCCGTCTTAAGGAAACCCCATCACCACGTTACCGACCCCCCCCCCACTGGTTAAAGCCTGCACCTTTTTCTTCTTCTTTTTCTTCTTCTTCTTCTTCTTCTTCTCTCTCTCTCTCTCTCCTCTGTGCGATCCCATTGCATGATGGGAGCGTATCTTCCTTAGAATTCAAGCAAGAACAAACCCCATAACCCCTCTCTCTCTCTCAAAAAGCGACCCTTCATCGTTCGCCACCAATAAGTGGAGAAGGGTCATTCGATCGGGCACTGACTGGAGTCAAAGGCAATTGGGTACCCGTCGAACGCCATGGCCGAGCACCTGCCCTCTCCGTTCGGCGATCCGGCGCCCACCCTTTCCGATCCGGAGCTCCGGGAGACCGCCTACGAGGTCCTCGTCGCCGCGTGCCGGAGCTCCGGCTCCCGGCCGCTGACATACATCTCCCAGTCGGAGCGGTCGGCCGGGGCCGCCTCGGCTGCTGCGGCTGCGGCGGCGGCGGCGGCGGCGCCGTCGCTGCAGAGGTCGATGACGTCGACGGCCGCGAGCAAGGTGAAGAAGGCGCTGGGGCTGAAGCGGAGGGAGTCGATGGCCCAGAGGACGGGCGGCGACTCCGCGGCGGGCCAGGCCCGAGCCAAGAGGCCGGTCACGGTGGGGGAGATGGTCAGGGTTCAGATGAAGGTGTCTGAGCAGACTGATTCGAGGGTCAGACGTGCTTTGCTGAGGGTCGCTGCTGGTCAGGTGCGAATGCTCTGTTTTCTGAAGTACATGTTCTTCGCATGGTTTGAGCTAAAAAATTTTGGTGTGTAATTGAGTTGAGATTGTTGAAATGTGTATAATTTTAATTACTAGTGACTCATTTTTTGGGGCATGATGAGGTAAAGAGAAGTTAGTTGGAAAGAGTTCACTGGTTTTGCATGGTTTTGGCAATTAGGAATGATTGGATAGAAAAGTTAGGAGGATATAGGTGGTTCTCTCTAGTCAGTGAAGATTTCCAATCTCAGTTCTGATTGTTAATCTTCATTGTAAGTAATTGAGTGCCAAATGGAAGTTTAGCATAATTAGCTCTTCCCCCGTTTTTTCTATATTTCCATCTTTATTTTTTTTCACTGTTCTATTGGTACTTTATTATGGGATAAGGGGTAGCTGCTCTATCGTTCATCATGTTGAACCGAGGATTATAGTTTCAATTTTGTCGAGTTTTCTTGGTCACTTATCTATTGAAATTCTATTTGGAACAAAGGTATATCCTTTTAATACTCATTAATCTGTTGATGGTCTTTTCTAATGCAACTTCAATGGACAAACTCCTGTTTACCCAATTGTTTCAGCTTGGAAGACGGATGGAGTCGGTAGTTCTTCCATTAGAGCTGTTACAGCAGTACAAGTCGTCAGATTTTCCCAACCCGCAGGAATATGAAGCTTGGCAAAGGAGACATCTGAAGGTTCTCGAAGCAGGATTGTTTCTGCATCCTCACCTGCCTTTAAGTAAGTCAGACACTACTCCACAGCGGCTCCGGAAATTGATCCGTGCCGCCTTAGAAAATCCCAGAGAAAGCGAAAGGAATGGTGAAGCAGTGCAACTCCTTCGGAGCAATGTGATGTCTCTGGCTTGCAGATCTTTCGATGGGAGTGCTTCAGAGACTTGTCATTGGGCTGATGGTTTCCCATTCAATCTTAGGCTGTATCAGATGCTCCTAGAAGCATGTTTTGATGTTAATGATGAAACATCCATGATTGAAGAGGTTGATGAGGTTTTGGAACTCATTAAGAAAACCTGGGTAATTCTTGGGATGAACCAGGCCCTACATAATCTTTGTTTCGCATGGATCTTGTTCCAGCGGTATGTAGCAACTGGGCAAGCAGAAAATGACCTGCTATTTGCTGCTGGTAATTTGTTGATGGAAGTTGAAAATGATGCAAAGCACATGAAAGATGAAAACTACTGGATGGTTTTAAGTTCCACATTGAATTCAATTTTGAATTGGGCTGAGAAGAGGCTTCTTGCATACCACGATTCGTTTTACAGCAGTAATATTGATGTGATGCAGAGTTTGGTGTCGCTTTGTGTGTCATCAGTGAGAATTTTAGCTGAAGGTACCTCCCGCGAGCATCGCAGGAAAAAGAATGATACTGATGTAGCTTGCGACAGGGTTGAGGCTTACATAAGATCATCGCTCCGCATGGTCTATTCTCAGGCGAGTCTAATCATTTCATACTCTTCATGCATCATGAGAATTGATGTGATAACGGCACATGCAAATGGCAACTTCAGAAACAAAATCTATCTGCACTTTTATCATGTTGATGCTTTTTGTTGTGAGATTTCTGCTGGAATCTAGTTTTATTTAGATCAGCGAGCAAGTTTTATACAACTCAACCTTTTTGATGGACAATTCCTCCTTTCTCCCTTTCATAGTTTAAAAAAAAGACTGTTCCTTTCTACATTCTGTTGTGGTCTGATGGATTTACAATTTTATTCTATATTCTGTAATATCTTAGAATGAAGTGGACAGTTAGTACTGTAGATATTTGTAGGGACTGTTTTTATTCGACTCAGTAAGCTGTAATTTCTTGGGAACTCATTACAGTCCTTCTTCCTTCATGCTACTATCTAGTAAGTCCTGTAGATATTAGTGAGAACATTTCTTTTGACTCAGTAAGTTGTAGTTATTACTGTCTTTGCTCTTCATGCTACTTTCATCACTGGGATGAAATTCCTTTCCTTATTCTCAAGATTGTATATTGGTAGAGTGTGGAGAATATGGACCCATATGCATAGCACGATGCATAAGAACAAACAGTTGATCCTATGATTATCTTGAACCTATGATTGCTGTCAGTTAATTTTCTGTAGTCTTTTCAATTTAAAAATATTTTTACTCATCTCTTGGAGTGGCGAGGGACACTAATAAGGCTTTAGATAGTTCTTGTGCAAGCGCTTGAGGATGGAGTCTATCTTTAATATAATAATGCTATTGGAAGTACTGTTTCCTTGCTTTTGATTGAAAACTTTTTCCTTTGTACTTTGAAGACAGAAAAAGGAGAAGATAAGGAAAATATGTAAAAGCCAGCATAATGCTCTTCCTTTCCTATCTATCCTTGCTCAAGACATTAGAGAACTTGTTGTTAATGAGAAGGAGCTGTTTAGCCCGATATTGAAGAGGTGGCATCCACTCGCAGCAGGTGTTGCAGTGGCAACCCTTCATTCTTGCTATGGGAATGAGTTGAACCGGTTCATTTCGGGTATCGAGGAGTTGACACCTGAGGCTATGCAAGTTCTAATTGCAGCAGATAAACTGGAGAAAGATCTTGTCCAAGTAGCAGTTGAAGATTCAGTGGACAGTGAGGATGGTGGAAAGTCTATAATACAAGAGATGCCTCCCTATGAGGCTGAATCTGTGATAACCAATCTGGTGATGTCATGGATAAAAACGAGAGTTGACAGATTGGGAGAGTGGGTGGATCGGAATTTGCAACAGGAGGTACGTCACTGATGGTCTGCATTATGCAGGGAACGTAATGCACTGTTGTTATTCCCGTCAACTCCTGTTTGTTAGTTTCTGAATTTGTCTCACATGGCGATTTTATTTGATGCACGAATCAGGATATACACCACTTGATGTATGCTAACATGAAGGATTCATACTTCTTGTGGACTCGTCATTCTTGTCATTATTCTTAGTAGCGAGATGCATTTCCAGATACTTTGATTGCTCAGTTTAATGTATTCTTCTATATAGGTTCATACCTTGCCAACTTCTTTATGTGTAGGTTTGGGGTCCAAATGCTAATAAAGAACGGTTTGCTCCTTCTGCCGTGGAAGTTCTCCGGATAGTTGATGAAACTTTGGAAGCATTTTTCCTCTTGCCCATACCAGTGTATGAAAGCTTGCTTCCTCAACTAATCAGTGGTCTTGATAGATGTCTTCAACAATATATATTGAATGCAAAAGCTGGCTGTGGTAAGTACTGTGGACTGTAAAATGACTTCAAAGACTTAGCATCTTTTATACTGAGTACTAGAGAAGACCTATAGAGATGGCACTGGGACTTTTGCAATTGCTAGATGTTTAACTCAAGGTTAATTATGTTGTTTTCTGTAGGAACAAAGAGTAATTTCATCCCTGCAATGCCTGCTCTAACTCGATGTACTACGGGATCTAAATACAATCGTGTGTCCAAGAAGAAGGAAAAGGAAAACATAGCTCAGAGGAGGAAATCCCAGGTTGGGATTACCAATGGGGACGACTTCTTTGGAGTACCTCAGCTGTGTGTTCGCATTAACACACTACAGCACTTCAGGACACAGCTGGAGGTTTTGTCAAAGAAGACACTCATGTATCTTAGAAGTTCTGACCCCACTCATGCAGATGCTATCGCAGATGGAAAGGGAATTAGGTTTGAGCTTTCTGCCACTGCTTGTGTGGAAGGAATCCAACAACTTTGTGAGACGACGGCTTATAAGGTGATCTTTGACAACCTAAGTCATGTGCTTTGGGATGGTTTATATGTCGGGGATGTTGCTTCTTCTAGGATTGAGCCTTTCCTTCAGCATCTTGAACAGTATTTAGAGACATTGTCGTCGTTGGTGCATGATCGAGTGAGAACGCGTGTTATAACAGATGTCATGAGAGCTTCCTTTGATGGGTTTCAATTAGTTTTGCTAGCCGGAGGACCTTGCCGTGCATTCTCTCTTGAAGACTCACAAATTGTAGATGAAGACTTTAAGTTCCTTGAAGAGTTATTTTGGTCTAACGGGGATGGGCTGCCAGCTGATCTGATTGATAAATTTTCAGCCACAGTTAAAAATATTCTTCCACTCTTTCACGCCAATACTGCGAGTCTAATTGAGCGGTTTAAACAGATCTCACAGGAAAGTTATGGCTCCACCACCAAATCCAAGCCACCATTGCCTCCAACTCCAAGTCAATGGAGTCCTAACGAACCAAACACTATTTTACGAGTTTTGTGTTACAGGAATGACCAGTCAGCAACAAAGTTCCTCAAGAAAACCTACAACTTTCCCAAGAAACTATGACTAGTCAACATGGAGCTATCAATTTGTGTGGCGTGTCTTGATGTAAGTCTTGCTGCTGGACCATTCCTATTGCTTTGTGTAGTTTGGACAAGTGAGTTTTTGCACTTTTGCACGAGGAGGGCCTCTTTGGGGTGTTCTTTGGGAGGCGAGATGCGTCTCTTGCATAATTGTTTGTTGGCTCAAGGTGGCTCAATAACAAGATTGTTAGCGCATCAGTAATATCATCAGTTCATCCACTCACAAGAGGGCTCTAGTGAGATTGGAATGTGAAGCTTACGAGAGATAATGCAAGGACATGGTGTCGGCATTGGCATCGGTTCACTCTATGTTCCCCGAAATAATGCCTCCTGGGGAGTGGTTCAGGCAACTAAACGTCAAACATTTACATGGCGTGACAGAATGGTCTCTTTCTTTACTCATATTTTAATAGGATACGGTAGATGAGATTATATGAAGGTAAAGAGCTCCAATAATATAAGGATAGGTATCGTGCACCCCGGTTTGCAACAGCAGTTGTGAGAAACTGAGACAGAATTAGTTAGCTTTCCATTTTGTGTACGATAAGTATTCACATGTACCGTTCTGTATTATACGTCTCTCTCCAGAAAATTGAGTGTCTAGGTTTGGGTTTTTTAGCGTTCCGCACCAAGATGTTACTTGATCAATTGCACTTCCAGACACTTGTTCGCCTTATATGTATGCGTTTTAATCTCGAGTTCAAATGGCTGTGGACCTGAATGTGGACCTCGGATCGGTAGATCGACTCGCCCAATCCCAAAGTCCACATAACAGACTTTCTCGGAGCATGTAATAATCTCTTTGATCCCTCAACTGAGCATATGCATATGTTTTGTTTCTTCATGGAGAACTGCCTGTGTTGTTTCCTTGTACTGGTGAAAAAATGTGAGCTTGTCAATGGGCATGCCTCCGGAGACGGGAGTCGTCATGAGTCATGACATGATCCATCCTTGCATCGGAAGCTTGTTGCCCGATTTCCTTCATCAATCATTCCCGAACCATTCATTATAGTAGATCCGGTAACTATAGTTTGCTTGCGTTGATCTAAACTCATGTTGGATGCCTCTCTTGGTTATGGAAACGATCCGAGAAAGAGTGAGAAGAGAGTCCATAGATGATTAGCTAACGAAAAGAATGTTGTTAACTCCATTCTTCCTAGCGTTAGGATGATTTCCCCTTAACTCGTTCCAAAACTGGGAAAATTGAAAATTGGCACTTGATTGCGGACCAAATCCAGCCTAATTTTCTTCTCCTCAAACACTCTCCGAAGTGACTCGACCGTGAATTGGATTTGAACCTTGGCGTGGAAACCTATTAAGTGACAACCATGCTTTGGTGCTTGGGGAAACTGCCCTAATGCGACAGCACTTCATTGTGTTTGCGCATTCTCTTCGAACCACTCCTATGAGTACGTACCCATTCGTCTTTAGTAATTATCCAGCATGCATGGAACATGGGAGTTAACTCATCCGGCGTAAACTAATCAGGTGTTCGAAAAATCCCGAATACTCCGTCGATATAAGAATAATTAGGAATAATGACACAAATAGTCCCTAAACTTTGAATTAATGTGCAATGTAATTCCATAACTTTTAATTTTTTAAATATAGTTCCCAAACTTTAGCCTAATGTTCAATGTGATCTTGAAATTTTTATTTGTTCAATGTGATCCAAGGTTTTTGTTATATGTTCAATGCAGTATTAGAACTATATGAAAATGTTTAATGTAATTCCTGAACTTGAATAAATTGAAAGACTATATTGAACATCTTAATATAATTCATAAACTAAATTAAACATATACAAAAGGTTCAAGGGTGAAATTGATCAAATTAAAAGTTTAAGGACCACATTGCACATTGGGTCAAAGTTCAGGAACTATATTGAACAAATTCAAAATTCTGGAACCACATTGCGCATCGGATCAAAGTTCAGGGATTATATCATTTTTCCGAATAATTGTGACTTCATCTACGACGTCGCATCAGAGTCAATAGTCCTTTTGTTTTTGTAGAAAATGAATTATTGTGATCACGTAAACCATTCAAATCTCCCTTCTATTGAGATCATGTAAAATAGTTTCTCCAATTCTCTCGTCTCGATACTCTTTGACTTCCCACTCAAAAGTGACGCAACGCTCGCAGCACAGAAGTGGGCCTCAAGCCCATGATCGGCTCTCATCCTCAGGGCCCAATGGACACGGGAGAAGCAAGTCAGCCCAAGACAACGAGGCCCATTTAAGGCCCATCAGACCCCTCTCTTTTTTTGTGTGTGTGCCTCTCTCTCTCTGTGTGGCATCCTTCGCCGACTCGGACCAGTACCTCATCAAGTTCCTCCATTTTTCAGATTTTCGTCGTCGTCGTCGTCTTCGTCTTCTTCTTCTTCTCGCTGGCTTTTGCCCTATCCGTTCCCCTTCTTCATACGCTTGAAGGCCTCCTGTTTGATCGGCCATAATCAATCGAACCAGGCTCGTGCTTAAAGGTATCGACTTGCCTTGTCTCTCTCTCTCTCTCTCTCTCTCTCTCTCTCGGTCTCGATCGTTTCGAATTTCGAGGTTCGCCGGCCTGTTTTGGGGGGAGGGGCTAGGTATGGTGGCTTGGGTTCTAGATGCGTTTGGTGCAGAGGGGTTTTGAGAGCCTGGCGTGGCGTGTTCGAGGGGCGCTGCTGCTTCAATTGGGCTTGGCTGAACCCTAGGATTAGAATCTTAATTTGAAGCTCGGGTTTTGATTGCAACCCTAGATCAGTGTGCGATTTTGGAGCTGTGGGTTGGGCTTTGACGCAGTGTTCCTTGGCGGTTGCAAATTTTTCTTGTTATGTTCTGCTTTCTTTTCTTTACTGGATTGAGGTTACCGGTTTTTCTCTGCTCTATGTTTGGGTGTTGTGTTTTTTTTGTGGTATCATGTAGAAGTCTTGCGGTGATGAAGCGTACGGTGTGATTCGGTTTCCTTTTAGCTGTTTATTTTGCTGTGTCTCTACTGTAAGGTTATGTGGAGATCAAAGAAGGGTTGGAAGCTTATGTGATTCACTGCCTAGGGATTTTGGAGTAGCGGTTGTTTGACTCTGATGCTTGTACTGTACCTCTCTTGGGAGTCGATGCTGGTGAAATTTAAATATGTTTACACGTTTTTTCGATCTTTCGAAGCACCCGCAATGTGTGGGTCACTAGATGGTGTCCAATTTTGAATTTTTCAGGTTAATGTTCATTCGAATGGATTTCATGTTTTCTGGTAATTGCTGAGGAGGATTTTTCCGTGTGACTCTGTGTTTCAGGTTGTTGGGACTCCTGGCTTTCCGTTCTGTGACAAGGAAGCATGGCATCTTTGAATGACCTTTTGCCTCCGGCGAAGTCAACCGCAGCCACATTTTATGACCACTCGAATGATCCCTGGTTCAAGCAGCGCTTCAGTTCTTCTGATTCTGAACGAACCACTGTGGTCAAGCCCAATCCTGTGCCGCCATACTTGAAACGCCAGGGTTTTGTACCTCGAAAAATTGAGGATTTTGGAGATGGAGGTGCATTTCCTGAGATTCATATTGCCCAGTACCCTCTTGATATGGGCAGGGATAAATCTGGGAAGCCTGGATCTAAAATTCTGCCGGTGACTGTTGATGCTCATGGAAATGTCGCTTATGATGCCATTGTTAAACAGAATGAAAACGCAAAGAAGGTTGTTCACAGCCAGCATAAAGATCTCATTCCAAAGATTCTGAGAGATGAGGATGAGAAAGAAGAGGATGAAGATATGGAGAGGGAGATCGAAGAAATAACTCAGGAAACAAAGAATGCACTAGAGAAGATTGTTAATGTGAGATTGAGTGCAGCACAGCCGAAAAATGTGCCCAAACAATCATCAGATTCAAAGTTTATTAAGTATAAGCCATCGCAGCAGGCTGCTGCATTTAATTCTGGTGCAAAGGAGAGGATTATAAGGATGGTGGAGATGCCTGTGGACCCCCTCGAGCCACCAAAGTTTAAACATAAGAGGGTCCCAAAGGCCTCTGGATCCCCGCCCGTGCCAATTATGCATTCGCCACCTCGCCCTGTTACCGTAAAAGATCAACAGGATTGGAAGATCCCACCTTGTATCTCAAATTGGAAAAACCCTAAGGGTTACACTATCCCACTAGACAAGCGTCTTGCTGCTGATGGACGTGGTCTCCAGGATGTACAGATCAATGACAATTTTGCCAAGCTTTCTGAGGCTCTTTATGTTGCTGAACAGAAGGCTAGGGAGGCAGTTGCCATGAGATCTAAGGTGCAGAAAGAAATGCTGATGAAGGAAAAAGAGAGGAAAGAGCAGGAGCTCCGGGCTTTGGCTCAAAAAGCTCGTTCAGAGAGAACCGGCACAGCAGCCCCGACTGCTGTTTCTATTCCTACCGAGAAAAATGACATGGATGGTGTGGAAATGAGAGGGCATTACGAGCGTGAAGGAGAGAGAGATCGAGATTATCCCAAGGAAACAAGAGAAGAAAGGGAAGAAAGGCTGCAACGCGAGAAAATTCGTGAGGAGCGGCGTCGAGAGAGGGAGAGGGAGAGAAGATTGGAGGCTAAGGACGCTGCTATGGGAAAGAAAAGCAAAATCACTAGAGACAGAGATAGGGATATTAGTGAGAAAGTTGCATTGGGAATGGCTTCAGCTGGAGCAGGTAGAGGAGGAGAGGTCATGTATGACCAGAGGCTCTTTAACCAAGAGAAAGGCATGGATTCTGGGTTTGCCACCGATGACCAATACAACGTATACGATAAAGGACTGTTCACTGCTCAGCCCACACTTTCAACTCTCTACAGGCCTAAGAAGGACCTTGATTCTGAAATGTATGGAGGTGCGGATGAGCAGTTAGATAAGATTATGAAGACTGAGCGCTTCAAGCCAGATAAGGCATTCTCCGGCACAGCTGAGAGAGGCGGTCCGAGGGACAGGCCAGTTGAGTTTGAGAGGGAAGCTGCTGAAGAGGCTGATCCATTTGGTCTGGATCAGTTCTTGACAGAGGTGAAGGGGGGCAAGAAACCTACTGATAAGATTGGCTCTGGAGGGACAATGAGGGCCAGTGCAGGCTCGTCGATGCGCGATAGTTATGGGGGAGGTTCCAGCCGAACACGCATCGGCTTTGAGAAGGGACGATAAACTATGTTCTGCTAATATTTGCTTGTGCAAGCAGCAGTTATTTAGATTATTGTGTTTGTATGGTAAAAATTTTTACTTGGTGTGTGCTGTGGATTCGAAATTTACTTAAACGGAGGAAGCAGGATGAAGTAATGCAGAAACTCTGGATTTTGTTAGCCACAATTTTGGTTGCATTACAATAATCAGCATTCTCTTCTAGCTGCTGTGAATTCATCAGGGTTCCATTTTTTGATCGATTTACTCGGAGCTTGTGCTTTGCTGACCGTTTTACGCCGCACAGGATTATTTGTTGGAAACAGATTGAGCGGAAAACAAGTGCCTAAAACCGTTGAAGGTCTGACCAATCGTTTCAGAGGCTTTAAAACTTCAATTGTATTTATGGCGATCACATAACAAAGCAATTAGCCTCTCCAGTGATTGTAGACTGGCTTGTATGATTTCCTGTATGTTGTCACTCCTGGTCAAAACTCAAAAACAATCTGTAGTCACCTGATAGCTCGAATTCAGGGTTTTATGCTTGCCGATTTATGAGTGTTTGAGAGTTGAAAACGTGAGTCGGAACAAAAATTGGTAGGCCTGAAATATTGTTTTGACATTATATTATCCGTGCTAGGCCTTTTTGGTTCAACATCTAGTTGTGATCTTGATGTGAAGGCAGCTCTGCCAGTTTACTTGAGATAAACTTGTCAAAGTTACTAAGGGGACCATTATCTTTTGCCCCAAAGATAAACCATCTCAGCAAGGTAAATTAAGATGGGAACTATCAAATCATGCGGTCTACAGCTGATTAGAGAAAACTCCAAGAAAAAATGTCCTACTAACCCTTCCATATATAATCAGATATCATTAGGATGGTGTCAAAGGTATGCAAAAAGTACTCGGAAATAGGTAAAGCACAAAATCCTTGGAACAGGTGAAGACGAGTTAGCTGTCGTTCGAATACACAAAAAAACTCCATATCATCATTTGAACACCGTCCTTAAACTCGGAAGAAGTCGCTTTAAATACTCATCCAACCAACAAAAGCATCCCATGTCCATCCTATTGCATTAAAGTTTTGGCACATAATCAAAGGGTGAAGGCTTTGGCTTGGAAATACGAAAACCCAGCAGCAAGGGACTAGAATCCAGAAAAAACTTTTGGAAAAGAATAAGAAAATTGACAAAACTGAAGCTTTCCACCGGTGAAGAAAGCAGGAATCTCGCTGTGCTCAGGGTCTGGAAGCATTCCTGAGAAGGAAACTGAATCAGTCTGCAAAGGGCTCCAGTGATATCGCAGCAAATGGCAATACCAATGAAAACCGAGAATACTTTGTCCAAACTACAGGCCTTGGAAACATTGCTCGCACGTACGTTGCAAATCTTCTCTGGCTCCTAGTCACATCACATCTCTCTGTGTGAAGCAGCTGCATCAACGAGAAACTGAGGACCACTAAGCAAATATTTTCGAATCAATTTGCTGAATGTTTGGGAAGATTCGCTTCAATGTGGTGAAGTAATTTGGAGATTTTGCCTGAAAAAGAGAAGGTAGGATTAGAGATGTGGCAGCTCAGAGATTGAACATATAGTCAACTACTGTACGACCAAAACTAAAAAATTAGTCACAAATCCATCTTTCTGCGTCTGTCAAAAGCAATTAACTTAAGCAAAATGGTACACCCTTAGAAGATTTCCAGTGGTTCCAAAAGAATATGTCTAATATATTGCAATATATTTTAAGATTTTCAAGTGAGACACCTGACGTTTATAAAGCCACGAGGGGGAACATGTTGAGATCAATCATGGAACAAGAAATTGATGAGCAAGATAAGGAGAGATATGCTACATTTCCCTATCAATAATGCTAAGAAAATTTGTTTTCTCAAAGCAAATTCTCAACTTCCCTTGTAAGTTTCCTTGATAAGACACCAAGAGCTAAATCAAGACTTAGTCCTGTCCTATCCTATTTCAAAAACCATAGCAAGGCACTCGTAATGACCATGGGAATTACAGCAATATCAATAAAATAGGAAGAATGTGCCATGTAAGCATTCTCAGTATCAGAATACTCGGAATAGCTGCATTGCTTTTGCTAAGCTATGATTCATGAATCTTTACAAACATTAGATATATTAGGCAAAATTCCCTAAGCAGTCTAGAAGTATGGTGCATACTATGGCTACATTTGTTTTACGGAAAATGGATGATTTGAAAAATATTTTCCTAAAAATGATTGCTCATATTGCTTGAAATAATTAGTCAATGAAAAATGTTTTCATTATAGACAACTTATTTCTAAGCATTCTTGTGGACACTAAAAAAAAATTTCGTTTGTTCATTTTTATAAATGATAAAAGTGATCATTTTAGGAAAATGTTTTCCAAATCATCCATATTCCGCGAAACAAACGGAGCTTACGACTGGTTCAATTTGAGCACATGACATATTATCCACTAAAAGGTAAAGAGTACATGGCATATTACGTAATAAGAAGATATCAAACAAAAGCGGGATGTGATCCACATAAGAAAATTACTCTGAAATACATCCTTTTAGGCTATGATAGCACAGCTAGAAAAAGAAATCTTTAAGAAAACAAATCAATCACTCAAGTTGCAGAAAACATACACATGGATTGTTCTGAAGATAGAGAGTGGTAAGTTTCTCTCTTGAACCGGCAACAGCCTCAGCAATAGTTTCAAGTGATTCTATCTGATTGTCATTAAGCCATAAATCTTCTAACCTGCAAATGATAATCAGAAGAAAATAAAAACATGCAACCAACGCACCAATCAGAATAAAAGTCTAAGCTGCAATCAACAGCATATCAGAAAGTAAAAATACATCATAAATTACGTGAAAATGTGATCAATGGGAAAATCCTAAGAAACAGTGATACCTTGTTAGGCTCTGAATGTCATCAATAGACTTCAGTTTATTTGATGACAGATCTAATACACGAAGATTGACTAAGGTTGACAAGCCTTCCATTTTTGCAATGCCATTGTGGCTCAAGTACAATTCCTCAAGAGCAATGCATCCCTACAAATTTTGTCATTATCATTACCCAAATGTCATTGATAACGTAAGAAATTACTGCGTTATCATTGCAGAATTGCCCGGCTTGAGGACCAAACAACAGACCACGGTGTACCTCAAATCCTGCCATGGAGGTCAAACGATTGCTCTGTAAGCTAATTTTCATGATGCATTTCAGTCCACATAAATTGACTGTTTTGATACGATTCCTTCCCAGCCACAGCTCTTGTAAGTTAATTAAATTTTGCAAGTTCTCCATCACCTGAAACAGAACGTTCACATGTCATGAAAAACTACTAAAGAGAGTACAATAGACCATTGTGTCTTAGATATTGGATGCTACACCCTTCTTCAGTGAATACAACCATTTGTATCCATTCTAAGCACAAAGAAATCTGTTGATAGTACCACGTACATTATTTTGACGTAATGGAATTGAGGTTTGCAACTAAGATCGGTTAAATATTCATTCCCAACATTTGGTTATCTCTAAAGGTAAGAACAATCACCCTCAATCTGTTAGAACCAAGTTCAAGAATCTGAAGGTCAGTGAAGCGATCAATCTCCTCCATTTTCAGAACTTCGTTCTTCGATACATAGAGCTCCTTGAGAGTGCTGGAGACCTTGGACAACCCACTCAATGATGGAATCTCATTGAAAGAGACATCGAAAACCAAAAGCCTCTTGAATATGCTGGCATCAGGTAGCTTTGTTAATTTGTTATCCCTAAGCACTAGCTCCTGCAGGATTAAAACTACTCGTTACTCCAAAGAACCAAAAAGCAGTGAAACCTACATGTCATACAAAACTTCTGGCCTTTTCCTTAATCATTCCAAGGAAAAAAAAGAACATGGATTTCACAGCAACACGGCAAATGTCCACAGACTCTGTATAATAAGAAATATACACCAGAAAAGGGATTTTTTTTTTTTGTAGTAGAAGAAAAAGTAGCCAGCATTCTATAACAACAGCTACCACTGTGTAATTGCAAACGAGATACAAACCTTGGCAAGTTTCTCTTTTTCAAGGTCAGCTAGAGGGACTCCCTATCCCCAACCAGAATCGCTTTTTCTCCCTGACTTTCTACCTTCCCGAGCCATTCTGTCGAGAGTTTTGCTATAATTTCTTCCCCAAGTTTCGCTTCTTGCACTTAGCCTAACCTAAGCACTACGGACTCATTGGACGACGTGGCACCTATAGAGAATCGGTCGCACCAAAGCCCCAAAATGGGATCAAGCTTGATGAATGCTCTACCTATCCATTTTCCGTCCAATGTTATGTCAAGCTGGTCAACCAGCGCCCATTACAAATTCTTTGCCTACCCTCCCCTAATGCTTCGACATACATTTTCTCAGTACAGGTGCCGTGCTAAAAGCAAAACAAGCACATCCTTTTCCACAAAAATCCAATCTTCACCAAACAACAAGAGCACGTAAGCAAGCATTCGCTTAACCGACCGGCCCAAACAGCTCCAAATATAGGCTATAAAGAAAACTTTTCAAGATTCCCGAAAAGAGAAGAATCGAGCACCTCGAGGCCGGACAACGCCTCCCAGCGAGAGATGGCGGCCGCCGCAGCGGCGTCGTCGATCAGATTCTGGCGGAGCGAGAGCTTCTTCAGGTTCGACAGCTGGCCGATTCGCGGGTCGAGGCCCGCAAGGCGGTTCGCGGTCAAGTCCAATTCGGTCAGCGTCGGGGGGAGCTCGACCGAGCTGAGATCGTGGAGCTGGCAGCTCGTGAGGTCGAGGACCGCCGCGGGCCCGTCGTCCTCCGCCGCCGCCGCCGGGTCGCCGCCGGCGTCCGGCGCCGATTCGGTGCGGCTTTCCGCCATGCCTCGCGATGATCGACGGAGAGAGTTCGAGGAGAGGCGAGAGGAATCTTCTTTGGTTTGTTTCGGTTTTGCCTCTCTCTGTTGGCGTAGTAATTGCGCGGAAGAAGGAATTTGGCCCACGGGCCCCTCTTTCTTCTTGGGCTTCCGAAAGCCCAATTGGCCCCTTCCCAGGATGAGCGAGCAGGCAATCCTCTAACAAGCTGCTGACTTGTCTAAGCATGGTGTGAACTGTAAAGGTGACAAGAAGCAACCCAGTTGTTGGATAGCTAAGCCAAGGAATTCAGCAGTTCAAGCAAGTTCGCGCAAGAGAGAACGAGGAATCATCGAGAACCAAGGCATGCCGTTGATTACATGTGCAATGTCGCCGTGCACATTTCTGACAGCATCTTCAGTGCATGCCCAGCAGCAAGAACCTACAATAAGGGCCCTCTTTGATTCAATCAACAATGTCCGCGGCTTTTGACAGACTTTTCGATCCTACCTTTAAGAGCAGATCAACACGCGACCATTTTCTTAAGGTGAAAAGAGATTATAAATTGAGCAGATGAAGGGAAAGAAAAGCATCATGATGTTTCCTCACCCAGCATCCAGAAAGCGGCATTGCCAAGAATCTCTCGCAAAAGACGTTCAAGAACGACGTCTGGATGGAAAAGATACGAACAAGAAATGTACAGGATAACATACAATGTCCACACAATATGTTAAGAGTTCATTGAACGAGACGGGAGATATAACACAGAAGCAAACAGATAATTACATAAAACATGACCCTATCATGATCTCGTGCTCGTCGTCGAACGACAATGATTAACACAAACCGGGACTTGATTCTTTCAGCCACGATCATCAAACACCCATTGAATTGACGATGAATTCCCAGACAAAAAGAAAATTACGAAGCAACGTAACCGGGGTCGAAGAGATTTAGAAGAAGCGGGAGCGAAGAGTGCTTAAATAGTGAAGAAAATGGCGGTGGAAATTTGAAAAGATGGCCTCGGCTCATTCCTTGGGAGACCGTTAAATGGCAGGTAATTGGTAGTTGGCGCTCCAATTATTTCTATTGGCAAAAGAATTAGGTGCAATCTTGATTTTCTGACCAACAATATTTGTAAAATTTAAATCTTTAAATCATGCTGCCCGCTTGGTCAGCAACTGGTCTCTCGCGAATGGCATTGGCCAACATGATAACGGCATCTTGATACGATGGCTTTTATTACTTAGCGAAATTGATAAAAACTTCAATCGAAGTCATAGTGCAAAGTAATATTTTTTTTTATCGTTGTTGGGATTCAAAAGATCCTTTGATGTGAGACCGAGAAAAGCATTGGTAGAATTTTAAAAAAAAAATGATTCCGAAAAGAATCCCGAAATTGCACTTTGTGTTTCCTAATTTCCAAATTTATACTTTGCATTCGTCATGTTTAAAGTCCTGGAATTTCAAACCTCATAATCTTTCATAGGGAAAATTTCATTTCACTCCCCTCAAATTGTGGGTCGGTGCGCGTTCAACCCGCATTTATAAAAGTTTGCATTTTATCTCCCCGAACTTGCGTTCTATTAGTGCGGATCAAAAATATTTTCGTTCTTGTGAAGCTTTCATAGTTCTTTAATTCTTTTTTTGTTAAGTTTAGCATATTAGATTAGTGGAATTAATAATGACAACGAGCCCAGGTATACAACCACGATAATTTCATACGGTTGATAAATCTTACACCTTTTTGTAATTAATTGGCACAATTTTTTTCATCTATTTCCTTTTTATGCATGTTCTTCTAAAATGTTTCATAATTCTTCTTAATCAGATACATTTCATAAATTCTAAGAAAAAAAGTCGAACTTGACCCCTGAGAATTATGTTCGGGACAAATGCAAATGCTAAAAGTTAACGATCTTAACAAGTGTAAGGGAAAATGCAAACTCAAGAGGGGGCAAAATGCGATTTTTTTTTAAAGTTCGGGATTGAATCCGCATCGATGCCTAAGTTTGGGGGGGAATAAAATGAAATTTTTCTAAAAGTTATAAGCCGACAAACTTCAGAAATATGTAACCAAAGCAAAGGACGAACGTCAAAGGAATGGTCGTCGGAACAGCACCGGAGATGTTTGTCGGAGCATTACCAGCCAACGGTCGCCGGTAGTTTTCTTCGCCGGCGATCGCCCTGATCGACTCGGAGTGGCGCACCGAAATCGCCTTAGCGCATGATCTCGTTTCGCCGCCTTCTACGTGGGCTCTCCAAGTTCAATCCAAGAAGTCGCCGGCTCTCGACCTCTTACGCAGCCGATGCAGCGTCCGTCGCTTACCTCCACGCCCAGTCTCGGCGGCAACCCGATTCGCCGAGCTCGACCCAAGCCCACGCCAAAATGGTGGCGGCCCTCTTGTCCGAATGCGATGACAAGCGTGGGTTGAGCCGGATACACGCCCATGTGATCCGCTCTCGGTTGTTGGATTCGAATCCCGTCGCATTTCACTGGAACAACGTCATTCGAGCCTACACGAGGCTGGACGCCCCGAGAAAGGCGTTGGTTGTGTACGCGTTCATGGCGCGAGCGGGCGTCTCGCCGGATTCTTACACTCTTCCGATTGTTTTGAAGGCCGTGTGCCAGTCTTTTGATTTTGAAGCTGGTAGGCAGGTCCATGGTGTCGCCGTGAAACATGGGTTGGAGTGTAATGAGTTCTGCGAGAGCGGTTTCATCAGTTTGTACTCCAAGGCTGGAGATTTCGGTGATGCGCGCAAGGTGTTTGATGAAAATGCTGACAGAAAGTTGGGTTCTTGGAACGCCATGATAGCTGGTCTTGCCCAAGGTGGGCGCTCCAGGGAAGCCATCGACCTGTTCATAGAGATGCGGAGAAGTGGTTTCGTATTAGATGACGTGACTTTGGTCAGTGTAACATCGGCTTGTGGAAGCATTGGGGACCCAGATTTGGCACTTCAATTGCACAAATATGTTTTTCAGGCTGAAAATAGTGAGAAAGCTGATATTTTGATGTTCAACTCCCTTATTGACCTGTATGGTAAATGTGGTCGAATGGACTTAGCATACAAAGTTTTTCTCGAGATGGAGGAAAGAAATGTATCATCCTGGACTTCTATGATCGTGGGTTATGCAATGCATGGGCTGGTAAGTGATGCTCTCGAATGCTTCCGTTGCATGAGAGAGGCTGCCGTGAGGCCTAATTTTGTGACCTTTGTTGGAGTACTTAGTGCTTGTGTACATGGAGGGATGGTGCAAGAGGGAAAATGTTATTTTGATATGATGCAGAAATTTTATGGAATAACGCCTCGTTTACAGCATTATGGTTGCATGGCCGATCTGTTTGGTCGAGCTGGAATGTTTGATGAGGCTAAAGAAATGGTGGAAGGGATGCCAATGAAGGCGACTTCGATTATTTATGGATGTCTGTTGGGTGCTTGTGAGAAGCATGAGAACGTGGAAATTGGTGAATGGGTGGCTAAGCATTTGCAAGAGTTAGAACCGCGGAATGACGGGGTTTTTGTGGTATTGTCCAATATTTATGCCAGAAAAGGTATGTGGAAAGAAGTGGAGGAAATGAGAGTGGTGATGAAGCAGAGAAGACTTGCTAAGCTTCCAGGTTATAGCTTGGCAACAAATTCAGAATGATAGTCGATAGACTGAAGTTCTCGGTGTTCACAGCTATGCAAATAATTCTTAGTTGATGGCACCCGGGAATTATCAAAGTTTAGTCTTGACAATCTTCACAAGTATCTTAATCTTCTTTGGAAAGCTATAGCAATGAAAGTTTTTGTGTGGTTTGAAGGGAAATCTTTTTTGGTCCATTTACTGCAACAGCCAACAGCACGATATAGGCTAAGCTGATTTTAGCCTAACTTAATAAGAAGGAAACAGATTCATGAGCACATCTTGGTGAGGTACTGTGTCAAAAAAAAAATTGGTTCTTTTGGATTTTCTCTTCCTGGGAAAAGTGTAAAATAAGTCGATTATGTCGGATGAGAAGCTGTTGAGGGACAGTGCATTGATGCTTCAACGTATTGGCGTTCACAATGCTAATACCTTGTGAACTGCTTCATAGAAGGTGGAGACCGGAAATCTAATGAATGAAGTGGAGAAAAGTGGCAAGGTTTCTTATTGCAGGTTGCTCATAGTCTCAGTCTGCTCTAGCGGACATTCTTTTTGTGTCTTCTGGATTAACTGCTTCAATTATTTTGTTTGCAGCCTTTTCAGATTAACTAATAGCAACTCACCTTTCACGTCTGTTCTTATTTATTTTAGGAATTTTTTGATGTATTTGCTCACTATTATGGCTTTCAAGCTTCAATTAATTCCAATATTGCCTCTTTCTTGCAATGAAAGGAGAAAAGGAGAACAAGGGGACATTAACTTTACTGACTTGCTGACTACCTGAGAATGCTTGAATGAAGCACTTTTTCCCGATTCTTGCTTTATAGGATCTGAACACAATGCCTATTTTCTAGAGCCCTTTCTGTCAAATGAGTCATATTCCTCCTAGTACATCTGTTGGTCTTGGTTTATAGTTAATTCATACCGGATGGTATGAAGAGTAGCTGATGCAGAGGAGGTACTTACAGCTCCCAGTTAGTTATCTTCCCTTACAGACCGTTAACTCATATATTTGAAGAGATGACTAATCATTACAGACAAAATTCCTCCAATTACTTGGTTAATGGCCAGATACCAAAGCTCCAATCATGCTATTACACATGTATATAAGTTGGAAAACACGGCTGTTGTATCAGAACTGGCTTCTAGGCTCCCAAATTACTAGAAAAAATTCTTCCCTCTCTGCAGAAGGACTAAATTGTCTATTGAATTGCTAAATAACAGTAAGGATTGACACACGGAGCTACTCAATTTCAGATTTGAATTCTTGTAAGTAGAGATGAAGTTACTGTTTTTTCAAGTCAAGTTATTTTTGTGAGGTCTTTCGTGGTAATGGAATAGAACAAGAACACTTGGGAGGGGACAGGAATTTTATTGCATAGGTGACTTTCTGCTGTTGGATACAAAAGGTGTGCAACTTGCTGAGCTGCGCTCTTTCACAGTTGCCTAATTTATTGGAAATATCCTATCACCCAGTGATTGTTGAATGCATTTATGCAAGAAAGACACGAACATGGCAGGTAAGATTTATGCCCCTTGTGTTGATAGAGCAGCCTCTATTCTTTCTGCCATACCTTGGAGAGCAGAACCGTAGAACTCTGTCAAACCTTTCTCACTCCATCCTTCAATTGGATTTGCAGCAAAGGACCAAGTTATATCGGTTGCATTTTTTTCAGCATCTTTCACTTGTGTAAGTTCAGTTGTTCCCACTAAAGATTTGAACCCCATCAATCAAATTACTGTCCACGATCTCAAAGCTGAAGCTTTTGTCAACAGGATCAATAGCAAGCAGCTTCTCCAGAGCCCAGTTGGTGACCGCCTCCTCCGAATCGTCAGTGGAGATTTTCGTGACAGCAGCATATTGGACGCAGCCGGGCTGACCAGATACACCTTCAACTCCGTAGCATGTGTCTATCATGGGGAGCCACTTGTGAACTTTGAAGAAATCCTGCAGAAGCGGCCATATCTGGTCAGGACTAGAGCCTCTCGCTCGCGCACTAACCTTTCCATCCCATCTTTTCTCTACTTCACAGGCCATAGTTGTCACTGTATGAGAAAATCTGTAAGTGTTGGACAGTGCTCTTAGTTGGCTTCAGTTGGTCAAATGGATGTATATGAGCGGGTGCTTTAGTGTCCCATGAGCACGTCAGATATAACTGAGAGCACTTCTTCGTAGTGTGTGAAGGAGCATATTCTGGAAGCAGCATGGGAATCATGTAATTGCCACATCGTTCTTTAGGTTGCGCATGGCAATTATTCTATGCCCGAGAACAGATTTTGATCAGAAATAATTCTTTTTTATTCTGTACTCGTGAATAATTTCTAAGCATTTGAAGGCATTTGGTAGCTGTCCAAAATTTCTATTCTTAGAATAAAAAAAGAATAGAAATGCGTTGGTAACTACACAAAAAAAATTATTAATAATATTTTGAATTTTTTAATATTTATTTTTTTTCCTTTTTTTTTCTTTTTTTTTCCTTAGCGATGGCTGGTCGCCGGCGCCGAACAAGCCAGGGCCAGCAAGGGCGTTGCGGCCCTCGCCGCCAGCCTCGTTGGTCGCGACAACGAGGTCGGCCTCACCTTGGCTAGGCGAGGCTCGACCTCGCCCAGATGGCGACGGCGAGGTCGGCCTCGCCATATCACGGTGAGGTCGAGCCTTGCCTAGTCAAGGCAAGGCCGACCTCCCGTTGCCACCCCCCGCGACAGTGAGGTCAACCTCTCCATGGCCGGGCGGGGCTCGACCTTGTCTAGATCTGGCAAGGCGGAGCTTACCGTTGCTACCCCCCGCGACGGCGAGGTCAGCCTCGCCAGATGTGGGCAAGGTCGACCTCGCCTTTACCAGGGGCGGCAAGGTTCGACCTCACTGTCGCCAGGGGCAGCAAATGCCGCCCTCGCCGACCCTGGCCGATCGCCGGTGGATGGTCGCTGGTCGTCGGCAGTGGGTCGGGAAGAAGATGAAAAATAAATAAAAAAGAAAGAAGAAAACTAAGAAGAATCAGTTTCGGAAAAATTATTTCATAATCAAGAAGTTACTTGTTTTTTGCTTCTCGATTCTGTTCCAAAACTGATTCTGAAATTAATTTTTTGAAAAATTATGCCCAGGCACGAAAATTTTAACAAATGGATTTTTGTTCCCAAACTGATTCTGGGAATGAAAGAATAGAAATTTTTATTATTTGGCATGTTGTCAAACGGGCCCTTAGTAGCTACCAAATATGGGAATTTGTCAACTTTTGCGAAAACTCTGGACAGAAAACGCTATTGATTGCCTTTTTTTCTTGTTGGCGGTCCATTTTGATTTAGATGAATTATACATCTGTCGTGAAGTAGCATCAGACGACCTGTCAAAAAGCAAATTGAAAACTCCCCAAACTCAAGATCATATTGTTCATTTCTGATCGGTTGTGAAAAAATATCGATCTTGCTTAATCTTCTGCCAAAAAGAGAAATAAAAATTTGTTTATAAATGAAAAAAAGCATTCGAGATCCGTAAAATTTGACTTCTCTTTTGTCTTTATGTTAAAATCTTAACGTATTCGATTGGATTTATCTTTGCTCAAAAGCTCAAGCCAATAAGTTACGGATCAATTAAGATATATTAACTACTATACATCACACCAATTCTTTAATGTAGTATATCTCTAACACAATTTCTACATGCATCTTAACAAATGTTAGCATAGTCATCCCCTCTATCTGCTCCCACCAGCCCACCCTAATCTTTCTTATTTTTAAATTTTTGTTGTCTAGCTTTCATCCAATTCCAGATCTTCCACAAATTATAAAATTTACTGACGTGGAGTACAAAACGACCAGCGACATTAAATTGAAAAAATAAGTAACAAAGAAAAAGCCAAGTGTGCGGTTTTGTCCATCGAAGGCTAACCGAAGGACTATAGTGCACGAAACTGACGAACTTTAGAACTTACATTACGATTTTCCCCTCACTAATTTTAACTATAGCTTGCTGAATACGTCTCTCATATCTTCATACTCTTGGAATAGTTGCGCACAAGTGGTGCGGGGTGAGACTCTAGAAAACAAGGATACCGCCGCACTAAGTATATTGTGGCATTAGTTACATCACTTTTAAGCAACACGTAATTGCTCATTAATAATAATATCATATATTCGGTCAAAATAATCATAAATCGCAATCTTGACCCACTTGCTTTATCATAGCATATTCCACACCCTATATCTCTATTGTAATATAGGATCACCTCGTACAACTTATATTTTGTACATTTGAATCCTCAAACTCGTAACATTCTTATCCGCTTTAGCCCTTCCATCAAATCCGTTGGTCTCTTACTTGGGCGGCATTCCTTGTTGAAGGTAATAGTGCTTGTATATGCAAAACAAAGTTGTTTGACAAACCTGAAATCACGTTCTGACGAGTAATCTGAATGTCAACGAATGATTCAAGCCCAACGAATTCACGTTATGTCCTTAAGACAATTTGTCCCCTCAACCGTTATCCAAGGTTGTTGAACAATTGTGTCCCGGGATAGAACAAATTGCCTTTCCAAAGAAGCATTACTTCTTCAAAGGAAATGTTCAAAATCAACTTCGCAGAATAATCGCATAAATGACAATGACGAAGAAACGAGAAAAATGAAAATGTCTAGAGTGCGTCGGGAAAAAGTCTTGCGGGAATAAAAATGCCACGAAGAGTCACTTTTCCAAACAGAATAGTTTGGTTATATACATAGTGAAAATGAAGAGTCGCGAGCAATGAAAACTCACTTGAACCGAAGCGGTTTTTTTCATTCGGGCGAATGGAATGGACCCGGGCCCGTGCCGAGTCAGCCGGCCGGACCGACAGCGGCATGCGTGCGGGGGGAACCAACCTAGCTTGGCATAGATTCTCTCCCTTCCACAAAAGTGGGATACCTCTGGGGCCCAAACCTATTTGAGAGGCCCATCTAAATAAACCATCTCCCATCACAACTTCTATCCAACGTGAGACTATTTCCATCCATACTTCTTATTCACAATTTATAGATTTTGGATACTAAAATCTCAACATCCCTGACCTGCTAGTTTTCTCTAGGAATTACTCTCCATAGATTAGATATGCAGGCTGCAGCCTTCATTAACCAGCACTGTAGCGGCTGACTCTTGCGAGTTGTTAACGGCTCTTTAGCATCTTCAGATACTGAAAGCATTGTTGTCACGATGTGCATCGGAATATTGGCAAGGGAATCAGCTGTCCCGCCGAGTACTTTTTTTTTTAAATCTTTGGTCGTTGTCGAATCTCTCTCCCAATATGCAGGCTTCAGCCTTCAGCGACCAGTAGCGAAGTAACTGACTTAAGGGAGTTGTTAAAGGCACTTCATCAACTATCCCGCCAAGTAGTGTTCTTTAATCTGTAGTTGTTGTTGACCATCTCTCTTCCCAGCAAGAAAGAAAGCACATGTACGGTAAGCACATGGGAGTTTTGGCAAGGGATTCATGAAAGCACGGGCGATTACTTCTGATTCTATTGTTCGGAGAGAAGCATGAAACAGCCTAACCATGTTGGACTGATTCTGCGAAGGGGACGGTGTGCTGATGCTTCAGCAACAATTGTTTTCGTCATATGGAGATCAGTATATCAGCTGTTTCCTAGGTTGCAAGAATTCATGCTGCAGTTGTGCGTCCTCCCGTTAAAAAACCTAACCAAAATGCTGACGTGACTGTTAAGTGTCGTGCTAGCTCTTAGGTGGCAGCCACGTGGCTCCTATGGCTAGTGACAAACTTAAAAATTCTGTAAGAAGTTGCAGAGAAATTTGGAAAAGAAGAACAAAAGACAAGGTGGTGAGAGGGGAGGGGAGTCTGGTGGCAGTAGGCGGCGGCAATGGAGGCAGCCACCCAGTCCCTGAATACGCCGAGCAACCCTCATCCTTGGCTGCGGCCACCTCTACCAGGAAGGTTTGCTCTTACAAGGCTAGGCAAGGTCCTCGCCACCACAGAAAGGATCATGGTTGCAGCCTTTCACCTTTGAACTGCAGCGAGCAAAGGTCCCTGGACCATATAGATTGATTTTCAAAGATTAGTCCAGTGAGAAAGAGAATGAAGCATGGGGAAGAGGAGAGAGCGTTAAATGGCTGCTATGAGCAACACTGGCAGTGGACTAAAGCACAATCTCTTTGCAGAACCCTCTGGTATCATGCATGTCTACTGATTAGAGAGATCAGGAACAGTTAGCTTTAAAGTACTTCCCACAAGTTCATTTTCTATCTGGGTCGCTATATTTCCCATCGCTGTGTGCATGTGATGCAGCTCTCTTCTCTAAACCAGCTGTGAAGCTAACAATTTAGGTTCTAATCTTGTCCGTTCTTTGCAATTAGGTTCTAATGAAAATAGGCACTTAGAGCTGCCATACTTTTATGATTACTAGTGCTGTCTAAACACAGTTTTCTCTGTCTTCTTTGGTTATTTTCTCACTTTGCTTCCCTCCACTTACTGATTCAAAGCGATGACATCCACTTCTGTCTACATTTTACGCTGGTCTGCTTGTTAGCGGTGACATTCAATAGCAACACACCACACGTGATCGGGTGTGCATATAATTTTCTTTTTTGAGCTAACCCACCATAAAGCGGAGACACCCCGATTTGCATGCTCTACCCAAAACAGCATCTAAAGATGGAAAAATGGGGACTCAAATGCTCTACTTGAACATGCATACTTGTATAATTTGGATACACCATTTTCATGCATTTTCTTGGTCTGGTCTCTGGTATTGCAGCCACATTCATCCAAAATATCAGATCACACGGTGATTGTTACTATTGCAGGCATCAAACCGATAGAATGACACTACAAGGTAAACAAAAGACAGATCAAGATTTATTCCCCTTTGCTCGATAGAGCAGCTTCTATTCTTTCAGCCTTGACTCAAAGAGCAGAATTGTAAAACTCTGTCAAATCTTTCTCCGTCCATCCTTCAATCGGATTTACCGCAGAAGACCAGCTCATTACACATCCATCTTCTTCTTCTTCTGCATCTCTTGCCGCCGTCAGTTTCATTGTGGCAACCAATGATTCGAACCCGGCAGTATTGAAGTCCACGATCTCATAGCTGAAGCATTTGTTGACAGGGTCAGTTGCAAGCAGCTTCTCAAGAGCCCAGCTTGTGACCACATCCTCCAAACTGTCGGTGGACCTTCTTGTGACGGAGCAGTATCGGATGCATCCGGGTTGACCCGATATGCCTTCGACTCTGTAGCACGTGTCTATCGTGGGGACCCACTTGTGCAGGCTGAAGAAATCCTCCAGGAGGGGCCAAGCCTGGTAAGGACTAGAGCCTCTCACTAGGGCACTTACCTTTCCTTCCCATTTTTCCTCTGCTTCACTGGCCGTAGCAATGCAGGCTTCAGGCTTCTGCAATTGGCATTTAGCAGTAGTGGAACAACATTGAAATAGCGAAAGCTTTTGTTGTCAGGGCATGAGAAGGCATAAGCTTGGATTGTCATGGGAATCAAAGTGTTGGACAATGCTCTTAGGTTGACTTCAGCTTGTCAGTGGATGTACATGGGGCGGGTGCTATAGGGGTGCATGAACATGTTGAAATACTCTGAGCACTTCTTGGCAGTGGGCGAAGAGGCATATGCCGGAAGTGGCATGGGAATCATGTAGGCTATCTCTCTCTCCAATATATATAGTCTTGGGCTTGAGCAGTGCACGGGCATCTGTCTGGTTTGATATTACTGAATCTTGGGAAATCTTACCCGATTATGACACTTGTCTATTTAGAAGGTGGTGTTCAACTATTCATAGACTAATCCCTTGATGAGAAAGTTAAGGCCAAAATTTATACTTTTCTATAAAATCTTACTCAAAACGGAGATCCAACGCACATGAAAATCAAGCATTGATCACATCCTTCATCTTTAAAATGTCGATGAGTTTGGTGTTAAATATGTTTTGAATTTTATGTACTTGGTCCGGTTTATGACCCGACCCGACATATTTTTGTGCGACTCGAAAGTGGAAAGGAAATTGAGATTTGATTCGCGACGTGATTTCGGGAACCCTATTTGTAGTGTGGCTAGGTTTTCTCATTGAGCTAGAGAGAGTTTTGTTAGTTGTGAGTTTTTCGTCGTTTTTCGACTTCTGAAAATTGTACTCTCTTCAATTATAGTGGAATTTGTCTTGCCTCGCCCGTGGACGTAGATCACCTTGTGAGCGAACCACGTAAATCCCTGTGTTCTGTTTTCTACTTTTCCGCAACTGTTTTTCAACAATTGGTATCAAAGCCGCATCCGATTCTAGGGTTCGAGCAAGATGGCATCTTTGAAGTTTCAGATTTCATCTTTTGACGGACACAACAATTTCGGATTATGGAGAATAAAGATGAAGGCTTTATTGAGGCGAGAAGGTACGGTTAGGGCGCTGGATGGAAATTATCCAGACGACATGACCTTGGCTGAAATTGAAGAGATGGACGAGAAGGCGCATAGCGCGATCCAGTTGTCTCTCGATGACAATGTTTTGCGAGAAGTCGCTAATGAAGAAACAGCAGCCGGTCTCTGGAAGAAATTGGAAAGTCTCTACATGAAGAAATCCCTAACATCGAGACTTTATTTGAAGCAGCGTCTTTATACCCTAAAGATGCGCGAAGGTACGTCTGTTCAGGAACACTTGGATGAGTTTAATAAAATTGTTCTGGATATGAAAAATCTAGATATTAAGCTCGAGGATGAAGATCAAGCTTTGATCATGTTGTGTTCACTGCCTGCCTCATACGAAAATTTTGTGAACTTGATGCTTTATGGACGTGAATCCATAACTTTGGAGGATGTCAAAGCATCTTTGAATTCTGCAGAACTGAGAACAAAATTGAATGGGAATACCAGCGAAAACAAAGCAGATGGGTTGTTTGTGAGAGGCAGGACCAAGAGCAGGGATAAAGCTTTCCGAGGGAAATCTGGTGGTCGTTCAAAATCTAAGCCACCTGGAGATAAGATGAACGTTGAGTGCTACTATTGTCATAAAAAGGGACATTACAAGTCAGATTGTCCTTCGCTTAAGAAAAAGGATAAGCAGCATAGTCAAAAACCAGATTCGGCGAATGTTGCGAACGACAATGAGGCTAATGTGTCTGACAGTGTTCTTACGGCATGTTCTGCTGTTAATTTGTCCAATGATGTTTGGATAATGGATTCGGGAGCATCATATCACATGTGCCCAAATAGGGAATGGTTCACCACGTACGAGCCATTAAATGGTGGATCAGTCTTGATGGGGAATGATGCTGTATGCAAAGTCGTGGGCATTGGTACTGTTCGAATTAAGTGCCACGACAAGGCAGTAAGAACCTTAACTGAAGTAAGACATATACCAGACTTGAAGAGAAACTTTATCTCGTTGAGTAGTTTGGATTCCATTGGGTATGTGTACTCAGGTGGAGGTGGAGTTCTTAAAGTTACAAAAGGCAATCTGGTTGTGATGAAAGGAAGCAAGGTGAATCACTTGTATTATTTGCAGGGTAGCACAGTTATGGGTCCTTCAATTGGCACAAGCAATTCTGTTTCCGACAATGATAAAACAAAATTGTGGCACATGCGTTTGGGCCACATGAGTGAGCGTGGCATATCAGTTTTGAGTAAACGTGGTTTACTTTGTGGGGAGTAGACGACCTCTCTAGATTTCTGTGAGCACTGTGTTCTTGGCAAGCAATGCAGAGTCAGATTCAGTACAGGGACTCATTCGACAAAGGGCACACTTGACTATATCCATTCTGATTTATGGGGACCAGCACAGGTTCCATCTAAGGGTGGTGCTCTTTACTTTGTGACATTCATTGACGATTATTCCAGGAAGGTTTGGGTCTACTTTCTGAAAAGAAAAAGCGATGTGTTTGAAACCTTCAAGAAGTGGAAAGCTCTTGTTGAGAATCAGACAGGGAAGAAGATTAAACATCTTAGGACCGATAATGGTCTTGAGTTCTGTGGTGGCGATTTTAATGAATTCTGTGCAGATGCTGGTATTGTTCGACACCGTACAATGAGGCACACTCCACAGCAGAATGGAGTGGCAGAACGTTTGAACAAAACTCTATTGGAGAGAGCAAGATGCATGCTCTCTAATGCTGGCATGGAAAAGGATTTTTGGGCTGAAGCTGTTAACACGGCTTGTTATCTGGTTAATCGTTCTCCTTCAACAGCAATTGAATGCAAGACTCCTTTTGAGATGTGGTCAGGTAAGCCCTGTGATTACTCTAATCTAAAGGTTTTTGGATGTCCTACTTATTATCATGTTAAGGATGGTAAGCTAGAACCTAGAGCAAAGAAATGCATTTTTGTTGGGTATGCTGATGGGGTGAAGGGTTATCGTTTATGGTACCAGGAACCTAATTCACCTAAGTTCATTATTAGTAGGGATGTTACATTTAATGAAATGCATATGCTTGATCAAAGGAAGGTTGTTGATGAGTTTGCAGGTAAACATGAGAGTGATAAGAATGAGGTGGAGGTTCAGGTGGAGCTTCCAGAAAAGACCTCTCAGAATGTTTTGAACGAGCAAAATGCTCCTGTTGATTCAAGTTCAGATGAGGAAGCTGTAGATGAGGTGGAGCAGCCATACTCCATTGCTACTGGCAGAGAAAAGAGACAAACCCGGCCTCCTCAGAAATATGGTTTCTCTGATCTTGTGGCTTATGCTCTTTCGACAGCAGAAGATATGGGTATTTAGGAACCTTCTACCTATACAGAAGCTATTACTTGCACAGAATCAGAAAAATGGGCTACTGCTATGGTTGAAGAACTTGAATCACTTCACAAGAACCAGACTTGGGACTTGGTGCAGTTGCCTAAAGGAAAAAGAGCCATCGGGTGTAAATGGGTCTTCAAGAAAAAGGAAGGAATTCTAGGTGTTGAAAATGCTAGATGGAAGGCTCGACTCGTAGCTAAAGGCTACAACTAGAAGGAGGGAATTGATTATGATGAAGTTTTCTCTCCTGTGGTAAAACACACTTCCATTCATGTGTTGCTGACTATAGTGGCTCAATTTGACTTAAAGCTTGAGCAACTTGACGTGAAAACTGCTTTTCTGCATGGCGAGCTTGAGGAAACTATTTATATGGCCCAGCCCGAGGGCTATTATGTAGAAGGCAAGGAAGATCATGTTTGTAAATTGAAGAAATTCTTGTATGATCTCAAGCAGTCACCAAGACAGTGGTATAAGAGATTCGACAGCTTTATGATAGGAAGCGGTTATCAGAGGAGCAACTATGATAGTTGTGTCTACTTCAAGAAGGGTTCGAATGGATCCTTTGTTTATCTTCTCTTATACGTGGATGACATGCTCATTGCTGCAAAGAACATGTCAGAAGTGTTGATCTTGAATAAACGACTCAGTGAGGAGTTCGAGATGAAAGATCTGAGTCCTGCCAAGAAGATTTAGGAATGGAGATTCATAGGGACAGGAAAGCAGGGAAGTTATATCTCTCACAGAGGAGTTATATTGAGAAGGTACTTGAGAGGTTTGGAATGCAAAACGCTAAGCTCGTGAGTACACCATTGGCATCTCATTTTAGACTCTCAGCTCTACATTCACCTCAATCAGAGGTTGAGGAAGCTGCGATGTCTCATGTCCCATACTCCAGTGCAGTCGGTAGCATTATGTATGCTATGGTGTGCACTCGTCCAGACATTGCGCAAGCAGTTAGCGTGGTTAGTAGATATATGGCGCATCCTGGAAAGGTTCATTAGTAGGCAGTGAAATGGATACTAAGGTATCTTAGAGGCTCCGCAGAGTTGGGTTTAGTGTTTGATAGAAACAGTTCCAACGGTAACTCAGTTGTGGGGTTTGTGGATTTCGATTTTGCAGGTGATCTTGATAGGAGGAGATCTTTGACTGGCTATCTTTTCACATTATCTAGTTCGGCTATTAGCTAGAGGTCAACCTTACAGTCGACAGTTGCTTTGTCCACTACAGAGGCAGAGTATATGGCAGCAGCAGAAGCAGTGAAAGAAGGTATTTGGTTAAGGAATCTTGTTCAGAAACTTGGGCTACAGCAAGAAAACAATTCGGTTGTCTTTTGTGACAATCAGAGTGCTTTATACTTGATTAGAAATCAAGCATATCATGAGAGGACTAAGCACATCGATGTCAGGTATCACTTTATTCGAGAGGCAGTTGCTGAGAGAAACATGACGGTAAAGAAAATTGGTACAGCTGACAATCCTGCTGATATGTTGACCAAGCTAGTCCCAGCCAACAAGTTTAAGCATTGCTTGAACTTGATTGGCATGCTTGGTTGAGTTTGCCCCTTTTGGGGCTTTGGTGGAGAGGTAAATGACAATTCTACATTTGTGTTTTTGAAGTGGATATGTTCTTTTGTTGCATCCATTGTTTCCTACACCGAGTTAGCTCACATAGGCTTAGGGATGCCAAGAGAACGTGTTCGGCTTCTTGATTATTTTATTTTGAGAAATTCAAGCCAAGGTGGAGATTTGTTAAATATGTCTTGAATTTTATGTACTTGGTCCGGTTTATGACCCGATCCGACATATTTTTGTGCGACTCGAAAGTGGAAAGGAAATTGAGATTTGGTTCGCGACGCGAAAGGTTGGGCCAATAGGCCCAACCCGTAGCAAGCGAACAGATCTCCATAGTGGACCGCTCGAGCTGGAGGAAGCGAACCAATGCATGGGGGGTTCAGGGGCGTAGCCCCCAAGAAAATTTTCGGGAACCCTATTTGTACTGTGGCTAGGTTTTCTCATTGAGCTAGAGAGAGTTTTGTTAGCTGTGAGTTTTTCGTCGTTTTTCGACTTCTGAAAATTGTACTCTCTTCGATTATAGTGGAATTTGTCTTGCTTCGACCGTGGACTTAGATCACCTTGTGATCAAACCACGTAAATCCCTGTGTTCTGTTTTCTACTTTTCCGCATCTGTTTTTCAACATTTGGGAAAACGGTTTTCCCCCAATGTCTAAGGACATGTATGATTGCATCATTGATTCATCATAGGGTGTTATAAACTTAAAAAGATCATGCAATGTCTTGCAATTCGCGTGCGGGGAATCCTCTATAATTATTGCAACCTTTCACGTGAAATTCTAATGCGGACTTCTTGCTTAGCATGCTTACTAATTAGGATAATTGTAGTGCAAGTCTCACAACTTATCAATTCTTGATTTCAGTCCTAAAACTCTCATTTTGTGCATTTGAATCCAAAACTTATCCTTTTTGTCCAATTTAGCCATTTCTTCAAATCCGATAGTTTCAAGTGGACAGAAATGGACATGTGACTTTTTTTTTTAATTAATTTTTAACCCAATGTGGTTTTTTTTTATATTTCTTTTTTAAAGTTTGAAGGCAAAATTGCGTCCTTTTGTTGATTCTATATCAGCGATTTTTGGGCAAATTTGGTCGAATGAACTCAATTGGCAAAACGTGAAAATATTTAGGACTCAATGGGTAAAATCAAAAAGATTATGACTAAATTAGCAAAACTGCAATAAGTTTATGAGTTTTTAGATAATTTTCTGCTCATGAGATCCAAGCACACTTCCACATATGGGAGCACTTGGCTATTTATAGGCTTAAGGAAGTGATCCTACCTCCTATATATTTCTAGATCAATATCTTCCTTAGAAATTTTTTTGTTTGATGATTTCCACTTTTAGATCTTCCTAGAAATATTTTCCAATATGATTATAGAAAAAATTAGATGTGGATAATGTATTAGCTACTCATCTCTACATGAGAATATCTTGATATCTATCCCAGAATAATCTAGATTTCTTGGAGAAGATGGGCGGTGCATCTTTTTCTTTAACATAAGTCAATAAAAAATGATACAGAAAAATGCATCAAGATCTTTAATGAATTTCCACTTCTGTTGCACTTAAGCTCGGGATTAGCGTGCGGATGCGTATTCAATCCGTGACCCTCGTTTTAATCGAGAGCTGGTCACAATTCCTTCATTGGATCAAGAGGAATCACAATATGGTTATCCGAAATTAGCTCAAAGTATATATAAGTGGAACTTGGACGTACAAGAGGGTGCTCTAAATCCAATGCGACTGGGGAATAATGACCAAACCTGCGAATTATTGTGGAAATATTAGAGAGCTAATACGTACTACTGCCCAGACTTCCACTTCTCTTGCACACCGCATCACACAGCTTCAAGACTATCACATGAGCACAAAAGCAGATCATCAGATTCAGAGGACATCAGTTCGTGAATCCAATCACTTTACTTGACCAAGAAGAGCCCCCTCCATCCTCTCGGGCATGACCCGCAAGCCTGAACCGATGAACTTGGTCCAAGTCCGCAGGTTTCCAGCCGTCCACAGGCTGGACCTCGTAGTTCCACACGATGCGACGCCCGTCTTCCTTAGGCACGACTTGGACCGTGGATACGTAGGAGTTGAACCCGACATTGCCGTCCACGATGCTATAGCTGAATATCTTCGCGGCCGGGTCAATCAACAGCAGCTTCTGCTTTGTCCAATTCAGGGTTGTCGTCTTGGTGTCGCCGATGTCCCGATCGACCGGGGTCCTGAACCCGGTGCAGTAGCAGATGCACCCGGGCTGGCCGGAGACGCCCTCGATGGGGGTGCAAGTGGCGAGGGTCGGGAACCACTTTGCGAGGTTAAAGAAGTCCTCCAAGAAGGGCCATATTTGGTCTGCCTTTGGACCTACCAAGTCCGCACAAGCTTGGCCCTGCCATTTTGGTTGGTTTTGGACCTTTTGGCTCACGTGAGAAGTCGCATGATCAATGTTTGCGGATTCCATGTTGAGGAATGCCAAACTAATGCGAGGTGTAATTGGATCTGGCTCAACAAAATGGTGTGCGCGTGTGTGAGAGAGAGAGAGATGCCATCTCGACCGATTTGCTTTATCATAACTTATGCCATAACCCTAACTTGACGATTCCAATCTAGCTAACTCGTGCTGCATAAGAGATATGAGACGATGATATGTGGCACGTACATTAGATACCTAAGAGATGATTTCCCCATACTTTGGCTCGTATGTTTATTGAAGATCGGTCGAGATTACCAGTTTATCTTTCTTTTTCCAAATCATATAGATCAGAATATCACGTGTTGTATGGTAGATATAGATTTAAACATAAATAATAATAGTGCCTCGTATTTGCTGATTTGCTTAGCCAAAATGAATCCTACATAATCTGAATTCACTAGTGCTTCCTGCTAAAATATTAACTAGTGTTAATTGCGTTGGTCGGTCATATGAATAATGCTGAGTATATGCTAAAAGTAGTTTCCAAATTTCTATCATAAGATCATGTTCGTGTTGAATATGAACACTTGTTGCCAGACTTCATCAGTGTCGCGCGATGGGTCCTAGTCCGAGGAGCGAGAGAGAACTGTGAGAGCCACACCATCTGTTTGTGCTTGCCGTGAATCACGTGTTCTTGGTTGAAAACGAGAAAGAGCTTCTGGCAAATTTGAAGAGCGAGTCATGATGCGACACTGATTTCGTAAATGCTCATTATTTCTAGCTAAACCATCTAGTTAATTAATTTGAATAACCAAACTTAAAGCTACAAGCGCGGTTCATTGGGTGAGAGTGGGGTATTTTCCTTATGAGGGCGTGTTTGTCTGAGTGTGAGAATTTTTTGCAAATTAGTTTTCTGGATTTTCACGTATTTGGTTTGCTGAAAATGATAAGTCAAGATAAAACCATTTAAAGAAAATACCACCAAAAATCCCCAAACTATACCACTTGTGACAAATTTACCCTGGACTTTTTTTTGTGACAGAAAAAACCCCAAACTATGCTAGAGGCCAAAATTTTATGGGGTAAATGTGTCACAAGTAGCATAATTTTTGGTTTTTTGCGTCACAAAAAAAAGTTCAAGGTAAATTTATTACAAGTGACATAGTTTGGGGTATTTCGTATCACAAAAAAAAGTTCAAAGTAAATTTGTCACAAATGGCATAATTTGGAGTTTTTTGTGGTATTTTCCCAACCATTTACGGTAAAAAAAAGATATACACGTTTAAAGTTAAGAAAATGAATTCTTTGACATGAAAAGAAAAAAAAACATTTTCCCGAAAAAGTATTTTTCTTTAGGGAAAAAACCACCAAAAACCCCAACCTTTGCCACCTGTGACACATTTATCCTAAACTTTTTTTGTGACACCAAAAACCCCAAATTTTGCTATTTTTGATACATTTACCTCAATGTACTTTAGTCCATGGGCATTTTTGTCTTTTTTGCTTTTTTTTTTCCTTTCCGGCGAGGGCCACCCTCGCCTGACGCCAGCAAGGGCGCCCCTCACTAAAAAGGAAAAAAAAAGTAAAAAAGATGAAAATGCCCATGGACTAAAGTACATTGGGGTAAATATGTCACAAATAACAAAGTTTGGGGTTTTTAGTGTTACAAAAAAAAATTAGGATAAATATGTCACAGGTGGTAAAGTTTAGGGTTTTTGGTGGTTTTTTCCCTTTTCTTTATCATAAAATTTATATCTAAACAAGCACACCTTAAGATTGGAAATTACATTAATATCACAAATAACAAAGTTTGGGGTTTTTAGTGTTACAAAAAACAATTTAGGATAAATATGTCACAGGTGGCAAAGTTTAGGGTTTTTGGTGGTTTTTTCCCTTTTCTTTATCATAAAATTTATCTCCAAACAAGCACACCAAGAGGCAATTGATCTTTGGGCAAAACCTAATCTACCTTTTTCCCCGCCTAAAACCTAATCTTCCTCTTTTAAAGAAAACAAGAAGAAAGCAAGCCCTATAAACTTAATCTACGAAATAAGAAAATGTGTGGTGGTAGGTTTCTATGTACTAACTTGCATCTCAGCCCTCATTTTACTTTTAAATTATGTGCCTAATCTTAGGATAGTGGTTTTTAGCAAATAAATAAAACAATAATATTTTTTTGAGCAGTGGTTTATCAATTCAATTGGGATTTGAGATTGACATAGTATCACAATTTAGTTATCTTTTTTATCGATTAGTCTTAATTAGCATCTGAATTTAATTTTAGCTATCTTCCTCATTATAATTTAAGTATGAATATTCTAATTTCGCAACAAGTTCTCCTTTTTTTATATCTTGGTCGTGTAGTTAGGTACAATGCTACGTTAGATCTGACTAATAACCCTACATTTAAGCCCGTTATTGGTATGTAGGCTTGAGTTTGGTGTAGTTTTCTCTAGGTCATGATTTTACTTATAGCTTTGTTTGTCTTGGTTTAATGCATTTCCTTTTTTTGTAGTAGTCTATTTTTGGGTGCAACCTGCTAATTATACAAGGCTTTTTTAATTAAAATCTTATAATACTTATTATTATGTTTTTTAATTTACGCGTCAACTATTAATTGAGGACTGAATTAGTATCCGTACAATGGATTTAGCACCGATTGGACAATTTCTCCGAATTAAGAACATCTTACATCCTATTTTTTGTCAAATTGATAGGTTGTCATGGGATGACTGTGCATCGATGTTCATACAAGAGTCTAGTTAGATTCCAATAGCTTCTTGAAAAAGACAAGACATAGTAATCCAATCGAGACCACATGAAAAACAATCGATATCATAAGTTAAACCTGTATTCAAAATCCCTTTCACTCATTTTCCTAGTGTGGTTGCATATTGCCTCAGCCTTAGAAAGAGATGATAATATAAATAGTCCCTGAATTTTGGTATAATCTATGATGTCATCTCTAAACTTTTAATTTATATAATATGGTTCTTGAACTTTGACCCAATATTCAAAATGTGGTCATTGAGCTATTGATTAAAGTTCAATATAGTCCTTTCGTTTATGCAGTTTCAAATAGGTTAAAGATTAAATTGAAAATATACCAATAGTTCAGAAGTTGGTTAATGACCCATTTTGGCAGCTCTAAGTCCAAGAACAACATTGCACATTGAGCCAAAATTCGAGAACCACATTTCATAAATTAAATGTTTAGCGACGACATTGCATATTACATTAAAGTTGATGAATCATTTTTAGGAGAAATATCTTTTAAATTATTAATTTTTCGGGAAATGAACAGAGCTTAAATTCAAGTCCAACTTTAGTATATCCCCCTTTTCAATGTGATTTTGATAAATCATTAATGAAGTAAATCGGATAAAACCGTTGTACGATGATCACATCACATGATATCTTGGCACAATATTATCCGCTGAGTAAGAAATGTCGTCTTCAGTGTTTGTTCAAAAATCGCATAAACTAAGACAGTTGAAGTGGCACACATCATGTCATTACTTTGTTCACATGCCATAAACGTTTTTATAAAGCGAAGAGCACTAGGCACGATTTTGTGGTACGAGGGGGAGAAGGTGTGATGTTGTATTGTGTGATCGAGAGTAAGCCTTTTGTCCGTTCAAAGCCACCTTTCTAGCTATTATCTCTGTTCTATCTGGTGCAAATGGAAAAGAGGTGATTGAAGGAGTTTATAGACAATGGGTATTTATAGTGTGTAAGTATTGAATATGAGATATGTGATTGAATGACATTATGCGCATTGAGTTCAGACTGATATTTGTGCACGGTGAGAACTTATTACCCAAGACAAAGAGCTACACCATGAGGGCCACCTCTTGAACCTTGTTGGGACAAAGTGTTACATCATGAAAGCTACCTCTTGAGCCCAGGGGCACCTCTAATGGTGCGATCACCTGTGTATGTACGTGGGGTTAGGAGATTGAGGTCCTAGGATGGGAGTGCACAATGGAAAGTGAGTGGATTTCAGGGCATCACACGTCAGAACTCGAGGGCGACTACTTCAAGTCTTAAAGACATGTCGGATGGTGAGTGCAGATACAGGACGGAGACAAGGGACGAGGGAGACGAGGATAGGTGCTGTGATGGTGACACGGATAATTGGCACGACTCTATATGAACAAGAATGTAACGAGTCCCTAGAGTAGAACTTGAGTTCGCACAGAGTGTGAGACCAAAAGATTGACTCTAATACCAAGTTAGAAACAATAATAAGAAAAAAGTTATTGTACCACTTGACACTAAGGTGTTACGATTAAGGGATATTTATACCTGAACAATTTGTATGGGAAAGTAAGCAATCTAATCTATCAAAAAAACCTAGCTATCTTGAAAATAACAAAAATTGCAAAATCTATGACAGTTCGAGAATGTTCTAACAAAACTATAACTTATTGAACAATTTGCAGATGTGTACAAGACTCATTTGTCGTCGAATATATTAAATCAAATCTTATATTAAAATTTAATGTTACAGGTTGATACAAAGAGGGTTTAAAATATATCATGCCAAAAACATGTAAGGCAAGACTGAATAATCGGTGTGAAGTTTGAACTTAGCACTCGTGCACATGAAGTGAATCCCACATAGATATCCAAACTTTATAATCTAAAAAATATCATATGGAGTTTATCAAATCTTAAAATATGGATATGTTGGGGTCACATCCGCACAAGTTTTATTGCATCTAAGGTCATCCACGCGAATGATCTCTCCCAAACTATGTCAAGAAGAGAGACTTGGGTCGGGTGTAACTTTAACTTTTCATTTTAAAATTTGACCAATCGTTGCAAACTGAACGATCAATTCTGTGGTAATCGACCAAGGAAATATCATTCACGTAAGTGTTAGGCACCATATGAGTTCTCTGTTCGAGTAAGCAAGTTACCACTCTAGCCTTTGCTTGGCAACCCTACCGACCAGCAGAGGACACTAATACCAGTAAGCGTTATGGACAGATTCCTAGCCATAGCTATCGGAAGAGGATCGATGTAAGCTGGTGCATTGGTTCTGCATGATTGTAGAAGGAAGAGGATGGACAAGATGCCACGTTAGAAAGTCCAACATAAAAGTTTGACAGTAGTCCCACCAATTCTAACATAGTATTGGAGCCAAGTTCTACCTAGCTTATTTCATGTGTGTGGCCCCTATTCATGGAATTCCACGTGTCCTTCCTTATCCGACATACATATAAGTGTGTGTCTTAGTATCTCACATCACATGAGTACGAGTTTATATGCTATACATCTATAAGTTTAAGCTTTTAAGACAGTTTGACAATAGTCCTATAAAATCTTTTGGGCTCTTGGAAATCTTTCTCTCTGATTCCAACTTTTGATTAATAAAACAAATTAAGCTTTAAATTATAAAAATGCTCTAATGTAGAGAAGAAAAATATTCTCTTGCATCTCTTTTTACATCAACAATAGTTTAATATATCTCTTGCAACAAAAAATATACCTTCAAATTTTGGGCTAAGCTCGAGGGATTGGGCTTGGCCCAAAAACTAGATGGAAAGAATCTCTCTATGCATTTCTCGTAGATAATTTCGATAGTCCCATCCAATGTGTGACCGTCCAGTACTACAAACTACAAAAGGAGACATAGCATTCCTATGTGGGTATGGCAAAGACCAAACCCCGGAACTCAACCTCGACAGGCCATACCGAACTACTTGTACCAACTGTCATCATTTTCTATGCGGAAGGCTATGTCATTTACGACCCCGTCGTATTTCGGAGTCTTGATCATATGAGGAAAATTACAACATTATGAATAATTATTAGTGACAATATTCAGAAGTTGCGAAATGTAAGGTAATTGACGATTATTGACCGTCAATTATCAATGATAAGTCCTGTAACATCCTCAATTTCAATCCCTGGGAAATAGCTATGATTTAAGTTTGGTAGTTTTTCAATTGGAATCAATTTTTACTCTTGTTCTTGAAAACCTAGTTTCGGATCCTTTGTACCTCTTCGTTTTGTTATTTTTATGGAGACTTTTATTATTAGAATTTCCAAACACTTCCTTCTTAAAAAGTTTTTCCAAACATCTTGAAGTTTTACATACTTTAATTTCAGAATTTCTGGACTTAATATGAGTAGTACAACAGCCTAATTTCTGGACCGTGCAAAACTGCCTAGAATGGGTATATTCGGTGATGTTTACCCTTTCTTTATTTTCTACAAGCTTTTCTGGGATGATTTTGAAAAAGTTTTCTTCACAAAAGTTGTTGAGAACTTCTTTGTTTATAACATATATAAATTTGGGAATTTTTAGAGATTAGTTGGATTCTGGAAAGGGCTTACTTTAAGAAACAAGAATTATGTTCCAGTGAATTATTTTTAGTCTGTCTCTGAGCTACTAAAAATGGTGTTTATAAAAATATTCTGATTTTGCATTCTTCACGAGAAATGTTTTTTAAGGCCTTGTTTATGACATATTCAAATTTGAGAATTTTCAGAATCCATTTACTATATTTTCAAATCTGATTTTGTGAACAGTGCAAAGCTGTTCGATTCTATCAGATTTCAAAGATTCATCAATTTCTATATGAGAACGTTGGAATCTCGACTTGATGTCTTTTGGTAATATTTGAGGACATTCCCACGCCGAACCTCGGGTTGAACGAGATTATTATACATGTTTTGTTGTGGAAAACACTCGGAAATCATGGAATTGATTATGATGCGGGTTTGCGACTTAAATGTCGATTAGTTGTTATTGTGCAACCCGATGATGCTGAGTTATTGTGGGCCGAACCGACATTTTTAGTAGGCCAAAATAGGCTCCGCGTTTGTTTTGTTGGGAAGAAACTAGAAGATAAGACTTTGACATAGTCAAAGCTTCTCCTTCAAGCTTCCTTTATTAAGGTTCATCATGATTAGTATTAATGGCCCTTGACTTAGAAGCACTCTTCATGATGACAAGCCTTAATTAGTTGGACTATGGAGGCGCCATCATTATGACATGCATTAATGGCCTTAAGTGATAACTAAGTAAGAATGTCTATATATATAGGAAGAGAGAAAGAACCTCACGTGAAGCCCTCCCCTCTCACTCACGCCACTCTCTCCTCACACACTTGGCCACCCTTCTCTCTTGCTTCCTTGCTTCTTGTTCATATCAAGAAAGAGAAAAAGAGAGAGAGAGCTCACCGACTAGCCTATGCCTCTCCTTGTTGTTTGGTCAATAGGAAGCCACATTCAAGGCTTGTATGTTCGTGTTCGAGCCCAAGATTCGCCGAGACTCCCATGTTCCTTTCTCGTTCTAGTTTTATTTCATAGAGTAAGTAAACTTCCTAATATCGGGAAAGAAAGTTGTGATACTTTGTGACAAGGTTTGGTTGGACCGTTTCTCGGTCGTTTGGTTGGTTGTAGTTGGTTCATTTCTAGATTTAATCATGTTTCGTGTTTGACGTTTGTTTGGAGATAGAATCAAGACTTGAATGGCAAGGTGCACATGTTATAGCCATGCTTGATGATCTCTTGTATGAACTTTACTATTAATCTGCCATCGATGTGGGTGCGGTAAGAGCTAACTTGTACTAACGGCGATCCCCCCGTCCTTGCTTGATATTAGTAGGTTTACCTGCTGAATCTCCCCGACTCATTCCTCGTTGTTTCTTTTTTAAGTCTGAAAAATGGTGTCTCCCCCGACCTAGTTCGGCAACTCCATGGAAATGAGAGCCGAAGTGCTCACCGTGATAGATGCCTGAGAATGCCGAGCTTACCGCCGTATCACGACATATGTGACGGTCGATAAGAGCCTAACGGACTTGGTGCCTCACTCATATGTAGCATGGCATGGCTACACTGATGGAGAATGGGTTTGAGCCCTATGTGGGTTCAATGGACCTTTTGGTGGTGTAGGCAGGCCCGCTTCGAGGCATGCCACGGGTGGGGTATAGATCGGCCATGCGGATAACCCTAAACTATGGTACTTGTGATATATTTATCCCACAATACTTTGGCTCACGGGCTTTTTCGTCTTTTTCCTTTTTCTATCTTTTTTTCTTTTTTTTCTTTTCTTTTCCCTTTGTCGGCCATGGCGGAGGGATGCCGACGTTGGGGTTGGGCGAGGGCTGCCCTCGCCAAAGTCTGGCATTGGACGAGGGTGACTTTGCTTAACTCAGGCGAGGGCGGCCATCGCCGAACCTAGCGAGGGCGACTCTCGCCCAACCCCAGCGCCGGTGAGAACTGCCCTCGCCGGCTTCCCTCCGCCATGGCCGGCAGAGGGAAGAGAGAAGAAAAGAAAAAAGAAAAAAATGAAAATGCCCTTGTGCCAAAGTATTGTGAGGTAAAAATGTCACGAGTAATATAGTTTTGGGGTTTTTCGTATTACAAAAAAAGTTTAGGGTAAATTTGTCACAAGTGATATAATTTGAGGTTTTTTGTGTAAAAACAATTCGGATAAATTTATCATGAGTGATATAATTTGAAATTTTTAGTGATATTTTTTCATCTTTATTTTGTCTTTTGTTTTTTTTAGGGAAAGTAATTAATTGATTTTTTTTTGGTTGAAAAAGTAATTAATTGATTATTGGCCAGAAAAGGGGGGAAAATCAAATAGGATGGCAGGGAATTGATGAGTGCAATAGTGCTTGGCTAAAGTAGATGATTACTTGTGCTTTTCCTTTTAGCCCTCCCCCCACTTTCTTTTGTCCTCTTTTCGTCAGGGAATTGATGAGTGCAATAGTGCTTGGCTAAAGTAGAGGATTACTTGTGCTTTTCCTTTTAGCCCTCCCCCCACTTTCTTTTGTCCTCTTTCCGTCGAATTGATGAGTGCAACAGTGCTTGGCTAAAGTAGAGGATTACCTGTGCTTTTCCTTTCCCTCCCCCCGTCCTGTTGTCTTTCCGTCAGGGAATTGATGAGTGCAATAGTGCTTGGCTAAAGTAGAGGATTACCTGTGCTTTTCCTTTTAGCCCTCCCTCCCTTTCTTTTGTCTTCTTTCCGTCCCTAGCTTTTTGTCTCTTTTTTCGAGCTCTTTTTATGACACTACTGTACCTTAGAAATCCCCTTTTCGAGATGTCCCAGGACTTTCATTCTAGAATCTTTTAGGTTTTCGCTCTTATTTTCCTAATTTTGTCGTTTTCGCATTTTAGTTTTTGTTTAACGCAGCACACTCAGAATTTCTTCGAAAAGATCGCATGTAATCTTTTTTACTAGTTTTTTGTAATATGAAATTGACCAAAAAAAGTATCTATGGAAGTTTAGAGAAGTAAGCCAATAGTGCTGATGTGAAACGGTACAAATAAATTATCTCTCTTCTTCATAGAGATTTTTTAAATTGATTGTTCGGATCACGTGTCGTGATCGTGCTTATAAATTATATTTGCACTCACATAAGACATCGTAATTTCGATTCCATTCGTGCGGAATCCATGGGGTGTGTTGAACCAGCCATAGTACACCCACCTCTCTCTTGAGAGAGATGGAGCTATTTTTTCTTGCGAAAATTTCTTGGATGGTTGGAACTAATTCAATGAAAAAATATGTGAGAATGATGCTATCAAAATTTAAGAAGGGACAGACGCAAGATGATGATTAAGAACACGATCCACGTTGACACTTGAGTGGGATCTTTAGCGTGATTTTTATTTTAATTCTATTATGTATTTGTGGCTTGCCCCACTTTTGTTTTTTATTAAATTCATTCAGTATAGCCTTCGAGAATAGGATGACGGCGGCTATATATATATTTAAAAGTATATGTTAAAAACTTATTTTAGTGTTGGGACAATATTTACTCTTCCAAAGAAGTGAGAGAAGAAGGGGTTATCGATAAGTAGTTCGGTTGCTACTCAATAAATAGGTATTGTAAATTACATAATTAGTTTTCCAACGCAAGAAGAGCAATTGCATAATTCGGTTTGCTCAGACAGATTTTGTTTTTAACTTTTCGCTCAGGCTCTGTTTATTTCGCAGAATACAATTTTCAGAAAAATATTTTCTGGCGTTTAAATTATTTAGAAAAATGAGTCAACAGAAAATATTTTTCAAAATATGATTAGATATTGGTGCTTGAACTAGAAATCCTACGTTTGGGCATGAAAACCCCAACGCTTGTTCTCGGGCCCTTGGCATCGACTTCGAGCCGGGACAGGGTTCATTGGGATCCATCAAGGCCAAGCTTAAGTCCAAAGAGGCTGAGTCCATAGAAGTTGAGCTCGGGATACCAACGCCCATGGCCGTGGCCTAGGACTCTAGTACCATTGCCCAACTCCTCGAAACCTAGCCTGGCTCCACAAAGACTGGACTCGTGAACCCAGTGCTCATGCTCGGATCTCTAACACCCAGCCCCGAGTCCATTGAGATTGGGCTTAGGTCTGTAGCACTTAGGCTCGAGACCTCACACTAGGGACCAGATCTCGAGTTTGAGTCCAACAAGGCTGGGATCATCACTCTGGTGCTAGTGCCCAGGTCCCCGACACCTTGGCCAATGTCCATTGAGGCCAAGCCTCTGCCTCGGCGCCCGGGGCTGGGACCACGGTGGCTATGCTCATGTTCATCGAGGCCGAGCCGAGGATCTTGGTGCTTGTGCTCGAGACCTTGGTGCTCGGGCCCGCGCCTAGGTTCATTGAGGTTAGGCTCGTGTCTATCGAGGTTGGCCCCAAGACCTTAGTGCCTGAGCCTGGTTCCCTAACACTTGCGCCTCGAGACCCCAGAGCCCGAGCATCGTCCCCAGCGCCTAGGTCGAGGTTCATCAAGGTTGGACTTGGGATCCTAGTGCCCGTACCCCGTTCCCCCCGTCAATGCGAAAATCATTAAAGCTTGAATAATATATGTCTATTTAAGAAATTTTGATTTCCTCACCAAACAATGGAAAAAATTTTTCATTTTATTTTCAGGTTTCAATCAAATAACGGAAAATATTATGGTTTTTTAGAAAAAAATTTCACAGTTTCCGTTAAATAGATGGAGCTTTAATCTAAATCTTGCGGCAGATGTGGTTTGATTTCTTCATAAATCGAAACACTTGGAACTTTTAGGTTAATACCACAAAAAACTCCAAACTGGTACACATGTGACAATTTTACCCCGAACTTTTTTTATGACCATCAAAGACCCTAAACTGGTATATTTATGACAATTTTATCCAGAACGTATCACAAAAAATCCAAATTGGTACATACGTGACAATTTTATCCTAAACTAAAATTTTAATATTATTTTTTCGAATTTTTATTAATTTTTTTATTTTTTCTTTTATTTTTTTTTTGTTCATCTTCAACTTTGGCCGATCGCCGGATCGACGACTGGCCAAAGGCGGAAGCCGGCGAGGTCGGCCTCGTCGGCTGCTGGCGAGGGATGCCCTCACCAGATTCGGCAAGGGCGGCCCTCGTCGGTGTCAGATGAGGGTTGTCCTCGTTCGCCCAGACGAGGGTGACTCTTGCCTGACTCAGGCGAGGGCAGCCCTTGCACCCCCAGTGAGGTCGACCTCTCCGGCTTCCACCTCTAGTTGATCCGGTGATCGGTCAAAAATTGAAGATGAAGAAAAGAAAAGAAAAGAAAAAATAAAAAAATAAAATTAAAAAATTATTAGTTAGGGGTAAAATTGTCATAGGTGTACCAATTTGAGATTTTTCGTGGTTAAAAAAAATAATTTAAGGTAAATTTATCACGGATTTACTAGTTTGAAGTAAAATTGTCACAAGTGTATTAGTTTTGGATTTTTGGTGGTAAAAAAAAAGCTTGGGGTAAAATTATCACAGGTGTATTAGTTTGAGGTTTTTTGTGATAAAATAAATTCATGGTAAAATTGTCATATATATGCTAGTTTATGATTTTTGGTGATATTAACCCGAACTTTTATGACATGTCAATTTCGGCACGAAAAATTCATATTTAATTTTTTCGTAATTTTGAATTTTGGAGCCTGTTCTGAACTTTTGAAATGAAACTCAGTGCAAAACCTTTTGCTTTCCGAGCAAAAACGGACAAGTGCAATGATCTGCTCCTGGTTCCAGACAAGGACCTTCGACGTGACTCGACCCGACCGGCAACGTTGCAGCATTTCCCCAGTTCCACGCTTCTCTCTCTCTGCGTTTTCTCCGTACCCAAACCCCAAAAAGAGAACGAGAAAATGAAAAGGAGGAGTCGCCATTTTCCATTTTGATTTCAGATTTTCCCCCGGAAAATTCAAACACCGCCTCTCCGCCGTGATCGATCAAGCTCAGAAACCTCTCACTCGCTCTCTCTCTTTGAGACACACTCGTCGATCTCTATGAACGCTCATCCTCCTCCTCCTCCTCCCTCTCTTTCTGCTTCGCCTTCGCGGATGGTGCCGCTTCCTCTTTCCGTCGAGGACGCGATACGCCGAATCTGCACTGATCAGAACCAGCCTCCCCCGAACGCGTGGACTCGGAGGAAGCTCGCTTCGCTCGACGAAGAGGCCGCGCTTCGGGTCCTGAGGTCGACGGCCGCGACGAAAATCAAGTGGTCCATCGACGGTCTGATCTCCCGCATCATCGAAAGCGGCACCTGCGCCGGCGCCTGCTCTTGTCCCTCGCCGTCTCCGTCGAAGATCGCTCGCATGTCCTTGAATGATCAAAGTCCGGCCCGTCAGTGATGTTCTTTTTCGTGGAGCTTTCGTTCTCTTTTTTTCTGTTTTTTTTGGTTGTGTGGAGGTCGGGCTGGTGATTTTTGTGCTTGTGATTCGGAGAAATTAGAGCAATAGGGGACGGTCAATCATCGCAAATTTGGAAGTTGCGTTGTTATCACCATTTGCGGTGTCAACATCTTGTTTAGATTATCCGATTTGATTCGTTTTGGAGAATTGAAATGTTCGGAGGGACGATAGTGACTGGTGAGCAAAGACATAACTGTTGCATGAGGTGACGCAGCCTCTCGTTTTTATATGATAGTTTTTTTTTCTATTTTTGTGATGGGAGCGACTGAACTATATGTTTTTGTTGTACTATCGCCTTTGTTTGCCGGTGTTTATTGTTAGGAAATGGAAAACTTGCTTCCTACATGTCATGTTTTGTCTTCCTGTGTATAATGATGAACATGGATTGTTCAAAGTATGCTCAATGTATACGTAAAAGAATCTGCTGATACGGTGGTTTTCCTTGTTTTACGTTCATTGTCCTGTTTTTGTGGTGAGAGTGACTGGATCGTATAAAATGGCCTCTGGTTACTTGTGTTTTTGTTTGGAAATTGAAAAAAAAGAATAATGCTCAAGACTGCATCTTCTTTTAATCTTCTGGCGCTATTTGTCCGGCAAGATAGTTTGTTCAAAGTTTGTACACAAAATTTGAGCTGGGTATTCTTCTGCTAGACAATGGATTGGGAAGCTCTCCCGTGCGAGATCAACAGATTGGAAGTCCGAGACTTCTTCCGAGTTTGCAAAATTGGAATGGACAAGCAGTTAGCCCCCACATGAAGGCGTTGAGCGAACTGGAGTTTAGAAAAGCATTCCTCATTCTAAACTACATTGGGGAGTAAGTTCTCTTCTTAGTTGCTCTGTATGAATGTTGTCAGCTCTGCATTTTGAGAGTGTTGGGCTGCTGTTTTATGCAGAGGAAATCTTGAAGATGCCATAGACAGCGATAGGATTCGACTGCTGAAAGATCTCAGAATGATCGAATTTGAGGAAGTGGTCTGGAATGCCATTGGACGGTTTCATGTCAAGAAAGATGACCGTTGTAAGGTAACCTTTAGGAAGCGATTCATTTGTGCATAGTTTCCAAAACTAGTCCCTTCTTTTCATTTTGGAAATTGTCCCTCAATTGTTAGGAGGCAGATTGTTATGAAGTGACTTGGAGCATGGATCACTTTGATATGTGGATTAAAATTGGAAACGTGGAATGGTATTATTTAGGAAAGTGATACGAGAGGCATTGGCCATTATAATATATATATATATATATATATATATATAATTTGAGCATGATATGCTTGCCAGATGATTTGGTAAAATCACCTAAATCAAAAAACTCTTGTCTGATACATATTATAAATATTTGATAAAATAATGGCCAAAATACACAAATGTGCGTGCATGCGCGCCTGAGAGAGAGAGAGAGAGAGAGAGAGAGAGAGAGAGAGAGAGAGAGAGAGAGAGTATAATATATATAATTTGAGCATGATATGCTTGCCAGATAATTTGGTAAAATGACCTAAATAAAAAAACTCTTGTCTGATACATATTATAAATATTTGATAAAATAATGGCCAAAATATACAAATGTGCGTGCATGCATGCGCGCGCGCGCGCGCGCGAGAGAGAGAGAGAGAGAGAGAGAGAGAGAGAGAGAGAGAGAGAGAGAGAGTGCTTATTATTACTATACAATGCTAGAAATGTTCATGCAAGTGTTTAATTGCAAATTTATTGTAAAAGAGGATGAGTATTGTAGATCACGTATCATGAGGGAATTAATGATGGTTTGTGTAGTATTCCATTATATTGTCTCTAACTTCTTGCAATGGATGATGGGAAGTAAAAACCTGTGTTCTGATGTGTATAATTAATTGTTAGTTTAGAAATGAATGAGGAAAGAGTGGTTAGTTTGAGTTTTCATGGACATATAATCTCTTAATGCAACGATCCTTATGTGTTGGAATGTGGTAATAGGAATTTTTTTTTTATCATTTGATGTGGGAACATGATGGCAATGCTGCTCAGTTGGGATGATTATACCCCATATAAATAACTATCGGTGAACAGTACCAATAGAACTTAAGGTTTGTTGGATTTTGTGGTTTTTCTCTCACATATTAAATTGAGCAGTACGATTCATAATGTTTCTAATTTCGATGTTTAGCGCATCACACTGCTCGCAAAACCTTAAGGACAAAAGAGTGCTTGACATTAGCTTTTGCACGTCACTAGGATTTTCTTTTATCAAAAAAGTCTTAAATGAATGTGATCCATTTTGTAATTCTTCTGAAAATCCAGAATAATTGGACAAGAATGATAAGCCACGGTGCTTGTTTGGCTAGGATGAAGCTTTTTTGTGAGAATTGTGGTTGTTGAACTTATCACTAATGCATAATGGGTTGCGTAGTATGTGGCATTTAACAACTAGAAGAATCACTTTCATCACTGTTCAAAGTTTTTTTTGCTCGCATGCATGGATGTGGTGTGGACACTCTCTAGCTGTGTATTGTCTCTCTATGTCAGCTCTCATGGTGGTTTCTCCACTTTTCTTGTAATAGAGTCCGTCTTTTTGTTGTCTCCACAAGCTCCTCATGTATATAATATGTTAGAATAGCAAAGAAGTCAGCCATTTACTTCATCTTTTTTCATATTTGGATTTCTTTGTTTGACTAAACGAGTTAAATTTGCAGATATTTTTAAACAGAATGAAAAGCCTAACCTCTTTTCACTTGTCGATGCCAATATCAAAACAAATAATAAAAAAATTTCATTAATTCCATTACATCTCTCATTCTAGGTGCCTGTAGAATAAACATGATGACATCTTAGTTGAAACTGATCTCTTGGACTAATTGGTGCTAAATTTTATGTTTAATGTACAAAACTTAATTCTGAACTTTTTATCAAGCAATGTTAGGTATTAACCGTGGTAGTTAGAGATACTTGAGCTTAGGAATACATGGTTCTGGAACAAATTATGTATGTGTTAATTTTATTTTATTTTGAAGTGGAAAGGGATAAAATATCCAAACTTTTTGAAGATTATTCTAGTTATCTATCCTAATAGTCTTAATAATTCTGATTAATGTGTCACCTGAAACTTTTTTGGTGTTTATGTTGTTGCTACTTTCAGCATGTTGACTGGGATTCTGGAAGGACACACTTCTACCATTGTCATGTTTCACCTCAGGGGTGTTATCGTTTTAAAGTAAGTTTCTTGGCTTTTATCTTGAACATATACTGTAAGACTTGAATTCTGACTCTTAGGTTATATCAGCAATGGCTCTTTCTTCCCAACTAAGTTGTGGAAATGATTTTTCCAGAGAGTGGGATTAGTGCATCACTTAGTCTCCTTTTCCACTTTTCGCACTCACCCTGTATATTGTAGTTATCAGCATGCGTAGTTTACATGGAATAAATTTGAGTTTAATTTAGCAAATGGGTGATCTGTTAATTGAAAAGATTGTAAGTAGCATTGGTTGGTGCACCTTGGCAGAATGCCGACTCGCATCTTAATCACTGCGTTTTCTGTATTTGGCTCTTGCTGCTTTGAAGTTGTCTAACACTGGCTCGGTCATCTGATATATTAATCTTGATATGATCAAGTCATTTAGAGAGGAAAAATGCAATAGAACAATGTGCTTTGAAGTTGTGTTCTTTACTACCATAAAGAATGTGTTTATTTTTTCTTCCGTGCCATCTGTTTATTTCAACGGTCAGCTTCTTCTGGTGCCGAAAAGAAATGTGGTTTGACTTTTTGGATCCTGGTATCAATTGCCCAAGGGCATTTGGTAAGCATAAGAAGGTTCTAATTATCAAAGTAGTGATTACACATATTACAAGTAAAGCAATGCATTTGGATATTACAGAGTTTCCTTATTTCGTTGTTAAGAAAGTTCCCTACTGGCACTTTTGAACAAAATCCTTATTATTTTAGCTTCTTAATGATGATACTCGAGACTGTGTGTGCATGCAGGGACCTTACCTTAATAAGATGAGAACACTTCTACAAAAGGCATTAGGAGATGAGAATGTTCTCCTTGTCAAGTTGGCAGAAGAGATGTCAGATGATACTCTTACTTTGTATAGAAAGATGGCAAAGGAAGGGATTCCTGTTGGTTTGCGTCGATACAAGTTCTTTGGTAATTTTCATTGCTTGTGCTCTTTGTGTGCGGTTTTGTTCGTTGTGTGTATGTTCTTAAGCTTTTATTATGATATTTATCAGAAGATGTGAATTTTTGAGCAATTTGTGTCATCAAATAAGACAACCATGATAAAAGGAATCAGAAAAATTGGTCATGATATTGTATTATGGCTTGTATTTGGCTAATGTATAAATTGTTGACAGCTCTCCACTGTTATTTAATGTTGAAATGGAAAATATAGCTTCACACAAGCATGAGTTTGCAGTTTGCTTGTAGTCATTTATTCTTTTGTTCCACACTCCCTTTGCTTTTTCTCTCTTTGGGAAATGTAGATTTTGTTTGGAATGACCTTTCTTATTAACTCTTAGTTTTATAAAATCTTGTTGATCTCACAATGTTGACATGCATAGTCATTACATGTAACTTTTCAGAATATACGAATGTTGACATGTATACTCATTACAATTTTTATATAGTATTAAAAAAACAATTCTTTTTTCCATTTTCAAAATTTCAGAGCAAATTTAAAAGCATGAAAATGAAATTTCGTAAGTGTAGATATATACTTATGTGCATTTTGTATTCATTTACTGTCTGCTTGAAGTCTTGGGACAAGCAGCTTCCTAGCATTATATGAGAGCACAAGTTAAGAATTCAATCTTATTGTTATTTTGCCAAAATTTCTGTATTGTCTTAAATTTGTTGGGAAAACTTGTATCCTAATTAGATGAATCTTGGTTGTAATCTTGTTTCTTGTTTTCCATTCGACAATGATTTTACCCATCCATGTTCCTAAGTAAAGCGCGGGAGTGGGGATTTTTTGCCTCTGCTAGCATTTGTCTTTTGACACTAGGCAATATGCAATACTCTTCCCCCCCGGTCTGTATATGTTTTCTGGACATTTTTTATGCTCGGCTTGCGTCTAGAACCAGGTGCGCAGTCATGATAATTGCATCAGCACGTACGTTCATATGTTGGTAATCTTGGTTTCTATTAGACAAAGTATTTTTCCGTTTTTCTTTTGTTATTAATTGTATGGCATGCTTAACGGAGATTTGTTTCATCTTAGTTTTTGGAGCCTCGTTTGCTGCAATAAGAGCTTAAATACATGTTCAACTGCCAATAAATCCTTCATCCTTGCTGATAGTGTTTAAGGATGGAGGCAAAGAAGAGAAAAAAAGAGACCCTACTACATCCTCTGTGAGGTGTTACTTTGTTTGCATGGAGTGTGAGGCACTTAAAGAAAAGAAAACAGTACATGAAGCGAGATGCTTCTTCATGCATGCACATACAGTGTCCAGCATATCCCGCTACATGATACGGTTCGTTGCTGTAGAAGATTTTCATCTGAACTTTGCATGAACTATATTATATCCTAATGACTTGCATCTGCTAATAAACAGGTTGTCTCTTATCTTGTCCAAGACCGTTAGCTTGGAAGTTGACTGGAATCGAGTGACGATTGAGATAATTAAGGATAAGGATTGCAAGGTGTTATCTTATGATTATTTCGTGAATGAAAACTTGGTGTCATCTAAAGGTATTTTTTTATTTCGCTCCAATGCTTAGTATGGTCAATTTCCTGTCTAATAGCAGGACAAAGAGGGAAATTCCATCTACAATAAGAACGGAAAACCACTTATACATACTGATGGAACTGGATTTGTTTCCGAGGACATAGCTTTGAAGTGTCCTGGAAATATTTTCAAGGGAAGAGGTGTGATTGCTCCTGCTTTTAAGGTTTGTGACCTGTGGATATGGGCTATCATATTAATGGTATCTTCGTCTTGCTATGCAAGAGAAACTACTTCAAAAATAATGACGACGATAAAAAGGGGAAACTGGTAGTACTTAATGACGTCATTTATGGTTAATTGTGGGTTATGTCTTTAGATGGCATAGTCATGATGACACTGTAATGGCAATACTACATTTGGCAAATAGGATGATGCTGCCTGGGTATGATGAATTACTGGACTGTCTAGTAATAGTAGTATTTTGTTTAAGGGATGCAATCCCTGGAATTAATTTGAACAAAATGCAGATCTAAGCAGTACACAATGTGAATTTGCAGCTTAGGTGTTGCAGATCGCAGTTTGGTGAGTTGTTTTTACTGCAAAAAAAGCATTGTTAATCGATCCTATTGTGATCAATTTCCTTCTTACATGTAAAGTGAAGATATCTTTTCATAAGCCTTGAGCAGTCACCTTTGTGTTTAATGCCTTTATTGATATCGTTAGTGACTAATGTTTTCAAAGTACAGTAATTATAAAGTTATGGATTTATTGCCTCTGTTCAACTATTTTAATTTCGTATCTTTCTTTAGGCCTTTCTTTACCTCATTCAAATGGACGTGTTTTAAAGGTTACTCACGAGTAGAAGAATTTTTTTTTTGCTAAATTCACGAGTAGAAGAATTGAATTAAACTAGGCCCGTTCCTTTCTGGGGAGTTCTTTGAGATATTTTGAGTGCCACGGGGTCCACAAGAATGCGTTGCTTTCTTCCCTTCTATTATGCATTATTTAGGGAAAACTTGTTAATAAGGCATATGACTGAATACATATTTGTCTTGTCTCTCATTTCTCTAGTTTTAAGTTAATTTCCCAGAAGTTTGTATTTATTGCTGTTCTAGATGCTACTTGCCTATGATTTGGTCATTTTTCTGTTATACTAGAGATTTGCTGGCTGCGGCGACGATGAGCAGATACCTAGGGAGGGCATCTGTGATCCGGTAGTTGATGGAGATTTTTTTTGTGTGCTGGTGCTTGATTATCGTACAGTATGTGCAGGTTGAACTTTTTGCTCTTTAAACTTCTCTTGCAGCCTTTGCTGATTCAGTGCCGTCTATACAATGATGGTAGAGCCGTCAAGGGAACTCTTCTCCTTGATAAGCAAGTAAAGATTTTGCTATATTATGCTGTTTTCTGCTCTGAATATTGGAGTGCCGTTTTCTGTTCTGAATATTGGAGTGTTGTCATTTCCTGTCATGTACTTCTGCTTTGAATTTATTAATATTTTAAAAACTAGAATTTTCTCTTACTAAGTTCTATATTTAATAAAAAACAATGTGGTATAAATTGCTGGAAGTGAAATTGATCCTTTCATTCTTCCTTTTTATTATCAAACATGTGTTGGTCCTCCAATTTTATTAGCAAAATAAGATAAATATTTTTATGTAAGATTTACTAGGTTTTCATGCTATTTAATTATTCTCCAGACTGGTTTCACGAGCCCGAATCAAATTTGTTTGGTGGTTGACATGAATGAAATTTGCTCTCCAACTTCATTTATGCTGCTTTTAGCTATAATGTATCAGTATGAGAGTGCAATAGAAGTCTCATGTGTTCTGGTGGGCTTTTCTTCCATCCATCAGTGCTCACAAGAGGAAGCAAAAAGGAATGCTGTTCATAAAGCCGGTCGTGTTATGCAGAAAATTGTTCAGATCATTGATGTTGTTAGAGTGTTTTGGTTGCTTAGGAAAATCCACATTGCACTATTGAGTATCATTTCAGCTTTGAGCTCTAACCGTGAGTCTAGTTATTAGTTTTGCAGCTGCAATAATTCTCTATATTGCGATTTATTTCATTGTTTCTATCGGTTCATATATATCTTCCATTCTTATTGTTTTGTTTGAATTTTGATCTGTAGCTCCCCCCTCATACAATTCATATTCGAGAGTCGATGATCAAGGTTGAAGAGGACACTAAGCTTTCAGATATCAGGACCATTGAATCACTGGAAATAGTACAAACAAGGTACAACCAGCACATTTTGCCAGCAAGCTATTATTGGCTTAATTAACTCTCCGAGGTTCTTATGGCACCTTCGACCCTAGTACTGTGATCACAGTGTTATCTGTGGGTTTGTTGCCCTGCTAGACTTCTGAGTTGTTGATTATTATGTTAAGATTTTCCTTTGCGGTTAGCTGGTTAAAAGACCCCTACAAAAGCAGACTGAAAAGTTAGCTGCTTTCCTGTTCTTTCAGCAGTTTAATTTGAACATGGGATGTGTTTTCCTTGTGAACTAATTTAGCAGAGTCGGTAGCTTGTGTATTTGGCCTAGTGCTTTTTAATGTAACTTAAAGTTGAACACATTATATCAGCAAAACCATATATATATATAGTATATCGGCTTCCTAGGATCTGGGGATCTAGTTAGTAAAGAAGAAGAGTAGTTTGTTGACTATCTAAAATGTCTTCTTTTGAATACAGATATGTTGTTGTCAAACAAGAACAATGAATGTATTATGTTTTCATAAAATTGCATGAAAATGATATAAAGTTCTAAGATAAAAGTTAAGTGTTCTATTACCAGAAATAATATGAAACTAAATAAAAAAAAGAGCATTGTAACTTATATAAAAGCCATAAGCAATATACAAAATTAAAAGTAATAATATTAAACCATGTAGGTGGTAAATTAAGGCGAAAATAGTAAAATAGTAAGAAGTAAAGATATGTAACAAAAACAGACCAACCACAGGTGGTATAACTTGCCGATTGTGGAGTATATAGCTGTAATATAAATTGCAATTAAAAAAGATTACTGATATTTAAATAATATTGAAAGATTACAAGTGCAAAAGCATATAAAAGCCTTTGTATTTTTAGATCATGAACAAGATCTGGAACACGAGGTGTTACAAGGATGGTACGAAACTTACATATGTATGGCTTCCAAGAATGGAAGTGAAGATATTCAAAGGTAGATCTGGGTGAGAGATATGGACAGATTGAGATATAATCTTTCTTATTTTTAAAAGGAGAAAGGTTTCTTTGGAGAAAGGCTTATCTAGATATCAGACTGTTTTCTAAAAAGAATTCGATGCCCTCTTCAGATTGAAGAGTTTAGGTTTTAAAGGCATCTCGGTCACTGTGGAGAGGGTTCACGGGATCTTACTATAGTGAACAGTAAAAGGTAAAAGTGTAGAGTGATACAGTGATGTTTTTATAAACGTAGTTAGAAATAAAAGTTGATAGCTATGAGCTTCTTTCGGCTCCTTTGTCATCATTTCTAAATCAGGATAAGGATTCAAGAGGGTCCTCTTCTTCCTCTTCGTCTTCATCCTTGACATCTCCCAATGTGATATCGGGTATGGCTGGTATACTATAGCAGTCGTCTTCATTGGAGTTTTCACTATGTTGAGAATGGTAGGAATTTGAATTTTCAAGTTGAGAAAGCGCTTGTTTTAGTATTCCTGCTAATTGTTGATGAGACTTAGCATATGCTAGTTTTGATAGAACGAACCTTTTATCATGTAGAAAGGGAGTGATATTATCTGGATTGATTGGGCTAGGGTTTCTGCTATGCAACCATTTTGAGATGGCTTGTTTAGCAACTCTGTCCCAGAATTTAGAATCGGCCTACCATTTGACTTTAAATCTTATGATGAGAACGATAGTGTTTGAATCTACAGATTTTCTATAGTCAAAATTCCATGTTGTGACCCATGATACTAAAAAATATATGAAAAAGAGCATCAACTGTGGAAATCGGACTTTATTTGAAAGGGGTGCAAATTGGTTGGAGAATATTTTGTAATTGGGTTGCACCCATGGATGGAGGATTTCAACAATGGGACCAAAATGTTCCCATCATTTGATGAACAAGAAAGGAACTTGTCTAATATCAAACTTTTCAAAGAAAAATAGCCAAGTATGGGTATTGTTGGCATTTTTTCTGAAGAAAGTATTCCACCAAGCTTGTTGGTAATCAAAATATGAGTATTGAGGATTTGTATGGAAGTGGTTCGTTGATTTTGACGTCAAATTTCATCATGGTTGTAGGATGAGTTTTCAACCGAGAAGGATGAATAATTTTATGGATTCTTGCTGTGGAATAATTAATGAGTTTTGTCAGAAAAATGTTTAATGGTGATGGATTTTGTTCATGTCAAAATCTTTTCATAAAACTCGTTTGTTTTGTAAATATCATGAGGAGCATAATTAAAATTTTTAGAAAACATATTTTTTGCTAATATGTAAGGGTTCTCATGATAAAATCCATTTTCAACAGTACTTACATTTTGGTATACAGTTTTTTGAATGAAAATAGATTTTTGTTTTTGAGGGGTTGCCTAAGTTGGCTGAATAACCACCTCACTAGAAATTTGTTTTCTTATTGCCTTTTGATTGGCTATAGAGATGGGAGAAGGATCCACACTTACCATTGATTGTTTTGGTGACTGATTATTGAAGGCTGCTTGAAGAAGTTTGATTGCTTCTTCATGAGATAGTTTAGAAATATCAAAGGATACAGGTTCTTTGGTAAACCTGATTTGATAAGTTAGTGATATTCAAAGATGGTTCAGCAGGTTGTACTACTCGAAGCCAGGTCCTACTATTGGTTAGGCTTGAGGGTTTTTTCTTTGGGGTTTCGGTAATTTCTTTGCCCGTCTCTTAGGTAGGTTTGTTGGGAGGCATTTTCCCTATAAAAATTCTCTTGTGAGAAAATTAGATAAAGAATTTGTAATACCATTTATGAATTCAATATCAAAATCAAAAATAGATATAATGGCTTGCTATCTGGCAAAAATTTGTTTTCAAGTGATATTTTGAACTGCTCAAACAAGCCCTTTCTCAACTTGAAAATTTAAATTCTTCCCATTCTCATCATAGTGGAAACTCCAATGAAAACGACTGCTATGGTATACTAGGCATACTCGGTATCAGATGGGAAGATGTCAAGGTTGAAGATGAAGAGGACCCTCCTGAATCCTTGGCTAGATTTTGAAATGATGACAAAGGAGCCAAAAGAAGCTCATAGCTGTCAACTTTTGTGTCTGACTACTTTTATAAAAGAATCACTGTATCACTCTACACTTTTACTCTTTACTATTCACTACAGTAAGGTCCTGTGAACCCTCTCCACAGTGACCAAGATGCCTTTAAAACCTGAACTCTTCGATGTGAAGAGGACATCGAATTCTTTTCAAAAAACCGTATGATATTTAGAGAAGCCTTTCTCCGACGAAACCGGTCTCCTTTTGAAAATAAGAGATTATATCTCAACTTTTCTATATCTCTCACCCAGATCTACTTTTGAATATCTTCACTTCCATTCTTGGAAGTCACACATCGGTAAGTTTCGTACCATCCCTGTAACATCTCATGTTCCATATCTTGTTCATGATCTGAAAATACGGAGGCTTTTATAAGCTTTTGCACTTGTAATCTTTCGATATTATTTAAATGTCAGTAATCTTTCTTAATTGCAATTTATATTACAGTAATATACTTCACAATTGGCGGGTTATACGCCTGTAGTTGGTTTGTTTTTGTTATATATCACTACTTCTTACTATTTTACCATTTTCGCCTTAATTTACCACCTACATGGTTGCTTTAATATTATTACTTCTAATTCTTTTTTTTGCTCATGGCTTTTATATAAGTTACAATACTCTTTCTTTTATTTAGTTTCATATTATTTCTGGCAATAGAAAACTTTTAGGGAAAATATCACCAAAAATTCCAAATTATGCCACTTGTGATAAATTTACGCTTAACTTTTTTTTTGTGACATGAAAAATTGTACACTGTCACTTGTGATAAATTTATCTTGAACTTTTTTTTGTGACACGAAAGCCCCAAATTATGCCACTTGTGACACATTTACCCACAATTCTTTGGTCCATAGGCATTTTCTGTTTTTTTCCTTTTTTTCTCTCTCTTTCCTTCGCCGGCCATGGCGGAGGGAAGCCGGTGAGGGCAACCCTCACCTGGGCGGGCAAGTGCAGCCCTTGCTTGAGTCAGGTGAAGTCACCCTCGCCAGATTCGGCGTTGGGTGACTTTGCCTGGTTTAGGCGAGGGCTACCCTTGCCGGCGTTCCTTGCCAGATCCGGTGAGGGCAACCCAATGCCAGCGAGGCCGGTGAGGGTCGCCTTTGCCGGATCTGGTGAAGGCAGCCCTTGCCGGCTTCCGTCCGCCATGGCTGGCGGAGGGAAGAGAGAAAACAAGAAAAAAAAAACAGGGAAAGGAAAACAATGAAAACGCCCATGGGTCAAAAGTATTGTGTGGTAAATGTGTCACAAGTGGCGTAGTTTGGGATTTTTTGTATCACAAAATAAAGTTCAGGGTAAATTTATCACAAGTGGCATAATTTGGGGTTTTTTGTGTCACAAAAAAAGTTCAGGGTAAATTTGTCTCAAGTGGCATAATTTGGGGTTTTTGGTGGTATTTTTTCGAACTTCTATCTTAGAACTTTATATCATTTTCGTACAATTTTATGAGAGAGACTCTTCCTGATAGATGTAGCTCAAGAGGGGCCATTGGGAGTTTTTGAGGTACATAAAACTCAGTATGACCATTGTGGCCTACCTTGTGATGCTGATGCTTTGACCCCTTGACAAGAATCTTAAATTGTATCAAAAGAAATGTGTGGAACAATCTATGCGCTATACCCAACAGAATAAGAGGTCCGTTGTACCCCTAAAACTGAGAATTTGAGACTTCTGCTCATTTACTTTTACGAATATTAGGCATTAGACGCGTGGCCTTCTTTGAAAAGTTTGCCACAGCATAGACCTTTTTTGGCATTTTACCTTCATAGAGTGGAGTGTACTGCAGAAATATTGTATATAATACATTGAGTCCTACTGTCTGGTTAGAGACACCATGGATTTTGTGAAGCCAATCTATCAACTATATCCTAATTTTGTTGTTAATTTTTTTTAAGATGATGTCAGCAGATTGGAAAAATGTGATGCTTTGGATGGCTGACTTTTAAAATGCCAATTGCAGGTTCAACTTAGAATGTTGATCATGATTCAGTCTTTATCAAATCTTATGGGTTTGAAACTGGCTGGAATTCTTAACAGTTGAATTCAAGATTGCATTATGGAGAATTAGTAAATCCTGTTGCTTTTTGTTTGGAGCTTTTTCTGCCATCAAAATTTACCTTTCCTGAGGAAGTTATTAGACCTTGGTCCTCATCATTGCAGCAATAAACCAAAGCCTGCGTGTCTTTCAAAGACTTTGATTGCACTTTTAAGCTATGGCGGGGTCCCGAAAGAATTTCTTTTGGACTTGCTGGAGAGTGCTCTGGGAGATGCAAATAGTGTCTTCTCTAGTAAACGAGCAGCTTTAAGAGGTAGTATTCTTCTGAACATTTGGACTGTTGAAATATTGTCCGTTCTTAAAACAGTCCAAAAAGAGATTTTCTCTGATTTGTTTTTCTTTCTCTCTACTTGGATTTGCTTCTTTTATTTTTCTTGATCCGAAATACGCATAAGTATAAAAGCCCATCTCTGTTCATCTTTGGTGCTTTTATTTCCTGTGGGTGCACATTTCCTTCAATTGCTATTTGATGTGTAATCATTTTGCCTTTTGTTTTCCTTTTGTTCTTTTACTGTATGAGCAGTTTCGGTGAATCATAGTGAGAAGGATGGTTTCATCGCGGCCAGAATGATCTTATCTGGGATTCCTCTGGACGAAACATACCTACAGAATCATCTATCTCAACTGATGCAGGATGAAAAGAAGAGTTTGAAAGGAGGAAGAATTCCTATTCCAGATTCTTACTATCTTATGGGGACAGCCGATCCCACAGGAATTCTTAAAAGTGATGAAGTTTGTATTATCCTGTATGTACTCTTAATCTCATCTTTCTATGTGTGATTGTCATTTAGAATGAGTCTGCTAAAGAAAACTCAAGATAAACGGTCATTTTGTAATATTAATTTCAGAGTGCATCCCTTTGTTTGTAGTGGCTTGGTATGGTTATGGATTAACTTCTAACCATGCTGTAGGGTAAAATTCAAAATTTAGGTTTGCATATGATTTGGCTATTTGACTAAGCTGATGTTGTACTTTTATCCAACTTTAAAGAATTTCAAAGAAATGATTTGAATTCTTTGAGGACCCCATGCAATTGATTCGCCTTTTCAATGATCACTAAAAAGTTGTATTTTCTATTTCGGAATAGATCTCTTTTGGCAAAATTTTGTCAGTGATCATCCATATTTTGAGATGTATAGAATTTTAGGAGAGTAGTGTGGTCAGGCTGGCAGTTGACATCAAACAATTGGTTTTACCCTCTCCCGGGGGCATGTCCGAGCTAGGAATCCTTTATATCCGGTAGGATCTACTTTCACATTGATTGGTAACTTCATTGTGATCCATTAGAGTATTCTGTTTTATGGGGTGACCAATAAGAGTGTTTTGTCTTATAAGGTGACCGATTAAAAGATTTGTTATTGTTCATGTTTCCAAAGAAAATCATGTTTTATGGTTTAAGTATAAGGTCAGTCTTCACGAGTATTTGATATGCATAGTTTTTTTTTATTTTCGTTGTTAAAATAACCATCATCCTATCCAATTTTTCTCATGCCATTTATAACTTTTATGAGGTGACCAATAAGAGTGTTTTGTCTTATAAGGCGACCGATTAAAAGATTTGTTATTGTTCATGTTTCCAAAGAAAATCATGTTTTATGGTTTAAGTATAAGGTCAGTCTTGACAAGTATTTGATATGCATAGTTTTTTTATTTTCGTTGTTAAAATAACCATCATCCTATCCAATTTTTCTGATGCCATTTATAACTGCTTTTGCTTGAGCTTGCCAATTAATAATTGTAGCTATGCTTGTCTGGGGCTTAGATGTTTAATTTAGTTACATGCCTCCATATCTGGCCCTTGGGTTTAAACATCAATCGAGCTATATTGCTTTGGTGACATCCTATCTCTGGTTCTGTTCTTGTTAAACCATGTTTGAGTTTGATACTTACAACTTTGGGGAAAAGCCTTTTCCGAAAAGGTGTGGTTACCTATTGCGCTTTGAAGTTATAATGCTGTTTCAGGTGTCTCCACTATTTAAATTTTTGCCTTCAATCATCAATGCAGTGACAGTGGACAAATTTCAGGGAAGGTATTAGTATACCGCAATCCTGGTTTGCATTTCGGAGATATTCATGTTTTGAATGCTACATATGTGGAAGCGTTGGACACAAAAGTTGGAAATTCCAAATATGCCATATTTTTCCCCACTAGTGGATTGCGCTCCTTGGCCGATGAAATAGCTAGTGGGGATTTCGATGGGGATATGTATTGGGTTTCACGGAACCCTCAGGTTGGTGTTTACATGAGATTTGCTCATTCTTGTTAGATGCCTTGTACTACATTATGTCCTTTGCCAGCTTAGGATGATACCACCCTGGACCCCCTTCCCCTTCCCCCCAAACAAGAATTTTTTTTACTTTTTTTTCCTGCAGTTTCAAAATCCTTTCATGATTTTCCTCTTCTAAGTGAGGTTTTAGTAGTCGGATGGTATTTTTCACTATCCTTTTTTCTCATTAGACAATTTTCCCTTGCTTTACAGCTGATGCATACTGGTCTTCAAACTTATTCTCAGAATAGTTGTATGCCATCGTGACTGGGTTCCAACTTGGCTAAGCAGTTGTTATGGAGCCCTATCTGGCCAATGGAAAAGGAATTTAATGCTTTATTAGTTAAATTATTTGAAGTTTAGCAAAAAAAGTTATCTGAAATTCATACATGTTATTTACTATAGTGACAGACCTTTAGGAGAAGATGAGCCTGGACTTAATTCCTGAACGACAGGGAAAACTGTTCATGCTCATGTTTGCTTTTATTAGTTTGGCTTTGCTCATAAGCAAATGTAAAATGGCCTTTTCAGCCACTCTTTATGCATGTGCCTGTACCTCTTTCGTCTCTTCTTTGGTGTCCAAGCCTAAACTTTGAAAGTAACTTCAGAATGAGTTGAAAAACATGACCGACCAACTGGGGCCTTTTACTGGAAGAGGATTGCCATCCTTAATGTCCTTGGATAATTTTTACATCTAAGATGTTTTGCTGTTGCTTTTTCTTGAATCTCTTGGGTAACATTGATTTGGTGGAATGGAAATGCAGTCTTTCACTTCTGTTGTTAGCCTGCTGGTCATTTGTCTCTGCATTATTGTCTAGCACAACAAAAGAAAAAGTAAGTAGATCTAAGGCCATTGAATCATGACTATATCCACTATTCTGATATTAACATCTGATAGAGATTAAATTGTAAGAGTGGATCTTTTTTTGTTTCCTATTTATTTGGACTCCCCAAGAATCTGTTGATATCTTTGATTCCATTTTCTTGTTCCTAACACACCTAAGTTGGCAAGGAGATGTTCATTTACATGCTAACTGTCCAAGCCAAGCATCTTAAGAAGGATTGGAGCACCTATCAAAGAGCCAATATAAGAAAGTTTGTTATTTGATCTTGTTGAAGTATTATCCCACATCGATTGACAGCGGGTCCTGAATGCTTTTTATATTCATGTAGTCTCATTCCACCTAATAGCTTAAGCTTTTGGGTTGGACTTTCTAATATGGTAATGCTATCCCTTTCGCAAATGGGAATGGTAAAAAATTCCATGTGAATGTGCATAGTTAAAATTTCACACGTTGCTCGTAATTCGGCTTACACGTGAGCGGGGGTGTTGAAGTATTATCCCACATCGATTGACAGCGAGTCCTAAATGCTCTTTATATTCATGTGGTCTTCTTCTACCTGATAGTTTAAGCTTTTGGGTTGCGGCACTCGTTAACAAGACCCTTTTAAGAATATCTTTGTTATTATATCTTGCAGTTGTAGAAATCCTGGATCAACTGTCTTTTTTTTTTCTTTTCCATCAAGGGTGAATCATGATTCAATGGCTATGTTCCTCATAATGAACTCGTTGGTGCATCATGTACCGTACTTGTTATGTCATTTTGTGAGGCCTACCTTGCAGTGGTTGTCTCGGTAATTGTTTGGCAGTGATGATTGAACTATTGACAAAATTTGTTGATTCAGAATTGCCGAATGATGTCCATTAAATCTTTCAAACGACCACTTATTGAGCATGCAATTCATGTGTCAGCTGTTGAAGTACTTTAGGGCGAGCCAGCCATGGGTATCTGCTTCTGCAGCGCAAGACATGAACTGCAAGAAGCCAAGTGACTTGTCTTTTGAGGAGTTGGAGAGTGAGTTGATTGATTTATGGTTGAACACTAGATTTAACCCAAGGTAGGCGCTTGAATATGCATTTGCTTTTAGGTCAATGCCGTAAATCTGAGACTCCATATTCTGGAACTACTTGTGATTGAAGAGAATGATCTAAGAACTTGGGGAAAAAAAGTTCTCACAAATTATTCCCATAAAATACCTCACAGAAATATGAATTTTCCCACCTTTGGCTGCACTTTTAAACTTTAGGTTTTATGCTCAAAATCTACTTTAGTTTGCTTCTTTTCTTTTGAAATTAGAGTCACTAGTATTCAGTGAAAAGCTTTTTCATGAAATTACTTTTCCTTAGAAAACTTGGACTTAAGTTCTCTGGTTTTAAAAACTTTTTCATTCTTTGAAGGAGGTTAGTCATTTCGGCTTTTAAAACTTCCAGTTATTTTATCAAATTGGTTAAGAAGCTCGACGTTTGCTGTTCCATCACCCTGCTGAATTGCCGTCAATGAAGTGTTATTTATATGTGATGCAATCTCGATATTTTTTCCAAGTACTTTTCATCTGCTTTATGTATTATTTATCTTTGACTGGAGCTAATTAAAAACTAAGCATGTGCCAGTAAGTAGAGGCATAATTTGGTTATTATATTACGTAGGTGAGGAAAGAATTATAGCCTTTTTAGTGTCATTGAGCTGGCTCCAGGTTTTTTCGTCTTAAAATGTCTTGAGATGAAAAATCTGATTCATTATTTGATGATTATTTTGGTGAAAACACAATGTGGTCATGAAGATTAAGGTGATCTATTTATGGTGCTTGATCGTGCTGCATATAAGGCACCGCTTGGAAAATTGACATTTTCTATGGTGTTTTCAGTTACACGGTTGGTGTTGCAGCTGATAGTTGGCAGGCATTGATGGATCGTCTTCTAACGCTTGGTAGCGATCAAGCTGATGAAAGACGTCAGGTGGAGAGAAACCTTTGTCAGTTGATTGACATATATTATGATGCCTTAGATGCTCCTAAGAATGGTGGAATAAAGGTTAGTTTCTTATTTTACGTTCCTTTTTATTTAAGTATCGGACAAGATAAGATTTTGAGTCTCTCAATTCTCTTGCATTTGCTTCTATTCTTTACAAGGCTAATGACCTACTTGGTATTATTATTTAGAGTTTACTTTTCCATTTCATGAGCATGCAATAGATACCGAAGTGCTCTGGGGCACGCTTTGCTAAATTTGCATAATTTCATAGTGCTTACTGTGAGTTGGATAAAAACTCTGCGTGATGCATCTCTATTCCTATTTGATGGTAGTTTTACTTGGAAGTTAACTAGCGACTCTTTCTTTTGTACTGGAGACCAGATTAAAGTTCCCAAACTTTTGAAGGCAGAAACTTTCCCACATTACATGGGAAAGGATAATTCCATTTCCTTTCGCTCCAAATCTATCCTCGGATTGATTTTTGATACGGTAGAATCATACCAGGCAGAAAATCCAACTGGCAAAGGTGAGATTTTGTCTTATTCAGTTTTTTCTTACTCTCAAGACCTTTGTGAGTTCGTATGATAAATAATTATAGGAATGGGACAACACTCATTTAAACTGGTTGCTCTCACTTAGCTCTCCGTACAATATGAAGCCTGGCAATATTTGGATTATCGTAAGTAGAAAGTTGTTTTGAGATCATGCCATCAACCTATCGGCCTAAAAAAAGAAAGTACTCTTTCTGGATGGAGTTGGTTGATTAGGATTTTATCCTATCACCGAGTCACCGAGTTTAATGAACAGATTTTGTGTGTAGTCAAACATTTTCTTCTGCTGGTACTTATTTCTTCTTATAATTTTAATCAGCTCCGATTTTCATTTTTCTTCATCTTAGCTGTTGAAATTTATGGGGACCGATTTCTTCCCATGATAATTTTAGGGATCTGGAAGATCCCATATTTTGATGTGGAAATCCCGAATGACTGCCGAATGGAGTGGGGAAGACGCTACCCCGAATATAGAAAGGAGATGGAAGCTGCTCTAAGCCAAGGTGCAGAAGGGAAGGATTGCTCCCCAGATGATGTAATAAAGAAATATAAGCAGGTATATTTATCTTGTTTTCTCTTTTATGTTCTCCAGTCTTAGTCAGAACAGTGCTTTAGAGAAACAAGTTACAGAGGACAGAGAAGCTTGTCTTTAGAATACTTCCTGTGAGACCTAGTTTGAGAAGAGAGAGAGAGAGAGAACGACGTGGTTTTAGGGAATTCATTTTCGCATAATTCTTCTGGTACAGTTGCTATATGGTGCACCGGATTTCGAAGAGAGCCCGAGGAGGTGGGACGATATTTTCAATGAGGCTCTCGCGATCTATAACATTTCGTACGAGTACGCGACGGGAAGGCATGCCGTGATTGGAGGGAAAGCCATCGGCTTATGCGGATTTGCTTGGAAAGTGGCAGGTCCTGCGCTCTGCCAGATTTATGCCATGAAGCAGGGGCAGAAGTCGATCGTCTGCCTACCCTCAGTTCTAAAGGAAATCTTCAGTTGAAACTTCTGTTTGGCTTTAGCTTAAAGTACAATTGTTTATATCCCTCTTATTTATCTTGCCCTCTGCAAATCTCTTGTTTTCTACATAACAAAAGACGCCTTTTAGGTTTTTACTGATAGAGGTGATCATTGGCCCAACTGGGCCCTAAGGTTGGATTACATTTTCACCGAACACCACCTACTCTAAGACATCAAAAGTCTAATTGACAAGTTTCGAGACTTAATTACACTTTTTGAAAGTTTCAGGCTTCAATTGCATTTTCATGATAAGTTTTAGGATTGTTAATGTACTTATCCCCATTTATATTTATGGTTAATATCTTGAAAAATCCTAAATTTGTACAACTGTTGTAAATTTATTCAAAATTAATTTTTTAATCACAAAAACTCAAAATTGGTACATTTGTGATTATTTTACCAACTGTTAGTTTATGTTAAATTTTATTATTAAATTGTTGAGTTAGATAATACGTGGGAGTGGCAGGTGTATTAGGTTGTTTTTTTTTTAGTAAGGTAAAAGATGGGGGTAAGTCTGTCAGATAGCCGTGTGACCATCCTAGCTAGAAACTCCGGCTGAGAATGATCCTCTATAGCTCTGATGGATCTAAGCAGAACCCAGCAGAACCATTAATCATGCTCTGGTCACACAGCCTTGGTTCATCCACCAGACTTTGGTTCTCGTCTCCTTAGGTCTCAAGGACATAGAGGTACGAGCCTATAGAACGGATCCTATCCAAGTAAGGTTGTTGTATTAGGTTGGTGTTTAATCCTCTATTTGTCATAAATATTTCGCGATATTAATTAAATATAATGAAAATTAATGGAAGGTGAATTTATTATAAATATATTAGTTAGGGATTTTTTATGGTAAAAAAATTAGTTTAAGGTAAATTTGTTAGATGTGTACAGTTTGTGTATTTTTGTGATATTAACTCTTATATTTAAAATGTTGGGCTTGGGCCCAATCGGGCCGGGTGTTCTTGATAGGTGCCCTAAATGTCCCGGGCTCTTGTGGTTTGGGCCGGGCTTGGGTGGGTTTCAAAGGCCCGTACGCACGGTCAATGAACAGAGCTTAATTTCTGAGCCGCTCTCAAGTGAATATCTTGTTTTGAGGATGAACTCTCTGTTCGGTGGAGTAAGTCATCAAAAGCGGATTGGACAGAAACATCTGTAATCGAAGAGGAAAGAAAAATTTAATAATGAATTGCAAAAATATTTTGGCGAAAGCCGCTGAAATTGTTGTGATTGGTCCCCTGTTTTGCTCGTCTTAAAAAAGTGCGCTCGATACGTGCGGCGATGAGGTTTAGCCGTTGCATTCGCGTGCTTGCACTCGACATCTACCTTAACCCCTTCGAAGCACACATAGCATTGACGGCCTTCACCGCTACTCTACACCTGTACTCGAAACTCTCTCTCTCTTCTGTTGGTGAGCTACTAGATCATCGGCTAGCGATGATCGCATTGAGAAGAGCCAGTTCGTCGCTGGTAATGCTCGCAGTAGAACAAGGTCGATCTCTCTTCATCTTCATCTTTGACGGAAACGGATTGCCAGAAATTGCGGAAAAAAGGGAAACACATTCTCTAAAACACATTGCAAAACGTGCCTATTCTATACTTGAATCACCAATCGAACGAAGCATATTACGTAAACGAGCATACCTCTTTGCCACAAATTAAATGCATCTATTGCAGCCTCGAGAGAGAGCAATCCTTCAATTGTCGAGTAAAGTTGCTTTTTGGTTTCAAGTGAGTGAGAGTTTCTAATAGTGAACCAAATCCACTTACAGAATACACCTCAGTTTTTTTCTCACTTTTGTTCCCATAAAATAACTGACATTTGCGATTATTTTCTTTCATAGGCTCTTTCAAGGTTAATGGGCTGGGTTAGCCTATCATGGGCGGCCCATTTATTCACAAAACCCATCATCTCCCACTCGCATATGGTTGGTTAAACATAACTCTCTTGTTTGCAATGCTCATACTAGCAAATAATCTGTGTGACCAGCATACTTCGAAAGCTCGTTGTCATGCATCTGTTAGGAATACATAGCAGCTCAAATTGAGCATAACGTTTTTAAGTAGATATAATATGCAGTACCCTAAATCAATCAGTCACATTTATATCTCCTTTGATCTCTTTTAGTATCTCGTATATTGTATTCATCCTATGATTTACTCAAAATCATAATTGGTCAACCTGTGAATACAAAAATAGGATGTGACATCACAAATAAGTTGATCTTTCTCTTTCCTTAAACCTCTCTATTTCAGTCAGCTCGCTTTTCTAGAAACGTCCCATTAGATCGAATCATTCATGACCATTGGCAACACCCTAAGAGAGCAAAAACTGAATAGAAACTTTGACAATAAGTCAGAGTCGTGAGGGCACTAAATGAGAAACTCATATCCTCAAGTGTCTCACACGGCATAAAGTTGAGATCAAAACTTTGGCCACTCTTATCGATCTTCTCATGCATACGTAGTATGAAATACGTATTACGGTATTAACTCCTTTCCCGTTGAGCGTATGTCTTTATATTCAATACTGTACAGATGATAGTTCAGACATACTCAATGTCTAAACTTGAGTTTACGTATCTACTCTTCTAAAGAATCCATCAGAACTCACATTTGGCATCAGATAAAGTAAAATATGTGGACTATTTTACTTTCAGACATATTAAATGTCATGTCCTCATCTTAGCACTTAGCTAAGGCGACATTTATATTTTAAACTTGAGCTCTTGATTATCACCTATATAATAAGTTTAAAATTGTCTCATTTCTATTTATCACACAGTAAATAAAGGCGATTACCCGTGTGAGTGAGTTAATCTTATCTGTCCGACATACTTTCTTGACATAATACACTAAGTATTAAGATGCATAAATACAAAAAAAAACTCATAGGCATTAACAATGATATAACAATTTCATTTAAATGTGAACATTCATGGAAATTACAAAATTCAGTACATTAGCATCTACGCAGTCCTAGAGATTTACATGACCATTGAAAACATATCTAGGAATTGGCTTCGTCATAGGATCTGCTATCATTCTATGCGTAGATATGTACTGCAAGTTCATATCCTTTCGTGCTACCTTATCTTCAACAAAATTGTACTTAGTATCTATATATTTGGTCATGCCATGATATTTCAGATCCTTGGTGTGTGCTATCGCTACTTGGCTATCACAATTGACTAATAATGACCTTGCAGCACGCTCAACAACACCTAAATGATCAAAAAATCTCTTAAGCTAAACTCCCTATTGTACTATTGCTGACAATGCCACGAACTCGACTTCCATAGTGGATAAATACTATACATGTTTGTTTCTTACTGCTCCAAGATATGATGTTATTATTCAGTAAGAATACAAATCCAGAGATAGATTTCCTTTCATCTAAATCTCCTCTCCAATCAGCAGCTGAGTAGCCTTCAAGTCGTAGATCTTTTTCTTGATAACTCAAAGAATAATTAGCAGTACCCTTTAGATACCTCATAATTCTTTTGACGGCTTTCCAATGTGCTTGACCTGAATTGGATTGGTATTTACTTACCATTCCAATTGTAAAACATATGTAAGGTCTTGTACACATCATAGCGTACATAAAACTCCCAACAACCCTAGTATAAGGAACAAGTTTCATTTGTTCCTTCTCTTGTGGAGTCTTAGGACACAATCTACGGCTCAATCCTTCACCCTTTGCAATAGGAGTATTCATGGGCTTACAGTTATGCATATGGAATCGTTCAAGAACTTTGTTGATATAATAAGTCTCTTGCGAAAGAGACAATAATCTCTTGGAATGATTTCTTGAAATCTTAATTCCAAGAATATATGCAGCTTCACCAATATCTTTCATCTCAAAATTGGACGATAACCAACTCTTAACATTATTAACCAACTCCATATTGCTTCCGGCAATCAGTATGTCATCATCATATAATGATAAGATCACAAATTGATCTTTGGATCCTTTGATATATACACAATGATCTTCATCAATCATTGTAAAATCAGAGGCCACTATGGCATTATGAAAACGTGTATACCATTATCTTGAAGACTGCTTAAGGCCATATATCGATATCAAAAGTTGACATACTTTTTGTTCCTGGCCTTTCACAATGAAGCCAACGGGTTGCTCCATGTAAATTTGTTCTTCTAATTCTCCATTTTAAAAAAATAGTTTTTACATCCATTTGATGTAATTCAATATGCATACTTGCCACTATTGCTAGAATAAAGCGAATTGAGGTAAATCTCACTACAGGAGAAAAAGTTTCCTCATAATCAATTCATTCTTATTCATTATACCCTTTCGCCACGAGGCGAGTTTTATATCTTTTTATTGAGCCATCAGCTTTTCGTTTTATTTTGAGAATCCATTTGTTCCCAATAGCTTTACGTCATTTTGGAAGATCAACCAGTGCCCAAACATGGTTTGACTTCATTGACTTCTTTTCTTCTTCCATTGTATCTATCCATTTTTCTTATTAAGGCAACTTAGAGCCTCATTTTATATTCCTTGGCTTATTTTCATTTTGTGGAGCGACCATGAAAGTTTCCCCTTCAATGTCAAAACGTTGTCGGGGAACACTTTTGCGACTTGTTCACCATACATGAGATTGTACACGTGGTACGTCATTATCCATTACGCTCCTACTTATATTAGATAATGATGGTATCGTCTCATCAAACGGTTGCAATTGAGATTGAGTAGAATTTTATTCCTCATTTCTCACATTGCTCCCACTTAGACGATCTTCATCAATTTCATTATCATGATCCAAGGTTTCAAAAGTGAATAGTCCTCACCTATTTTGCCCTTCTTAGGAAACTCATTATCTAAGAATGTGACATCTTGCGATTTAAATTCAGTAATACTCTCACTTTCTTGCTCACCTATAAACACATACTCTTTTAAGTGCTCTGAGTATTTTATAAAAGTACTCTTCTTGCCTTTAAGACCCAATTTCCCGTACTTATGAGAGGGCTCGTGAGTATAAGCAGCACAATCCCAAAATTTAAGAAAACTTAAATAAGGTTTTCTACCTGTTCATAACTCATACGGAGTGGAAGTAATTGATTTAGAAGGCACATGATTAAGTATATAGACAGCAGTTAACAAAACATCATCTCAAAAAGTTATAGATAAGTTGGCTTGTGCCATCATAAACCTAACCATTTCTAATAGGGTTCTGTTTATCCTCTCGGCAACACCATTTTGTTGAGGAGTATATGGAATAGACAACTATTTTTTTATTCCTTTTTCATCACATAAATTTCTGAACTTATCAGATAAATATTCTCGATCTCGATTGGATCTAAACGTTTTTATTTTTTTATCTAATTGATTTTCTATCAAGTTCATAAATTTCTTGAAGCAACTTAATGCCTCAAATTTATGAGAAATCAAATAGACATATCCAAATCGAGTATAATCATCTATGAATGTGATGAAATACACAACCCTATGCCTTACTCTTACATTCATTGGACCACAGATGTCAGAATGGATTAGTTGCAAAGGAAACTCAGCTCCTGTACCCTTTTCGAATGGTTTCCTTGTTGTTTTCCCCTCCAGGCAATGCTTGCAAATAGACAAATCAACTTTTTCAATATTGCCTGATAAACCCTCTTTGGCTAACCTTTGCAATCGTTGTTGGGCAATATGACCAATTCTAGCATGCCACACATTCATATCATTTTCATAGGAATTGGAAGATGCAAATAAGGAATAACAAATGTTAACATCACCACAGTTAACATTTAATACAATAAAACCATCCAAAAAATATCTACAACCGTAGTAATTCGTATTTAAATACAAATCAACACCACTATTATGAAAGTTCAAATTAAAACCAACTTTAACCAACACTAATACATACACTAAATTCCGATGAATCTCCGGAGCATATAATACGTCATGTAGGAACAATGTGCGTCCACCACACATAATCAACTGGCAGGTACCAATCCCTTTAACTTTAGCTTTGAAGTTGTTCCCTATATAGATCCATTCTGTTCCGGTCGGAACCCGTCGGAACTCTACGAAGGCATCTCTGTTCTTCGCTACATGGTTTGTTGTACCCAAATTTACGGTCCATAAAGGATTAGATTCAGTTAAAAATACAGAACTTGATACATAGGCAAAATCTCAAAAATGCAAGGGGAATTTACCTTCTTTGGCTCGCTACAATTACGAGCGAAGTGGCATTTCTTGCTACAGTTATAACATTTCACCATCGACATCTTCTTAACAAAAGAACGCTTTCCTTTGTCATGTTGATTAAATTTTGGTTTCTTACCCGAAGAACTTGCTCCCTTGCATTTCTACTTCATGAACCTTTCGACGCGCTTGCGCTTGGAGCCCGAAGCCCTATGTGAGCTAGAACTAGCATAATAGATGTCGGTTTCTGGTTTTGTTGCCATGAGGCGATCCTCTTCTAACTCAAAATGGCGTATGGCATCTTCAAAGGTCTTGATGTTCTCATTATGGGTCAGGTGCACCTTCATGTGCTCCCAGCTTTGAGGCAAGGAACCGATCACTACTTGCAGTTGCTGTTCATAAGTCAAAATGTGTCCAGCATCCTTCAGCTCAATGATCATGTTTGACATCTTTATTAGGTGTTGTTTCATGGACTGATTATGAGGCTTTTTATACAAGTCAAACCTTATAGTGAGCTGTGTTAGGTTGGTCACCGATGAATGATCAAATCTTGCTGCTAATGCTTCCCACATTTCCTTGGCATACTCAAAATGCTTGAACTCTCGCATGATATCATTCTCCATGTTACTCAGCAATGTGATGCGAGCAATCGAGTTCTTCTTCTTCCATGCAGCAAATGCATCTCTGTCTCTCTTATGCTGTGCAGTGTTCCCAGCCTCAGGTTCTTCTATAAGTTGGTTAAGAGCTTCTAGTGCTTCTTATTCTTCTAGCACATATTGGATTTTCATGTTCCATATTTCATAATTTTCGCCGTTCAATTTCTCTCCTTTGTTCAATTTAGCCACTATGTTCTTAGTTACTAAAGCCATGGTATCTGAACATTTCAGACATATAGCATGAATTATTAATGCCACTCATTTATGCATCAGTTTTACACAAACTGATTATATTAATAAGTAATTTCACATAATTTTTAGATTCGAAAGTTCACTATATTCCTAATCATCATCAAAAATCCTAATGTGAAATTATCGTTAATATAATCATTAAGGTAAAATTACGTTTTTTAAAGTTACTAAAACTTTTAGAACTCCCACTCAATCACATGATATTAATAAGACAGATATTATAATATAATAGTACCATAAAACTATTCATAACATCAACATCTATTCATTAAAAAACTATTTACATGAAGAACGAATCCATCATAGGAAAGAAACATGAGTATCAACAAGAAAAGAAATATCCACCTAGGATATCTAAAACCAACCTAAAACATATATGAAATCAATGATACCTAACTTTCCTATAAACAATGAATGATTTTTCAAATTCTTAGGAAACTTAATCTCTTTCTTTGACAACCAAGAAAAGATTGTCGGGTATCCCTTAGGGTTTCTCCATGGTAGTGGTGGCCACGATTCGGAACCGGCCGGTTCCGGTTCAGAACCGGCGGTTCCGGTTCGTGGCCACATGTGAACCGGAACCGGCCGGTTCCGATTCGTAATTTAAAATTTTAAAAAATAAATTATAAAATAAAAAATAAAATAATTATAAAAATATGAAATAATGAATTATTCAATATAAATTATAATCAAAATGAAAATTGTAGGGGTGATCGGTTCTCGATCGGAACCGGGAACCGAACCGATAAGACCGGTCTTTTAGTTTTAGAACTAAGAACCGAACCGGCAAACCATAGAACTGAGAACCGGACCATTGATCCGGTCCGATTCTAGGCGGTCCAATGAAACCCTTTGCTCTTAATTAGCAAAGGATCGTAGCCACAAAAGGCATACAACTTCACATTCTCATGGCTTGGCTTGGATTTTATAAACAATCACTTTGATGGTTTCTTCATTCCCATTCGATGTGGGACTCTTGGCATTTGCATGAAGACAAAGCCAAAAGTCTCATATTGAAGGTGTTTAAGGCAAACCGAGAGTCCCACATCGAATGGGAATGAAGAGACCATCAAAGGGGTTGTTTATAAAACTCAAGCCAAGCCTTGTAATTAGAGTTCAATACACTCAAGCCAAGCATTGCAATTGAAAATCAATGCACTTATAATGCATGGTAATTAGAGTTCAATTTGTTTTATAAAAAAAATTAAATAATGAATTTTTTTTAAAAAAATTTCGTTATTATTATTATTTTTAAATTTTTATTTATTTTTTATTTCGTAGAACCGGCGGTTCCAGGCCGGTTCAAATTTTTCGGGAAACGGAATAGGGCCCGTATGCCACGGGCCGGTTCCGGTTCCGAACCGCGGGCCCGGTCAACGGTTCCGGGCCCGGGTTTGACTGGTCTGGTTCCGGGCCGGTTTCGAGCCAAACCGGCCCGTGGCCACCTCTACTCCATGGCGCATTCATTCTTCGCCAAGTTCCATTCATCCCTAGGGTTAAAGTATTTGTTGTCTCAATCTTGTAGTATTTCCTCACAAAATCTATTGCAAGTTTTTTGTAGGCTGAGATCACGTTGACCTCCCATAGGCGATGCAACACCTTTTTCCATTCAGATGGAAGAGTGTTGATCAGAACATTTAACTTCTCAAAGTCTGGCATACAGTAACTATTCCAGATGATTTTCTGTATCATCTTATTGACCTTGACCACGTGATTCTCCAAATCACCATTGTCCCATCGATAAGCATCTAATTCAGCTCTCAACATTGCAAGTTTTGCCTTTTGTTCAGCCGATCGTGGGATAATAGGTGTGCGTATCCTACGAGGCGACATTGTTCCTGCAAGAGATGCAGAACCAAACAGGATTACACATAATCCTTAAAGTACATGATCAACAATTTTTTTTTGGTGGTCAACGCCGGTTAACGGTAGTTAACGCCGATCAACGGCAGTCAGCAGTCAACGGATGACTGGGTCGGGTCAACAGGTCAAACGGGTCCATGGGTCGGGTCATTAGGTCGAAAAAATGGGTTAGATGTCCTTTCGGGCTTAAAAAAAACTGGCATGGTCGATATCAGTGTGACGTCAGCGATGCCCACACGTGCACGCATGGTGTGTCCGTTGCATGTGTGCGTGGCAACCGCTGCGCATGTGCGATGCACGTGCCAGCGAGGTTGCCACTTGCGGCCGCGCGTGGAGGCGTGTCCAACCTCTCCTGGCGGCGTGCCACCCGTCATTTTGCTCATCTCAATGAGAACTACGACCCTATGCTTTCAAAAATAAAATTTATCACATGGAATTTCAAGAAACGATCCTAATAGTACGGTTGGATGTCGGGTTTTTTACCCGAGCATTCGTCGGCGTCGTTTCACGAATTCCGGCCAACAATCCGTTTATAAACATGTTAAACGATCATGAAACAAGAACACACGCTCGGATTCCCAGAAATTGCGGAAAAACGGGAAACACATTCTCTAAAACACATTGCAAAACGCGGAAAACGTGCCCATTCTATACTTGAATCACCGATTGAACGAAGCATATTACATAAACGAATATACCTCTTTGCCACATATTAAATGCACTTATTGCAGCCTCGAGAGAGAGAGCGATTATTCGATTGTCGAGTAAAGTCGCTTTTTGGTTTCAAGTGAGTGAGAGTTTCTGATAGTGAACCAAATTCACTTACGGAACACACGTCAGTTTTTTTTTGTTTTCTCTTTTGTTCCCACAAAATAACTGGTATTTGTGGTTTTTTTCTTTCATGGGCTCTTTCAAGGTTAATGGGTTGGGTTAACCCATCATGGGCGGCCCATTTATTTACAAAACCCATCAATCTTCATCTTCATATTCATCACCTTAGTCAAATATCTATCATTCTACTTTTCCTTTTTTGGTTTGGTCGCCGAGGAAGCTTCCTTCGGTCTTACTCGAAACTCGCGGTTCACGGCAGATATCATATCATATGCCAATCAAGTTCGGTTACGTAGAAGTTTTAAGTGAACGAGAGAGGGATAGTGAGAGCCCTATTAAGTAGATGTACGACCCGCTGTGCGGTTTTTGGGCTTTGACTCGTTTTCTGTGTTGGAGCAGAGGAGTAGGGGTGGCGGCGGCGGCGGTGTCTTTGGTCTCTGTTTCTACGTGAGGATTTTGGTCTCTGCGGTGAATATGGAGAGCACGATGAAGGAGCTGAGGGAAGGCGAGCCCATGCCTGAGCCAAAGTCCAACGTGGGCGGCGGGGCTGAGGACGTTTACGGCGAGGATTTTGCCACTGAGGACCAGTTCGTCACTCCTTGGGCTCTCTCTGTCGCGAGGTTTGCTTTCTTTAGATCATTTGATGCGTTGCATGTATGAATGTGGAGTGTTTTTGAGCCAAAATAGAATTTTCTATTTCTTTCCCTAGATGAGTTTCTGAGTAAAAATACGCGACACCAAATTTCTCCCCCCGCGATTGGCAGCCGGCAGGTGGATAGTGGGCAAGCGCTGGAGGATGGCGGGTGGCGACAGGTGGATGACAAGTGAGCATCGGAGGATAGCAGGCAGTGGGGGGTGGTGGAGGACGATGGGCGGTGAACAGCAAGAGGCGATCGGCGGGGGATGACAAATGGCGGGGAGAGGCAGACAACAAGAGGCAAGCAGTGGGCGCTGGCAAATGGCGGCGGGTTGTGGGATGTAGCCGGCGGGTGGCAACGGTAGGCAGCCAGCTAGTAGCAAGAGCGAGCAACGGGAAGAGTTTATTTTTTATTTCTATTCCAGAAATAGAAAAGTTGAAAATTTTTACATCTCATTTCTGTTTCAAATCTATTTCTGAAATTAAAATTTGTCTAGAAATAGAAAATGAAATCGCGTTATCAAATAGATTTTTGTTTCAAACTTATTCCCGAGAACATGAAAATAGAAAAATAGAGAAACAAAATGGTTATCATGCGCTCACAGTGGCCGACTCCTGGAGTTGTTAAGGGTACTTCAGCATCTTCAAATACTGAAAGCATGGTTGTCAGGACATGCATGGGAATATTGGCAAGGGAATCAACTATATTGCCGGGTAGTGTTTTTGAAATCTAGTCGTTGTCGACTCTCTCTCCTGATATGCAGGCTTCAGCCTTCAGCAACCAGTAACGAAGTTGCTGACTTAAGGGAGTTCTTAAAGGCACTGCATCAACTATCCCGCCAAGTAGTGTTCTTTAATCTGCAGTTGTTGTTGACTCTCTTCCCAGCAAGAAAGAAAGCACATGTCCGGTAAGCACATCGGAGTATTGGCAAGGGATTCATGAAAGCACGGGAGATTACTTCTGATTCTATTGTTCGGAGAGAAGCATGAAACAGCCTAACCATGTTGGACTGCTTCTGCGAAGGGGACGGTGTCCTGCTGCTTCAGCAACAATTGTTTTCATCATATGGAGATCAGCATATCAGCTGTTTCCTAGATTGCAAGAATTCATGTTGCAGTTGGGCGTCCTCCCATTAAAAAACCTAACCAAAATGCTGACGTGACCGTTAAGTGTTGCGCTAGCTCTTAGGTGGCGGCCACGTTGCTCCTATGGCTAGTGACAAACTTAAAAATTTTGTAAGGAGTTGCAGAGAAATTTGGAAAAGAAGAACAAAAGACAAGGTGGTGAGACGGGAGGGGAGTCTGGTGGCAGTAGGCGGTGGCAACGGAGGCAGCCACCCAGTCCCTGGAATACGCCAAGCAACCCTCATCCGCACCTGCTGCCACCTCTACTGGGAAGGTTGGCTCTTACAAGGCTAGGCAAGGCCCTCGCTGCCACAGGAAGGGTCATGGTTGCAGCCTTTCGTCTTTGATCTGCAGCGAGCAAAGGTCCCTAGACCATATAGATTGATTTCCAGAGATTAGTCCGGTGAGAAACAGAATGAAGCATGGGGAAGAGGAGAGAGCGTTGAATGGCTGCTATGAGCAACACCGGCAGCAGACTAAAGCACAATCTCTTTGCAGAACCCTTTGGTATCATGCATGTCTACTGATTAGAGAGATCAGGAACAGTTAGCTTTAAAGTACTTCCCTCAAGTTCATTTTCTATCTGGGTCGTTATATTTCCCATGGCTGTGTGAATGTGATGCAGCTCTCTTCTCTAAAACAGCTGTGAAGCTAACAATTTAGGTTCTCATCTTGTCCATTCTTTGCAATTAGGTTCTAATGAAAATAGGCACTTAGAGCTGCCATACTTTTATGATTACTAGTGCTGTCTAAACACAGTTTTCTGTCTTCTTTGGTTATTTTCTCACTTTGCTTCCCTCCACTTACTGATTCAAAGCGATGACATCCACTTCTGTCTACATCTTACTCTGGTCTGCTTGTTAGCGGTGAGATTCAATAGCAACACACCATACGTGATCAGGCATGTATACAATTTTCTTTTTTGAGCTAACCCACCATAAAGCGGAGACCCCCCCGATTTGCATGCTCTACCCAAAACAGCATCTAAAGATGGAAAAATGGGGACTCAAATGCTCTACTTGAACATGCATACTTGTATAAGTTGGATACACCATTTTCATGTATTTTCTTGGTCTGGTCTCTGGTATTGTAGCCACATTCATCCAAAATATCAGATCACACAGTGATTGTTACTATTGCAGGCATCAAACCGATAGAATGACACTACAAGGTAAACAAAAGATAGGTCAAGATTTATTCCCCTTTGCTCGATAGAGCAGCTTCTATTCTTTCAGCCTTTGTCACACCCCAAAAACAACTAGTAAAGGGGGATGACACGGCCGTCCTTCCACACGAAGGACGCAGCCTCAACAATAACCAATAACCTGTTATCAACATATATATATATCTCAAACCACATATATATAAGATAAACCAACGAGTTGGTTGCAACATCAAAGTTTCTATAATCTATCAAAAGAACATGTACATCAAGAACTTAGCCAACCCGACGAATTATCAACAACCTTACAAACAACTCCAAAAATCATACCCAAAATCTAACTCCCAAACGTCCCCGCGATAAAGCTCTCATACTAACGGCTGCTAGCCGAGGAACTTGAAAAGATCGGAAAAGAGAGGGATGAACAACCACAGCTCAATGAATAGTACATCTCTTCTAAGTAGATCGAGTAATCACTATGCATGTGTACAAAGCAATACCAGAATTTCAGAAGCCAAACCCAAGGTTTAAAATACATATAGAATCACATAAGAGTTATTTCATTTCATCAAAACTTTGTATAAGTCACAAATACACATTTAAATCCACCATCACAATTCAAACTATCAATGGTCAAGTCCATTGATCAATCTCTATAAAAACTACGTCAATCGTCCATTCCATTGACTAATCTCAAATCATACATTAATGATCTATTCCATTGATGAATCTCATATCACATCAAACGTCGATGGTCCATTCCATTGACTAATCTCAAAGCATACATTAATGGTCTATTCCATTGATGAATCTCATATCACATCAAACGTCGATGGTCCATTCCATCGATCAATCTATTGCTCAATATCTAATAATAGTCACGACACAAAGCCTTGTGATAAGGCTACCAAGATTCTCCCCTTGACAAAGTCTTCACCTACAAAGCTGGTGGCTCGGCCCAGAAGGATATTCTAAACTCAGTATGCATATCCTAAAATCCTTCAATGGGTTCACAGTCATATTGAGCATTAAACAATCATCATCCAATATAAGAAGTCCAATCCAAAATACATTTCACAAACCAAACAAATAACTTTTTCAAAATACGGCTCATCCGTCAGAAATACATTTTGTAGAGCATTTCTTGAATCATTTCTAAACTCATTTCATAAACTAGTTCGTAACGCAATAAACAAATGTGTCTTTTCATAATATATTTCCAAAAACAATTCTCAAATCATTTTTAAATACTAAAAAGTAGTAAATGCTTGATCCTGATTTATGCAACAAAATACTCTTTTAAGTTTAACATATATATTATGTCGAATCATAATTTTTTTGAGATATGGTTTTTATAAAACCAAAGAAGAGATAGTACCACTCACCTGGAATCCCCAAAAATCAAACAACTACGTTCACTCGAATCGACAATCTCGTAATCCTAACAAGTAAATGAGAATCGATATTAAAACCAAGTAAAAAAAAACTATGAATCGGCTAAACGACGCTTAAACGCTAACAAGACAACTCAAAGGCGTCCATAAATCGTTTCTCCAAAGCGATTATCTAAATCATCCGCAACGCGGAGTTTGACCACAAAACTTGATCGCACTATAAATTCCTCCATCGAATCCCGTTTCAAGTGAGCTTATAGTCACTAGAAAGCCCACTCAGAGCACCACAAGAACCCCAACTTGGCCGTCCCAAAATCGAGCCGAAAACCGACGAAAATCGGCATAAAAGCCGCTGATCGCGCACTGTTCACCTTGCGCAGCAAACTTAAAAAATTTATATTAGGCAAACTGTAAGTCCGAATCAAGATCCGTAAAATCTCATGACTCCATGACACCCTAAACTACCAATTATATATATATATGTAGCTCAACGACTTAAAAATCTGACTTCACGGCTTGAATTTCCTAAAATTCCGAATTTAAACCTTAAATGTGAAAACTTCTCCGATCGGATGGACGAGGGGCGCGAATGCTTATCGGACGTTGCAATACGAAGTCAAATAAGCTAGGTGAGGTTTACGCGGCGCAAAACCCTATTCTCTTCTTTTTCTTCTTCTTCTTCTTTCTCTTTTCCTCTCTTTCTTTCTTTTCCTTTCTCTCTATCTCGACCGAGAAATCTCTCGGCTTAAATGATAAAAATAGAGCGTCACTGTAGCAACTTTTTACTTTTTGACTTTTTTTTTTTTATAAATACCCGAATATTAGATCCATCCCTCCTTAAAAGAAATTTCGTCTTCGAAATTTAAACTTACCTCAACTTTCAAACGAGTGAGGGTACTTGTGTTTTGCCTCCTCCTCAAGTTCCCAAGTGACTTCTCTCTCAGTGTGGTTCAGCCATTGTATCTTTACATAAGGAATGGTACGCCGTCGCAACGCCTGATCCTTCCTATCGACGATGCGAATAGGCTGCTCTTCATACATCAAGTTCTCCCTTAACCTCAATGGTGTAAAGTCCAATACATGCTTAGGATTTGACACATATTTACGCAACAAAGAGATGTAGAACACATTATGAACACTTGATAGTGCCGGTGGCAAAGCAAGCTTGTAAGCGACTTCACCAATCTTCTCTAAGATCAAGAATGGTTCCACATATCTTGGACTCAACTTTCCACGCGTGTCAAATCTCATAACATCCTTCGTAGGAGAAACTTTTCGGAATACATGATCCCCCACAGTAAACTCCACCTTACGCCTTTTAAGATATGCATAACTTTTCTGACGACTTTAAGTTGTTTTGAGACGTTCCCGAACCAACCTAACTTTCTCTTCTAACTGCTGAATGAACTAGGGACCAATTAGTTTTTTCTCACCAGCATCATCCTAACAAATTGGGCTTCTGCATTTTTGGCCATACAAAGCCTCAAAAGGTGCCATCTTAATGCTAGAATGATAGCTGTTGTTATAAGAAAATTCTGCCAAGTGTAGATGTTCATCCCAAGAACCTCCAAAGTCAATAATGCAGGATCTCAACATATCCTCTAATGTTTAGATCGTTTTTTCTGACTGCCCATCTGTTTGCGGGTGAAAAACTGTGCTCAAGTTGAGTTTAATACCGAATGCTCCTTGCACACTCCTCCAGAAGTTAGATACAAATCTAGGATCCCTACCAGAGACAATGCTTACTGGAATTCCATGAAACTTCACTATCTCATTAACATATCGCTTTGCCATATCTTCCATTGAAAGGCCGAATTGGTATGACAAAAAGTGTGCGGACTTAGTCAATCGGTCAATAATCACCCATATAGAATTCTTACCACTTGGCGTTCTCGGTAGACCAACTATAAAGTCCATGGTGATACGCTCCCACTTCCATTAGGTATCTCTGGAGGGTATAACTGTCCACCTGGTTTCTGGTGCTTAATTTTCACTTGCTGGCAAACTAGGCATTGGTCGACAAATTTTACAACATCCTTCTTCATATTGACCCACCAGAAGTTCTCTCTCAAGTCACTATACATTTTAGTGCTTTCAGGATGAATTGAGAATCTAGTGCTGTGAGCTTCCTGCAATTTCTCATTTTTCAATTCTTAATCATCGGGAACACATAGATGACCACAAAACTTCAAGGACCCATCTACGTGTATATAAAAGTCTGCTTGTCCTCCAGCTTCCTTGCCTTCTCTGAATTTCTGCAACTGAATATCTTCATTCTGTTTGGTCTTAATTCTATCAATCAATGTTGGTTGCACTCGAAGATTAGCTAAACGAGCACCAAGCTGATGTACTAATACCTCTAAGTCCAATTTCCTCATATCTTCAAGAATAGGCTTTTGAGAAGTAAGTAAAGTTGCCACATATTTCCGACGGACTTATGACTCAAGGCATCCGCTACCACGTTAGCCTTTCTTGGATGATAATTAATAGACAAGTTATAATCCTTTAAAAGTTCTAGCCATCTTCTCTGCCTCATGTTTAGCTTTTTCTGGGTAAAAATATACTTCAAACTCTTGTGATCGGTAAATACTTCACATCTTTCACCATGCAAATAGTGCCGCCATATTTTTAAGGCAAACACAATTGCTGCTAATTCGAGATCATGAGTGGGGTAGTTCTTCTCATGTGGTTTCAATTGTCTAGAAGCATAGGCAACAGCTTTATCATCTTGCACAAGAACACAATCCAAACCTTCTTTAGTCGCATCACAGTAAATTATGAAGCCAGTAGTTCTTGAAGGTAAAGTCAATATATGGGCTGACATTAGCCGCCTCTTTAACTCTTGAAAACTGCTTTCACATTGATCCGATCATACAAATTTAACTCTCTTCTGAGTTAGGCGAGTAAGTGGACCAGCGATATTTGAGAATCCCTCCACAAATCGCCTGTAATAGAGAGCCATCCCGAGAAAATTTCTCACTTCTGTAACATTAGTGGGGCAATTCCACTAAACAACTGCTTCAACTTTCTTTCGATCTACTAATATGCCATCTTTTGAGATTACATGACCCAAGAATTTTATATGATCAAGCCAAAAGTTGCACTTATTAAATTTAGCATACAACTTCTTCTCATGCAAAGTTTGTAGGACAAACCTTAAGTATTGTTCGTGATCCTCCAAACTTTTTGAAAACACTAGAATGTCATCGATGAACACCACAATAAATTTGTCTAGATTTTTTTTTTTGCTAAATAATAAATTTGTCTAGATACTCTCTGAACACCCTGTTCATCAAGTCCATGAAAGTAGCAGGCGCATTTGTTAGACCAAAAGGCATGACGAGAAATTCATAATGGCCATACCTTGTTCTGAAAGTAGTTTTAGACACATCATCCGTTTTTATCTTCAACTGATGATATCCAGAACGAAGGTCGATCTTAGAAAAGACTTGAGCTCCCTGAAGTTGATCAAATAAATCATCAATATGGGGTAAGGGATATTTGTTTTTGATCATCACCTTGTTAAGTTCTTGGTAGTCTATACAAAGCCTCATACTACCATCCTTCTTTTTCACAAAAAAAACCGGAGCTCCCCAAGGTGAGACACTAGGTCTAATGAAACCTTTATCCAAAAGCTCTTGTAATTGCGTTTTCAATTCTTTCAACTTGGTAGGTGCCATCCGATATGGTGCCTTGGAAATAGGTGCCATACCGGGCATCAATTCAATACAGAACTCAATTTCTCTATCAAGAGGCAAACCTGGTAAATCCTCGGGAAATACATTGGGAAATTCTCTGACAATGGGAACGTCTTCTAACTTCGCTACAACCTTGCTTGTGTCTTTTACATAAGCCAAATAACCACTACAACCCTTTCTCAAAAGTTTCTTTGCTTGCAAAGCTGATATCAACCTCGGAAAAGCGTCTTTACAACTTCCCGAAAAAAAGAGAATTCGAGCTGACACGGAAGTCTGAAGATCACTTTCTTTGAAAAACAATCAACAGTAGCACAGTATGTGGATAACCAATACATCCCTATAATAATATTGAAATCTCGAAATTTTAACTCCACTAGATCCACAAGCATTTCAACATTATTAATCTAGAGCACATATCCCTTAAACACATGATCAGCAACCAAGAAATCATCAGTAGGAGTATTAACATGCAAAAGAATGTGTAGCACCAGAATCAAATAACGCATAAGCACATTGCGAGGCAATAGAAATATTACCTGCAACAACTGCGTTAGATGCTGCCGCATTTTCCTCTGTCATCACAAAAACTTTACCACTTCTCCTCTGTCTTTGCGGGTTCTCTTGGGGCTTACCAACCGAAGGAGCATTGTTTCTCATGAAACAATGATGTGCTAGGTGTCCTCGTTGTCCACATAGATAGCATGTTCTATTATCAGCCGTAGAATTCCTCTGTGTAGGACAATCACGCCGCATGTGTCCCACTTTCCCACATAAGAAGCATACTCCTGTTTTCTGCGACACTCACCGCCATGATACCCTCCACATGTAGTACATGGGCTCCGAGTATTTTGGGCTCTAAACTTCCCTGGTAGGTTATTGCTTCCTTGATTAATACTGCCACTTACACGACTTCCTTGAAACTCAGTAAACTTGGGCCTCTTTTGTTGATGAACACCCTATGTGTCATGCTCTAATTTGTACCATTCCACCTTGATCGCTCGTTCCAAGACATCTTTGTATGTGGTTAGTTCAAGAGGTGCGAGCTTAGAACATATATTAAGCCGAAGGCCTCTTTGGAAATGTTTAGCTTTAAGTTCTTCATCATGCACATAATGTTTCGTAAACCTACTTAACAGATTGAAGCGGCATGTATAGTTCTTCATTGTAGAGTCACCCTAAGATATGTGTATGAAGTCGTCCCTCATCTTCACTTGGAATGACCTCGGGAAGAATTGAGTGTTGAAGGCCTTTGTAAAATCTTCTCAAGAAATTGTCGCATCTCCTCCTCCCAGGGGAAGTCTAGTCCCTTCCCACCAATACTCTGCTTCTCCCTTCAAACATTGGGTGACAAAGTCAACCTTCGGACCATTGGGAACTCTATCGGTTCTAAAGATCCCCTCCATTCCTCTAATCCAACGTTCGTCCAATAGAGGATCCGATTTCCCATCGTAAGTAGGTGGTTTGGCCTTTTTGAACTGGGCAACTGTATATTCTCTCTCACCTTTAGTCATAGCGGTTCCACTCCCACCTAGATCTTTCAGTTGATGATGAAAGTTAAGCGCTACTTGACAAGCCTTAGATAAATTGCCTTGGATGGTAGGCTTGGGAAGTTTATCACTTGCATATTGTGAGTCGGGGCTTCTTTCAAATCGATCCTCTAATCTCCTTTTTGAAGCCAGGCCTCAAGAACCTTAAGGCATATATCTGGAATCGGGGGTAGCGACTCACTTGCCTTTATTGTTCTTACGAAGCAAGGCAAGTGTCTCTGAGTTGGAACGTATAATAACTTGAATTCAAAGCGTAACAAAACCTTAGCACCCAGAAGATAACACGCTAAAACTATCACACAATCTCACAACGTCCCATAAAAATCTACACCCAAACAGATCACAACTTAATCTCTGATACCAAAAGATGTCACACCCCAAAAATAACTAGAAAAGGGGAATGACACGGCCGTCTTTCCACGCGAAGAACGCGGCCTCAATAATAACCAATAACCTATTATCAACATATATATATCTAAAACCACATATATATCATATATATCAACGGGTTGGTTACAACGTCAAAGTTTCTATAATCCACTAAAAGAACACGTACATCAAGAACTTAGCCAACCGGACGACTTATCAACAACCTTACAAACAACTCCAAAAATCATATCCAAAAATCTAACTCCCAAACATCCCCACGATAGAGCTCTCGTACTAACGGCCGCTAGCCAAGGAACCTAAAAAGATTGGGAAAGAGAGGGATGAGCAATCACAGCTCAGTGAATAGTACATCTCTTCTAAGTAGATCGAGTAATCACTATGCATGTGTACAAAGTAATACCAGAACTTTAGAAGGTAAAACCCAAAGTTTAAAATACATATAGAATCACATAAGAGTTATTTCATTTTATTAAAACTTTGTACAAGTCACAAATACACATTTAAATCCACCATTACAATTCAAACTATCAATGGTCAAGTCCATTGATCAATCTCTATAAAAACCACGTCAATGGTCCATTCCATTGACTAATCTCAAATTATACATTAATGATCTATTCCATTGATGAATCTCATATCACATCAAATGTCGATAGTCCATTCCATCAACCAATCTATTGCTCAATATCTAACTATGGTCACGATGCAAAGCCTTGTGACAAGACTACCAAAATTCCCCCCTTGGTAGGGTCTCCACTTACAAAGCCGGTGGCTCAGCCCAAAAGGATATCCTAACCTGGTATGCATACCCTAAAACACCTCAATGGATTCACAATCATATTGAGCATCAAACAATCATCATCCAATATCAGAAATTCAATCCAGAATACATTTCACAAACCAAACAAATAACTTTCTTACAATACAGCTCATCCGCCGGAAATATATTTCGTAGAGCATTTCTTGAATCATTTCAGAACTCATTTCATAAACTAGTTTGAAATGCAATATACAAATGTATCCTTTCTTAATACATTTCCAAAAACGATTCTCAAATCATTCTCAAATACTAAAAAGTACTAAATGCTCGATCCTGATTAATGCAATAAAATGCTCTTTTAAGTTCAACATATATATTTATGTCGAATCATAATTTTTTCGAGATATGGTTTTTGTAAAACCAAAGAAGAGATAGTACCATTCACCTGGAATCCGCAAAAATCAAACAACAACGCTCACTCGAATTGACGATCTCGTAATCCTAACAATTAAACAAGAATCGACATCAAAATCAAGTAAAAAACACTGCAAAATGGCTAAACGATACTTAAATGTTAACAAGACAACTCAAAAGTGCCCACAAATCGCTTCTCCAAAGCGATTATCCAAACCATCTGCAACGCGGAGTTTGAACATGAAACTTGATCGCACCATAAATTTCTCTACCGAACCCCTTTTTGAGCAAGCTTATAGTCAATAGAAAGCCCACTCAGAGCACTACAAGAACCCCAACTTTGCCATCCCAAAATCGAGCCGAAAACAGACGAAAATCGGCCTAAAAGCCGCTGGTCGCGCACTGTTTACCTTGCGCGGCCAACTTTAAAAATTCATGTTAGGCAAACCGTAAGTCCAAATCAAGATCCATAAAATCTTACGGCTCCACTACACCCTAAACTACCAATTCTATATATATACGTAGCTCAACGACTCAAAAATCGGACTTCGCGGCTTGAATTTCTCAAAATTCCGAATTTAAACCCTAAATGTGAAAACTTATCCGATTGGATGAACGAGGGGCGCGAATGCTTACCGGACGTTGCAATACGAAGTCGAATCGGCTAGGTGAGGTTCGTGCGACGCAAAACCCTCTTCTCCTCTTCTTCTTCTTCTTCTTTCTCTTTTCCTCTCTTTCTTTCTTTTCCTTTCTCTCTGTCTCGGCCGAGCAATCTTTTGGCTTAAATGAGAAAAACGGAGTGTCACTATAACAACTTTTGACATTCTGACTTTTTGACCTTTTTTTTATAATAAATACCCGAATATTACAGCCTTGACTCGAAGAGCAGAATTGTAAAACTCTGTCAAATCTTTATCCGTCCATCCTTCAATCGGATTTACCACGAAAGACCAGCTCATTCCACATCCATCTTCTTCTTCAGAATCTCTTGCCGCCGTCAGTTTTGTTGTGGCAACCAATGATCCAAACCCGGCAGTTTTGCAGTCCATGATCTCATAGCTGAAGCTTTTGTTGACAGGGTCAGTTGCAAGCAGCTTCTCAAGAGCCGAGTTTGCGACCACATCCTCCAAACTGTGGCCAGACCTTCTTGTGACAGAGCAGTATCGGATGCATCCGGGTTGACCCGATATGCCTTCGACTCCGTAGCACGTGTCTATCTTGGGGACCCACTTGTGCAGGCTGAAGAAATCCTCCAGGAGTGGCCATACCTGGTCAGGACTAGAGCCTCTCACTAGGGCACTAACCTTTCCTTCCCATTTTTCCTCTGCTTCACTGGCCATAGCAATGCAGGCTTCAGGCTTCTGCAATTGGCATTTAGCAGTAGCGGAACAACATTGAAATAGTGAAAGCTTTTGTTGGCAGGGCATGAGAAGGCAAAAGCTTGGATTGTCATGGGAATCAAAGTGTTGGACAATGCTCTTAGGTTGACTTCAGTTTGTCAATGGATGTACATGGGGCGGGTGCTATAGGGGCGAATGAACATGTTGAAATACTCTGAGCATTTCTTGTCAGTGTGCGAAGAGGCATGTGCCGGAAGTGGCATGGGAATCATGTAGGCTATCTCTCTCTTCAATATATAGTCTTGGCCTTGAGCAGTGCACGGGCATCTGTCTGGTTTGATATTATTGAATCTTGGGAAAGCTTACCCGATTATGACACTTGTCTATTTAGAAGGTGGTATTCAACTATTCATAGACTGATCCCTTGATGAGAAAGTTAAGGCCAAAATTTGTACTTTTCTATAAAATCTTACTCAAAACGGAGATCCAACGCACATGAAAATCAAGCATTGATCACATCCTTCATCTTTAAAATGTCCACGAGTTTTGGGAAAACGGTTTTTTCCCCAATGTCTAAGGACGTGTGTGATTGCATCATCGATTCATCATAGGTGTTATAAACTTAAAAAGATCCATGCAATGTCTTGCAATTCGCGTGCGGGGAATCCTCTATAATTATTGCAACCTTTCACGTGAAATTCTAACGCGGACTAATGAAATATATGTAAATCTCTTGCTTAGCATGCTCACTAATTAGGATAATTGTAGTGCAAGTCTCACAACTTATCAATTCTTGATTTCAGTCCTAAAACTCTCATTTTGTGCATTTGAATCCAAAACTTATCCCTTTTGTCCACTTCAACCGTTTCGGCGAATCCGATAGTTTCAAGTGAACAGAAATGCATATGTGACTTCTTTTTTTTATTAACTTTTAACCCAATGCGATTTTTTTTATATTTCTTTTTTAAAGTTTGAAGGCAAAATTGCGTCCTTTTGTTGATTTTACATTAGCGATTTTCTGCCAAATTTGGTCAGATTGACTCAATTGGCAAAACGTAAAAATGTTAAGAACTCAATTGATAAAATTAAAAAGTTATAACTAAATTAGCAAAACTACAATAAGTTTATAAGTTTTTAGATAATTTTCCGCTCATGAGATCCGAGCACACTTCCATAGATGGAAGCACTTGGCTATTTATAGGCTTAAGGAAGTGATCCTACCTCCTATATATTTCTGGATCAATATTTTCCTTGTAAATTTTTTTGTTTGATGATTTTCAGTTTTAGATCTTCCTAGAAATATTTTCCAATATGATTATAGAAAAAATTAGATGTGGATAATCTATTAGCTACTCATCTCTACACGAGAATATCTTGATATCTATCCTAGAATAATCTAGATTTCTTGGAGAAGATGGGCGGTGCATCTTTTTCTTCAACATAAGTTAATAAAAAATGATACAGAAAAATGCATCTAGATCTTTAATGAATTTCCACTTCTGTTGCACTTGAGCTCAGAATTAGCGTGCGGATGCGAATTCAATCCGTGACCCTCGTTTTAATCGGGAGCTGGTCACAATTCCTTCATCGGATCAAGATGAATCACGATATGGTTATCCGAAATTAGCTCAAAGTATATGTAAGTGGAACTTGGACGCACAAGAGGGTGCTCTAAATCTAATGCAAATGGGGAATAATGAACAAACTTAAGAATTGTTGTGGAAATATTAGAGAGCTAATACGTACTATTGCCCAGACTTTCACTACTCTTGCACACCGCATCACACAGCGTCGAGACTTTCACATGAACACAAAAGCAAATCATCAGTTTCAGATTACATCAGTTGGTGAATCCACTCGGTTTGCTTGACCAAGAAGAGCCTCCTCCATCCTCTCGGCCATGACCCGCAAGCCTGACCCGATGAACTGGTCCAAGTCCTCGGGTTTCCAGCCGTCCACGGGCTCAACCTCATAGTTCCACACGATGCAACACCCGTCCTCCTTAGGCATGACTTGGACCGTGGAGACGTAGGAGTTGAACCCGACATTGCCGTCCACTATGCTATAGCTGAATATCTTCGCAGCTGGGTCGATCAACAGCAGCTTCTGCTTCGTCCAATTCAGGGTTGTCGTCTTGGCATCGCCGACGTCCCGGTCGACTGGGGTCCTGAACCCAGCACAGTAGCGGATGCACCCGGGCTGGCCGGAGACGCCCTCGACCGGGGTGCAAGTGGCGAGGGTCGGGAACCACTTGGCGAGACCGAAGAAGTCCTCCAAGAAGGGCCATATTTGGTCTGCCTTTGGACCTGCCAAGTCCGCACAAGCTTGACCCTGCCATTTTGGTGGGTTTTGGACCTTCTGTTTCATGTGAGAAGTCGCATGATCAATGTTTGCGGATTCCATGTCGAGGAATGCCAGACTAATGCGAAGTGCAATTGAATCTGGCTCAACAAAATGGTGAGAGAGAAGGAGAGAGATGAAGGCAAATTAGGCTTGTGTTCTTGAGCTACAGACGTGAAGGTTTATATATAGGGGGAGAGAAAGTATGTCTTTCGGAGAAAGCATGTTTTCCGTGTGCTCGTACACCGCGTCGTAATTAATTACATCGCTTACACGATGAAAGAAATCAATCACTTTCAAACAACACGTAATCCCTTATTAATCACCAAGGAAATGAAATATCCGGTTGGAATCATCAAGAATCACAATCTCAACCGATTTGCTTTGTCATAACTTACACCATAACCCTAACTTGACGATTCCAATATAGCTGACCCATGCTGCATGAGAGATCTGAGGCGATGATATGTGGCACGTACATTAGATACCTAAGAGATGATTTCCCCATTCTTTGGCTCACATGTCTATTGAAGATCGGTTGAGATTACTGGTTTATCTTTCCTATTCCAAATCATGTAGATCAGAATATAACGTATCATATGGTAGATAGATTTAAACATAAATAATAATAGTGCCTTATATTTGCTGACTTGCTTAGCCAAAAGGAATCCTGCATAATCTGAATTCACTAGTGCTTCCTGCTAAAATATTAACTAGTGTTAATAAAGTTGGTTGGCATGCTGAGTATATACTAAAATAAGTTTCAAAATTTCTATCATAAGATCATGTTCGTGTTGAACATGAGCACTTGTTGCCAGACTTCATCATAGTGTCGAGAGATGGGTCCTAGTCCGAGAGAGAACAGTGCGAGCCACACCATCTGTTTGTGCTTGACATGAATCGCGTGTTCTTTGGTTGAAAACGAGGAACTTCTGGCAAATTTGAAGAGCAAGTCATGATGGGACACTAATTTCGGAAATGCTAATTATTTCTAAGTAAACCATCTACTTAATTAATTTGAATAACCAAACCTAAAGCTACAAGCACGGTTCATTGGATGAGAGTGGGATATTTTCCTTCCAACGGCGTGTTTGTCTAAGTGAGAATTTTTCGTGAATTAGTTTTCTTTATTGTCACGTGTTTAGTTTGTTGAAAATGATAAGTCAAGGGAAAATCTTTTACAGTCAAAAGAGATTTGCATGCTTAAAGTTAGGAAAATGAATTCTTTAACATGAAAAGAGAAAAATATTTTCCGAAAAGTATTTTCCTTTATCATGAAATTTATGTCCAAACAAACACACCTTAAGATTGGAAATTACATTAACATCACATGATTCTATTTACATCTCATATGTACATTTTCTCAACACCTAATCGGGCCAAGAGGCAATTGATCTTGTGCAAAACCTAATCTCCCTTTTTCCCCACCTAAAATCTAATCTTCCTCGTTTAAAGAAAACAACAAGAAAGCAAGCCCTGTGAATCTAATCTACGAAAGAAGAAAATGTGCGGTGGTAGTTTTTTATGTACTAACTTGCATCTCAGCCCTCATTTTACTTTTAAATTATGTGCCTAATCTTAGGATAGTGGTTTTTAGCAAATAAATAAAAAATAATATTTTTTTTGCGTAGTGGTTTATCGATTCAATTGGGATTTGAGATTGACATAGTATCACAATTTAGTTATTTTTTCCGATTAGTCTTAATTAGCATCTGAATTTAATTTTATTTATCTTCCTCATTACAATTTAAGTATGAATACTGTAATTTTGCAACAAGTTCTCCCTTATTTATATCTTAGTCGTGTAGTTAGGTATAATGCTACGTTAGATCTGACTATTAACCCTACATTTAAGCCCGTTATTGGTACGTAGGTTTGAGTTTGGTGGAGTTTTCTCAAGGTCATGACTTTACTTATAGCTTTGTTTGTCTTGGTCTAATGCATTTCCTTTTTTTGTAAAAGTCTATTTTCGGGTGCAACCTACTAAGTATACACGGCTTTTTTTAAAGTAAAATCTTATAATACTTATCATTATGTTTTTTAATTCATGTGTCAACTGTTAATTTAGGATTGAATTAGTATCCGTACAATGGATTTAGCACCGATTGGACAATTTTTTCAAATTAAGACCATCTTACATCCTAATTTTTGTCAAACTGATAGGTTGTCATGGGATGACTGTGCATCGCTATTCATACAAGAGTCTAGTTAGATTCCAATAGCTTCCTGAAAAAGATGGGACATAGCAATCCAATCGAGACCCATGTGAAACAATTGATATCATATGTTAAACCTATATTCGAAATCCCTTTCACTCATTTTCCTAGTGTGGTTGCATATTGCCTTAGCCTTAGAAAGAGATAATAATACAAATAGTCCCTGAATTTTGATCTAATCTATAATGTCGTTCCTAAATTTCTAATTTATGTAATAGGGTCCCTGAATTTTACTCAATATTCAAAATGTGGTTATTGAACTATTGATTAAATGTTCAATATAGTCCTTCCGTTTATGTCAGTTTCAAATAGTTTAAAGACTAAATTGAAAATATACCAATAGTTCAAACGTTGGTTAATGACCCATTTTGACACTCTAAGTCTAGGGATAACATTATATATTTGATCAAAATTCAGGAACCATATTGCACCAATTAAATGCTCAAGGATGATGTTGCATATCCCACCAAAGTTAATGAATCATTTTTAGGATTTTTTTTTAAATTATTCATTTCCGCGAAACGAATGGAGCCTAAATTCAAGTCCAGCTTTAGTATATCCCACGCTTTTGATATGATTTTGGTAAATCATTAATGAAGTAAATCAGATAAAACCATTGTATGATGATCATATCACATGACATCTTGGCACAGTGTTATCCACTTAGTAAGAAATGTCGTCTTCAATGTTTGTTCGAAAATCACATAAACTAAGACAGTTGAAGGTGTCACACATCACATCATTACTTTGGTCACATGCTATAAACATTGTTTTAAAGCGAAGAGCACTAGGCATGATTTTGTGATAGGAGGAGGAGGAGGTACGATGTTGTATTGTATGATCAAGAATAAGCCATTTGTCCATCTTTTTTTTTTTGGATCAATGCCATTTGTCCATTCGAAGCCACCTTTCTAGCTGTTATCTCTGTTCTATATGGTGCAAATGGAAAAGAGGTGATTGATAGTGTTTATTGATAATGCGTATTTATCTTGTGTAAGTATCGAATATGATATATGTGATTGAATGACATTATGCATATTAAGTTCACACTACTATTTGTGCACAGTGGGAACTTATCATGCAAGACAAAGAGCTACACCTTGAGAGCTATTAAATTATATCTTGAGTTTGAGCCCGTATATGAGACTCGATGCACATGTGGAGCATTTGTTGTTCAAAGTTGCGCAAAATGTAGTGATGAGCTGTCAAAGCGAAAGAAGCAAAGCTTCAACATTCTCTGTCCTAGGAAGACGTGTTGGCCATATTTGTCTTCCTTAATTAAATGAGCACATGGAAGCAAGTATTGACTTTTCTCTCCTTCGTTAATGTATGTGTTGAGAAACAAGAACAATGAAGACATATTTTGGGGAAATTTTTTCATCTTCTTTCACTTTGTACGTATATGCATTTATCATACAAAAAAGGAAAGAATAAGCAAGATTACAACGATTACACTTTCCTACTTTATCTCCGAGTATCCTTGATTGAATCAATTCAAATCAAGGTTAAAGATAAAATCGTATCTTTCTCCAACACTCCCCCTCAAGTTGGTGCATAGATATCTTGGATGCCCAACTTGTCAAGTGAACTGTAAAAGATCTTACTCGATACAGCCTTCGTTAGTATATCTGCTAGTTGATCTTCCGATTTTACATACGGAAACCGAACCACTTTGGTATCCAAGTTCTGCTTAATGAAATGACGATCTACCTCAATATGTTTTGTACGATCATGCTGAACAGGATTATGAGATATATCGATGGCTGCCTTGTTGTCATAAAACAACTTCATCTCGGGTATAGGAGTATAACCGAGTTCTGTCATTAACCTCTTAAGCCATAGAAGTTCGCAAAGACCTTTGTGCATCCCCCTGAACTCTGCTTCCGCATTTAATAATGCTACAACATTTTGCTTCTTGCTCCTCCAAGTAACTAAGTTTCCTCCGACAAAAGTAAAATATCCTGAAGTTGACCTCCTATCAGATACACTCCCAGCCCAATTAGCATTCGTAAACCCCTCAATTTCAAGGTGTCCATTCTTCAAAAAACGAATTCCTCTTCCTGGAGCTCCCTTCAAGTAGCGCAATATTCTTATCACAGCATCCATATGATCTTCACTAGAGGCATGCATGAACTGACTAACAACACTCATAGCATAAGCAATATCAAGTCGAGTATGCGACAGATAAATAATTTTCCCACCAACCTTTGATACTTTTCTTTGTTAGTTGGTGTCTGATCTGGATACTCCCCAAGTCTATGGTTCTGCATAACTGACGTGTCTGCGGGCTTACAATCTAGCATACCCACTTCCGCTAATAAGTCCAACACATACTTCCTTTGCGAGAGAAATATTCCACCTTTAGATCGTGCCACTTCTATTCCTAGGAAATACTTCAGTCCCCCTAGGTTTTTTTATCTCAAATTCTGAGGACAGTCTTTCTTGGAGTTTAGAGATTTCCTCTGAATCATCCCCTATAATAATCATATCATCAACATAGATAATCAATACAGTTATTTTTCCCTGACAATGCCTTAAGAATAATGTGTGATCTGCACCACTCTGAATGTACCCATATTTCTTCATCGTCGCACTAAACCGGCCAAACCAAGCACGGGGTGATTGTTTCAACCCATACAAAGATCGTTCTAGCTTGCAGACCAATCCAGGCCGTGAAGGAAATGTGTACCCCGGTGGAATATCCATATAAATTTCTTGATGCAGTGGCCAATCTAGATTCGCCGCTAAAGACAGTAAGACCCGAACGGTGTTAAGTTTTGCGACAGGGGAAAACGTCTCCTAATAGTCTACCCCATATGTCTGTGTGTATCCCTTCTCTACTAGCCGTGCTTTGTATCTTTCGACGGAACCATCCCCTTTATACTTAACCGTGAAGACCCATTTGCACCCCACCGTCTTCTTCCCTTCAGGTAACTTCATCAACTTCCAAGTCTTATTCTTTTGCAACGCCTCCATTTCCTCTTCCATCGCCTGAACCCACTTAGGATCTTCCAAAGCCTCTTGCATCCCACTCAGGATGTGAACTGAAGATACATTCAACACAAACGCCTTCAATGGTTCTGATTGTCTCCTCGTCGAAACATAGTTTGCAATAGGGTACTTGGATTTCTTCCCCCCAACATCAGGTGAGTATTGGTTAGGAGGCTTGCCCCTATTATGTTTGTCAGGTAACTTATATCCTACAGATATATCAAAATCATCAAGCAAACAAGATGTAATAGTAGGGAAAATTACCTCAGGGATATTCTTAGAAGATGAGTCAAGTTTGGGTGCTGAAGAGAGAGGGGGCTGTTCTTGTATATTCGGTTCTGGTACATCCATAACTGTCGGTTGCAGAGCTTGCTCATTGTCACCATTTTCCACTAGTTGCTTTTCATTTTCTAGTGATATTCTCACCGGTTGTTGCTCATTTCTGGGCTGCACCTTTTGCACTTCCTTCTGTCCTCTAGACATGACACCACCAACTTGCCACCAATTCACACTTTCTTCCTCTATCTCCCCCTGAAAGGAAGAATTGGTGCTCGGATAGAAAAAATCTGACTCAACAAACGTGACATCCATTGTCACATAGGTTCTTTTAGTAGCCGGATGATAGCAGCGATAACCCTTCTGATGTGTACCATATCCCAAAAAAACACATCGAACTGCACAGGGATCGAGTTTGGTTCGGTGAGTCTTTGAAATATGGACATAAGCAACACACCCGAATACTCGCAGGGAAATAAGCAAGACAGATGGTAAGGTAGCATGTGTAGACAGCACTTGCAGAGGTATCTTGAAATCCAATACCTTGGATGGCATTCGGTTTAGGAGGTGAATAGCTATCGCAACTGCATTGTCCCAGAAATGTTTAGGAACGTGACTTTCAGTGAGAAGGGCACGAGCGGTCTCTAAAATATGTTTGTTCTTTCGCTCCGCTACTCCATTCTGCTGTGGTGTGTGAGCACATGACATCTCATGCAGTAGATCATGTTCCTGAAAATAGTCCTTAAGTTGCGCATTAACATACTCTCCACCATTATCACTTCTTAAAATTTGTAATTTTCCACCAAATTGTGTTTGCACCATTCTATGAAATACCCGAAAAACATCAGCCACCTCATCCTTATGTTCCAAGAAATAGAGCCAAGTCATTCTTATGCAATCATCCACAAATATAACAAACTAGCGATATCCCGAAACTACAGTAACTGGAGAAGGCCCCTAAACATCATAATGGACTAAGGAAAACGCAATGCTACTCTTATTCAAACTGATTGGAAATGGCACACGATGGCTTTTGGCCAAAATACAAGTCTAACATTGAAAAACTGAATCTGGTAAACTGGAAAATAATTCAAGAAGTAAATGTTTCATATAGCCAAATGAAGGATGCCCCAATCGGCGATGCCATAGCCAGATTTGCTTCTCTTTGCTACTAGATAAGCCTCGCACTTGGTGCACCCTCCCAGAACTGAAGTCATCCAAATAATAGAGCCCCCCCTCTTAGTACCACGCCCAACTATCTCCTTCGTGAGAATACCCTAAAAAAGACAAAATTGTGGATACATCAAGATAACACAATTCAAATCTTCAGCTGCTTCCCCCACTGATATTAATTTCGTGAACAAAGATGGTACAAGTAAAGTATTCAATAGTGATATAGAAGAGGAAATAACAACAGTTCCAGCCCCCGTCACTGGATATACAATCCCATTAGCATTTGAAATATTCTGCCATCTAGGTTTAGTATAAGTGACAAAATCATCTGTTGCGAAGGTCATATGATCTGTTGCACCTGAGTCAATAATCCATTGACTACATTTATCTCGAGAATTACTAATGAAAGCATGACCATAATTACCTTTACCTCCAGTGATTGATTCACTGTTTGTTTCTACCTATGGCATCAGTGATAGCTGAGCCTCCTCGATAACAAGTGATGCCTTCCCTGTTTCACCATTCATTGTAATCTCTACTTGTTTGCGTGCTTTTAGCTCCGTCCACCAATTAGGATACCCAATCAATTTGAAACACGTCTCCCGGGTATGCTTCGCACTCCCACAGTTAAAGCACCCACCAGCTACTATCAAGGAAGGTTTGCTTCTCGATGCTCCACCCAGTCGACCTCCTCTTGTCAAACCACCCGGCTTTGTCATTTGTAATGCTAGTATGTCTCGAGTTTGGTCGAAGATGTGCAGTCCCGTCTTGCCTCCTTGAGACACCATAGCTGCAAACGGGTGTGTGGTATCTCCGGTTGCTAGCATCATACTCTGCCGTACGTCTTCCCGTCGGACACGAGCATAGGCCTGCTCAACTGTGGGAAAAGGCTGCATTTGAAGCACTTCCGCTCGAACTTTATCCAAGCAGTCATCCAACCCGTCAAGGAAGATATAGACCCGATCTTTTTGAATAGCTGAATTATATCGCTCGATATCAACAAGGCAAACCATCGGATTCGGGCGGCGAAAATCAATTTCCCTCCACAAACCTTGCAGGTTGTTGTAGTACGCCTCAATTGATCCTCCTCCTTGTCGCATCCGAGCAACACGCCTCTTCAAGTCATAAACCTGAGAGGCATCCGTTTCGTTAAAGAAAGTTGTTGCAACTACATCCCAGACAGATTTCGCTATTGGGAAGCAAATGAAATTGCCAATCAACGCCGGATCCATGGAGTTGATAAGCCATCCTTTCATAGTCGAGTCTTCTATTTTCCACTTCCGAAAGCCAGGATCTATAGGCAGTGGTTGATGAAAGTCTCCGTTGATATATCCCAGTTTGTCTTTGCCGGTGATGTATTTCTTGGCAACCTGATACCACAATCCATAGTTGGCTCCATCCAATTTAATCGCAATTTGAGAAGAAACCGAATCATTTTGCGGTGTTGGTGATGGAAGAGGAGGGTTCGTTTGGTTCTGGGTGAGAATCTGAGTTAATTTGGTGGTCAAATTCTCCAAAAGAGCTTCCGTGGTCGAATTCCCCCTGGTTCTGGTGGGGAATCATTGTTCCGGTAGGGTTCTAATCTGACATGGATCCAAGTTCAATCGTGCATCAAAGATGAAGAAGATCGGGTAAGATGCACACCGGACGGCGCAATAGAGAAAGAAAGCGAGCCCAAGTTCAAGCGGGACCGCTGTAGTCGATGATTGACGTATAATACCCCAAGGATCAAACCCTAAGGCTCTGATACCATGTTGAGAAACAAGAACAATGAAGACATATTTTTGGGCAATTTTTTCATATTCTTTCACTTTGTACATATATGCATTTATCATACAAAAAAGGAAAGAATAAGCAAGATTACAACGATTACACTCTCCTACTTTATCTCCAGGTATCCTTGATTGAATCAATTCAAATCAAGATTAAAGATAAAATCGTATCTTTCTCCAACAGTATGCCCATGGGTTCTTGCTTTGTCCCTAGAAAGCTGAACGTCCATTTTGTTCCTTATTTAATCCATGTGCAAACATGATAATAAATTGGTGGACACCCCTTTCTGCTTCCGAGGTCTCTCTCGTAGGCGCCGAATGTCTCCTCCCTTCTTTTGGTCATCTTTTGTGGGCTTCATTTGTCTTTTATTAATAAATGAAGAAAGAAGAAAGGGTGAATCTATGCTCATTTTTCTTACGTCGGCGCATGAGGGTCCTGGATACACACAATCATTTCTACATCCATTCTTAGAGAGCTCCAGGGAAGAAGAGAGGTTTGAGCTCGAACAGATTTGTGCGTAGAGTCGGATTCATTAAGTTGAGTTATTAAACACTGTGAGTATTGGGTATATATACTAGGGTTGAGAAATACTTAAACATGAGTGATTGTAACCCTGTAATTCTTCGATTTATTAGTGAATTATTTGTAGGTTCTCCCTGTGCATATAAGTTCCGACATTCGGATCGAATTATGTTAATTTCTTGTGTTCTTTTATTGTTACTCGTTTTATTTCTCTGTTGATTTCTACAGCTCCCGACTTAATTGCAAAGTTTTGATCCACTTCCGCCATGTCACCGATATTAGTAAATAAAAAATTGGTATCAGAGCTAAGACTTTGCAATTATTTCTGGAGCAAGAGTAGAAGTTGAGAAATTTAATGGAAGGAACAACTTTAAGTTATGGAGTGCCAAGATGAAGACGCTATCAATAACTCAAGGTTTAGCGAAGGCATTTGAGAGTAAGGATAAGTTACCTGAAACAATGAGAGATGGTGAAAAGGACGAGCTGATAGAGAAGGCAATGAGCATAATCCTGTTGAACCTATTGGATGAAGTATTAATAGAGGTGGCCGAGGAGAAGGATGCCGCAGCGTTGTGGGCAAAACTTCAGGCCCTTTATGTAACAAAGGGTTTTTAACAATCGCTTATACATGCTAAAGATGATGTTTCATTTCCGATACCATGAAGGTACATCTATCAGATCTCACCTAGATGAGTTTAATAAACTCATGACGGACTCGAAGAATGTCGATAAGATTATAGACGATAAAGAACAAGGCATGATGCTGTTGGCGACTCTACCAGAGTCATAGGAGCACTTTACCGACTCCTTGTTACAAGGATGTACCACGATTACCTCATAAGAGGTAAAATCTACCCAGTTCTCAAAGGAGTGGCAAAGAAAGTTGTGAGTTGACAATCTAGCACAAGATTTGGCACGAGGACTGGTGATTCGAGATAGAGACAAACATCGGGGGCCTAGCAGCAATAGAGGCAAAAGCAGGTCGAAGTTGTGACACAAAAAATCCAAAGGTCACGTGAAGTGCTTTGAATGTCACGAAGAGAGGCACATACGGAGAGATTGTCCAAAGCTTGAGAAATAAAGGTGGCGAGCAAAATGCCACAAGCAGTGTGGCAAATGCTATTGAGGAGAGTACCGGTGATGCCGAAGCAGTCCTATGTGTGCCTACGAGTTCATCGGGAGATGAACGGGTGCTAGATTCCGGATATTCCTATCACATGACTCCTCATAGAAACTGGTTCACTACCTACCAGACTGTAGATGGTGGTAGAGTTCTCATAGGGAATAATGTAGCCTACAAGGTTGTGGGAATAGGGACAGTTCGGATCCAGATGCACTCTGGCGTAGAACGGACACCAACAGGCGTAAGGCATGTACCGGATCTCAAGAAGAATCTTATTTCTCTAGGGACACTCGATGACAACGTGTGCAAGTACACCGCTGACGGTGGAATACTAAGGGTGAGCATGACAATCATTATGTACCCGGGAACTATTTCTGAATAGAAATTATTCTTTTTGATTCTGTGCCCGAAAACAATTTCTGAGCATTTGAAGGCGTTTGGTAAACTGTCCAAAATTTCTATTCTTAGAATAGAAAAAAACATAAATGCGTTTGGTAACTACACAAAATTACTTTGCATTAATAATATTTTGAATTGTTTAATTTTTTTTCTTTTTCTTTCTACTGATTCTCTTCCTTGGCCATGGCCGGTCATCGGCGATCGGCCATAGGCCAGGGCGTTGCGGCCCTCGCTACCACCCTGGCTACCAGCCTCGCCGCCGGCCTCACCGTCGCGACCCACGGCGAGGCCGACCTCACCATAACCGACGGTGAGCCGCCTCGCCCAGGCGGCGAGGGTCCAGCCCTCACCCTCGCCTGTAAAGGGAACCCTCACCTCCGTCGGCGGCTGACGAGGGCCGTGACGCCCTTGCCAACCACCGGTGACCGGCCACAACCTAAGAAGAAGAACAATAAAAGAAGAAACAAAAAAAAAAGAAGAAAAAAAAACTGATTCTCAAAATTGTATCGAGAAATAAGAAGCAACTTTTTTTTACTTCTTGTTTCTCTTCCAAAACTATTTCTGGGCATAAATTTTTTGCAAAAATGTGCCTGGGAACAAAAAGTTTACCAAACACATTTCTGTTCCCAAACTATTTCTGGGAACAAAAGAATAGAAATTTTCACTGTTTGGCACGTTACCAAACAGGCCCTAAAAATCTCTCGAGGTGCTATAACAGTGATAAAAGGGAAGAAATTGAATTCTCTCTATCATCTACTGGGAGAGCGTGATCGGAGTTGCTACAATTTCATTAGGTGAGTCAGACTCAAACTTGACTTAGTTATGGTATATGCGATTATGGCACATGAGTGAGGCAGGTATGACGATGCTAAGTGAAAAATGGTTACTGAAAGGTCATAAGACAGGCAAGCTAGACCTATGTGAGCACTGCATCTTCAGGAAGCAATGCCGTGTTAAATTTGATACATCTATACAATCAACCAAGCAACCGGTTGAATACATTCACTCATACATCTGCGGGGCCGTCTCTAGTTCCTTCGAAAAGAGGCGCCCGGTATATGCTAACATTTATCGACGATTATTCAAGGAAGGTATAGGTATACTTCCTGAAGCACAAATCTGAGGTGTTTGATTGGTTCAAGAATTTTAAGGCATTGATTGAGAAGCAGTTAGGTAAATAAATCAAGTTCTTGAGAACCGATAACGGCATGGAATTTTGTAGCAAGAATTTTACTGAGTTCTGCCAAAAGGAAGAGATTGTGAGACCCCGCACAGTTCCCGGAACACCACATTAGAATGGCGTTGCCAAATGGAAGAATAGAACTCTACTTGAGCGAGCTCGGGGCATGCTTTCGCATGCAGGAATGGGCAAGGAATTTTGGACTGAAGCAGCAAATATGGCCTGCTACCTGGTTAATCGATCTTTATCATCTACTATCAAGTGGAAGACTCCTAAGGAAGTATGGTCGGGGAAACCTGTTGATTACTCTGAATTACTGATATTTGGATTTCCTATATATGCTCATGCAAGTGATAGTAAGCTTGAGCTAAGAGCAAAAAAGTGCACATTTCAGGGTTATGCACATGGGATAAAAGGCTAACGGCTATGGTGCATTGATCCCAGATCACTTGGTTTTCTAATCAGCAGAGATGTAATCTTCAACGAGATTGTAATGCTTCTAAAGAGGAGCCTTGAGACTCAACCAGCAGAGCAAATGAATCGTGGTGTCAGTAGCGAGGTAAAACTTCAGGTGGAGCCTCAGGAGATCTCAAAGGTAGGAGTAAGCATGGTTCCAGGATATAACCTAGAACCTGAGAACCTGACCGGTGAGAACCTACAGGTTTCAGGTTCCAAGGTATGCAGGGTAGGTTCTAAGTTCTGTTGACACCTAAATTTCGATCGATCATTTAATGATAATTTGCATAGAATATTAGAGATTAAATTTTAATCCCCAAATAAAATATTAAAATTACATAGCATATAGTTTAAGTTCATATAGGTTAGTTACATTCCGTATTGGACCGGCGGTTGCAAGTAAGCTGAAAATCCATTGCATAAATCAAGCTTAAGTACCGAACAAAGCTCGTCTCGCTCGGAAGACGGGGACCGAAAATCGCAAGTCTAAAAGGCCTAGGTTGTCTTAATTTGAGCTTAAATCAGCCCATCAAGCTTAATTAGAGAAAAGCCCATATTAATTCGGCTCACTTCAAATTAAATAAAAATTAAAGGATAAAAGCCTAAGCCTAAACCCATTAGGACTAGGAAGCCCGATCAATTAACTAAAGGTTGTGATATGAATATGGGACTATAACCCTCAATCAAGGGGGCTCTCATAACTATTTTTAGAACACAATTCTTGAGAGCACGAGAGACACGTGAGCAAGAACAAGAGTAAGAGAGAGAGTCGCTCGTGCATGTGCCCCCCACCGTCACGCCACCTCGCGACTGCACCGTCTTCACCGCTCCTCATCATTGCCAATCCCGCGAGCCACCACCACGACGATCACCGCAGCTGCTATCCCTTGACAATCAACGCTGCTGCTATCCCTTGATGCCCTCCGCTGCCTTGTACCGAGAAGACTTACTGCTTTCGTCCGAGCCGAGGATCCCTCGACAGTCGCAGCTGCTTCTTGCTCCAGCCTCGACATACTGTAAACCCGTTCCCCGATGCCGACACCCCCTTAACTGATTTGCTTAGCTTCACCGCCAAGCCACGAGGCCACACAATTGAATCACACGGCCACATTGAGAGACGGTTAGAGAATAAAGAGATGAAATCGTGAGGGGAGCTTCACAATTGACTATTCACGGCAGAGAAAAAAAATAAAGAGGAAGGCTCGTGTTGCTTCCTCGGCAACACCCACGGTACACGAGGAAGAAGACGTTCGTGACGGAGTGCACTGGTCATCCACACTTCACTTCAACAATTCTCACCCAAATCTTAGCTTCTTCACGGGGCCAATATAAGTTGTTGAGGAGAAGAAGACAAAAAAGGGGAGGCTGATTCTTCATCAATATCCAATATTTGCATCCCATTATTATTCTTTTCCTCTTTCTTCTTGCACCCCCACTGAATTTCACGTGCAGAAAGTGCCAAAAGGGGAAGAAGAGACACTATAGATAGAAAGACAAGGCACATTGTCTGAGCTTTGAAGATCGAGACTTCTCTTCGAGAGCTGCGAGCCTCGCTACGAGTCCCCTCACGACGAGCAGCTGCACACCAAGAGTACCAGTCCAGTCTCATAGAGATCATTTGAGGTCGCTCCGCGAGCTCTCCAATCAGTCGTGAGTCCCGTGGCCTCACCCGCCGTCAACCACCCGCCGGCCGTCTGCTCCACCCAGTCCTGATCCGCAATCCCGACGATTCAAATTTAGAAATATCCGCCAAATTAGGTACGATCGATATCCAATGTTTTTTTTAGAATATTTTAAATTCCTAGTTTAGGTGTTTTGAATATTCAGTGAATATTTGATGGATTGCTAAATCTATGGGTTATTGTTTGCTCTATCTGCAATATTCTAAAACACTCAAAATTAGAAATTATTTTTAATTTAGCAACGTATATGGATAGCTGTCGCGACCTAAAATAAAAAATCGATCGTTTCGATCTTAGGCTAATGGATTACTAGATCAATTAGATTAACTAACCTAGCTCGAGTTCTCTCAAATTCTACCAAATCGCAACGTAGGTCCAATTGTAAACGTGCAAATATTTTCAATAGGAGTCACCACTAATCATTTAGGGTAGGTTGATTAGAAACCTAAATAAAATAGCGGGAGTACTATTTTGTTTCTACGAACCAGAAATTATGAATTCGGGACTTGGTTACGTTAAACTCCTTAACGCCCTTTCGGTACCAATTTCAAGGGAAAACACTTAATTTGACAATTTCGACAAAAAATTCTGATTTAAGGTTCAATGGTGCAGAAATTTCTTTTTTGATTTTCTTTTATTTAAATGCAAGCTAACCTATATGCAATGACGTGCAAAAATTGACATGCGATTTATGCAACCTAACGTGCAAACTATATGTCATGCGACGACGTGACCTATTTCTAATGACGGGTATATTTTTTGTATTTTTGTATTTTATTTTTTTTTATGAAATTCGGAATTAAAAAAAATGCAAATTATCTAAACATGCAATTCTAAACTAAAGAAATCAATCTATTCTAACGCAATCTTTTTGGTATTTTTTTATGAAATTTGTAATTAAAAAGACGAATTATCTAAACATGCAATTAAAGAAATTAAACTATTCTAGAGTAATCTTTTTGGTATTTTTTTATGAAAATTCGAAATTAAAATCACGTAGAAAATAAAACCGCTAAATCTTTCAAATTAAGTTTCGATCTGAAGTCTGACAGATCGACGCTAAAATTCGAAATTCCCGCTATGGAAATAATTCTATCTAAAGCCTGATAGATAGATTTATTTCCACGTGTGCGGTTGCGGATTAGGAAATTTTCCTAATCGATCACATCTTGAAAGATTTAGATATCTCAAATATATCGGATATATTCAAAATATTTTGAAAATTCTGAAATCTATCCAAATTAAGCAAGTAGATATCCAAAGTTTCAAAAAAAGGAAATAAAATCCTAATTAGAATATACCTATTGTTCAAATATGCATATTTAGATATCCACAAATTAGGCAATCAAATATTTAAATCAAATCAAGATAAGAATATTACCTGATTTGCCGATTTTCTTTCCTAATTCGGAATTTGCGATGACGGGATTGCGGATCGGGAACGGGACGACCGGCGACGGCGGGACGACGACGACGACACCGACAATGCACAGCAACACCGGCAAGGTTGTTCGGTGGATTTGATGCGTGCGTGGGCGAGTGACTCCGAACAGAAAATTTCAAGACTGCACGATTCCGGAAAAATGGGCGTAACTTCCTCAATACATGTCGGATTGACCCGATTCCAAAAGCCACAGATCGAGGACTCGTAGATCTACAACTTTTGTGTTTTGAGTTTCTACAAATAAGCTATGTGGAGTGAGAGATTCTGGGAGGAAGTGGACTGCTGCTGTGGGCGATGCTTCACTGAGGGAGGGAGAACGTGAACTTCTTTAAGGCTGACTTTGCTGCATGGGGGAGCTCTTCCGTTGACTGGGCAGCATGCAGAAGGACGTGGACGTCGGGAAGAAGCAGCAAGGAAGTCACGGTCTGCAAGAATTCTTCACTGCTTCGGTGGTGTAGTGGAACCGAACATGCAGCAACGCGAAGGGTGGGAGGCAATCGGGACGTGCGTCGCGGCGGCGCGGCAGTGATGGAGTTGTGCTCGGTGGGCTACTCCGTCACCCGGCAAGGACGATGGTGCAACCCGGCAAGAACGACGACACCGACCTCCCTCTCTCTCTCTCTCTCATGTGTGCTCTTTGAAAAAATTTTCTGATTTGCAATTGTGTTCCCCCCTCTAATTCTGACCTAATGTTATGCTTATATAGTACTAATCTAGGTCAATTTAGATGGGCTTTATATCCTAATGGGCTTAGGCTTGGGCTTAGGTTTAATGGGCTGAATTAACTTGGGCTTTTGATTAATTAAACTCAACGTATCAAATTAAACCCAAATTAAAACGACCAAGCCCGTTTAACTTGAAATTCCCGGCCCTTGCATTCCGAACGTACCGAGTCTCGTTGAATTTTAAGCTCGCTCACCGTCACCGGTCCGGTGCAATAATGCAATTAAATCTAAGATGAACCTAAACTATATGTTATGCAATTTAAATATTTTTGTTTAGGGGCTAAAATTTAATCCCTAATTTTCTATGCAAATTAACACTAAATTATGCGCCGAAATTTAGGTGTCAACAACAACTATTCGACCTTATCCGTAAGGCACGATACGCGGCGATACGGAAAATCGTTATCTTATCTATAATCACTTAGATACGATAATAAATTTTATTCGCTTTCCAAATTTGAATGATTAACTTTCTGTCGATATCTATAACCCTATAGATATTACCATTAGTTTGATTTCTTTGCCTTATCTGAATTTGAAGAATCTTGCGAATTGCATGGATTGCTTGAGTGCGGTTGTTATCTTTATTTGATTGCTTTCTTTTTTAAATAAAGAAAATCCAAAAATATATTAGTTAGAATTTAAATTAAAATTTTGCATGCTTAAAGAATCCTTAATATATCTAAAAGAATAAGATAATTAATTGATTTAAATTAGGATCTAGGGTAGCATATTTCCTAGTTTAAATTAGAGATTATTTTGATCTTAATGGATTATTTAGGATATTCAATAATTTCGAATTTTAATAAAAATCCCAAAAAAAGAATCACTTTAGGATAGATCAAATCATTATCTCTAGGATAGATTGCATGTTGATTTGAGTATTTTCAATTCCGAATTTCATTGAAAAAATATAAAAAATAAATCATTTGTCCGTCATTAGAATTAGGTTACGTCGTCGCATGACATATAGTTCATATGCTAGGTAGCATTAATTGCATGTCATTTTTTTTGCGTGTTATTGCATATATGTTAGTTTGCATTTTAATAAAGCGCAAACCCTAAAGAATACCTTAAGTGCCTTGCTTTGTTAATTAGAAATCATATTAGGATTGTCTGTGTGATTTTTTGCTAACAATGCAAATGCTTGCATTGCTTTAAGGTACACCATTCTCCTGATCTTGTAATCTATTTACTGTTTTCTTAGGTGTTAAATTGGTGATTTGCGCATCCACATGAACACCTCACATGCTAATGATTAAGTAATAAAATGGATCCAGACTGCTTGCATAAATATTTTTAAAAAGAAAAGGTACCGAATAGGCGTTAGACTAGATCTAGCGTAACCAAGTCCCCGGGTTTAAAATCTCTGGTTCGTAGGAATAAAACATATCTCTTGATATTTTATTTAAGTTTCTAATCGACCTATCACAAATAGATTAGTGATAACTCCAAGCATAAAAACTTTTGTATGTTAAAAACTTAAACTCTAAGTTGCGAATTGGTAGGGTTTGGGAGGGGCCCGAGTTATGCTTAGTCTTAATAATCCATTAGACTGAAAAATTTAGGTCACGACAGCTTGGCAACTCCGCTGGGAACTTGAGTTAAAACTCTTGATGGACTTTGGCCAGTTTTTCTTTTCGAAAAATATTTTTGTTTGATAGCGAGAATCCCAGGTATGTTTCTAACATTTTAGGTGTTAAATGTTTTTGCAGAATAGGAGGTATAAGGGAAGAAGTGATTGCTAACCCTTGTTTTGCAGGGAAGTATTTGGATGTATGGTTTATCTTATGCATGAAGCATTGTATGATACGATATGCTGTGCATGCCTTGTATTTACACTACACTACACACACTACTCGCTGCCGAACCTGAGCAACATAGGTTTAGGATGGTACTAAGACAGCGGATACCCCGACCACATCCGCGTAGTATGGGTCGTTCTCCTTGGTCCCGAAAGTTCTTTCATGATATCATTGAGTTTCCACCACGGTTGCTCCCTTTGCAACCCAGGTCGACTCCTTGACTAAGCTGGAGTCAGAGGAATCCTGGCCTAACCACTACCATGATTGATTTAGCTCGGTAATCCTCGCGTCTCCACTTTGCAAGCCAGAATTTATATAGAAATCGACTCTCACATTTCATGCGTATGTCTATGTGATTGCCATGGTCCTATCAGGTGAAGTAAGTTTTCTGAATTTTTATCTCGCAATTTATTTATGTTTCGTATTTTTTTTAGTCGATCGATGACATTAGGTCGATCGTGAGTTTTGGTCTATATACTATGGGAGGGGTAGACATCCGGATTCTTGATGCTCCAAGAACGAGCTCCGTGCCTGATGGAACCTACTCAGTCCAGCCAATCGTAAGCTAGTTGAGGGCCACATCGGGAGGCTACTTCCTTTATTGGAAGTCAAAGTCTGTACCGACTTCCTTCGAGCATTAACACACTTCTGGTGTCCCGAGATGTCTACATTTATATTTGGTAAGCATGAGCTCACCTTGACTTTAGAAGAATATAGTGTGATCATTGAAAAACCTTTAGGGTCGGAATTAATTACACCACCTCTAGGAATCAATTCCACCTTAATGTTGTCTGCATTTTTGGATGTCGGAAAAGATGAATTGGAAAAAGTCTTGAAAGCAAATCGTGGGACATGTCCTTTTTCATTCTTGAGTCAATATTTTGATAAAGTCACATCTTTTCAAAAAGGCAGAATCTTTTTGCTAGTATTTTTTGGGTTCTTGATTTTTCCTTATTGTAAAAATGCGTGTAGTCCGTCAATTAAATGTTGGTCCAACAAGTCTGTCTTAAAACGAATTTTGTCAACACCATTTTAGTTGAAGCTTTTATTTCCCTCACTAAATTCAAGTAAAATGTTGACAAAACGTTTTATGCATCCCTTGAACTTTTGCAAATTTGGTTTTTGTCTCATATAAAAGGGTGTGGCGATTTTCTCACAATATCTGAGTTTGGTGATTCTAGCCATCCCTTCTCGAGGTATAAAGAAAAACAAAGGAACGCACATGATTATCATTACTCGGAGTAGATCATTTTAATGAAAAATGTTAGACCCCAAGGTTTCCAATGGCATGCTAACTGGTTCAAGGTCAGGGAAACTCGAGTTACATGTGATGGTATCTGGCCGATTCCACTATTGGGCTTTACATGTACAATCGAATACTACCCCGCTAGAGTGTCTAGTCAGTACCAGATTCTTCAAGGGCTCTCTTCGGCGTTACAACCATAACTCCTCCAGGTCGACTTCACCAATGACGATGAAGACCACGAAGGGACTGTACCCCAGCTCAAGAAGATGTGGAAGAAGTGTCGTCTTTTAAAAATAGCTCGGCCCAAAAAAAACCTCAAGGGGGAGCAAAAGTCCTATTTCGCGATAACCGAGTATATTCGACGGCACAAGATCCCACAGAAGTTACTCCCGAAGATACCCAAGATGCCTCTCAAGCACGACACTCGATTAGAGAACAATCGTCTCAAAAAGAAGGCGGAAGAAGCTCAAGAAAAAGCCTTAAAGATTGCTCAAGCTTATGAACAGTTGAAGAAAGAAGTCGCCTCCCATATGTCTATGGATCAAGGCAAATATAAAAGCTTAAATCTATGTTCTCATTTCAATTTTAGTCTTTAGACTTGTTTAGGAATTGAGTCATTTGTTTTTCCATTTTTGTTTAAGTGATTTCAAGTTATAATCGTTGTAAAAAATTTCGTCATTTCAATAAAGAAATCATTTTTAATCAAAGTGGTTAAACCAATGTCATGGATCGTCATGTGATTCTCCTTGATACTTATGTATGCCCTGTTTTATCCGTGAATTAGGTAATTACGGACCAATCAGGCTCACCTATTCATACGCAGTCGAGAACTAGAATGACCGACCAAATTGACTTACGAGATCATGTCATTGGCATTGGGGACCAAATGAAGCAATTCCTTGCCGCAATGCAATAGATGTCCGCCGAGATTAAAGCCCTTCGACTGACTCCCATTCATGCATTCCCAGAGGCATTAGCCCCAAAGCAGAAAGGTGGAAAGAATGTTGATGGTGAGGAAGATGACGATCTTCCCGATTTAATAGATGACCATGTCCATATTATCATCAACAAGGACAAACCTGATGAACGGGTCAACAAACTTGAAGAGAGAGTGAAGCAGCTGGAAGATTCATAGGATTCACGTTCGATCAACCTGTCTTTGTACACAAAGATCAAAATTCCAAAAAAGTTCAAAATACCGGACTTTGACAAATACAACGGCACCTCCTACCCAAAAGCCCATCTGCAGCTACTACATGTGCAGATGACCTTGTACGTTAATAATAAACTCCTAATTATTCATGTATTTTAAGCAAGTTTGACGGGTTTTGCCTTGAACTAGTATCTCATGAAGAAGATAAATAGCCTCAAAACCTGGAAGGAAGTTAGTGAAGCATTCCTAAAGCAGTACAGGTTCATAACAGACATCATTCCCACCCGTGAAGACCTCGAACGTGCTCAGATGAAAAAGACCGAGTCGTTCAAGGATTATACTATCAGATGGAGAAATATAGCCGCTCAGGTTGTCCCAGAACCTATAGACAGTGAATTGAAGATGATGTTTATTAAAACTCTCCCGTTCGAGTACTGTAATCGGATAGTAGCCATTCCAACTGAGAGCTTTAATCAACTCATCCCCATAGGCGAACAGATTGAGATAGGGCTAAAAGATGAGTGATTTGTGGAGCCGTTCTCTTTAACCAAAAGATTTAGTGTAAAGAAAGAGAATGGGCCTGAAGCTGAAGTAAACGTGGCCTATTCACAACCGGTTAAGATGCAACAAAGTGGAAGTTGCCAATTCTCTGGTCAAAAACGAAGTGCTAGAAGACAGTTCACACCTCTCCTTGAACCTTCAACTTAAGTCTTGCCAGTTCTCCAAAAGAAAGGATTACTCTCTAATGAGCCAAAGCGACCAAATCCTAAGCGCTATCCTGTTTACGATCCCTCCAAAAAAATGTGACTATCACATGGGAGAAGTCGGTCATTCAACTGATGATTGCTATATTCTAAAGCACAAGGTCCAAGATCTCTTAGACACAGGGGCGTTTTCTTTCCATGGTAGTCAACCAATGTTCAGAAGAAACCTCTACCCAATCATGACGGAGGCATAGATGCTATCACCAAGTGAAGAAGTTCTTGTTTTCACACTTCTCTACGAAGGAGTCGTTCATGCTTTTCTAAGATTTCAAGTGTTTTCTAGGATTTCCTGCTTTTTGAATTTTCAATTGTTGGTTTCATTTTTAGGGTTTGATCGTTGGCATTTCCATTCCAATAAATGTAATTCATTTGACTCTATTCAATGAAATTATAAGTTCATTTACATTTTGAGGGCATGTTAAGGTACATCAAACTAGCCCGGTGATGATATCCAATCAAGAAAAGAAAAAATGTCATCCATGGAGAAATTTTGAAGCCTGGGCTTCCTCATGCTCCCTCCCGAAAATCATTTCGAAAATAAAACGCATTTCATTGCTTTAAAGAAAACTTGTTTTCAAAGCATGTGTCGGATAAACCCAGTTTGTCTTGTCTGACTCATTTACTTCATGTTTCAGAGCATAATTCTCTAGTTGTCACGATGAGAAAATGACGCGTCAAGTTCCAATGACAATGAACTTGTGGGGCAAATGATCACTTCCTACTTAGATATGATGTTATCTTTGAAGAGCGAAAATGAAGTACTCAACACTTCTCAATCCATCAATAGAAAAGTGGGGATAACAGATCAGGGGCATGAATGGCAACAATAGAGATAATGCCTTGGTTCTAATAGCAATGAGTAATTGGAATCTTCTGAATCTCAGTTCACATTTGCTTAGTGACCTATTCATGCACGCTTTCTTGTGTAGAGGCAAAAGCAAAGATGGAGTATTTATGAGTCTGTCTCTTCCACATAGGGGCAATCCAAGGATGCCCATTTCTAAGATAGTCCCCTTGTGTTTGATACTCCTAACTCTTCTTGCTGGGGCAATCTTAAATGAATGCTCAAAACCATGTTTTTCATGTTCCGATGATATTTTTGAGTATAGAAAATTCTTTGGTCAAAATTAACAAGCTTTTTATGCTCAAAGTTGCCAAGATCATGAAATGTTCAAAAGAGGATTTGGCATTATAATTTTACCTGTTTAACTCCATTAATATTATCAAGATAGACAATTTAATAAATAATGTGGAATTGCTTGGATGTGCTAAATGAGATGTGTCGGGATGATGAAAGGCAAGCCCTATCCTATACATAGTCCCATACACTAATCCCCAGTGAGTTGAGTGGAAAAATTCCATGTCTGCAAGGTAAAGGGTTATCTCGCAAAAGGTACGACAACCGAAATAATGAGAGACATTTCATTTCTTTATATCTTAAACATTACAGGTTGTCCGTTATTTCGCCACTTTGAGCCTCAACGCTTGGAGAAATCTTTTCAAATTACCCATGTCAAGAACCACCCCACATCGGAGCAAACTGGAGATAAGTCAGCATTATAAGGTGAAAAATGAATAGAGATTGTCTTGCTCTCACTTGCATCAATTTTCGAGTATTACTTTTTCAGATGAATGTCTACGAAGCTCAAGTGCCTTAGGATAATGAAGAGTATTTCTTTCTCTATCTTACACACGCTTTATCTTTTGCTAAGCCCAATTGAGCTTGCAAATTCATTTCTTAAACCCAGTTGGTGATCATCCCCTACATTGGGGCAAGGCAAAAGCTGTCACTGCCGAACAACATATTTGGAAGGTCGATCGAAGGCAGTTACCTATGAAAGTCTAAATGTTAAGTCATTCAGTCAGAGTATAGTTGGCCAATATATATATATATATATATATATATATATATATATATTGTAAACAACGTATGTCAAAGTGTAAAAAAAAAAGCAGTGTGCCTGGTAAAAGCAAGGCTGATGCCGAATGAAAAAATAGGTGTATCAAAATCATTCCCAATGGGATAGTCATGGTCCTACAAATTTAGAGAAGTGGTGAATTCAAGCCCACTGAGGCATTTACTGAAATGACAATGCCCGAGGATGGAAAAGAGGACCAATGATAATGCCTAAATGATCACCAACTCTCACCCTATTTATACACATTTTTTAGCCTTATGATCCATTCATTTCTTAACCCATGAGTCTAGCCTACGTTACATCCCTTGCAAAGTCTCTTCATATTAGGGCACTTGAACTAACGTAGAGTTTCAGATGTTTATAAGCTTAACTCAAAGAAGTGCGAGCAACTCCATTTCTATCTCATTTTGCAGGGTTCTTGACTTGTAAATTCGAATACAATTGCGGAGTATTGATCTTTCAATAGCCTTGACTCGAAGAGTCCCCCTTGCCAAGCCATTGACCAAGCCCACATTACGGTCCTAACAAAGACCTCTAAGATTGGTAAGGTCGTACCGTGTGCGAGAATACTTAGACCCTTATTGACATAATGATGGTGAGATAAAGTGATTCTTATAAATCAGCCTTTTTTTTAATGAGAGTAAGTAAAAGCCCTTTCTAACTGAATGTCTCATTTAGCATTATTGAGAAATCCATGTTATGAGGGAAATTGTCTTGATTGATGATTCTCCCCAGTGGAAATTTGGTGATGTAAATACGGTGAAACCATTATGCATGGACCTGAATTGGATTGATAAAAACTCTAATGAACTTTGAAATGTGCGTCCTGGAATAGCCTAGGTTGTCTATCTCCTTGATGAATCCATGCATGTTTGCTCTAATTGTGTCTAATAGGTAATGTTTCCACAAAGACCAAGTGAATATCTGATGTTCGAGTTGTTTCAAAGCCTCGAGATTCATCCAGAAATTCTTGAATTTTCCTTCTACAGGGAATCAACCCGGCGTGCTCTCGCAGCCTAGAGTTCCTTTCATTGACACGGTGTGCTTCTGCAGCCCGGAGTCCTTTTCATAGACACAGCGTGCTTCCGAAGCCCGGAGTCCTTTCATCAACACGGCGTGCTTCCATAGCCTGAAATCCTTTCATCGACACGGTGTGCTTCCATAGCCCAGAGTCCTTTCACCAACACGGCGTGCTTCCGTAGCCCGGAATCCTTTCATAGACATGGCGTGCTTCCGTAGCCCAAAGTCTCTTCCATCGACACAGTGTGCTTTCGTAGCCCGGAGTCTTTTCATAAACACGGTGTGCTTCCATAGCTCGAAGTTTTTTCATTGACATGGCGTGTTTCCGTAGCCCGAAGTCCCTCTTAATCGACACGGTGTGCTTCCGCAGCCCGGAGTCTCTCTTAATCGACCTGGCATGCTTTCATAGCCCAGAGTCCCACTGACACGCCATGCTCTCGTAGCCCAGAGTCCCTTTATCAACCTGGCGTGCTTCTGTAGTCCGGAGTCTCTTTACATCAACAAGACATGCTTCCATAGCCCGGAGTCCTTCCTACTTTCAAACAACAATATGAGACGTATCCTCATGAGTCAGAGATATTATCAGTTGTGTTGCAGTCGCTTGGCGTCTTTGACAACGTCCAAGCGCTTATCAATCCAGCCTTCCCAAATATCTCATCCGAGAGCTTGAGGAGAAATCCAGGTATATCATCCGAGTATCCAAGGAGAAATCTGGATATCTCACCATATTTCTCAATTGAGTGTCGAGGAGAAATCCAGGTATCTCGTCCGAGTATCCGAGGAGAAATCCGGATATCTCACCATAGTTCTCACCCAAGTGCCTGAGGAGAAATCCAGGTGTCTCATCCAAGTATCTAAGGAGAAATCCGGATATCTCACAATGTCCCTTTTCAGAACTCCTGAGGCGAAATCCAAGTAATTGAAGTCCTATCGGAAGTCTTTGATCCTGTCAAGTATGCGATTGTCCTGTACCTCGCGTTAACTCTGCCACTCCATAGGTAAGTAGCTCAAGGTACGTTTCTCATTTTTGCTAGCATGCATCACATTCATTACATTAGCACGGTCAAAATTTAGGTATCATTTAGTTTTTGAATGCAACCTTTGCGAGCTCACCTTTAAAGAGGGGTAGCTATTGACACCTAAATTTCGATCGACCATTTAATGATAATTTACATAGAAAATTAGGGATTAAATTTTAACCCCTAAACAAAAATATTAAAATTGCATAGCATATAATTTAAGTTTATATAGGTTAATTGCATTCCATATCGGACCGGCGGTTATGAGTAAGCTGAAAATTCATTACGTAAATCAAGCTCGAGTACTAAACAAAGCTCGTCTCGCTTGGAAGACGGGGGCCGAAAATCACAAGTCTAAAAGGCCTTGGTTGTCTTAATTTGAGCTTAAATCAGTCCATCAAGCTTAATTAGAGAAAAGCCCATATTAATTCGGCTCATTTGAAATTAAATAAAAATTAAAGGATAAAAGCCTAAGCCTAAGCCCAAGCCCATTAAGACTAGGAAACCCGACCAATTAACTTAGGGTTGCGATATAAATATGTGATTATACCCCTCAATTAAAGAGGCTCTCATAACTATTTCTAAAACACAATTCTTGATAGCACAAGAAACACGTAAGCAAGAATAAGAGTAAGAGAGAGAGAGTCGCTCGTGCATGTGCCCGGCCCACCATCACGCTGCCTCACGATCGCACCGTCTTCACCGCTCCTCATCATTGCCAATCCCGCGAGCCACCACCACGACGATCACCGCAGCTGCTGTCCCTTGACAATCAACGCTGCTGCTATCCCTTGATGCCCTCCGCTGCCTTGTACCGGGAAGACTTACTGCTTTCGTCCGAGCCGAGGATACCTCGACAGTCGCAACTGCTTCTTGCTCTAGCCTCGACATGCTGTAGACTTGTTCCCCGATGCCGACACCCCCTGAACTGATATGCTGAGCTTCACCGCCAAGCCACAAGGCCACACAATTGAATCATACGGCCACATTGAGAGACGGCTAGAGAATAAAGAGATGAAATCGTGAGAGGAGCTTCACAATTGACTATTCACGGCAGAGAAAAAAAATAGAGAGGGAGGTTCGTGTTGCTTCCTCAGCAACACCCACGGTACATGAGGAAGAAGACGTTCGTGACGGAGTGCACTGGTCATCCACACTTCACTTCAACAATTCTCGCCCAAATCTTAGCTTCTTCATGGGGCCAATATAAGTTGTTGAGGAGAAGAAGACAAAAAAGGGGAGGTTGATTCTTCATCAATATCCAATATTTGCATTACATTATTATTCTTTTCCTCTTTCTTCTTGCATCCCCACTGAATTCCACCTGCAAAAAGCGCCAAAAGGGGAAGAAGAGACACTATAGATAGAAAGACAGAGCACATCGTCTGAGCTTTGGAGATCAAGACTTCTCTTTGAGAGCTGTGAGCCTCGCTACGAGTCCCCTCACGACAAGCAGTTGCACATTGAGAGTACCAGTCCAGTCTCATAGAGCTCATTTGAGGTCGCTCCGCGAGCTCTCTAATCAGTCGTGAGTCCCGTGGCCTCACCTGCCGTCAGCCACCCGCCGGCCATATGCTCCACCCGGTCCCGATCCGCAATCCCAGCGATTCAAATTTAGAAATATCTGCCAAATTAGGTACGATCGATATCCAATGTTTTTTTAGAATATTTTAAATTCCTAGTTTAGGTGTTTTAAATATTCAGTGAATATTTGGTGGATTGTTAAATCTTAGGGCTATTGTTTGCTCTATCTGTAATATTCTAAAACACTCAAAATTAGGAATTATTTCTAATTTGACAACGTATCTGAACAACTATCCGACCTTATCCATAAGGTACGATACGCAGCGATACGGAAAATCGTTATCTTATCTATAATCACTTGGGTACGATAATAGATTTTATTCGCTTTCCAAATTTGAATGATCAACTTTCTGTCGATATCTACAACCCTATAGATATTATCATTAGTTTGATTTCTTTGCCTTATCTGAATTTGAAGAATCTTGCAGATTGCATGGATTGCTTGAGTGCGATTGTTATCTTTATTTGATTGCTTTCTTTTTTAAATAAAGAAAATCCAAAAATATATTAGTTAGAATTTAAATTAAAAGTTTGCATGCTTAAAGAATCCTTAATATATCTAAAAGAATAAGATAATTAATTGATTTAAATTAGGATCTAGGGTAGCATATTTCCTAGTTTAAATTAGAGATTATTTTGATCTTAATGGATTATTTAGGATATTCAATAATTTCGAATTTTAATAAAAATCCCAAAAAAAGAATCACTTTAGGATAGATCAAATCATTATCTCTAGGATAGATTGCATGTTGATTTGAGTATTTTCAATTCCGAATTTCATTGAAAAAATATAAAAAATAAATCATTTGTCCGTCATTAGAATTAGGTTACGTCGTCGCATGACATATAGTTCATATGCTAGGTAGCATTAATTGCATGTCATTTTTTTTGCGTGTTATTGCATATATGTTAGTTTGCATTTTAATAAAGCGCAAACCCTAAAGAATACCTTAAGTGCCTTGCTTTGTTAATTAGAAATGATATTAGGATTGTTTATGTCATTTTCTGCTAACAATGCAGATGCTTGCGTTACTTTAAGGTACGCCATTCTCCTAATCTTGTAATCTATTTACTATTTTCTTGGGTATTAAATTGGTGGTTTGTGCACTCGTATGAATTCTTCACATGTCAGTGATTAGGTAATAAAATGGATCCAAATTGCCTGCATAAACACTTTTGAAAAAAAAAGGTACCGAAAAGGCGTTAGACTAGATCTAGCGTAACCAAGTCCCCAACCTTAGAATCTCTGGTTCGTAGGAATAAAACATATCTCCCTATGTCTTATTTAGGTTTCTAATCGATCTATCACAAATAGATTAGTGATGACTCCAAATATGAAAACTTTTACGTGTTAAAAACTTAAACCCTAAGTTGCGAATTGGTAGGGCTTAGGAGGGCCCGAGTTAGGCTTAGTCTTAATAATCAATTAGCTTGAGAAATTTAGGTCGCGACAAGTTCCAAAATTGGAGAATATGTTTCAACATGTAGATTTCAGGTTCTAGGTAGGTAGAATCTGAAACCTAAACAAGTTTTTTGTGTTTTTTCTTGGACTATGTCTTCGCATAATTCTGCGGTGTTTCATGGCATTAGATAATGAGTGTTTAATCTGGAACCACTAGTCTGAGTTTTCATTTTATGACTTGTTAATATTTCGTATTATTCGTATGTCTAAATATAAATTACAATCAGTGAATCATAATAGAAAGTGGGTAGGCTCACTAAAAGTTTCATTACAGTTAATGATTCACTATAATTATTCAATTAATAATACAAGTCGAACCTGAGTAAACCCTAGAACTTATGATAGGGTAGATTCCGTGTTCCAAAATATGAGGAACCTATTATTGTGGTTAGGTTTCAAATGGAACCTATACGGAACATGAAAATTAGTGTCAATTTACGCAATGACTATTCATTTTAATTGTAAACTATAATGCCAGGAAAATTAGTATTTTGTATTCTCTTTGGTAAATGATAAGCTTGTTCAGTATTGTTGCATTCATTTTCACGTTGTTTAACTAAAAATGAAATAAAAAAAAGAACCTTTTAGACACTATAACCTACCCTGAAACCTGTGATAAGGTAGATTCCAAGTTCCAGATTTCGACAGATAAGTTCCAGATTCTAAAAATTGAGGAACATGTACCCGAAAGTAGGTTCCAGGTTCTAGGTAGAACCTGTGAGTAACCTGGAACCGCTCACCGCTATTCAGAGGTAATTGAGGAAGAAACTACGAATGAGGCCACAATTCCTGAAAATTGTGATACTGAACAACCAGTAAAGCTACAACACAATATAGCCATAGGCCGACAAAGAAGGCAAATCAAACCACCGATATGTCATGGTTATTCTGATATTACCTATGCATTGACTGTTGGTGATGAGGTGGAGGCAGATGAGCCTTCGTCTTACTCTGAAGTGATGGCTAGTACTGAATCGTCGCAGTGACTAGAGGATATGAGTGAAGAGATATAATCACTCTATTAGCATCACACATGGAAGCTGGTCAAAGTACCCATAAGCCAGAAGATTATTGAGTGCAAATGGGTTTACGAGTAGAAGGAAAGCATTCTCGGCATCGAGGCAGTAAGATATAATGTGAGATTTGTTGTGAAGGGGTATACTCAGCGATAGGACATCGATTACAATGAGGTGCTCTCTCATGTGGTAAGACATACTTTGATTTGTGTATTAATTGCCTTAGTTGCTACATAGGAATTCGAGTTGGAGCAACTAGATGTGAAAACGGCGTTTCTTCATAGAGAGTTGTAATAATGAATTTACATGAGGCAGCCAAAGGGATTTGCTATTCCAGGTAAAGAAGATCGTGTTTGTCTATTAAAGAAATCTTTGTATGGGTTGAAACAGTCTCCTAGACAATGGTACAAATGTTTTGATTTTTTTATGGCTAGTCAGAATATTCGAAAAGTCAGTTCGATAGCTGTGTTTATTTTAGGAGACTAAAGGATGGGTCTTTGATTTATCTGTTATTATATGTCAATAACATATTAATAGCAGCTAAACATTTATCTTATATTGATGTGCTGAAGCGGCAACTGAGTACTGAGTTTGAAATGAAATATTTAGGTGGTGCAAAGAAAATATTCGGTATGGAGATTTTGCGTGACAGGACAACAGGAACGTTGTGTTTATCTCAAAAGAAATATATTGAGAAGATTGTAACGCGTTTTAACATGCAGTCAGCAAAATCTGTAAGTACACCTTTAGCCACACACTTTAAACTTTTTGACAAGTTATCACGTTAGACACTAAGGAGGAGGAGAAGCATATGTTCCGTGTTCCTTATTCTAGTACAGTGGGTAGTATCATGTACGCTATGGTATGCACTAGGCTTGATATTTCACAAGCTGTAAGTGTTGTCAGCCGTTACATGAAGCGCCCAGTTAAGACACATTGGAAAGCCGTAAAATAGATCCTCATATATTTAAAGGGGACAATAGACGCTGGTATTGTGTACCGGAGGGACGACAATGACAGTGAGACCACAGGATATGTGGATTCGGATCACGCCGGTAACCTGGATGACCGCAGATCATTAGTGGGGTATGTGTTTATGCTAGCAGGTGGTGCAGTAAGTCGGAAGGCATCCTTACAAGACGATGTTGCCTTGTCTTCAATAGAGGTAGAGTACATGGCATTGACCTTTGTGGCGAAGAAGGCGATATGGCTAAGGGGTTTGCTCTTGGACCTTGGAATCGAGCAGAAAAGCTTTACTATACATTGTGACAACCAAGGTGCAATACATTTGACCTATAATCCAATTTATCATGAGCGAACAAAGCATATCAACATTAGGTACCATTTTATCCGAAATGTCATAGTGAACGGGAAGATTGTTGTGAATAAAATAGCAACAACTGATAACTCGGCAGACATGATGACAAAGCTGATTCCTTTGGCAAAGCTCAAGCTCTATTTGAGCTCGATCAGTGTCTGCAGAGAGTAAGCACCCATCGGGGGTTAGGAAAGCCGGCATGATAATGAGCATTATGACTTGGCTACAAACGTCAAGTCGAGATGGAGAATTATTAAATTATATCTTGAATTTAAGCCTGCATACAAAACTCGATGCACACTTGGAGCATTTATTGTTCAAAGGAGCGCAAAATGTAGTGACGAGCGGACAAAGAGAAAGAAGCAAAGCTTCAACATTCTCTCCGCTTGGTTGAAGCGTTGGCCATGTTTGTCTTCCTTAATTAAATGAGCACATGGGAGCAAGCATTGACTTTTCTCTCCTTCATTAATGCATGCCCATGGGTTCTTGCTTTGTCCCTCGAAAGCTGAACGTCCATTTTCTTCCTCGTTTGTGCATGCATGCATGCATGCCCACAGAAATTGGTGGACACCCATTTTTGCTTCAGAGGTCTCTCTCGTAGGCGCCGAATGTCTCCTCCCTTCTTTTGGTCATCTTCTGTGGGCTTCGTTTGTCTTCTGTTAATAAATAAAGAAAGAAAGAAGGGTAAATCCATGCTCATTTTTCTTACGTCGGTGCATGATGATCATGGATACACACCATCCTTTCTACATCCATTCTCCTATAAAGGAGAGCAGAGGACGTAGAGAAACAAGTAAACCTAGAGACCTGCAGGAAAGAAGAGAGGTTTGAGCTCCGAGAGATTTGTGCGTAAAGTCGGGTACATTAAGTTGAGTTATTAAACACTGTGAGTATTGGGTATACGTACTAGGGTTGGGAAACATTTAAGTATGAGTGATTATAACCCTATAATTTTCCGATTTATTAGTAAATTATTTACCGGTTCTTCCCATGGACGTAGGTTCCGACATTTGGACCGAACCCCGTAAATTTTTCGTGTCCTTTTATTGTTCCTCATTTTATTTCTCTGTCGATTTCTACAGCTCCTGGCTTAATTGCAATCCACTTCCGCCGCGTCGCCGATATTAGTAAACAACAAGAGCTGCCTCTTGAACATTGTTAGGACAAAGTGCTTTGTCGTGAAAGCTACCTCTTGAGCCCATGAGGACACCTCTAGTGGTGCGATCACATGTGAATTTCTGTGGGATTAGCTATATCGTATGCATAATCAAATAGAATATGTCTAATCCATTATTAATTGGCATTATTGATCGTTAGAAGTCATGTTCAAATTACTTGCACAATCGGTAATTTGCTTACTCAACAATGAGGCTGACTCACCGGCAATGTTCGCAGGCTCATCTAGAATGGGAGGTAGGAGATTGAGGTCCTAGGATAGGAGTGCACAATGGAAAGTGAGTGGATTTCAGGGAATCACGCGTCAGAACTCGAGGGCGACTACTTCAAGTCTTGAAGATGTGTCGGATGGTGAGTGCGGATACAGCACGGAGAGGAGGGACGAGGGAGATAAGGACAGATACTGTGGTGGTAACATAGATAATTGGCACGACTCTATGCGAACAAGAATGTGAACGAATCCCCACAGTAGAACTTAAGTTCGTACACAGTGTAAGACCAAAAGATTGGCTCCAATACCAAGTTAGAATCAATAATAAGAAAAAAAAATTATTGTACTACTTGACAACTAAGGTGTTACGTTAAGGGATATTTATACCAGAACAATTTGTATGGAAAAGTAAGCAATCTAATCTAACAAAAAAACCTAGCTAGTTATCTTAGAAAATAACAAAAATTACAAAATCTATGACAGTTTGAGAATGTTCTAACAAAATTCTAACTTATTGAACAATTAGTGGATGTATATAGGATTCATCTGTCGTCGAATATATTAAATCAAATCTTATGTTAAAATTTAATGTTACTGTTTGATACAAAGAAGGTTTAAAATATATCATGTCAAAAATATGTAAGGTAAGACTGAATAATCGATGTAAAGTTTGAACTTAGCACTCATGCACATGATGTGAATCCCATATAGATATCCAAACTTTGTAATCTAAAAAATATTATACGGAGTCTATCAAATCTTAAAATATGGATATGTTGGGGTCACATCCGCACAAGTTTTATTGCATCTAAGGTCATCTCACGCGAATGATCTCTCCCAAACTATGTTAAGAAGAGAGACTTGGGTTGGGTGCAACTTTAACTTCTCATTTTAAAATCTGACAAATCATTGCGAATTGAACGATAAATTCTGTAGTAATCGACCAAAAAAGAGAGGAAAGATCATTCATGTAAGTGTTAGGCACCATATGAGTTCTTTCTTCGAGTAAGCAAGTCACCACCCTGGTCTTTGCCTGGCAACCCTAGGAAAAGTTTTGCCAATGTTTGCCTCTGACCCAACCAGCAAAGGACACTAATACCGGTGAGCGCTGTGGACAGATTCCTAGCCAAAGGTATCATAAGAGAATCGACATAAGCTGGTGCATTGGTTCTGCATGATTGTAGAAGGAAGAGGGCGGACAAAATACCATGTTGGAAAGTCTAACATACAAAATCTAACATGGTATTGGAGCCGAGTTTTACCTAGCTTATTTTATGTGTACGGCCCCCATTCGCAGAATTCCACATGGCCTTCTAATCCGGCTTGCACTTTAGTGGGTGTTTTAGTATCTCACATCACCTGACTACGAGTTTATATGCTCTATATATGTGATTTTTCTATACCTACAAGTTTAAGCCTTTAGGACAGTTGATAATGGTTCCCCAAAATCTTTCGAGCTCCCGGAGATCTTTATCTTTGGTTCCAACTTTTGATTAATAAAACAAATTACGCTCTAAACTATAAAACGCTCTAATGTTTTTTTTTTGGGTAAAAAAAATGCTCTAATGTGAAGAAGAAAGATATTCTCTTGCATCCTCTTTTTCCATCAGCAATAGTTTAATATATCTCTTGCAGCAAAAATACCTTCAAACTTTGGGCTAAGTTCGAGGGACTGGGCTTGGCCCAAAAATTAGATGGAAAGAATCTCTGTCTCTGTGCAATTCTCGTACATAATTTCGACAAGTCCGTCTAATGTGTGACCGTCCAGTACTGCAAAGTACAAACGAGACATAGCATTCCTATGTAGGTATGGCAAAGACCAAACCCTGGAACTCAACCCTGACAGGCCATGCCAAACTACCGGTACCAACCGCCATCATTTTCTATCCGGAAGGCTATGTCATTTACAACCCCCTCGTACTTCCGAGTCTTGATCATATGAGGAAAATTACAACATTATGGATAATTACTATTGACAATATGTAGAAGTCGCGAGATGTATGGTAATTGATGATTATTGACCATCAATTTGTAATGATAAGTTCTGCATTACAATAATCTAAGATAAATTACTATTTTAAGGTGATTGACTCATGCTACGAACTCTAATAACTAAATTATTACATGAAAAGGGAAATTAATAATTGTACGTAATCTAGATTACGACGAGATCTGTCAAATTACGATTGTTGGAGTACAAGAACTATAAAGTATGACTTTTAATGCTAAATTACAACATTGTTAAAAGGAGTAAACATCTCTCAAGATGAAGTCATTTACCTTATAGGAAGTACTATGACTAAATTTGAAAGGAGTAATTTAGCCTGAAATTAAGGTTCGCGAATTAGCTTGCTGTATAGTAGATGTAAAATGAAGTCCATGGATTATGTTCTATATTAGTAAAGTAAGTTTCGATATCGCAAATTACCTTTCAATCCATAATTTTTTGTAAATATGACAATTATCTAATTAGGCTCAAATCGTTGTTTCAAATCGTAAATTGCCTCCGTACATCATAATGCTCCATAACTTGTCGTGCTACAGCATGTCATTTTGACTTAGAAAACTTGGAATAATTATACAAATGATTCAAAAACTTTGGCTCAATGCACAATATTATGCTTAATCTTCAATTTGTTCAATGTTGTTCTTGAACTTATGTGCAATATTGACACTGAACTTTGAAATTGTTCAATATAGTCCCTAAATTTTTAGTAAACATTCAATTTAGTCCCTAAATTATAATAATGAACATTTATATATAATTTAATGACTAAATTAAGCATGTATCAAAAGTTCAGAGATTATATTGAATAAATTAAAAAAATTGAGGGATGATATTGTACATTGACTAAAATTTATGAATCACATTAAATAAGTTAAGAGTTTGATAATCACATTACATGTTTAGTGAAAATTCAAAGATCATTTACGCTTTTTCCCCATAAAAACTTCTCTTGGAAGCTTGCATACTTCTCGGAGAAGTTATCTTTGTTTTGTCCGGTACTGATTAGTGCAATAATGCTTGAAAAAGTAGAGGATTCCCTGTGCTTTTCGTTTGAGCCCCCCCTTTCTTCTGTCCGTTCCTAGCTTTTTGCCTCTGTTTTTTTCGAGCCCTTCCATAATATCGTCATACTTCGATCCTAGGTAAGGCCTCAAAAGGCTTTATCTAAGACCTTGTCCGAGTTTCGAAATTCCCTAGATGTAAGGTAATATGAGGATATTCTCTCCTCCAAGGAAAGAAAAAGATACACGGGAAAGTGAGAGATATAAGGCACGTGAGTCTCGACACGTTAAAATAAAGTGTGCACATGTGGAGCCCTTCTATAACATTATTGCACCATATAATCCATCTTTTCGAGATCTACGGTTAAGGACTCTCATTAGAGAATCTTAGATTTTCGCTTTTATTAAGTTTCACAATTTGGTTTTTGTTTAATTCAACGTACTCAAAATTTCTTCAAAAATCGCATGTAATCTTCTTTACTAGTTTTTGTAACATGAAATTGACAAAAAGTATTAATGGAAGTTAAAGTAAAGCTAATCGTGCTCATGTGATACAGTACAAACAACTATCTCTCTTCTTCATAGAGATTTTTAGGATTGATCGTTCATATGATGTATCATAATCGTACTTATAAATTGTTTTCGTGCTAGCACGAGACGTCATAATTTCACTTCCATTCGTGTGAGATATGTGGAGTGGGTTGAACCGGCCATGGCACGCTCATAGAGAGAGAGAGAGAGAGAGAGAGAGAGAGAGAGAGAGAGAGAGCTTCTCTTTCTTGTAAAAATTTCATGCATGATTGGTTATGAATCGGTGAAAAAATAATTGACAATGATATTGCAAAAATTTAAGAAGAGACGAAGGCAAGATTATAATTATGAACACAATCGAATTCGACACTTTAGTGGGATTTTTAGTGAGATTTTTATTTTAAATCTATTTTGAGTTTGTAGCTTATCCACTTTAATTTTTGTTAAATACATTTAATAGTCTTTGAGAATAAGATGACCGCGGCTATATACATTAAAAGTATATGCTACTAACTTATTTAGTGGCCGGATGATATTTACACTTTCGAAAAGCGAGAGAAGAAGGGTTATAAATAAATAGTTGGGTCGCTGCTCAATAAATAGATAATGTAAATTGCAAGATTAATTTTCCAAAGCAAGACCAACTTTTGCATATTACGATTTGTTCGGATAGATTTTGTTTTTAATTGTTTTATTTAATTTTAAATCTCACCGTAAATGCAGTTTGATTTCTTCATAAATCAAAACATTTGTAACTTTCATAATATATAAATTTTGACACATAAATTCATATTTAATTTTTCATAAATTTTTAAATTGTAAATAAATTTTCAAAATTTGAAGGATGTTTTCAACTTTTGAAATGGAAAAGGGATAATGAACTTTTGCCCAATGTGTAATTTGGTCCCCGAAGCATAAAAAATTAAGGGATCACATTAAATAAATTAAAAACTTATGGACCACATTGAACATTAGGCTAAATTTTAAATCTCACTGTAAAACTGCCAATTATTCAGGAAAGGCCACATGTCTCTGTAACATTTCTAAAATTAATTTTGACAGTCCCGTCTAATGTGTGACCGTCCAGCACTACAAACTACAAAGGAGACATAGCATTCCTATGTGGGTATGGCAAAGACCAAACCCTGAAACTCCAAACAACCGGTACCGATCGTCGTCATTTTCTATTTGGAAGGCTATGTCATTTACAACCCCGTCATATTTCGGAGTCTTGATCATCTGAGGAAGATTACAACATTATGGATAATTACTAGTGACAATATTCAGAAGTCGAGAAATGTAAGGTAATTGACGATCATTAACCGTCAGTTAGTAATGATAAGTTCCGTCTCTTGCGATAATCTAAGATAAATTACTATTTCAAGGCGATTGACTTGTGCTATGAACTCTAATAACTAAATTACTACATGAAAAGGGAAATTAATTATTGTCCATGCAATCTAGATAATGACAAGATTGGTTAAATTACAATTGTTCGGGTTATATCCGCTAAGTACATGAACTACAAAGTACGACTTTTAATGCAAAATTACAATATTGTTAGAAGGAGTAAACATCTCTTAATACGAAATTATTTACCTTATAGGAAGTAACATGATGTACTTTGAAAGGAGTAATTTATCCTGAAATTAAGGTTCGCGGATTAGCTTGTCAGATCGTTGATGTAAAATAAAGTCCATGGATTATGTTTTATATTAGCAAAGTAAGTTTCAGTGTCGTAAATCACCTTCCAATCCGTAAACTTCTGTAAATATAACAATTATCTTAAAAGTCCCAAATCACCGTTTTCAATAAATTGCCTTCGTACATCGTAATATTCCATAACTTGTTGTGCCATAACTTGTCATTGTGACTTTAAAAACTTGGGATGATTACATAAATGGTCCTTTTAACTTAGCCCAATGTGCAATATCGTCTCTGAACTTTTAATTTGTTTAATGAGGTCCATGAACTTATGCGCAATATTGTCCCTATACTTTAAAATTATTTAATGTGATTCCTAAACTTTGGATAAATACTCAATTTAATTATTAAATTATATAAAAATATCCAATATAATATTTCCATTAAATCAAGTCCAGGGACAACATCAAGGATTAAATCGAACATGTACTAAAAGTTTAGATATCACATTGAATAAATTACAAGTTCAGAAATGATGTTACATATTAGATAAAAGTTCAAGAATTACATTAAATAAATTAAAAATTTAATAATCATATTACACATTTAATTTAAATTAGGGACCATTGACACCTTTTTTAACTTCTCTAGGAAGCATGCAAACTTCTCGAAGAAGTAAGCTTTGTTTTGTCTTTTGTTTCTTTTCCAAGGGAAAGTACTTAATTGATTAGTGGCCAGAAAATAGTGTAGCAGGTAATTGATTAATGCAATAGTGCTTGGTTAAGGTAGAGGAATGCCTTTTGAACAAAAAAAGAAATAGAGGATTCCCTGTGCTTTTCCTTTTAGCCCCCGTTTCTTTTGCCCTCTGTCCGTTCCTAGCTTTTTGCCCCTTTATCGATCCCTTATGTGATATGAACTTCGATCCTAAGTAAGATATCTTCATCCGGATCTCGTCCAAACCTCGGAATTTTCTTGATGTAAAATAGTCATAGGATATTCCCTCCTCTTAAGGAAGAAAAAAATATACAAAGAAGTGAGGGATGCGAGGCGTGCGGGCCTTAATATATTAAAATAAGTCGTACATCCGTAAAGTCTTTATATAGCATTACTGTACCTTAGAATCCCCATTTCAAGATCCATGGTTCATGACTTTCGTTAGAAAATCTTTAGATTTTCGCTTTTATCATCTTTTGTAGTTTTCACATTTTAGTTTATTGTTTAATTCAGAGTACTCAGAATTTCTTGGAAAATCGCATGTAATCTTTTTTTGCTAGTTTTTGTAATGTGAAATTGACAAAAAGTATTAATGGAAGTTAAAGTTAAGCCGACGGTGCTCATGTGAAACTGTACAAACAACTATCTCTCTTCTTTGTAGAGACTTTTAGGATTGTTTGCTTATACCATGTGTCGTATTCGTGCTTACAAATTGTTTTGGCGCTAACACAAGACGTCATAATTTCAATTCCATTCGTGTGGGGTATGTGGAGTGGGTTAAACCAGCCATATTACACTCAGAGAGAGAGAGAGAGAGAGAGAGCTTCTTTTTCTCGTGAAAATTTCATGCATGGATGGTTCTGATTCGGTGAAAAAATAAGTGAGAATGATACTATCAAAATTTAACAAGAGACGGACGTAAGATTATAATTAAGAACACAATCGATATTTAACTCTTACGTATTGTAAATTGCAAGATCAGTTCCCCAATGCAGGAAGAATTATTGCATAATTCGGTTTGTCCATAAAGATTTCATTTTTTAACTTTTCATTTAATTTAAATCTTGCTATACATACAGTTTGATTTCTCCACGAATCAAATCACTCGTAACTTTTATGATATATAAATTTCGACGCGAAGAATTCTTATTTAATTTTTTCGTAATTTTTTAAATTGTAAATAAAATTTGAATTTTAAAGGATGTTTTCGACTTTTGGAAAGAAAAAAAATCTGTACAAAGTTTTCGCTTTTCGAGCGAAATCAGACAAGTGCAATTTATATATCTGCTCCTGGTTCGGACAGGACACCCTGGACATGACCGAACCCAACCGGCAAACGCTGCAGCATTCCCAGTTTCGCGCTCTTCCCCGCACGTTTCTCTTCCCGTACCGAGAAAACCCGAGAAAATAAAAGAAGAGGGAGTCGTCATTCTCCCATTTCGATTTCAGATTTTCCCGGAAAATCCAAGTACCGCCAAAACAAACAGTTTCAGTACAGCACACAGCCGCTCCCGCTCGTTCGCCTTCCTCTCCGCCGTGCTTCTTCAGCCTTTCCGTCGTGGTCGATCGCCATGAACGTTCATCCTTCTCCTCCTTCTTCTTCTTGCTCTTCTTCCCCTTCGGCTTCGCAGTCCGTGCCGCTTCCCCGCTCCGTCGAGGACGCGATCCGCGGAATCTGCATTGATCAGAGCCAGTCTCCCCCGAACGAGTCGACCCGGAGGAAGCTCGCGTCGCTTGGCGAAGAGGCGGCGCGTCGGGTCCTGAGGTCGACCGCCGCGACGAAAATCAAGTGGTCCATCGACGGTTTGATCTCCTGCATCATCGAAAAGGACACCGGCGCCGGCTCTTGTCCCTCGCCGTCTCCGACGAAGATCGCTCGCACGTCGCTGGATGGTAAAAGTCCGGCCCGTTCGCCTGTGAAGAATTCGCGCGGTCAGTGGTGTTCTTTCACGTGAAGTTTTCATTTTTTTTTTGTGGGGTGGAGGTCGTGCTTGTGACTTCTGTGCTTGTAATTCGGAGAAATTAGAGCAAAAGGGGACGGTCCATCATCGCAAAATTTGGAACTTGCGTCGTCATCACTGTTTGCGGTGTCAACATCTTGTTTAGATTATCCGATTCGATTTGTTTTGGAGGAGTGAGATGTTTGGAGAGACGATAGTGACTGGTGAGCATAGACATAAGTGTTGCATGAGGTGACGCAGCCTCTTGTTTCTATATGATAGTTTTTCCATTTTTGTAATGAGAGCGACTGAACTATATATATTTATTGTGCTTTGTTTTTTCTTTTTTTGGGGTAAAATTTTATTTTACTTTGTTTGCTAGTGTTTATTGTTACGAAATGTGAAACTTGCTTCCTATATGTACTGTTTTGTCTTCCTGTGTATAATGATGAACGTGGATTTTGTTCAAAGTATGCTCAATGTAAGCGTAAAAGAATCTGCCGATACGGTGGTTTTCCTTGTTTTGTGTTCATTGTCCTGTTTTTTGTGGTGAGGGTGACTGAATCGTGTAAAATAATGCTCAAAACTGTATCTTCTTTTCATCTTCTGGTGCTATTTGTCTGGCAAGATAGTTTGTTCAAAGTTTGTACAGAAAATTTAAGCTGGGTATTTTTCGGCTAGACAACGGATTTGCAAGCTCTCTTGTGCGAGATCAGCAGATTGGAAGTCCGAGACTTCTTCCCAGTTTGCAAAATGGGAATGGACAGGCAGTTAGCCCCCACCTGAAGGCGCTGAGCGAATTGGAGTTTAGAAAAGCATTTCTCATTCTAAACTACATTGGGGAGTAAGTTCTCTTTTCGGTTGCCTTGTCTGAATGTCGTCAGCTCTGCATATTTAGAGTATTTGGGCTGCTATTTTATGCAGAGCAAATCTTGAAGATGCCATAGACAGAGATAGGATTCGACTGCTGAAAGATCTCAGTATGATCGAATTTGAGGAAGCGGTCTGGAATGCCATTGGACAGTTTCGTGTCAAGAAAGATGACCGTTGTAAGGTAACCTTTAGGAAGCGATTCATTTATGCATAGTTTCCAAAACTAGTCCCTTCTTATCATATTTTAAATACGCGCGAATGCACAAATTGCAAATTTAAAATATGTTAATATGGAGAGAGAGAGAGAGAGAGAGAGAGAGAGAGAGAGAGAGAGAGAACATAATATGTAGTATGCCATTGTATTGTCTCTTACGTCTTGTGACGGACGATTGAATGTAAAAACCAGTGTTCTGATGTGCCTAGATGCAAATAATCTCTTAATTCGATAATCTTGGAATTTTTTTTTACCATCTGATCTGTGAACATGATGGCAATGCTGCTTGGTTGGGATGATTGTACCTTGTATATTGGAGAAAATTGTATCAATAGAGCTTAAGGTTTGTTGGATTTTGTAGTTTGTTCCCTCAATATTAAATTAAGCAATTCTATTCATAATGTTTGTACATCACACTGCTCACAACATCATTCCTTAGAAATTTTTGCATTAAGGACAAAAGAATGACTCGATATTAGCATCTCCATGTCACTAGGATTTTCTTTTATCGAAAAGTTCTTAAATGCAATGTTATCCATTATTAATATCCCCTGAAAATTCACATAATTGACAAAAAGGATTGCATCTTTCTGTAATGCAATTTAAGTCACAATGCGTGTTTGGCAAAGACGAAGCTTCTTCGTGAGATTTGTGGCTGTTGAACTTATCATTAATGTGTAATTGGTTGCCTAGCATGTGGCATTTAACAACTAGAATAATCACTTTCATAACTACTCAAAGGTTCTTTTGCTCGCATGCATGGACGTGGTGTGAACCCTTTAAAGCTGCGTATTGTCTCTCTTTGTCAGCTCTCATGGTGGTGTCTCCACTCTTCTCGTAACGGAGTCCGTCTTTTGTTGTCTCCACAAACTCTTCATGTTTATTAACTTAGAATGGTGAAGAAGTCTGCCATTTTCTTCATCTTTTTTCACATTTTGGATTTCTTTGTTTGACTAAACAAGTGAAATCTTTCCAGAAATTTTTAAAGAGAATGAAAGACCTAACCTCTTTTCACTTTACAATGCCAATATCAAAACAAATAATAAAAAAAATTCATTAAATCCATCACATCTCTCGTGTTAGGTGCCAGTAGAATAAACATGATGATGTTTTGGTAGAAACTGATCTCATGAATTAATTAGTGCGAAATTTTATATCTCATGTAAACTTAATTCTGAACTTTTTATCAAGCAAATGTCAGGAATTAACTGTGGTAGTTTCTTTAATTCTAGGGATGCTTGAGCTTAGGAATACATAGTTCTGGATCAAATTATTTATGTTTATTTATATATTTTTTTATTATGACGTTTTTTTTAGAATTTTTTTTATTATGACGTTGAAAGGGATAAAATGTGTAAAATTTTTAAAGATTATTTTAGGTATTTACCTAATGTTCTTTATAATTAAGATCTATATGTCACCTGAAACTTTTTATGCGTTTATGTTGTTTCTGCTTTCAGCATGTTGACTGGGATCCTAGAAAGACACACGTCTACCATTGTAACATTTCACCTCAGGGGTGTTATCGTTTCAAAGTAAGTTTCTTGGCTTTATCATGTATGTATACGATACGACTTGATTCTGATTTTTAACTTATATCAGCAATGGCTCTTTTTTCCCAAATAAGTTGTGGAAATGATTTTTCCACAGTGGAGGAATAGGGCATCACTTAAGTCATTTTGCCCCCGTTTCGAATTCACACCGTATATTGCAGTTGTCAGCATGCATCCTGTACATGGAATAATTTGAGTCCAATTCAAGAGATATAGCAAATGGGTGATCTGTTAATTGAAAATATTGTAACTGGCATCGGTTGGTGCACCTTGGCAGAATGCCGACCTGCATCTTTATCACTGTAATATCGCTGCTTGGCTCTTGCTGCATTGGACTTGTCTAACATCGCCTTGGTTATCTGACTTATTAATGCTGATATGATCGCGTCATTTAAAGGGGAAAAATGAAAAAAGAAATTTGTGCTTTGAGTGGTTGGCTGTTGGATAGGAGCCGGATACTTCCATTAATATTTCTGCATTTCTGATGCTTTTACTACCATAAAGAATGCGTCTTCCGTGCCATCTATTTATTTCACGGTACAACTTCCTTCTGGTGCCAACAATAAGTGTTGTTTAGCTTTTTGAATTATGTTATCAATTGCCCAAGAGCATTTGTTAGTGATTGCACGTATTACAAGTAAGGCAACGCATTTGGATATTACAAGTTTCCTTTTTGGCTGTTAAGAAAGTTCTTACGGACCCTTTTGAACAAAATCCTTATGATTTTGGGTTCTCACTATGATGCTTGAGACTCTATGTGCATTCAGGGTCCTTACCTTCATAAGAAGAAAACACTTTTACAAAAGGCACTAGGAGATGAGAATGTTCTCCTTGTCAAGTTGGCAGAAGAGATGACGGATGAAAGCAGCAGACCGATTGGTTCTGCTGATACTTTTACTATATATAAAAAGATTGCAAAGGAAGGGATTCCTGTTGGTTTACGTCGATACAAGTTCTTTGGTAAGTTTCATTGCTTGTGCTCTTTGTGTGCAGTTTTGTTTGTTGTATTGACATTCTTAAACTTTGTTATGATCTTTATCAGAACATGTGAATTCGTGAGCAACTTGTATCATCAAATAAGACAACCATGATAATAATAATAATTAGAAGAATCAGTCATGACGTTCTGTTTTGGCTTGTATCTGGGTAATTTGTTTTCTTTGACAGCTCTCCACTATCATTTAATAGTTAGATGGAAAACATAGCTTCTTACAAGCATGAGTTTGGAGTTTGCTTGTAGTTGTATATTCTTTTGTTCTGCACTCGCCTTGCCTTTTCTTTTGCTAGGAAATGTAGAATTTGTTTGGGATGATATTTACTATTAACTCTTACTTTTATACAAAGTCTTGTCGATCTTACAATTTGATTTGATTTAATGCAAAATACTTGAAACTTTTCAGAATATATGAATGTTGACATTTATAGCCATCACAATTTTCACGAAGTTTTTCCAAGAATTAAAACATTTTTTTCCCTTTTCAAATTTACAGATTGAATTTAAAAGCATGAAAAAGCAATTTTTTTTTTAAGTGCTGATGTCTACTTGATGTGCATTATATTCATTTCCTAACTGCTTGAACTCTTGGGACATGCAGCTTCCCAGCATTCAATCTTATTGTTGTTTTGCCAAAATTTCTGTATTCTCTTAAATTTGTTGGGAAAACTTGTATCCTAAGGAGATGAATCTTGGTTGTAAGCATGTTTCTCGTTTTCCATTTGACAATGATTTTACTCATTAATGTTCCTAAGTAAAGCATGGGAGTGGGAATTCCATGCCTGTGCGAGCTTTTATCTTTTGAAACTGTGAAATACGCAATACTCTCTCCATGCGCCCCTGGGGATTGTTTTGGTCTGCATAAGTTTACTGGACATGTTTGGTGCTCAACTTGCTTCTAGAATATGCAGTCATGATAATTGCATCAGCACATACTAGTGTTTGTATGTTAGTTTTTTTGGTTTCTATTTCACAAAGTATTTTCCCATTTTTCCTTTGTTATTAAGTGTATGGCATGCATGACGGGGATACATTCACCTTAATTTTTGGAGCCTTGTTTACTGCAATGAGAGCTTAAACACACGTGTCAACTGCCAATAAGCTATTCACCTTTGCTGATATGGTAATTGATCAGTGTTTAAGGATGGAGGCAAAGAAGAGAAAAAAAGAGATCCTACTACGTCCTCTGTAAAGTGTTACTTTGTTTGCATGGAGTGTGAGGCACTTAAGGAAAAGAAAACAGTTCATGAAGCAAGATGCTTCTTCATGCATGCACATACAGAGTCCAGTGTATCCCGCTCTATGATACGGTTTGTTGCTCTAGAAGTTTTTCATCTGAACTTTGGGTGAACTATATTCTATCCTAACGATGCACATCTACTAATAAACAGGATGTCTCTCATTTTGTCCAAAACTGAAAGCTTGGAAGTTGACTGGGATCGTGTGACGATTGAGACAATTAAGGATGAGGAGTGCAAGGTGTTAACTTTTAATTATATCATGAAGGAAAATTTGGTGTCATCTAAACATTTTCTTTTAGTTCGCTCCTACGCTTAGTATGGTCAATTTCCTATCTAATTGCAGGATAAAGAGGGAAATTCCATCTCTGATAAGAAGGGAGAGCCACTTATACATACTGATGGAACTGGATTTGTATCTGAGGACATAGCTTTGAAGTGTCCTGGAAATATATTCAGGGGAAGCTGTGCAATTATTCCTGCTTTTGAGGTTTGTGACCTGTGGATATAGTGTATCATCTTAATGGTATCTTCCTCCTGTTGTGCAAGAGACTGACCCACAAAACATAATAATAGCAATAGAAAAGGAAAACTGGTTTGTGCATAGTGACTTCATTTATGGTTGGTTGCGGGTTGTTGTTAGATGATATAGTCAGATGACACTGAATTGGCTATACTACATTTGGCCATAGGATGATGCTGCCAGGGAACGATGAATTACTGGACTGTCTGGTAGAAGTAGTAATCGGACGAAAGGGCTAAGGGATGCAAACCATGCAGTAAATTTGAACAAATGCAGATCTAAGCAGTGTGCAATGTGAATTTGCAGCTTAGGTGTCACAGGTCACAGTTTGGCGAGTTGTTTGTGCTGCAATAAAGCATTGTTAGGCTATTCTTCTTGTGATCAATTTCTTGTATACACATAAAAGTGAAGATATTTTTTTCACAAGCCTTGAACGGTCTTCTTGAGTTTCATGCCTTTTTGTATATCAGTAGTGACCAATGTTCTCAAATTACAGTAGTGATGGGGTTATGGGTTTATTGCCTCTATTTTAATATTATGAATTTCATGGCTTGCTCTAGGCCTTTCTTTCCCTAGTTTAAATTGACATGTTCCAAAAAGTAGTCACGAGTGGAAGAATAGAATTAAACTAAGGCCATCCTCTCCTGGGAAGCTCTTTGAGATATTTTCAGTGCCACAAGGCCCACAAGAATGCGTTGCTTTCTTCTTCCTTCTATTGTGGATTTTGTAGGGAAAAATTGTTAAGGTGTATGACTGAATAAATATTGTCTCTTATTTCTCTAGGACAAGTTAAATTCCTAGAAGTTTCTATTTATAGTTGTTCTAGGTGCTATTTACCTATGATTTGGCATTTTTCTGTTATCCTAGAGATTTGCCGGATGCAGCGACAATGAACCTGTAGTTGATGGAGATTTTCTTTTTTGTGCTGGTGCTTGGTTATTATGCAGTACGTACAGGTTGAACTTTCACACTTTAAACTTCTATTGCAGCCTTTGCTGATTCAGTTCCGTCTATTCAATGATGGTAGAGCTGTCAAGGGTACTCTTCTGCGTAATAAGCAAGTAAACATTTTGCAGTATTATGCTATTTTCTGTATCTGAATATTGGAGTGTTCATGTCCTGTCATGTACTTCTGCTTTCAATTTATGTAATATTTCAAAAACTAAAATTTTCTCTTGCTATGTCCTCTTTACTTAAAAACATCATGTAAATTGGTGGAATTGAAATTTATTTTTGATGTTCCCTTTTTGATTTTGGAGACATGCTAGTCTTGCAATATATTAGCAAAATAGGATAAATATTTTTATGTGATATTATGTGATACTTAGTAGGTTGTTCACTCTGTTATATTATGCTGTAGACTGGTTTCATGAGCCTGAATCAATTTTTTTTGGGTGGTTGACATGAATGAAATTTGCTCTCCAACTGCATTTCTGTTGCTTATAGTTATAATGTATCAGTATGAGGGTGCAATAGAAGTCGCATGTGTTCTGGTGGAATTTCCCCCACCCATCATTGCTAACAAGAGGAAGTAGAAAAGAAAAACTGTTTATCAAGTAGGCCATGTTATCTGGAGAAATTGTTAATTTTCTAGGCTAAATCATTTATGTTAGAGTGTTTTGGTTGCGTAGGAAAATCCACATTGCACTATTAAGGATCACTTCAGCTTATGAGCTGTAAGATGACTAGTTATTAGCTTTTAAACTGTAATAATTCTCTATAGAGCGATTTATTCTATTGGTTCATTTTGATCTGTAAGTCCACATTGCACTCTCTTCGATTCTAATCATTTTGGCCAAATTTTGATCTGTAGCTCCCCCCTCATACAATTCATATTCGACCGTCCATGATCAAGGTTAAAAAGGATCCTAAGCTTTCAGATATCAGGACAATCAATTCACTGGAAATAGTAGCAACAAGGTACAACCAACACATTCTGCCTGTAAGCTATTATTGGTTTTATAAACTCTCTGTGGGTTTGTTGCCCTGCTATGCTTCTGAGTCATTGATCATCGTGTTAAGATTTTCCTTTGCGGTTAGCTCGTTAAAATACCCCAATACAGACTGAATAGCAGCTTTCCTGTTCTTTTAGTAATTTAATTAGAACACGGGACATGTTTCTCGTGTGAACTGGCTTAGCAGAGTTGGTGGCTTGTGTATTTGCCCTAGTGCCTCTTAATGCAACATGAAGCAATACCTTAAAAGTGACAACTCGGGAAAGGAGAGCCCTGGAGAGGCCCATCGGCAGCTCTAAGCTACATAAAACTTGATGTGACCATTGCGGCCTACCTTGTAATGCTGATGCTGTGACTCCTCAAGAAATTTTTTTTTATTGTATCAAAAGAAATGCATGGAACAATCTATGCACGATAACAAACAGTATAGAGATCCGTTGCACCCCTAAAACTGAAATTTTGAGACTTCTGCTCATTTAATTTTAGAAATGTTAGGGAGACATGAGGCCTTTTCTGAATAATTGGCCACAGCATAAGCCATTTTTGCAGTTTACCCCTGAATATTGCCAATGCCTTTATAGATTGGAGTTAATGTGTATATAACACACTGAGTCTGACTATCTGGTTAGAGGCCCCATGGACTTTGTGAAGCCAATCTATCAACTATATCCTAATTTTGTTGTTGGTTTTTTTAAGGTGATATTAGCGGATTGAAAAATATGATGCTTTCGATGGCTGACTTTTAAAATGACAATTGTATATTCAACAATAAATTGTTAATCATACTTTAGTTTTTATCAAATCTTATGCATTTGAAACTGGCTGGAATTCTTAACGGGTGAAATCAAGATTGCCTTAAGGTGAATCACTCAATCCCATTGCTTTTTGTTTGGAGCTTATTCTGCCATTAAAATTTTACCTCTTCAGAGGAACTTATCAGACCGTGGTCCTCATTTATGCAGCAATAAACCAAGAACTGCATATCTTTCTAAGATTTTGATTGCACTCTTAAGCTATGGAGGGGTCCCGAATGAATTTTTTTTGGACATTCTGAAGAATGCTTTGGGAGATGCAAATAGTGTGTTCTCTGGAAAACGAGCAGCTTTAAAAGGTAGTATTCTTCTGAACATTTGGACTGTTGAAATATTCTCTGCTCTTAAAACAGTCAACAAAGGGATTTTCTCCAATTTTTTTCTTTTGTTCTTTTACTTGGTTTTGCTTCTTTTGTTTTTCTGGACTTTAAATATGCAAAAGTATAGAAGCGCATCTTTATTTGTCTTTGTTCCTTTTACTTCCTTTGGTTGCACATTTCATTTAATTGCCATTTGATGTTAAAACATTTTGCCCTCTGTTTTCCTTTTGTTCCTTTACTGTACGTGCAGCTTCGGTGAACCATGGTGATATGGATGGTTTCAATGCGGCTAGAATGATCTTATCTGGGATTCCTCTGGACGAATCATACCTACAGCATCATCTATCCATCCTGATGAAGATGGAAAAGAAGAATTTGAAAGGAGGAAAGATTCCTATTTCAGATTCTTACTATCTAATGGGGACAGCTGATCCCACAGGAATTCTTAAAAGTGATGAAGTTTGTATCATCCTGTATGTACTCGGTATCTAATCTTTCTATGCGTGATTATTATTTAGCACGAGTGTGATAAAGAAAACTCGAGAAACAGTTGCTTTAGTAAATTTTATTTTTAGAGTGCGTCCCTTGGTTATGTAGCGGCTTGGTTTGGATATGGATTAACTGCTAACCGTGCCATGGGGGAAATGACTAAACCAAAATTTAGGTTTGCATATGATTGGGCTTATTTGACTGAGCTAACGTTTTACTTTTCTCCAACTTCACGGAATTTCATATATAGTATGAATTCTGTGAGGACCCCATACAAGTGATTTCTCCTTTTCAACGATCACAAAAGAGTTGTATTTTCTATTTAGGAAATAGATGCCTTTTGGCAAAGTTTTGTTAGTGATCATCCATATTTGAGATAGATGTACTATAACTTTATAAGTGTAGTGTTGGTTGGCAGTTGACATCAAACAATCGGTTTAACCTCTCCCAGCGGTATGTCCAAGCTAGAAATCCTTTACATCTGGCAGGATCTACTTCCACATTGATTGGTAGCTTCATTACCATCCATTACGGTATTCTGTTTTGTAGGGTAACCAATAATAGTGTTAGGTCTTAAAAGCCTATCGATTAAAAGGTTTGCTATAGTTAATGTTTCCAAGTAAAATCATGTTCCATGGTTGCTAATAGAGCGGGAAGTATAAGGTCAGTCTTCCCGAGTATTTGATATGCATAGGTTTTCATTTTAGTTGAAATTATCGTCATCCTGCCCTATCCTTCTAATACCATTTGTAAGTGCTTTTGCATATTCTTTCATTAGTTTGCCAATTAATATCTGTGGCTACGCTTTTCTGGGGGATATTTGTTTCAGTTACATGCCTCCATTGGATTTAAACATCAATCGAGTTATATTGCTTTTGTGACATCCCATCTCTAGTAACCATTCTCGTGAACCCATATTTGAGTTTGATGCTTACAACTTCAGGGAAAAGGTGTGTGTTGAAGTATTGTCCCACATTACTTGGCAATGAGAATTAAATTCTCTTTATATTCATGTGGTCTTCCTCCACCCTTTAGTTTAAGCTTTTGGGTTGGACTTTCTAATATGGTATCAGAGCTAATGTTATCCTTTTTGCAAATGTGCATAGTCTTAATTCTTTCACTATTTAAATGTTTGCCTTGAATCATCAATGCAGTGACAATGGACAAATTTCAGGGACGGTATTAGTATACCGGAATCCTGGTCTGCATTTCGGAGATATTCATGTTTTGAATGCTACATATGTGGAAGCTCTAGAAGCAAAAGTTGGCAATTCCAAGTATGCCATATTTTTCCCTACTAGCGGACCACGCTCCTTGACCGATGAAATAGCTGGTGGGGATTTGGATGGCGATATGTATTGGGTTTCACGGAACCCTAAGGTTGGTGTTTACATGAGATTCACTCATTCTTGTTAGATGTCTTGTATTACATTTGGTTGATGTCCTTTGTCAGCTTATGATGACACAACTCTGGACCCCCTTCCCCTGACCCCCGCAACAGAAAGACATTTTTTATTCCTTTCTGCAATTCCATCTTCCATTCATGATTTTCCTCTTTTAGGTGAGGTTTTGGTAGTTGCATGGTGTTTTTCACCATCCTTTTTTCTCATTAGACAATTTTTTGCAGTTTCAATCATTCTCCCCATGTAAATGTGCCATGTAGCATAGCATCGAAATTGTGTGCCAAAGTCTCCCTTGGTTTTCAGTTGATGCATACTGGTCTTCAGACTCATACCTGGATTAGTTTTATGTCATCAACTAACTGGGTTCCAACTTGGGTAAGCAGTTGGTATGGAACCTTACCTGGACAATGGAAAAGGGATGAAGACAGCTTTTGGCTTGAGTTATTGAAGTATAGCAAATAGTTGTCTGAAAATTCACAGGTGTTATTCACTAAAACGACAGACCTTTAGAAGATGAGCCCGGACTTAATTCCTGAAAGACGAGGGAAATGGTTCGTGCTCATGTTTGCTTTTATTGGGTTAATCGATGAATAATTGCTTTTTCCAGCCACTCTTGATGCATGTTCCTCTTTCGTCTCTCCTTTGGTTTACAGGCCTAGTGAAGTGAATTTAAGAAGAGTTGAAAAACATGAATGACCTACTGGGGCCATTTACTGGAAGAGGATTGCCATCCTTAATGTCCATGGATAGTTTCCACATTTAAGATGTTTCTACTGTTGCTTTTTCTGGAATCTCTCCCGTAACATTGATTTGGCCAAATGCAGTCTTCCACTTCTGTTGTTAGCATGCTGGTCATTAGTCAGTGCAATGTTGTGTAGCACAACAAATCTAAGTTAGCAGGGATATGTCCATTCACATGCTAGCTGTCCAAGCCAGGCATCTTAAGAAGGATTGGAGCACTTATAAAACAGCCAATAAAAGAAAGTTTGTTATTTGATGACATATGCATGGTCTCTCTCTTGTTACGTGTAATCAGTGCATTGGAAATGAAAACATTTCCTTATGAAGTACAGTTAACCAGTGCCCAAGGGGCACTTGTTAACAAGACCTTTTTGAGAATATCTTTGTTGTTCTATCTTGCAGTTGTAGATACCTGGATCGATTTCAATTTTTATTTTTTATTTTGCATCATTGGTGAATTGTGATTCAATGGCTATGTTACTGACAATGAACTCATGGGTGCATCATGTACTGTTCTTGTTCGGTCATTTTATGAGGCTTACCTTGCAGTGGTTGTCTAGGTAATTGTTTGGTAGTGATCAGTGAACTATCTGCACAAGCTGTTGATTCAAAATTGCTGATTTATGTCTGTTAAACTCTTTCCAACAACCACTGATTGAGTAGCAATTAATGTGTCAGCTGTTGGAGTATTTTAGACCGAGCCAGCCATGGGTATCAGCTTCTGCAGCGCAAGACGTGAACTGCAAGAAGCCAAGCGACATGTCTATTGAGGATTTGGAGGATGAGTTTATTGATTTATGGTTGAACAAGAGATTTAACCCAAGGTAGGAGATTGAATATGTACTTATTTTTAGTTCAGTGCTGCAAAATCTGAGACTCCATATACTGAAACTGTTTGTGATTGAAGAAAATGATCTAAGAACTCGGGGGAAAAGAAGTTCTGACAAATTATTCCCACATAAAATATCTCACAGAAATATGGATTTTCCCACCTTTGGCTGCAGTTTTAAGATTGATCTGCAAAAGATTTATGGTTTCTTCAGATGATAATTCGTTCCTGCCTCTGCAAGAGCATAATTAGCGTCATCTGTTGCCCCTGTTATACCTGGGAAACAAAAAAAAGTCAAACCTAGCTGCATAGACTTGCAAATAATTGTTTGTTGCTCTAGCCAAATCTACTTCAGAATGGTTGTCCACTGTTCAATGCTCATTTTCTTTTTTAACCATTGCTGCCAAAAGGAACCTCACACGTGTATTACACACGCGCGCAGAGACACGCACACAGAAGCAAAGTACCGAGATTAACGGATATATTCAATGTTGATTCTTTTCTGCTGATTTGTTTGGTCGGCTAATTTATTAAATTTGGAATTTGTTGATTGAAGTTGGTGAGTAACATAGATGAGTATAATAGTGAAAAAGTATCATGCTCCCTTTGTGTAAGACAGCGTCTCCCTTTAATGGCAGAGTATATCTTCCCTTTCTGTTCTTTTCTTTTTTTTTTTTGGGCAAATATCTTCCCTTTCTTACAACTTCCATTTTTGGAGCATTCATCTTCCCTTACTAACACTTATTTTCCATCGCCAAAAATAACTTTTAGAATTTTTTTTAGTTCTTAGAATCTCCTTCAGTTTGCTTCTTTTCTTTTAGACTTAGAAGAAGTCAGTGAAAAGATTCTTCATGAAATTACTTTTACTTTGGACACTTGGAATTCAGCTTTCTCTAGTTTTAACCACTCTTTCATTTTATTATAGAGGTTGGTCTTTTCAGCTTTCACAACTTCCACTTATTCTATCAAATAGGTTAAGAAGCTCAACATCTGCTGCTGCTCACTATGCTGACTTTGCTGTCAATGAAGCGTTATTTATATATGATGCAATTACCATATTTCTTCCAAGTATATTTCATCTGCTTTATGTAGTATTTATCTTTTCCTGGACCTAATTAACATCTTTCTCAGAAGCTTGTGCCAGTAAGTGGAGGCATAATTTGGTTGTTATATTATTTTGATGAGGAAAAGATTTATAGCCTTTTTAGCATCATTGAGCTGGCTTTAGGATTTTTTGTTTAAAATATGTCTGGGATGAGTAACATGATCTGTTGTCTGATGATTAATTTGATGAAATTGTAATATGATCATGAAGATAATGTGATCTACTTTAGTGCTTGATTGTGCTGCATATATGGCTTTTCTTGGGAAAACTGACATTTTCTATGCTGTTTTCAGTTACACAGTGGTTGCCGCTGCTGCTAGTTGGCTGGCACTGATGGATCGTCTTCTAACGCTCGGTTGTGATGAAGCTGAAAAACGCCGCGTGGAGAGAAATCTTTCTCAGTTGGTTGACATATACTATGATGCCTTGGATGCTCCTAAGAATGGTGGAAAGGTCAGCTTCTTATTTCACCTTCCTTGTTATTTACGTACAAAAGCAGATAAGATTTTGGGTCTCTCGACACTCTTGCATTTGCTTCTATTCTTTACAAGGCCAAAGACCTAGTTGGTAACTTAATTTGGAGCTTAAATTTTCAATTTCTTGAGCATGCAATAGAAATTGAAGCTCTCCAAGACATGCTTCGCTAGATGTACATATTTTCATAGTGCTTACTTTGAGTTGGATCTGGAATAAGCTTAGCACTAGCAAATATTAAAACCTTTGCGCGATTCGTCTGTATTGCTTGGCATACAAACATATGATCTACCCTATTTACTCCCTTTTCTTTTAAAATCTTTTTTTAACTGGGTCATGCCATATGCTATTTGATGGTAGTTTTTCTTGGAAGTTATTAGTGACTCTTTCTTTTGTATTGTACTGGAGAACAGATTGAACTTCCCAAATTTTTGAAGGCAGAAAGTTTCCCACATTACATGGAAAAGGATGAAGCCTTTCACTCCAATTCTATCCTCGGATTGATTTTTGATACAGTAGAATCATACCTGGCAGAAAATCAAACCGGCAAAGGTGAGACTTTGCCTTATTCAGTTTCTTCTTGCTATCAAGACCTTTGTGAGGTTGCATGGTAATCTAATTATATGAGTGGGACAACGCTTCATAAAACTGGTGTAGTTTTGTTGTAGTGCTCTTACTTAGCTCTCCATTCAATATGAAGCCTTGTGATATTTGGATTATGATAAATAGAAAGTTGATTCGAGATCACGACCTCTTGGCCTGAAAAGAATTTAATCTTTCTTGATGGAGTCGGTTGATAAGGATTTCATCCTTTCACCAAGTCTCACCGAGTTGAACAGATTTTGTGTGTAGTCAAATATCCTCTTCTGCTGCTACTTATTGCTTCTTAATATCAATCAGCTCCAATTTTTGTTTTTCTTCATCTTAGCTGTTGAAATTCACGGGAACTGACTTCTTCTCGCGATAAATTTAGGGATTTGGAAGATTCCCTGTTTCGACGTGGAAATCCCGAGAGACTGCCTAATGGAGTGGGAAAGACGCTACACAGAATATAGAAGCGAGATGGCAGCTGCTTTAGGGGGGGGAGGTGCAGAAGTCAAGGAGTCCTCCGCCGGTGATGTTATAAATAAATATAAACAGGTTTGTTCATCTAGTCTCTTCTCATTCATGATTTCCAGTCATAGTCAGAACAGGGTTCCGGAAAACAAAGTTATAGAGGACACAGAGACAATCTGTGTACTTGCTGTGAGACCTAGTTTGAAGAGAGGGAGAGGGAGAGGGAGAGACCTGATTCTAGGAAATTCATTTTTGCACAATTCTTCTGGTGCAGTTGCTGTATGGTGCGCCAGAGTTTGAAGAGAGCCCGAGGAAGGAGGAAGATATTTTTAATGAGGCTCTCGCGATCTACCACACTACGTACGACTATGCAATGCGATGGAATGACGTCGGAAAATGCGGATTCGCTTGGAAAGTGGCGGGTCCTGCGCTCTGCCGGCTCTATGCCATGAAGCAGGAGGAGAAGTCAATCGTCTGCCTGCCCTCAGTACTAAAGGAAATCTTCAGTTGAAACTTGGCATCCGCGCTGTCCGGATGTTTAATCAGGTTTGTCAGTCGCCGCGTCGATGGAGAAAAAGTTCCGGGAGAGCCGTGGATTGCATGGTATGTGCAGAGTAAGTCATGGAATTGGAATTGTTCCAGGCATCATGTGATTAGCGCCTTAAAAGGTGCTCGAGGCATGTACGTATGTTTGTATGTGTTAAGATATTAGATGTACTGCAGTTAATCTGGGGGTCGAGTCCATGTTCAATGTCATGCGACAGAACTCGGTTTGGCTTTAGCTTAAATACAATTGTTTATATCCCTGTTATTTATCTTATCCTTTGGAATCTCTTGTTTCTACATAAGAAAAGTTATCTTTTTAGGCTTTATTTGTTTTGCGAAAAAATAAATAATTTAGAAAATATTTTATTAAAAATGATAGCTTGTATTGCTTAAAATAATTAGTTAATTGAAACTGTTTTAATTATCGACAACAATTTATGTCTATATATTTCTGTGAACAATGAATTTTTTTTTTTAAATGTCTTAGGGCCGGGCTTGGGTGGGTTCACAGGCCGTCGGGCCTATGACATTCCTCGTTCGTGCCCATTCCTGCTCGATTTGTTAAAAGGCCTTGGGATTTTCGCCCTCGCCGTTGCAAAATCGCTGGTTAAAAATTTTCACGTCGCTAGTGTGTGATCGGTCCCCTTTTTCGCTCGTCGTAAAAAGTGCTCGAGGCGTGCAGCTACGAAGTTCGCCGTTGCATTCGCTTGCATGCATGCACTCCACATCTATTTTAACCTCCGAAGCACATCGCATCGACTACCATGGCCACTGCTCGACACCTGTACTCGCAACTCTCTCTCTCTCTCTCTCTCTCTCTCTCCGAAGCACACATCGCATCGAGCTACTATATCGTCGGCCCGCGATGATCGCACTGAGAAGGGCCAGTTCGTCGCCGGTGATGCTCGCAGCAACACAAGGTCGATCTCTCTTCATCTTCATCTTCATCTTCACTACGGTGTTCACATATCTATCGTTCTACTCTTCCTTTTTCGGTTTGATCGTCGAGGAAGCTTCGGACTCTGCTTCGCGGTAGATTCCATAGCATTATGCCAATGGAGTTCGGTTGTGTCGAAGTTTTAAGTGAACGGGAGAGGGATAATGAGAGCAGTATTCATTAGATGGAATGCGGGTCTTGACATGTTGCTTGTGTCCTTGGGTCTCTGTTTCTACGCGAGGGTTTTGTCTCCGCCGTTTGATTGTGGCGGCACTGAGGCTGAAAGGCAGCTTGGTCGGAGGAGAGAGGTAGACTGCCGTGAATATGGAGAGCACGATGAAGGAGCTGAGGGAAGGCGCGCCTGTGCTTGAGCAGAAATCAGACGTGGGCGGCGGGCGGGGTCCAGGATCGTGCCACTGAGGGCCAGTTCGTCACTCCTTGGGCTCTCTCTGTTGCGAGGTTTGTTTTCTTTAGATCATTTGATGCGCTGCATGTTTGATTGTTGAGTGTTTTGGTTTGGAGTTAGCTTGTTAACGAGGAAATGATTGTAGGAGGGAGACAGAGAGATTTGTCTTTGAAATAATTCGGAGGTAATGTTAACAAGTTTTACTTGGTGCAGTGGGTTATCACTGTTGAGAGATCCTCGCTACAACAAGGGACTTGCTTTTTCAGAGAGAGAGAGAGGGACGCCCATTATTTGCGTGGTCTTCTGCCTCCAACAGTTGCTTCTCAACATCTTCAGGTTGCTTCATCACAGTCGACCAATTATTTTTTAGTTTTTCTATATCTTAGGTCATTAACAGTCTTGTGTTGATCTGTGTCGATTGCTATCGATTTCGCCAACCAGGAGAAGAAGTTGTTGCATAATCTCCGGCAATACCAGCTTCCGCTGCAAAAGGACCTTCAGGTACCCGCCGCCACCATGCCTAATCTTGTTCTAGTTTCTCAGTGTTTGTTGAATGCACACACTGACGCATCCATGTTTGCATGTATGTTGGCATAGGGCGATTGTAATGCGTAAGGGAATAAAATAGAATTTTCTTATTTGAACAAGTTGGACTTGAATCTGATATGATCGTTTTGGAATTTCAGATTGCATGACGGGTTCTTGTCAGTATTATGTTATTGCCATTTACTGTGATTTAGAAGTATTCCCATAAATTTATGAGGCACATGAGCTTTCAATACTTCTATTATAGTAATTGGCTTACTTCCTCTTGTTTTTTGGATGTGGCAGTCAACCCTACATATTTCAGTTTGCAGGAGAGGAATCAAAGGCTCTTCTATAAGCTTCTAATTGACAATGTCAGGGAGTTGCTTCATGTCGTCTATACTCAAACTGTTGGTGAGGCTTGCCAGAAATATGGGAGCATCTTCAGGCCCCCTGAGGATCTTCTCATAAATCTGAAAGAAAGGTGTTATTCTTGCCTACTTTGCAGGTTGTCCAACTTAAATGCAGTTTTGATACTAATAAACATGTAACAGAGGTAAAGTTCTCAAGGCACTAAAAAACTGGCCCGAAAGAAGCATTCAGGTTGTTGTCGTCACTGATGGTGAGAGGATCTTGGGACTTGGCAATCTTGGTTGCCAGGTGCTGCTACTGTTTCAACTTTACGCCACAACCTATACTGATGGATTATGATGATTAATATTCAAGCCTTCTTGCAAAAAAATTTCATTAGGGGATGGGCATTCCTGTTGGGAAATTGGCTTTGTACACAGCCCTTGGAGGAGTCCATCCTTCAGCAGTAAGTGTTTATTGGATACAGTTCTCTCCGCAGCCTTCCGAGTCCACCTATACAATTTCTGTAATATAAAACTCCTTTCTCAATTTTGTTTCGGCCTTTTATCTTTGTGGAAAGAAGTCCAAACTCAAAGTTGAAGTTAACCTAACAAGCCTCACTGCTTCCTAGCCAAAATTTGACCTAAGAATGTTCTCTTTATATCTAAGAATTCACATATTGGACTCTCTTTGTAGTGTTTTCCAGTGACAATTGACGTGGGAACGAACAATGAGGATTTGTTGAAGGATGAGTTTTACATTGGCCTCAGACAAAGGAGGGCAACTGGGTGGACAGAGTTGGCAGTCATGTACGTTTTACAATGAATGTCAAGGCAGATTACATCATCTTTGCAAGAGTACGCAGGTCTTCTGCATGAGTTCATGAATGCTGTCAAGCAGAATTATGGAGAAAAAGTTCACATACAGGTAAGGATCTTTTCAAAGTTAGGTCATTAAGAAGTTTCTGAAAAATTGTGATTTCTGATATACTAATATTTCATTAAGCTATGCAGTTTGAGGATTTTGCAAACCACAATACTTTTGAACTGCTTGCAAAGTATGGTACAACTCATTGTGTTCAATGATGACATACACGTATAATGCATTGTTATATATGGATTTCGTTTTCATTTTGCGGTCCCAAGTAGTAAATGATACACATTCTGTTCAGGGGACAGCAGCAGTAGTACTTGCAGGACTGCTCGCAACACTCAAAGTTGTTGGTGGCTCTTTGGCAGACCACACTTTCATGTTCTTTGGCGCTGGTGAAGTGGTTTTTCCTTCTACTCATTCTTTCCTTCTTAATGAAGCTTAATTGGAAGAATTAGTAGTACATGATGTCCATCTCTTCAAGATCACAGTTTAATTTCCCTTGTCTCGGTATTAAGTTAAGATCCTTAATAGATTCATCCCCAGATGAGATCAACTTGATCTAACATTGATGATATGCTCAAAACAGGCGGGGACTGGCATAGCAGAACTCATAGCTCTCGAGATGTCAAAGCAGGTACTCATCTATTGTTCTGGTTTGGAGACTTCTCGTGGTTAGGTAATCATATTGTCTATAACGAGTCAGCGACCATCTTATTTCATTAATTGTAGTGTGGATTTATGGTCATTGCAGGCAGAACTCCAGTGGAGGAGACTCAGAAAAACATTTGGCTAGTAGATTCAAAGGTTATAGATGTTTTAATAAATACAAGCTGCTTTAGTTGCAAAAGAAATCCAAAAGATGTCTCGATATATCTTTGTGCAGGTTGTGATTTTTCCTCATTTTTTATGGCAGGGGCTGATCGTTCATTCTCAGAAGGATTCACTTCAACACTTTAAGAAGCTTTGGGATCATGAACATGAACCTGTTGAGGATCTTCTGGGTGCTGTCAAGGTGGGAGAACTATTCCTTGCTAGTTCTTTACATTCCTTTCAGAGTGACTGTTTGTGTCTTTATTTCCCTTCACTCATCGTGCATTTACTGTCCTTCTCAGGCACTCAAGCCCACGATTTTGGTTGGATCAGCTGGAGTAGGAAGAGCTTTCACAAAGGAGGCTATTGAGGCCATGACCTCTTGTACCAAGGTATGTTCATCCCTTAAATCAAAGCCTATGGAAAAGTTATCCGGGAAATAATATAACTACTTTGCCTCTTTTCTACACCATTTAACGAAATGAACCGTAGTTTTTGTTGGTTTGTAACGTAGAGACCTCTTATTATGGCCTTGTCCAATCCAACGTCCAAATCAGAGTGCACAGCGGAAGAACCTTACACCTGGAGCAAGGTAAATGTAAAGCTCATCTGTTAACATACAGTACCTCATCCTGCACCCTCTGATAACGATATCACAATACCCCAATCACAGGGTCTTGCTGTTTCTTCTATGGAAGCCCGTTTGACCCCATTGTACTCGACGGCAGACTGTTTGTGCCGGGCCAGGTAAACCTCTTCTTCAGGGTTCATCCTTTGTCTCCATCTCTTGCTATTTATTTCTTTTTGGATTTGAATAATGCTCTGGACTTTGCCTTTTCTTGTACTCCAGACCAACAATGCTTACATCTTCCCTGGGTTCGGTCTGGGTTCGGTCATCTCAGGGTCATTTCGTGTACATGATCAAATGCTTCTCGCTGCTTGTAAGTAATCTGCTAATTCATGTTCCGCCATTACTTGCATGTTCATTAATTAGTGAGGCTCAAGTGAAATAAGCAGACTATTATCATTCTAAAGCTTCTTTCTTGGTTTCAACATAGCGGAGGCGTTAGCTGGTGAAGTGTCACAGGAAGACTTTGAGAAGGGCCTGATCTATCCAACTTTGAGAAGGGGCTGATCTATCCAACTTTGAGAAGGGGCTGATCTATCCACCTTTGAGAAACATCAGAAAGATTTCTGCACAAGTAGCAGCCAACGTAGCTAACGTGGCTTACGATCTCGGAAGTGCACTTTGGCAATGCTATTCATAGTTCCATCCACATGGAAATATCTTTTCTCTCCTGCTTAGCCCATTGTATTTCCAATCCATTTTAGGCTTAGCGACACGCCTACCTCGTCCGGGAAATCTTGTTGAGTATGCAGAAAGTTGCATGTACGGTCTGGTCTACTGAAACTATCGATGAATACCAGAAACTAACAATGAAGAGCGACTGTCTGCCCGTTGAATCGCAGGAGAGTTTAGTGCTTTGAGATGTGTGGCGCATTTCTTTTCTTTTCCTTTCTTAAAAGAGTCCCATGTACAGCTTTTCCCTTCTCTTTTGGTCCCAAAAGTAGCCTGCTCTGGAGCAACTACAGTTGTGAAATAATGTCTCGGAGAACTTAATGAAAGGGTTTTTGGCAGGTATTCCATGGATGACACTCTTCCGCTTCTCCCTGGCAATCTTTAAGCTCCTTCCCTTGCGTATACACTTAAATCAGCAAGGGTATCGTGGTATCTTTGGGACAAGTAGTTCTGACATAAGATGGGTGCACATGATGCAATTTTGGACAATTTAGGATCCGATGCTGGTATGAATTTGCTAAAGGAAATTTATCCAGTCAATCTAAAAACCATTGTATGGAATTTAATTCAATCGTAAATTTTTTTAATTTTGTCAATTTAGCCCTAAATTCTTTGCGCGAAATTTCAATGTAATCCTTTCAGTTAATTGTCGTTAGAAGTTGCCAACATAGCCACGAATCACGTAGGATTCGCCGGCGAAAATTGATTGGGTAAATTACATTAGAATTTCTCGCAATGACACTAGTATAGTAGGTCCAAAATTGGTTGGATAATTTTTCACAATTTGCTAATAAAAAGAAGCAAAAAAGCAGCAAGTTTGATAAAAAAGAATAAATAGAGAATGACCTTGCCAAATATAGAGAACTGCAGGACACTTATTAGAATCGTGTGAAAAGCTCATTCTATACATCACTAAACGTGTTCTCATGCATAATGACAATGCACGTTAAGCCTTATCTGTGGTCAGAAGTCCCAAAACACACACAGAGATTAGTATCTCCAATAAGAGCTGAGTAGCACTAGAATACCAATTTCATAGTCTATCATTCATGAAGTATAGAAATTAATGTAGGTCACCAACATATCATACCCGTCTTCAACAACTGTGTTTCACTTGGATCGGAAAAGCATCTCTTCCTTGAGTTACCGTGCTGACTTTGAATAGTGAAGAACGACAAATTTAATTATATGCAGGAATATACAGACATGAATAAGTTACTATGAGCCAACAAAAACTTAACCTACCCTTATGATGTTTCATTTTTGAAGAGCTGAGAAAAATATATATGTTCTTGGAGAGTTATTCCATCTTTTGTTATTATTTTGCATGCATTTACGGGCTAGCAAGGGCTTATCTAAAATGAAGAGATATTTGAATGATATGAACTCGATGAACCATACCAATCACAATCCCACGAATCGTATAAATTACTTCTATGCTCATCAGAAGTGCAAACATTGGATGGACTCCAACACTTTAATTGAAGCTCTACGTTACATAACATAAGTAGTGATGAAAACGAGTCAATGCAAGCATGTCACGATTTTAAATGTAATGGGTGGAACAACAGATGCCATAGCATTTGTTTCCACTATATATGTCCATTTCAATCTCTTGTATAATCAATGAACAATTTCAAATACAAGAAAGCTAAAACAGTATAATTAATCAGCCCAAAGCTAAAACAGAGGGAGAGAGAGAGAGAGAGAGAGCCAAAGTCAAGTCTTTCCGTGTCTAAAGCTTGTTTCTGTGTTTTTAACGTAGCGGAAGCTGTTCGATGGTCCAGCGTCACAGGAGGACTTCGAGAAGGGACTGATCTAATCCACCTTTGACTAACATCAGAAAGATTTATGCGCTAGTAGCAACCACCGTAGCTAAAAGGGCTTACGATCCCGATTAGAGGGCATTCGCCAATGTTACTCATAGTCCCCATCCGCAAGGAATTTTTTGTTTCCTCCTCCTTTGCCCGTCATGTTTTTGTTCATTTTTAGGCTTAGTGACATGCCTACGTCGTCTAGAGAATCTTGTCGAGTACATAGAAAGTCGCATGTACAGTCCAATCTATCGAAACTATCCTTGAAAAGTGGACGGACCCATCCATCGAATCACACAAGAGCTGGTGCTCAGACGTGTGGGGCATTTCCTTCTCTTCTCCTATCTTAAAGAGTTGCACATAACAAAAATTTCCCTTTCGTTTGGGGCCAAAGTCGACTGCTTTAGCTCGGGCAACTCCAGTTATGAAGTTATGTTTCGGCGTTTTTAGAAGGCCTTTTGGCAGGTATTCAATGGATGTATGCTCCTACTTTCAACCTTGTTGCTTCTGGTTCTATCCGTATAACTGTTTAGACCAGACAAGATCATGTAGACACCCATCTTGGTCGAATGATAGCATGAGTATCATCGTATCAGATAACAATAAAAGAAGCATTAGAATCCTGCTAAGAGCCAGCAAGCATATAATATCCACGTCAATGACCTTACTAATTCCGTGCAGAAGGGACAGTATATAAGATGGTCCCCAAGTGGCAATGGCATTGATTCAACTACACACCGACCCGCTGTATGCTTCAAAGTTTTCGAATCACACCTGGAATATATCCTATAGTTGGCAAAGTTACCACAATATGCGAATATTGACAGTTCCTTTGGCCTTTAAGATGGTCTTCTGAGGGTAGCCTCCAGCTCAAAAACTTAAATTAATACTTAGTCAAGTGTCGAAGTTCGTCACTTTTTTTGGTTTGCCATTTCATACGAAGAATTTCTTCACACAAACAGCGATCAAACGAATCAATGCATATGCGGGTGGTCATGCTGTATGTAAAGGCCGAACAAGCAGCTAATTTAGGAGAGGCAAGTAAACTAAAATAAGGCTGAGGCCGCTGAACTGTTGCTTCCATGTACATAAACAGTGTTTGTTGTATATGCATACGCATGTACATGTATGAACCCATTCAATGCTCTTCTCTAAGATCACCATGCCCATCTGTACGAGTTCTCAAACCACAACCCTACTTTGGACAAGTGCGGATTGATAGGCTGCTGCTTTTCACTAGCAAACTCTCAGCTCCTTCCCTTCTGTATACATTTAAATCAGCATGAGTATCGGCATATCTTTGGGACAAGTAGGTCTGACACTGGACAGGCGGAAACCTGCACATTGATGCAATTTTGAACAAATTTAGGATCCCATGCTGGTATAAATTTGCTAATGTGCACCATGTCGAATTACTAATGAAGAAGCTATGCTAAACGCAGCGCCCAAATCCCCACACAAAAAGGATCCAACCCTGTATAGAAAGCGCGCGAGCATGCAGTTGATTGTGTCAATTCATCAAATCTGAGACAAGTTAATGCCTAATCAATGCCTAATTCATGAGTAAACGTTTTCTTTTCTCATGAATTATGGAAGTAAACTTATATGCAGCCCTCTTAACAGTGCTTGAATCCTTGGAGGCTTGGACATGCAACATCCACTTCGGCACGCATATTCGAAGCAGAGCAGTGGCACTGAAGCACAATACATAAAGACACTTATTTGAATCAGGGTGGAGAGCTAGGTCTTAGTACTGAGAACTGATAAGAGAGGAAGTAGAATTGCGCCATCTTGTTGATATATTGGAAAAAATGTGCGGAAGACAACTTACTTGGGATGATTTTCCTCTGACATACATGTTGGCAAGCACTCGATGAGACAATCATGGTTAGGCTCCAGGAAGAATGCAATCTGCATTTCCTGAGAACATGAGCTGACTAGGGAAGGAAGAATGCAATCTGACAATAGGATCACTTTTAATAGAAATATTAGCAAAAGAAATCATTAAGAACGGAGAAGGTAACAAATGAAAGATGCTAACTAGGGAAGAAAAAACAATTAGGCTTCTTTTGCGAAAACTAATGTGGATCATCCCTGAAGATAATCTCAAGTTGCAAGGAATTTACTAAGAGTTTGATCACAAGTTCAACTGACGCCACTAGATCGTGATCTCAAAACTAGAACCCCTATTGAATCAGCTTACCACTATCCAAGATTGGCTTCAACTGCCCTTTTTCCGGTTGAAGAAGTCACGACTTTGGTCACCAATAAATTAGACTTTTTTCGATAGATTTGACAATGCTTGAAAATTCTCTTGGAGGCTTTTGCCGAATTTTTCAAAAGATGAGGAGAAATGCATGTTTGTGAGTGCGTGGGAGAGAGAGAGAGAGAGAGAGAGAGAGAGAGAGAGAGAGAGAGAGAGAAGGCCCTACCGAATACCGTTCTTGACCATTCCCTACAACTCGATGGAGTGTGGACCTGATTGCAAAAGCAAAGGAAAAGTATAGATTTGACAAAATGAAGCAACAAGGAATCAAGTCAAATTCGAAAAAGAAAGAATAGAGAATGACTTGCTAAACATAGCAAATTGCAGGACACTAATTAGATTCATGTCAAAAGCTCATTTCATATATCACCAAGACATGTTCTCATGCATGATGACAATGCATATTAAGCCTTATCTGTGGTCAGCAATCCCAGAACACATACAAAGATTAGTATCCACAAGTTGACCAATAAAAGCTGAGTGATAATAAAGGCACTAGGATAGCAAATTTATTGTTTGACAATCATAAATTGAACTCTGTGTAGAAATTAATGTAGGTCAAAAACAAATCATACTGTCTTCAATAACTGCGTTTCATTTGGATTTTTTTCCTGACCAATGTCAAGAGTAGATGCTCTTTCACTATTAATGGGTAACTGATATCAGCAAGAGCCAGGAGGGTGCAACAGATGAATTCTGGTGGAGTTTGGGACAGGTTAACAATCTATAGTAGCCTGCCGTAAGATCATCTCCAACCTTCATGTTCAAAGCTTTCCTGATGCTAATTTATCTATATAGATTATTATTAAAGCATATTACCTGAAAATACAATTGCTCCATCGTTCTAGCATATCACCAAGATTCACTATGAATGCTCTGTACAAAATAGTCACAGAAAGAATGTTACTTTTCAGGATTACTGGGAGATTCTTCTGTCCCACATTTGCAATGACTATGTATAACTGAATCTAAGCAATAAACTAAACAACTAAATGAGGGTAATTACAGAAATAATTGTAGAATGTGTATGATACATGGTAATTCTATGACTGTTGACCTGCACAATATAAACCAGGAAAGAATGGTGGAGTACCATTGTGTGCATGTGTGTAAGAGTGTTCGAGAGTAAGAGAGATTGTGGGGGAGGGATGGAGGGAGGTTCATCAGCAAGGCACCAGAAGGATTAAACTGATAAGTTAATATGGACACTTATATAGATGCAAATTGCAAAAAGGAAGGAGAAGTGGATGAGGGCACCTCTCTAATTTTCTAATGGAAATCCATCTTTATCACCCATCTGACAATAATACTTTCTCTCTAACTGGCATATAGCTGCCTTTGTTCGAATAAGAACTATAGTAGCAGATCAAGAGAGAAGGAAGGATTTTTGTCAAAAAGTTGTTACTAGTACAAGGGTAGTATTTTACACGTTGGCATGAAGCAATCTTCGAATTGTGCGTATAAGGAGAAACACATTATTGTGCACATTGCCCAATAAACCAGAAGTACAAGATTAATAATAAAGTTATTGCAAGTTATATTTGTAAGCCATGGATCACTAGTATATAAATCCTATCATGATCATCTTCCACCAATGCGTCCAAAATACTGTAAATATGAGGAGTCTAATGTAATCATCTCAAATTCACAATTATAATGCACTTGGCCTTTACCCTCTCAAAGGTAGCACATATTCCCATGTCTGAGGTTTAGCATCCTTGTTCTTGCAAATCTGAAATAGTTTGAAAAGTTCCATCCGTCATAACTATGAATAAAGTCTGCACCAACAGTTTTATTGGAGAAAATATCATACTTGGAGACCTGGGACATCCTCTGTTGCCAACAAGGTAATAAACCCAAAGTCAGAATGTGCCCCAGCTCCATATATTCCTTTGGAGGGATCGGAGACTAGACCTAATCAAAGAAAGGAATATCAACCGGATGAGAAGAAAGAATTGTTGGGTATACTATGAAGTTTAGTGAAGTAAAATCTACCTTCATAGTGCAACAAACGCAAGGTCGCAATAGGCTCGCCGAGAATTTCTGGCTTATCAAAAAATTCAGCCCCCAGATCAAGTGCTAGAGCAATGATCCTTGAAACTACTTTTGCCACATTTCTGAGTTTGCATATTTACAAATAAAAAAATTACCAAATTGACTACTATCACTTGTTTACACCAACAAATTAGACTTAATCTTGCCACATAGATCATCTAGGCATTACTCTTGGATCCAAAAGTCAAATGATATAAAGTTGGAGACCCTATGCAACAAAAATCATGACTGTAATATCAGCCTTGAGTTGAGACACTTGTAAGCAATTAGACACTTGATTGAGGCTCTTGGTCAGTGTGATTAATAGTAAATCTCGACAGCCAATAATAACTTTACCATATTGCAGCATAGTAGCTTTGGAATGTTACAAATAACTAGAAGAGATTTACACTTTGGCCAACATAGGATAAGATCCCAAGAGAGCATATTATATTCAGACGTGAGAGGCAATTTAACTCCCATTAGGCCACCTACAAAAACTTGACAATATCTTATGCATATGGAGGGGGAAGATGGTGACCATTGGGTACTGAAAATGCCTAAAATACCCCATCATAGAAACAGAAGATCTCTGAATTATCTTTTACTTGGATGGAAAAAAAATTTATATCCAGGAATTCGTGCTCTTATCATCTATAGGAAAACTCACAATGCCTGACTATGAAATCTTTCCATCGTCTGCCTCCATCTTGGCAATATCTCTATGGAAAATACAACAATGAAACCAAAATAAGCATTCATTACCAGCAACTATATTAAATTGGACAGAAATTATATTAAACAACTGGTTACCCTCAGAAGGCCAGAGGTTTGGTCCAAAATGAGGCTTCTGTGCACCAGGATCGTCCTCTGGTACTTCCACTCCTATGTAGTATCCCTCCTTATAATCTCCTATAAAACATCAATGGAATCATTACTGTAAAGATATGAGAAAAACTTATTCAATCTTCAAAGTAAAAGTTACAAGAGTATTTATACGTCCCTTATAACCCTAGTCTCTCAAACCATATGAAAGACTATTTTACCCTTATACTCTAACACTCCCCCTCAAGCTGGAGCATGAATATCAAACATGCCCAGCTTGTTACAAATATATTCAACTCTACCACTTCCTAAAGACTTAGTGAAAATATCTGCCAACTGTTCACCAGTCTTAATATGATTAGTCAAAATGACCCCAGCTTCTAGCTTTTCCCGAACAAAGTGACAGTCAACTTCAATGTGTTTAGTACGCTCATGGAAGACTGGATTTGAAGCAATATGTAGAGCCGCTTGGTTATCACACCACAACTCCATTGGCGCTGGGTCCTTGAAACCGAGTTCAACTAACAGTTGCCGCATCCAAACTAGCTCACATGTAGTTTGAGCCATAGCTCTATATTCGGACTCTGCACTGGATCTGGCTATCACATTCTGTTTCTTACTCTTCCAAGAAACCAAGTTTCCTCCCATAAATGTGCAAAAACCTGATGTAGATTTCCGATCAATGGGAGACCCGGCCCAATCTGCATCAGAGAACGCTTCCACCCTTTTATGACCATGATCTCTATAAAGAAGTCCACGACCAGGAGCTTTCTTCAAGTATCGCAAGATTCTCACCACGGCATCCCAATGGGGGGTACAAGGAGAAGACATAAACTGACTCACTACACTCACCGGAAAGGAAATATCTGGTCGAGTAATAGTGAGATAATTTAATTTGCCAACAAGCCTTCGATACCGCTCTGGATCACTTAGTAGCTCACCTTCTTCCGCCATTAGCTTAATGCCAGCTTCCATAGGGGTATCCAGAGGTTTAGCTCCTAGCATACCTGTCTCTGCAAGTAAGTCCAATGCATACTTGCGTTGCGAAATATGAATACCTCTCTTTGCTGTTGCCACCTCAATGCCCAAAAAGTATCTTAACCGTCCAAGATCCTTCGTTTCAAACTGCTGTTTCAAATATAACTTCAAGTCATCGATCCCTGCAGAGTCATCACCAGTTATGACAATGTCATCCACATAAACAACAAGGAATATCCGACCAGCATTAGAAACCCGGTAAAACATAGAATGGTTGCCATGGCATCGAGTTAGTCCAAATTGAAGCACCACCTCAGTGAATCTCCCAAACCAAGCCCGAGGGGATTGCTTTAAGCCATACAATGATTTCTTTAAACGACATACATGGCCAGACTCCCCCTGAGCAACAAACCCAGGTGGTTGCTCCATATAGACTTCTTCATGCAAATCACCATGGAGAAAAGCATTTTTAACATCAAGTTGAAAGAGAGGCCATCGAGACGAAGCAGCCAAGGAAAGTAAAAGGCGAACCGAAGTCATTTTAGCCACAGGAGAGAAAGTATCACCATAATCCACTCCATAAATTTGGGCGTAGCCCTTAGCAACCAATCTAGCTTTGAGTCGAGCAAGAGAGCCATCGGGATTAACTTTGACAGAGAAGACCCACTTACAACCAATAGCATTCTTCCCTGCAGGTAACGGAACAAGATCCCAGGTCTGATTTTTTTCAAGTGCCCACAACTCATCCTCCATAGCTGTCTTCCAACCCGGACTCAATAATGCTTCAGCAACAGACTTAGGAGTAGAATGTGTATCAATGGTAAGTAAACTAGCTCGAAGAGAAGCAGAAAGACCAGAATATGAGACAAAATTGGTAATGGGATGTTGGGTACAACTCCGGGTTCCTTTACGATGTGCAATAGGGACATCAAGATCTGTAGATGAAGGACTTACCTCAGACTTGGAGGACGAAGAAGCAGTAGGCACGGGAACATCTGCAGAGGGCTGTACATGTCGTGGACGTCTACTGTATACATGATGGATTGGTGGAGTAGGAGTAGACTTTGTGGGGGAATGCACAATGACATAAGTAAGCAACTCATCATCCAAAGTAGGAGAATCCATTTGTACTTCGGAGTAAACAGTAGACTCAAAAAAGGTGACATCAGCAGTGGTAAAATATTTACACAAAGAAGGACAATAACAGCGGTACCCCTTTTGTGTACGAGAATACCCCACAAAAATACATTTAAGCGACCGGGCATCAAGCTTAGAAAGTCCTGGACGATGATCACGGATATAACACACACAGCCAAAGATACGTGGAGGTAAATGAAACAAAGGCTCAGAAGGAAAGAGAAAAGAGTGAGGAGTAGCACCTTTCAGGACAGAAGATGGCATGCGATTAATAAGGTAACATGCTGTCATAACTGCATCAGCCCAGAGTGATTTATCAACCTTCATCTCAAACAACAATGATCGTGCAACTTCTAAAAGATGGCGGTTTTTTCTTTCAGCTACACCATTTTGCTGTGGTGTATATGAACAGGAGGATTGATGAAGAATCCCACGATGTGTCATGAAGTCAGAGAATGGTTTAGAGAAGTATTCTTTGGCATTATCACTTCGCAGAACGCGAACAGGAAGAGAAAATTGTGTTTGTACTTCATTAACAAATGCACAAAAATTGGAAAACAACTCAGAGCGATTTCTCATCAGATATAACCAAGTGGCTCTTGAACAATCATCAACAAATGTAACAAAGTATTTGAAACCCAACTTTGAAGTAACAGGACATGGACCCCAAACATCTGAATGAACTAAAGCAAATGGCTGAGAAGCCTGTTTATTGACTCTTGGAAAAAAAGAAGTACGATGTAACTTCCCAAACTGACATGACTGACACTCAAGACTACTCAAAGAATGAAATTGTGGATCTAACTTCTTTAAACTTGCCAAGGAGGGATGACCCAAACGACAATGAACTTGAAGTGGAGTAACTGCTGAACAAGCCATACGGGTAGAATCATCAAACACGTACAATCCCTCCGACACATGCCCTCTACCAATCGTCTTCTTCGTCTTCAAGTCCTGAACAACACACGAATCAGGATAGAAGGTTACCGAGCAATTATAGGCTTTAGTGAGATGACTGACAGACATAAGATTGAATGGAAAACTGGGAAGATACATAACTGATGACAAGGATAAGGAGGGTGTAAGAGGAACAGTTCCTACACCCTTAACTGTAGACACAGAACCATCAGCTAATGTAACATTTGAACTAGACTCATGAAATTCTGAAAATATACCTGAGACTCCAGTCATGTGGTCGGTAGCACCTGAGTCAATGACCCAGGGCCGAGAGGCAGAGGATAGACACACTGTAGCATTACCTGTCTGGGCAAAAGTAGCTGTAGAAGAATCCCGTGAGACTTGCTGTGAAATCTGAAACTGGTTGTACCTTGCAAGCTCTTCCTCCGTCATTCGAACTAGTTTCCCACCTTCAGAGGACTCTCCTGTATTGGCTACATTGGCTGTAGCCTGTTGACTAGGTCTCCCATGCAACTTATAGCAAAACCTCTGAATATGTCCAGGTAACCCACAATAATGACAAGTCCGAATAGGACCAGTATTACTTCCCATGTTATTGGAAGCATTGCTAAATGAAGATGGTTGACCTCTGTTGAAACCACGACCACCACTACTACCAGAACGGCCTCCACCACGACCACGACCCCCACCACGATACCCCTGGGCTGCCAGGGCTGAGCTATCACCTGGAGATGCCATATCCTTAGAAGACTCACGTGAAGTTCGTAAGGTACGCGCAAATACCTCCGTGAGTGAAGACAGCCTTTCTCCTCCAAGTATCTGGGAACGAACTGCATCATACTCCGGTTTAAGTCCTGCCAAGAAGCTCATGATAGCTAACTGCTCTCGTTGCTCCTGCATCTCACGAACATTCGAAGTAATCGGTAGTAAAGCATTCAATTCTTCATACATCCGTTTAAAGTCAGCAAAATACTGAGTAACTGACTGATTCTTCTGGTCAGTTTTGCAAAACTCCTGGAACACCTCATAAATTCTAGCAAAATTATTTTGTCCTGAGTAAAGAACATTCAGATAATCCCACAACTCCTTCACAGTACCAATGTGTGTAACCAAATCTGCAACATTAGATTCCATAGAATTTAACATTTGACCAAGGATTCTAGCATCCATAGTCTTCCAATTCTTTTCTCTCGATACCCCATCACCTGTCAAGTGCTCCTGTTGGTCTCTCCCTGTCAATACTAATGTCACAATATGTTTCCATTGCTGAAAATTGCTAACTCCCTCCAATTTCTTCTCAGTCAAACGACTAGAAGACGATGATACCACCTCAGTAACCACATTCTTTTCTTTGTCAGCCATAGCACAATATATAATTCAGCGATTTCAACACTTCAACAGACACTAAACCAGCAAACTACTACACATCACCACAAATCACTCAGCTTTCAGTAAACGAGACCAACCAACAACGTTCCAGATCTGCCAATCATCCTTCGACCTTAACCAACAGGAGCCTTACAACAAAATCTAGGAGTCTCACATCAAAATTTCAACCTGGATGTGAGCACACGAGAGACACGCCTTGCGGGGAAGCGCCTAGAAGATGCACTGACTGCCTCGGTCGCACCTGGGAGGCGCGCCTGGGTCGCGCCTGGGAGGCGCGCGACCGCGCCTGGGAGGCGCGCCTGGGTCGCGCCTGGGAGGCGCGCGACCGCGCCTGGGAGGCGCGCGACCGCGCCTGGGAGGCGCGCCTGGGTCGTGCGACTACGCCTGGAGGCGCGCTGATCGGTGCTTGGGTCGGTTGCCGGTCGCTGGTGGTCGGAGCGACGGTGGCTGCTGGTGGGTGGTGGTGGTTAGTGTAGATCTAGGTGATTACGCTCTGATACCATGTAAAGATATGAGAAAAACTTATTCAATCTTCAAAGTAAAAGTTACAAGAGTATTTATACGTCCCTTATAACCCTAGTCTCTCAAACCATATGAAAGACTATTTTACCCTTATACTCTAACAATTACTACTCCAACAATCTTCAGAAGATAATAAGCAGATAGGCAATAACAAGCTTAACAATCTTCAGCCAAATCTTTGTCTCAGAGCTCAAATTTTGGGTTAGCTCCTATTTCTGTATCAGTTCTCTCCAAGGATACAATCACAAACTAGAATAATAACTAATTGATCTTCCTTTTCTAGGAACTGCTACTCAACCGCCACCTGATTACAGGAAGCTTATCAACATCACCAGCTATTCATCTATGTCCGCTTTAAGCAGTAAAATCTTCAGCAACCTAACACCCAAAAGGAACAAATAGGATCATTGGACACAAACCGTTTATCTGATTCGCAGGATCGAGGACCTGATCGAACAGAGGAGTATAGCCTCGGTGCTTCTCGTTCCTCAACAGCTTCATCTTCTCGCTCAAAGGCAAACCGAAGAACCGCCTGCTCTGAACGAAGACCTCCTCCATTAAATCCTGGCTGATTCCATGATTGATGACGTAGAAAAAGCCAGAATCCAAGCACGCCTGAGGCCAACGGATCGGATTCATCCATCAGTATCCTCTCGACTCAAAAACCTTGGTTTCCTCGGATTTACGCACCGGAAAATCGAATCAAAATAACGGACAAACTCAAAAGAGCATCGAGGAACCTGTTTGAGCAGAGACACCGACCGTTGAACATCGGAGCTCGAGAGGTCGATAAGGTTGAGAGCTGAAGCCGGAACTCCGGCGGCGACTTCGACGGCGGTCGCATCATTCATGCTCGCTGGTGCTTCTCCGCCTAGCAGGTCGTTGCTCACTTCCTGAGATCGCCGCTTTGGGCTGCAGTCGATGGAGTACAAGAGACCGAAGGAAGAAAAAACAAAAACGAAGCCGCAGGACTGATAAAGAATCAGCAAAGATATAAGGTGCCGCGTCATCCTGTTTGAAAACAAGTCAGGTGGCGTGTCGTCCATGCTATGACGTGATGTTTGGACGTTATCCTAATGTGTATATACATATATATATACGCCCACTGTCAATATTCGAAAATCGCATCTTTTGCCGCAAAATGTCCAAGTCAAACAAATGAACAGGGTTTTTCAACTACCTACGACGTTCGTTGGACACAATTTGTTCGGGAACCCACCGCCAACTGACTTTTTTTTCACACATTCTCACCATTAAAGTCTCGTTCTTATCACCTCTAACGTATTTACTCAGCCATACATTCTTATCACTATTAAAGCCATTCTCACAATTAGCATTTATCTTTAATTGCAAACCTGCCCATTGAAAATCTCACTCAAATTGTTCTCAATGGCACCACATTTTCACTCAGCCTTTATGAATGCCCTACAGAAGTGCTGTGGCCCTTGCCTCATGAAATCTTTATAGGCATTTCATAAACTCCCCATTTATTCCTTCAATTGCTATGTTGAATTCAATCTCGTATATGGCATACGCAACTCAAGTTATTTCGAAATGTTGCTCCGCTATATAGGTTTTTCCGTTTTGCGTAAATGTACCTGTAACAATTCCTGTGTTCTACACAAGGAGCCAATGAAGAAATTGCATTGATAAGGCCCAACAAGACATAATTGAAATGCATTAATAAAGCCTGACAAGACATAATTCAATCACTATTATAAAAAAAAAAACTAATGATTAGAGACTCATTCTACCTTTCGTTGATTACTTATGGAGGTCCAATCGTCACCTCTGCCTACTTGAAGGTCTATAAATAGCAACATTAGGAATCAAGTTCAACTGTCATGTGTCTCCCCTTCAACAATAGTCTATGCAATTAGAAACATCTTATTGTTTCCATCTCTTCCAACGGCACAAAGTAGCATTTAATTTCTCATGCTTCTAGGACAAGTGTGTTCTTCTCTAACAGTCTTGATAACGAAGGTTTCTCTTTTTTCAACCAACTACCATAAAGGAACCTTTCACATCCAATCACACTTCGCATGCATCTTTTTTAATTCACTTATTTTCCAACCAATGTTGTAGCCATTTGTGATTGCATATGTCTGCACTGCCCTCTTAAACTGAATATGAGACAAATCTCGTGCTTGACTGAAACTGCTATTCTCTGTGATCGTAGCTAGGGTCATATCTAATTGTCAAAGCTCTTTTTTTTTTGTTGTTCGAGTCAAAGCTCGTGTTCGGTCGCATTCTCTCTTATCTCTAGAGTTAAGAGGACTATGATCTTCATGTGCTTCGATGTCCTCATCATTTTCATCCTCATTCATGTCTCCTTGTCCTGTATCAATATTAAATATTACCTCCATCCCCCACCTTATGTATCCCTTCCTCATCTCTAGATAGGATGTGTTCATTAGATGTCCAAGTTAATAAATCAATCTCAGCATCATCACTCTCACTATCATCACTATCAAAATAAAAGTCATCATCACTCTTACTATTTTCACTCTGGCTAGCACCCCCATATTCAAGCCCTGCCCCAACCCTATCCACAAGTTCAATCCTAACTTCATCGCTTAACTCAACTTCAACATCAATTTCACCCCATCTAGCACCCCCAGCTCCACCCCAAATTTTAACCGCAAAGTCATCTATTATTTCAATATCAACTGCATTTGTCATTCCCCCCATACCACGTTCCATCTACAAAAAAATGGAGAAAAACCCATGTTTAGATCACTATATGATGGTAGAACATGTTTAAGTAATAACAAGAGCAAGGTCAAGTGAAATGATGACCAAAAAAGAAAGAAGCTCAAGTGACGTTACTTTCTTTGCCTTCAAATGTCAACACAATGCTCTACCAAAAACGAGAAACCACTATCAACTTTCATAAGCAAACAACAGTTAGAATCTTTGAGGGGTTCATTCAAATTCAGAGAATTATCGAGCTAGAATCGAGCTTCTTCGAGCAAGTCCCGAATCGAGTAAATACAACTTCAGCAATGAGCAGACACGTCTACGAAAAAAGCATTAAAGAATTCCACTATAAATCAAGCGATACAATGGATATTACAACCATACTTGAGTCACTCAAACATTCTAAGAGTTTTTTAAGCCCCAATTACACCCAATAACTCACGTAATATTTAGTCTCATAATTCCTCACAAAATAATTTCTCATTCTCACAAAGGAATTATAAACAAATTCTTACCATAAGAATTTAATCGCTACAAACACTCAGATATCTTCATAGTGTAATTCACTAACAAAAGTTCCTCTTTAATGATCTTCACAAATAACATCCTCTCCTTATTTATAGGCAAAAATTGGATGCAAAATAGGAAACCTCTTTTTAGAAAACTTTATCCAATTAAGAAATCTTTTCCAACTAGAAAACCATTCAATTAGGAAACATATTCAAAATAGGAAACCTAATTGAATTAGGAAACTTTCATTTTTCGGGTTCAAAATCAAGACATAATTGTAACACCCTGTACATTAATTGACGCTCTATGTTGCGTAATGCAAGCAATAGTAAAATGAGTCAATACAAGTAGGGGTGAGCACCGAGACCGATTCAACCTAGGAACCGAACTGAACTGGTCTGGATCGATCAGTTTATTGCCGTTGTTAGGAAGAATCGATATGGTTTTAGTTCGGCAAACTTAGAACCCGCCTAGGATATGCTCGGTTCCCAGTTCCAAGGCCAAAACCGCCGGTTCTAGCCAAGAACCGATCTGACCAAGTTCCACCGACTCAGTTCTCGGGTTGAACCGAGAATTGAATCAAGGTCTTCATCATGAATAAACAACATCATAACTATTTCACCAAATTTGTTATAAAGTGAAAAGATGTAATTCTTACATTTTATTATCAGAATTTGATTTTTTACACAAAATATGAAAAGAGGACTAATTTCCAAGTTCAACCGAGAACCGGCAGGATCAAGAAACGGTGATTCCAAAACTGGCCGATTCGATTCCCGGTCTAGAACCACAAGGTGGATACCCAATTCTAACTTGAGAACCAAACATCCCTAGATGCAAGATTGTGGCGATTTTGAATCTAATGGGCGAAACAATAAATGTCATATCATCTGTTTCCACTGTATATTTCCATTTTAATCTCTTGCATAATCAATTAACCGTTTAGAATAGAAGAAAGCTAGAAGAGTATATAATTAACTAGTTAACCTGCTAATTTAACTCACTATCACTGTTCTCGGGTCTAGGGAGATTTTGAACCTACATTGCGGACAAGAGCTAAAGAGATGGCCAACTCTGTCTAAAGATTTGTTCCAAGGCTTGTTTCTGTGTTTTAACGTAGCGGAAGCGTTAGCTAGTCAACCGTCACAGGAGGACTTCGGTAAGGGATTGATCTCAGTAAGTGCACTTGCGAATGCTACTCCTGGTCCCAACCACATGGAAATGCTTGCTCTCTCCATCTTAGCCTGTCATGTTTTCAATCCCTCGTAGGTTTAGCGACACCCTTACCTCATCCAGAAAAATCTTGTGCAGTATCCCGAAAGTTGCGTGTAAAGTCCAATCTACCGAAACTTCTTTAAAAAGTAACTGTTCGTTGTTGAATCGCAGGAAAGCTGGTGCCACAAAATGTCCGTGGCATCTCCTTTTTATTTCCTTTCTTAAAGAGTTGCGTGCACACACAGCTAATTTAGGAACCAAATCATGGAGACAGGAAGACCTCAGTAAGGCTGAAGCCGCTGAACTATTACTTCCATGCATAAACATAAGCAGATTATTAGTTGTACATGCATATCTTACCATTTGATGCTCCGCTAAGCTCATCGTGCACATCTTTACGAGTTCTCAAAGCGTACCCCTACTTCAAGCAAGTGCTGGTTGACAGGCTCCTGCTCCTCACAGGCAAACTCTAAGCTCCTTCCTTTTTGTACACATCTAAATCAGCATGAGTATCGTAGTATCTTTGGGCCAAGTAGGTCTGACATAAGATGGGAGGAAACCTGTACGTTTTGCAATTTTTAACAAATTTAGGATCCGATGCCGGTGTTAATTTGCTAATTTGCACCAAATCTAATAAATATTGGAGTCTCAATCCCAAAAAAAAAAATTAATAACTAATGGAGTAGCTATGATATATACAACACCCAGATCCCCACACGAAAAGCTTCCAACCCTGTGCAAGCATGCGATCGATCTTATCAATTGATCGATCTTATCAATTTGGCTTGCTGCCGAGCTGGGGTCCTTATTTGAGACTGGGTCGGGCACTTCGGATCTTTAATTGAGACATTATCCACTTTTGGTACTTTTTTTAGAAAAAAGCCTCACTTTGGATCCTCAATTGAAATTTTTCCCGTTATTTGGCAACGAGTCACTTGACTTCCTCATTCCACATATTGATGCTTTCTATAAATTTTAAAGCATTTTTAGTCTACATCGTCGCTCATGTTATGACGTGATATTTAGATGTCGTCGTATTATATAACATTATACATATATACGTGTGCGCGTGACACCAAAATCGTGGCTTCCGTCACGAATGAAACGCTCGATTCAAACAAATGAACAAAGGGTTTTTAACTACATACGTCATTCATTCGATTACCACGTTGACTTCCAATAGTGAGGAACGACAATTTCAAATGTATGTAAGAATATTCGGACATGAATTGACGGGAATTAAAATAGGGACGGTTAAGAATATCCATAAATGGATCTTCAATAGAAAGTGCACGCAAAGTATCTTCTTTTGTCCCGTTGGCGAAAGACAATAATCATGAAACAATTAAGGGTCTGTTTCTTTTGCGGAAAATTCGTGCTTTAAAAAATATTTTTTTCTGAAAATGATTGTTGAATGATTAAAAAATATTTTCATGATTCACGAAGATGTTTAGACATAATTTGTTGTCGTTAATGAAAACATATGCTGCTGACTAATTATTCCATGCGATATAACCAATTATTTTTAGGAAATATATTTTCCAACTTGTTCATTTTACCTGCAACAGACGGTCCCTAAAATTCAAAAACCTAAAAAAACATTTATATGGACATGCTAAATTATCCTTTCTAATTTACCGTTATGATATTTCATTTTCGAATGGCTAAGGAAAATATAGGTTCTTGGAGAGCTATTCCATTTTCTGTTACTTTTGCGGACTAGCAAGGCCGATGAGGGGATAAGAATAGCACAAGTACTATAACTTTCGTACGACGCTCACTTGAGTGCCATAACTTTCTTTTCTTACTTAAGTGTCACATCAGAGTAAAATCGATTATTTGAGTGCCATTTCCGGCAAATCATCTTACGTGGCTTTTTTAATTAATTTTCCATCGGACGTGGATTTTTATCATGTTTTTATTTTTCTTTTTTGTTTTTGTTTTTGTTTTTCTTTTCCTTTGTTAATTTTCCCTTTTCTTTAGGGCCGGCGAGGGTCATCAGCCACCCTCGCCGATTGCGAAGGCCTCAGCCAAACTGGGTGACAACCACCTCTCCCTCGGCTAGTACAGCCGTGAAGGCCCTAGGCGAGGCCACCACGGCCCTGTCGGCCGCGGACGAGGTGTGGTGGCCAGATATGGCGAGGCCACCTCGCCCTCCACAGTGAAGCCCTCACCCAGGTCCATCCTGCCCTCCGCCACAAAGGCTCGGGCAAGGCCATCACAACCAGCGACCCTCGTCGACATTGAAAAAAAAAGCCTAAAAAAGGAAAAGAAAAAAAAAGTAATTCAAAAATAAAAAATTCAAAAATATATTTAAAAAACTGTCCACGTCAGCGCCAGCGAAGCAACATAGGACGATTAGCGTCCATGTCGGATTTTCCGATGAGACAAATCGCCGATAATACTTAAATGATCGATTTTTCAAATTTGTGGCACTTAAATGAGAAAAAAAAGTTATGACAATCAAGTGAGCATCGTACGAAAGTTATGGCACTTGCTTTGTTCTTATCCCGGCCAAAAGATATTTAAACAATATGAACTCCGTGAACCATATCAATCACATTCCATAAATCATATGAATTACTTGCTTGCTGATCAAAAGTACAAAAACTGCATGAATCCCTACATATTAACTGACGCTCTATGTTACGTAATGTAAGCAATAGTAAAATGAGTCAATACAAGTAGGGGTGAGCATCGAGACCGATGCAACCCAAGAACCGGACTGAACTGGTCTGGACTAATCAGTTTAAGGTCAATTTTAGAAGGAATCGATACAGTTCTAGTTCTGCGAACTTAGAACCCACCTAGGACCCACTCGGTTCCCAATTCCAAGGTCAAAACCACTAGTTCTACCCAAGAACCAATCTGACCAAGTTCCATCGGCTCGGTTCTCGGGTTGAACCAAGAATTGAATCATGGTCTTCATCATGAAAAAACAAAAAACATAGCTATTTCACAAAATATGTTATAAAGTGAAAAAGTCCAACACTTACCTTCTATTATAAGAATTTGATTTTTTATACAAAATATGAAAAGAGGACTAATTTCCAAGTACAACGGAGAACCGATAGGATCAGGAAGCAGTGATTCCAAAATTGGCCAATTCGATTTCCGGTCTGGAATCACAAGGTGGATACCCAGTTGTAACTCAAGAACCGATCCGCTCAAGAACTGATCATCTCTAGATACAAGATTGTCACGATTTCGATGTAATGGGCGGAACAATGAATGTCATAGCATCTGTTTCCACTATATATTTCTATTTCCATCTTCTCTTGCATAATCATTTAACTCTTTTTTTTAATGCAAGAAAGCTAGAAGAGTATATACTTAACTAGTTAACCTGCTAACTTAACTCACTATCACTGTTCTCGGGTCTCGGGAGATTTTGCACCTACATTGAGGACAAGAGCTAAAGAGATAGCCAAGTCTTTGTCTAAAGCTTTGTTTCCAATGCTTGTTTCTGTGTTTTAACCTAGCCGAAGCGTTAGCTAGACAAGCGTCACAGGAGGACTTCGAGAAGGGACTGATCTAATCCACCTTTGAGAAAGATCAGAAAGATTTCTGCGAAAGTGGCAGCCAGCGTAGGTAAAGCGGCATACGGTCTCAGTAAGTGCACTCCAGATCTTAGCCCATCATATTTTCAATCCTTTGTAGGCTTGGCGACACGCCTACCTCATCCAAAAAAATCTTGTCAAGTATGCTGAAAGTTGCATGTACAGTCCAATCTACCGAAACAATCGTTAAAAAGCAACTGTCCATCCATTGAATCGCAGGAAAGTTGGTGCCGAGAAATGCGCATGGCATCTCCTTTTTATTTCCTTTCTTAAAGAGTTGCGTGTACAAACTGCTAATTTAGGAGCCAAATCATGGAGGCAAGAAGACCTTAGTAAGGCCGAAGCCTCTGAACTATTACTTCCATGCATGAACATAAGCAGATTATTTGTTGTATATGCATGTGCTATAATGTACATACATGCAGGTACCCCATTTGATGCTCCTCTAGGCTCATCGTGCACATCTTTATGAGTTCTCAAAGCATACCCCTACTTTAAGCAAGTGCTGGTTGACAGGCTCCTGCTCCTTGCAGGCAAGCTCTACGCTCTTTCCTTTCCGTACACATCTAAATCAGCATGACTATCGCCGTATCTTTGGGCCAAGTAGGTTTGACATAAGATGGGAGGAAACCTGCACGTGATTGAATTTTTAACAAATTTAGGATCCGATGCTGGTGTAAATTCGCTAATTTGCACCAAATCTAATAATTATTGGAGTCTCGATCCCAAAAACAAAAAACAAAAAAAAAAAAAACTATTGGAGTAGCTATGATATATACAACACCCAGATCCCCACACGAAAAGGTTCCGACCCTGTGCAAGCATGCAATCGATCAATTGATTGAATCTGGGACAAGTCAATGGACATTTTTCTTCATGAAACATGGAGTTATAACTTAAATGCAGTCTTCTAACATGAACAAAAAGTCCCAGCATATGAATCTGGATGATCTTTGGACATGCAATATCCACTTCGACATTCACATTCAAAGCAGAGCATCGGCATTCAAACAAAACGCATAAAGTCTGTCATTGGAATCAGGGAGGAGAAAAACTAGATCTTATGACCGAGATTTGACAACACAGGAAATATAATAGACACCATGTTGATGATATATAGGAAAGAAGCTAATCTACGGAAGACAGCTTACTTGGGAGGATTTTCCTCTGACATACATGTTGGCAAGCACTCAACGAGACAATCATGGTTAGGCTCCAGGAAGAAAGCAATCTGCATTTCGTGAGAAAATGAGCATAAACAGGACTTTTAACAGAGATTTAGCTAAAAAAAAGTCGCCAAGAATGGAGAAGATAATGGATAAAAAAATGCCAACTAGGGAAGGAAAAACAATTAGGCTTCTTTTGCAGAAATTAATGTGGATCGTCCCTGAAGATAATCTCGAGTTGAGAGGAATTTCCTAAGAGTTTAATCACATACTCAACTGACTTGCCACTAGAACGTGATCTCAAACCTAGGACCACTTTCTGAATCAGATTACAACTATCCTAGATTGGCTTCAATTACACTCAACTCTTCCTAGTAACCCAACCAATTGGACTTTTTTCCATAGACTCGACAAAGCTTCAAAATTCTCTTATTAATGGCTATTGCTGAATTTTCCAAAAGATGACGAGAAATGTGCGTGCGCACACTTGAGAGAGAGAGAGAGAGAAGGCCTTACAGAATAACGTTCTTGGCCATTCCCTATAACTCGATGGAGCGTGGACCTGATTGCAAAAACAAAACAAAACAAAAGTAAAGATTTGACAAAATGAAGCAAAAAAGCACCAAGTCAAATTCTAAAAAAAGAAGAGAGAATGACCTTGCTAAATATGGAGAACTGCAGGACACCTATTAGATGAATGTGAAAAGCTCATTTCCTATATTACTAAACATGTTCTCATGCATGATGACAGTGCATGTTAAGCCTTATCTGTGGTTAGAAATCACAGAACACATACAAAGATTAGTCTAGAAACGTTGACCAATAAGAGCAGTCATAACAAAAACACTAGAATAAATATATTATGGTTTATCATTCATAAAGCGGACTCTGTGTAGGAAGTAATGTAGGTCATCAACAGATAATACTGTTTCAACAACTGTGTTTAGCTTGGACTTTTTTCACGAGGCAACCCGGCTAATAATTAGTCAATGTAAAGAGTAGATGGTCTTGCACTACTAGTGGGCTACAAATATCAACAAGAGCCAAGAGGGTACATCAGAAGAAATTCTGGTACAGTTTGGGACGAGTTACCAATCTAGAGTAGCCTGCTTTAGAAAATTTCCAACCTTCATGTTCAAAGCTTTCCTCCTGCCAATACATTTATATAAACTTCCATAAAATCATATTACCTGAAAATACAATTGCTCCATCGTTCTAGCATATCTCCAAGATTCACTATGAATGCTCTGTACAAAATAGCCATGGAAAGAATGTTATTTCGCAGGATTATTGTGAGATTCTTTTGTTCTGTCGAAAAGCTATGCGGAATTAAAATAAAAACAGATCACCCATCTGATGTGATACTTTCTCTCTAAACTGGCATATTATTATCTTTGTATAAACAAGAACTATGGTAGCAGATTAGGTCCGACAAAAAAGGATTTTTGTCAAACAGTAGTCACTAGTATTGGGGTAGTATCCATTCAACATTGGCATGAAGCAATCCTCCAATCATGCATATAAGGGGAAACACATTATCGTGCACATGCTCCAATAAACCAAAAGTACAAGATTAAAAGCAAAGTTATTCCAAGTTAAATCTGTAAGCCACATATCACCAGAATATAAATCCTAACACGACGGCTTCCACCAAAAGTGTCCAAGTTACTCTAAATATGAGATATCCAACATAATCATCTCAAGTTCTTTTGGGTTTTACCCTTTCAAAGGTTGCACATATTCCCATGCCTGAGGTTTAGCATCCTTGTTCTTGCAAATCTGAATGAGATTAAAAGTTCCATGAATCATAACTATGCATAAAGTCTGCACCAACAGTTTTAGAGGATGATATTTCATACTTGGAGACCCGGGACATCATCTGTTGCCAACAAGGTAATAAACCCAAAGTCCGAATGTGCCCCAGCTCCATATATTCCTTTAGAGGGATCAGAGATTAGACCTAAAAAAAGAAAGGACTATCAACCAGATGAGAAGAAAGAATTGCAGGGTTATTTTGCAGTCTATTGAAGTAAATCTACCTTCATAGTGCAACAAGCGCAGGATCGGAATAGGCTTGCCGAGTATTTCTGGCTTGTCAAAAAAATCAACCTCCAGATCAAGTGCTAGAGCAATGATTCTTGCAATTACTTTCGCCACATTTCTGATGTGCATATTTACATATCAAAAAATTACCAAATTAACTACCATCACTTTTTGATACTGACAAATTGCACTTAATCTTCCCGCATAGATCATCTAGGCATTACTCTTGAGATATAATTAGAATCAAAAGTTAACTGACATTGAGTGGGAGACCGCATGCAATGAAAATTGTGACTCTAATATTAGCCCTACCAATACAAACAAGTAGACACTTGAGTTGAGGCTCTTGGTCAGTGTGATTAAATTGCAGCAACGTAGCTTCGGAATGATATCCTAGAAATTGTTTACTCAGCATTTACAAATAACTAGAAGAGATTTAAACTTTGACCAAAATAGGATAAGAGCCCAAGAGAGCATAAATAGGTAATTTAACTCCCCCTGGGCATTAAAAGGGCTTGGCACAATCTGATGCAAGTGGAAGGGGACGATGGTGACCATTGGGTACTAAAAAAGCCCCAAATACCCCCTCAGAGAAATAGAAGATCTTTGTATTATCTTTTACTCATATGGAATAAACTTTTTATATCCCGGAACTCGCAACAAAAATCAATGTCTATAGCTAGCTCTTTATCATCTATAGCAAAAACTCACAATGCCTGACTATGAAATTTCATCATCGTCTGCCTCCATCTTGGCAATATATCTAGCGAAAACACAACGGTGAAACCAAAATAAGTATTCACCACTAGCAACAATTTTAAGTTGCACAGATATCATATTAAGCAATTAGTTACCCTCAGAAGGCCAGAGGTTTGGTCCAAAATGAGGCCTCTGCGCATCAGGATCATCCTCTGGTACTTCCGCTCCTATGTAGTATCCCTCCTTATAATCTCCTATGAAACGTCGATGGAATCATTACTACTCGACTGCTCTTCAGAAAATGATAGCCACATAGACAATAACAAGTTTCAGCTAAATCTTCGTTCTAGAGCTCATGGTTTTGTGTTAGCACTTCAAACAACTAGCTCCTACATCTGTGTCAGCTCTGATGAAGTGTCCTCACCACCAGCTGATTACAGGAAGCCATCAAAATCACCAGCTATTCATCTAAATCTGGTTTAAGCAGCACAATTTCAGTAATCATACACCGAAAAGGCACAAGTGAATTCATCAGACACAAACCCTGAATCTGATTCCCAGCATCGAGGACCTCATCGAACAGAGGAGTATAGCCTAGGTGCTTCTCGTTCCTCAACAGCTTCATCTTCTCGCTCAAAGGCAGACCGAAGAACCGCCTGCTCTGGACGAAGGCCTCCTCCATTAAATCCTGGCTGATTCCGTGATTGATCACGTAGAAAAACCCAGAATCCAAGCACGCCTGAGGGCCGGATTCATCCGTCAGCGTCATTACAAATCAAAAACACCGGAAATCGAATCGAAAAAGCGGAAAAGATCGAGAGAATCGAAGACCTGTTTGAGCAGGGACACGGACTGTTGAATATCGGAGCACGAGAGATCGATGCGGTTGAGAGTCGAAGCCGGAAGAACTCCGGCGACTTCGATGGCGTTCGCGTCATCCATGCTCGCTGCTGCGTCTCCGGCTAGCAGGCGTGATGCTCGCTTGCTGACATCGCCGTCCGTTCGCCGGTCTGATTTCACAGTGATGACGACGACCGACGACGATCGGACGGGGATTCTGAGCTGCAGGGGTCGGCGGCGAATGGGATTGAAAAGAAGAAGAAAACGACGCCGTTGGACAAACGCATTTCAGTTCTTTCGACAAATTTCAAGGTAGCATCTTTAGTCAATTATCGCGATTGACGTTATCAAATTAGTAGGAAGAGTTTCCCCGACGCATTGTCCGATTGGTGAAGTTGACCTTTTGACTTTTCGAACTCCATGCTTTACTTAGCACGACAACACAACAAAAAAAAAATGTATGCCGGTCGACATCTGAAAACCACATCTTCTGCACGTGCTCGCCAGCAAGTAAGAGCTTATCTCGAATGAAGAGACATCTGAATGATATGAATTCGATGAACCGCTTCAATTAAATTTGACGAATCACATGAGTTACTTGCGTCCACGTCATAAGCACCAAAACAGCATGAATTCCTACACTGCAAGTTCAATCCACGCTCTACATCACATAATGCAAGCGACGATGAAATGAGCCGATGCAAGAACGTTGCGATAGCGACTTTAATTGACGGAGCAATAGATGTCATGGCATACGTCAATCTCTTGTATCATCAATCAATCGTTCCAAAAACAAGAAAGCTAGAAGAGTGCGTTCAATCAGCTAACTGCTAATCAAACTCAACTTTCACTGTTGTTGGGTCTTGGGGGATTTTGCACCTACATAGAGGACGAGCTATGGAGAGAAAGCCAAGCCCCTACGCAAGTCGAAATGGTAGACATGGCCACAGAAGCTCACTTGCTTGGCCTCCTCGATGCTCTTGGGATTGCCAAAACCTTCCATGCACGCTGTGCAAGCACCGGCTGCCGCCGCCACAGCGACCCCACGAACCGTTTCCATCGCCAAGACCGCCGCTTCCAACCTTGGTGGAAGCATTGACGATTCGCCGGAGTTAACACTTCGTTAAGATCGAACGTAAGGTCGGTCAGATAGACTATACCCTAACAAAATAGATACAAGACATATTGACTTTATAGGGAAATTCATAAAGTGTAGTTTATATATGATAAAAATTGGGGCAATGGCTTCCGATAGACCCCCTTCCTCTCCCTACCCATTCAATCTGTAGTTGTTTTCATACCTAATTAAAGAAAACTTCTTCCAATCAAGTATATGATTGATGGGTTACAAATATGAACATCACCAACGTAAAAAATTAACTAACAATAGGTATGTGGAACATCAATGTCTAACTTGCCGATTGAAACACTGTTTGAAAGAAATTTTTCGAGAATATTGAGGAAAATATCACCGTATGATTTATAGGAAAAATTCCAAATAAAGATCCGAAGTGCCCTCATTTTCTCAAATAAGAACCTAAAGTGGATCTTGTATCAAATAAGGACATGAGTGGACCTTGAGTTAAATAAGGATCGAAGTGGACCCTGTGTTAAATAAGAGCCTAAAGTGGTTATAATAGTTTCAATTAAATGCCTCACCTCGCCGGCCCATTGGCCGACCAAATTTTTCGGCCAATCAAGGGCATTTTCGTCCAAAAATAAATTTTACATAAATTTTAATTAAATTAAATTAAAAAGTTTAAAAATATTTTAAAAAAAAAAAAGAAAAAAAAACAGTGGGAGGGCTCGTTGCCCTCCCCTGCTTATGGTCGCCGCCCCATCACCGGTGGGACGGCGACTATGGCCGACGGGGTCACTAGCGACCCTCACCGACCATAGGTGAGGGCTCGGTGGCCCCCGCCAGAACTAGGAGGGTCGAGCGATCCTATCCCAAACCTGGGTGAGGTCACTAGCCCTCGCTGAGGCGTTGGCAACCGGGGGCAACGACCACAGGCGAGGGAGGGTTGCAAGCACTCCCCATGTTTTTTTCTTCTTCTTTTTTTAATTTTAATTTTTTTTTGAGTTTGTTTTTTATGGAAAAAAATACAATAGGAAAAAAAGAAAGAAAAAAATTAAAAGATGAAAATACTCTTAACTCTAGTGAGGGTAGGTTCTTTTTTTAGACTGAGATGACCATTTCAAGCCCTTATTTGAGATAAGATTTATTTTAGGCTCTTATTTGAGAAAATGATAATATTTCGAGTTCTTATTTGACACAATGTTCATTTCAAGCCCTTATTTGAGAAAATAAGAGCACTTCAAGTCTTTATTTGAAATTTTCCCTGATTTATATAATGGATTTTTGGATGATACACAATATGCATAACTCATTTTGTTACACAATTGTGTAACCGTTGATGAAAGTAGTTCTAACTTGAAATTTTCGTCAGCTGTCCTAATCAATGGTGATGGACATGGATTGTACAACGAAAAATTAGTTAGGCCGTGGACCGGTCGACTATCCTAAGTGCTCCATGCTAGGTTTCCCCTTTATACACGCTATGCAATATCCGAATTTTTCGGCTCTATCAATTCTCAACAACGCACATAAAGCCCTTCCGTCCACATGCCTCAAGCAAGCCATCACGCTAAAAATACGATAGGCATGACCACCTAACTTGATTAATCTAAGTAAAAAAAACACTCTCATTCCAAGATATTAGTTTCCATCTTATATTCCAATACAATTTTTTTTTCTTTTTTGATAAGTAAATATCATTTTATTCTCCAAATTGATTCAGCTGAAAGTGGACAAAAATCCACTACTCGTCCTCAAATTTCATATAAAACCAGTCACACAAATCCCAAATTCCCGGAGAATGACACAGAACATTCAGCCAAGTGCCTGCACAGTTCAACATATGCACGATAAAGAAGGAAATTGCCCCGGTTATAATGACTATTCCTCTTCCAGGAAACGGAAATTTTATGGCAATATGAAGCTCTTTGCTAAGTCCATCTCCCGAGTCAGGTCCGCCGCCTTTTTGGACAACCTTAAGGGGGCGCACCCCTCCACTTCGATCTAGTAAATTCAAAGTTTTCACTTCTAAAGTGCTTCCTATTTCCGTGAAAAAATAAGCGAATCATTTTGCCATCTAAGTCGACACGAGTTGGTTCCACCTAATATCTTTACGTCCCTTAGTAAGATAATCCGATACGCACACGCATGTACGCAATTCTCAACAAAAACTGCTTTTTCTCACACGTGCTCTTGACTTAGTAAAAGGAGTGGTTATGTATAAACCATGCGTGCTCTAGCACGATTTGGTCGATTATTCTTTTTAGATCATTCTATTGATTTAGAGACACCAAGTCTTGAAAAGAAAAGGACGTAACGAAGACTATCCTTCTAATTTTCCAATCCGGCCCAAACTTAATCGTAAATCCTTAACACCTTCACCAGATTGTGCGACCAAAATCCCTAATAAACGTAATCGATTCCCTAATAAATACCTTGCTTGAAGCTCTAGCAAAAGTGCCTTTCACGTATGCGCGTGACGAGCCCATGATTGGGACACAACACAAGTGACCTTTGCAATGCGGTCTCCACGCTGGAGAAAAAGACATCTCTACCCATTTGAATATAATGTTAAATTAACGAAAAAGTACTGAAAAAATCATAAACCCATTGCATTAATATCAATTCAATCCTAAACTTTTCAATTGGATTAATTTAATTATAAATATTTTCGCATTTGTACCAATTCAGTCCATCAAGCCAATTTAGACCGGAAATCGCTGACGTGGGCGTCAACGGTTTTATGTGGCACCGCCGGCGCTGATGTAGATAATTTTTATAATTTTTTTAGATTTTTTAATTTTTTCTCTTTTCTTTTCTTTCTTTTTTCTTGTTTAAGAAACTGATGGCTGGCGACGGTTGGCCATCATAGGACCACCGATGTCCACGTTAGCGATTTATAGCCTAAATTGGCCGGATGGACTGAATTGGTACCCATGTGAAAAGGTTTAGGACTAAATTGGTCCAATTGAAAAGTTTAAAACTGAATTAGTACCAATGCAATAGGTTTATGACTTTTTCGGTACTTTTCCCGTTAAATCAAAGGGTCTGTTTGTTTCACAGAAAATATCGCGTTTCTAAAAAATGTTACATCTAAATATAATTTTTCGACATTGATATCCATGGGTCTGGGTGCTAGGGCCTGAGCATTGACACTGGGGTCTTGGGCTCGGCATCAATGGACCTGAGCACGGGTACTGGGGTCCAGGCCTAGGCCTCAACGCACCTAAGCTCGAGCGAGGGAGGCCCGGGCATGAGCATCGAGGACCCGAGCACAAGCACCGGGATCTCGAGTATGAACTTGATGGACCAAGTCACGTGTGCCGGTGTTAGAGTCCTGAGGACAAACACCGTGGTCCCAGACCTTGTCCTCGATGGACTTGAACTCTGACACGGGTATAGTACACTGGCAATGGGGTCCCGAGCCCAGCCTCGATTGACTCGAGCAAGGGTGTCGAGGACCTGAGCATGGGCACAAAGGTCGCAAGCTCAACCTCAATGGACCCAAGCCCAAGTGTTGGGGACCTGGCAATGAGCGTTAAGGTTCATGTGCTAAAGCACAAGGTTTTTTGTTCAAGTACCGATATTTACTTATATTTCGAAAAATGATTTTCATTTTTTTAGAGAAGAAATTATTTTCTTGAATTTAAGCATAAGTTTTATTTTGACAGGGAAAATATTTTCTGTTGGCTTATTTTCATAAGCAATCCAAACATCAGAAAATGTGGAAACTGTTTTTCGCGAAATAAACAGAGCCAAATGGTAAGTTTGTTTTACTAAAAACTTTATAATAAAAAATATATATATTTTTCGTGGAAATCATTTTTCAAAGAAAAATTTTCATTTATTTGATGATTTAGGAAAAGGGAAAGTGATTTCCTTCTTGTTAGAAGATGAAATCGTTTTTCCTTGATATAAGCTTGTTATTTTCAGTCCATTGAAAACGTTCTCTGTAGATCGGTTAGTTTTCTATCATCCACACATTAGAAAGCCGGAAAATAATTTCCCGGAAATAATTTTCCTTTAAACAAACGAACTCAAAAAATATATATATAGAAGGGTAGTATGGGGATTTAAACAAATGGTAAAGGTGAATCTGGAAAATTGCAGAATTTGAGACCCCTTCGATTTCAATGCCCCTGCCAAACATTCATATCCAAACAGCGGGCGCCTGAAAGTTGCAGCGAGTAGTTACGACTCATCGACACATCTTGTGATATTTATTCTCTGAGGAGCATGAGAAACAAATATAGTTTGGATTATTTATACGTTCGATTTACATGGTAAGCTTGGATTCGTAGGTTTAGAAGTCTATCGGGCACAGAGACTGTGTTTCATTCACGCATATAACATGCTACAATCTCAACAACTAGACACCATCCTCTGGTGCAAAGAGCAAAACAACGTAACGTATGCACACTTGTATAGCCCTTGATCATAGAGTTTATAGTTCATGTACATAAATGACAAACATTCACATCTTCAATTTGTAAACGGCATGCACTCGGACAATCGACTTTTGAACCGATTTTTATTCAAATGCATGAAAAGGAAAAAAGAGAAGGAGAATAAGAAAAAGATATAAAGAAGTAACGGTGATTATTTCGATATTATTTTACTAACTTGATTAGGATGTGGCAACTTATAATTAGGTCTTTGAATAAGTGGGCCATGTTCAACATCGAATAAATTTTGTCATGTCACGTGATAAGCCAATTTAGTAGACCCGCCCTACCCTCTTAGTATATATGGTATTGTGCTATGTACAAAAAATGTGAGACTTTGGAGTCGTAGCACCATTGGTATGATGTTGCGCGGAGCAATTTGATATTCTTTCTTGGTCCACCCAAATCGAATGTTGAGCAGAGCTACTTGATATTCTTTTTTTGTCAACCAAAATCGAACTTTGCCCCGACGTTCTTTCCTCCGTATCGTAATATCTAAGGAGTAATAATAGACTTATCAAAATCGATTTACAGATCGATTTAATAAATGACGTGTCAACACCGTGAACGGTCTTAAATAAGTTGACCATATTGAAATATAAATAATAGGCTGACACGTCGTTCGTCATACCATTTTTTCCCAATATCTAATTGAACCATACATCTATTATCGAGAGTTAAACTTAGTCCATCTGTTTTGCAGAAAATAAATAATTTTGAAAAATATTTTTCTAAAAAATAAAATAATTAATTAACGAGAAAAGTTCGTTCATTTATTTTCCTAAGAAATAAAAAAAATTATCATCTTAAAAAAATATTATTTTAAAGTACTTATTTTTTGCGAAACAAACGGGAAGTTAGAATTAAGTTATTTAACGGGGGATTAGGGCTTGAAAGAATAAATAAATAGTTTTCTTGCGGATCCCACGACCCGTGGGGAAACCATTCTCTCGTAGGGTTACACGCGTCCAACAATAGGTGGGGCCCCCCTATGTCGACCTACGCATAGACCGCGCTCTGGTCAGCTGTGAGCCGTCCGATCCAGATCCGAATCTGGAGAGGTGTCTCGTCGGCGTTCGCCTCACACGTGGCTGGTCCCACCTAGCCTCTCTTGGGGTTGGGGGGGTGAAAGAGATCGCCTGCTCTTCACCCGACGTGAGCCCGATTTCACATCTGCCGATGATTTCCGTTTCGTCCACAGCCCTAGCGACACGCGGGACTCGGACGGAACAGCCAATGGAAGAGGTTTAGTTTCGAGCTTAGCAAAATTGATTCGAAGTTCTTAAACAAGCAACCTTTTTCAAGCAGAGGGTTGTGAATTGAAAATAGGAAAAACTCAATTGAGATTAATTTCCGAGGTTGGCATAGTTGGTCATGGGGATTTTCAGCTTAGGAACGGAAGGTCATCCGTTTAAATCCCACCAATTGCGCGCAAATTATTCTGAGTCGAGATCATATGCTCGGGTCAAAAGTTTGAATCTGATTGGTTCATGGGGTTTGCGGGGTTTTTCATGAGATTCCAGACAATCATATGCCCATGCTTGTGTACCTGAATTATTTGCTTGCATCGATTGAGATTCTTCTAACGATCTAATAAGAAGAGATGATCCGTGATAAAGATTTGATTTAAAAGACATAAGAGAAGATAGCGATAACTGAGATTGAGAATACAGAGTGAGGTCATCGACACAAGATCGAATACAAACGGGTAAATGTCTAATAACATCGACCTCATATAGTGGGATAACTTTCAATTTTTCCTTTCGGGTTGCCGTCCGGAGAATAGGACCGTGTGATGTTACTTGTTTCGATACGATAAATAAGTCCGCTATTGACAAGTGAAATAATGATAAATGAGGTATAAAGGCCGATTGATTAAGTCATTTCGATATTTATTTATAATTTTTCACACCATTTTGTAAATCAATTTCAATTGGTCGATCCCTTTTTACACCATTGCTTAAACAAATATCTCAAGAGCAATTATTAATCTCCACTATAAATAAAACGTGCACGTTCACGTGATATTCAATTGAATAAATTGTAACGACCCGACAGAATACGTGGAAAAATACAACTAGCCACTGAGCAGGCAACAAGTAATTTTTCCGAAAAAAAAAAGACACTTTTTTCATAGCTTGGTGAGGAGTCCTGAGCTCGATTGGCATTTTAATGTCGTGCAATTAGGGATGAGAGCCAGTCCGACGTGGCCATTAACGGGAAGTTTCCTCGCGGGGAGACTTTTTTCGAATGACTAGTACGCCATTGTTTTAGCCTAAGTTTCCATCGAGCAGTCAAAATTCTACCTAATGCGTGGGCCCCAGTCGGGACACCTTAACTTGGCCACGTTGCCGGCTGGGATGGTGAGCCCTGTAGCGCGGGGCGGGTCCCACCCAAAAGTTCCCTTTAGATGATTTATTTAGATTCCTCGTGATCCGGTACGGGCTGGCGTAGGCAAGGCAAGGCAAGGCAAGGGCATCGACATTATAGCCCAGGATCGAGCATAGTTCTAGATTCTAGAAGAATCGGACCCGTGGGAATCTATTCGGTTCCAAGATATATGGGATAAGTTTCAAGTTCTAAAAATTAGAAAATTTATTTCGATGGGTAGGTTCTAAATTACAAGTAGGTGAAATTGGAACCTGAAACTTACATCCCGTAACAATTTTTCGTGTTTTTCTTTTGTTTATGTCTTTACTTAATCCTGCGGTATTTTTTGGGTGTCTATAGGGAATGTGTAATATGAAATCACTAGTCTGAGTTTCATTTTATAACTGATACTTTTACTTTGTCAATATTTTTATATTCTTTGTGTGTCAAAATATAAGTTTTTTTTTGCTAGAAATGCATAAATATAAGTTGTGATTAATGGATTATTGTAGCAAGCGGTGATCGTTAAAAACGATGATTCACTGTAATCATTTAATTAACAATCCAAATGAACCCGAGTAGACCCTAGAATAGTAGGTTTCAAGTTTCAAGGTATGCAGGGTAAGTTCCATATTTCGAATTATACAGGGTAGATTATAAGTTCAAAAAAAATGAGAAACCTGTTACAACAGATATATGGAATTTGTACAAATCCTAAAACCGCTCATCCCTAATTATAGTCCATCAAGTGCTCGTTTTTTTGGCTATTTTAGTTTAGAAAATAAGCTTGTGATTATCATTCATTTATCATAATTCTATTTTTAAAAAAAGGACAATTGAACTTGACATTTAAAGGTGAGTTTGTGATTTATTAATTCAAAATTTCAAGTTAACGCACGAGAGAGGCTATATTGATATGTGGTCGTTATAAGTTTTTGCGAGTAAAAAATGTGAAATTGATTTTATCATCCCCTCTCGCATATAAATTTTTATGAAAAACAAATCGTGGAGCTCGATAAAAAGGAGAATTTTGGTGATTTATCGAAAGGTTCGATTTGCTCCGATTCATTGATACAAGAATTCATGCATATGTGAAGTAGCGATTTTTTACAACCGTATCTATATATGAAATCCAGGGGCATGATGCATGAGGGTCCGACTATCCGCAAGACTCAATAGACCGACTAGTAACTACTAAAATATTAAAAAAAATTGCTTTCATACAACGAATAGATATATTCATTTTAGATCATAGAAAATTTACATACACGGAGGTGAAAAGGAGAGTGGAAAGACACAAAGATATCACAGTAACGAAATTTGCAGTAGTTGCGTGCACATGACTAGAAACCTTATAAAATTTGATTAACCATTTAGATATAATTCCTTATCGATGTTCCTTTGGCCAATTTTTACTTTTATCGCTTTAAAAATAAAACGCATTACGTTGTTTGGATGACAAATAGGATGCTTTTGATTTAAATATATATATAGACATCTTGAAATTTTTTTTATATATTTTTATCACTGGTCTTTCCACGGCGCTCCAACGTCAGACTTCAGTCACCTCTTTTTCCCTTTTCTTTTTTTAACAAAGAAGCGCACTTTAAACGTGGCTCTGGTTTTTTTTCCAAGATAATTTCGGTTCCCTCAAATAAAAAAAAAACAAATGGATTTTTTCTACCGACCCAAAACTCGAATTCCAACGCTTTTTCTTAATTTTAAACCAAAATAAAATAAAATAAAATAAAAGGCCGCAAGCCGCGCCAGAGAATTATTTTATTTTATTTTATTTTTTTGGACCGTAACCGCGCCAGAGAATTAGAAAAGCTGAAAAAAAGCTGGCCATTTATGACGCACCGTACCGTTCACGCCGACACGTCATGCTCAGGCGAACCGAGCGCACGGGGCTCGCGCTGACGCCGCGACGCACCGGAGCCCCTCCCCCCCTTCCCCCACTGCCCCGCGTCAACCCTCGTAAACAGTGGGAAGGACACGTGGCGGTGGAGCGGGGGCAAAAGGCGACTGAATACGACTCCCAATTCCTTCCTTCCCTCTGCTACGAGGATGCGTGAGCCGTCCGACTCATATCCCCGCACACGTGTCGCCGTCCCATATGCTCCCTCTCCTTCTTCTATCCATCTCCCTCCAGTCCCTCCGTCCTTCTCTCTCTGTCTCTCTTCGAGCCTGTCTCTCTGTGCGCGCGGGTGTTATTGGTGAATGAGAGAGAGAGAAGAGAGGGATTCGCCGTTCCAGATCAATAAATATCGGAGGTGTAATGGAGCAGCAGCCCGAGGAGGAGGAGCAGGAGCAGCTCGAGCGGTTCGACTCGGAGGGCTCCGGCGCGCTGTCGACACTGACCATCGCCGAGGATCCGGTCAGCACCAGGAGCAGCTCCGGCGATCTGTTCTCCTCGAGCGGCCCGGGGAGCAGCAGCAGCAGCAGCGCCGGGAGCTCCGGCGAGATCCCGGGGATCCTGTGCGCGGAGGCGGCGGCCCCGAGGAGGCCGCTGCTCTCGGCGGGGCCGGCTCGGTCGGGGGAGGGGCTGGCGGAGGCGATGGAGACGGAGGACGACGCCGCCGCAGCGGCGGCGGCCGGGAGCGGGCGGCACAAGTGCGTGGGGCGGAACAACAGGGGGGTGGCGTGGGGGTTCACTTCGGTCATCGGGCGGCGGAAGGAGATGGAGGACGCCGTCGCGGTGGTGCCGGGGTTCATGTCCCGCGCGTGCGGCCACGTGGGGGGCTGCTCGGCCCCCGGCTCGAGGGCCTCCGGCGAGATCTCGCCCGTCCATTTCTTCGGCGTGTACGACGGCCACGGCGGCTCCCAGGTAACCGCAACTCCGCGTGCTTCTTACAGCTTAATTACCATTAATCAACTAACACGGGCAATTTGGCCCCCGAACTAATCTAAACCGACGGACATCATACAATGCACGGCCATCCTCGTATTTCGGAAAAATCGGAATTAACATCATCATCTTCCTAATTTTATTTCCATATTTTGCGGTATTATCCTCCTTCTATATTAATTTAAATTTCCTTAGCCGAGTCCTAAGATCGGCGCACCTCGGAATATTTTATTTGGGGGAAACGGAAAATTTCTTTTACCGACACTTTAAATAACTTTATTTAAAAAAAAAACATTTCTTGAGCAATAATGAATGATGATGAGGGCGGGAGGGACACGTGTCGCTCGCCGAGTGGCCCGTGCGTTTTCCTGTGTCGGGGACACGCGTCCCCGCTTAAAGCTTTAGGACGGGCTTTCGGTCTCTCTGTATATTTAAATCGTGAGGTGGGGGGAAGCATCGCAGCCGTCCACGTACCCCCGGGCCGTCTCCGAGCTGATGGGAACGTGGAGGACGAGGAGGCGTAATAAAAAACAAGAAAGAAATAATTAAAGAGAAAAATAGGAGAAGAGGCAATCGCATCGCATGATTATCTTAATCTTTCCTAATTTTTGGGTCATCCAGTGATTCCCAAATTATAATTTTGAAGCGGAAGCAGGCTGCCAAAAAATAAAAATAAAAATAAAAAAATCATAATTCTTTAGTTCTGGTGTTGGCGCCACGTGTAGGCGGTGGAGAGACAGTTGGTCCCCTAGGCGCTTTTGTGGCGGGCATAGTTTGTCGGGGTGTGTTCTCATGGTCAGGTTTTTACCATGTGGTCGTACCAGGTTTGATCTTTTGCCCGCGAGGTGGGGACCTCGGAAACGAGGCTAAAGGCGGATTCACTGCTTTAAAGTTCGCTCTTTTGTGCCTTTTCTGCGGAGAAACCTTGAGGTTGTTCAAGTTCGGTAGAAACCACTGTTCCTGTTTTTTTTTTTTGGCTAAAAACTCGAGACGATACCCAAACGAGGAATTGCTTGCACTTGGTTTGGCACCTGGTGGTAAGCATTTGTCCATTCCATAAGAAATTTGCTCGGGGGGGCCCGATGCGAGTACGACCCACGTGTAGGCCGCGTTTTTAGGCAAGAATTTGGCCCCCGTACCGTACCCGCCCTGGGACGCTTCAGCGACGTTGGTGTCCCTTGAGCACGGAACGTGCATTAATGCGTTGTCAGAATTTTTTTACGTGATAGCTTCCAAAACGAATAAATATGGTCAGGACATGAATGAATGGTTCCGATGCTGTTATAGTCCATGCCCAATAGAGACAGCTGTCGTGTATGACCAACAGCTGTCACAGGCTCACAGCATCGGAATATGGCTGGTGCCGGTACATTTTATTCCTGAAGTCGCCTAACTATGTAGATGGAACTAGAATATTGGCTGGAAGGGGAAAAAAAAAGAAGAAGTTGTCTGCAGTTAACAACAACTGGTGCTGCGACTAGTGTAATACTAATACTGGGTAGAGACTAGAACTTGCTCAATGCTAGGGGGTGGGGTGGCAGTTCACGATGCCTTCGGGTACCTGTGTACTTTGTGTATGGTTGGTCTGTGACAAATTGTATCCCAGCAAAACGAGCAATAGGTTAGCCCAACATGGCTACTGCTTTTTTCTGGTCTCACTCAGTGTGCTTATTCAATGCTTATGACAGCATAGTCAATGTGATTGGGTCTGCGTTTGTCGCGTTGAAGAAACTTTTGCTAGAGTCATGCACTTTGACATTTCATGTTTGTAATTTGTTAATTATATGTGCCCTGGTAGATATTGCAAGAGCGTGGGAAAACTATCTACTTCCTCTTTGTGGTTATGCAGGCACATGGCCGATAATATTATTATGGTAAATTGGGGTCATGAGAATAATCCATACTGGGTTTCGAATTGGATAATTGTCCGGTATTTGCTCTAGTTGACTGTCGTAGGTTAGTGATGTAAACTTTTCGCTGAAAGATGGTGCTAATATTTATATCAGTTTTCTTTGATTTTCATGGATCTTGTTTTGGCATTCAAGGCAAATGACATTTGAGAAAAAATTGAAATTTTTTCTCCCTTTTGTATGGATAAGTAACGTGATTAAGCTAATTTAGTTTCTTCATTTACAGAGGATGTACTTGGAAATCCTCCTAGATCAATATGAAAATGACCTCCTTTACTTCTTAAACTCGTAAAGCTAAACTTAACAGAGGACATTTAGTGGCCTCCTCCTGGAAGAGATTCGGTTTTAAAATTACGTTTATAATATAACATAGTGAAATGTAGCATTGCAACAACGGCACATAATCCTGATCGCTATATGCGATACAGTTGTAATAATTTTTAGAGCATGTAGGTGGCCCAATTCTGTGCTGCGCGAATGCATGAAGTTATAGCCGAAGAATGGAACAGGGAAGCAATGGATGGGTTTGAGTGGCAGAGAAAGTGGGAAGCAGCTTTTTCTACTGGTTTCGAGAGGGCTGACAATGAAGTCATGACTGCAGCAGCTGCACCTGAAATGGTAGGATCAACTGCGGTTGTCGTGATTCTGTCCGGCTGTCAGATAATCGCTTCCAATTGCGGTGACTCAAGAGCAATTCTTTGCCGCGGGACTCAAACAATCCCCTTGACTGTTGATCAAAAGGTTATTCCTTGAAGCACTTAAAATTTTACAAAACCTCTTTATGATATTATTCCTGTCCAAATCTTTCCGCAAATTCACGACATATGATGTGATACTTTATAACATGACCTTCGAAAATTCAACTGTGCCGTGTTGAACTTGTATGTGCATTTAATGGGATTACAGTGAACATAGGTTACACATCAAACTATGGTGACTTTGTTGTGTACTAATTTCATTAGCGCCCATGGATCCAGAAAGGATGCCAGCCATTTGTGGGGTTATCTGAGTGATCCGGTCAATGTTCTTTGATGTTTCTTATGTCTATGCCGATATGACCATTCAAAAATTTATTGTTGTTTTTGCTGATTTTATACAGCCAGATAGACATGATGAACTGACGAGGATTGAAGAAACAGGAGGGAGAGTCATAAACTGGAATGGTGCCAGGGTGTTCGGAGTACTTGCTATGTCCAGAGCTATAGGTTACTCTCATCTCTACGCTTGCCATTCATCTGGTATCTTAATTGTTGAAAATCGTAACCATTCATCTTGAATAAGCTATCATCCCTCTAGTGTGCTTCTTCATCCTCCTTCGGTTATGACTGTAGAATAGATCCGTGCAATTTTTAATGTTCTACTGGAAAGAATTCTTTTCATGTAAAGAAGTATCTCAGAGGACGACTCGAGTACTGTGTCCATGTTATTTTTCCTTACATGCTTGGGAGTCCTCCCGTTTGATGATATGACAGATAGGTCTCTTATTGTTTCCTTTTCCTTTTAAAGCATGTCACTTTGCAGGTAACGTTTATCAATTAAATTATTCCACCTCTTACTCTTGAAGTCGGGAAATTTTATGGTCCTTTTGTCACGGATAGATTCTTAAGAAAACTTAAAACTGCCCAGGCTTACAATGACAAGACCAAGGTGATAGGTGCCGTGATCAAATTTACTCTTTTAGAAGTGATTATATGGAGCATATAAAAAGGATGACGACAGTGCAAATGGAGACCTTTTTTTCCATAGCTATTGTCTGGAAGTACGAACCGGGAACATTATGAAGAAATTTTACCATATTATGGTTTATCTAGTATAAAAAGTACAACTATGACAAAAAGAAAGTATAACAACAGCGACTTCTCTAATCTGCACTTTTATCGGTGGATAAATCTCACCATCCTACTAGTGGGAACTTAGGACTAGATTCTCAGGAATGTGCTAAGAGAACTAAACGCTATACTTTCGAAGCCTTGACTATGGATATAATAAGTGCCTGACCTTTCTATCAGCTTGTGATATGGATGAAATTTCTTGTCATGTATATTTGAACTGATGATCTTTGGCGTTTGCTTACTTATTGTCCGATGAGTTTCAAGAGCAGCACCAGCTGGCATTGCCACCATACCACATCGAAAAGTCCAAGCAGAAAACCAAATTTCTTAATTGTGGTCTAATGGGCTTGGATGAGTGTTTGCAGTCGAACTCTATTTGAATGATTCCTTATGGAGAATATCCCTGTGCTTTCTCCTTGTTTTATAATTTCTTCTATTGCATAACTAAATGTTGCTTCACGAAGCCTGAACCTTGCTCAACCAATTCCATTGGATGTGAACCAAAAATTCAGATTACATCATGCTGAGCTAATCAAAATCGGTCATCCTCCTAGTTTCTGAGAAAGCCCATATATGTTTATCTTAGGAATTAGCAATGGAAAAGAAGCAGGAAATTACATGGCAATCATATTTGAATTTTTACCATGTATAGTAGTTTTAGACATTGAATAACCTTGCAGATGAGCATTGGTTCTGGTAGGTTGTCAATCAACGCCAAGGGGAGTATATTTCTCTGATCTCAACATGAAGTTGTTGTAACTTGAACAGAAACATGATCTTTCTAGTGGAGGTTTTCTTCTTGACTCCTTTCTCCAAACCAAATAGGAAGAGATTTTCAAGTCTGTCATGTCTTATTGGATCAATTGTCGTGACAATCATAATGCTGATTTCTTAAAAGGAAGTCCTTCATGAGTAAACATGCTTTAATTTTCAGGACGGGGCACGAAAGTGCTTACAGTGAGTCGTTTTTTTTTTTTCTAGTAGACTTATCCGGACAAAGAGTTGTGCCACATTGAGATTACATAATGTACGTGCATATATTCTGGTTCTGAAAGTTTGAGCAGATTGGGTTTAACAATTGTTTGCAATACTTACGCATTGATCCATTTTACTGTTGGTAATTTCCATCTATCTTATATTTCAGGTGACCGGTATCTGAGGCCGTGGATTATTCCAGTGCCTGAAATCACTTTTACGACAAGAAGGGATGAGGATGAATGTTTGATTCTGGCGAGCGATGGGCTCTGGGATGTTATGACTAATGATGAGGTTGGAGAGGTGGCTCGGCGCCTACTAAGGAGGCGCCGCCGCCTCATGATGGTCAATGAAATCTCTCCAGCACAAGCTGTAGCTGATTATCTTACTGAGATAGCCAAAGGGAGGAACAGTTCTGATAATATATCAATTATTGTTGTTGATTTGAAAGCAAAGAGAAAGCGCCAGCAAAGGCCACATGAGGGTTGAAGATACGATCTTTCTCCCTTATTACTTTCATCCCATTACTTTCCAGTTCTAATATCCAGAGATAAGGAGACCAGGAATGATCCAAGTGATATTTTGCATTTCGTAATGGCTAATGGAACGACTTTAGCTTGGATAGCTATCATCCCAACTTGTACAGAGCTGACTGGCAAAAAGTTATCACTTCCTGGAACCAGAATCGGTTGTCGCCATGTAACACTAGGTCAATCCTCAATTTTAGTTGGTTTGGTCAAAAGGAAAAAGATGAGGAAGCAAGCATTGTTCTATAGGAAGCAAGCACTATTCTATGTAAAGTCTTCAACGATTATCCTACAAATGAAAGCCAAATTGTTTTTCTTTGCATATCTTCATTTGGATTACTATCTATTCACAATCTTTGCCTGGTTCTTGGAGAACTGTGTGTTTGGATGAGAGCAACCTAGGGTCCCAAGCCATTATGTGCTCATCAGCATTTGAAAAACCCTGGAGTTGTGAAACGTGTCTTCCTTTGTCTCACGTGCTTGAGGAACAAATTATATGATGTTCTGGCTTGTAAAATTCGTGTTAGATTTATCAAAGCTTCGAGTTAGTCAAATTACCATTGTACTCTGAATATGCGTCGTGTGTGGATTGTCGAATCTGGTTTATCCTGCCAATTGTGACGAGCAGAAGAAGAGGTCTAAGGATGCACAGCTACAATCTTTTCTTTGGATAATAGCTAGTTAGGCAGAACTACTATTCCGTACACTAGATTTAGTTGGAGGATGAAATCACTTTACTGTGTGGAAGGAAAATACAGCAACTGTTTTGACAGGTATCGAGTATAGAAGGAAAAGGCAAAAACTGTTTTCACACATTGGGATCATTGAGAAACGACACGACGAACTTTTGTCTTTCCAATTTGTTGAAACTTTCTGCATGCCCTTTGTTGTCGCACCACTATGCAGCATATCGAAGTAGTTATGGTAGCGACAATATCTAACCTTACTTGTGAATTATGTTGCATTTCCCATCATGCATTATAGGATTATGGAAACAAAACTAGAAACAACATTACTACCAGTGTTATGATTAGAAATGCAATCTATACCCCCATCATTATCTTTCTAGAAATGATTGTGTTTTTTCCACATTTTTAAAAACGACTTCGTTCGACATCGGAATCACTCAAAAACCTGGTTGAGTTGAACTTGACAGATAGGGTTTGAGAATCCTCTCACATTTACTTTCCGATCTAGAGAAAAATTTGCAGATATGGTGCAGGATCTGGCATTTACACATGCGAATCCAAATCCTTGAGGCGCAGTGCTCGAATGCAACAGCTTCAAAAGTTCGATGTGTACACAGCCAATCAGCGGCAGTCTATATCCGCGCGTGTTTATCACTGCCAATGAGTAAGTGACGCGAACGTCCATTCTGGGTAATAAAAATTGCAATGCCAAAGCATCCTAGCATTTCTCTCGCACATAAATTTCCGAATCTGAGATTTCAAGGATCATTAAATGCATGCTCATAGACTTGCTTACACCATTGGCCCGAGTTTTCAACTATAAATACGGCCTTTGGCTTGTCACTAGAACTCAAATCTACAAACTCTGCCTTTGAACTATTCTCTGCTCTATCTGTTTTATCAAGAAATGGCGAACGGGGATTTGCGCCAGCAGCTTGCCACCATGAGGCAATTGCTGCTGGATGAGGTACTCCCTGAACACCAATTCTCTATATAGTGATGGTTTACTAGCCCTTTTCATTTGTTTTTTCCAGACAACAATTTGCTTTCTTGGTGCCCCCGTAAGACTTTTCATTCTCATTCAAGATGTGCCAACTCTCTCTCTCTCTCTCTCTTTCTCTCTCTCTCTCCCCGTATGCAAACTTATGACTGGATTTTCTTCACTACATTTACCATCCCATAGCAGGGACTCATGAAAAGCATCACTGCAGCGATGCCCTTTCCTTCAGTCTCATGGTTGCAATAAGACAAACCTTTTCCAAGTTGTTAATACTAACTCGATGAATGCTGCACTTTTGCATCAGGAACTCCTGGACGAACAGTTTATTCAGCTGGAGGAACTCGAGGCTGAGGGCAACCCCAATTTTGTGGAAGAAGTTTTTAGCTTGTATTTCCGAGACTCTACTAAGACCCTGGAATCTGTCGGGCAAATGCTGTATGTGCTTCGCTCTTTAATCACCTCTCATTCATTTTTCCCCACGTGAACTTCTCCTTAATATTAACTCGAAATTCTAATGTATCCCGTGTGATCCGTTCACTTAGGAAGAAGACACCTGTCGAATTTGACAAGGTGGACAGGGCTCTTCACATGCTGAAGGGTAACAGCGCCAGGTAATCTGATTAGTTTTTTTTCCCTAGAACTGTTCTAAAGAGATTCTGTGAAATATGGGAATTGCTCGATCGGACATTCCACAGCTATCACAGAATTTGTTGTGTTTAGGATGAGGATGAATGTCATATCCGTTCTTGTGTATCGCAGTGTCGGTGCTAACAAAGTCGTGACTGAAGTGAATCGAATGAGGGATCTTATCGAAGAGAACAGTTTCGAGAGGTGATGAAAAATATTTAATGTTACCTTTTAAATTTCTTGAAATTTAATCTCAATAATTTATTTTTCCTTGGCAAAAGATGGAAATTGCACTACTCTAGTTGATGTTATATCTTCTTCTTTTTCCCCATTTTATTTGAGCAGTTGCAACGCCACTTATGAGCAGCTGAAGAAGGAGCACGACGAGCTGAAGGGAAAGATGGAAGCTTATCTCCAGGTCTCTCTCTCTCTCCCTCTCTCTCATTCAGAAACGCATGCATACCGAACCGCTCTTTTCCCGGTTTTTAACTTTGCACACACTGACGGGTCGATATCCATGATGTTTCAGCTGCTGAAGCAAGTGGAAGCTGCCGAGAAGCCTCGACAGGGTGACGATCAGGGCTCAGCGAGCGACACCGAGAGCTCCTGAAGGCAAATAGTGTCTTGTGGCAGATCAGTAGAACTAAGGGGAATAAAAGAGGTCCGGTCGCGGGGCTACCATGAGTGAAAGTTGGTGTCTGTTGTTTCTGTTAATGTTGTCAACTGGGCCTGTCTTTTTTGGCAGGACAGTCTCGTTTTTCCTTTGCGTCCTTGTGCGTGGGAGACCCTCTTGAGGGTTTCTTCTTGTTGTGAGTCTTTTGCTATGCAACGAGGAGCTTCCTCTGATGTTTTAGGATGTCCCCCTCCTGTTGTCTCCTTCGGTCTCTGTCTGGTCTTCCATCAAATCTACAAATCATTGCTTGGTTTCTAATCATCATTTTAGGGTTGATCCACATGAACTTGAAATCAAGATGATAGCTCCGTCGCGACAGTTGAATTTCTCGCTTAAATGAATGAAGTATTTTAGTATGTAAATATTAAAAAATATAATTGGACGTTATAAAGTTAATGTTTATATATAAAAGTTTTTCTTTATATATCTCGCGTGTTTCACGTTAAATGAAAATGTCAAGAGTCAAATTAAAGACGCACATAACTACTGTAAATAAAATATGTGTGAATGTAGCATGTTCTTCTCTGGTCTTGAATACGAATCATTTTTTTTTTGGAATATTTTTTTGTTAAATGGATGGCTTGATCTACAGAATCGATTTACTGTGCAAGTTACGGGACTCCAAACAATTCAATCTACGAGTAATTTTAATCGAGTTTATCAGGCTCATATGGCTTCGATCCAAATCACTAACACTATCTACAGGTTTTTACTCTATGTCCGTAAGCTAGAGTTTAAATTTCTTCTCAAATGGTTTGACTGGTCTTGAATGTAAACCCAACCGGTAAATCAGTTACCAACATGAGTTTAACCACATGTCCGAACCTGACCCATATGAATTGTTGTTGTCCATCACAGCCGTCGATGACGATCAATATTGGATTCACACGATCTAACGCTCAGGATACCCTGAAGTCTTTACTCAATATTTTTTGGATTAATACCATGAAAAATATCAAATTAATACACCTATATAAATTTACTCCAAATTAATTTTTCGAACATAAAAAATCTCAAATTGGTACATTTATCAACTGCCATACACCATCCAACTCAGCAATTTGACTGTAAAATTTAACGGAAATTATTTGACGGTAAAATTTAAAAGAAACTAACTAAAAAGCAGATTTTTTTGCTCCATATCTTCTACATCCTTCTATATGGATTTTGTACCTTAAAGCTCATGAGAATCTATGCACCTTCTGCACTTGATATACTAAATGATGTAAGCCCGTGTTGACGTTGGATATGATTCACTCGTCTAAAAATCTAAAAACATTTTGTCCCATCAATCTCAATTTTATGGAGCAGCCTATACCTAACCATACTCTATTTTCAATAGTCATACATTGGACGCACGCCTCATAATGGGAAAAAAATAAAACATATTATCTTCGATTACAAATTAACGAAGGTTGCAGAAAAATACCAAGTCGCTTGTTCTATCCCAAATTTTGCAAATTGGGATCGAAACAACATTTAATTATTCGTCAAGTACAATATGTTGAATCATGTAATCAATATGGTTTCTTCTTTTGCATGATTCAATCAGTCACCTCATTTTTTTTGGCGGCAGATGGCAGACATTTGATTGATTAATGTGATTTAGTGCAATTTACGAAGGCAGCGTCACCTTGTTGATAAAATAAAGGAAACACGTTTAGATTTGAAAAACTTCACAATAGCGCCTTTGTCTCTTGGGGAGGTCTCCTGAGAGAACAAGAATGAGATGCTCGAGCACATTACACAAACAGCAAACACCCAAAAGCAGATAATGTGATGTCTGAAAGTACATTCTGACCAGTTGATCTCACAACCGCATGCCACAAGCGGTCATTGTTTGAGATCCCCGACATAAAAGTCTTCAATCATGTCGAAAACTCGGGTCGCATGCTGTGGCCTGTAAGATCATAAGGTTTCAGAAATTTAAACAGTTGTGGATATCTAAACAGGAGGAGAAGAAGAGGAAGTAAATTAATCTTGACCATCAGCATCTCAACAGCAATATCAAATAACCACCATACATTGGGTAAACACGGGTATAATTCCTGGGCCATATTCGCCCTTTTGCTTTATTGGAGAGAAAAGGCTATTATGATTTTCCAGGACTTGAATTCAATTTCGAACTCCTATCCTTAGAATAAAAACAAAGCTGCGAAATATTAATCTAGTAGTATAACACTATATCCCATCCGTATATTCAGAAATCATGAATTGATTGAATGTGTCAAGGCATATTATCTCTACATAGGACTACTACGGTTTTGCATCTGATTTATGTAGTTATGACTGAGTTCATCTTGGATACTACAACCCTTAGCGCTGCTTTGTTAGGTTGATATCAACCAATGATTGAAATAATCGGTTGTCAGAAAGTAATCCAATTAGATCAACATACTACTAGTAATAGGAGATTTGATCAGGATTAAGGAGAAGGTCTGACATCTTTCCCCGACTAATTAGCAGTAAGAACAATGCATGCCATTCCAGAGCATAGATGCGTACCCAAAAAATCCTTCCGTTGAATTACCCCCTGCATTAGTCAAGATGGCATCACCACCTGGGTGTTCCTCCACGTAAGACGTAACATCATACACCTACAAAGAGAAGACATTAGAAAGGCGGGACAAAGAAAAGACCTTGTAATGATGTCCAGAGCCCCAACAAAAGCAACGTAAATTGATATGAATTTCATGAACATAGTGGCTGTTGCCAGATTCAGTTAAGCAAAAAGTCAACAGAAAGAAGAAAAACGAACTCAGACCTTGTCTTTAATGATTATCCAACAATCAGTTCGTTTGTTGTGCAAAGCAACATCAGCTTTGGTGTAAGTTTTGGACCCCTAGCATCAAAAGAAAAAAATATCCATTATTAACAAGGCAACACCAAAATATACTTAAGTATAAACAGAACAACAAGAAGTAGAGGAATAAAACCAGTACGCTAAGAAGAAGAAGTAAAAAATCTACAGATTAACATCTAGACCACACTAAATCAAAGGTTTATTCCGAGTAACAGGTGTATAATGCAAGACAACTGCTACCCAATTTTACTTGGAGATAGCTTGAAGCTAAAAGTACTCACTGTGCAACCGGAATGAACAGGAAACACACCATAGTTCCGCAGACACAACTCCTACCAGGACCAATCCATTTCAACCTAATAAGGAGAAGTATCAATGAACTTTCCCGGTCTTTCACCTTTCGTGCCAAATGTGTTGGAGAAATCCGGACCACATACTACCTCAGCCTCAAACTGAATTCTTTGGAGCAATAGACAAAGTACGACAATTTTCATACGAACAGATGCTTCGTACACCTTATCAACGTGTCCTGTTTGGTTTATCAGTAATTAGAATTATCTTCTCGTGCTCGACACCATGCTTAACTGTAATACAAGGCTCATACCCACTGTATCAGTGTACTGATGTTCGAATATATACCTACATATACATAAGTAATGACTCCACGTATCTGTGCATCTATACATACGGATCAATGCTTCACTAGATGCACATAATGTCAAAAGGGCTAGAGGAGGCATGAGGATATAGCTTGCAATTGACTCCACAAGCAGAAGTGATCTTATTTCAAGTATGGAGATCCAACTCCAAGCACAACTGCTTGCCCCTATATCATTGATTTAAATTTCACCGCCACAGCCAAACCATAAAACTAACACTCTTCTTCACTTACTCCCTAACCAAACTCAACCACAGAATCTTGTAGAACTATCGCCCTCCATCACGTCACTAAAATGGAAGTTTCACTTGCCAAAATGTGAAAAAGAAGAAAGGATCTCCCGAACATATCTAGGAAACGACATTCACCTTTTTTCTTCTCCAATCAAATTTCAGACTTCACGAAACAGGACAGGACACGCGCGCACATGCACTTGCCCGTGCACACCCAGAGATGTATGGATGCCATTTATGGGTGGTTTTTGCATGTGGGTGTACACATAAAAGAAGAATCAGTCAACCAAAAACCAACCTCCCCCTGTACAAGATTGAGCATTGCAATGCATTGCAATCTTTTAACAGACACACCACGATAAAACACTGACTGCATTAGAATTGCCAATTGCATTACATGAACCCATCAGCCTCAGAAATCTGACAGTTACCCGAGTGCTGGAATTGGACTGAACCTTCTCCACATGGCCTGCACAAGGAGAGGCAAAGAAAGGGTAACCAGTGTACGTGTTTCCTATGACTCGGATCTTCACTTTTCAATGTTGTATGCAGAAAAAAAGCCTACCGGACTTGCGCTTCCGTGGAAGCAACAGCAGAGCGCCCAAAATCCCCAGCAAAACTACCGCTGCAATGATCACCATCGCTTCGAACTTGACCTATCATCGAAATACGAATCGACATTCACCATCGCCATTATCATGGACTCGAACGACCGTTTGAGCAGAGCGTCTGCTTGTGAATATGCCGAATTCGAAAAAAAAAAGGGCAAGAAAGCGAGGGAAAAGAGAGCGGCGGTTCTCACGGGTTCTCGAGGAGTTACAGAGAGGAGGCGGCGGCGGCGGCGGATATCGCCGTGAGCAGCTGCTCCGGTTTCGCCACCGGCGGCGGCGGCGGAGATTTGGGTGCAATGCCGACGGCGAGAGACGCTGAGTTAGAGAGAGAGAGAGAGAGAGAGAGAGAGAGAATCTGGCACGTGATTCCACTCTTTCTCTGACACTGTCCTCCTCGCATCGACACACGGGTCGGGTCGGGTCGTCAGGTCAAACCGTAGCTCCGCTTTGCTGATCAGTGGGCGGGTACGGACTGGTCGTCACGACATCGACCGCTTTCCCACAGAAGATACCACTCTTACTTTTAAAAAAAAATAGGTTAATACTTCCGAAAAACACCAAATCGGTGCGGATAAATTTATTCAAAATTAATTTTTTAATCATAAAAATCCTAAATTGACACGTCTGTGCAAATTTTATTTTTAGTAAATTTTACAGTCAAATTTATGAGGTGGAGTATATCAATTTGAGATTTTGCCCTTCGTCTGATACAAGTGTACCATTTTGTAGTTTTTCGTGATATAAATTTAATTTAATGGAAGGTAAATTTATCATAAATATACAAGTTTGATGTTTTTGGTGATCAAAAAATTAGTTTATGGTAAATCTATCACAGATGTACCGATTTAGAATTTTTTATAGTAAAAAAATTAGTTTTTGATAAACTTGTTCCAAATGTACTAATTTAAGATTTTTTGGGATATTAACCCCACAAAATAATGAGATCCAACACATACACGTAAAATTTTTACGTAAAGTGGGCAAATTAAAAGATTGAATGGAGTCAATTGACCTGGTGCATTAGTTTGTAGTCAACATCATATGAATCGTGATAGAAACACTAGAAATGTCATAATTTTAGTGTTGTGCTCATTCCAGTGCTAAAACTTTTCGAGTGATTACTTGAATGTTACTTTAAAAACAACCATTTCGTCGATTTGTGTGACTAAAAAATCCAATGTGGTAATATTTTAATATAAACAATTCCATATAACTCGCTAGCAAAATGAAGTCGCCATTACGAAACCTAAACAATGTCGTTTGGCCATCTATTTGCCTCAAATTAACGAATAAAGGCAAAATCAAATATGAATTCTAACTCTAATTCCTCAAATTGGGGCTATTCACCTTTTGAATTTTTTGGGCAATTGACAAATGAAGAGTGGATACAATCGTTTTGCTCTTGAATTCTTCTGTTTTTCTTTAATATTTTTTTTGGTAAGGATAAAGTAATAGTAACATTTAGATTTTTCTTTAATTTTTGTTTGTTCTTTTTAGGAAAACGAATTTCAATGTTTTAACCGGGTTTCTTCAAAGATGAATTTCGTTGTGGACCACCTCCAATCCCGAAACCCCAGTGACCATAGAGATAATCCACCAGGCTTCCCAGAGCTATAGCTTTGTCAATTGCAGATTCACAAAATATGCGTCACAGTTTGAGAGAGAGGATTTAATATGACTTCTTTTCCTTTTTCAATTTTGTTTTAGTGTTGATGGTCGGCTCAGGACTAGATGGTGGATATGAAATTGATGGGAGAATAAAAAGAAGCAGCTGATTATTAAGATGAACGATGATGAAGACAAAAATGAAGAAGAACCAGGGGCATGAACAAGGGTTTAACCCAGGGATTTGTCCACATTGGACAAAAAAATTTAATGCAAAAAGACACGCAAGACAAATCGTTGGAATTTATAACTAGAAAAATTTTGACGGGACACTTAAGTAATCACTCGAAAAATTTTGTTATTAAAGTGAAGGTTATACGAAAGTTATGACATTTTCAATGTCTTTTTCTCGTGAATCTGTCGAATGAATGCCTAAAAATTAAAAAGGATCAACAACAAGCAATGTGATTCATAAACAATACAATGTATCCAGTCACAACCCACCCTCTGCTAACCCCCCCACCAAAATCAGACAGGCTTTTCTAATTCAGAAGATGAAAAACTTGGAGATCTACAACACTTTGACCCAATGAGCTATCGCTGGACTAAACACATAAATTACACAACAAAATGAACGACCTCACAGGATCAGCCGGAAAGCAGAAAGGGCTGAAACTAAAGAATAATCGGCCATGGTGGGAAACGATTGAAAAGAAAAAAAAAATTTGAATGACATTCTTAGATTTGCTAAAATCAAACAATGATAAATTTAATAGGCCGAGCAATTTCGAGAGGATCAAAGATTCCACCGGTGGCGCCACCCGAAGCCCTTAATTCTTACCGCATATGATCCAAAAATTGGAGGAACAAACGTGAATTCCTTTTTTTCCCTTTTTCTTCTTCTGCTAGATATCATACTTCTTGGGCTGACGCCATTGCGCCAAATTTCTTGCGAGCGAGCTGATAAATATGTTTTTAGGCGGTGATCCTTTTCTGCCATACAAGTTCTTTCCTCCCAAATCTGTGAATTTCGGGCCAAGATCCTTACTCCTGTTGATCTGCAATTGCCACAGACGTACTAATGTGTGTGAGCTGCATGAAGAAGCTTGAGTGCCTTCGAAGTCGTCACACTCAAAATGGGGAAACTCAAGATTTTCATGTCGATATACCTTGCTGATCTTTCCATCTTTCAAGTGGTAACGGATGCCAGACCAGTTGATAGATTGAGAGAAATGAGAACGAACCGCACTGATAGTGTACAAGAAGTTATCCACTAGCATCGCTATAAATACCTGTTTAATCCAGTCATATGGAATGGCATTAGCATATATTAGCCATCATTCCCTCCAAATCTACATACAAAATATGTAAAGACCTTCGCGACAATATTAAGAAACAAATATTCATTTGTCTTTCTAGAGTGCAAGTATGCTTGCACCATATTTATTTTACCCAGCTCTCATGAAATCACCAAAATCCCTCAAACTATTAGACCACACATGGCCATCTCACCCAGTAAGGGAAGACAGTGATACTCACAAGGACCCAGTTATACGAAGCAAGGGAAAGTTGAGGTGCCTCGGGGGATAGCATGTTGCAGAGCTCGACTTCTATTCTTGTCAAGTTCCACATTGACAGGAGTTCGGTAGCAGTGCACATAACCAAGCAAGCCACCATTAATAAACCTGAATCAAGGCAAGTTGTAAAGCTATAAGAACAACTTCTTTTACTGCCTGAGTAGGAAGCAAGGTACATCCAATCCCAAAAGGAAAATTTTCAAGTTGGTAGGTGGGACATTCTAAGCACTCAAGAAAATATATCATATCAAGCAATTGCAATAAGAAAGCGTCTAAAGAATGTTGCAGACAAAAATCCTAAACTCTCAATTCAGAAATTTCAACTGAACCACCGTAAACGCCAAAAACAAACAGGAAAAAATCAAATTGTTTTTCATGAGTCATCAGTTTTTCACCCTTAGACGGAATCTCCCCCCTCCCTCCTGAGAGAGAGAGAGAGAGAGATCTGAATGTAGATCTCCAGTCAGCATATCCATTCTGGCCTTATCCAGTATGAAAAAAGATCAGGTCAACCAACATGTCATTTTTCCAACCAGTGAAAAATCACTTCATTTTTGTGGAGAAAAAAAGCAAAGGGGAGGCTCTCTTTTCCATCCCTTTTCCAGCCCACAAAAGATCTAACGTAATTATGTCAAACAACCTTGTGACCTGATCACCAACAAAAAGCTCCCATGGACGCCTTTCTTTTTAACTTAGTTATGTTAAGAGACATTAAACAACATATACAGGATACAAATAGGTATTATCTGGGCAAATTCCCCACATATCGAACACTATACATGACAGGATATTTCTAAATCCTGTCTGATAACCAAGATTGCTTGTTCAATCTAACAGTCTAATTGGGTGACCAGTCACAGATTTACATTTCATTTATTATTACTCAAGTTTCAGAACTTCAACCCATTTGCAATTTTTCAGTCAGTTACCAAAACTAATATCATCCATCAAGTAATTTGTATTGATTGTACCTGAACTAACACCAACAATCTACCTAAATAAGGGAAAAATGTGCTCACCAACATGAGTTAATTTAGTTTCCTCAAATGAGTAACCTTTGATGTTAGCTCGTAGTGCTGCTGTTACATGAACTGAGGCCATAACATATGGTGCGACAAATCCCCAAGATAGATAGCAGTGAGAAGTAAATAATGCGCGATTCATTATCCAATTGACTTGTGTCGTGTATGATTCCAGAACAAAAGTCTGCTTCCTTAAGTAATTCCAGTACCTAAATAATATCAGAGTCAAAATGTGAGAACGATGCAGACATATTTAAATGGGCAGGCCAAGGAAAAAAAGGGTGGCTGAGGAGAGAGCCATTCAAACCTAGAAAAACTAAGATCACTGGCCAATGGATGAGGAAAAACAGCAACAGGAGGAGATGTAATAAGCCTCTTATGAGCCCCTGGAAAGGATCAAACAAGAAATGCAATCAAAAGCTAACAATATGATCAGATTAGCAAAGAGGGCTGAAGGAAGAAAAGGAAAATGGAAATATGACTCATGATAAAAGATTTTACAGGCAAATGAAGCAGAAGACAACCAAAGAGCATTGAAAACATACGAATAAATAACACATCAACTGCTACATGCCACAAGCTGACATTGGAGGATGCTATCGATCATGAAATATCTTACCAAGCAACAGCATTTCAATGGGTAAGAAAAAAAAGATTAAATCTATGCCTACTCCACCACTTGCAAATTTATGCAAAGTACAAGTCGGAAGCAATTTGATATGAGGACAACAATACAAAATGACATCCACAAATTGGAATGAGTTTTATTGTTTAATTTGTACTTTAAATTTAGCCTAGTTAGTCAGATTTTTAAGGAAAGTATTACCAGCAATAGCTGCGAGTGTCATATCGTCAGAGTATCCACCATCTCGAAGCCCTGAAACGACTCCATGTCGGTCATTTCTGAAGTCATCAGCATGCATCTGAAAGACAAATGTAAATGAATAAGAAAGGAGGAGTTGCAACAGACAAAACTCTTGTAGAAAATGGGAATGGATCCTTACCATCATACACCCTCCCCACAAAAAGAAGGTTTTTCCACCAGTAGCAAAGCCCATCGAGCAAGGCTGCATATCAAAAAAGTTCCACAATATTGAGAAGATGGACAATAACGTAAAAAATCAAGCTAAGAAATCTATAATCAAAAGCATCACAAAAACAGGAGGCTTCACAATTGAGGGTTAAAAGAGAATACTTGCTTAACAACCAATAAACAATACATTTGTTTAAAGTCCCCATTGATTAGCGCCTTCGAAATTTCTCCATAGAAATCTATGGATCAAAAAGAGGCATTGACAAGACATGGGACATATTGCTGTTGGTAAAAGAAACCAATCACTCACTTCACTGCTCTCAGCAATGTGGAATGAGCAAAATCACTCCTCCAAATCTATAATATAGCAAAATCACTGCTTTAGGCTTTTCAATCTGCATTCAGACAGGCTGACACCACCTTGTGGCCCTTTTGTGCATGAGTTGGCTACACCTTTGCTTATTATCTAAGCAACATGAGAAAGAAAGAAGAGGGTGCGTGTGTGGGTGCGGGGAGGGGGGTATGTGAGAAGGAAAAAACGGAAGACAAAAAGAACTCCCTGAATAAAAAGGAAGCTACAAAGATTTCAAATATATCATACTTGGATAATATTGATTTTTGAGATTTTTCTTGCTAAGTGCACAATATCTGTTGCCCAAGGCTACAATCAGTCAGTTAATCAAGAATACCAACATAGAACATTTAGCAGACCAGATGTAGCAAAATGATTTTATCAGATCCAACGATTAAAACCACATTTAAGTTAAATTGACTACCATTGGAAGCCGAAATAAAATAGCTCTAAACAACCTTTTTCCCAAAAGTTTTACGCAAAGATGTGCCTACAAACAGGCATTTATACAAACATCCTCCCTCGTCTGCAAGCCGGACTTTACAAGTGAATGGTAGTATGCGGACATAACTACAATCAAACAACCTGAGGGCAAACTGAAGTAGTAAACAAAACAATACAAGAGAAAGTGCCAAGATCTGAACAACCAAAGCTTTGATACCATGTTAGATTACGGCCTTTCCAAAAGCTCAAACTACACAGAATGTGGTGACATAGAATAATTAGATCCGTGAGAAAGTAGTTTGTTAGTGATGTCTTTATTCCGCTCTTCTACATTACCCAGTCTAGGAAGGAATTGAGTGGCGTACCATATGATACTCATAAATGCAGTAACTCCCCAGACTTCCAGATGGCAAATCAAGTGGATATCCAGTTTGAATAAATATCTGCACATAACCTCCGGAGTTAAAAATAAAGCAACATTATTTATCACAACTCAAACATGATTATAAGGACCAAAGAAAAAACATGCTGCAGATAAAAATAAACTAACAAAAACCATGTCCGGTATTTGTCACAATCAAATAAAAAGAAGCAAGTAAAACAAGTACAGTCATACCTCAGGTCTCTTTTCCATCTCAGCAGTGAGCGCTCCAATGGATCCAGGATGCAGCCTAACATCATCATCCAGAAACAAAACATATTTGGTGTCTTTGTGCATTTTTTCAACTCCTACCTGCATTATGGATACACAATGGTGCAAAATAGCTGAGCCAATAAATCTGATGAAAAGGAGAATATTAGCAGGAGGACACGATGACTCCTAACTTTGTTTCTCTGTTTACTTGCTTAGTATATACTTAGATAAGCCAACCCCTACCCTCCCTCCCTATTGTTTGATCTGTAGCTATAAGTCAACTCGACAAAGAACCTTAAAAAAAAAAAGGAAAGAAACATCCTTTGCAGGATATCAGCATCGTTCATCTTCGTCCCCTTTTATTTTTTAAGGTTTACTATGTGAGTATCATGCTTGAAGGGCAACCAGATGATGATTTAATCTTCTATGCAAGAAAGTAACTCTTATTAATGAATTATCAGGAATAACAGCAAAGCATAGAATCCAGATGTGTCGAGGAGTTACAGCTCTCCTATGATTTCCACATGTGTCAAGGAGTTACAGCTCTCCTATGATTTCTAAACATGTTCACGTAAAATCTCACTGTAAACTATGCCATAGATATGCAGCAGCAGCTTTAGATAGCAAAATAATCGATTTATTAGTACACACTATCTAATTTGCTGAGAAATATACTTACACGCAGCAGCAGCAACAAGCAACAACAAGCTTTATCCCACTAAGTCGGGTCGAGAAATATATTTACTTAAGTGAAAAAAAAATTTCAAAAGAAACAAAAGTTCCTCTCCATCACGAAGACCAAATACATGACGAGGAATATAAGGCATAAATAGACAAACAGCAGTCACCTACCAACTGGTTGTGGATCTTCTGACTACAAGTTGTTGACAGACCGGCCACGATAATCTTAGCCTCAACATCATCCTGTGCATATATTGCACGAATATAAATTAAATGTGGGCCATTATGCAAAACAAACGAAGACAAAAAAATATGCAGCTGAATATGGAATGTTTTTCAGAATGGTGTGACGCTCTTTCTACATCAGTATTTTCCACAGTAGTCAAAAAAGAAAGGGAAAAGAAAGCACGTCCGAGAACAATTAGAGCAACAACTGCTCATGATAGCCCATTTTTAGGTGCATAAGAACTACAAAGCTATTTGCTGGCTCAAAACAGGAGAAACATGTCGTTGCATATGTACCTTATATTCTGATATCAACAAAGATGCAGCATGATAAGCAGGATCTTCTGTGCTTTCCACCACAAAAAGAAATTCTAGAGGACCTCCATAGAGAGATGTGATCTGCCCAATACAAAGATTCGATCTTAGGCTAGCCTAGAGATGAAAGCAAACAGTTCCAAGAAGATAGGTGGAATACCAATCTAATGCAGTTACTTCAATTGCATATAGACCCAACAGTTATAAACAACTCAGAAATCCTTTTACAGAATAAAATGCTATATTCTCACTACTCTCGCCTAAAAGATCTGGAAGAACCTAACCTGACTTCTCCAATTGTGCAGATTGTGCTCACCGAAACCCTTCAATGGCATCACAACAGACACTCTGGGCAGATTGACCTGCTTGGAGTGCTCCAGGTCATTAATATCAAGAGAAAGAAATGCAAAACTATTGCCACGTCTGCTACTGTCTTTCATCCGCTTGATCTCTCTATTCCTGAATAAGATGAGGACGGTTGGAAAGGTCAAGAATATGCGAACAGTAAAAATGCAACACCAAGATGAAGCCAGTCACTAGCCTCCAAGGAGAAATCTTGGTACCTGACATATGCAGCACAAGCCCACCCGAGAGCTAGAACAAGGCATATAAAGCATCCCTGCAATAAATTTAAAAAAAGAGAACGGCTTGATGTCATCAAAGGTAACAGATAAATAGCCCAGTCTAAAAAAGCAAACACACTTTTTCTTTTGTTGATGAGCAGGATCAAGGACAGGTGGGACATGGCCAGGTAAAGGCTCAAGCATGTTAAGCACGACGATGATATCTACAGAACGAATCTTCTCTGAAAAAGAGTCGCATGCAATCCATCACGAACGGTCATGTCCTCGAATCCGTGCTTACGAAGAGCTTCGGATCGAGTTCTCAATTACTTACGAGCCTAACCGTCGCGCACATATTTCAAAAATTTAATTTCGAAAGCAGTACCGAACGAACACACGCCCGAATTTCTAAAACTAAATTCGCATCAAACACGCCGGATTGAGCTCGAGCTCAAATCGCCGCAATTTCCTAACAAAAGCGAGAGCTCCACGACTGAACTCCACGCTCCTGGAGCTCAGAAAACGAAAGCAAAAAACCTCAATCCCGTCCATTCGGCCAACCTAAAATTCCAGCATCGCGCTCTCCCTTCCGTCGGAACCGACGGTAAGCCAGGCGAGTCAGATCCGATCCCCGAAGCGACCGGGAAAACGACAGGCGCACCTGGATCTGGACGAAGACGGCGAGAGGACTGCAGAACGCCCGGCTGAGCGAGAACAGGAGCGAATCCAGCGAGTCGAATGCCGCCATTACGCCTCCCGTCGCTCGCCCTCCCTCCTCCTCCCCCACGCTCGCGCTTTCGATCCGGCGACTGCAGGAGAGAGAGACAGAGAGAGAGAGAGAGAACCAGAAGGGAAGCCCTAGGAACGAACGAAGGAACGGCTCCGACTCCCCCCGCTCTCCTCGGCAGCAGCCCGATCGGGGTCTCAGATCGCCATGGGAGCACGGCGAAGGAGGAGCAGCTGCGAGGACGCAGGTAGAGAGAGAGAGAGAGAGAGAGACGCACGCGAAATCGAACGCGCGTCCGCTAGAGAGAGAGAGGGGGAGGAGAGAGAAAGGGGGTGAGAGTGAGAGACCGCGTAATTTTATAAGTTTGAAGATGGCGGAGGCGGAGGAGGGGGAGGGTCTCTCGATCGCTCGCGTTGACCGCGCACCGCGACGAGATGGAAAGAGAGAGAGAGACAGAGACAGAGAGGCAGAGGGAGACCGTTAGATGAGGGGGGCGGCGGGGGTCATATATGGGAGGGAGGGCATTCTGAGGAAGGGGGATGACGTGTCGGTCGGTGATTGGGCGGTATGCCCGCGGAGCGCACGTGCGAGCTGGAAGATGCCGCTTTATGATCCGAATCTTCCCTTCGTTTCTTCGATCGATCGTCCGTCCGTCCTCGAACGCGAGAGCTTTCTCCTCCTCCTCCTCGTTTCTCTCCTCTCCCGCAAAAATTAAGCAAGCCACGCAAATAAAATAGCAAATGCTTTAAAACGACGGTCAAAATCGATTATTGGCGTGTGGGAATTGGCTTTTAGTTTTTTTTTATTTTTAAGCTCCATTTATTTCATAAAAAATAAAAGCCTAATCGATGATAGTTTTAAATAAAAGCCTAATCTTGTGGCTTTTAAAGGCGGACTCACCGAGGCAAGGCTTAAAGTTGGCGAGGGTAACCCTCACCCAATCCTCTCTCCATGCATTGCCGATGGCTGGCCATCTCTTGAGATCAACCATTGGCAAAGAAGAAAGAAAAAAACTAGAAAGAGGAAAAAAATAAAAAAAGGTTAAGGATGAAAATGCCTTTAATTAGTTCGAAAGTCATGCCCTTTTTTTGAAATTGACATAGCTATTTAAGTCCTTATTTAAATTCGAACCATTATTTGAGAAAATAATAGTACTTCATGCCATTATTTGAAATAATGTCCATTTCAGATCCTTATCTGAGGAAATGATGGCACTTCAGGCCCTTATTTGCATAAAATTTCCTTAAAAAAATTTCATAATTTTGAACACTACGTACTTTTGTTGAAGTTAAACAAACATACCATATGCCTTTATGATAATAGTAGAACACGGAGTTGTTTGTCTGATTAATCTCGTGCATATACATAAATCTCTTTGCCCAAGAACATCGAGCAAGATTTTATCCCATAAATCGACGAGCGTAACCCTCAATATTACTTTAAGTGAGACAGATTGCGATTTGAACACGTAATCAACACCTCACTCGATCAATACGAAATTCACAAGACAACGGGTAAAAGAATAAATTCGATGATAGTGTCATGTCCATATACATTATACGAGCACCGGTACAAGTACAACTCCCGCATAACCCTTTCTATTGCAAAAAAAGGGTGTGGAGGAGCAACTTAATTATCGGGGAATTGGATATGCCATATGTTAAAACATCGCATAACATTATATTTTACAAAAAAAAAAAGGATGATGTCTAGAGCATGCTTCTTTTATTAAAGCTGTATCGGGTATTTTCTACTCCCTTGGTTATATTTCAGCCTACGAGTTCGTCAGGTCCGGCCGGCATCCTCGCCTATCAAACTCAATGTGCACCAAAGCTGCAAATTGACTTCCCAAAACTTCGTCCTAAGATGGGTCGAGCCCAAAATCTGGACTCAGTAGGATACGAGCGCAAACAGACACACCCTTAAGCTGCGTTTGGTCGACTGGATTAAAAGCCAGGATATGATATGTTTTATCCTATCCTGTGTTTGGTGGTAGTCCAGTATAGGATAAGGTCGGATATAGTTCGGATATAGATCGGATATAGCCTGGATAAAAAAATTCGGGGGAGTGGGATAGATCCGAATAGGATTTCTAATGCCTATATTTCCAGAAACACTACACTCCACTCGCCGTTATCTTTATCCCCACACCTTGTGCGCTTTCACCAAAAAAATTTTCGACTTTTTTTCCTTCACTAATTCCTCCGGACCCGTGAATAGCAAAAAATAAAAATAAAAATTATCTTATTCTACTTTAAATCCGTAATCCACCAAATAATGGACAGGATATGAAGAAATCTCAGGATTGCTTACCCTATCCTATCCAGTCATATCTTATTTAGAAATTCGGACGATCAAATGCGGTTTTAATGGTTACTCGTTTCATTTGCAATAAGAAAACGGACTATTATCGCTAGGTACCAAGAGGAAAGAGCCCCGCGAGATGCAGACACATCACCGCCAGCCAGTGATTCCCCACCTAACCAACAAGATTTTGCTGAAGATGACGATGGTCCCTAATCATGTCCATTCCTGTTTGCATTGACTTCCACACTGTTTTGCTGCTTTCGTAAACGCCGTTTTCCATTGGAACGCTCGCGAGGGAGGACGCACGCAACTCAACCCTCGTTCAGTGCCCTGAATGGTCACTTCCTGTCCCTTTCATCTGCCAAAGCTACAGTACTGGGAGGGGACCGGAATAAGGCTGCGTTTGGTTCTTCGGACATAGGTCATGTGGGATTTGTCATTATCTTCAATCCGACCTAGGTGTTCCTGGACGTTAGTTTGGAAATCTATAGTTGTGCCGCCTGGCGAGTTTCCGAATCATGCACCTCTAATCATACTAAGGGTGTGTTTATTTGGGTGAAGAAATTTTTCACAAATTAGTTTTCTAAACTTTCACACATCCGTTTTGCTAAAGGTGATCGGTCAATAGAAAATCATTTACGGTAAATGAAAATATGCACGCTTAAAGTTAGGAAAACTTGGATAAAAAAAAAGTTAGGAAAATGAATCGGTCAATAAAAAATTATTTAGAGTGAATGAAAATATGTATACTTAAAGTTAGGAAAATTAAGATAAAAAAAAGTTTGGAAAACGAATTCTCGATTCTGAAAATGGGAAAACATTCTCCGGAAAAATGGCTTCCCGAAAAATATTATCTTTTATCATGAAGTTTTCCTCGAAATGAACACATCCTAAGATGTGCCCATAATTTGTCGACATAAGTTAAACGCACACACGTGTTACCCATTGCCAATTTATTTTTGTTTCGACTTATTAATAAATACCATTTTCCTTGGTGTAGAGTTTCGCATTTCTTGCCAAACATAGACATCGGCAATCTCTTTGATATTTTTTTTGGGGAGCCTTGAGTATCTCTGAACACAATTCGTTATAGTGTTAGAATATCTAATTCAAAAATTTAATTTAATAGATGAATAGAGAACATATGTTTATGGAGAGTATGTAAACCTTGTAATAACGCGCAATGCGGATTAGAAAAGACATGTGAAGTTCTAAAATTGGGACAAAATTCTGACTCACAATAAAGTTTAAGCTGATAAATAGAGAGAGACTGTACACATAGCCTATAAATTTTATAGATAAGCGATATGGGATATTTTAACAAATCCGTTCCACCATTTTTATCGCGTGCTTCGAATTCGTGGCTTGGCGAAGAATTGGGATAAACTGGATGCAATTTGTGGAAGTGTTGCAAAAAATTAACAAATTTCAATAGGCAAGAAATAGTTCGAAGACGAAAACCTAGCTGGCATGAAAGGAAAGAACGGGGTTTGCGTTTTTTTTTTAACAATTTGACATTTGAGGCTGTCAAATGTCCATTGAATCATCACGGACAATGTATATCTTTCTGAGGTGCAACGTTGCATAGCGATTTTTTTAAAATTTTATTTTAGGATTTATTCCTATTTTACTTGTAACGAAACGTCGCCACGTGTCAAAATGGATAGAAATTATATATCCCTTGCTCAATTAAATTGGAGTGCTCGAGCAAATTCATTTGAATCGGGGCATACGAAACGAAACTTCCTCATCAAATGCTGGGAAAATTATTTACAAAATCCTAAACCTATTGCACTTTACCCAATTCGATCTTAAATACTTCAATTTGTTGATTGAGTCTTAAATTTTTTCACATTTTGTCAATTGAGTCCATCTGATCACTTTTAACTAAACATTGCTATTGTGGACGTTGATGGTGTCACGTAGGACGGCCAACCACGTAAAATGGTCAGCGTTGACATGGACAATTTTATATAATTATTTTAAAAATTGATTTCTTTTTCTTTTTCTTTCTTTCATTTCCCTTTTTTTTTACCAAATTCGGCAAGGGCCAGCGACCCTCCCTGGCCACTTGGCGAGGGCTACGAAGTCCTTGCTCAGACCTGGCGAGGGCCTCGCTTGTGAAGGACAAGGGTTGGCCAGCGACCCTCACCGGGCTTCAAAGAAAAGCAAAAGAAAATAAAAAAGAAGAAAAAATTATAAAAATCATACACGTTAGCGCCAATCGTGCCACGTAGGATGGTTGACATTCGTGCCAGCGATTTCCGGCTAAAATTTTCAGGATTGACTAAATTGGCAGAACGTGAAAAAGATTTAGGAATCAATTGATAAAATCGAAAAATTTAAAACTGAATTGACTAAAGTATAATAAATGTAGTACTTTTTTGGATGATTTTTCCTCAAATGTTAATAGGCAGCAGGAAGATGGAGGAGATGAAGATGTTGCTTACATCACATGGCAATGCCAGCTCTTCAGCTTGATTGAACCACGTTAGCATATTTGGCAACCATCGCATCATACCATGTGACCACTTGTATTTTTTCATTTTTCTTTTTTTTACCAATTTTTTTTTATTTGGCTAAATCCATTTGTATTTAATTTCACATTTTGTCCTCATATTGTAAGAGCATCCGTCTGGGAAAATAAGGGCGCAAGCCTACCTACCATTCTTCTACCTGATGATTATCATTATTATTATATTATTATTATTATTATCATTATTTACTTATTTTATAGAGATATCTGATGGAGTTTTATTTGATGGAATTCTTGCACACAGATTTTTGGCTTTAGATGTTTTTCGGATGGGGTCCTCTTAGATATATGTGGCTGCAGATAGTTTTCTGGTGAGTCTTGTGTTTCTTTGTAAGCCCTATGCTCAAGGTTATTGATCCATATGCAAACAGAGATGTACTGTCGTGGATATACATCGTGTAGTAGCGCTCAAGTGGTTAAATGTGGTGTTCTTTAGCTGCAAGAGTGTGAGGAGGAGTGACTTAACGCTAGAAACTCATCACTTTGTGCTTTACTGTAGGGGCTTCATGGCCATTACGGAATGATAGATCAGCTATAGGCGTTTTACACAACATGCAACTCGAAGATCCATCACAGCCACACTAATATGTTGGCAGCAAGATAATACGGCACGAGCCGTTTAAAGATTTGTCCATGATGTAAATCGAACTTGTTATCCTGAGGCAATTCCTTTACGGCTAGGCCGATCACCTCGGCAGTGTACTTACAAGAGGTTTGTAATCAATTGAGAACAGGAAAGGGAAGCTTCCTGTTCTCTTAAATTGCACTTTCCATTCGATGTCTTATTTTGTGTTGCTTTCCGTAGTCCCTATTCCATACGATGGCTCTAAGATGCGGCATTGGTTTGTATCTTAGCTCCACTAGAGCAGGACACCCCTAAAAAGTTGGCATTTGTCTGGTCATGCACCCTTTTGCTCATGGTTGTTTTGATTGTCTTTGCTCATTTATATCCTTGTGGGCAAGAAGGCCATCTGCTGAAATGGCAAACAAAAGCCTCTTAGGAAAGCAGAATGAGAGACAACACCGTATGGCCAATGTCAAATAGAGCAAAAACGATACAGAATTAGGATATGATGAAATGTCAGATATATGACCTAAAAGTTCACACTATTTAGTAAAAGAAAGTATATGCAAAGAGGGCTCATTGCATTCTTATACTTCACATTTTAGCGGCATCGATCACACTTCACTCAATCGAAGCTGTCTGGTACATTGTGGCGCACAGACTAACCAGTTTGAACGACTCACATTTACAAAAGTGCTCAACCTCCTTCCTATGGAAATTACTATTTAATAGTTAGGACACAACCTTGTCTCTACTTATGTTGTCCAAGGTTTTATATGGGCCGGTCTTGTTCTTGTTCTTGATAGTCCAAATCCGTCTCAGAAACCCTAAATAGCTTAAGCTAACTTAAAGCCCCAGTTCAAAATCGAATACAGTGTAATCTATAATTTCTTTTAATTTCATTATGTCGTGTGATATTAAATTTGCTTTTCGATTTTCCTTTACATTATAGGGCATTGAGTTTGTTTACCTTTTGTTATGTCAAATATTATTTATGAATCTCCCAAATAATTTCGATTTGGTTTAGCTAAGTCACGTGCCACAAGTCTGGTCTCCTTACAGAACAAATAAAACTTAATTACTGTTAGAAATTAAACCAAATTTGTTAGTACTTATTTCCTTTTTGAGTCTGTTCGTATTTCCATATTTTGATTTTTCATATATATGATGAGATATTAAGAGATAAGATAAGATATTGTGAGATATTGTTTCTAGTTATATTTTAGGAAAGTTTCCTAAGTCAAGTAGGTTTCCTAATTAGAATAGATTTCTTAGAAAGAGGTTTCCTATTTCGAATCAAACTATGGTCTATATATAGTCTATTTCTCTTATAATTGAGACATGCAATAGAAAAGCACAAGTTGCGATTATTTCACTTTCAAAAATTTCTTCCATCAAATCAATATTGTTGCCACACCTCTGACGCTCAACAAATTGGTATCAGAGCTTACGGTTCGTGATCATGGTCTCAACGAACAATCAGCTTCCTCTTCAATACCCTCGTCTTACCAAAGAAAATTATGGTAACTGGACTGTTAGAATAAAAGCTCTACTTGGCGCCTATGGTGTATGGGAACTTATTAACACTGGCTATGATGAGCCAGAGGATGAAGCCACGTTGAATCAGAACCAGAGGAATGCCTTGGAGAAGGCTCGAACGAAAGATCAATATGCCCTGTTGATCATTTATCAAGCGTTAGATGATTCCATGTTCGAAAAAGTTTCGAACGCCACTACCGTTCTTCAAAACACACATCAAGGAGTTCAGAAAGTTCAAAAGATTCGCCTTCAAACCTTAAGAGGCGAATTCAAGGTAATTCACATGAAAGAATCTGAATCGATTACTGATTATTTCACGAGAATTTTGACAATTGTTAATCAGATGAAAAGAAACGGAGAAGACGTTTCCGATGTTCGCGTTGTCAAGAAAATACTTCGGTCTTTAGACAAGAAGTATGATCATATTGCGGTTGCAATTGAAGAATCTAAAGACTTGGATGCCATAACAGTCGATGAACTTATGGGTTCATTACAAGCCCATGAAGAAAGATTGAGAAAGAAAAAGATTGAGCCGGTGGAGGAAGTTCTCTAAACGCAGTTAACCATTCGAGACGAGAAAGAGAAAAGAAGAGATCCCATACAAAATCGCGGGACAAATCAAGATCGTGATCGAGGTCGTGGCCGATGTCACTTTCGAGGAAGAGGTCGTAGACGAAACAGAGGAGATCCTGCTCGAAGTGATGGAGGATACCAGTACTAAAGAGGTGTTCGTGGAAGAGGAAAGAATTCTACAAGCCAATGGTATGATAAATCTAAAATCCGATGTTATCATTGCAATAAATTTGGCCATTATGCTTCTAACTGCTGGAACAAAGAACGTAGCCTAGCAGAAGAAAAGGCGAACTTAGTGAATGATGCTGATCAAGTTCTCTTATTGGCATTCAAAGAATATGAAGAAGGTCAAAGCGATACGTGGTATTTGGATACCGGCGCAAGCAATCACATGTGCGGGAGAAAAGAGATGTTTGCCGAGTTAGATGAGACAATTAAAGGGACTGTCTCATTCGGTGATAACTCTAAAATTCTTGTTGAAGGGAAAGGTACAATTTTGATTCGCTTAAAGAATTGTGCATGTCAGTTTATTACTAATGTTTCTTATGTTCCAAAAATGTCAAGCAATATCTTCAGTTTGGGACAACTTCTAGAGAAATGTTATACTGTTCATATGAGAGATCTTAATCTTATGTTGAGAGATCAAAATAATAAATTGATTGCAAATGTGAAGATGTCGAAGAACAGGATGTTTATTCTTAATATAAAGAGTGAGATGTCTCGATGTTTAAAGGCGTGCGTAAATGATCTTTCATGGTTATGGCATTTGAGGTTTGGCCATCTCAATTTTGGCGGACTCAATTTGCTTTCTCGTAAGAAGATGGTTTATGGCTTACCACATATTGATCATCCCGATCAATTATGTGAAAGGTGTGTTATCGGCAAGCATTCCAGAACTAGCTTTCCGAAATAGGCGACTTATCGAGCGAAGAAGCCACTTGAGTTGATTCATTTCGATTTATGTGACCCGATCAATCCTCACTCATATGGTAATCATCGATATTTTGTTACTTTTATTGATGATTTTACTCGGAAAACTTAGGTGTATTTTTTGAAAGAAAAGACAGAAGTGTTTGATACTTTCAAACAATTCAAGAACCTGGCTGAAAAGGAAAGCGGCTATTTTATCAAGGCTTTGAGGACTGATCGTGGTGGAGAATTCACCTCAGCCATATTCAACAAATTCTGTGAAAATCATGGTATTCAGCGTTTCTTGATGGCCCCGTATTCTCCTCAACAAAACGGTGTGGCTGAACGGAAAAATAGAACCATTCTCGATATGGTTCGAAGCATATTTAAGAGCAAAAATTTGTCCAAGGAACTTTGGGTTGAAGCTGTTTCGTATGCCGTCTATCTTCAAAATAGATGTCCAACATATGGACTTGAAGGCGTAACTCCACAAGAGGCATGGACCGGGAGAACACCAAGTGTTTCGCACTTGAGAATTTTCGGGAGCATTGCCTATGCTCATGTCCCGGACCAAAAAAGATCGAAACTTGAAGACAAGAGCAAAAAGCTCATCTTTATCGGGTATGACTCATCATTCAAAACCTATCGATTATTTGATCCTAACACTTTGAAAGTGTATATAAGTAAAGATGTCAAGTTCGATGAAGATGGAATGTGGGAAGAAAATCCAAAAGAAGAAGCGAATGTTCGTGGTTATTCTAATCAAACGGAGTTGAAAAATCAACCTTCACCCTCTTCTCCAACATCTTAGTCAAGTTCATCAACACCATCCTCTTCAAATAGTGTCGATGAACCGCTATTGCCAAGATCAAGAAGATTGTCTGAAATTTACGAAGGTACCAAAGAGCTTCATCTTATATGTCTTCTTGCAGATTATGAACCACTTGCTTATGATGATGCGGCCAAAGAAGAAAAGTAGAGGAAAGCCACGAACGAAGAAATTGAAGCCATCGAGAAAAATCAAACATGGGAGCTTGCTAATCTTCCGAAGGACAAGAAATCAATTGGTGTTAAATGGGTGTGCAAGGCCAAGAAGAATGAGAAAGGTGAAGTGACAAGATACAAAGCTAGATTAGTTACGAAGGGGTACTAGCAAAAAGCCGGAATTGACTATGATGAAGTTTTTGCCCCCGTCATCCGCATGGAAACGATTAGATTGATTATTTCCATTACTGCTCAAAATAATTGACGGATTTATTAAATGGATGTCAAATCATCATTCTTGAATGGCATTCTTGAAGAAAAAATTTATATCGAACAACCCGAGGGATTTGTTGTGAAAGGTCACGAAGATAAAGTACTGAGGTTGAAGAAAGCTCTATATGGGCTTAAACAAACACTGAGAGCATGGAATTCCAGAATTGATGCATATTCCAAGGCGAATGGATCTCTCAATGTCCATACGAGCATGCACTCTATTTGAAGCAAGAAAAATGTTATATTCTGCTCGCCTGTTTATATGTTGATAATCTTGTTTTTACAGGAAATAATTCGGCTATGATTGATGCTTTTAAGGCATCGATGGTGAAAGAATTTGAGATGACCGATAATGGTCTCATGAATTATTTCCTTGGTATCGAAGTGAAGCAAAGTGCCGATGGGATTTTTATTTCCCAAACAGGATATGTAGAAAATATCCTTGAAAAATTTAACATGAAGAACTGTATGTCGGTCAATACATCAATGGAGTGCGGAACCAAGCTTTCAAAGTTTGATGATGGTGCCGATGTTGATTCGACATATTATAGAAGCTTGATTAGGAGTTTGAGATACTTGATATGCACGAGACCGGATATTTGTGTTGGAATTGTTAGTCGATACATAAAGAAGCCGAAATCATCTCATCTTAAAGCTGCAAAGAGAATATTTCGGTACATCAAAGGTATTATTTCTCATGGTTTACACTATTATTGCTCTGAATCTTTCAAACTTAGAGCTTATTCGGATAGTGATTATGGTGGAGATATCGACGATCGAAAAAGCACCACCGGATTTGTATTTTTCTTGTGCGACACTGCTTTCGCGTGGTCATCAAAGAAGCAATCAAGTGTTACTCTGTCGACATGTGAAGCTGAATATGTAGCTGCATCTTCATGTATTTGTCATGCAATATGGTTGAGAAGACTACTCAAAGAAGCTTTCACGTGGTCATCAAAGAAGCAATCAAGTGTTACTCTGTCGACATGTGAAGCTGAATATGTAGCTGCATCTTCATGTATTTGTCATGCAATATGGTTGAGAAGACTACTCAAAGATATTTTTATGGAGCAGATGAAAGCAACAGAGATTTTTGTTGATAATGTTTCTGCTATTGCTTAGGCGAAAAATCCAGTTTTTCATGAACAAAGTAAACATATTGATGTTCGATATCACTTCATCCGAGAACAGGTTAAAGAGAATGAAGTTAAAGTATTGCATGTGAAGACCGGAGATCAAGTAACAGATATTTTTACTAAACCTCTCAAGATCGATGCTTTTTGAAAGTTCAAGAGCCTGCTTGGAATGATCAATGGAAGAGAATTTGGTTTAAGGGGGAGTGTTAGAAATTAAACCAAATTTGCTAGTACTTATTTCCTTTTTGAGTCTGTTCGTATTTCCATATTTTGATTTTTCATATATATGGTGAGATATTAATGGATGAGATAAGATATTGTGAAATATTGTTTCTAGTTATATTTTAGGAAAGTTTCCTAAGTCAAGTAGGTTTCCTAATTAGAATAGATTTCCTAGAAAGAGGTTTCCTATTTCAAATCAAACTATGGTCTATATATAGTCTATTTCTCTTGTAATTGAGACATGCAATAGAAAAGCACAAGTCGCGATTGTTTCACTTTCAAAAATTTCTTCCATCAAATCAATATTGTTGCGCACCTCTGACGCTCAACAATTACTGCGTATTATAAAAAGGTTAAAGAACAAGCAGATAAATATAGAATAGACATGTGCCGAATCATAGGCCAATCAACTTTATGTTTCAATGCAGTAGGAGCATGCCCACTATTTAGTTTTAAGTTCACTTCCATATAACCGCCAGCTAGTTTGACCTGAACATTCACTGCATAATGTTACTCCATACCAGCAACCTACTTCTGTTTAAAAACCTCAAAGATCATCTCTTGTTACTAGAAAACATATTTTCTTGATAAGCACGTTTGTTTTGAATGTATTTAGGATTGCTTTTATCCGAATTAGGACTACGATAATATTGTTACTTACTCGGATTTCGTACTTCAGATATATTATCTTTTCTTGGCTTGAAGGTTACTCAAAAAGGTATTAGGTTCTTAGCTATTTAAACCCCCCAAGTCTTTAATTGTAACACACGATGAAGTTATTGAGTTTTGGGGAGACCTAGTTTATGGGCCCATTTGGTTCAACTTTGTAAATGAGTCTTGGGGGAATGCAAATACCTTTAGTGTAAAGCCCATTGGGGGAATGCAAATAATATTTGGTAAAAAAAAATTTGTGAAGCTAGTTTAGCCCAAATAGTGTTTGGCTTTTTTTTTTTTTTTGCAAAGGGCTTTGGGATTTTCTTTTTTATTAAAAAAAAGTTACACTTCGCTGGAGCCGGCGAAGGACTACGAACGCTGACGAGCTAGATCTAGCGCTGGTGGCTGTCGCTCGATGTTGGGCAACCCTTGGCGACGAGTCAAGAGGTCACGCGACCCAGGCGCCGTCGCCTGCGGTCACGTGACCTAGGCCGACGACGCCTGGGCGGTCGCACGACCTCAGGCAGCCGTCACCTGGGTCAGGCAACCTCACTAGTCCTTCGCCGTCTAGATTCGGTGTCGTCGGCCACCCTCACTGGACGAAGATGAATAGTAACATCAAGGGGCAAAACTGGAATATTAAAGAATAAGTGAGCGTAGTTTGGGAAGAAAAACATTAGTTTCAGCATTTGGAAAATGCTGAAAGCCCAAAGTTGGTCCGGACCAGCTTTAAGCTTTGAGCATTCCCAATGCAGGCTTTCGGTCGAAAGCCCATTGAAAATGCTTGCCAAACGCCCTAATATTTTCTAAAGGGGTTTTCGAGGCCGGAAGCCCCCTGGGAATATTGAACCAAATAGGACCATAGTATCTTCCTATCTTATACTTCTTGGCATGGTTTCAACCTCGCCAAGATCGGAAAAGCCTTTCATCTATTCGGTGTTCCCTTGTCATTTGGTATCAAAGCTGAGGATCGAATTACCTCCGCATGGAAGAAATACCGGCGAACTTGTCTTGGAGATAGAGGAGGTGCGTCGTCAGAATCAACAACTCCGAGAAGAGATGATGCAGAGATGATAAATGTGAAAAATTCGAAAGCTTAGTCATCCTGTGGGTATGTTCCCTTCCTATGTTATTTATGGCTATGTAGATGATAAGTGGTTTGCATGAGTGATTCGACAACTGTGACATGTTGCGGCCCTATCGTCGAGTCGCGGGAGATATCCGAGCTGATCGCATAACTGTTACCTCGTACTAGTATGGAAGTTAACGAACCATTTCATTCAACGACAACAGGCCGTGATTTTTCTTTGACGGATTGCAGTAAAGACAATGTTATATTCACGTGCAAATGTGTGTGATTGACGAGAGCATATGTGCAAGTTCTTGAAGAATCTCATCTCTTCCATCGTCGTAATCGCAAAGCAGAGAGAGAGACAGACCATGTCTTCAAAGCGAAACCCCTGGGAGATATTGAGGTTGTAACTAGTATCTCTTAGCCGAAAGATTCATCGTGATCTAAAGTGAACAACGTCCCCAAAAGAAAAAGAGAAGAAAAATCGAGCATTGCATTTTGTATGTTGAGTCTCTATACTCTTGCTGAAAGAAATGATCGTAAGTAAGAAATGGGTTCGTCAAATATCCCAGAAGAAGCAAAGCCATGGAAGAAATTACTAAGCCACCATTCAATCCTCGTGATTGCTGTTGCTGGTCAGAGTTGCTGCCACCCTTTGGGTTTCTGTATCTTGCTTACTACTCCGACGACAACCCTCCGACGGTCTGCGTGGCCCCTCTCTCTCTCTCTCTCTCTCTCTCTCTCTCTCTCTCTCTCTCTCTCTCTCTCTCTGCAGTGCCGCATCTCGGGTCGGTTGGTTTTCTGTGTTCAAGTGCTTGACATTGGGTACCGCCTCGCCACGCCAATGCCGCTGGGCATAAAGACTCATTTTCTATAGCAATTCTGATCTCATCCGATAGAATAGAATGACTCTCATTGACATATGATGGCAAATTGCTCCTCCTACCGGTTGGATAACTTGGATGTCATAACAACCTAACATCATTTGCCTCAGAAAGAGGAGGAACTACTGCATCTGCCCGAGCTGAGAGAGAGACCAAAACCTAGGATTGAAAAAGATACTAATCACAGTATTCACCCTGTGGTTAAGCAGGTTCGTTCAGGTTTGAATCCTAGTTGAGTCTGGTATGGGCCGTCCGGATCGCATTGCAAGAAAACAAGTCAACGAGTCGGTTTTGCCTATATCCATGTATGAAACACCTAAATCTTAACCCGACTCACCAATTTCCCACCTCTCATGTGATGCGAGACCACCCTGCAGGTTTGAGTCTGCACTTTGTATCTCTAATCCTCCATCACTGTATCATCACCTCATTGCGCAAGTGCTTCTTTCTAATTGATATAAGACTATCATTTCTTTAACAGTCCACAGTTCATCTTGGCTCTTGCCAGAGGATTCCATGAGCCAATGTGCCTATCCATGGAATTGCCAGAACACTAGACAAGTGCCTCATTCAAGCATACAGATCATCATTATTGGGGACCGTTCCATCTCCCTACTCAGCAACATGTACTTTCTCTAACAATGCGACCTTTTCTCATATTAAAGTTCGTATCCAGAAAAGTTCCAAGTTTACACATATCAGACGCCTATTCTCGTCGTAATCAAAAGCTAAGAAGACACGGCTAAAATGACACACAAACACACACACACACAAACGAGGTGTTATTGAGTGAGGTGACTTGCAGCAAAAGATGTTGATGTGTCAGATCTAATGAATCTCATGTGGATTCTCTGTGATCCAGATCTATTCTAGCAACATGTGACACTCACCTAAAATTTTCTCCACACAAAAATGCACATCAAATCTTCAACCAAAGCTGAGAGAAAAGATGAATGACCCGGGCAATCATTCAACAAGAAAAGAACTTCAGACAAGCAGAAACTACCAACAAAATAACCTCTTAACAAACATAAAGTAACAGCGACCAAAAAAGAAAACATAAAGTACCAGGAATCTCAACTTTCTATTACCCCCAGCACAAACTGTCTTATTTGTTGTAAGAACAAGAACTTTTCTCTTTCTCTTTGGGTCTCGCAAAGTAAAAAGGAAAAAAAACTCCCCAACTGCAGTTTTGCTTCCACATTTATTCACCAGTTCAGTAGATATGAACTCTACCTTACTACCATCATATTGCTACAATCCAAGAAAGTGATAACCAGCAGCAGCAACAGAACATCCGCACCCCAGAGAGACAAATCTGAGCTGCCTATATAACCCAAGTGCTCATTCTCTGCTCCGCAAGACTAAATTTTGGGTGACTCCTTGGGTGTAAGAAGAGCTCTAAATTCTCCACAAGATGTCTCAAGAATCAGGGAAATGAAAAAATTATACAAAGAAAGAAGAGATCAAGGCTCCTCAGCCTCGAGATATTGGGAGTGCGAAGCTGCTAATAGGGCAGCTCCTATGCCAGACCCGTCGTTTGAATGCTTGATAACAATGTTTTGCGCAATTTCCTCTCCAATCAACTCCTTTAGAGTGCTCTCCATGCAGGCACTAAATTTTGTATAGTGCTCAAACAAACCACCGTCAAGCGCTACTACCGACTTCTGCTGCTCTGCTCCCTCCCTAGTGCTGTCTCTTCCCAGTTTCTTCAGGATCCCAACTATTCCAGCAGCAGATATGCGAGCTCCACGAGTGGCAACGATGTCACAGAGCTCAACGACCACTTTTCTCATCTTCAAGGTAGTATTGGATATCTAATGGATACAGTTTGCAAATTATAAGGATGATTGCAAAGTATTGTCCTCTTTTCAAGAGGAATGTGGGATTTGTTTGAAAGGACCTTAAAAAGAGATTTTGAAAAGAACAGATGAAACTCTTTCACTGAGTAATGCTAAAAACAATGTGGGACTGTCACAAGAAGATTCCTTTTCTTGGACTCAGAGGGATACATAATAGTATTAAGCCTCCAGAAAATCAGATGGACGACAAAGTAATTTATCACTCCATGGAGACAGCAGAACATACCTCTAAGATATCCCTCAGTTTGTTCCCAACAACTTTAAGATCGGAAGACGTGTCATGATGCATAGCAGACATGTCCGGTGTCCTTCACAGTTTACAACAGCAATTTAAAGATTTAAACACTTGGAAATTAAAATACATAAACTGCTGAAGTTTTTTTAATGGTAGAGATGCATATTCTTTGGTTTACATCCTAATCACACTGCTGATAGAAATAAAAAGGGACACGAAGGCAAGACAATCAAAGCAGGAATTAACATAAGGCCCTTCAATCTCAGGATTATTGCAATTTACCACGCTTAGCAGATTACAACAGCGGGGATAATGAGTTTGTGTAAGTTCGGCATATATCTCAACAATGCACGCATTGTGAAATCAGAACTAGTAGAAAAAGGACTACACAAGAAATTAGAAATAACTATCTTAACCCAAAATAAGAGAGTGAGAATGTCATGTAATGAGAACTGAAACCACAAAATCCAACTGTAATGTGATTTATGCAAATATTGGATGTCATAGTAAGAACTCAAAAATTGCATGTTGTCTCACTCATCTTTAGAAGTTACACGATAAAGAGCTCTCAAGAAAAATATTTCCAGCGCACTGCTGGAAATCGATTACAAGGGATAAGAAGAAAAGTATATGGGTGACTTGGTAAATGCTCTAGGTGCGAGGCCAACGTCACTAATGATGATATACTGATTTGTGCAATTAGGATACCATGCATTATACGAGAATAAGTCAGACATAGCAAATGAAAAACTGATCAAGCACATCCTGAACCCAATAAATCGATTTGAAATTGTCTAGAAACAGATTTGGTTTCTTTTCCAATTCAGATCACCTGTTGGTGGCAAAAATGCTCTGTCAAGTCTTTGGTCAGGAACCGAATGACATGGATGTCAAGCGAAATGCTTCTTCAGGAAATAAGCAATCACAAGGATGTCAAGCGAAATGCCAGATGACCAGTACCAAACCTTAATATGGAAGGGACTCTTAATTTAGGAGGAACATTGTCGCCGAAAAATGAAGCTTCTTCAGCCATTTTCAGTAAGACTCTACGAACAATTTCTCCCAAGTACATGCCTGATATTATTTTCTCAAAAATCTGCAAGAAAAATTAACATAAGCAAAAGACCACAACAATTACATTGAATAGGACGTGGAAAGCAGGTCACCTGCTCTCCTGGGTTTAGACTTTCAGTATCCAGCGCCTGATCGTACTCTGTCAGGGGCAGGTGCGACGACCTGAAGTTGCCCCATTCCATGTTAATGACCTGCAAATTTCAGCAGAATAGGTGATTGTTGTATAAGTTTCTGCATTGGTAATGAAAGTTTCTGATTCTGACAACCCAACAAGATGTAAGATATCCAAAATAGATAAAGTTTTTGAGACTAAATTCTAGAAATAAACTAAAGTCCGATAATGGAAAGATTACCCACCATTTCTCCTGATTTAGGCAGAGGACCATGCCACTTAGGAATTGCCTGAGCCCTTTCAACATAAGCTGCATTTGTTCCAGTACCCAAAATGACAGCAGCAATTACATCAGTGTCGTAGTATCTACCCCCAGCTAATGTTCCGATTGTGTCATTAACCTACACCATGGCAAGTCAAAGGATCCAACAACAATTGTTAGAAAAGAGCAATCTCCGAATGAGAATATCAGGATACGTTATCAGCAAAACAATTTTCAGTACAAACCTCCATTAAATACTAACCAAAGCTGTTACGCGCATGTTGAGGCCAATTTTTTCCATTGCTTTGGTCAGTTCACCCACGACGTTCTCCCCAACCTACATCAACACAAACGAACATGGAAGTCAATATAAACCAGAAGTATTAATATAGGAATAAAAAGGCAACACTGAACCACTACAACAGACGTTGGACAGGTCCCAGCATCTATCATTTTTCAAAAACGCCATACAACTAGTAAAAAAATAACTGCGCACTTCCTAGTAGATCATGACTAAATTATTCCAAAGCTAGAATTTGATCATTCAGCGAACAATGACAAGTTTTGCCTTGAAGACATATGCAAGCCCAAAAATTAAACAACCTTGATCATTTAAAACCCGTGACCTCTCCTAGAACCATATTAATTCTCGATTTCAGAACTTTCCATAAAAACACTTGAAGAAATTTGCACTCAAAGATGGAGGCATGGTGGCCAATATGAAATTAAATACGAGGGCAATATGACTGGAGGCCACTCAGATACTGTGGGAACGAAGAGTCAGAAACAATGTCAACGACCATAGTTAAGCATCATACAAGCAACGCTCATAGCCGATCGTTTCCAACTATGTGGGTCAGCTACATGATTCCTATTGTGCTATTGTCCTGTATTATAAACCAGGATTTTCCACGATATCCAAATACTAGAGACAACATCAGAAGATTTAAGAGAAATCGGGATCAGCAGTACTCACCGAATCTTCTATGGAAAAGCCCTTTGTCCATTTGATTAATGTCCCTGATGATATAGATGTTTGCCTAACTGGGAAGGAGAAGGTAAAGCCCAGCTCCCTTTGCCTACCAGGGTAAGGATGAGAACCTTCATCTTCTGTGGCAACAAACTTAGCAAGTGCTGCGGCAATATAATCAAATAAATCCTGAAAGATAGAATGAACTTAGAGAATGAGCGTAATGAGTAGAATTGACTCAAGTTTGTTGCGAAATTGAAATGCACCCACTTCTGAAGATCCAGTCATTAAGTGAGGAGGTATTGAAACTTCGTCAAATTCTTGTGAAACAACACCCTTCTCTTTTCCTCCCAACTGAACTCGAAGGACCCGGAAATTTGTACCACCCAGGTCCAATGCATAAAACAATCCTTGCTCATCCCTAAAACAGTGAGGAAGAGATACATGAGATCCGCAGAATCAAACAAAAGTTTTTTTAGGATGTACACAAAACCACAGATGAAGAACCTATGAGCAAATCATTTTCCTGATACAAGTACATTGCTCAATTGCCTTCTCAATAAACCTCTTCCAAAGAACATCAAGCAATACACTTTCCATCGTAAGAACCACTTGATCATAAAGTTAACTATAAGTTCATTCCACCAACATATAAGTATGATTAATAACAAGTCAAAAGAGAAATTCCCTCATTCTCTAAAGTCAAATCCCCTAACCCACCCCCCCCCTCAATAACCAACCAAAAAAACAAAAGAACCTTTTCCCAACAAAACAGAAATGAACCACAACAGTATCATTTGATCTCCAAGCTATATGAGATTCTGTTCTGCATACATGCGACCAACTTTGATTAAAAATGCAAACAGCGCTGACAATTGCTGATTACTCATAAGACGGTTGGAGGAACACTTCCTACCACCAAGGAAACAAACCAAGGGCATATTTTTCTTAAACAGTGGATCCGGTTGATTAACCACCGATTTTCCAATTCATCTCAGAATATCCGTTTTAGCTCTCGAATTCGTCATCCACAAAATTCGACAAAAAGCCCGTCAACCCAACAAACAATTCGATATCACATCGAAAAAAAAACAGTGAAATTTATGGTCCACCGAAAAAACGAACTTTCCAATCCTCTATACCCACCAACTGATTCAAGATCAACACAACCACCACGCACAAACAAACACATCAATACACGAACACCGCCACAAATTGAAATCAAACTAACGAAACGGGAACTGGGCGTGCATACCCAGTGGGGAGATTGTCCACGTAGCTGATGAGCATCTTGAGCTTGCTGCCGCCCTCGGACGCGAGGCCGGCGTGCATCTCGACGGTCATGGCGTCCGCCACCAGGCGCAGCTTCCCGATTGGGGTCCCGCACTTGTCCTCGAACTCCTTCAGTATGACCATGGCCTTGGCCCACTTCCCGGATCTCTTCATCTGCCTCCTCACCATGACCGCCGCCCCGGTCGCCGCCGCCGCCACCGCCGCCGCGCACAGCACCACCGCCACCTTCTTCCCCATCTTTCGCCTCCCCCCCTCCTCCTCCTCCTCCTCCTCCTCCGCCTCCTCCGCCGCCGCCGCCGCCGACTCCTCCCTCTACCTTAAAAAAAAAAAACCCGACGGGTCTCCCCCGGATCAACTTGCGCTCGCTCCCCGCAGCTGCCGGATCGATTCTCGATCGAATTCCTCAGCTGGGTCTCCTTCCTTCCGGGTGGGCGGAGGTGAAAAGCTCGTTCCTTTTACCTCCTTTTTCTTGGGGGGAGGAGGGCGGTAAATGTCAGGGACAGGCCATGATGAGATGCAGCTTATAATAGTTGGGAAGGATCGGAAAGGGAGGGGGCGATTTTCCCGGAAAATTATCGGCTTTTCTCGGAAAATGAGTGAACAAAAAAGAGCTGGAAGAGAAGAGAGTCCCACGGAATACCGGGGCTGGCTCTTCCGTCTCGGGCACCTTTGTACTTCATTTTTCCGCCCTTTTTTCCACCAGAAGAAAAAAGAAATTTCTTTGATCTTTGATTAAATAAATTTAAATGGCCATCCGCCGAATTTTATTTTTCATTTTTTGGCTGGATTGCGATCGGCGAAGATAATTCGAGAATATTTTTTCCTTTTTTTGGGTGCTCGGGATTGTCTTTTCCATATTCGTGAGACCGCGAAAATCGCTGAAATTCCACGTAAGCAGGGGTGGGGTGTGGGGGCCTAGATGAGAGATCTCTTGAAAAGAAAATTATTTGGTCTGCCTCGATGCGCCAAATTACAGCTGAGCACGCCGAGGTGGTCAGCTGCTATGCGGAAGGACAACGACACGTGCGGTCCCTGAACTTTGGTTCGGTATGCAACGTCGTCACCGGGTTTTTAATTTGTCTAAAGTGTACGAAAATACTCAATGTTGTCCTTCTATTGATTCAAGTTCAGAAGCATCATCGTGCGTTTTCATGCAATTTATAGGCTAAATTGAACGTATGTTAAAAGTCTAGGGACATCATTAAATAAATTACAAGTTCGGAGACGATATTGCATGTCGGGCTGAAATTTACGGACCGCATTGAACAAATTAAAGTTTAAGGACCACATTGCTCAAATTCAGAGATCATTTTTATCATTTAACCTCGTATTTTTATTTTTATTTTATTTTTGTCCAACGTTTACCCTTGTATAGAAGAATGGTTCGTTGGATTCCAGGTACCACGTGTCGTCATCTAATTGATTTGATATATTTTTTCCCCTTTTTCCCTCCCATGATCTAATTTAATATTTCCCAGGTGCGAAGAAAAAATTGATTTTCCCAAAAGAATCTCATGCGATCTTTCACGTGGAGCCTCTTGCCTCAATAAATCTTGAGTTTCCTTTTATTTATTTATTTTTATAAATTATTAATTTGCTTATGACAAAAAAAAATAGGGCGGGGGAGGAGTTATTCAATCTTGCTTTACGCTTTCAATCCTACAACATTTTGATTTTTTTTATCAGAGGGGACAAATCCTATAAATAAGAAAAAATTGGAATCGAATTAAATCCAGCGACTTAATGTGCGGTATAATAATCCAATCGATATTAACGCGTGGGATTCAGTAGATTCGATGTAACAAACACTTGATTAATATTTTCGATTTTATCGTGCAATTTCGAATGTGCTGTGAAATGCTCTGAATCGATTATGAGAATTTTGAGATATGCTGTAGATCTATCTCAACTAATATGTCATTCGATTCAAGAGAAAATAAAGATGTTCGGGGAAAGAGATCGAGAGAGATTTTTCTTTCTTTCTTTCCTTCTTTCCGAGAAAAGGGCGTTTGAATTTTAATTACCCTTGAAATTTAAAATTTGTACATTTTTTGGGCAAGTGGGTGTCACCCAACTCGTGCAAAGCGACGCAACCATATGTATTTCTTTTTATGTTACGTTCAAAAATTGACCAATTTTTTTTTATATGGTGAAATGATTAAGAGCAAGAAGAGAGTAGGGTTCGAATTAGGCGTGGCATGACGAAGAATGCAAAAGGGGTTTCGACTAGGGGTGTATATGATCCGGGTGGGCGGTTCCCACTCAAGAATCGTGGACCGCCCGCTATAATACCGGTTCCAAAAATTAGAACCGAGATCCACCCGTCGGTTCTATGGATCCAACCGAGAACCGGACCACCGGTCCGGTCCGGTTCTCGGGTGGGTATATGGAACCGGTCCCAATAAGTTTTCCTGAACAAATAAAAAAAAATCTGTGGACTAACATCGAATCAACAGAACAAAAAGAAAATAACATAACTTTCCATACAATTCATACATTATGATAGCTTATATTAACCACATCATCCATCAATCAAGTGAGTACCACACAAGAACTTTAGATAACAAATTTTGTTCTTTTTTTTAATTTTTTTTTGTTAGATTTTTTTAGTTAAAAATTTTTAAAATAAAATATATTATTATTATATTACCGATCCTGTCCGGGTGAGCGGTTCCACAACGGGAACCGGTAATCAGACCGGTTCCCTTGGGAATCACCGGTTCCGATCCTGTTTCGGGCAATTCGGGCGGATCTTGGTTCTTTTGCATACTCTTAATTTCGAGATGTTTCGTAAGAAGGAAAGGACGATGGATTGAATCGATGATGATGATGTTTTTCTCTCTCTTTTTCATCTTTGAATAAGCTTAGACGAACCCTTTTCATGTACTCTGTCAATGTTCGAGAATCTCGATCTTAACTCATCTTCGGGAATTATGCGCAAAGGGATTTGAGCAGAAACACTTGTGTATGCCCACGGTACCCTATCACGTCATGTACTATCCATTCATCTCCAATGGTTAAGCAATAATGAATTTTTGAACTTTGAATTTTTTATAATCGATATGGACGGACCATATAAAACGTTAATATAATAATTAGAACATCAGATCTAAAAATCCGATACGTGAGGGGAGACGGTACATATGAAAGGTCTATTGTAGCCAGCGGCCTATTGCTGCTCGCTTCGATATTCAATCCCATTTCGGCTTAGTTAGATTGATTGGTACTAACCAAATAGCTGTCTTTGAAGTTTCGGTTTGAAAGATGGTCAATGTCCCATTGGATCGAGACCATTCACCAAATCAAGTACCAAAAGGTGTGATCATGCGAAAGGACTAGGAGGGCCATTTGAAGCCTAAAAATAAAGGGAAAGAGACCAGTTTTCAACGAACTCATGAGCTAAAACTTATTTTGCTATAAGTGGATGCTGAAAGCACCTCTGGTTTCTCTCCTGTCAGATAAAATATACAGAATCGCATAGTGCAAGCTTGATGATCCAAACATAGAAGTTGTCAGCCGTAATAGTCTAACGGAGCCAATGCTTGTCTTGTCTTTAAGAGTAACTTCCCCTATATATATCGCACAGAGCCAAAATTGGATGCCAGACATAGCCGGAAAATGGACACCAAATCAGAAGTCCATAATGTCCTCCTCGATAGCATAAAGAGAGCAATTTGAGACTCGAAACACCCCCAATTTCTTCGGTTTGTCAAGGCTAGCAAAATTTCCTATGGCAAACAAGCGGGTAGGAGTAATTTGGCAACAAGATTGAGGGAACATTTGAGAGGATAGTGTTGAGGGGGGAAAGAAATAGGTAGAGATTGAAATAATTGCTTATAAACTTAAAAAGTCTACTCACGGAAAAAGAGATCTCACGTCTAGTGTCTCATAAGATTCCTATACGGTTCGAGAACTTTCAAAGGAGCTAAACGGTTCCGTTTTCTTTTCAATTCCCTTCGAAAAAATAAAAATTCATTTTATAAGAAAGCTAAGAGTAAGGTAAGATGAAATTTTTCGCATAAAAAAAAAGAAATCAATTTAAACCGGAAGGCAAGAAAGAAACGAAGGTAATATGTGCATGCCATCATTCCTCGTGCTTTTCTTTTTTTGAATTACCCCTCTTTTCAAGGGGAAAAGCATTAGTTTGATAATATTAGAAAGATGCTTTTAGATCAATTATCCCCGTATCTGGTGTTAATGGCATGCCCGTTCTTGGTGCTTTGGTATTTGCAAGAGCAAGTTGATTAGGGGCGTGCCTTAAGGAAATGAGTCACTCTCGCACGTATCTCAAATAGAGATGCTGCCTCTGTCACTGCATAAACATAAAGAAGAGTTACAATCATAGTCAATCCACTTCTTCCGGGCCGGGCACGAAAGGTAGAACACGTGGTCGCTAAAGGCTTTCCTATCGCTCCTCTTTACACGGTAAAGTAAGCATCTTCTTATCAAATTGAATGGACTTGCCTTGTGAAATTGGAAAGCTAAATAGAGGGGGACAGGCCAAGAAAAGAAGTTACATTCAAAGGTCACATTGTTATTCACACTTTCTTCGATTATCTTTCCTCGTTCAAGCTTGGAGGAAGTTGAATGTAGCTCTACGGAGGCCTTTGCTTTTCACGACTGTTGCTGGATTTTTTTCGTTTAAAAAGACTAGCAATTGTTTAGTTTAATCAACGAGGAGATCGATTCCTACTCTTTCTCAATGCGAAAGATGTTGTGGCTAGGCAAGATAAGTATCCTTCTAAGATTGGATGCCGAGATTGATTCCTAACTCTTTCTTAACTCAAGTCCCAAGGAATAAGCGGTCTTATCTGTGGTTGTCAATCTTCTCTTTCTTTAGTCCTACTCATCTTACGACATTAGCCTTTGTGGATTAAAGAATTCGTGGGGCATCTGTCTCGACTCGTCAATCCTTACTTTCACAGTGAGTAGGTTAAGGCACTTTATCTTGCTACTCGCCTACATCTTCCCGTCTGCCAAACAAGTTTGTTTACTCCATGTCATTGGCAAACAAATAAGTATTTCCCCCAAAGCGCTAGCTTTCATAACCCCCTAAGAACTTCTGATGTTGTTTAGTCTCCAGAGGGAGAGCTCAACCCTTGTGGGTGAGTTTCCCGATTCCAAGCTTCCGCACCAATGATTACCATTACCACGTTCTCAGCAAATTCCTTTCGATGTGAATTTAGATCTCGACCGTCAGAGTGGGATTGGTTTATTCTTCCTACCGTATACTGTTCCTATACCAACAAGTTTTTGTGTCAATTTGACCCGAGTCTCGTGGTCCTGTTATGTCTCGATTAGTCTATACCGATCGACCTCTGCCCCTTGAAAAATTGTCCACTCAACTCTAAAGCGTTCAACGGTTATATTTCTTAAGTAAGTCGCTTTGAAATGGATGTCGTTTAGTTTCATCTATTTATCTATAGAACAACGTGCACATTTACAAAAGTAGCTCTCCGAAAGTACCTTCCTTTGAGTACGAGTTGGATTTTCGAATTTGAACAAGGGTAACATAGAACTTTAACTCATCAAAAATCGTTATTTGCATTGCAGAATTCTTGACTTGGAGATCTATTCCGACATTTGAAGAAATCATGGAAATAAAATATTTAGCATCCAAAGAGCTTCTTTTTTATTAGAGAAGATGTAAATAAAACAAGAAGTCAATGGAATAGGGTGGCTCTTCTCGTGATCTAGTTCTTCCTTTATCATCCAAGGGAACAAGAAGAGGGAAAATTACCAAAAAAGTTTTAAACCTTTTGCAATTATGCCAATTCAATCCTAAGCCTTTTTTTTTTGCCAATTCAGTCCTAAACCTTTTGCAATTATGCTAATTCAGTTCATCCGACCACTTTTAGCCAGTTGACGCTAACGTGGACGCCGGCTGGCTGACGTGGCAAGTTTTAATAATTTTTTTTTATTATTTTTCAAATTTTTTTTATTTTTTCTCTTTCATTTTTTTCCCTATCTTGTTCCCCGGTCGCCGATTCGGTGACTGGCGAAAGGCTGAGATCAGCGAGGGCTAGCCTCGCCTAGCGATGACAAGGTCTCGTCAGATCTGGGCGAGGCCTCGCTTGGCGACGGCAAGGTCGCCCAAATCTGGCGAGGTGGACCTCCTCGTCGCTGGGCGAGGTGGACCTCGCTGTCGCTAGGCGAGCTCGACCTCGACCTCAACCTGGCCATGGAGAGGTCGACCTCGCTAGGTGACGATGAGGTTGGCCCTCGCCAGTGCTAGTGAGGGCCAACCTTGCCCATGGCCGACGAGGTCCACCTCGCCGGCCTCAGCCTCTCGCCGGTCGCCGGACCGGCTACCGGGGAAGAAGATAAGGAAAAAAAATAAAAAAATAAAAAAAATCGAAAAATAATAATAATAAATTATTAAAAATTGCCACGTTAGCCGCCCGGTGCTAGCAGACGTCCACGTCAGCATCAACAAGCCAAAAGTGACCAGATGAACTGAATTGGCACAATTACAAAAGGTTTAAGATTGAATTGACAAAAAAAAAAGGTTTAGGATTGAATTGATACAATTGCAAAAAGTTTAGGACTTTTTTGGTAATTTTCCCAACAAGAAGAAGATGCCCAATCCCCTAATGGATTCTTGGCATTCATCTTCTATGATTTCAAGAATGAGAAAGAAAGAAGGAGAATCCGCTCAAAAGCTAGGGTGAGCGTGAGCATGTGTTTGAGCTTTGTGTCTTGCATGACGTTTTGGAGGCAATAAATCAATGATTAGCTTAAAGCAAGAACTGGCGTTCAGATCCATACTTTCACCTATTTGGAAGCGAAATCCATGTGAGGAGTTGTGGGGGGAGAGTTACCCAATCATGGCATACCGCCTCATTAGCGATTTTTGGTAAAAATTGAAGGAAGCACTATATTGAAATTTTCCGCAAATATTTAGGACTTAACTGACAAAATTGAAACCGACAAAATTGAAAAGTTTATAACTGAAATGAAATCCATACAATAAGGTTAGAATTGATCGAACAATTTCCCCAATTTCCCCGAGTCGTGATGTATCAAGCTCTAAGCTTTGTCTCCATATGTTTTGGTAAAAAAAGCTTTGTCTCCATATTTGTTTGTTATTAATTCCTTACCCTTGAAAAAAGGAAAAGGGGAAAAGAAGTGAGGATTTGACTCCGTGCACGTGTTTTTGTTGAAAAATCACCGATTTAGAAAACCTTTTATCTATGAATGATCGATTGTGCCGTTTACAAATATCAATTAATGAAAAATATTTTCATCACTAACGGACATATAGAAGCATAAATTGTTATTAATAATAAAAACACTCTCCCTCCACTCATTTTTCTAAACAAATTATTCAATTTCCCCCCCAGAATGAAATGACGACAACTAATACACCTTCGAAGGTTTTATTCAACCGGGGACCCAACCGATGTACACGAGTTTCCTTTCTGATTAGCCAAAAAGACCGAACAACAAATTAAATAGAGAGAGAGAGAGAGAGTATTTGACCTAAACCAGATGAAAATTAAAATCAACCTAAGCCAGCGTAGCTGCTCGTGTCTTGTCCGTTCAATTTCTCCCCCGAATATGGGAAATGAGATTCGAGAGGTGGTCCCAAAACCCACATGGATCCCAATCAACGCGAGCATCTCTTTTTCAAGACAACGTAAAGGGTACAATACCTCACATCACATCATGCGTTGCGAAAATGACGTCTTTGTTCTTTTGCTCTTTCTCTCGTTGTCTTTTTCAAACAAGAAAATCTAGAAGGTGACGTCATTAATCGTTTCACTCGTTTAAATATCCATTCGCAACCTCTCCAGTTTCTTCACAAGACAACTCCATCAAACCAATCACGCTAAGCTAAAGGAGAGAAAGAGATCTGTGTACATGATCAATATTCTTTTCTTACCATGTAACTATGACTTGATACCGAAACATGATCTATATCTCTTCTTAATAACGGCGACATGTCGGAATTCCTAAGATACATCCCGAAATTCATAAAGATATTTTAGAGAATCATTTGATGACCAGAAATCGTTCGACAGCTAAAATAGCCACATTCCCTTTTCTATGCATGAGGTCCCGTGAATTGATAAGTCATGTTGATAAGATGGTGTGAAAACTATATGGTGTCTAATACGTTCATGTGTCCCACCAATCGAAAAGGGTCGACTTCCCATGATTAGAAAATGCCGCAAAATGTTGACTTAATTCTCGAGAGAAAGAGAGAGAGAGAGAGAGAGAAGATTTAAGATGAGACTACAAATTCTCCAACTCTGATCAAATAAGGCAACGCACATGGTCATGCCCTTCCGAACTTTCATACAATAATCAACTCAACTAAGGGCCTAATGCCTGATTCAAACCGAAGCAACCGTACCTAACCCAAGAACCATATCCGTAGGTACCCTTTGAATCCTACTTACAAGAAATAATTCCAGAAGCAATAAAAAGATGACACTTTTGAACTACAAGCAAATCTAATGGGAGACGACACCAAATTACAAACATGGAACGGGCGATTCAAGCCGCAATCCGAGACAAAAGGAATAACATGGGCCAAAACATTCCTGCCATTGCCCTAGACTGGGATCATTTTAGTATCAATCCAAGACGACACAGATCGTAAGTATAAAAGGAAAGGCGTTAACCGAACTTTCACAAACCAAAACCCCATGACCCCACCACCGGTGAAACGCTAAAAGCAAAAGTCAACACGACAAAAACAGCGCAAAGTTACAACTTGCCAAGTTGGCAAGTTGCACATGAATCGTTAACCTTCACTACTTAAAAAATTCAACACAAAAAACATGAGCACGGCGAATCCCACTTGATCCACGCGTGACATATCACGTCATTAATATGAATTGACTGTTCGATCTGATTTTGAGCATCTGCTCCAAGCTTGCAATATTATATATTACAGATGGCTTGGCAAAGTCTTTTAATCCTCCTAAACACCAAAGATGACTTTGGGGCGTCCCTTAAATTATTGCGCACTCTTTACCAGTCCGGTCAGCATGCACGTGCAGAGGATTCCGGCTCTTTTCAACCATTAATATGTTTTGACTAACTAAACAAATAAGGAGCACAACCTTACCAAAAAAACAAATAAGGAGCACAGACTGCTGGGTTGTTTTATGAACCTATTGCAATGCAAACAGCAAGGCTTAACAGTAGATTGACCAGTCAAGCGCACGATGCTCAGAACACATAGCTCCGCACATTTTTACTGCTATGTATCAACTTCTCAAAATGAGTACTGGTGGGTAAGATGCAGTTCAGAGAAATTGCCAAAAGCAAGAACAATTATACACCTAGGTCTGCACGAGTAGGAACGACAGGTACCAGAAAGTTCCCATAGGGCGAATCGAAGATCCGGTAGTTTCCAGTGCTACCATCACGTTGCGCTTGCGCGACTGCAAATCTTTTGGCTTGTTCAATCTTCATATTTATACCACTAGAACTACCCTGCAGAAACATAGAGAAATAATAAGCCATCAAATGAAATAAAAAATAAAAGTGGTCATGTATGGAGGGACTTAGCAAGGGAAATGTACTTACAATCGAAATTTGAGTAGTACATTTCCCGGCTCTTTCTTCATTTGCTTGAGGCAAGGAAAGATTCCTGCAATCATGAATATCACGCTCTCATATATTATAAGCAAATAAGAAACGTAGAAAATAAAGTAAGATTGCAACGACTGACTACCAGCGGTGATTCACTAGCAACACTCCTTCTAACCGACAAGAATGATCTTACTAAAACAACAACGAGACACTGACAAGGAAGAAAGGAAAGGCCAAGACATAAGAAGACTGCAAACTTAAGACCCATGAAGAGCAACTTCAATAAGCAAGAACCAACTATCGACAACACCCCAATGCGGAGGGCTTGTATTAGATGGGCTAGGCAAGCAAATACAGTCCAAACCAGATCATAGGCAAACTTCTTGAATAAATTGTTGGCAACTAATGACGTAATAAGAGGAATGAGGATGATATTGTTTCCTCCAATATGAACAGAACTACTCAGTACGCAAGATATGGTCAAGATCAGAATATGATATTGCCTGATAAAGAATACATAGAATGAGATGTGCCATGAAGTAGGACAAAATTCATACAGAGACTTCTAAAGTTTAGCTTTCAGGACCATTCATTGTGGGCATAGGTAAACCACACATAGCATTGTGAGTGCTTAATCTTAACAAATAAATAAAAAAAAAAACTCCACGTAATTCTATCCCATAAGCCCACAACAATTGGTCGGGGTTAAAAATTTCATTAAGAAACCATATTTCCCGGAACAGAATAAATCTAAAGAAGAGACTGCAAACCCTCTTGGACTTTGAAACGGAAAGTAACGTAACTTCTCCAAAATGTTGAACAGGACATCAGCTTTTTCAGAACGTAAATTTGCCAGTTCTAAGGAACACGTACTGCTTTCTGAACAAGCAACACGTACTGTACTACAAGCTGTAAAAATCGAATTGTTGTGATCCTCGAAATCTGTTCCGATCTCTGCTCCTATTTTCTTGCTATTTTCTAGCGGTCTAAGGCCCTATTTATATGTTGGGTTTTACCTCGCAAGAGCAGGTTGCTTCCGATCAGGCTGCCCTTCCTCGCCCGAGCTCGAGTCCAGGCCCCGCTTCCCCCTGCTCAAACTGTTCGTTCGCCTCGCCTGCATCTCTTCCAAAACCGCTGCCTCGTTTCCCGAGAACAAGAAGAGGGTCACAAACTCACGATACTCTCGAACCGACAGCAACCTCCACCAACCCGTTTCACGACAAAGAAACCCTGACCGAAGATGCTTCCGGGAAGCTCACGGGCACTTGACCGTGAGTAATGTCTGAGAGGAGAGAGAGAGAGAGAGAGAGAATCAGGGAGAGATTTTCTCGGCGATTCTGACTCGCGGGGAAAACAGAAAGAGAAGCAAGAAAGCTAAAAGAACGCCCTTGGATTCAATATCCATGGTAACAAAAAGCGAATTGTTGTAATAGTAAAACATGTCATGGTATAGTAGAAGAAAAATGGTTTCTTCTGATTCTTATTTCATATGAAACTTACAGATAAACATACAAGTAAGGCTCAGGACGGTTAGAAATAGCAAGAAAATAGGAGCAGAGATGGGAATGTATTTCCGACTATAAAATAAATAGACACAAAATAAATTCCTATTGTGAGATAATTCTTCGACACCCCTCTCAAGTTAGTGTGCAAATATCTATCATGCCCGACTTGTTGATGAGAGACTCGAAGTCAGGTCTTGTTGCAACCCTCTTTTCCGTCGGGTTTAGAGGTAATGCCGAGTTGAGGACCAACGGCCCTCAATTAGGTGTGGGCTCTCCCAAGCCCATAACTCGCGCAGCGTTGGATTTAATATTTGATTTGCCTAATTAACTTCGCCGAGATGCACGGAATATTCAAAGAATGTGAGGAACTATCGAAGCGAACCGGGCACTTAAGGATGTTACCAGAAGTCGGCAATGTCCGTCCTCCTTTCCGATAACCACTGCAAAACTACCATCGCAGCGAGCACAGCAGCAACCTTGAAACATATAAAAGAAGATGATGTGTCACTCGAGGGCAACAGGTAAAATTCCAGAAGATCATATTCGACAACTAATGAATCAATCAGTGGCATGCAAACAACACTGAACTGACCTCAGATTGGATAAAAAATAGACATTATCTCGCATATATTTCTTTGAGACATTTCGTCAAACGCTTGATGAGCATCACGGGTGAGGCTTCTATATTCAACATTGTAGTGATATATCGATCTAACAGCATCTCATCAACAAAGATTCAGGCCAAATCTTTGACAAAAGCTTCAACATCAGCCAAATTTAATGCCAACCTTACCATGACGTTATTTTTTGTTTTAAATCATAGATGAACCGAGACAACTAAGTTTTTGGATCTCACCTTGTCCGTGAAGCAAATTGGGAGACAATGAGAAATTATTCAGAGTATTCGCATCAGAAAGATACAAACAGAGAACATATGCACCGCAAACATGATTCGCAATTCAACATATTGATATAAACACTTACACGAGCAATATCTCGTCGATTCTCAGGCAAAGTTCATATAATTCTTCACATCGGTCTAGGCCTAATGAACGCGCTAGCAACGATTAACAAGTGCTTACAACTCAGCATATCAACCACTTCAGATAATTTCATAGAAACGAGTTTATCACTAATGACTATCGGGACGCGTATCAAAACCGAGGTCTTCGGAAACAAACTCTAAAGTGAAAATCTACTGCATTTACGTAGCCTAAACAGCTAGTGCAGAGAACCATTCAAGCAGACGAGATGATCTCCGTCAAATTCGAAGCTATTTTCACACTAATGCGATACAGACATTTCATCAAACAGGTAATAGGCACCCAAACCAATGATCTCATGTTCAGCATTGAGGTAGTGTTTCGATCTAAGGCATCACTTCAGCGATAATGTGAACATCAAATCGTCCATGCGGCTTCATTCGTGACAGTTTTTAACTCACGCGCGGTTTGAGGTCTCGAGCGGTAATCAATTTCTCCGAAGCCTCGGATCAGAAAGACAGGATATAACAGAGGATTCACTGCGCCTCTTGGGAACGACGAACGAGCGGCGATCTCAACGACGGTTATCAACGGCCCGAAACCAACGAGGGAAGTCGAGAAAACGAGCAAACTCCTCTGTCCGAGAGCGAGTCTCCGAATTTCGTTCCCGTCTCCCTCGGTCGTGCGCGGCCGCAGAAGATGACCTCCCGTATCTCCCGCGGGAGAGAGCGCCTGAAGTCCACGGCGGCCGGAGGTAGCAGAGAACTCGACACGGGCGGAGGATGACCTCCGGCGATCCTCGAATCGGCGGACTTCCGGCGGCGGAGATCGCCGGAGATTTGAAGTCTGAGCTGTATTCGCGGGCGTTCGTGTTCCCAATTAATGGAGCGCTCCGTCGGAAAAAATGGCTCCGCTCACTCTTCAACGGAATGGGTTTGTCAGATTGGGCCGCCCAAGATGGGCTTCACACGCTGTCCTCGAAAAATTCCGAACTAATACGTCTGTGATAAATTTAAGTAGCGAATGATAACCATTTCTGTTCCGGAATGAGTTCCTAAACCAGAAATAGATTTTTCTATTTTTGATTCATGAATGAGTTTTTGAGAAAAGAAACCTATTTGATAACGAACGAAAATTTTTATTTCCGGAACAGAAACCTGTTTGATAACAGCACAAAATTCATATTTCCTGAAACAAAAACCCATTTGATAAACAACACAAAATTCTATTTCCAGGAACAAAAATCCATTTTTTTAGAAATGAAATAAAAATAATTAGAAAATCCGTTAGTTTCCGTTAAATTTTACTATCAAATTATTGAGTTAGATGACACGTGACGGTTAACAGCTGTATCGGTTTGGGATTTTACCCCTCTATTTATCACAGGTTTACCAATTTGTGATTTTTCGTGGTATTAATCCAATTTAATGAAGAGTAAATTTGTCACAAGTGTACCGATTTGAGATTTTTGGTGGTCCAAAAATTATTTCGGGATAAATTTGGGGAAAAGTGCGAAAAAAGTCATAAATCTCTTGCATTTGTGCCAATTTAGTTCTAAACCTTTTTTTTTGTGCCAATTTAGTTCTAAACCTTTTTTTTGTGCCAATTCACTCCTAGATATTTTGCATTGGTGTCAATTTAGTCCTAAACCTTTTTTTGGTATCAATTCAGTCATAAACCTTTGTATTTGTGCTAATTATGTCCTAAATCTTTTTGTCTTTGTGCAAATTCAGTTCTTCCAAACAATTTTAGCTGAATTTTGCTAACGTGGACGCTGGCTAATCGGCGGCTGATCACCGGCACTGAGGTGTATAAAATTTAATAAATTTTTAATATTTTTTAAATTTTATTTATTTATTCTTTTTTCTTTTTTTTCCTCCCCCCTCCTTCCTCCAGCCAGTCGCCGCCCAGCGACTGGCTGGAGGAAGGAGGGAGTGAAAAAAAAAGAATAAAATAATAAATAAAAATTTAAAAAAAATATTTAAAATTATCCACGTCAAGTTTGGTGACCGGCTGGCGTCCTTGTTAGCAAAATCTGATCAAAATTGACCGAAAAGACTAAATTGGCACAGAGACAAAAAGGCATAAGACTGAATTAGTATCAATACAAAAGGTTTAAGATTGAGTTGGCACTAAAAAAAGGTTTAGGAGTAAATTGGCACAAATGCAAAAGGTTTATAACCAAAATGATACAAAAAAAAGATTTAGGACTAAATTGGTACCAATACAAAAGGTTTAGGGCTTTTTTGATACTTTTCCCGGTAAATTAGTCATGAATATATCAGTTTGGGGTTTTTCACAATCAAAAAATTACTTCGAAATAAATTTGTCACGTGTGTACTCACTACAAAAAAACATGAATTTTACGACGGAAATTTGCGACGGAAAATTTTCGTCGCAAATTTGCGACGGATTTCTAATTCCGTCGCAAATTAGCGACGAAAATTTTCCGTCGCAAATTTGCGACGAATTTTGCGACGGAATTATTTTCCGTCGCAAAATTCGTCGCAAATTAGCGACGACTAATTTTCCGTTGCTAATTTGCGACGAATTTTGTGACGGAATTATTTTCCGTCGCTAATTTGTGCAATAAAATTTACCATTTTGCGACGAAAGTAGCGATGAATTTTATATCCATCGTAAAATTCGTCGCAAATTTGCGACGGAAAATTGGTCGTCGCGAGATTGGACGATTTGCTACATGTCCAATTCTAAGAGAGATTAGATATTAAAAATTCAAATTAGATAAGAAGATCTATTATAAACTCAAGATATTAGATAATCTCTTAAAATGTTCTCATCCCAAATAAGCTTTTTTAGATTCGATAGGTGCAAATCTTGTCTTCTTTTTTTTCAAAACTTAGATATAGATAACACAGATATCTATTTAGTTGAATATGACGGTTTCCTCCGCACGTAGCTCTTATGTATGCGTAAATATATGGGTAAATAAATTATAGCAATTTTCAAATAGATCGGAATCGGGTGGATGTATGAAATGTAAAGTCAATGTATCTATATGGGATATCTATAGGAGATCATATAAAAGAGATATTTTTATTTAGACCTAACTAATTTGATCTAACCAATTAGATGAATTACTTCTAAAGGGTTACATCCGAATGATGAGTGAATAGAGGGCATGCATTCTATTAGAGAAATATTTAGAAGATTCCCTATATTTCCTTTAATTGATTGTAATTGATATTTTCCCTTTTAGATAGTCATCCTATAAAACCGATAAATAGGTTCGTGTATTCTTGATTTGACAATGATATATATATTTATTGCTCTTAATTTTTTTATCACATTTTTGACTTGGTATCAGACCCCTATTATTATTATTTGAGAAAGCGTCAATCGAGTCTGTTTGTAACAACGACATCCACATCAGTCATGTTTTCTCCACAGTGTTCGTAATGTTAGTCACATCGGCCCATTTCACAACAACCTCCCGTAGTTGTTTGACATTCCTCCATAGTGTTCGTAAAGTTAGATCATGACATTTACTAATTCGTCAAATATGAGTAATGTGTCATTGTATGTAAAAGTGTAGAAGCATATCTACTCAAGGTTCCGACGGAATTAGCGACGGATTCGAAAAATTGGTTAGTATAAACATTTCCGTCGCTATTTCCGTTGCAAATTAGCAACAGATTTGAAAAATTGGGCGCCATGTGCCACGAAGATCACTTCCGTCGCAAATGAGCGACGGAAAATAAATCCGTTGCAAATTTGCAACGGATTTGAAAAATGCCTTTTATTTTTGGAATCCGTCGTAAATTTGCGACGGAAATATAAATTAGTACGTCGCAAATTTGCGACGGACTACTTTTCCGTCGCAGATTTAACCAAAAAAATCCCGCCCATTTGACTTAAAGAAAAGAAAATTTCCCGCCTGTCCTTTTGCCCTCTTCTCTCTCTTCCTTTTTCTTTTTTTTGTCTTCTTCCTCCTCCTCTTCTTCTTCTCTTCTTCCTCCTCGCGCAAACGTCCTCTGCTCCGACTTTCTCAGCTGCTTCTCCCTCTTCTTCCTCTTCCTCTTCCTCTTCTTCTCTCTCTCTCTCTCTCTTTCTTGATCTCTGCAGCCTGGCGATCTCTCCTCAAATCGTCGAAAATTTGAGACGATGGCCACTCGCGGCGAACACCCGAGGATCGTCGGCAGCGACGAGCCCCGGATCCCGGTGTTCACTGTCCTCAAGAACGGCGCCGTCCTCAGGAACATCTTCGTCGTCAACAAGCCCCCTCCCCCTCCGCCACCGCTGCCGCCGGAGGAGGGCCTCGCCGGTCCGGAACCGGCCGGGCACCGCGCGGATGCGGAGGTCGCGGGCCGGGAGGGCCAAGACGAGGTGCTGATCGTCAGTCGGCACCCCGACTGCCACGTCATGTTGACTCACCCCAGCGTCAGCAGGTTTCACCTCCAGATTCATTCGGATCCGTCGCGGCGGGCGCTCTCCGTCGTCGACTTGTCTTCAGGTATTTTCATCGATTGCTTTCTCTTTTCGTTTTTGGCCCCAGAGGTAGGTTGCTGTATGTAGAGGTTTTGTTCCGCGGGAGATAGCGGCGGGTTTCGGCTGTTAGGGCAAACCGTCGGTTGAGTGCGCAGAGCGCAAATGCGAACTCGGATGTCGAATTGTTCATTCTGATGGTCTTTTCGGGTTTCCGGGAAGAAGATCGAGCCTGGAGTTGTTGTGGAGCTGAGCGAGGGCGATACGTTGCGTGTTGGCGGGTCGAGCAGAGTGTACAGACTGCACTGGGTACCTCTGAGCCGTGCGTAGGATTTTGAGAACCCGTTCGTTTTGGCGTTGGATGCATCGGGTGCTGATGAAGAGAAAGAGGAGGAAGACTTGATGATTGACAAAGGAGATGTAGAAGAGGAACGTGAGGTGTGAGATTCCGCTTCGTTCTCTCGACATTCACAAAAATGCACGCCAGTTGTTTGTCATTATTTCTATGTAGTCCACACTTTCTTATTCTCTTCCTTCGTTGATTTTTTTATAGGATGTTGATTCTTTGGAGATTGTATGCGAAGACGATGACGATTTGAAGAGCTCATTTGTCCTGGATGAGGAATACCGCGATGACCGGCGCCGGGCCGGCCCTGGTGTTTCTGTGCTTGTCCGAGTCGTTGGCGACGGTGGCGGTTTTGGGGGCGAACTATGTGCCCACCGATAAGGTCCTGCTGAATTGCGGGGCGGATCCACAGACCACCGATACCGATGGCCGGGTGTGGACCTCGGACCGGACATCGGTTCCAAGTTCGTCCGGTTGTACTTTTATCCCTCTTCGTACAATTTGTATAAAACGTCCAATGCCATATTCTCTGTTTCTACTGGGCAATATACTCTTCTGAAGAACTTTGTGGCCCAAATGACGGAGCCTTTGAACTTTGCATATGTTTTGAAGGAGTACTCGGTCAATGTTGAGGGGCAGACGCTGGACCAGTTGGTCGCAAATTAATGACCAAAAAAAAAAATTCATCAAACATTAGTGACGAATTTTGCCATGAATACATTTCGCAACAATTTTTACACAAAAAAAAAACATTTCGTTGCAATTTAGAGACCAAAAAAAATTTTCGTGGCACATTAGTGACGAATTTTGAGATGAATATTGCCACGAATAATTAGCAATGAATTTTGCCACGAGTAATTTCGACGCAAAAAAAAATAATTTTGAGACCAAAAAACAATTTTGACCCAATTTGCGACGAATTTTGCCACGAATAATTACCGACGAATTTTGCGACGAATACAGTTTGTGGCTAATTTGCGACGGACAATTAACGATGAATTTTGCGACGAATGCCGTTCGTGGCTAATTTGCAACGAATTTTGTGACGAATAAAGCTCGTAGCTAATTTGCGACGAATTTTTTTCCGTCGCAATTTTGCGACGGAATTTGAAAATTTCCGTCGCAAAATTTTGCAAAGACCTATTAGCGACGGAATTTTTTCCGTCGCTAATTTCGTCGCAAATTCGATTTGCGACGGATTTTGCCAAATTTTTCGTCGCAAAATTCGTCGCTAATCCCTTATTTTTTTGTAGTGGATTTTTGCGACGAATTTTGCGACGGAATTAGTTCGTCGCAAATTTGCGACGAATTTTGTGACGGATTGAGTTTGTCGCAAATTTGCGACGAAAATATTTGCGACGGATTGTATTCGTGGCTAATTTGCGACGAAATTTGCGATGAATTTTGCAAAAAAAATTTTTTCGTCGCAAATTTGCGACGAATTTTTGAATTTTCCGTCGCAAAAATTTGCGACGCGCTAGTAGCAACGGAATTTTTTCCGTCGCAAAATCCGTCGCAAATTCGATTTGCGACGGATTTTTCCAAAATTTTCGTCGCAAATTTCGTCGCTAATCCGGTGTTTTTTTGTAGTGACTAATTTGGAGTTTCTCGTAATATTAACCCTAATAAATATCCGCCCACTTAACCAGCCAGGAAAGTCTCATCTCCGCCCGAGATTTGTAGCCCCACGAAATTTTTAACGTAATGGTTCCTAGCTACATCCTATACGTAGCATCACACGGTAGACCTTGCCCCAACTCAATCTTTCCATTCAGCGAATCGAAACACAATGAATAGGTACACTCTCTTAGGAAGCAAGCGAAGCTGACGATCCCATGGCCGCTCGTCGTCAAGCTATAGCAATATCGAGCAACATCCAACGACTCCATTCCTTATGGTTTGCACTAAATAAAAGTGCCTTACCGATCGGGTCTTTCTCGGGTCGGTCTACTTGAAGAATTTGAGCCTCGAGAGGTCTTGAGCCCAATTCTGAAAAGCCAAGAAACTCCCCTCGTATTCTAGAGGCAAAAAATCGTACAAAGTCGTGGGCACCGCACAACCCCCACCCCCGTGCAAGATTGTATGAAATCGGGGCGCTCGCCCCGACCCCAATCGCCGCTCAAAGTGAGCATCATGTTAGTTGGCTCAATAGCTGCGTCGATCTTTCGCTATAACTTTTAGATTTGTCAGTAGATTGTCCAAAACGACGGTGGTACACTCAAGATCAAAATATTCGAGGAATCAAATGTCTCTAGCTTTTTGTCCAAGGATCAATGTTCGATCCGATTCGCCGAATTGGCTCTCCAAAATGACTACAATTCATCGCCATGTCCAACCCTAGAACAGCGTGGGCCAGGAAAGGAATCCTAGAAATAAAAACATCGACAGTCGGATTCGTCTGCGACCGATGCAGATGGCTGAAGTTCTTGTCGCCATGTTAGTATTGTTATCAGCATCCCATTGGCCACGATAGAAACAACAAAAATGTCCTAGAAGAGTCGCTGTTCATTGACGTTGACTTTTCATTCATGGCGAGCACGCCCAATGTGATCCCGTTTCTCCAATTCGCAAAGCTGACGCCACTTGGAAACAACTTCCAATTCATTTCATGTGCCCGTTTGCCCCAGGGTTTAAGCAAGGGTGTTCCTCGGATATGGTTTCGATCGCAGGGTCGGACAGAAAAAAGACGTGGATCCAGACCGGTTTTTGGGTCGAGGGAGAACCGTTTCCCGGTTCGGAGAACCAAAACCACCGATTCTACCTAGGAACCGGTTTAACTCGAAACCATGTCTTGAACACAAAGAAATAAACAACACTATTACTTCACCAACATATGTTTTTGTAATGAAATGGCACAACCTTTGTATTTTACTATAGTAATTTGACTTTTTGCACCAAATAAAAAATAGGGCCGGTTAGGGAGGAATAGGGTAATCAAGAACAGATCCATCCAAAAACCGATCACTTTTAGATTTAAGAGCTGGACAATAAGGCAATATACTCAACATTCGACGAAAAGAAAACTTCATTGACATGCAAAAAAAGTCAATATTCTGAATTGATAAGGAATTCATTGCGATAAACTCTCTCTGGACAGAAACTCGATCCGATAAAAACATATAGGCCCATTCGCGTGATTTCACAAGATCTCATATGCAAACGCGCTATCTTCTTCTTGGTTTGCATCTCTATTGCAGATCATCTTCCTTGGAGGTGCTGTTGTTGCAGGAGCACACTGATTGCAATTTGAGTCATTTCCGATCCTTAATCAATTAAGCCAAATTACGTGATTTGCAACTTTTTACGAACACCCATGAACGAAGATTCCAATAATTACCTTGTAGTAACTGGAAAAGTATCTTTCTTTGGGAACCCTGCAGTGCAGTTCGACAAGTCATCCTCTCATGCATGCATACACGAGACACAACCTCTGCATGTTTCAGTCCATTTTCTTGTCACGTAATGCTGTCCTTGCAGGAGGTCGATGACAGCTCCTCTTCGGTACGATAGCAAAAGACAGCGGCATAGAAACCATCAAAGTTTCCCGCCCTTCGCTCCGCTGTTCCTTTCGCCCTGCCTTCTCGTCTTTCAAAAAGACTTTGTATTCTTTCCGCGAATGATCGCCGCTCTGTTCTTGGCATATCTAACATCCGCTCTGCACGAAACCGGAAAAGAGAGAGAGAGAGAGAGAGAACAAGCGACCCAACTGCATTAATTAATCTCTTACGGCTTTTGTTGTTTTTTGTTTTCTCGAAATGGGTAGGGCGGTGAGGTGGCTCAAGGGCTTGTTCGGGATCAAGAAGGATAAAGAGGTCAAGGACCCCGCCGCCGACGGCAGCCGCGGGCACCAAGAACCCCGCCGCGCCGGGGGCCTGTGCAACAACCCTGCCACGATCCCGCCGAACATATCTGCGGCGGAGGCCGCCTGGCTGAGGTCGTTCTTCGCGGAGGGGTGCGAGGAGGAGCGGAGCAAGCACGCGATTGCGGTGGCCGCTGCCACCGCTGCGGCTGCGGACGCGGCGGTGGCGGCTGCTCAGGCGGCGGCCGCCGTCGTGAGGCTCACGAGCCGCGGCAGGGGCACCGCGCTCGGCGGCGGCGGCCACGAGAGGTGGGCCGCGGTGAAGATTCAGGCTAATTTCAGGGGTTACTTGGTGAGCAGGATGAAGATTCGCCCTTCTTCTTTGTTTTGTGCTGTATTTTGATTTGCTTTCGGACGCGAAACAGGCAAGAAAAGCACTGAAAGCGTTGCGAGGGCTGGTGAAGCTGCAGGCGGTGGTGAGGGGCTATCTGGTGAGGAAGCAAGCCACTGCTGCATTCCACTGCATGCAATCTCTCTTCCGAGCTCAAGCCACCGTCCGGTCCCGCCGAGGTCGCGCTCCTCTCACCGTCCCCGAAGTTTGCGCAGCTGCGGAGTCCCGGCCGCGCAAATCCACGGTAACAACTTAGCCATCGGTCGAAACACACATTTGGCCTCTGGCCCTTTTCGATTCTTTATGAGCGTCGTAATCTACCGTGCTGCGAAAGCCGACTATCTGTTTGATAAGAGAAATTTCGCTGTTCTAAGGGCTGGGTGCTGTGCAAAGAGCAATATCAATCCGCAAACACTCCGTTGAATCTAGCAGATGAAAGCCACGTTTTGGTTGCACCAGAATTCACTTGTTTCTTGTTCTTTGCTCTTGGCCATGACAAACCTGTTTCCTTCTTTTCTCGACTTTTTCAGGGGAGATCGGACGAGGCAGGAAGCGAATACACAGCATCGCTTCATAGCATGAGGCTCTCGTCTTCCCTCGACGCTGCAACAGCAATCGCAACCTCCGAAGGCAGCCCAAAGATTGTCGAAGTTGACAATGGTGGGCGCCATTCAAGGCCCATAAGGCCCCACCCTTCCTCTGATGCGGATCTCTATGCTGAGCCCCAACCTCCTCCTCCTCCTCCTCCTCCCCACCCCACGTTCTCCTCTCCCCTCCCGCTCCTGGCCCCACCCCGCCTGTCGATCCCCGACCGCCGGAACCTCCCCGACCCCGAGTGGCTCCTGAGCGGCGACGAGTGCCGGTTCTCCACCACGGCGCACAGCACGCCCCGGCTCGCGAGCTCTCGCCGGTGCGGGCCCCCCACCCCGTCCAACGGGAGCTCATGCGGAGATGACAACTCCTCCTGGGGGCAAGCAGGCGGGAGGTCCCCGAATTACATGGCGAGCACGGAGTCGTCGGCGGCGAAGCTGAGGTCGCAGAGCGCCCCGAAGCAGAGGCCGGAGCCGGGGTCCAAGAGGCGGCTCTCGCTCTACGAGGCGATGGGCTCGAGGAGCAGCTTGAGCGGTGTTCGGATGCAGAGGGCCTGCTCAAGAGCCCACGAGGTGATCAACTTCAAGAATGCCATACTGGGAAAGCTTGAGAGGCCCAGTGAGTTTGGCAAAGAGGTGGACAAGAGGATGTGGTGAAAGATCTCAGTGTGGGAGGATAAGAAATGCTTCTTGTTGCTCCCTTTTTCAGTCATATGTTAATGAATAGGAGATTTTAGTGAATGATAGATCGTAAATTTGAACGATGATTTTTATTAAGAAGGCTCTACTTCATGTTAGTGAACATAGACCTGGCCCGACACCCATTTTCCGAGAATGCATACGGGTATTAAACGAGCTAGTTGTATTCAACGTCTAGTAAAAAGTCGTCGGTAGCGTCATTTCGTATACCAATTTTAGCGAATCGAAATATACCTAAACATCATTTTGGGACAAGAATAATGGCAGATTCTACATCTCTTGATCTCGATGGTGGCATTACATCTTGATCCATTCGGAGCCATCAATGAAGCTAAGGGAGAGAAAAGGCTTGGCTTCCTCATCGGTGAGCTCTCTTGACCATGACACTCTCCCTGCAAAGCTTGCCCCCGGTCCAATGCACTTGTACTGCCCATAGAACACAGTCCTGCATTCATCAGTCCAAAAAAAGAAACCACACAACAACAATTAGGATTCATATTAAAGTCACCATTAGCAGTACAATATATTTTATTTGATTACTCTTTACATGAAAATCTTCACCCATCAATAAAATGAACCCACTTGCCAAAAGATAAATCGATATATATATGTACTGGCCTGATCATGCTTTTAGAAAATGTGTAGAAGTTATGTACAAATAAAATGAAATGAGCAATGTCCATGCAAAAGGCATAACCTATGCGCATGCTAGAAGTGAAAGGCCAACTCAATAAAAGTGCCAAAAATTGCCCTAACATAGAGAGATTGCCTTGGTGGGATGTTATGGATTGGGTGGGTGGTCTAGGGTTTTTAATGTTTCTTGGGTATGCCATGCTCTAGTGGAGGTGCATTACACGTAGATTGTACATAGGGAAAAAGAGAAAAGGACATGCACTTAGGTCATTATTCCTCTTGAGCCCTAGGCTCTTTTCATTTACGTAATTCCGAAGCTGCCCCCACCCTCGCAAAGGGAACGAGTGGCTGTGCAGGAGTCTTCGGGAGGGCCGTCCCGTCATTTCGGAACTTGTAACCGGTAAATATAATATGCTATCGGCAGAGGAGATGACCATAAGGGCAAAAAGAGTAAGATGACAAATACGTAGACCCATGAGCATGGCTTGGTTGGAAAAAAAGGCGGTGGCACTGTCCAAAGCACTAGGTTCATTGAGGACGGTAGTGGTAGTGGTGGTGCTTCATGACCTAGGATTGTATGAGAAAAGTATTTGGAATAATTGGACCATAGACCTAAATTTTCTGAAAATTATGCCAAAAAGTCGCTTTAAATTTTATGAAATTCAAGGTTCGATTGAGGCCGATCACTATGTCAATACAGTGATTTCAAATTGAAGATGCCGATATGAAGGAAGGGAAGATCAGCCATCTTCAAGAAGGGAGTGGGTTGCCTAGTTTCTAGTAAGGGAGGAGTAAAAGGACTTTCCTAATAAAGCGAAAAGTGTTCAATGAATTCAGCTAAAGTGCAAAGGAAGCATCTTGACGTTGTAGTTACTAGTTTGTTAGTAAAGAAGGCCCCATTATGTTTTAGACCTAGGAGAAGGCTAAAAAGCACAAATAGAACCTGATCTTTGGTGGACCACCAAATAATGCCCAATAAAGAGACTTACTATTTTCGAACCTATCCCAAAAAATTATTGTATAGACTTGAATTAGTACCAATGCGATAAAAAAAGCAAATCAATGTGGGAGATAGGAGGGTGAGTGTGTATATACATTTCGCGATTGGGGTCTCCCCAGTTATACCAGCCCTTGGGGATGATGATGCCGTCCATCCAGGTGTAGGCAAAGACGACCCTCGAAAAGGGACCCCACGCCCTCCCGAGATAGAGCGCGCCCGAGCCCGTGACCTTACAGTTGAGGAAAGAGAACCCCGTGTCGTCCAACATGCTGCTCCTCCCCTGAGCCGTCAACGCACCCATGTTTTGTGCTATCGCGTGCACGTGACAACTCTGCATCCCACATATCCATTACCGGCTTGCCTTTTAATCCATAGTATCGTGCATGCTATGAGTTTAGAGAAATGTCAAAGCAATGTCATTTGTGAAAATGCCCGTGACATAAGTATCCTTTAGGACATTCCTTACATTGGAGTGCACCAAGCAATCTGGTCCAACAGTCTCTCGTGTCAGAAAAATATCAACTTTTTGTCAAATCACCAGCATACCAAAACCAAACTGCCATTTCATAAACAAGTCTCAGATGAAGATTTAAGGTTGCAGCCTCCTATACTGAAATTTTAATGAGCTAGATATCCCATGTCATCAGTCATGATGTAAGCATTTTCATTAAATTCTTTAGGTTTTAGAAGAGCTTTTCCGGTGAGACAGTAATAGCATAGAGCTCAGTCTAATGCCTAGTCTATCAGCATCCTTGAAAAGTTAAGCTGGCTTCGCGGGCCTGCAAAATGGTTGTGCTGATTGTGGCTTGGGAGGAATTGGACCACTATCGCATTTTCACCTCTCCCACAAAAATGAACTTCTAAATTCTGACTATTTGTGGCCATTAAGTTATGTAAAAAGCAAAAAGAAATCAAAGATAAAGAAATGAAAAGGCTAAAGAAAACAGGGAAATCCCCTGTTCTTGTCAAATCACCTCAGCATGCGACACGAACCGAAAGAAATTAATCGTGTTTGTTTTACTCTATGTTTGAAGTGATAGGTAGAGTCAATCACACTGAAACAGAAAAAAAAATAGTGATGACATCGCTGTTTAATTTCGAAATTTTATTAGTTTAATTTATTAGAAACGAGCTGAGGTAATTATTTTGTTTATCAAGCAAGAATGCAAGGAAGACAGGACTAGAATTCACAATCCAGTCAAGATGTTGAATTGTTCTTTTCATAAATTGAGTGGAGGCAATAAAGATGAGAGACGAGAGAGTTGTAACCTCAAAGAGTGAGAGGGCATTGCCAAAGATGAAATCCACAGAGCCTTCAATGTAACAATCCTTGTAATAATGCCTGCCCAGATGGTCATAGAGTGTGTCCTGAGCTCCCAAGAAACTGCAGCCCCAGAATGCCGCCGTGTCCGCCGATATCCGGAACGCCACCGCTTGCTTCCCTATTGCTCCCGGTTTCGGAACCGGTGTGGTGTTCTGCATCGCAACCCCCAAATGGACAAAACTTTAATACATTTCATTGTTAGATAATGACGTCATAAATCATGAAGACGTGAATTTGCACCCCTTTGAAATAAAAAAAAACTAAAAAAATATCAATTAGGATTATCGAGTACTGTCAATTTCAAGTCAGCTCGTTAGACTTTTGTATCTTTTGTGCTCGTGGGCATGTTAAGTTAGGTAGTGAATTGTCGTGTTTCAAATTGCTACTCCTAATTATAACCAAAAAAGAAAGTGCGTGTTTCACACAATTTGTTAATCGAAATGTATACATTTTAGAGAATTGCGTGATCTCAGAGCCACCTGAAAAGTCATCATTTGTGAAGAGAAATTAGTGATGGAATCGGAAGGAGAAGGTTACCTTGAAGGTGATGTTCTTGGCTATGAAGTACGGTGAATTGACGGCAAAAGTAGCAGAACCATAAGTCCCCGTGGGCTGGCCTCTTGGCCCTGGTGTTTGTGCTGTGTCTCCCCATTGGACTATTGTCTTATCTGCCCCCGCACCTTCAATTGTGATGAAGGACTTCAATGGAGGAATATTCACTTTTTCCCTGCAAAGAAGTTCAGAAAGGAAATTCAAATCAGACACCATTTGTACAAATCTGATGGCAAAGTTGGTCACTAAGTAAATTGGACAGAACAAACAGAACCAAAGCTAGAAAGGAGGACAAAAAGCCAATGAAAGATACAAAACAAGTGAGTGCAGACAACAGGAACTCTGCAATCAATGGTCACGGAGAGAGAGAGAGAACAAGACCAACTTTTTTTTGGCCAAGCCCCAAAAAGCAAAGGAACATAGTCAACTAGACAAAATGTGTTGCGCACAGAGCTTGGAAGTACATAAACGTGTATGCAGAACAAGAACAAGAGCGGGAGAAAAAAAAAAGAAGAAGAGGAAAATGTTTACTCACGTGTAAACTCCTGAATGAACCTTGATCACCACCCTCACAAGGTTGATGAAGGGGAGTGAGTCGATCGCGTCCTGGATTGTCGTGAAGTCGCCGGCGGCGGGGTTCTTGTGGACGGTGAGGGTGTAGGAAGGGGAGAGCTTGTTCTTGGCGGTCTTGAACACCGAGTGCCTGAGGCCTCCCACGAATTTGACCCACTTCATGAATTGCTGCTCGGAGAACTGGGCCCGCGTCACGTTCTGCGGTGGCTGCTTCCCGGCCGAGCTCTTGGGCCTCAGCCCCTTGGTGTGGCATAGCGAGGTTCTCGAGCTGAGGAGGAGGAGGAGGAAGAGAACAAGAACGCGGAATATGGGGGAATGTTTGTTTTCTGGCATTGGTGATGACAGAATGAGAATGATGGAGAGGATGAGAAGTGGAGGGAATGTTTTAACGTGGGAGTTCGAAGTGGTGGAGAGGAATGGCCTTAGTGATTGAGTTTTATATACGTTGATTGTCATTTTTTTTTCTTTCTCACATAGCGTTCTGGTTTTAGGTGGAAAGTGATGCTGAATTGGAGAATCAATCGACAGATAAAGGGTCATAAGGTCACGGGTGCTTCAAGTACTGCTGACATCCATGTAGAGAGAGAGAGAGAGAGAGGGGTCACAGGAGAGCAATGCTAGCCACAAGACGGGGTGGCGTCAAACGGGTGCACTTTTTGGCTTACAAATGACTAAATTAATGAAGAAAAGGAGTGGAGGTTCGGACAAACAGAGGAACTTTTGCCGATGGCTTGTTGTTTCTGTTAGTGCCCGTGAGTGTCTCTCCTTTGGGTTGGATTGGATGGTTAGGTATGATCTTGAGTGGGAATGTATCCAAACCATCCACAAGTTGATACATTATCATGGATTAGATTTAGTGTGCGTTTAACATTAAGCTAATGTAGCTACCTGTCAATTGACATCATTATTAATTTCAATAATAGCTTAGTGTGGCTCAGTGTGTGTGTGCAGTCCTTGAATCGCATTGACCTAAAACTCGTTATTGTTGCCAATTGAACGGGAGTTGACATATGCATTGGAGAAGTATTCGCCTGGTATGGTTCGGTCCACAAGTTCTTTCTACTTCTCCTACATTTTTTCTTCTATAACCCAAAAGACTGAAGCACAAAAATCCAGCTATCCGAAACTCATGGAACACCTTGTAAGTCCCATAACACAATTAAATTTAGATCTTGTGCAAGTGACCCTAACTCATAGTGGCTTACACGCAATCCATAAGATTTAAGCAAGTGACTTTCGATTCCCATATTGGAAATTTTCCTTACACCCCGACCAATCACGCACAACCTATTCCGAGGTTTGTTTTTCCCTACATTCTTTTCCTAACTTTCTACTTAACAACGGATGGGATCAATATAAGCTTGACCTAGTGCCCGACCAGTTGAGCTGGTGTTATCATGGTTAAGGGGTAAGTCCAAGAAGAGATTGCCGCTCGATCCTTCTCACCGGACAGGTCTAATAGAACGCGATCTCTGCGAACATTCCTAGATGATTAGTGTGAATGCACATTAGGTTTAACTAATTAACCTAATCTTGGGCCCATTGGCAAAGGAGAGAAACTAGTCATTTGGGCTTGTAACTCAGAAAAAGTTTATTGAGGAATCCAAAACATCCAAACACACTTGTTGCCAACGCCTCTTTTTGGGGATACCAACGTGAGGTTGAGTTAGGCCTTTTGTTTGGACATCAAGAGAAACCAAAGTTTGTACAGCCTTATGGGGCCGATTCAGTGTTGATCTCACTGATATGCGCCTTTTTTCAAGCCTTTCTCTGTGCAAACTCAGTGCAACTACAACGTGGCGTCTTTCGGAGTGAGAGATTCGGAAGCTGCTTTCTAGAACAGGTGTTGGAACACATCGAGTCTCTAGGCTTCAATTGCATTCTAATAATCTATTACTGGAAAAATGAAGATGTTGCCTACTTTGGGTCGTCACCCTTTCGGTCGAAGATCAAACCGTAGATATGCATATGATAAGATCATATGATTTGATTTTGTCTTAATTAATTGCACGACATGCGAGTAAAGCACTTTGATAGTTTTTATAACACTTCCAGATTGTATAAGCACTCAAAATGTATACTAAAAGTGTGTTTGTTTAGTGAAAACTTTATCATTTTCCAAAAAAAAGTTTTTCTCTTTTCAGGTTAGGCAATTCATTTTCTTAACTTTAGGTATACATATTTTTTTTATCATAAATAATTTTTTGTCGATCGATCATTTTCAGCAAGCTGAATAAATGAAAGTCCAGAAAATTAATTTACCGAAAACTCTTACCTATAACGTAAGCATTTGCCGTGGCAGGAAAAAAGATGAATTTTAACCAAGATTTTGAACTGTAACATCACAAGAGAGCACAGAGATGCACGTGGCAGCTCACGGGCCAAAGTGGGTCTGGAGCCTGAAGAGGAACATCTTGTCACTGAAAATCAAAACTCTTGTTTTAGAACCTTTCGTGAAAATTCATGAAAGCGATGCGGAAAAGGTGAATGATTTGGAGATTTTTCTCTGGCCCGTGAACAGGTGAATCCAAATCTCTAATCGGGACTTGATGCTTGATGTCACAGCACGAGAAGGCTGATTTGGGAAATCTTCTTCGCGTCCAGTGTCAGAGTCTGGTTCTGGGAAAGTGGAGGAAAGGCTCATTTTGGTAATAAGAAATTCCGACGGACATCGACGCGACAGGCAATGGAAAGATAGAATCTAATTAACTATTAGAATGCATGGATCAGCAAACCAGCAAATTGCGCTAAGAGTATCAATCAGCCAGCACGCAAGAAACTGCAAAATCATCATCTCAACGGGAATGGAAAATCACGGGTCACCAAAAAGAACCTAGCAAATTAACCCCTTAACCACGAAATCCCAAGCATCGACGAGCAAAACCTGAATCTCTTCTTGGACTTACCCATCAAGACAACAATTTCCTCGGAATTTTAAAAGGGTGTGTAGGTTCACGCTAAAGACAGCGAAAACCCATGCACTGGGACTCTTGATGGAAAATGATTGATAGCAAATGTAAGGAAAAATTGGATTTTCTTATCTCTGTTTGTCTCCTTCCAAAGTATCTCTGCTTTTGATGACACTGAATGGCGTGCCCCGCCCGCGAACAGATAGGCCCTCAATTATTAAAAAGAATCATGGGGTTGGAATATGTCTCCATCATCGGAGTCATCAGATAAGGCTAGAAGCGTTTTAGCAGAAGGGTAATGATCAATGACCTCTTATTTCGCCTCTCCAATGGCTGTTGAGCAGACAAAGACCACCATCTCCAAGGTTGAAAATATCTCTCTCTCTCTCTCTCTCTGAAATGGCTTTTCAGCATTTGTCTTGATGTCTTAACCTCACTACCAAACACCTCTCTCTCTCTCTCTCTCTCTCTCTGCAATAGAAATTTTCAGAGCTGCTCTTTGTACGACTCATCAAGTAGTTACCCACCTTTCTTACAGACCCGAAGTTAGAACCTCCCCATGTTCAAACTAGCCACAGCAACCTTTCTTGGTGTAACCACCGCCCTCACCCTCTTCTTCTCCTTCCCTCCCCCTCCGAAATCGTTCTATCACTCCCTCTTCCTATCGACCTCCATCTCCGACAATGCCTCCGTGGCCCACCACCTCTACACCCTCACCCGCCGGCCCCACGTGGCGGGGACGCCCGCCAACGCGGAAGCCGCAGCCTACGTCCTGTCCACCCTCGCGTCCTACGACGTCCGAGCCCACATCGCCGCCTACGACGTCCTCCTCACTTACCCGATATCGCGCTCCCTGACGCTCACACGTCCACCGCCCGAGCCGACGGTAAATTTCATCCTCCGCCAAGAGATCTATGATGGTGATCCCTATGCTGATGTGGCCAACGAAGTGTTCCCTACCTTTCATGGCTATGCCAAGTCCGGCACCGCCACGGGACCCGTGGTTTACGTCAATTATGGGCGGGTAGAGGACTACGAGACATTAAAAGAAATGGGGGTGAATGTCACGGGTACAGTAGTACTGGCGAAATATGGGCAGATATTTAGAGGAGATATTGTGCGTAACGCATATGAGGCAGGGGCAATAGGGGTGATCATATACACCGACAGGAAGGATTACGGCGGCGGAGGGGGCGATGTAAAGTGGTTCCCAGATGACAGGTGGATGCCACCGAGTGGGGTTCAAGTAGGGTCGGTGTACACGGGGGCCGGGGACCCCGCGACGCCGGGATGGCCAAGCACAAAAGGAAGTGAGAGGCTATCCAATGAAGAAGTAGAGAAGGAAGGGGATGTTCCTCTGATACCTTCGCTGCCAGTGTCAGGAGCTGATGGTGAGACTATAATGAGGTCGCTCGGTGGACAGTTGGCAAAAGATGATTGGCAAGGGAGCAGAGATGCTCCTCCATATAGGGTCGGACCCGGGCCTGGGATTCTGAATCTCACTTATTCTGTAAGTACGACACGCGTCATTAGTTCCTATCCACCAAAGTATCCACTTGAAACTTCACTATATAATGGCTAAATTTTACTGAAAGAGGCATTTCATTGTTGTCAGGGAAATCAGACCATAGCAACAATAGAGAATGTTATTGGAGTTATTGAAGGAGTAGAAGAACCTGATAGGTAAGTATTTTACTTTCTGGAGCAAGAGTGCGGATGCATTTATGAAAGTATTCGTGATACCGTATAAGCTTGCATCATGAGAGCAGTGACGTTTGACTAGCTTGCCTCGTAATGGAATAATCAATCAGATTCTACTTTTTCCAGGTACGTACTGCTAGGCAATCACCGGGATGCATGGACATTTGGAGCAGTTGATCCTAATAGTGGTACTGCGGCACTGTTGGAGGTAATTATGTCTGCATTGTGCAATAAACTATAGTGCAAAGTATGATTGTGAGAGTGAAATGAATCTGAGTCACCACAAGTAATGTAGAACGGTAAAACTCAAGCGAGTAAATCCATCACGCCTCCATGCTGGTTTGACCTGATTATTTACAAGATGCAGATCGCACAAAGGCTAGGAAAGCTACTAAAAAAGGGGTGGAGACCTAGAAGAACGATTGTCTTCTGCAATTGGGATGCTGAGGAATATGGCTTGGTCTCTCTCTCTCTCTCTCTCTCTCGTGTTTTGAGTGCCATGCTTAAATAGAACTAAAAGAAAATCTACCAACTCAGGTAGGGTCAACTGAATGGGTAGAAGAAAACAGAGCACTGTTAGCTTCAAAGGCTGTTGCTTACCTGAACGCTGATTCCGCAGTATCAGGTGCAGGATTCCATGCCGCTTCAACTCCACAGCTTGATCAACTGCTCAGACAAGCTGCTCAGCAGGTACGTTGCAACTAGCAATCACGGCTTGAAATTAAATGGAACATATAGGCAATGGAGAAACAAATTCTTATGGCTTAAGAAGTATTTGCAGAAGCAGCCTCTGCTTATATGATTTAACTTGAGTTGTCTGGATTTCAATCTTTGTGATGCTGCATTCAACATCTGTAACTAACTCAATCACTCGGTTAATTCTTTTTTAAAGGTTCAAGATCCAGATAACTCATCCCAAACCATTTATGAATCTTGGGCTGGTCAAAGCAAATCTGCCCCCGTGGTAAGCATAAAATTGTTCCCTAGCAAGCCCTCATTCCTAAGACAAAAGCACATAAACTACAATCTGATAATTCAAGAATAGAGATACAAGTACCTTGCCTCAAGCTACAAGCAATCATCTTTATTTTTCATTGGCTTCTGTCAAATGAATATTAATTCCATAAAGAAAAATCTAAAGCAAAACCTGTCTCATTTATCCTCACTAATTCTTAGAACTTGATTATGGAGGTTGATCGGTTAGGAGGTGGTGGATCAGACTATGCAGCTTTTGTTCAGCATGTTGGTGTCCCGGCAGCAGACTTATTTTTTGGAGGAGGTAGCGTTGACAAAATTTTTGCTATGATGACTCAATACTTGACATGGAAATGCTAGTTCATAAGGTCACACAAACAAGACCATTATAGCGTTCATTTATGCATGCCAGTATCTATGATTTTCTTGGAGTTTAAAAAGGCCGCAACATGTAAGCAGCTATTTTGACTAGAGAGGCTGTTGAAATTCACAACTGCAACGATTTTACTAATATTTATACCCTAACTAAGATGGATCTAGAAGAACCCAAAGCTTCAAATCACTACTCTGGAAAGAGAACAATGAGTAAGTGCGGTTCGTGAAATTCTGTTCAAAATAAATGTAAGTACATACTTAACATACTATCATTCTGTACACAAGACTGCTGATGTGTCTAAACCGATAGGATACATAGTCTTATCTGATGTGGAGGTTTTAGCAACATCACCGGCCTCACTAACTATAAAAGGATACATCCGGAAGGAACTAGCAAAAGTGATTGTTTCACCGTGCAAGGAGTATCTTTGAAGCCTTAGCATGTCATTCTCGATGATGAAAGCAAATAACAAGAAAACTCGAGAAATTTGCACTGCCTCATACATTCTTCAGGAAGTCATTTGTCAACATGTCCCTATTTTTCCAAAATCGAGCAAGCAAAGAATCCAGGACCACCAAGGAAAGGGGTTAGGAGATAAAGGAAACAAAACTCCATCTGTCACCAGCCAATTTTGACTTTCTACTTTCTAGTTTTCACCTTTAATCATTTGGTTCCATCATTTTGTACTTAAGTATGACTACTGTACGCATGATATAATCCACATTTGTAAAATGAGAGTTCTTCTAATGCTACCTTCCAGTTACCTAAGGTTTAAGATCCTTAGGAACTACAACCTTCTGGTTCCTTATAACTTCAAGTTCTAGACATTGCTTTCAAAAGCATCTACAAGGATAATTCACCAATAGCATGTTAATGATGTAATCTTCTTCTGTATTGCAGGATACCCAGTGTACCACTCTATGTACGATGATTTTGTTTGGATGGAAAAGTTTGGGGACCCAATGTTCCACAGACATCTTGCAGGTACCACATAGACCTTCACATAATCAGGAGATAGAAATACATGTGCATGAAGAAGAGACATCAGTTGGTTCAGTAATGCCTTGTTAGCTTATAATCTGTCCCATTCTATAACTGAAGGATTGCACCTCCAGTACCAGTATGTCAACTGGAATTTGTCTTTTTCTGTAAACAGTGGCAAGCATTTGGGGTCTCATAGCTCTCCGTCTTGCGGATGAGGAATTTCTACCTTTCGATTACCTCTCATATGCATCTGAACTCCAGGTATATATCAATGCTGACTTGGATGTAGTAATTTTGACTTCAGAGAAATTCAGCAGTATGCAGCAATTTGTTGGAAATATATATAGATGAAAGTAAAAACTCCAAAAATTACAGAAAGCCGCAAAGGATTTAGAAGATGAGCTCATAGACAAGGAGCTGAACCTCACCCCCTTGTTTAAGGCCATTGAGGATTTCAGAGGAGCAGCCACCAAAATAAATATCGATGTAAAGGTAGGACTTAGAGATAGCAATAGTCAAATTTTCATTCTCATAGTGATCACTGATAGAAGAAAATAATCCCAGGCAATGAAAGAAAGCAAAAGCTGGTCATCAATATGGAAAGAGTACCATATGAGAGAAAGGGAGCTGAATGACAGGTTAATGATGGCAGAAAGAGCATTCGCGGACCCTAATGGACTTTTCGGAAGGTCGTGGTATAAGCATTTGGTATGCTCATTCTTCCTCTTGTAATTCTAGCTGTTTTAAGAGATTCGGTTGTTTCCTAAAGGCAATTTTCACAGAAACAAGACAGCGGAATTACACCTTGGTGACCACTATATCCACATATTCACTACTAAAGTGACTTGTGAATTTGCATATTGCAGATTTATGGCCCTTCAAAGCATAATGATTATGGAAGCAAATCCTTCCCCGGAATAGATGATGCTATTGAGGAAGCAAAGAAAGTCAGCACATCAGACTCATGGCATTCTGTACAACATGAGATATGGAGAGTCTCGAGGGCTGTCAAGCATGCCTCACAAGTACTCAGTGGCAAACTCACATGATAAAGCAAAATCTTTTCATGTACTCCATAAACTTTTCATAAAGTAGGATGGGCAGTTTTAGTGAAGTCCAAACTATGATGGTGGCCTTTATCCAATGTCCACCAGTACAACTCCTAATCAAAAGAAACCGTTGATTTTGTGATGACTTACTCTACGCTGAGTAACACACTAATTTTGTTACCTGTATGCGTTATGCAGAGCAAAGAGCTTCTAAATCGTTGTTCCAGTATCATTTATTAAATCCATATTGTATGCAACGCAGACCCCTGATATATGCTGCAAAGTATTTTTTTCCTCTTTTTTCTGAACTCACACTATATGGAAATTACAAAGTACCTTACATCAGCCATTCACATAGCAAGCAGCACAATAATTTTGCTCTGCACTAAACTGCAGATTACAAAACTAAACATCCTTCAATCAAGCACTTGTTTTTGCAAGGACTAATTGCAAGAATCAAAGGTAACTCGCAGCAAAAGTATGCTACTTTTACTAGCAATGGTCATGGGTAGTTAACACTGGAAAGATCACACTGGCAACCTGTATAACTCATGACCAGAAGTAAATGTCTCTTTGGTCTTTTGCATGTGCCAATTCTGTAGCTCTTATTGATTGAAACATGCTTTAGAGACACATCCCCATCCTCCAAATTGCACTCTCTTAACCATTGAACCGCCGTCCACTTTACCCGTCAGATGCCTTACAGACATCACCTATGCTAAAAATCATTAATCAGTTCAGTCACCATAGCTTTTGAGAAAGCAGTTCCTAGACATGAGGACAGTTTCTCTGGCCTCCTTTATCCTGACCAAGAGTTGGCTCCTTAAAGCCCCTTTGGTGTTACAAACTCTGGCATTAGAAACTCCAGTTTCGACCCCCAAAATCAAAAGCTCAAGTGAATTTATGAGGACGCACTCGCTTATCAGATCTTATATAATTAGCTTTCATACAAATGAGGTTGAGAAAATAACGTACAATAGTAAACAAGGCAAATGCCTCGCTGACAATATATGTTACTATTCTGTACAAACTGTATCAGCTGGACTAGAAGAAAAAATTCATGGGAGGATAACGTTCAACTAAGTTGACTCTACATATATACAATTAGTAAAGTTATGCATAGTTTATTTACTTCCAAACCTTAATAGCTCCATCTCTACTGCTTGAAATCAAGAGTCTCTGGTTCAACTTGACTGAGGCTAAAGAGATGATAGAGTCACGATGACAACCAGCAGAATCGGTGGCCGCAGCAGCAAGGACAGCTTTTGCTGTCAGCTTAGTTGTTAAAGGTCGTCTCCGAGTCTCCTGTTCACCATGATAAAAAGCTGAAATATCAGCTAACTGACCAATCTGACAGATAATAGTCGAATATTTTTCTTTGGAAGTTTTTCCATTGAAAGTTACCCTTGATTTCAGATAACTACAAACGAACCCTAGCACGCCAAGGAGAAAAGAGCACCGTCGTTTAACAAATTTCATTTCGAGGATGTTTAATCCAAGAGAGCACTGATTCCTTAGATGAGGTGACAACAAAAAGGCAGTGAAAAATTCCAATGCAATAGAATATACAGCCATAGAAAAGTGATATAACACAAGCTACGGAGTGCATTAGCCAATAGTTTCTGCTTCGAATAGCAGTTTCCAGCTAAAACTAATAGGTATGGTCCAACTCCCAGCATCTAAGAGCAAACAAGTTTAAGGATAGGAGATTAATCTTCATTATCACCAGTAACTCAATCATGGTTCGAGTAAGCATAGAAGATTTTTAATGCAGAAGAATCCATATTATGGTACATGAATTCTATGTATCTTGAGAAATTGTCAAAAGAAAAGAAAGTAAAGGCGATGGAAATCCATACTGAAGTTTTGCCTGCTATTTCAAAAGGAGTAATGCCAGTGAAGGCAAGAAAAACTTTCTGTCGAAGTTTGTCATCGTAGGGTTCACAGAAGATTGCCCTGGGTTCAAGAAGTGCCTATATGCTCTCTACTCTTTTATTTAAAAAAGAAGCAGGCGGCCAAGTAATTCGAAATGCCTACCTGCACAATTTGCACCCCAAAAGATGATCTTGATTCATAGAAGTCGTCGTTTCCTATGCCCTTTATGTTTGGTCCACATACAGAGTATGTTCGATCAGGGCTGCAAACCCATTAAAGTTCATTAATTATAAAATAAACTGGCTTGATATATAACAGCAAAAAAGTATAGAGTCAAGTCAAACCTGCAATGGTCCCATCGGCGAATTTTCAAATCGGTACCCCCCGTTAACAAATCACCCCCAGGTAACGGAAGCAATGAACGAATGCCGGGAAGCCGAGGAGGAGGTTCATTCAACTCATCGACTCTGTACTTTGGGTTGACATTACGTCTCAAATCAGCTTTGTAACTTGTTTTGTTTGATGGTCTGGCCAGTGCCCAAGGCACATCAGACACTTCACCATCACCCTCATAATTTGCAACCCTCATCACCTGGAAATACAGGTGCATTAGAGGGTGAAGGTAAAAAACAAGTCATTTCAGAGGGCACCAAACAATTTATTATAGAGAACGAATGGTTCACTTTTCACATTTGAAGAAAGACTGAACATTCCTCCTGTACTTTTGATCAGCCTAAGGTTCAATATTTTAAATAAGTCAATATCCACCATCAGGCAATGACCTAAGTGGGATGTCGGAAAGGCAATGCAAGTATTTCCTCACTCAGTCTGACTTAGTTCACGGGAAAAGTTTGATGCTAAAGCCTGTCACGGCCCATGACAGTATGTTGGCAGTTTAAACGCAAAAAATAAAAGCACTTCCTGAGGTTAAACAAGTTATAACTAACGAGGATGATGTTACTTTCAGAACAATGACAAATCAGGAAGGATGAGCTGTCTCTGACTTCTCAATTTTGCATCAAATTAGTAACTATGCCCAGCAATCAATGTACTAAGCCAGGTTGTCATTGACACATCTGTCTCAAATCTTCCAAATAACTGAGATCTCTACATAAAACAATTGCAATCCTTTAAAATCTGGTGTAAGAGAACCCATAAAATAATAAATATTATGACCAAGGTTATGATTGAGACAAGAGAGAAAAGGGAGGAGATTGATATTTGGTTGGAAAGTTGGGAAAATTTTGAAAATTTTTGCGAGAGAAAAATGGAGGGAAAATTAAATATTGTGGTACTTTCTCTGCAAATTCCATCACATTGGTGCTTCCAAACTTAGTGCAAACGCTATTTATTCTCCATCTCCACTTACAAGTAGAATTCCACAAAAAAGACATAGGTTCCATTTGCATGGTGCATGGTTGGGGTGTAATCAAGTTTCAATGAGGAGCTACAGTAGGTGCATTATCTCACAAGTGTAAAAGTCTCAAAAGCACTAGTGTACCCAGAGGATCAGTTCTTAATATAGTTGTACCTAGGAGTATGTTTTCTCTATTGTCTTTGTCCAGCTCAAATGCCGCACAATTTATTTGTCTTGCCTTTTTTTTCTTATGGATCAGCATGGGAAAAGACAGTGCATTAGCCAATGTATGCATTATGTTCTTGATTTTATGTTCTTTCATTCCTGTTTAGATCGTGGAATTGACTCCTCATTACAAAATTATACCAATGTTACCGTGGCAGATTCTTAATTCTATGATTTAGAAGAAGAAGCCCTTATACCTGATGGCAGCTCCCATTCTCTGCATTCCAAAGAGAAATTTCATTACAGCCAGCAGCGACATAAACAAGCGGTCGTGTCATGGCAGATGCGGAAGCATTTGGAGGAGGAACGAAAAGACACATCTTCTCTATAGGGCAAACAAGAGAATACTGCCATGAATTGACAGGTATAAGGAACCTCAGGTCCCAGAGAGTAAGCACACCCCTTGAAGACCCTGAGACAAACCAATTTCCACAAGGTCCTGCAACTATAGAAGAAACATAACCCTCCTCAGGTGTAGTTGCCAAGCTCCATGCATTCAAATTACTTCTTGCATCAAACAGATGAATCCCACCATTTTGGGTGCTGTACATAACCATCTGACTGGAAGTATTATCAGCACTATAATTCATTAGGCTGAGCACAGCACCTTCCTTAGCATCTTTCTTTTTAATATCAGCAATACCTGAATACTTCTCAACGACATTGCCAAGACCTCTGGAAATGTAATCCACAGAAAACATATGTATTGTGCCATCACAGGCTCCAACAACCACTTGAGCAGAACCCCGAAGAATTGCAGTACAAAGTGCACGGCTTCCTTCCAGGTGATATGTTAGCCTTGACCTAAATGATATGTCTTTCTCCAATTTTCTTGAATCCCACAGCTTGACAGTGGAATCATCTGAAGCACTAACAAAAAAGCTATGATCAGTTGAGACTGCAATATCGTTGACAGCAGAGCGGTGTTCCTGGAGGTGCGCAACCAACACTCCACGTGGCCTCCAACCTAAATCTGGAATGGTTGATGCACGTTGAGATGAAGGTAATCCCATTATATCAGACAATGTAGAAGCATCTTCCATATTGACTGTGCTCCCTTTCACCATGCTAGATAATCCCATCTCTTGAAATTTGCTATTACCATAAGTTGTTTGATCATTCTCTCTGCTATCTGGTTCATGCACCACCCTATAAAATTGTTTAGAACCACTGCTGATGCCGAATGAACCAGAAACAAGCTTTGGTGCTGGAACTGAGCTTGCCAAGGAAAACGATTTGCTTACAGTGTCCATCCAAGGCATGGATGATGAATCAAAACCCAAGGAATTCACTTGCAATGAAGAAGCAGATGGTGCAGAAGGATTTCCAGTTGATCGCTTATCTACACTGAAGGAATATAGAGGAATCCCTTCTGATGATTTGTCACACATGAAGCTATTCAAACCACCAACTTGTGAAGCCATAATACCTGAAAACTGCACTTTTTCTGAGCACGTAGCTTCTATAGTGCTACTAGTCTTTGGCATATAGCTCCCTGTAGACCTTAGTTTGGCCACATTATCATCAGACTCAGTTTGGCCTTGCTGGTTTAGGGTACTGTCAATTAAGCATTGCGTATCAAGATTTGGTTTATCTAGCCAGCTTTTCATCAAGTTTGTTTCTCCTGAACCCCTCTTCAAGGATTCAACAGTTTCCCATTGTTTCACTTGTGCTGATGATTTATACCATATTTTTCTCTGTCTCTCCAACATGTCTGAACTCCTTGCACTTTCCAAGACTTCGTAGAATACTTGTTTTGATACTGGAGGTTTTAGACATGAAAGAAGAACCTTCTCAGAAGCTAAAGATGCCGGTTGCCTCCGGAGGAAAGGGCGTATAAGTGGTGCAAGGAAAACATAGGAATCGACAGCACCTAAACACTCACTGCTAGCTGAGATGAAGGTGACAACCAGTCTTCTCACCCACTGGCTGGGATAACATAACAACGGGAATGCCCGCTCTATCATTTCAAGCAGAGTCCTCTTCCTCAATAATCCACCTTTACACAAGATGGTTAAACAATCCAATGCATTGACGACAACAGCCTCAGTTGGATCACTCAAAGCTTGCTCAATGTAAGGCAAGAGATATTCCTCCACACTTCTTTGGCCAACAAAAAAGCATACATATATGATCTGCCCATAGAATACTGCCCTCAGCTGCTCATCTCTATCATTCAGGAAAGCTGGCAGAATAGGAAGCAGAAAGTCATTACTCTGTCTCTGTCCAAAAAAACAACATAACATACCAACATCCTGGAGGAGTGCTCTCCTAATGCTTGGAGTTTGCTTGAGACCCATCACAAGTTCTTGAACAACCTCAGCAATAGACTTCCTCAGCCGGGCAAGTTGTGCATCCATACTTGCTGCTTGCAGCTTTTTAGTTGTTTCACTAGAAACCAAAGGTGATTTCTGTTGTAAACTCAATTCATCCAGTACCCCTGCCTCACTCAAGCTTATTGAATGAAGCAAGAAACGATAGGCAGTGAGAGCCAATTTCGCTATATTACTGGCATAGCATATTCTCACACTTTCCTCTGGATCATCAGGTAGCATTGATAGCATGGGCAGAACATATTCCGGAAAAATTTTAGCATCACTGGGAGGAAAATCCCGGACTAAAGGAAGAATATAGCATAAAGTCTCTAAGGCAGCAGAACGCACAATTGCTGCTGGATCGGAAAGCATCGCGATCACATAAGGAATCACACGCTGCAATCGGTCTTCATCATCAATATATAGGGAACATGCAGTCAGGAGAACTAGGGCTCCTCTCCTCAAATGAGGCAGCTTGACATTGCGAATACATGCACAAAGCAAGGAGGCAATGAGTACCATACCTTCACACTTCATACTATTTTCAGGTACTTCTAAAAAAGGCATGCCAAAAGTATCCACATTGCCATCATGTGCAGACATCAGATCATTCAGCTTCTCAATTGTGATCTTCTTCATGAAGGGATGGTCAATTCCCTTAAACGCGTGGGAAATGTGTTTACTTGGTTCATTAGGATCTTGTATCCGACTTGTTTTGAAATTCTGCTGGATTGAACAATTGGACTCACTCTTCACCACGGTTTTTGCATCATCCCTGAGCAGATCACTCTTGTAACCAAAACCACCGCCATGACCCTTTGATGCGTCTTTCTCTACATCCTCTCTTTTTCTTATCAAGTCATTTTCCGACTTGTCATTTAGTTTTGCGACCATCTTCACTGATCGGTTACCAGGTGTTCCAGCTCCAAGATAAGTTTCCTCAGAGGACCTCTTGTTCATCATGTGCTTAAGTATCTCGTTGAAAACACTCTGACACATTGCAACCTACAACAGATATTAAAAAGAATCAACAGTCTAATATGAAATGAAAGAAGCAGAAGATTCTCAGATTGAAATGAAAAGGCATTACCCTTGCATCAGGCGGAAGAGGATTGCAACAGCAGTAAAGATTGTGCAGAAAAGGCGAGAAGTAGCCTGGAAACACAATGCCAGCAAAGGTCTGTAGGTACCTTTCAGCAGAAAGGCGACATTCTGGCTCCAATTGAATCATATGAAGGATCATCTTCCGAATTCCAGAATCTGGGATCTATGATCACAAAACACCAATGAAAGTCCAACAAACAAAAAAGCCGGAATGTGTTTGTGTAAGAGAGAGAGAGAGAGAGAGAGAGAGAGAGAGAACCTTTTCAAGATGCTGGCTAGGATCATACTGCCCCCTCCGATAAGCAAGAAGCTGGGAGAGCTCAAAAAGTGGCTGGCCCTCGAGGAAAAGCTCCGCAATTACGCACCTAAAACAACAATATGGTAACAAGCTAAGATAGTTGCGCTGCAAAGCTAAACAAACTAAATTCAATCCAAACAATATTTCAACAGATACAACCGAATTACTTTTATTCAATAAGTGTGGAAAAAACACCAGTCACTTGCACCAACTTTACCGTATCAATTGGAATCAACCAACAGCTGATTGATATCAACACCTCAGTAATGCATCAGTTTTATCGAAATAATGTCTAGAATCAGTAGGAACAGGATCAGAGAGAGATGCAGAGAATGTCTGGGAAAGGTTTTGTTTCAGGTGCCATATCTCCAATGAGGCAAAACAAAATACTAGGAATTAATGAGTTCACCACTACTTGCTCCATTATAACCAAATGCCCAATACTACAATAACAAACGAGCTGTCTAGCCATAAATTGATGTGAAAATATGTTCAATACTAGTCTACAGTGTAGTATAATACTATGTGAATAGATAAACGGGCAACATGTATAAGCAATGCTGTTCTTGAAACACCTAGCTAGACTCTCCTAGAAGTGCATTATCGATAACATAGAAATAAAATTTGCATTTTTATAAGAAAGTGTGTACTTGACATCAATCTAATTCTTTTTTCTAGTACACCCATCTATAAGTTGCATAATCATAACCTTACCACTACCCCACCAGCCATCAACTTTCCCAAAACCGTATAACCAATCAAACAATTTAACTCATGGAAAATACAGATGATTTATAATAAAACTTCCACCATTACAAAATTGGAAACAGCTTCTGCTGTCCTCGGGAAGTAACAATCCGTAAGCTGCCCTTCTCATGGTAAAAATGCTTACCCTACAGCAAAGATATCCATAGATGGTCTTAAAGGTGCATCTTGGGCAACTTGCATCTCACCACCATGCTCATAAAATCTCTGAAAATCAGGGAAAAACTGATTGGCCGTTACCCAAGTAAAATTCTTCAACTTACACGGAAGACTAATTGCAAAGAACAATCTCGGAATTACGCGGAACACTAACTGCAAAGAAAAATCTCCAATACTTGCCGCCAACAAATGTATATGCTTGGAGGGGGCTCACAAGATCTGAACAAGAAATTCTCAAACATACATTTCATGACTTCTAAACAAGGATTACGGAAGTGAAATAAAAAGACAAAGGAAAAGCATGTGCACCTAATGAGTTTTGCGAACATGACCAAATCATACATCAGATGGTTTTCTAAGAGTCACCTGCTGTCTAAAAATTGGAATTGTACGAGTATAAAGGCATCACCAGGGTCACGCCTGGGAGAGGCTATCGTTGCAGAAAGTTATTCATGCAGCTATCCTTTCAGTGTGAAAGATAAGTACCGACCTCTAGATAGATTGTATTGATCTGTACCCCGAATTGTCTAGATTCAATACCATACACAAGGAAACTTGCTATGTAGCCATACTAGTTACACGAATCATAATTTTGAATGCTATATAAATATCTAAGCCAAAATCTTGTAAGGATTAAAATTAAGTTGGCCCGTTGTCATTTTCCAGACAAGAAGGCATAGCAAGGATGTCTCTAGATAGGTATTATTAAGAAACAAGAAATCACTCTTTGGCAGGAAATCACTCATTAAGTATATAGTTGTTGCTCAATGCACATCCACAAGGACTTCGTCTCATAGAATCTCGATGAATTAAAAGGAATAATATATGGTAGAACTACAAAAGAACCAACGTCAGAGGAAAAACCAACCTCAGGGGCAAGATAGCATAGTCTTCTACCTCCAGTGTCAAAGAAAAACGAAAAATCCGAAGGGTCATCATAGGGGATATAGGTTGGCTTGAAGGAGGCAAAATCAGCAAGGTAAAGCCAATTCCATGAGGTTACGAGCACATTCTCGCACTTAATGTCCCCTAAGTAAGGCAAAGTGTCAAAAAAAAAAAAAGTAGAAATGCTAAATGAAAAAAGAAACATTAGCGATAGGCCCAACCAACTAAACCCACCATGGCAAATTCCCTTTTCATGGCACTGCTTCAGCGCAAGGAGTAACTGCAGAGCCACCAGATCATAAGAGCTGAGATTGAAATGCATACTTGACACATCAAATCAAGAGGGTGAGAGAAAAACCTGAAATGCCAACCATTTTTTCTCGATGATATTAAGGAAAGGGCGAGTACTCAATCGATCATGCAGATTATTGAAGAAGTACTGCCTTAACAGATAGGCCGCTTTGTCAGTTTCCTGCCAAGACTGCAAGAAGACACGTCCGCATGAGGTATTGAACACAGACCCCCCTCATATTTTACAAAGCAGGTGGTTTTAGGACCCAACAAAATCAAAAAGCCAATAATAAAGTTAGAAGCACATTTCTCATCTTCGTCCGCATTGAGTTCAACTAAGCAAAGTACTCCAAGACAAACTGCAACTATACTCAATCACAAAAGAAAACTTGAATCTAATTGGTTATCATGATGAAGGTACACCTTCTCAATTTAAGCTCAGTTTAGAAATCCTTTGAGCGCCAAACACTAGCATCAAGTTCAGCCCGAGTGAAAGTTTTAATGTTTTTAATCAATCTGCCTCGTAAACCAGAAAAGAGAATAGTTAAAAATGACCCAAATTTGAACTCAGAAGAAACAGAATATCATAACGTACTGATCAGCTTATATCTCGTGTTCCTAGAATTACACATAATCTTGGGCATGTATATCTGTTTTCCTCAACCTACACTGTTATCCACATGTAGTAGTAGTAGTAGTCTAATTCACATCTTTGAAACTAGAAAATGCTGCCAGGGTACTGCCCTTTCCCATCCAAAAGTGAAAGCAAATGCATTACCAGCGCCAAAACTGTTATCTTTTCCCTCTACTTCGTGAAATCTCCCAGTAATTCCCACATTCTCAAGAGGAGGATGAGCAAAATCCACATTTTCACCTTTTGAACCCCCAGAAATACCGGAGAATTCGATGAAGCTAAGCTACCGCGCAACTACTGCCTCCAGAAAAAGCTTAAGATTCACCCGGAAAAGGAAAACATCACTCGGTAGAGGATGAACTCGCTAACAAACTACAATTCACCGAAGCAAAAGAGAGAAAGGCACTTCCATTTCACTCAAACAACTTCCTCCGTCGCTCTCTCTTTCTCTCTCTCTCCCCAACACCAGAGCGAGCTCCGGAAAACTCCAATCAGAAAACCACAGACCGACCTGGAAGGACCAAACGTGGGGGTGATCGATGGCGCGGAAGGTCTCCTTGATGTGGAGCAGGCGGCGCTCGTACTCCCGGAGGTCGATGCTGTCGTCGCGCTTGAAGTAGACCTTGACGAGGACCAGGCCCTCGTCGTGCTTGCACTGGATCGCCTTGAAGAAGCGCCCCTTGCCGAGGACCTCCTTGAGGACCAGGTTGTAGGAGGAGGGCAGGTCGTGGAGGTAGTACTCCGACGCGGAGCCCTGCTTCGTGCGCGCGATCTTGTTGCCCATGTCGCCCCCGGCGCGACCCGATCGGGCGGCCTCGTTTCGCGAGTATCTTACGGGGACGCCATGGATGGTGGTGGGCTTCGGGAGTTTTTCTGAGCTTCGATTTTAGAGAGAGAAAGAGAGAGGGGAGAGAGATTCTGGTTTTGTCTTTCGGAGGTTCCGTGCGGAGGTTGGGTTGACGGAGGCGCGGTGGCGGCGGGGGTTCCGAAGCGGCCAACGGTGAGCGCGATCCGCCGCCCGGCGACGGTGCTCGGGGCTCCGGGATCTGGCCGACGTGGACACGTGGCGAGATGCTGCAGGTGCGTCCGCAATAGGGTCGGGTCGGGTGCGATTGGGGAGAGCGTCTGATCAAAGCATTTTGCATTCGGTTTTAGGGGGAAGAGTTTTGCACGAAATGCTTAAAGGACTTTGATTATTTAAAAAAAAAAGCAAGAAAAAAAAATAAAAATTGCAATAGTGACCCTACTCGACAACTCGGGCGAAACCAAAGACTCTGGCAACGGTCGTTGCCGAGATCAGGCAACCCAAGATGAGGCGTTTCCAGAATCGTGTGATCTCATGAGATCAACCACTGAGGACGTGCGACCTCAGGTGAGCCAGACCAGAAGGCCTCCAACATTGTGTACCTCAAACAGCGGATCATGGAGGTCGCATGACCCTGGGCGAAGTAACACCAAAGTCACGCGACCTCAGGCAAGTTAGAGCTAGACTCTGATGTCTTGTAAGCTAGAGGCGAGTCACCAAGGTCATGCAACTCCAAGCAACTCGATGTTGGCATCTATCGGGCTTCTTTAAGCCACCTTCGCAAAATCTTAGTTCTATGGGGAAGAAACATAAACAGTGCAAAATTGAGGAGTTGAAGGCAAAATTGGAACAAAAAATTCATTGATTATGACCTCAAGCATTCGAAATGCTCTGCCAATATTGTTACAGCGAGGGCCAACGTTTGGTGAAGGCAAAACTTGGGGATTAGGCCGATATCATTGGCCTTTGCCTCTGGCCAGTCACAAGGCGACCGGCCTAAGAATGAAGATGAAGGAGGGAAAAAAGAAAGCAAGAAAAGAAAAAAATAAATAAAAATTAAAAATTTATTAAAGTATTATTAAAAATTATCACCGTTTGCGCCAGTCGCGTCACGTAGGACGACCCCAGCTAAAGTTGACCAGATAGGCGAGGACTCAATTAACACTAAAAAGAAAGATTTAGAACTGAATTAGTTCAATTGCAATAAATTTAAGACTATTTCGATCACACATCAAATAGATTTATAACTTACTTAAGATTCAATTTACGTCTACAATTCTCTATTTACTCTATCTTGTTCTCGCTCAATTTCGTACTTGCTCACTCCATACTCTCACGTTAATTTGAACAAAAGCTTTTTCTATTATATTAAATATAAAAATATTTTAGCGATATAAATCCAATCCGATTTGGAGTCACAAAGTTTAAATTACATAAAAATTGATTAAAATGAATTAAATTGATCAATTGGAGTGAGATCATTACCAATCGAACCAACCATTTGACAAATCTACTTAAGACTGCAACTATCCTTACATCAAATCATTTTTACTCGAAACCCCATCCTGACATCTCTTTTCTCGGGCCACACCCCTCTCTCATCCAATCCTCAACAGTAGATCGCGATCTTGTAAGAAGAGAAAATTGGCCGGGTCGTGCATCGCGAAGCTCAAGATGCGACGGTCTCGCCGAGCAGTGACCCCGAAAGCCGACTCGTACGTTCTCACCGACGAGCGAGCACGATCTCGGTCGACGGCGAACCAAGTTCTCGTCCGGCGATCGGGGATCTTCATGGCGCATGCACGGAGCGAGAACAAAAGATAAAGAAAGAAAAAGCGAAAAGAAAACGCCCAACGAGATCAAAAGGATCGCCAGCAGACAAGACAAATTTGCACGCAGACTTCATCTCGTCAAATATCATTATGTTTATTAATCGTTCAGCAAACCCCAGCAAATATTTACAATCCGATCCGACGCGATCGCCGACCGCCGCCGCCGCCGCCGCCGCCGTCGATCCAGCGGCCGAGATCGCGGATCAGGCGGCGGCCTGGGCCTGAGCCTGAGCCTGAGCCTGAGCCTGAACCTGAGCCTGAACCTGAGCCTGAGCCTGAGCCTGAGCCTGAGCTTGAGCGTCGTCCTCCGGATCTTCGAAGTTGGGGTCCTTGGCGTCCACGGCCGCCTCCCTCGCGGTCCCCATCTCGGCCGGGGAGTACCCGTCGCCGGACCACGTGAACTTGCCCCCGTGGCCGCCCTTCTTCGGCGACCCGCTCACCCCCGTCGCCGACTTCCGGTCCTTCCGCACGTCGGGCCTCGGGTTGGCCCTCGCGCTGCCGCTGCTGCCGCCCTTCCCGCTGTTCTTCATCTGCGATCGATGGAAAGATTAGATGGTGAGATGGGCGTGGGAGACGGAGCGTGAAATGGGGCGAGATTTATACTGGACAGAGAGAAGCGAGAGAGTACAAAGTGGCAGGCTAAGAAGAGGTATCACGGAGAGACGGGGGAGATAGAGAGAGCGAACCTGTGGGTGATGTGAAGGTGTGAGCGTGTGGTTCGAGGGACATGGCGAAGCAGATAAGAACGAGTACACTTCGTGACATTATTTTATTTTATTGTGAATTATTATTATCATTATTATTGTTGTCGATGCCCCAAATATTATCTCTTGAGAAAATAACATTAACAACGCATGAATTTTGATTTAGTGTCCCATTTCGTTCAAGCAAACCATAGTTTTAAAGAGAGACTTCAGCATTTTCCCCCGCTGCAGATTCCCTCGATAGGGAAAAGAGTTTTGCATGCGGATGCCGATGATGAGTATTGAGCTGCTGTTCTCCTCGAAGAAATTGATGAAAAGCGTAAAATCTATGGATACAGAACCGGAAGGTTCGCGCTAGAAGAAATGCAAAGATCATTCTATCTCCAGAGAAATCCTAACGGTTAAATATGACATTGAGAGATTAAAGTTTCATCTCATCGGGCATCATTTTCTCGTGGAAATAGACATGTCTTCATTCCCAAAGATGCCGAAGTTCAAGTAAAAGCAAGTCCCTACCTCTCAATTGCTCCGACGGGCTTAATAGTTTTTGAAATACTCTTTCGAGACCGAACACATAGCAAGAAATATTTCCTGTCTAAACCCAAGGAGTTCACATCATCAATAAACATGTATCGGTCGAGATGCCCGAATGGAGAATTTCGAACATGAGAAATGAGGCACAAACTCCCAAGCCAAATGTACCTACCAAAAATCATAGAGTTAATCGAGACCTGCACTCTCTATGATAATCTCATAAAAGCTTATGTGCGGGCCTATGATATAAATCAAGAGAAAAGAAAACAACTTGTACTCATGGCTCTCCCCGCCTATCCAAGTGACCATCTTTTTAGCCACCAGATTCTTCTTCGAAATTTGATTCATACCAAAGATTAGACTTACAATCGCAGAATTCTAATACACAAATTTCATTTAGTGGCAAATGCAAGGCATACTGTCAGGATAAAGAAGAACAAATATAATTTTGCTTTCCTTTTTTCTAAGAATTATACCAGGCCTTAAGAAAGAGGAGAAAAGTGTTTGGGCATTCATAGAGTGTTATCACACAGGCCTACAAACTTCACTCCTTATTCCAAACTAATTACATGATTGGCCTTAAATAGGCGTAACATGAGGCATTTACAGACATTTTACACACCAATAATACATAGTGGACTTAATAATGCGAAATTCTGGCACATGACACGGGGTGCTTCTTTTGGTAAAAACTTGGTGGCCTATAATACAAACAAGTGGCCGACACATTAGGACAACAAGGGCCCGTTTGACAACGTGCCAAATAGTGAAAATTTTTATTTTTTTATTTCCAGAATCAGTTTGAAAACAGAAGTCCGTCTGTTATAATTTTTGTGCCCGCACACAATTTTGCAAAAAATTGATCCAAGAATCAGTTATAGAACATAATCAAGAAGCAAAAAAAAATAATTTCTTGATTCTGGAACAATTTTTCCGGAACTAATTATTCTTTCTTTTTTATTTATTCTTCATCTTCTTCCCAGCCCACTGCCGGCGACCGTCCACCCACGACCGACCAGGGCTGCGGTGAGGGTGGCCCTCGCCGCCCCCAGCAACAGCGAGGTCGGCCTTGCCAGATCACGGTGAAGTCGAGTCTCGCCTAGTTGACTTTGCCGCCTTCAAATGCTTAAAAATTGTTCCTGGGCATAGAATCAAAATGAATTATTTCTAACCAGAATCTGTTTCCAGATACATAATGGTTGCCATGCGCACCCCAAGTCTATTCAAAGTCTTTGAAATTGTTTACTTCATATGAGTTGTCCTCAATGTAGTCCTAAAGTTTGGTATAATGATCAATGTGGTCTCTAAAGTAAAGGAGCACATTAAATATTTACCAATAGTCCAGAGACCATATTGATTAAATTAAAAGTTTAGGAATAATATTGCACATTAAGCCAAAATTCATGGAGCATATTACATAAATTAAAAGTTCATAATTGACATTACATATTAGACCAAAATTTGGGAGACTATTTATTCTATTATCCCTATTTTATCAACGATTTAATTATGGATTGGGAATCCTCTCTTACTTAAGAACATCAATCGATCATGTTCGTTGAACATTTGGGTTAACGATAAAGGGTTGGGGTGATTGATTTCAAGGTGAATCGGTTGGTTCCTACCCTAGAAGAGCATAGTTTAACTAACTACAACACAATAAATCATCCACGAAATGGACAAAATGTATTAGAAACAATTTTCTAAGAACACACATTTCTTAAATAGTCTTTCACCAAACTTTATTGTAGAAGCACGAGATCAAAAGAAAGAGAGAGGGAAACCACCAAAGGCATATGGGGATTTTTAGGTCCATGGTTCGCAAACATAAGTTCATTTGTTTTGCGTAAAATGTACCATTTTAAAGAAATACTTTCCAAGCTTTTTGTTTTACGGTGTTTGGCTAAAATCTAAAAAAATCTAGAAAGTATTTTAATTGTTTGGTAAGGAAAATCTAATGGGGAAAATTATCAAATATTTTACATTTTTTTAATTATTTTCTTTTTCTTCTTCCTTAAGTGCTCGGAGTGGATTTCCTAATTGGTTAACGCTGCTTAGACTCACTGTGGCCCAATTGGCCAAGTCTTACTAAACCATCACCTTTTTAGTTTAATTTTTAGGATAAATGTGGTGGAAGTCCTAAAATTTATCGTTAAAGTGCAATTAAGTTATATAACAATCAAGTCCTAAAACTTGTTAAGTTGGTATAATCAAGTCTTAAAGTCAACACCGTCAATTTGTCTAAGGAAAAATGCTAACGTCACGTTTCCAAATTAAGTTTTCTCTCCTATGTGACGTTTCAATTAAAATTTATCAAATTGGTACAATTAAGTCATAAAGTTAATACTGTCGAATTTATCTTTTTCACCTAATTATGCTTTCTTTAAGCCCAAAAAAAAACAGAAACATAGTGAGGAATCCGATTCAATGTCAAGGAATAAATAAACAACCCTTACAAGCTAAGATAGAAAGATTTAGGGTCTTTTTCACCCAACTTTACCCTATGCTTTTCCAAATTCTATTCTCTGCTATCTTTATGCTTTACCAAAATATATTCGCTACCATCTTTTTCCCTATCTTTTCGCGGCCTATTCTAACCTCTTTCCAAACAAAATGGTAAAGAAAAAAAGAGAGAGAGGGAAGGGTGCCCCCTTAGGGTTGTCAGCCCTCTCCTCGCGACGGTAGAAGATCTATAGCCCACCCCGCCTTTTCATGGTCAGTAACAGTATGGTCGCTCAACACTCTCCTAACAATAGTAAATGATCCACGACCCTCCCACACCTTGGCATAGGTCGGTGTGGCCCGCTACAACCACGATAGAGGGTCGCCTAACCCTCTGCAGATGCTTGCACGGGATCATGTCATCTCAGGCCTTTGCCACCACCCTCGACAGTCATGAAATGGTGGCGGTGCCCTTTGCAAATGATGTCAAAGAGAGTCACAATTAGAGGTGGCCACGAGCCGGTTTTGGCCCGGAACCGGCCCGATCAAACCCAGGCCCCGCCCGTTGATTGGGCCGACGGTTCGGAACCGGAACCAGCCCGTGGCCTACGGGCCCTGTTCCGGTTCTAAAAAAATGTGAACCGGCTCGGAACCGCTAGTTCTGGGCCGGTTCTGCGAAAATTTTTTTTTAAAAAAAGCTGCAGCACAGCCTGCAGCAACCATTGAGGCCATTTAATTCTTTTTAAAGAAGGCAAATTTTTTTTTATAATTATTTATTTATTTTTTATAATTTATTTTTAAAAATTTTAAATTACGAACAGGAACCGGCTGGTTCGGAACCGGAACCGGAACCAGCTGGTTCGGAACAGGAACCGAAACCGGCCGATTCACATGTGGCCACGAACCGGAACTGCCGGTTCCGAACCGTGGCCACCTCTAGTCACAATCCCTTCCTCTATCTTTTCTTTTTCTTGATATATACTTTTTTTTTACTTTCAAAGGATTTATAAGTTTGTTTTAAGCGCTGACACCGTGTTTGCTCAGAAAAATTTAACCTAAGCAAAAACTGAAAATCTGGCACACTAAGCAATCGCGATCAAAATTCGGTGATATGATAGTAAATTCTACCTAAGCTTTATTACCATAAGTAAATTTTTTTTTTGTCAGATACCATTAATAAAGTTTACTCATATATATATCTAACTGCTATAACAATATTTTTGTAAAATGGGCCAACCAAAATTTCCGTCTGGACCTCCCGAAAAATGGACCGCATTCGCTGACGTGTCACCATTTCGTTGGAGGAGACGAGGCCACGGTCTCCTAAAAAATGCCCTAGCTACCGACGCGCAACGGCGGCGCGGGCAAAAAAGGCGTGGGGCTGAAGCACGCAGTTCGCCTCCGCAACGAAAAGCCGGGGCATAAATACAGGGAGACGGGGGTAGTTATGAGGAGCGGCCTCGGACTGCTCTCAACGGTGTCTCCTCCGCCGCCTCCGCCTCCGCTCCGCCGCTTCAGCCGCCTCCGCCTCCGCTCCCTCTTCTCCTCCGGTGAGCATCCCTCTCCCTCTCTCTATCTCTAGGTTTGGAGCTGTTTCGGATTCTTGAGCTCCCGTGCGCGCTCGGCCGGTTGTTCCTTCCACTTTCGCCGTTTGTGCCGATTCTCTGGTGATAATCGGAGTGCTCTCCTCCGCCGCCGCCGCCGCCGCGGCGACGTGCATGCATTTCTAGACGCATTGTCCGTTTAGGTTACTGTTTGTTCTATTGCGGCGTCCTCCTCAGATCGCGATTGCCGAACTAGTACGGCGCACCTGTGACTGAGCTCGTCGTGCGTTTTGTCTCTCCTTTTTTTTTTTTTTTTGGGTTCGTTTGTTGGTAGTTGGGGAGCGTGAGGTTCGGAGGTTGGGGATTTCGGTTTGGCGGTGGTTTTGGTGGAAATTCTGTGAGAACTGCGGTGGTATGTGGAAGGAATTTGGGCTGTGATGATGCGCGCGCCTTGCTGTTTGTACTTTTAGGGATATGCTTTGTGACCGTTCCTTCCATGCATGTTCCCCATGTGCATAAATGTGTGCAGCGCGGGACGATGTTTGGTAGTCGGTTTTTGTGTTTTGTCTCTTGTTTAAGTTCTTCCGGTAATTTCTTGCAATCCTTGTGAAACTAGACAGATATCCTGAGAGTGAAATCTAGAAAATCAGTTTGGACCGTGAGGACACGAGCAGCGACAGCGATGGCGAATGTAAGTAACACGCGATCATCGCTTTTCTTCTGTTTCGGCTTTTGCCACCTCTTCTGGCGCCGGTAACTGTTCTTTTGAAATTATTTTTGTGGCGTGTCTCGCTTGGCATTTCCCAGGATCAAGAAAACATTGGCAACTTAAGGAAACAGGTGGCAAAACTATTTGAGACATCTCTTAGGGCAACAGTCCCCGAGGAATTAGATGTTGAGCCCTTGGTTGCTGCTTGCACTGCAAAGTTTGGCGATTACCAATGGTAGTTTTTTAACCCACCTTCTGGTCATTTGGAAATCAATAAGTTTGCTGGAATTGTATGAATTTATTGCTTTGCATTTTCCAGACATGAAGGTCTTGTGGCCTCATCATGTTTTTCCTCTTTTGGTTTCTTAATACTAATTTGTGATGTCCCTGTGTTGTAGCAACAATGCTATGAGCCTATGGCCAAGAATCAAAGGGAAAAAGACCGAATTCAGGGGTCCCCCAGCAGTAGGACAGGTGGCAAACTACTACGTACCGCAGAGTTCTCTAGTCCACGAATTTTCTGGCTTAGCATCTTCTAACTTGTCAACTTTATTCTCTCTAGGCACTTATGAGGAATCTTCCTTTATCTGAAATGGTAGAGGCATGCTCTGTGGCTGGACCTGGATTTGTGAACGTCACGTTATCAAAGAATTGGATTGCCAAGGTGATTACGTCTCTAAAAATTCTGTTTCCAATTGAATGCCATTGATATTATTGTGGCAGTTGAAATAGATCTTATGTAGGAGGCCAGATTGAGCACCACGACTCACGTAGTGATAAATTTTTTAATTGGCACTCCAGAGCATTCAGAAGATGCTGATTGATGGAATTGAAACATGGGCGCCAAGGCTCTCAGTTAAACGGGTGGTGGTTGATTTTTCTTCTCCTAACATTGCAAAAGAAATGCATGTCGGGCATTTAAGATCTACTATAATTGGAGATACACTGGCCCGCATGCTGGAGTTTTCAAATGTTGAAGTTCTTCGTAGAAACCATGTTGGTGATTGGGGTACACAGGTGATTCCTGAAACTTTGCTTGCTGTGTTGACTATTTTCATAACTTGGAGATTAATTTGTCATAAAATTATAAGGGGGCATAAAGCTTACTGCTTGTGTACTTCACTGGGATATTGAATCTTTTAATATCTGAATTTTCATCCTTCTCATCAGATTGCACATTCTAAAAATTAAGTGCTAGCTGCCTTTTCCGCTTTGAGGGAACATGCGCCTACTTTATTTCGTTATACTGCTGATGACTATTGATGATGCTATATGCTCTTTTGAACTAATAAAACATTTGTTTTATTGTACTGTCATGCCATGAGTAACTTCCCTGCTGTATGGGTTTTGCAGTTTGGCATGTTGATTGAGTTCCTTTTTGAGAAGTTTCCTGATTGGGAAAGTGCTAGTGAAACTGCCATTGGAGACCTTCAGGTTAGAGATGTTTTATATTCTGACTACTGAAGCTTCAATTGATGACATGCTGTTTAAGACCTTGTATACAATGACATAAAATGCTTTCTTGTCTGCCTTTGATATGGGGGGTGCTCATTTATTTCCTATGGGAAGTTAGTATCTTTCTTCCATTTGGACTCAGACATTAACACACGAAGTTGACACCTTAATCTAGCATTCCCCATCATTTAGATAGTTACTCCACTAATCACTCTCCATCTCTGTGGGGTAAGGTTTTGCAGTGAAAGGTTTTCAACCTCTGATGTTCTTCTCCACCCGAACTCCTTTTGCTTACTTATTAAGCATGGCAGGAAATAATGGGGGTGGTGTATAACTAACTATTCGATAATAGGCTTTTGATGTGACTGATTGTGGTTCCTGTGCACTTCAGTTTGTTTTTCTGTAAATGGGGTGTGGTTATGTGCAAATGCCTAATTTAAGCATCTTTTTTCTGTTGGTTTTATTTCCTTTTCCTCTAGCTTGCTGAAACAGAATATATTGGGCTTCAAGATTTGCTTTACTCAATTTAATTGGTGTATGCAGGCATTTTATAAGGCATCAAAGCAGAAATTTGATGAAGATCCTGTTTTTAAGGAGAGGGCACAGAAGGCTGTGGTTCGCCTCCAGGTTAGTGCTGTGTACTTAGGACAGCTGCGATTTCCATATTCCTATTTTTTTAACTGCCATTAGGACATGTGGTCTTTTGTTGGGTGACTGTTGAGCTTGTATTCAGGGTGGGGAAGCGAGGTATCGCAGTGCATGGGCGCAAATCTGTGATATTAGCCGAAGGGAGTTTGATGGGGTCTATCAGCGTCTTGGAGTTTCATTGGAGGAGAAGGTGCTGTACATTGTGGAATTCCTGCTATTAGTCAGCATGTGGTTTTTCTCTTTGTGGAGATATCTCGTGATTTAAGAACTATTTTGACTCATGCGATGCTCTTTCCTGTACATAAGTGATCATTGATCACTCAGCTGAGATATATTTAATCTGCAAGGTGCATTTTGACTCACTGATCAATATGAGGAAGTCATGGTGATGGATTACTTTTATGTTATGCATAATATTAGTTCCATGGAAAATCTTCTTCTTCTGAATGCTTGTCCTTATCCTTTTAACATTGTAGCAGTGAGAAAGATGGTTATTTTTCATGGTGTTGATGATTTTAAGAACATTGCTATATGAGCTTTGTGTCCTAATTTCCTCTAATTTATTTTTCTGTGACAATAGTGTTGGAGCTGTGAATTTCCATATGACTCTAGTGTGAGATGGTTTTTGACATGCTGGGAACAGTGCGTTTCCACAGCTAAGCATCTTAACTTGCAAATCTTAATGATTTTTTATGCATTGCCTTTTGTCAGGGAGAAAGCTTTTACAACCCGTATATTCCCAGTGTACTGGAGAAGCTGAGCAACTTGGGGTTAGTTGAAGAAAGTGAAGGAGCTCGTGTGATTTTTATTGAAGGGTATGAGAGACCTCTTATCGTAGTGAAGAAAGACGGCGGTTACAACTATGCATCCACTGATCTCTCTGCCCTTTGGTTAGATTTCTTTAAACTTGGAAAGACATTGTCTGTTCTTATTTTACATGACCATCATATAATTTAATTTCTTTAAATGTTTTTTTTAAATGATTTATTCTTCTGCTTGACACGTCCATTTCATGTATTCGCATTCTAGCCTGTAATGCAGTCCTTTCCTTTGATTTGACAGTCTATTTGGTAGGCCTTGGCCTAAGTATTTGGTTTATGGTAGTTTCAATTGCCATTAGAACTGATGCAGTGAATCAAGGTTTTCACGAAAATAACAAAACGTAGTGAATATATTATAAGCTGTAGGACAGATAACAAAATGTTTAGGCTTAAGAAAACCAAGGACTCGTAAAAGTATAATCTGCTGTAAAGAATATTAGAAGAGGATGGCTTACAAGTTACGGATAGGGTTTAAGGACTATTATAATTGACTCAAACAACACTAGAATGTCAGCCCTTTATCTACTTTAAGATCTAATCTCCACCACTGAACCTCATTAAAGATCACATGCTGGTGGTGCAACTCCTTAAACTCTAGAGAGACAACTAATTATTAAACAGAAAATGTGGAAATTGCTGTAATTATTCAGACACTCTTCTCGTCTACCCTAGGTTGCTCGATGTTACAATATTTTCCTCTATTTGAGGAGGGGCGTTAATAGTCATTCAGAAGCATTGTCGTTCCAAATTCACTTTTATGTTTTTTATATTGGTGTTCTACTGTTGACTTTTTAGCAACAAGGTCTCACCTGACAATCGTGCAGGTATCGCCTGAACATAGAAAAGGCTGAGTGGATTATTTATGTCACTGATGTTGGTCAGTCCGAGCACTTTCAAATGTTTTTCAAGGTGAATATTCAGAGCCATATGCCATTCTGTTTAATTTCTTTCCCTTGTTTATTGTACTATAAAGTATCATGATTCATTTGTATCGAATTATTCTCTGCATTCAATCTTTATGAACTTGTTGACTTGAGGATACATGCGTGAATTGGCTTATGCATTATAGGCCTTCTTTACAAGTCCATATGATTGGTTAGTGGCATGGAACTAAGCCTACTTATGTCCTTGTTTCTGTTTGTTCAGGCTGCTAAGCGTGCAGGTTGGCTTCCTGATGATGATAAAGTATACCCTAGGACTAGCCATGTTGGCTTTGGTCTTGTTCTTGGTGATGATGGTAAGCGTTTTCGAACTCGCAGTACTGAAGTCGTTAGACTTGCGGATTTACTGGATGAAGCCAAAGCTCGCAGTAAAGCAGCACTTGTTGAACGTGGTATGTCACTGTTGGTTATTTGGGTTTCATGTAACTCATTGGCTCAGTTTAGAATGTATATGTTGCATTTATACCAGACTTTCCTAATTGAAATTAACTGTTCGATTTGCACCTTTTGACTACATGAATATTGTTGAGTTATCAGCATTTCATTTAGAAGCCTTTAAAATTTATGGTGGAACTTTCCATCAGGCAAGGATAAGGAGTGGAGCGAGGAGGAGCTTGACAAAACTGCAGAGGCAGTGGGTTATGGAGCTGTGAAGTAAGTCGACTGTCCCGCTAACAATCCTGCCATGGTTTTTGTTATGCTGGTTCCGTGCTCAGAAACAGCTCTGATGAGATGGTCTATGTCATTAAGTGGGTCTATAACCGAAATGCAAGTTAGACATTAGTGCATTGAAGCAGGCCTCAGTAAAGCTTCAGGAAGCACAAGCTGAACTGAACCTAGACTCTAGCAACTGACAAACAAGAAAATTTTCAGGAGTGATATACTAATCAAGAAACTGCGATGGGTTAAAAAGATCCTCAGAATAGTTTTCTACGCTTTTGTGATGTTATTATATGCTCTCTATCTAGAATTGCGTAGATCATTTTCCTGACCATAAGAGAGATAGTTGAGCTTTTTTTTGTGAAAATTTATTGCATGACTTACTAAGTAGTTGTCCATTCAGTCCTTTATATGGATTTAGGAGTAGAGATAATTGATATCCTCAACTTCTCTTTGTAGGTACGCCGACTTGAAGAACAATAGGACCACGAACTACACCTTCAACTTTGATCAAATGCTTAATGATAAGGTGCGGATTTATGTTCTCCATCAATAGCTCTGTCCATAATTGATGAGTGTAGCTGAAATTATTTTGTCATGATTCCCAGAGAAATAAAGTCCTTTCCACTCCTTGCATTTTTACTTTACTAGGAGAACAAAATTACTTTGGTTGTGTTGAGTTGATTTGGTTATTAATTTTTTATTATGTTCCACTCAGTCCATGATTTTTATATCCCATTTTTACCAGAACACACACACATGCATGTACGCCTCTCCTTTCTTTATCTGTCCTTTCTTCATTCCTTTTTGGCTAAGTTATTATTTATGATGACAGGGGAATACTGCTGTCTATTTGTTGTATGCCCATGCTAGAATCTGCTCAATAATCAGAAAATCTGGCAAAGATATAGAGGAACTTAAGAAAGTAAGTAGTCTGTCTGTTATTTATGTTCAATTAGATATTGATATGGGCATATGGGTTTATTGCGTAACGATTCCCCCCGTCTCTCTCTCTCTCTCTCTCTCTCTCTGTGGAAGATAAGAAAGTACTGATGCACCTTCATTCAAAAAATTGATGTACATCATTGTAATTAATGTTTATGGAACTTTACAACAACTCAACCAACGACGTTATCTCTTTTGAATGCTAATTAAATTACCTCCTGGTGGATTATTTGGGACTTGATGCTAAAAATTAGTATTCCATGGCGCTACAAATTCAACATTTTGTCCTTTGTGTTTTGGCTGTAGACCGGAACCGTAGCATTGAATCATCCTGATGAACGGGCATTGGGGCTCCATTTGCTCCAATTCGGTGAGGTAGGACATAAATTAAGCATGATTTTGACAATGTCAGGATACTCTCTTCTGCAAAGTGGGGTAGATATTAATAATACTTTCTTGATTGCAACTTTGCAGACTGTGGAGGAGGCTTGCTCTAATCTGTTGCCCAATGTGTTGTGTGAATACCTGTACAATATGTCAGAGAATTTTACCAGATTCTATTCGAACTGCCAGGTACTATTACATCTTTTGCCTTTGTCATGCTTCCAGATAGCAGGACATGAACTGCTGCTTGTTTCAAGCATTCATTTCATGTGCTTGTTTCGTCTCTTCACTGGTTGGGTCCATCTGGTTGTCAAGTTTGCTAAGAATCTCAGTCCATAAATGCAAAGTGGTATGATTTTAGTGCGGAGGGCTTTTGAAAGATAATGGTGTAATTTCTGGCACTCTTCACTAATTTCCGAGAGCAGATATGCAACTGCCTTCTTTGAAGTGCTGAAATTTTAAATTTGAGGTCTGAATTGCATCTCTCAAGTGGCCATAGTACTCGCACTATTTTTGAGAAACGTCGTTAGTTCTGGACAATATCCCTAAGGTCTTCGCGTTGCCTCTGCACATTCGTAGTGATATGAGGCGAGATGTTACTTCCTTTCAATAGCTGTCACTGCAATGCTTCGTTTCCATTATGTTTATTCCCTACTAACGTGTAGACCTAAACTATATGCTTAATGCATCTTTATGCAGTTTAGCTGACATGTTACTGGAACTAGTCCTGAAATGTTTGAAATTATCCGCAGGTGGTTGGATCAGCAGACGAGACCAGCAGGTTGCTGCTGTGCGAAGCGACGGCGGTTGTGATGAGGAAATGCTTCCATCTCCTCGGGATAGTGCCCGTCCACAAGTTATAAGTACATTAAAAATAGGGTACCTTCTTCCAAATTTTGTGAGTTTACTACACCGATTCACCCAAAGATTGGGTTAATTATAGGAAACGAGATACGGAAGCTGAAATTTTTCAAGTGTTTAGTTTGGAATGTCATGCCAGCGCAAGAGGATTTTTGTTGGGATGGCCTAATCTTCTCTGTTGTTTTCCATGTATGGCATCGCATCGTATTTCTTGTATACTAGAAATTAGGGGTGTGCAAAAGAACCGGTAATCGCCCGGATCGGCTGGAATCGGATCGGAACCGGTGGTTCTTAAGGGAAATGGTCCAGTTCCTTGGAACAAGTGGGTACCGGTCTGGTTTCCAGTTCCGGGTGCGGAACTGCCCACCCGTCCATCCAGACCGGACCGGTAATATAATATATATAATATTTATTTAATTTTTAATTTAAAAAAGAAAAATCCAAAACCCTAAACTAAACCAGTAAACCTAACTCTCTCACAATCTCACTCTTTGGTTGATGCCTCTCCGATACTGGATAACTCGATACTCTCTCCTCTCCGACTCTCACCGTCTCCGTCACCATCTCCTCACGAAGTGGATCAAGCAATGGAAATGAAGATCAATCGTGCCTGTGACCTCAGCTATCCCCGTCTTCCCTCCTCATGGCAGGTTCATTGTGCGGCCCGCGTGCTCTCTCTCTCTCTCCCTCTCTTCCTTTCGTGCAATCAATCGTCCACTTGCTTTGTTTTGAGAAATCCTTGGTTCTGTAGCTTTAAGGAACTACTGTTCTATGTTGATCCGAGTCCATGAGCATTCCCGGTCTGGTGATGAGCGGATGACTGTGTGAATCTTCCAGTTTCGTGGAATTTTGCTGCTTCTGAACTGTTTTTTTTTGGCGGAAAAGTGCACGAAATGATTGCGATTAGATTACGAATGACTTTATCAGCTGAAATTTGGAGCTTGTAGCTGCGCATTGCTAGTTCTATTGAGGATTGAATTTAAAGATCGATTTTAACTTTTCCGTGAAGTATTGACAGAGATGAGGAGGCTTTGAAATTTTAGGAAAATCTGCAATTAGATGCGGCATCATCGTGCTGTTCTCACTCTTGGTTTCCTTTTTCTCTTAAGTGACTTGGAAGAGATTGTGCCTCTGAGATACTGTGAAAACAGGAATTTGACTGCCTGTGTTTGCGTCCTCATTTATCTATCAGTTCTAGAGAAATCTCACAACTCACTTTAATAGAGATTGTACTAATACACCGAGTGACGGGCAGTATACATTTGATTATCTATGACAGTTTCCTGTCCTCAATGTTACAACATTTCATGCTAGTGTCTGTGTAGTCATCTGCTCTTCTTATGGAAGGAATGAAGACCAAAATTGTTGAAGTCCACTGTCTGGCTTCTTCACATGAAAAAGGAGTGGAAGGTTACACTCCTAAATGTAGCTATTGCAATGTCTTTGGCTCTGGCTTGTTAGGAAGTTCTTGGCACAAATGTCTTTATGCGGTCATATTTAGAAATTTTGAACAACAGGTGAAGGTTTCCACTTTCCAGCCTTTGGCTCTGGCTTGTTAGGAAATTTCTAACTTGAAGAGCAATGTCTGAACAGCAGGTTGAACTTGTGTATATGAAGATTGGTGGGACCGGTTCCATAGACCCACCTGTGTATCGGACCGAACCCAATTCCATAGACCCACCCGGGAACCGGACCGGACCAACGGTTCGGTTTCCGGGTGGGTCCATGGAATCAACGGGCGGTTCTCGGTTCCAATTTTTCGTAACCGGTCCTTAGCGGGCAATTTCCGATTTTAGGGTGGGAACCGCCCACCCGGACCATGCTTACCCCTATTAGAAATGCGGTGAATTCGATCTTTTAGTGCAATTAAATCGCAATTACATGGTTCGCATTATAATGCGTGTGATGATTTCAGATCTGGGGTTTTCGATTTATGGCCAATTTGAAATTGTCAAGATCAAGTAGAAGCCGATATACGCTAATTAAAAGTAAGAAACCGACCCTGATCGACCTCGGGTTTAAATGGATAACCATTCCCAATTTGTGCTGATCCTCCCTTCCGACGCAACGCGGCATCTTCAATGTCATTATCATCCTTTCTTATCCTATTGGCGTCAAGCATCTTTATCTTGCTGTATTCTTGATCCAGCATGAGACGTGAGAATGCTATATGCTCATCCATTCTTAACGACGGAAAGGGATTACACAATAACGTGCGAAAATGACAATGCTTGTTTCTCGGAGATCGTTTTCGCCCCAGCAAAGCCCCAGTAGGTCGGGAATAGGAAGAAACTCTTCGAACCCCCTCGCAACTGCGCTCCACCGGCATAAGCAACCATTATGCCGATCCGGGCGAGGCTATCCTTGGATGGATTGAGCGAACATCTTAAAATTTTATTTCGAACCGAACTCAATCATCATTATTCGATCGAACAAGTTTTATTTTTTTTTTAATACACAAGTCATGTTTCTTATCCTATGTCAATGCATAAACTAGGACTAATAGAAAAAGAAAAAAACGCATCACATGCTTCCCCAAAATCACTGGCTCCTTGATTATTTACCATAAACTCTTCCTAAATCATACAAAGCAAAAATGCAAAAAAAAAAAAATAAAGAAAGAGAAAAAAGAAAATGTTCCGTGGGAACGGAAGATGTATTCTCAATACCCAGCAAAAGTCAAAATGTCTTAGAGTATCGGAATGGGCGGTCTATTGCTGAGTGGAGTACACCTCTTCCCTAGATGCGAAGAAGAAGAAGATGATGGAAAAGCAGATCTTGACGATGAACCCTTCTTCGATATGATGGCCTTGGGACCAAACGATCTGTTGGGGCTGTCCAAGCCTCCTGCATAGCTCTTGCACAGTTTCAATCTCTTCACGTAGGGCCTCTCCTTCTTCACCAGATCCTCCACGCTCCTGCAGCTCGCCAGCGACGTGAACGACTGCGATTTCCCGTCGTAGTAACTCGAGAGCCCTCTCCTGCGACATCAGGGAATTCGATTACTCGCCACTTCATGAATGCGTGCACTATAGTTTTCGTAGCTGTTGTTCGTGGGATTTTATTAGGAAGTTTGGGTCGAGATTCGGGCATGATCTTAGTTCAACTGATCTGGTAGGGCTTGAGATCTTGTTCATTATGATCTTAGTACTAAAAACATGTAACCCTTTTTTCCTTCTGTCGGGTGATTCGGAATTTTCTTTCTCACTCGATCTAAATGCTTCAAGAACTACCCTACTAGGATATTTCCTTGCTGTTCTCTTGATGAATTAAACTAGGAGCAACCGTGTTTGCTCTCGTGCTCGTGCTCGTGCCTTGATTCGTGTCGGCCCTATGATATCATGAAACGCAAGAAATTCACTAGATAACTATAGCTTATCGCACGAAAGTGCGAGATCAGGTTTGAGTTATGGATAGGATGACATTTTCTTCTCACGTATCTGATCGATACGAATTTTAGCAGAACTATAATAACAGCAGATCGTGTTCGAACGTGGGTAAAGAAATGATCGAACTTACTTTATAGGAAGCTGAGCCATGAGGTCCGACAACTCGTACAAAGGTCCATGTTTGCCCGCGAGAGACGACGACGACGACGAGGAACAAAGGCTCGATTTCGATAATGAAGGTGATGGAGAAGAAGAAGCATCCTCTAGGAGATCGGGCGACGACGACGACGACGATTCTCGGGAGGAGTCTCTCGAGCCTTGATCATCCATGGACGTCTCTACCGATTCCGAATCATCGCAGACATTGTCACCACCACAGCCGCCGCCACCTTCCATGATGCTCCACCCTTCTTCCCTTGGACGATCACCAAGAACCGTCAAACCCAGATCGCCAAAGCTCTGATCTCCTCCACCCATTAAAGTCATGAACAAGATAGCCACACCCAGAGAGAGAGAGAGAGAGAGAGAGAGATGTAGATGTTGTCTTATCTCTGAAGACTTTGTTGCAGGATGCAGTAGTTAGTGATGATCCTCAGGGTCGCTCTTAAGGAAGCATGTGAGTATAAATACACACACGTACCCAAACAACAGCAGCATAAGATAAGGTAACGTGATGCGCGCTTGAATGCGCAAAGGGATCAGCTCATCTTAAATACCAAAACGGAAGCCATGGTGGCATGCGGATAGGATAGAAATGGACCCCCCATTACTTTCCCTTTTTTTATAACTCATTAATCGTCCAAATTATTTATTTTAATCAAATTCATCGCTTTATTTATTCATTTTATTTCTTGGTACGACATGAACTTTTATCCTTAAGGAATAGTCATCATCGTCATCAGCCTTCCCCGATTCTCATTCCCTGTTCCCATTCAAATAATTGGTCTGAAATTCGTGGGAAAAGAAAGGCCTTTTCTCCATTTGCTAGCAACGAGGATAAGGCATGATTATCTTTCCTTTTTTCTTCTTTCCTTTTCCTTTTTATCTGTTTAGTTTCATTTATTTTGTTTTTTTGAAGAAATGCATACACATATCCGAGTCGCCGATATGGACGGATCTATCCTATCCCTTTCTCTATAGATGGGTAACTGATCGAACAGCGCCATTATCTTTTGGCCTTCTTTGCCCCATAAAGCAATGACACCCGTGTTCAAATTTTGACCTCGCTTTTTGAATTCATATTTATTTCATCCTTTTCTCTAGAACGAGGAAGTCCCTTTGAAATAAATTGGGGTAGGTCACACCCGGTTTGGTATCTCGTTAAGGTGGATAGTTAGTCATAATCTATTGCAGATTGCCGATAATTATCCATTTAATTCTATTGTTAGAACATGGCTATTCTTGTTTGTCTCAATCTTGGGTGGTTGTTAAATCAACAGTGATTTTCTTCCGTATAATACTACGTATGATGTAGTTTTTTGGGGGTCAACAAGTATAATGTAATCGACTTGCTGGCAAAAGTCAAGATTATGTGAAGAGTGTTTTCTTGGGTTTAGGTTCTTTGCAGGGTTTCTTTGATTTTATTTTTATAGAGCTAGTTCATTTCAAAATTGAGGGTGCTTAATGTTATTTTCTCGTTAGGGCTCTAAGACCAACCGATAAAAGTCCCTATCTCGACCTCTTCTTACCACCATGGTGATTGGCCTAGTAAGTAGCGTACGCCTTATTTTCAATGTGGTTTGGAGTCCACTTGGTCATATGTTCAAGTCCCCAAGTCGCTCCTCTGCCTCGAGAAGTATTGGTTCATTTGCGGGCATAAATCCGATCGCATCATGGCACAAAATAACCCCGGCTCTATTCCATCTAGCACCGTGACGGCAATAGAACATGGCTCGAACGGACCGGCGTGGAATCTTCACAATAAAATCTGGAGGATTGTCGACGTGAATCGCCCGTTTCCACCCTTTCGTTCCCAAAAAACGAAGAAAATCTTGGACACTTATTATTCTCTGTTTTGTATCGTTTTTCTTGCCATGAAATCATTCCCAAACTTTCAAAAGAACCCGCTTGTCCATCGCCACTTACATGGTCAAACGTCAATTAAACCCTTACTATTGACTGTCGAGGCTTATTGGAATTAAACTAATCCACAAATGGAAACGCAGAGGCCAAGCCCCTGGAAATATTCCCTCTGTCTCTCTGCACTTTTTTGTTCAACACCAATCCTCAGGCATTTAAACCCGAATCCCGAAGACAAGAACAGTGCCTCTTGACCCCGTCCTTTCGACGGACCGTCGCAGCACTTTTCACCGAAGTTATCAAATTGAGAGAGAGACCAGTCCACAAAATCCTCGAATTAAAAAAGACTGTTGTACTGACATATCTTTTTAAGGGGTTTTGCGGGGGAGGGTTGGCAGGAGAGGATAAGAAGGTTGACTTGGCTAGTAGGAGTCATCATGATTGGGGAGGGGGAAGACAAGAGAGGGATCTTCCCTTCCTTCACAGGTACCACATGTTTCTGTCTTGGCCAGCTCCCCAACCCTTTTTGATTCTCATCATCTTATCCACACTCTGTTCCCTCCTTACCTAATTAAATCTCCATTAACACCCACAGATTGTAAATGGGATAGAGGAATGGACCACGCCACCCCCCCCAAAAAAAAGAAAGCTCCTTATCCTTTTTGATGCCTGCCCTTCATTTCTCGGTCCTTTTCTTTTTGGCACCTCCTCTCTATTATCTTAAGCCTTCCTTTCGAAGCTTGGAGAAGGCGAAGACGACGGGACTGGACGGGACGGGGCGGTTTCGGGGCGATCGGTCCCATTCCAAACCCTATTCTGGTCGGTCCCCAAGTAAAATGTGACCTCGGCTCGAGCCCAATATGGGTTTTGTTAATGGAGTCTCGAAGCCATCCCAATTAAATTTACAGAAACTTGCTCAAAGCCCTACAAATATATGGTTTTTAATTTTAAAAAGTTAAACACGTGCATTTGAAATCAAGATGCTACTTAATTAAAAAGGGTAAAATTGCAAAAAAAATCATAAATTTATTATACGGCTATCAATTCAATTATACATTTTTTTAATTTGATCAATTTAGTACTAAACATTTTAACGATTTGTCAATGTACTCATTCTGATCAATTTTGACCATAAATCATTCACGTGTACATCGACCGTCTTACGTGGTACGACCGATACTACTATGAATAATTTTAGCAAATTTTTTAATTCTCTAAATTTTCTTTTATATATATTTTTTTCACTATGTGCAAGTTAGGGTTGTCAGCTGACCCTCATTGGCCACAAGCGAGGCTAGCGACCCTCACCGACACTAGGCAACGGCTCGCAAATCCTCGCTAGATTTGAGCGAGGCTGCGACACCCAAATCCAGCGAGGGCTTCCCAACCCTATCCTATACGCTAGGGACCTCTGTCGACCACTGTCGAGGTTGCTGACCGGTGCAGAGAAATAAGAAAAAAAGAAAAAGGAAAGACTAGAAAGGGAAAAAGATTATAAAATTATCCACGTCAACACCGGTCGTGCCATGTAGGACGACCGACATCCACATCAGCGATTTCATGCCAAAACTTGCCAGAATGATCACGTTGATAAATTGTCAAAAGGTTAAGGACTGATTTGGTCAAATTGAAAAATTCAAGATAGAATCGACATCTTTACAAAATGTTAATGATTCTTTTTTGGGTCATTATCCCAAATACAATGCGGAGTATTCAAGGGGCAACAAAAATCCACTATTCTAATAAATACAATTAGCCATGAATCGGGTTTTAGGGGTGCCCACCTGCTAATTGCCTCTTTGCCCCCCTCGAATCTTTTCCAGGATTGATTTGGAAGAGGGTTTCGCCCACCTCTTTTTTTTTATGCAAATTTTGTCGACCACATCTTTTGTCCACATGACTGAAAATGGTGATGTTCCCATGGCTCCACGCGATCCACACCTTCGACAACACAATCCCTAAGGGCTTCCATCAATAGTGCGATCGTGGACCAAAGGGGGGCGGGGAGGTGATCTTTGCCTTGTAGAATCCCCCGAATCATTCCATTTCGTATGGTCAAGACTCCACAGTTGGCGGGATTCGAAAAGGTTGACCCGGTATATTAAACTATGGCTAGAGGCAACTGCGTGCGGTCGCGGATATGATCGGAATCTTAGATTTGTGAAACGTAATCGTACCCCCTCAACTACTTTGCTAAGTTAGAATTTAATTGCGGAAATGAGGGTACAATTCTAAATTCGGGGTGGACACCGAAGTTCGAAAGCTTTATACGTAGTATAGTACCGAAGAAAAAATATAACTAAACCACTTAACGCGTCCCACTCGGCACCGTGTTGAAAGAATTGGTCTAACCTAATTATCTGAATACAATTAATGAATTTATTATGCTAATTGATTGGATAATCATCGCATAAAGATGCACTTATCTTTAGCGGACAGGGTCAACTAGTAGCCTCTAGTTTCGTCGATGATACTACTTTCTTTTTTCTCTAACAAATACTACTATGACAACGACATCAAAGTGATATGTTGAAGACCGGATAGGCCAATACACGATCAACGTCGCCGTTTCTTGCAAACCAAGTGAAGCCCTTTGTTCTCGGGACGGTTCAGTTTTGACATGCACTTATCCGACAGGTTTCGGCTCGTGCTAACTCCTACTCAATACGCAATTCATGCACACCTAAAGTTAGCTATCGAATATATAAAGAGACGAGACGCAACTTTGATGACGATACAAGCCATGCAAACATCCTTAGATCGACTGCCTCGTCCAGAATATGAACCCAAAGACATCCGAATTTCGCAAATGTCACTTGTCTTCATAGACTTGAAACACAAGGTACGTATGTACAAAGAGTCGGGGATGGTCTCAAGACGCGAATTGGTTTGGGAAATTTTGCAGACAGGATTGAGGAGGATGAAAATCTTGGGAAGTTGAACTTCATAATCATCTCACCACAAAGGGGCGCAAAAACCCTAAACATGGCAAGGATACACTAAACGTATTGATTCGAATGTTCAACCGCACATACAAAATAAAATTGGGTGAAATTTTGCTTTGATATCGTGTTACAATGTCCAACTATGGATAGAAACCCCATGTATGTAAAAAAACATAAAAACCTTGAAGACAAGCAATGGGGGATAGTTTAACAGAACAATTTGTTCAAGGGTAATATCAGGGAAGGCTTGATGCATCTGCCTTTCTTCTGGCACACATGAGCAGAAAATGGTAAAGAAGATGGATTATAAAGGCTAAGTATGGATTATAGAAGCCTGTCTTCTTGTTTCTCTTGTTTTTGCCAGGAATCAGCTCTTTAAGGTTATGGAGCCAAAACAAGTACGTCCCAGGTAAGCTTACTTATGCTGGCAGGATTAAGTACAAGGCAGAATTTTGAGTACAGAACCTCAGCATGCTCTTTCTATATGTAAGAGACTTCTATCATCATTTGCTCAACCGCTCCAGCGAAGTCACGCCGTTTGAATTCTCAACCACGCACGCGAAGGATACATATGAGTAAGAGGGCATTTACTCCAGAAACACCCACGGCTTCTTATCTCAGAAAACTTACGGGAGGTTCCAAGCTACCTACAAGAATCCCAAGATTGATGTCTTTATCTTCAAACTTTTTGATGAAAGGATGACTCTGAAATGAAGAAAGAATTCATTGTCAAATAACTGTCAAACAGAATGTTAGATCTGAAATTCATTGTCAAATAACTGTCAAGCAGAATGTTAGATCTGAAATAGACAGTTTACAATCACATGTCACTTACCAAAAGGTCCAAAGACGAAGATCTTTGTTGAGGGTCCTTTTGTATGCTGAGAACCACAGAGGAAAGTGCACGTCAAAAAAACAATATTGAGTTCTGATACTACAAGGAGAAGATGAGGGGAAAGTTGAGGAAAGTATCATGATCCATCTTTTGCATTTGTTTTGGCTCATGCCCAGCCCCAACAAGTACTATGGGTCACTTCCTAATTGATAGATCTAATTTATACAGAAAAAGGAAGAGTGGAGAGTTAAGATAATTGCGTGATCTTTTTTTTGAGTTGAACCTAACTTGTTTCTTTAGGGTAAAGGCAGATCATTTTTCCCCTCCACTTCAAAGAGGATCATACAATTGTCCTAGAAAAGCACCAAAAGCTTTCCCCTGTTCAGCAGTTGCAAGAGACATCACTCCTATTCTCAAATTGACAAATTCGGTACCACATAAGCTACTGTGTGACTCGTGTAATAAAAGAGGATGCGTTGCAGCTGGGAATTTGTCACAGAAGTGACACGTGATGGATAAACAGAAAATAGACCAAAACAAAATAATGTCTAGGCCCAGAAAGATCACAATTTAGGTGGGATACACCAGTTTTGAGGGGTGGAGATAGCTTGCTGTCAATCCAGTAGGAGGCAAAGAATTTGCTCGATAGACTTAATATTGCGGAGGACTTATGCCAATATTCAAACCTAAAGACTGAATTATGAAACTACCAAGAAGGTAAAGGCACAAGCTCGGCTTCATGTGAGGTCAAAAATGAGGATACATGGCAATTACGCTGAACAAGTAATGAGAGAATATTTTGTCCTTACCAGGAAGACACAAATGAGCAGAACTCTGGAGAAAACTGATCTGGTGGAGCAGAAGGCGGTGGGCTTTCAACAATTGCCTCCAAAAGCTCATAAAAGCTTGGCCAGCCTTGCTGATCTTCGGATTGCATGTAAGGAAAGCGTCCTATTGCACATTCAAGTACTACCAAACCCAAACTCCAGACGTCACTGCTATAGTCATATGTGCTCCCGCTGATCCTCTCGGGCTAGAAGTAATAATGACAGTAAGCTTAACTTGTATATACCAGTTCCATGCAAAAATGTCTGTTCTATGTGCCAACACTACTAGATGTCATGACTCATAGATCTGGAATGAGTTTAAGTTTCACAAGTTAGTTCAAAGTAGTACCCACATACCGACATATAATTGTAAGTTCCAACAAATGTATCTCGTTGACCCATTGAGCTTGCCAGCATTGCACTGACACCAAAATCTGTAATCTTCACTTCACCTCTGTGGTTCACAAGCAGATTGGATGGTTTTATGTCCCTGTGTATCACATGTCTTTCGTTGTGCAGATAAACAAGACCCTGTAACACCTGAACACAAATAATCAGCCTTTAGTGTCAACAAGCTTCATCGAAACTCTTCATGTTTTACCGGAGATTTTAATCCACATGAGAACTCAATACCTGCTTACAGACCACTGCTAAATACGGTTCTAGGATAGTCTTGACTTGTCTGATCACATCAGCCAGGGATCCACGGTCCATGTACTCTAAAACCAAGGAGAAAGCTCCATTGTGGTAGAACGAGTGGCAGCAAATCACAACATGTGGACATTGAGAAGCTTGATTTATCTTTAGCTCTTGTACAATCTGTTTACGGATTTCTTCTTGAATATTCATCTGGATGACCTACAAGTCCAAAATACACCTCAGATCAAGCAAAGTCCAGACACTTCTGCAAAAGAGACTCAGTAGTAATAGAAGAACATTCTACTTCTACGAAGTAGCTGTCGATGAAAAATTGTCAGCAGAAATGCCATAGGTAAATTCAGCATGAAACTCGACCCAAAACAGTAATGTAGCAACATATTCTGTGATTTTGATTTGAAGAGAATAGACTAACATCTGAGCTCCATGTATACGGAGAGTTCATTCAGGAACACCACTGCTCTTCGAGCTTGTTGATAATAATCACTTTCTGTTTGAGAAACCGAACTTAATCTAACCATGAACAGTTTAACCTCTGAGGTTTTAGCGGTGTGTGACATAGTTGCGAGATCAATATACAAGACATGAACCACCTAGGTTTAAACATGAAGCGAACTAAATCAAAAGATCCTGTGAAGTCCTATGTTCCTTATTATAGACATGTATGTGTCAAGCAAAATATATTGCAAAATAAGATATTTTGGGCGATAGAAGTTGTCTCGTTACCAGTGAGAATTGCCCTAATAACTCCAAATAGACAATATTGACATCTACTTTAAAAGCATTGCGATCAGATATTATTTCTAACATAATTGTACCGGTAATAAATATAAAACAAGCACATACAAATAGCATGCAAATGCATTAGAAGATCATGATGCTAGACAGCAAAATTTTTGCTTAAATCGTAGTGAACTACTAAGTTTTGATTTAGATAATAGACTAATGATCAAGTTATTTTTTTTTTTTGGTAAAGGAACAGAGGACTAATGATCAAGTTATTATTTCAGCAAGATACGATAAATCATGATTAATAGGAACATTGATTTGCAGTAGATATACATTAATGCAAAATCGATAAATCTGCATACAATTCTGCATTTTACAGATTTCTGTTCCTTTGAGAGATGGATGTCAAAAGGTGATAGATAGATTTTGATTGCTATGTTGCGTAGAACAGATAAAGGATGCTCCTATTGGTTGTTGACAATGGAATATATAGATAGACTGTAGACCAAATGCAACATAGAAATACATGAAGCCTTTCATGTTATTATAATTACCTTAAGAGCAAATAGTTTTCCAACCCATTTATGGCGAACAAGTTGTACCACACCACCACTTCCCTTTCCTATGACTTTGATAGTCTCAAGGTCTTCCAATGAGAAGTCAAGATCAAGTTCCTTACCATTGGAAGGCTGTCCATGTAAAAAAAGAACAGAAAATCTCATGAGTTCAAACCGGAACAAATTAAGAAAGAAGTGCTATGAAATCAAACACACGGTTGTCAACCATATTGACTGCCATTAGCAACAGCAATCAAAGGAAAAGAAAATGTGAAAATCAAATCCAACTTCATAGGAAGTTCAAGTGGACAAGGAACTGACTTTCTAATTGGTGAAGGTTCTGCTAAAAAACGCGGATCGTCAACAATTGGAGATTCTCACTTTAATACGTTTATGCTGATGTTTTCTACCAGGTTGACACCACTTAATAGAGCTCAAATGCTATATCTAAAAGGCAAGTAATCTGGAAAGTTACTAGATGCAGAGAACAGCAGTACAAAGGAAACTATAATTGGTAAAGTATGGAGAGAATAGGATAGCAGTGGGAACAGGTAAGTCCGATGGTCAATGTAAGCGTCCTTGAATCAAGTACTCGACATCTTAGAATAAAAAATTCAGGCCAGCAAACCATTCATGGAGGAGTCACATGCTGCTTCTATTTTGATCTGGGCATTTAGGCCATCAATGACTTCTTTCTTGGGCACTTATGTAATTACTCTCCCATAGATCATAGATATCTTACAGCATGGCACGAGTATTATGTGTAGCAGCAATTCACGACACATCTGAGCAGAACTAGACTACTACGCTGATTAGGTCAAATCGGCTTCCCCAAAAAACTTCACCCAATCCGACCAAGTGACCAATGCCCATCATTTGCAGGAGGACAGAGATAACCACTCTTAAGGCAGCGTGAACTTAAATCAGACTTACACAAGACTCCTTTTCTTCAGATTTGAGCCGCAAACCTTTATGGTTCAATAGCAAATCACCATCATGGAACGTGCCACTCGCGGTCCTGCATTAAATTTGTGCCGTTTAGATTCGGCACAAGTCAAACAACCTCAACAAGACTAGATCAGTTAGATACGAAGAAAACACTCCAGCCTCCTGCTAAGGTAACTGCGGATACGAAGTCGCACACCGACTAAGACAGCTCAAGCGGTCGAATCGCGATGCTGCCTCAATCTCAACTCAACACCAAACGAACAGCACCAAAGGCAACTCGCATTTCCACTAAACCAGAGTTTGGACATCCTATGGGCTACTAGCACACGGCAATCGGAATTTCGATCCGCGTCTCGTTTTCGCCTCCTATTTCCAGCCGCGCACGGCAAACTTTTCTCAATCGGAAACCTCAAACCCTCGGTCCCGAGGCAATCGGAAGCCGACGGAGCTCAAATCCGACGCCTAAAGAGCGAACGGACGGCTCGCCAGCCGAGCGGGCGGAAAAATCGCGCCGCCGCCGCCGCCGCCGCAAACGGCGGTTGGGAGCATGTGGAGTGGTGGGGAGCTTACAAGAAGGAGGCGATCGGGGCGTCCTGAGCGGGGACGGCGAGCTGGAGGGGCTTCAGCGGCTTCGTGCTTCTCATCGCCTTCATGCTTTGCTAGGGTTCGCCAGAAGCTTCCCAATTTTGCTCGCGACGCTCTAGAGAGAGAGAAGAGAGAGAGAAGAAGTCCGTTGGGAGGACCCCAAAATTTCAAACTGGAATGGCCGCGCGGAATATAATAATAAAGACGAAAGAAAATATTTTGTCTGAAATTTTTTTTTTTGAAACGAGAAATATCGTTTATATTCACTTTATTTTTTTCATCTCTTCGGTAAAAAAATAACAACTCTCTTTTATTACTCATCCTTGCTGCCCACCGCCACCCACTCGCTGCTAGGCGCCGATCGTCTGCCTCCACCCGCCATCGCTCGGGAAGTGAAATATTGTCATTCGCACCCTAACTCGCATAGTCAGCCCTAGGTCGGGTAAAAAATAATCCAACACAAATCGACTCATTTAACTCGTCTTTACTTATTTGCATGTACTAGTAAACCCTGCTCATATCTAACCCATAACTAACCTCGACCCATATTGTAGGAAAATTCATACTCAAGTCGAGGTGAGATTAAAGAGTGAGTGAGTGCAAGATCCAATGAAGGCAAGAGAGAGCGAAGAAAGAGTCATACAGATGGGATGAATCTAAGTAAATTATGGACCCATTTAACACGTGTACTATTTTGGGTTTTACCATTATAAACCCATTTACTATAACCTAGCTTACTAAATATGAGTTAATAAATGGATTTATGATGACTCATTTTAACAAGTCTACTACGGCACAAGCTTAATCGATAATTCATTGCTTAAACGTTTTTCACATCGTGTATAAATAAATTACGTTTAATTCACATATATTGGCCGAGAAATATATTAGGTTTTATTATTTAAAGGGTTAACACCACGTAAATCCCCAAATTAGTATACATGTGACAAATTTATCTTGAACTAATTTTTTGACCACAAAAACCCCAAACTAGTTCAATTGTGACAAATTTACCCTGAATTATTTTTTTGACCTCCAAAAATTCCAAACTGGTATACTTGTGACAATTTTACCCCGAACTAATTTTTTTACTATAAAAAACTTAAAACTGATATACCTGTGATAAATTTACCTCGAAATAATTTTTTGACCACAGAAAATTTCAAATTGGTATACTTGTGACAAATATACCCTCCGTTAAATTGGATTAATATAACGAAAAACCAAAAAGTTTGTAAACTTGTGACAAACAGAAGGGGTAAAACCTCAAATTAATATATTTGTGACAAATTTACCCTCCATTAAATTGAAATAATATCACGAAAAACTAAAAATTGATAAATTTGTGACAAATAGAAGAGTAAAGCCCTAAACCGGTACACCAGTTAACTACCATATGTCATCAAACTTATCAATTTGATAGTAAAATTTAACAAAAATTAATGAAAGGTAAATTTACCCCAAATGTACTAGCTTGGGATTTTTAGTGGTCAAAAAATTAGATCAAGATAAAATTGTCATATGTGTATCAGTTTGGAGTTTTTTATGATAAAAAAATAGTTTGAAGTAAATTTGTCACAGTGTACCGATTTGAGATTTTTTTATGATATTAACTCTTATTTAAATAGACCATAATAAAGGAAAATCTGCTGCTCTTTTTTTATATGCGCGTAATAGTTAAGAAATGAAATTTAACGTGTGAACACTATATATATTTAATTCTCCAAACTATAATGTCTAAATCAAAACTCCAATATAGCCATTAAAAAGAATATATATATAGATATATATATAGATATAGATATATATGGGGCTCGATCAATAAATGATTTCTCGTAATTTTATTTTCACCACACTTAATTATTTTCTTCGAAAAAATTAGAGTAATATTTTAGGTTTTGGCGGAATTAATTAACCATTCTATTTCCACCCCTCCTTTTTGCTTCATCCACGCCCTTAGCACTCAAAATGACAGAACAACCCACGTGTGGGTCCCAGCAGACCCGCTTTTCTGCGTTTCAACGCTTTGCTTTTGGCCCCGCGCAATCTCCGCCGCATCTGTCTCCTCCTTTGCCACCGGTCCTCGAAGTGGTCTTGCTTCGCTCCGCCACCCTCGCGATCTTTGTCCCGCTTCCTTGGTGTTGTCTTTGTCGGCAAGCACCGGAAGCAGCCGCCCCTTCCTCAGGGGGCGATGGGGATGGTGACTTCGGCTTCCGCTTCGACTTCCTCTCCATCAATCGGGGGGATAAATCCGTCGGTGAAGAAATTGGCTTATGGCTTCTTTGAATGTTGCTCGAGGACCCGCGCGTGGGCTGTTTCGTCATTTTAAGTGTCGAGGGGGTGGATAAAGCAAAAGCGGGTGTGGAAATAGCGGTCCCCCTTTTTATTTCTATTTTGTTTTAACGTAAATATAAATAGCTTTTTCACAAAGTTCAAAGGTGTCCCTCTGCAACTCCACTGCCTCCCTCCCTCCATAGCTCTGCCTCCTCGGAATCAAGTCGAAGGCTTCCGACATCATCACGTCGCCGCGGGTGAGTTCTCGAATGGACAGTTGTTCGTCGGCAGACGAATCTTCTCTTGTCGATTGGATCTCGCGTTTCCGTTTTGCCGCAAGATTACTGTCGATTCGAAGCTTCAGCGGTTGGATTTCCCTCTCGCTTCTAGCCCCCTAACAGTTTCGAATTCGACGCGTCAGTCGTGGTTTTGAGTGATTTGGGGTTGCTCGCCGTACGCCCCGCGCCTCGCGCGCGCAACCCCCAGAACGTGAGCGCGGCGCATCTGTACTTGGGTTCCGCTGATTGTACTCTTTTGGTGCGGCAACGCGGTGTTGGGGAACAGCAGTGCGGAGAGATCGTTTCCCGCCGAATGGGATTTTTGGTTTACGGGTTGTGCATAATGGGTCGGCTGGCGTTGCGGGAGTGGTTTGTAGGGGAATGTGAATGCGACCGCGAAGTGATGAGGGCTTGACTTGAATGGAATGAAACTAACCTGCATGAGTGAGCCACGGAGGATGTTTAGAACATTGTGAATCTACCGGTCCATCGTTATGTTGGCCAGTGGATTTCTCATGTAAATGGGGGATTTTCCTGAGGCAAAGTGGGGTTTGGATAAACCACAGATCAAACTGTCTTCCCTTACATGTTCTAGGAACCCAGTAAAGTATACTTTGAGATAACCGATGTGAATTTTCATATCTTCGTTGTGCTGCTATGTTTCACCGATTTTACATATCCTTCTTACGTGCCGTGTACTGCACAAGTAAACTTCACGGTCGTTTTTGTTTTTGTTGGTTTTGCAGAAAACGAGGATGAAAGTCAAGCTCTTGAGTATCCTTTGCATGATGCCTGGCTGCGCTTCTTGCTGTCCAATATATTCATAGACTGGCCAGTTAGTTTGTTTGTTTTTCATAATAAAATGAATAAACAGTCCAGTAATGAGAGCTATGTTAGTGTCTCTTTGTGCCGTCGGGCTGTCATTCCATTCTCTGTGCTGTCTGACCAAATTTTGATCTATATGTAGCTGTTTCCTGGATATTGTGTTTGTGCATTCGTTAAACCTTTTCTCATTCACTAATGGATCCTTCAACTATCGATTACTAATTCATCTTTCATTCTTTCCCTTTCAATTGGCTAATGTCCATCATTCCTTTCAATATCTCCTTTTCCTTCTCCCATAAGTATCAGAATCAGCTGTTGTCATTTTCTTATTTGTCAAAAAGAAAACTTATATATGATCAGACATATGACTTAGACGAGAGATTTAACTTATAGTACATCCTGTGCTCCTGATTTTCACCCTACTAATACTTTGTTCTCCCGCTATTACCCTTTTGTTTTCTTTCTCGTTGCTTCTTTTGACTCCCATTTATCAGTCTTTACTTATTTGCTCTCATTCCTTCCTTAAGAAAAGGAATTGCCGATATTCTTCATGTTATAATCCATTTCAAGGACAACACGAGGATTTGTAAAACATTTCTCTTTAATTTGCAGAAATTCACCACTCAAACACGCACATGCACAATTCGTGAGCATGTGTTGTGCAAACTCAAAGACATGCCTGCGCACGTGCTCGTGCACAAGAACAGATGCATGCACGTGTGCAGGCATATACATACATAGAGAATAGCCGGTACAAAAGGAGGCCTGAATTTTGGATATATCTGCTTATAATTCCCACATAGAACTTGCCACAGTCGATGTTTTGATTCATTTTCACAGAAGCGTTCGGAGACTAACATCGCCTGTTTGCAAGCATCTGCTTCATTCTCCAGTTACAAATGTTCTTCTTTGTGGGAACAGTTTTCCTTGACCTATTTTCTCCCGAATTCCTGCTGGTTTTATTGAACAGAGTAAGTACTCACTTTTAGCAGATAGCTGTATTAGGCATTTGTACATCTGTCATAAAAAGGGAAGGACTTGTTCATTGTAGGGGCTGCGGTACCCTAAATCTTCTGTTTATCTGAACCACAGATGGCATGCTGTCGCTTCATGGACCTGGGATGCCCAGGATGAAACGTGTGGAATTTGTAGGATGGCCTTTGATGGCTGTTGTCCCGACTGTAAACTCCCTGGGGATGATTGTCCACTGAGTAAGTTTCTACCTTTGCTCACTCTATTCTTAGTAAGGTATAATGTTGTGGCTGATATTGCCTATTGAATATAGATGGAGATGTCCTGTATTTCTCCTCTGAGATGTCTGCGTGTGAATCTGAAGTACCTCTACATAGTCAACAAGGCTTCAAGCTAGGCTAATTGCCCTGTGCTTTATAAGCAATTCAAGCAAATACTAAACAGTTGCTGTTTAACATAAAATAGTTGTTTCTCTTCAACATGTCCAGAAGATTAAAAATGAATTTGGGCCTCTAATTGCTCTTCTTCACTCAGAGAAGATCCCATGTACTTTGCCTTTTTTCTGGTTTTTGCTAGAAGAGGAGCAAGCTTGGATATGCTTTTGTTTTGAAAATGCAATGCTGCATTTGTCTGAGGCTAAATCGTTCTTCATATTTGAAGTTCCAAGCTGAGCTTTTGTTTCGTTCTTTTCTTTCAGCTAAGTAAGCTGAGCTTGGATATTCTAAGTTGAGCTTGTTGTAATTAGTTAACCCTTGAACAGGAACTGGATGTTCATAATATCGAATAGCATGGCTTTGTTCTGAAACATGATGTTCTGTCATTTCCAGTCTATGTAATTGAACTCCCATATCTTGAACCTGTGTCATGAATGTTTTCATACCTCTAAAGATACGGTAACTTATTCTTTCTTCCCAATTTCCCTTTCCCTCCCCCTCCTTGAAGCCACAAATAATAAAGGAAAACAAAGATGCTTTCTAAGAACAGTTGTATTGATTACATATTCTGTGGTTGTTCTGCAGTATGGGGTGCATGCAATCATGCTTTCCATCTTCATTGCATCTTGAAGTGGGTGAACTCGCAGACTTCTCAAGCACACTGCCCCATGTGTCGGAGGGAATGGCAATTTAAAGAATGATGAGTCAAAACTCACAAATCCTCCCATCTTCATTGCATCTTGAAATGGGTGAACTCGCAGACTTCCCAAACACATTGCCCCATGAGTTAGGAGGAATGGCAATTTAAAGGATTACAAGCCAGAGTGTACGATATCCTCCCAACTCTTCCTTCTTTGCGCTAGAGTGTTTTTTAATGCACCAACAGGTATATGCAATTGATTTGTGAGGAATGATGTCACTTTGGACGAATGTTCTTATGGATGACCAACATTAGTTGGTGTTTGGCCCTACCCTCTATGTAATAGCCTTATTGTCACGCATGTCTGATTTATAAGTGGGGTAATGTAATCTTTACATATGCATGAATTCAAGGGATTATCATGATACACAGTAGTCCTTAAGTACTGTCTAAAGATTGCAAATTTGCATGTTATTTATGCCTTGCATTAAACTACAGCTGTTCTGGTAATCTGAGTTGTACCTTTTCTACCGTCGCCTTTTGCTGTCAGCTCGTTTCGTGTCTTAGACCTTTTTTTGTTTTAAAGATGTCTCCTGACATGCAATTTGCCGATCCCCGTGCTTTCTAACTATTGCACGGACATCTTCCTTGGGATCTTAAGTGTTCTCAAAACCGGGAAGGATGAGGTGGCTGGATTGGTTTGATTCAAAGCAGGCCTTGATGATACCCGGTTTTGATCACAGACCATTTACTCGAAAATGGTTTAACACATACATCGTCGTCTTCGATCGAAGACAATGCAAAGCGGGCCTTGCTGATGCACAGACAGTCTGTGCATCGTCCTCTGTCTATAAGCCTACAAAAGTACATATATTGTGTAGTTGCTTTCGCCTGAGGGTCTAAACAGTTCGATAGACAACCAAATTTGGGTATCCGGATATGTCTTGGTCGGGGTATCACGAATCACTTAAAGACCAGTTCAGTTTCTGTTTATTGTTATTGAAGCACAAGAGAAATCCTCCTCCTCCCACCTGTCATGCTTGAGACATGCCGAAGGGACTTCTATGTTGTTGGTCATCGGCACATTGTGAATGAGTAAAGTTGACGTCGGTTTCAAGTATTAAATAGTTGACAAACTTGGCTACTTCGTGTGTCATCTTCACACGTCTCTGTCCGTTCTTCTGATCTGCAGCCTAGTCTTCAATCGTTTCCTGAAATTGGGAAATGAATCTCAACGTGTAGGCAAGTGCAACCAACTCGATTTTGAACAGAAACTAGTGGCTCTGTTTCCCCAGCCGGGGAAATAATTCTCGACGTGTACGCAACCACCTCAATTTGAGCATAGACTAATGGCTCTCTTTCCCCCCCTCGAGGCTTCATCCTTGGACTCTCTCTCTCTCTCTCTGGATATATTAGATGTTATTATCAAAAGGAAAAATTCTACCTTTTATCACTGTACTTTCACGTTTTTTTTCTTTAAATCAGAGTTAGTTTCTCCATTCAAGTGGCTATATAATCAAGTTTCTGTGACACCAAATATGTCAGCAGACCTAACCATCACAATACGTTTTCATCCGACAGGCAAAGTCAGCTAGATTTGGCTGGATTTAATTGTCCAAAAGTAGGAAATTCGTAAAAGTTAAAAGTAATTGATTAGATAAGTTAATAGCATAGGAACTTAATTAGACAAAGTGTGAAAGAATAGCTAAGAGAAAGAAAGAACTCGTCTGGGGCATTAATTTATTTCATTTCTCACCTAATTTTTTCATCTCTCTTTCTCTCTCTCTCTCTCTCTCACACACACCCCCACATTAAGCAATCGCCGGAGAACAGTTGCTCAATTCAAGGAGTGTTGTCGACTACGTTCTTATCACCATCACTATCTGTCGTTGTCACTTGCCGCTCCCCATGACCTAAACATGATCTTTTTCTCTAGAAATGATCCTTCGAGAAAAGCATTCTCGACCCAAAATACTGATTTCATCGAAGAAAAATCGTTCCTTCAAATTGACTATCTTTTCAAGCCAAATGAGTAAACATTTGCTTAATCATTAAGCTCGAGATTTCAGCAGGGTTGGTCCATGGTGGGACTAGGGTTGGTACGTTGAAGCCAAAAATGCCAATTATGCAGATGTCGATGGTTTAGTTTGTGCGTAGGTCCTACGCCTATGTAGGACCATAAACAACACGATACCATGACAAAAGTGCTTTTTCCAAAGAAAGCCTAGCATCTTCCTCTGTTGTTTTTATTGCATGGCTAAGAAAAGCAAAGTACTCCCTTACCTTTAACTCTAGTTAGGGTTTAGACCAAAACACATCATTTTGTACGAAGCCAGGACAAGATAATTATAAATAGAATCGAAATTAGTGTGGTTCGTTCCTATATTTCAATGGGGGTTGGCGATAGAGAACTAAGATGGGAATTCGAATGAAATTAGACACAGTGTTGCGTACGTCCCTTAAAAAAACTAGGAAGATGGACATAAATAAGATTGCAATTAGAAATGAAATTACTATGCTGTCTGTTCTATCATTTAATTTGTGGGTCGTTATAATTATGGTCGCGACGGTCTCGAATGAACTTTTCATTCAAATTTCATTGCCTGAGATTCGAACCTAGGAGAAGATTATCATGTGTAATTTGGTCAAGTGAAATAACAAAATAAGGCAAAGATGTCCTTCCTTCATTTTCAATGCTGCCATCCATTGCACGTGAATCACCAACTCCCGACGAAATGAATGAATATTGCAATTACCACGAAGGTGGTTTCATCTTCTTTTGGTGGCACCGATCGCAATTTTTACTTTTTTCGTGATAGCACGAGGGCATTTTACTTATTATTCGAATAATCCCATTGGCTATTGACAATCTCGAATTTGTATAAAGGTATTGAAATTTTTGGATATTCTCAAAAAAAAAAAAATTTTTTAAAGCAAGGATGTTTAGGACCTCTCTAAAGCGGAAGCCTATTTCTCTTTCTCATCGCACTTTTCTTTTTAATTACATTTTTCGAAATTGGTTCCCAATCTCTAATTCCCGTTGTAACTGCCATTCAAACGCGGTGAACGTAAGCTTGCTTTTGCATAATTATCTGGTTATCCGAAAAGATGGAAAATGGAGACGAATTTAGGGTCCGTTTGTTTAAAGAAAAGCTGATTTTCGGGAAATTGTTTTTTCACTTTTCAGTGTTTAGATGACGAAAAACTAATCGATTCATGGAAATCATTTTCCATGGACTGAAAATAACAAAACTTAAGATTGGGGAAAACAACTTTCCCTTCTGGTAAGAAAGAAATCGTTTTCCCTAAATCACCAAACTAATTAAAACTAGCCATTTTCCTGTTATTTTATTATGAAAGTTTTTAGTGAACAAACGCACCGTGGCTCCGTTTGTCTTGCGAAAAATGAATTATACGATATTTTTGCCAAAAGCTTATTGCTCGCATCACCATATATAATTAGCCAATGAATAATGTTTCTATTATCGGTAACAATTTGTCCAAACAATTTCGTGAGAGCCGAAAATATATTTCGTTTATTCATTTATGCAAGTCGTACCAGCAATCATTTTTAGGAAAACACTCTCCATATCATTTCATTTATGTCTTTGCGAAGATGACTCGTAATACTTTATTTTGGCCATCGGGATCTTTTCCCATTCACGATTTTGAGAAAAGTTGCTCCTTGGAGAGCACAATATGATGAAAGTTGTGAGCTGTAATGTTCGAGCATATCCCCACTTTTTATTAGAAAATATTATTAAAAAAATAATCCCAAGTGGGGTCAATTAACGAAATGGGATTAAAGCGTAATACCAAAATCTGCCGACGCTCGAGGGCGTCACGTCACGGCTTTTACACGAGAAATGAATGCGACGATTCAAATCATCGGCACATTTCAGACAACTAATGACAAAATACATATGAAAACGACGAAGGGTAAGGAGGACTTCCGATACGTGCGAGCGGCTGCTGGATTAGAGGGCGCAATTAGCCACTCAAATCTCTGCACCTGTCAAAGAAGGAAAAAGAAAAAAAAAACTCAAATTTGGTTTGGAAAAATGAAAATTTCATGAACTTTTATCTAATCATTATTGTTTTGTAGAGTGATAATCGTTTTTTCCTTCCTTTTTCTTTATGTGAGATAAAGAGTAAATGGGGATGCTTCAATTCTTTTTTGACAAATAACATTTTTTTAGCTATACGTATAGTGCACTAGAAATCCTAAAACCTGTCATGAAGTGCGATTGAGTTCTAAAACTTTTAAAAAGTGCAATCAAATCATCAAACTTATTACGAAAGTGCAATCGAATCCTATTCAAAAAGTGTAATCAGCAGAAAGACTTGATTGAATCAATTTGACAAGTTTCAGTATTCAATTGCACTTTCGTGCGAAGTTTTAAGACTTAATTTCACTTTTTGAAAGTTTTAGCACTTTCAATATACTTATCCCATACGTATCTATAAGTATGTATGTACGTAAGGAGAGAGAGATTACTTCGGATCTTTGTGATGGCATAGACGGCATAAATGATACCAGGAATCCAGTCACAGAGAGAGCACTAGTCCGATCCAGAACTCTGCTTGCAAATATATATAATCAAACTCAAAACTCCCCGCAAAAAATAATTATTCTTCTTATTTCTCTCTTGGCCAATCCAAAAAATTATATTTTTCTCCTATTTTGCTTGATAACAAAAACGCCCAAAAGAAAAAAAGAAAATTGGAAAACTTTGCCTTCGACATGCACCCATGAAAAAAAAATAAAACTTTCGCCTTACGTTAACTGATGAAAACGTACGTAAAACCAGAACTCTCTCGACTGCTTAATAAGATCAGAAGCGTGCATCATCACCTTGCAACCGTCCATATGAACATTGATCACCTCATCAAACCGCAAGATCAAATGAAAAAAGGACCCTTTATGTCAGTCAGTACCAAATCAAAAGAAAAAAAAAACAGACTAAACACCTCTTTGTCCACTGATCAAACACAGTACATCATTTAACCTCCACCTCATATGCAATTGATAAGGAGAATGAAACTTCGCGCATGAGAAAGCCAGGAAATGCCCGAGGAAACACTGATATGCGCACGCGCGCGTAAAGTCGGAACCTTTGAGCGACGCCGACGCTCTGGAGCTTGCTCCAGATGGCTCTGATGCGATTAGGGTTTTCAGGGTGAGGTTCGTCGTCAGGCGTGTGGTGCCTGCACATTCTCTCATCGTACAGTATCCCGACTCTTCGCTGACTCTTGCTCGTGCCGCCATTCCCGGAGTCCACACCTTCCCTGCTTAATAAGATTAGAAGCGTGCATCATCATCGCCGGCGGCCGCGGCGAGGGCTCGAGCGTCGCCATGGTCGGGCGAGGCCCGACCTCGCCGGATTTGGGGAGATCGAGCCTCGCCTTGGTCGGAAGGACTAAATTGGTACAAAAACAAAAGGTTTAGGACTGAATTGACATCAATTTAAAAGGTTTAGGACTGAATTGACACCAAAAAAAAGATTTAGGACTAAATTGGCTCAAATGCAAAAGGTTTAGGACTGAATTGGCACTAAAAAAAGTTTAGGACTAAATTGACATAAATGCAAAAAGTTTAGGACTTTTTTTGGCACTTTTCCCATTTTTCTTAATTGGATTGGCTTCTTAGTTTGAGTGGGCTTCTTAATTTGAGCAGCTTCTCAAAATGCATTTATTATGGAGAAAATTTCGTGATAAAGGAAAATGTTTTTTGGGAAATTATTATCCAAAATATGTTTTTCATTTATCGGGTTGGGGAATGTATTTTCGTAACTTTGAACATGCATATTTTCTTTAACTGTAAATGGTTTTCCATTGATTGATCATTTTCTGCAAACCAAACACATAAAAGTCTAGAAAACTATTTCGTGGAATTTTTTTTCGCTCAAACGAACACACCCTTAATTTGAGTGGATTACCTAGAAAGGGTTCATGATGGTAGCAATCAATTGCACGGCGTGCTCGTGAATTGCATCTTGGAAAAATAGCAGGTGTTTTGAAACTAACGAATCTTGTCGTGAGATATTGTGATTTTTTTTTTGCGAAACTTAAAAAGATTGTTTTGTGATGAGCGATAAATCCTGTTGAGTTCTTTTGAGTGGATTACCTACAAAGGATTCAAGATGGTAGCAATCAATTGCATGGCGTGCTAATGAATTACACCCTGGAGAAATCGCACGTGTTTTGAAACCAGCAAATCTTGTCGTGAGATCTTGTGAATTTTTTTGCTGAGATTGAAAAATTGTTCTGTGATGAGTAGGGGTGAGCGGTTCCCGGTCCGGTCCGGTTCCAAGGCGGAACCGGGAACCGGACCGAGAGAACCGGTTCCCAATTTTGGGAACCGCGGACCGGACCGGTTGTTCTAGGACCGGGAACCGGACCGGACCATTGGTCCGGTCCTGTTCAATGGAACCGATTACTTAGAATTTAGGGTTTTTTTTTGTCATACACTTAAGATTTGGTTCACATTTTACTAATTTTTATCAATAAATTTATGTCAATGAAGTTCACTTAGAGTTTAATTCACATTTTACTATTTTTTATCAATGAATTTATGATAATGAAGTTTACTTAGAGTTTAGTTCACATTTCATTAATTTTTTTAAAGAAAAAAATAACAAAAATATATATTAAATGGTCGGTCCGGTCCGGTTTCCCCTCGGAACCGGGAACCGGACCGCCCGAAAACCGGTTCCACTTTTAGGAACCGGGAACCGGACCAATAGTTCCGAGAACCGGACCAAACTCGTCGGTCCGGTCCGGTCCGGTCCGGTCCCGGTTTGGGCGGTCCAAGTTGCTCACCCCTAGTGATGAGCACGAAACATTATATGAATTATTTAATGTAATTAAAAAGTGGGAATTATTGAAAGTGTTTGACTAACTCGAACGTGATTGTAATTTCTATGGAATCACTTTATTTATAGTGGATCTTGTGCTACTCTCCCTATGAAGTGAGTCACATCGATCGAATCATGCAAAATCCAGTATAAGGTTTATTTTCCCATTTTGTTTATTTTATTATTGAATCGTTTATTTTACAGGAATGATGATGAAGAAGTTGCCAAGTGCATTTTTTAAATAACAAAATCCATACCGCCTTGAGCAGTTATTCCGCCGAATTGATCCCGCTATGACATATCTTTCATTGAAAGTCGTTTTTCGGTTTTCATTAGAAGAGGCAGGTTCCTTGGTGATTCTGAACAAGAAATATCATAGATAGACAAGGTAATCGATAACTTTACTTCAAATAGAACTACATGTACATAAACCGTGCCAGAATTTAATCAATGACAAAGTTTGAGAAATATAGCTATCTCAACATAACCAAATGTACGCGAACTATGCTGGAATTTAATCAACAATAAAGCTTGAAAACGCAAAGATGCTGCGCCGGAATTTAATTGATAACACAACACCTAGGATAAAAATATATGCACCAAAATTTAATTGATGGCGCGGATCTAGAAACTACAGCTAAGAAACACACTGGAATTTAATCAACAATTCGAGTTCGAAAACTAAAAGTGTAGTATAGTAAAGTAAAGATAACTAAACAAATAGTACATTTGTTTGTTTGTGAAAGGAGAAGGCGGGTTTTCCAATAGACGAACGATGGTATTTATAGTAAATGTGTCATAACAGCCTCTATATAATTCTCCTGCCGTTATAGTTATGTTCCCTTATCTCCGAAAATTTTGTGCTCATACTATCATGATGCCATGACCTCGTCTTCGAATGGTTATTCCTCTAAAATTGTGCGTTAGTTGCTCCATCACCTCCATCATTTTATTCTCTTGCGACTGCAAGCCTGTAACTGCATATTGATGCCCTTTATGCGTTAAACTCTCTCCTAATGCCTTAATCGATAATCCGTAGACCTTATTGATCGATACTTTTGTGAATTATCGTTAACCATCCATCATCATATACCGACAACTGATTAGTAGTGACCATCAATGTGCACCAATATCAGTAATAATCCTTTGTCCGTTTAACTGCTCTCGATCCTCAAGCTTTACCGTGGCAGGTGGAAAGTGGTCCTCCACGAACTCCAACACTCGATCTAGAGCGTACTTGAAACGTCTCAATAGTCTTCGATATTACGAACATAATGCTTGTTTGTCGTTGTTTTTTATGGACAATGACATCGACAAAGATCAAGTGATCCTTGGTCCTCATTTTAGGTCACTTCCTCCTCCGCTGGAGTTCATCGAAAGTTTTCCTCGTTATTATAAGGAGGTTTTCTCTATCAATCGTGACTTCGTCTGTGCTCATGCTTGGCCCACTCTTAGGCTTCATTCATTTGATGAAAAATGTGACATTTCTGAAAAATATTTTCCGAGAAATCATTTTCCTAGAAAATGCCATAATTTTCCGGTGTTCGGCCGAAATCTGAAAAAATCTCAAAAAATATTTTTCGTTGTTCGATATGAAAAATATTTTCCTCTTTGCGATACTTTTAATATTTTTTTTGAAATATTTTTATTTTTATTTTCATCTTCTTCTTCTCCAGCAAGTCGCTGGCCACGGCCGCGGCCGACAATCGGCCATAGGCAAGCTCGAGCCTCGCCACAGGCCGACGAGGCCGAGGTCGGGCCTCGCTGGAATCTGGTGAGGCTTGAGCTCGCATGTGGCCGATCATCGGCCGCCACCATGGTCGATGACCGGCTGGAGAAGAAATAGAAAAGAGGAAGAAGAAGAAAAAAGATAATGAATTAAGCAAGAAGGTGGGAAAAAGACGAAAATATTTTCCTTACTTTTGTTCATGTTTTCACTCATTGAGGGGAAATGTTTTTTTGCGGGTAGTTTATTTTCCGCCCCCAAACACTAGAAAACTGAGAAAATGTTTTCCTGAAAAACATTTTCTGCGAAACGAACGAAACCTTATCTATCGATTCAATTCTCAGAACGATTCTTTCAGTGGTATTCAAGGATGTAGCTTGAGATGTGGTCCAAGCCAAAATTGCTTCAGCCTTGAAATTTTGCTGTTTGTCTTTTAATCCTACCGAGTTTGGTGGGAGCAAAATAATAAACATTTTTATGTAATTCAAGGACTAGATTGAACATATACTAAAAGTTTAAAGATCATATGGAACAATTTAAAAGTTTAGGGATGACATTGCACATTAGGTTAAAGTTTAATGACTATATTAAACAAATTAAAAGTTGAGGGACGACGTTGCATATTGGGCCAAACTTGAGAGATCATTTGTGTCATTTTTTGTATTTATCATGAAAATTTGTCCAAAATAAACACACCCTAAAATAGAATCGAAATTGGTGTGGTTTGTTCTCTTTTCTCAATGTGGGTTGACGATGGAGAAATAAGATGGGAATTCGAATAAAGTTAGACTCGAGTGTCACATATGTCTCTAAAAAAGTGGGAAGATGAAAAGGAAGTGCAATTGGAAATAAAATTCCTATGCTTTCCATTCCATCCTTTAATTTGTCGGTTGTTGTAATTATGGTCGCAACGGTATCAAATGCACTTTTTTTTTTTTTCAAATTTCGTTGCCTAAGGCTCAAACCTAGGAGAAGATATCCTTTCATTTTCAATGCTAACATCAATGGCACGTGAATCAGCAAGTCCCAATGAAATGAATGAATGAATCATTGCGATTATCACGAAAATGATCTCGTCTTTTATATGACATTGACCTTACTTTTTCGAGACAACACGAGGAAATTTTACTTATGTATTTGGATATTCTCAAAATTAAATTAATCTTGGTTATGTTATGAAATGCCAATCTATTTTCTTGATTGAAAGTCGTACATTAAAGCAAGGACATTGTGGAACCCTTTTAAGCGGAAGCCTAATTCTCTTTCTCATTGGCCTTTCCTTTACATTTTTCGAAATTGGTTACCAATCTCAAATTCCCCTTCTAGCTGCCGTTCAACTCGAAAAACGTAAGCCTACTTTTGCATAATTATCTAGTTATTTGAAAGACACGAGATGGAGACGCATTTAGCTTCTGTTTATTCTGCGAAAAAAATAATTTAAAACTTATTTTCCAAAATATGTCACCCGTGTTGCCTCATATAATTAGCTAATGAATAATATTTTCATTATCAATTATATTTCGTGAACTGTTTTTCCTGCTCATGAACATTCGAGCGTACCCTAATTTTTTTAAGGTTAATACCATGAAAAACCTTGAACTGGTACAGTTGTGACAATTTTACCCCAAACTATTTTTTTAACTACAAAAAATCCTAAACTGGTACACTAATGATAAATTTATTCCGAATTATTTTTTTAACCATAAAAAACCCTGAACTGGTATATTTGTGACAATTTTACCTCAATTAATTTTTTAATATTATTTTTTAATTATTTTTTTAGAATTTTTTTATTAATTCTTTTCTTTTATTTTCTTTTTCCTTAATATATTTCATATTCAACTTTTGGCTGGTTGCCGGACCGACCAAAGGCGAAAGCCGGCAAAGTCGAGCCTCGTCGTCATTGGGCGAGGTTGAGCCTTGCCAAATCTGGCAACGGCTCAGACCTTGTGGCAGCTGGCGAGGGCTCAACCCCGCCAGCGATCCCTCCCCACCAACTGACGAGGTCAAGCCTCGCCAATAGCGGACGGGGCCAACCTTGCCAGCTTCCGCCTTTGACTCCGGTAACCGGCCAAAGGTTGAAGATGAAGTATATTAAGAAAAAAAAAATTAATAAAAAATCGAAAAAAAAGAATAAAAATAATAATATTAAAATTTTAGTTGGGATAAAATTATCATAAATATACCAGTTCGGAATTTTTGGTAATCAAAAAAATAGTTCAGGATAAATTTGTCACAAGTGTACCAGTTTGAAATTTTTTGTGATAAAAAAATAATTTGGAATAAAATTGTCACAACTATATTAGTTTAGAATTTTTCATGATATTAACTCATTTTTTTATTAAGAAATCTTAAGTGGGCCGATTAAAGAAATGAAAACAACTTTTGCTATCGACAATAATTTATATTATAATAATTTCGCGCGAACGTTGGAGCATATCCTCATTGTTTTTATTAGGAAAATCTCAAGTGGGGTCATGAGATTAAAGCATATCCGAAAAATCTGCCGACAATATAAAAGATCGCCACGTCGCTTTTACAGAAGAAAATGAAATGAATACAACAATACAAATCAACAACATGACACGACGCACGACTAACGACGGAGACGAAAACGAACGAAGAACAGAAGGGAACTTTCCGACCCATTCGAAGCTGGTGAAAATCCCCCAAGAAATCCGCGACCGTTGGATGGGAGGCGCGCACGCATTGGCCTCTCACCTATCGCCACCTGTCGAAAAAAAATAAAAATTTTGACAAAACACACGAGAAAATCAGATTTTTTTTTCTAACGCCTAAATTCGCACGCATTACTGGACACGTGTCGTTGCAGTGGCTCGGTTTCGAAAAGCACGCACCATCCATACACGTGCCCCGATCTATGACATCTAATTTTAAAAAAATAAAAGGGAAACACATAATTAGTTGGAGTGCCGACCCTGACTCATCATATAAGTTTATCTACCATTTTTTTTGGTCGGAATATTATCGTCTAATTTTTTTTTTATTTTTTGTGTCTCGAAATTTTATTTTCTAATCATTATGTAAGTAATAAACCCTTTTTTATTTTTCTTTTTTGGTTTTCTTTTTGGACTAATAATAGTTTTTGTAATTATATAAATATATATAGAGAGAGAGAGAGCTTACTCAATCAAATTTAATTCTTTGTAATGGCATAGACGGCATAGATGATGCCAGGAATCCAGCCAAAGAGTGTGAGGATCACACAGATCCAGAACTCCACCTGCACAGACATCAAATAGTCAAAATTCAGTATCAAAATCAAAACCCTCCCAAAATGATGTATTCATATTCAAAAATCATATTCCCCTTTTCCTTTCTTGCTTAAATATTAAGGACCCAGAAAAATAAATAAAAAAAATAAAACATTTGCCTCCCAAAAAGTAAAACGATCACCCCCCACATGAAACTGGCAAAAACCCTACTAGAAAAACCAGAACTCTCAGCTTCAAGGCAAATTAAGTTTTTTTTTCTTCTAAATTAAAAAAGCAAAGTACAGGGAACAAAAATGGAACAAAAGAGAGAAAAAAAAAAGAGAGGGAGATGTGGAATATAAGATCAGAAGTGTGGATCAGCACCTTGCAACCATGCTTGAGAACAGAAAAATAAAAAATTTTGCATCCCAAAAAGTAAAGCTTTCACCCCACAAAAAACTGACAAAAACCCTACTAGAAAAACCAGAACTCTCAGCTTCAAGGCAAATCAGTTTCTTTCCCTCTGAATTTAAAGCAAAGTAAAGAGAACGGAAATGGGGAAAAAGAGAGAAGAGAAAGGGAGACGTGGAGCATAAGATCAGGAGCGGGGATCATCACCTTGCAACCGTACTTGAGGAAGACACCCAGAGGAGGCAAGATGATGGCGAGGAGGATGTCTATGCAGTTCATCGTGCTCTCGTCCGCCATTTTCTGCTCTTCTTTCCTTCTGCAGAAACCCCTCTCGAACGAGCTTTGCAGAAAATTGGCAGGAAAAACAGGAAGATCGAAAGGGAACAGAAGAGGGAGAGATTCAAGGGATATTTGCTGGTGAAAGTGAGCTTGAGTTACGTGATCGAGGGTCGTTCTTATAGGGGGCCTCGGGCGCCACGTGGCGCCCATGCTGGGGCTTTGCGTCTTGGGCTTGGCTGCATTTTTTTTTTATCAATATGTTCATATGCATGGATGGATTGGGCCCTTTTTTTTTTCTTTTCGAATGGTTCGAATTTCAAACTTTTCCTTTTGAATTTCAAACTTAGAAAAGCATATCTTTTTTTGTTTTTTGCTTGCCCAAGAATCATGTACAGCTCATGATCATTATTAATAGGATGAAGATGTGTTCATGGTGATCCCACAAGCCCCATGTGCATGGTTTCCCCCTCCATTGGGTTTAGGTTGTAATTGGACCACATCATCTGATTTCGTTTCACATTCAAGATTTGCTGGGAAGTATGTTCGGATGGTATTGAAAGGCAATGTTGATCCCACTGAGTTGTCCTGTTCTGTCTTCTAGAGTTTGAGCACGTGAAGCAAACGTGATTGATATGTTTCCTAATTTGATTGGTTATCCGAGTAGATTGTCTTAATTAGTTTGGGTGGTGACTTAACTTGAGCGGATTTCCTAAAAGGGTTCCTAATGGTAAAGTTCAATTGCGCGACGCGCTTGTAACTTAGATCTTGGAGAAATCGCGAGTGTTTGATACCAATGAATCTTGCATGAGATCTTGTGAGTTTCTTTGAGAGATTGAAAGGTAAATTTTGTAAGAAATTGTGAGCACTAAACACTATATAAGTTATTGAGTGTAATTAAAAGTTGGGAAATAAAGGAAGTGTTTGACTAATCAAATATGATTGTAATTTTCATGGAATCGCTTTATTGCTCTCTTCGTGAAGTGAGTCGCATTGACTGAACCACTCAAAATCCAATATAAGGTTTATTTTCTCGTTTTGTTTATTTTATTATTTAGTCGCTTATTTTACCAAAGTGATGATGAAAAAATTGTCAATTGACTGATAGAATCGTGACTATCCTGATCTCATTGCACGAATGCCAATTCGGTCATAAAATTTCCAATTTTGCCAACATTATCCTAAACCTTCGCGCAAAACTTCAAATAGTCCTTCCGGACAATTGCCGCCGGAAATTGCTGACGTGACATCCACTAATAGCTGGACATCCTCGAAACAAGTGGCAAGAAAAACCACATTTAAATTCCACACAAATGTTTAGTTAAGTTGGCAAAATAATAAAGTTTTGAACTGAATTAATTAGTAATTTTCTTTTTTCTCTTCGCGTGCGCATTCGTTATTATATTTTCCCTTATTATATACTTCGAATGAGCATGCCGATTGCATAATAAGTATATACATATATATATTTCCCGTTGTTATCGAGATGATAATGGTAAATTAAAAATTAAAAATGTTGTCATCTACTCTCGATTCTCGAGCCTAGGGTAAATGTAGGGGCCCATGTTGGGAATTCCGCCGGGAGCTGCACAAGCCTTGGCCTCTTTATTTGTCAGTTCATCGTAATCTTCAAGGTCCACGTCGCATCGTATGCGTTCGAATGTAACCATTTTGTTTTTTCCACAAAAAAGAGAGAATCGACGTATAAACTACCAAAGAAAAGAAGCCGATTGGATGATGAGAATAGCATAATCCGCCAGCTACGTTGAAACTTTATAAAATTAGGGTTTTTGAAGTCTTGAGCAAGTCCAAGCATGATTTTTCTTTTGAAATAAGGGAGGAAATCATTGAACGTCCAAAGGAACGGTCGATGTATGCTTTGATCGGTCAATTTAATGTCCTCGATTTTCGAGTGAAATCGGACCGCATTAGAGGAAATGAGATCTCTTTCGCGCTCTTATCTCCAATGTCCGCAAAATGAGGCATTTTGAATGTTCGACCCACGGCGTCGATAGAATATGACCGGCTGAAAATGCTGATATGGCATAAGGACGCATGTTGTTGAGATCTTGAGTCAATCGTATATTCTCGACTTGATTGAATCTTGAAAATTCTCACAAAACACTGGTCGTGTAATGTCGATGACAGATTAGATGAAGTAAGATCTCCTCGCCCTCTTATCTTCAATGTTCACAAAAACAAGGCCATTTCAAGTGTCTGACCCACAATACCAATAGAATACGATTGGGCTGAAAATGCCATGCGACATCAAGATTTCGAATTGATCGTATGTCCTCGACTTGATCAAATCTTGGAAAATTCTCACAGAGCACCGAGCTCATTTCATCCGCTTATCGGGTTTCGATCATTGTGGAACCGAACCCGTCCCAACTTCATCAACAACATGAATTTTGTTCTCAAATATATGCAGGTCAATCAAGTCACTCTAGGCTAAAATTCATTCAATTATTTATTTTTTGGTCAAACTAGGCCAAAACTTATTGACTTTTATCTAATTGTTTTTTTTTTGGGTCGGAACTTTTATCTAATTTGCACGCAAGCCAACAAAAATTATGCAATTTCAATTTTCGTTTCTGTAAAAAAAAACCAAATTATCCAGAAAAGCGAAGTCACGTGTACTGACGGCTCGAATGTAGAGGACGTGCTCCGGGACGTGACGGGACCATCTTCTTCTATACGTTCTTCTCTTGTCGTTCCAAAGGACACATAAATAAATAAACGAGTCAATATCACGAAAAACCCTAAATTGATACATTTATAATAAATTTATCTCAAATTATTTTTTTATCATAAAAAACCTTAAACTGATACACTTGTGACAATTTTACCCCGAACTATTTTTTTAACCATTAAAAACCATACACTGGTCTGCCTATGATAATTTTACTCCCAAATTAATTTTTTGGCCAATAAAAACTCTAAACTAGTACATCTGTGATAAATTTACCTTCCGTTAATTTCTATTAAATTTTACTGTTAAATTGCTAAATTTAATGATACATGGTAATTGACATATGTACCGGTTTTGGGTTTTACCCCTATGTTTGTCACAAGTTTATCAATTTATGATTTTTTGTGATATTAATATAATTTAATGGATATTAACAGAGGGTAAATTTATCACAAACGTACCAGTTTGGGGTTTTGAGTGATCAAAACATTAGTTCGAGGGTAAAATTGTCACATGTGTACTAATGTGAAGTTTTTTGTGGTCAAAGAAATCGTTTAAGGTATAATTGTCGCAAGTGTACAAGTTTGGGATTTTTTGTTGTCAAAAAAATATTTCGGGGTAAATTTATCACAGGTGTACCAGTTTAGAGTTTTTTGCAGTCGAAAAAATAGTTCGGGGTAAAATTATTACATATGTATCAGTTTAAATTTTTTCGTAATATTAATCCTAAATAAATAGATAGATAGATAAATAAATAATTAAATAAATAAAATCTATTTATGGATATTATTGTTTATAACCGGACAAGAAGGAAGTTGCCACCGGCCCGACCTCCCACGTTGTGCCAGATACGTCCCGTGGAATTTCCCTTTTTCTCCCCCTTTTTTTCTTTTTTGCTTTTTTTTAAGTAAAGGAGAAGATGGGTGGCAGCATGGAAAAGGGTGATTAGACAGTTGTTTAAACTTTAAGACACTGATTAATTTGCTTAATTAATTGCACCAAAAGTGTGTTGCAAGATCTTGGATTCGTGCATCTGGACAGCTCCACAACGCTGGCTTCTTAATTTTCGGAGTTTAGTTTATTAATTATATGGTGCGAGACACGATGGGATTACTATATCAATGTAACGACTCATTGCCTGGGAAAATTATCCAAAAAGCCCTCAACTTAGTGCACTTTTGCCAATTCGATCTTAAACATTTTCACGTTCTCGCCAAGGCCCGGGAACTAGTTAGAGGAAGAAGGATTTAAAAAGAATAAAAATATTAAAATATTATGGTCTACGTCAGCGCCGGTCATGCTGCGTAGGACAGCAGACGGCCGACGTCCATGTCAGCGATTTTCGGTTAAAATTGACTGGTTGGACTCAATTGACATAATTAAAAGGTATATGACCGAATTGACAAAAGTGCAATAAATGTAAAACTTTTTGGATAATTTTCCTCTCGATGTCTTATTAGAGGAAAGATGCACAAAAGAGACTATTTCGCGTTGGTCTTTTCGAGCTATTGCCAAGCTAATTTGTAGATAATTTAGTAGTTTTGGATTCTCAATGTTATTTGCTTAGGATGAGGTGGGGATGGAAAAGAGGCTGTTTCGTTGCTGGCATTTCCGATCTTTTTGCAAAGCTAATTTGGAGCTAATCAATCAATTTTGGAAATGTCAAAACTTATTTGATTAGGATGAGGTGGTGATGCAAAAGAGACCGCTTCATATTGGTCTTTTTCTGGCCTTGCCAAAGCTAATTTGGAGCTAATTAGTTAATTAAATTTGGAATGTCAACTTTTGTGTTTGTTCAGGACGAGATGGTGATGCAAAAAGAGACTTGTCATTGTGGGTCTTTTTCCAGCTTTTCCATAGCTAATTCGGAGCTAATCAAGCAATTAATTAAATTGTGATATGTCAATTTTATTTTATTTGTTTAGCATGAGGTGGAGACGCAAGAAGAGACCGTTTCATGTCGGCCTTCTCGAGCTTTTGTAACGATAAGCTGGAGATGATTAATTTCGGAATGCAGATTCTATTTGTTTTAGGTTGAGGTGGTGATGCAAAAGAGACTGTTTCGCATGGTCCGTTTCGAGCTTTTGCAAGGCTAATTTGGGGCTAATTAAACCATTAATCAATTGCGGAATGTCGATTTTATTTGTTTTATGTGGATGATGCCATTCGATCGGGAAAAACGATGGAGTTAATATGGTGTAGGAAAAGCCCATTCCAAAGGCTACTTGTTTTCAAAGTACAAGGACGGAACCTATGGTTAAACTTGATTTTTTCAAAAGAAAAAGTTTTTCATTTCGATTTACATAAAGGTAGATGCGATCAATGGGCGGGGGTTCAGGCAAGTGAGATCATATGAAAGCCCGCTCGCAAGAATTCCTATTATCAAAAATACAATGGCGAAACGGTACCTATATTTGATCCTTTTATATCAATTTATTTGTTTGGGACGAGGTGGGGATGCAATCTCATTGGGAAAAAAACAAATGGAGTTAAGATGACGTGGGAAAGCCCGTTCACGAGAGAATACCTATTATCAAAATACGAGGGCGAGACCTATTTTTTCAGCCCTCTTTTTTTTTCCGTAAAGAAAGTTATTCTTTTATGTCAATTTATATAGAAGTAGACGTGATCAATGGACGTGTTAGACAAGCAAAATTATAGCTTCGGTCGCCTGGCCCGGCCGAGCCGGGCCTAGCTTCGAGTTTAAAAGCCTTGGCCGAGTACAAATTTGAAGAATTGGTTTGTAATTGTGTTGAGTTTTGATGGGTTTCGAACTTAGAGAACGTGTTGCATCCCCCACCTCCAACTGCAATCTGATTTGCACCTCGAAGTGCACCGAATGGGATCGGACACATTCATCGGGCGGACTGGGCCTGGGCAAGTCTTGAGTGAATCCCGGGCTTCATTTTGGGCCTTATCTGCATTCAATCTGTGCTATACGATGAACAGATGTCTGGACCCATATTGGCCCTTCACACGTGCGGTCCGGGATCCTAAGGTCGGGTCGGGTCGGATCGATCGACCCGAGTCAAGTCGACACCGATTCGTTGCTCGAGCTCAAACTAGAACGAAGCTTGATCATCGAAGCCGTGCGCGGTTTAGATTGATCTTTACAGCTCGACTTGATCGGTTGGGATGGAGGACTTGATATGCTTGAGTGGCTCGACTCCAAGCCCGAAAAAGTTTCGATTTGCCTTGTCATTTCTCTTAGTGTGCAAACTAGGAGTCACGCACGAGAGCATGAGCGGAAAAATTACCATTGATCTCAAGTCTATTGTACAGTTATCTATTTAATCCTAAACTTTTATGTCAAATTATGCAGTTCTTCTAGCTAATTTACGACTAAAATTGTTGAAGTGATGCGACAATCATCGTCGGCCATCCTACATAGTGCAATGAGGCATCTAATGAGGAAGAACTGCATTGAAGGTGGTTCATAGCGTTTCTTTCTCTCTCTCTCTCTCCCACTCTCACCGTGTGGCCGACCTCCATTAATGAAGCTTGCTTCCTGTGATTGAGGCGCCACACCTCACTTGAGGTTGCCTGCCTCACATATGCGGTCGATGGGCTTGGAGGTCCTAGTATAGCTGGACCCGGTCTTCTCGATGTGCCCTAACCATGTCTAACCCCCCTCCACCACGTGCTTGCCGTCGAACCCTGGCTCGTCTTCTTCGTGCATATGAAGAACTGCCATCCGTTCATACCCGGCACCGTATGTTTCCTTGCGACGTTCTCATCCTTAAACTCGGACCTATGGATTGGCTCCCCGCTGTTCCTTTGCCAACAGTGAAGTTGCTGCCTTGGCACATGATTTTTCGGGATCGTGTGGTGGAACATCGACCCCTTGAAATGGAGTGGCTTCCTGTTGCGGCCGACGCCCTTCTCACCGGTGTAGAGCGATAGGAAGTTCGCCGCGGCGCACGGGGCAGTGTCCCATGAAGAAGACTATAGGGAAAAAGATGAAAGTTGCGCAGAAAAGGATAAAAGAGAAGAAAGGGATAAAAGAAAAATAAAATAAAAAATCAGAAAAATCTTAAGACGATGTCAATTCGTGATAATTCTTCCACGTCATATACCGATTGTGTCACGTGTTATGTAGAACGGTCGGCGATGATTAGACCGCCGTATCGGCATGCTTAGGTGTAATTGCTTAGAGAACCCACATTGGAAATTTACGGAAAAAGTTCAAGATTAAATCGGTTTCCGTACAATAAGTTTAGGTTTAATTTGGTATCATTCCTGACCACTTCATATGCGGACAAAGATTTTCAAAACTACGGACAAGGCAATTGGATTATCTATCGATTTGAGACCAATAGCTACCGTTGGAGATTGGTACTGTTTTTTTTCTTTTTGGAAAATGAAGATGGTACTTGAAGGGGCCTAACACGTGTGAAAATTTCTTTATGAATAGTCTAATGCCTGTGGAGTGTTGAGGATGAGGCAAGGGAGGAATAAAGCGACAAAGCAACGGACAAAGGTAAAAAAGCATATCGGCTGTTGCCTTTTTGGACTGAAAGATGAGCGCAAATGCAATGGAGCCCGTGCTGGCGCAGGTGTGTCTGGTGCAACCTCTCTATTATGTCGGTTTGGCGAGTTTGAAAAAATTTGAGATCTTCTGTTTTTGGGTCAACTTTTCCTTTTTGAGATTTGGCTCTCTTTTATTTTTCCCTCTAGACTCCTTATTAACTTTGTATATGAAATTAGTGCTTCTTTTTTTTTTTTTCAATTTTTTATCCTGTGATTGCTTCTTTATGCGGTTGATCGGGATATCCCATTTTGGGATTTTGATTTGCATGGAGTCAATTGTTCAACGCAGGTTAGGATTAATTTCCAGATCCAATTCGACCAGACCCGTATGTTTGACCGGAGACACTGTTTCTCAAAGGGAAAACGACGCAAATGATTCTCGAACTCTGGTGCGATGTGTAATGTTATTTCCGAACTTTTAATTTATTCACTATGATCCATAAACTGTATGTAGATGTTCGATGTTGTCTTTTCGTTTGCTCAAGGAACAAACCAAACATTTTTTTGATGACATTGATTATTGTACACCGGGATGGACTTAAAAAACAAAATGAGTTAACATGTTCATATTTTTATCCATTTATGTTGAAAAAGGAAAAAAAAGAATTAGGACGTTAAGATGTCCATCGCTATTTGATGACATGGATTATTATATATATTGATTTGAGACAGTATCTTATTTGAATAATCCACGTGCAACTATTTTTTTTATTGTCCACCATTCAAGGTCAACAGGTTGAAAGCCGCATGGGCAGATTCCGTCAGACATTGGACATTTTCATACAATTTGAGAACTAAATTGGAACATATACTAATACTTCATGGATTATATTGAACAAGTTAAAAATTTAGGAATGACATTGTGCATTAAGGTCCTATTTGGTAACTATCCTCTTTTTCTATTTTTCTGTTCTTTTATTCCCCGGAATAGAAAAAAAAACAGAAATCCATTTAGTAATCTCAATTGATAAGGGTTTGTTTGATAACGTTTATGTTCCTAGGAACAATTTCTGTTTAAAAATAGTTTTTTCTAATTATGTTTTTGGGAACAGTTTCTGAGCAAAAAAACGCCTTTGGTAACTGTACAAAAATTTCTATTATCGGAATAGAAAAAGAACAGAAATACATTCGGTAAGACCTTAACAATTTCTACTCCCAATTTTTTCATTTAATTATAAAATTTGAATATAGACTCAATAAATTTTCATGTTTTGATAAAATTGAACTAGAAATATAATCATAATATGTTATGATATAGAATTGGATAACCTTAATACAATTATAAAGAAAATTACTCTTGATAAACAAAGCAAATACCGAATAATGGTTGAAAAAATTACAATTTAGTGTTTAAGGGTTTAGAGTTTTGGGATTTCGGGTTTGGAGTTTTGGGGTTTGGAATTTTAGGATCTGGGGTTTAGGGTTTGGGATTTATGATTTTAGGGTTTCGGGTTTTGAGTTTAGGGTTTAAGGTTTTAGGGATCCGGGTTTTGGGTATGGCTATAGGATTTAGAGTTTAAGGTTTTAGGGTTTTGCAGTTTAAGGTTTTAGGGTTTGTGTTTTGGGGTCTAAGGGTAGGGTTTTAAGGTTTCGGGTTTTAGATTTAGGGTTGAGGTATTGAGATTAAGGCTTTAGGGTTTTAGGGTTCAGGCCCATTGTCAAGGCCCGGCAACCAGCTAGAGGGAAAAGAAGAAGGGAGAGAAAAAAGGAAAAAAAAACAAAATCTCAAAGAATTATTAAAAAAATCAAAATAAATTTCAAGTGAAAAAAAATTGTAGGGTGGTATCAAATCCTTTTTTGATTCAAAGAACAGGAATTTCATATAGTTACAAAGCGGCGTTCTTTTGCTAAAAATTGCGTCAAGGGAATAAAAATAAAAATATTTATTTTTTTAAAGAAATTATTCTCGAAAACAGAAATATCAATAAACGCACCCTAAACCTCAGCACGAGGGTTCCCCTTCGGGCTAATTTTTCTCGTGTTTTTTCCTATTCCCAAATCCCGCGCAACACGAGCGAGACAGGACAGACATGCCACGAAAAGCCAGGGGGCGTACCCGAGGCGCGTCCGATTCAAATCCAATTGATAAAACCATCTGAGGTCCGGTCCGTACGTCCCGGTCCCCCCCAATACACGCTCGCCACCGGTGTGTCTCCCTCCCCCGTCTGCAAAACCCTCTGACGCATACGCATCCGCATAAGCATCCGCATGGCCCGCTTATTTACAGAAACTACCACCACACCACGGTCAGACACGAGCAGGTGACCACGAGCGAGACTTACGCTACGCCGGGCTCACCTCGCCCATCATGTCTCTTTGCTCAGTACAGTGTTTGGGTCGAAGACCCTCGACCCCTTCTCGAGCTCTGCATCTTAAACAGCAAAGCTTTTGTTTTTCGCAGAGAGAGAGAGAGAGAGAGAGAGAGAGGGAGATAAAGGCGCGGTTCTCAAGGAGGGGAACGTTGGAACGGCTTTTAGCTGAAGTGGGTCTCGGGAATAAAGCGAAAGGCTTGTGGCGAATTCTCTCGGAGACACTTGGAGATAGAGAGAGAGAGAGAGAGAGAGAGAGAGAGGGAGCAAATGGGGAGAGGGTTCAGGCTCATCTTCGCCACTTCGCTGTTGCTCATGCTTCTGGGTTCGTCTCTCTTCTTGAATCTTGATTCCTTTTCTTCTTCCACCCTCAATCTTCAATGGGTTCGCTTTTTCTCGGCTGTCCTCGTGATTGATGCATGTACTGCTTGTAGTTTCTTCGCTTGCTTATCTGCAGTGTTGATCTTTCTGTCTCCTGCCATTTCTAAACCATTTGAAAAGGCTTGATAAAGGAAGAGGGAGCCGCTACCATCTTGGACCTCATCTGGGTAGCTTTTAGCTTGTCTGCATTCAGCTCTTGAAGTCGCTCAAGTTTGCATTTGTTTTTTCCCTCGTCTTGATACATTTTGTGTTTGGGGACGTGCAATGCGTCCGCTGTCTCTCTCACCAGTCAAAATGATGGCTTGGTTTCTGTCACACTTCATCGTGACGTGTGCTCTGGGACATTAACTTGATCTCTTCTCTTGCCCTCGATTACTTGCTCTAATCAGTGTTGACACTGTGCTCTGCATTCATTTTTACGGTAAGGAGGCAGACTCTCATTCTTGCGTACAGCTGGAAGTTCAATTATTAACTTAGCTGACCCACCTCATAGATTGCATAGAATCTCATGTGGACCAACCTACCTCCCTCTGAGAGAGAGAAAGGCACAGGCTTATAGGCTAAGCGCATATCTTGAATGTGAAAGACATGGGCAAATTTTGTGGAAGATAGGGGAAAAAATTATTTAGTAGCATCTGCAGATTACTAGATCTTGTCTACTCATGAGAACACTGTGTTTTGGGAGAAACTAGGGATTTACAAACCTGGAAGGCAGTTAGGAATACTTTTGGCAAGGCACTGATTGGTAACGTGATGGACAAAGTGGTCTAAATATTTGTCTGAACCGCCAACCCCTAGAATAAGAGCAATGCCAGGTATACTAGGACAAGAAAATTGGTATATTAAGTAAGTGACAGACTGGAAGTGGGCATTTGAAGGAGTTTATTATATTCGTCAAGCAATAGTGATTTGCCTCATCATTTAGTATAACGATTTTTTTAAACCTATCTCTGTGTACCTAGCATTTCTCCAAAAACAAAGCCTCAAGCTTTTCTATTTGAGAGGGATGCTGAAATATGAGTCTCGCAGTATATAGTGTATGGAATGTTTTTCTGTAATAGAAGTGCCAAAGAGGGTGCAGGGAAAGTATTGTATTATACTTATCTCGCCACCCTCATGTTAGCTAATTGGTTGCCCCATTTGTTTAAGCTAATGATTAGTCAGCAGAGGATTCTCTACTATGCATTAGATAGAGTTGAGTTGATTTCCATCGAAGTTCTTATGGTATAATGATTGGTCCAAGTAGATCAACCATTTCTCAAGTATACCCAAACAGCATCTCCATACCTTGTCAAATTTATAGTGCTCGACATGTGTGACCATCATCAGATGTTTATAACACTTAATTCTCTTTTGGTCAATTCCCGACACTTCATTTGAGTGAGTAATTTAGGCCCTTTTTCCTCGTGGCAGACCTGTGCAGAGGAAGCACTATCGGAATTTGCTATGGTAGAAATGCGGATGACCTCCCAACGCCTGACAAAGTGGCGCAATTGGTGCAGCTTCATAACATCAAGTACCTCAGGATTTACGACTCTAATGTTCAGGTTCTCAAGGCCTTTGCAAACACAGGAGTTGAGCTCATCATTGGTATTCCAAACTTAGACCTATTGCCATTCTCTCAGTTCCAATCAAATGCTGACACTTGGCTGAAGAACAGCATCCTCCCATATTATCCTGCCACGAAGATCACATACATTACTGTCGGTGCCGAGGCAACAGAAACTTCCAGCAATGTCACTGCCCTTGTGGTACCGGCGATGCAAAACATCTTTACAGCCTTGAGAAAAGTCGGTCTACACAAAAGAATCAAAGTCTCCACAACCCATTCCCTTGGAGTTCTATCGAGATCCTTTCCGCCCTCAGCAGGTGCTTTTAGTAGTAACTATGCATCTTTCTTGAAACCCCTTCTGATATTTCTTGCTGAGAATCAATCTCCTTTCATGGTCGATATCTATCCTTACTATGCCTATCGAGATTCGCCAAACAATGTCTCTCTAGACTATGCCCTGTTCGAGTCGTCCTCGGAAGTGATTGATCCAAACACTGGGTTGCTCTATACTAACATGTTCGATGCCCAGGTTGACGCTCTTTACTTTGCCCTCATGGCTTTGAACTTCCGGACGATAAAAATCATGGTCACTGAAACAGGATGGCCATCTAAAGGTTCTGCTAAAGAAACTGCTGCAACTCCAGATAATGCTCAGACTTACAATACAAACTTGATCCGTCATGTCATTAATGACACGGGAACTCCTGCGAAGCCCGGTGAAGAGTTGGATGTGTATATCTTCTCGCTTTTCAATGAAAACAGGAAGCCTGGTTTGGAATCTGAGAGAAACTGGGGGCTATTTTATCCTGATGAGACAAGTGTGTACAATTTGGACTTCACTGGAAGAGGCTCCGTAAATGTGATAACCGGAGCTAATATTACCAGCTCTAATGGAACAACGTGGTGCATCGCTTCGTCTAATGCATCGGATATGGACTTGCAGAATGCCATAAACTGGGCCTGTGGATCAGGAAATGTGGACTGTTCTGCAATTCAACCCAGCCAACCGTGTTATGAGCCTGACACCTTGGTTTCTCATGCTTCTTTCGCCTTCAACAGTTACTACCAGCAAAATGGCGCTACAGATGTTGCTTGTAGCTTTGGAGGGGCAGGATTAAAAGTCGACAGGAACCCAAGTATATCTCTTCTTTGTCACCCGTTAAAGCATAATCTCTATTCCCACTTCTTTATGTTTCATCTATGCTGGAATTTAAGTGACCTCTTTGTAATTTGAGTTGGTTGAAGAGGTGTTGGTTCAGGGATAATAACACGAACGTTTAACGTAACAAGTTGTGGAACTTCCATGTTTCAAACTTGATGTAGGAGAAGTTATCATTTTTCCTCCTAACATGTATGTTAGTTTTCTCTCGATGATGATCGTACCTGATTTAGGATGCTAGCGCGACTTAGCTTCTACTTTCAAATGTTTTCTCTTAATATCTAACTGAGTTTCAGGCAATGCTAATTGGAGCTTTCGGTTGTTTGTTGTGTATCAGGTTATGACAAGTGCATTTATGTTACTGCCGGGTAAATATCCATTTGCAATTTCAACTCCCTAACATTTTAAGCTTGGTAATCCTTGCACTAATGCTTGATTTCCTTGTCCTTTGTAAACTCAATGCAGGAGCAACAAAACCGCTACAAGCAATGCTACGGCCATTTCTTCACATTCTTCCTCCCAGGCAGGTGAAGTCCGTATCTCGGCATTAAGCAACACTATTATGACATTTTTCCTGTCATTTATTTTGATCATCGGCAATGTCTAAAGAATCATGGGGAACTCCTCAAAGAGGCTGTGACTAGAATGTGGAAGTCTTTCCACTTTATATGGATGTATCTGTGGGGGAAAAAGAATTACCATTTTTGTTCATCTGTCCAAATGACTCTGTTGGGTGCAATTTGGGCCCCTAGTTTTGCATTACCATGTCAATAGAGGTAGGTTCAGGAAATGCGTCTTCATGGAAAATTTATGTGTACAAATGGCCCAAGCTGGTTCTTCTTTGTAAGGATTTTGGTGGACCATCTAGTAGTCCTACGTAATTGTAAAAGTGAAAGGGGCTGCAGTAGCGAACTCATGCAAGTGATGCTAGTCGCAAAATGTGAAAACTCAAAAAGGTGTAAAGGATTTTGCCTATGTCTTGGATTTTAACTGAAGCAAGTGGCAAAATGTGAAATCTCAAAAGGTTTGGAGGATTTTGTCTTTATGTCTTGGATTAACTGAGGTGGTTGATGTACGGTCTTATGTCGAGGCTCTCAAGAGGTAAACAGTGGTTTGTCATTAGATCATTTTTGGTTTTCGGATGATTTGTGTTCGGATAAGACCGTTCTACACACCCTGCCCTGGTTTGAAATTCCATGTTTTGCTGATCGAACCTGCCCCGGTTTGAAATTCCATGCTTTGCTGATTTCTTCTATCGCTAGCTGATCCAAACGTTGGTCTTCTTGAATGACTTGACTTAATGAAGCATCCCGAATGTGCTCTCAATGGGAAAAATGAAGTACATGATAATTAGGATATGATGAATTGAATAGCTGAAAAGGATGGCAGAATCATTATAGAAAACGAGAAAGGGCTGTAAGGATTTATACTTAAAATGGCACTGAGTTGCAGTGGGGAGGAAAATAATTTATGGTTGACAATTATGGGGATGAAGCTCTTGCATCTGAATTCTGACGGCCTGATAGTTACGAGAGTAATTGATTTGAATTACATTTTGCTGAAAGTTTGTGCCGGCTTGGACAGAAGAATACGAACGGTAGACAGAAATCGGAACGAACATGATCATGTTTTCATGTCTTTGCAATTGCTTCCGTTTGTTGGGAGTCTAGGACGAGAAGTTATTTTGCATCAACACGTCAATGCATCAACATCACTCTCATCGACAAACATGAATATCAAACGCATTCAAACAGTCAAAACTTGAAAATCTATTGCCAGCACCGTAAACCCCAAAGAGGAATAGGTTGATACAATATGTGAAGTGTCGTATGTAAAAATCAAGGGAAACAAGCCAAGAACACCCGGGGAACGAAATACCTTACGGCCACATGGTCATTTCGTGCAACTTGTCGATCCAGGATGCGCAAACTCAGATGCAGAAGATGAGCCAAAAAGCTAGACCGCGGACGGGGATACCGGATGGATGGAGTTGAGCAGAGGCCTACAGGCCCTGATCGATCAGGTAATCTCCGAGCCTTTCAACGATCATGTTGCACTGTCCTGGAGTCACGGGTTCCTCGTAGACCCCGAAAACTAGAGCTTGCCCGGTTTTCTTGATTGTAATGCCTCCAGATCCCTGTTGCATTAGAACGCCCTTGAGTAACATAATAGATATGAGAAAGCCATTCCAACCCTCGGAAACAGCTAACAGGACTGGAAAAACATGGACCACCGTGAGAAGAAAATAAAAGGTCTGGGGTGTGCTGCAAGAACAAATTCACCCTTCTGATGCATATGAACAGCCCCACAGGACAGCTAGCCCAATAACGCAGTTTTGATATTCTTTATCCTTAACTTCACTAAACAACTGGAGGAAAGAATGGCCTCGTGAAGGCTTGACAGACACCTAAAGGAGGCTCGAGAAATCCTCTGGAGCACCCAAGAAAAAGCAGTGCAAGATCCTAGGAAGTCTTTGTCTTGACAAATGAAGGTTAAATCAACTGACCCAATTATTGATATTCAAATCCGAGCTCTCTCGATCAAGTTAGCCTTCTTCAATGTCACTCGCTCTATGATAAAGGGAAAAAGATCGAAGATGCGATACGATGAACAAATTTTACTTCACCTTCTTCCCGCGAATGACGACGCCGGGCTCCCCCTGAATAACCATGTACTTGGTGCCGCCAAGATGCAAACCTGTCGGGGCGAGATGACCCGGTTCCTCGAAATCTTTCAGAATGCCAGCAATCTCTGGAGCCTTGAACTGGAAGGGGAAACAAAATGCCAGAAATACTTAGAGCAGCTAAGAGAGACAGTTAAATTAAGTCAGAGCATGCCAAAAAATTCTTTCTCATATTGCATGATTCATCAACATCATCATTTCAAGCAATTAGCAGTTCACACGAGCTCCTCACGCTAGCTCTGCTGGAAAGCAAGGCAGCAATTACATTTCGGTTTTTTCATTAGCAAAAAGTTGACGCAGACACAACATGTTCGTAACGTTTAGAACGAGTCGACGCAGATTGATCTGATCGCGGCCAATGCATATCGTTTATTCATCTGCATGAACGTCGATAGAGTGACCGGCTCTCGAGGCGATCAGATCGGTCCCCCGGGATGGAAGACAGGAGAAATTTCAAAAAGGCCACCGGAAAAAAATCCGCGAGAGATCCAACCCGATCCGATCGAAACGCTTCAGTTAAACCAAGCACACAAAAGCATGAGCCATGCATGCAGAGAGAGAGAGAGAGAGAGAGAGAGAGAGAGAGAGAGAGAGAGAGAGAGAGAGAGGTTTGCAGACCTGGGGGAAACTGGAGCTCTGAGCCCAGACGCTGCCATCGTGCCCGACGATGGCGGCGGCAGAGAGGTGCTGGCCCTGGCCATCAATGTCGCACATGAGGTGATCGTCGACGTAGGTTTGCCACGACATGGTGTGTGTACGTTCGCGCGCGCTCTCTCGCTCAAATCTCACTCTCTACAAGAATCAGGTCACGCTTCACTTTCGTCTTTGATTCGGGACGTGGGGGAAGAGCTTCGGGCGTTGAATTTGCAGAGGAAGAGCTAGAGATAGAGAGAGAAGCGGATGTGAGTGGCGTGGGATTGATGCTCTCTCCACCGCCCGTTGGGGCGGCGATTTCTCACGTCCGCCCTTGACGTTCGGAGCTTGGACGGAGGACCCTCCGTTTCTCTCTCTCTCTTTCCTATTCAGATTGTCTTTAATTAGGTCATCACCTTTTTTTAGTTAGGCCTTTTTTAACACTAGACTTGGATTAGTATTTTTTTTTTCTTTTTTTACATATATTTCGCTTTTAATGGAACGAAAATTCCCTCTGATATTATGATATCCGGGTGAATGATAGATACTTAAAATGACGAGATCATTCGGGAATGCGCATTGAATGCCCAGATTGCGCGTTGAATTTCTGCCTATTAAGCTTCGTATCGGCTACATTGACAGTATGTCGTTCTGAAAATCGCTCGCCACGTGTCATTTTTTAATTATCCTCCCGGAAACTATTTTTCAAAGAGTCCTAATAAGATCATCTCTTAGTAAATTATACACACTCCAATGTCACAAAATAAGATGAGAAATTAGAAGAAGGGTACTTTCATAAAATAAGATGAACAAAAATTGACCAAGGAAAATGATCACTTATGCATCTAAATCAAAGTAATTTTGATGGAGAACATAGGTAAATATGAGTGTTTTCCCCATCGGCGAAAACGAGTCACATATACCCATTTCTTAGGTTAAACTCTGTTTCTCCTCTAAACAATAGCAAATAGCCAGGCGAAAATTGGAGGTCATGCATTTGAATTTCACTAACCACGTAAAGACTACTGGGGTTAAGACCACGCGACAAGCCAAAGTTCAAGTTTAACTGGTTCGTAGGGCTTGCGGTGCATTTCCCAAGCTTCCAAGGAGTCAGGTCTCCACGTTCGTGCCCTTAGATTATAAAAAAAGAATCCACTCGTTTATCTTATATTTTTTTTTTGAGCAATTAATTGAAAACTTTTTTATATGTTGAATTGCTCCTCTAAGCATTATAAGGAGAAGAATGGGCCTGTAATATGAACCCCCACCCACTAATCGGCCCAAAGACAAAAGCCGATTGATTAGAACATCTCTTTTTTACCTCGAGGATCAGAAAGATGCTAACTTGTATAGATATACATATATATAGGTCAAGAATGTTTACTTATATTTAAGGAGCACTTCTTATGCATTTTTTGTAATTGTAGAAGACCAAGAGAAAACAAAACTTACTATGATGCATAGAAAATTTTTATGTCTATCCTTTCAAAATAAAATATAATAAAATATAAAATACTATAATAATCTAACATTTCTGTCAATTTTTTTTATTGACGCGAATGGCTAAGCGGGAAAACTTGTTTTACTAAAACCAGGTGCTACGACAACCTTTGCCAAGTCTAAATAATGTCGGCCATCAGATCCGCCTGTCTGCAATATCGACCCCTTACATTGCTAAATTCCTTTGCTATGAACTTATCTAGTCGATACTTATGCCATTCCTTTTCTTGCTGTCTTCTCGGGGTACAAGATAGACCATGCTTTCGCAACTTCAGCTGTAAGCGTACGCGGCATTCTTAATGGAGGAGGGGGCCTTACTATACACAACGAATTGAAACCGCTAGAAACTAGTACACAATGCCATAATTTCACTATCCAAACACTACTATAGCTATGAAAAATATAATAAAACTTTAGAGTGAGGAGAAGTTCCTTCAAGGAGATTGTTCACTGTCTATTCCGACAGAAAGAGAAAAGTGCTGTCCCTCATTTCATGGGAGAAGAGCGAGAACACCAAGCACGGTCTTCTAATTCTATCTGCCTAAATCATGTGAAAAAGCAAAAGAAATCTATTTGCCTAGGACCCCATTTGAAATGACTGATTTACGCAAAGTCTAACAGCTCTGATGACCCCCAAAAGCTTCTTTAACATTGCCCCCAAAAAGAGAATAATTATATTGATCTTGTTAACGAGTGTTCTAGAGATACTTGTTAATCACACTAAATACACAATAATTCGCTTTTCCAAGCACGATTATGCATGACTCAAAACAGTCCGTGTATTAAAAATTGAAAAGTTTCCTTATTTAGTTGGCTGGCAGGTATTTCGAAAATACTCGTTAACAAACACCCTAATTATTCATTTGAGTGGAATGAGCCAAAAGCTTTTGCTCTAAAGAAAACAACCACATGGGGAGACAGTCAATGAGAACATCAATAATTCCTTTTACCTACATTATTATTATCACATTGACATGCTTTTGTGGGGGTCCTTCTTCCCTAGTCCATTATTAATCGATCAGGCTTAACTACCATCAACTCTAGGGTTTCTTTATCCAGTTTCTTTAATCTGGTTTAGTACAAATTGGTTTTGCTAATTAGCATCATATCATAATTAGGGGAATTGTAGGGTCCACATTCATGAGGTTTGGGATGCTTGTGAGCACCACAGTAGTTGATCCCAATCACGACAAAGTAGTGAAGTTGCCCCCACCATAAAAGCGATGCCCTTTATCAAACTTCATGGTCATGTCATGGTGGCGTTTGCTTGACTAAGCAGTCATTCTTGTCATCCACGTCAGTAGTAAAGGTGAGATTTAGAACAAAACTTGATTAAATTCCTTTTTCACCGATTTATAATTCTAGAAATCTCGTCATCATATCAAGATTACCTTTACACAGTCTGCCTTCTTGGATTAATAATAATCTCACGTAAGTCGAGGTGTCGTTCTGTACATGACACCGTGAGAGACAGTGCAAGCTGAAATGATATTTACGCATGAGCCAGCATTTACGCGTGCCCCTCCATTCATCTTTATAATCTGCGATAAGGTCCGAACCATATTAATATCCAAATGCCAAATAGGTTATTTTGAGAGAGAGAGAGAGAGAGCTTCCTCTTTACATATTATCAACAATTTATATCGAAGAAAATTGAAATGGAGTGTTATGATTTGAACCCTTGACATATCAAATAAATGATTTACCGCAAAAACTTAAGCTATTAGGAATCGGCCTACCATTTATTCATAGCAATGATTTAAAGCAGGGAGAATCTTTATCTCACGGATGGTTCATACAGTTACTGTCAAAACTGTTCAAGGATACGTCAACTGTCACCTCTTCCTCTCATCATCTCCATGGAAAACGCTCACGAGGGAAGGAAGAAAGATCACGTCACAGCACATGTAGAACAGAAGAGAGAACAAGCATTAGCAGACATTTTCGCTTCACGTGAGAACTGAGAAAGATGTTCCCGATCGGGTCTTGAATTGGGTCCACATGGAGACAGGCAAATATAAAACGGATCTATATTTTTTTGGACTCACTTGCGGCCTCTTTGGTTGAGCTGACCTCCCTCTTGCCAACGTTATGGAGAAGACTGGAGAATATGTGATGTTATGTTGCTCACGACCCACCAAAGAACAGTGTCTCGTCGTCTTTGGATGGAACAATAATAAACTAGAGAGCCTGCTAAACATATATTCATACGACATTTGTGTCATTCAGTTCAACCTTAAAAGGAGATATGATTGGAGTGCGTGACTAGATTTATCGGATGGAAAAATTAAAAAAAGAAAAGCTTGAGCAAGAAATTTATCGGTCGATTCTTGACTAACCTTCATTGAGCTAAGGTGGGAGGTTTGTCGCCTCCCCCATTTCTCCCTCCTTCTCTCCCGGCCGATAGTCACTGTTGCCAGCTAGTGATAAGGACAATGCTCACTTGTTTCCAATGACTAGTGCTTCGTGCTATTCATTTCTTTCCGTGTTTATTCCGCAACGTTGTCGGTCTAACAGAATGTGTCGGCAATAGGCTTATTCAAGCTAGATTTGGAGAAATTACCAAAAAAATCCTAAACGTATTATAATTATACCAATTCAATCATAGACCTTTTTGTGTCAATTCAGTCCTAAACCTTTTGTGTTTATGCCAATTCAGTTCATTTGGCCAATTTTGGTCGGTTTGGGCTAACGTGGACTATTTTTAATGTTATTTTTTTTTCCTTTTTTTCTTTCTCTTTTTTTTTTCCCTTCTTCCTTCTTCCTCTTGCTAGGCGACAGACCTCGGTGACGGGCCAGAGGCAAGGGCTGGCAAGGTTGACCTTACTAGCCATTAGCGAGGCTCATCCCTGCTAGTGGCTCCAGCCGGCCATTGGCGAGGGCAAGCCTTGCCTGCCCTTGTCAAGGCTCAGTCTAGTCATGGTTGGGCAAGGTTGAGCTGAGCCTTGTTGGCCCTCGCCCCTGGCTAGTCGCTGAGGTCCGGTGATTGGCTAGAGAAAGAAGGAAGAAAGAGAAAAAAAAAGAGAGAAAAAAGGAAAAAGAAAAGAAAAGAAAAGAAGAATAAAAAAATAATTTGAAATAAATTAAAATTGTTCATGTTAGCGTTGGCTAGAAAGCAGGCATTGGCTGGTGTCCACGTCAGCGCCGACCGGCCAAAATTGGTCGGATTGATTGAATTGGCACAAATACAAAAGGTTTAGGATTCAATTGGCGCAAAAAAAAATTTAGGATTGAATTAGCAAAATTGCAAAATGTTTAGAACTTGGTTTTTGTAATTCTCCCATCTAGATTTTAAAAAATGACAATCTAAGTAGTACACATATGTTTGATTTAGATAATAGGTAGAGACTTTCCTTCTCAATACACCCCTCACTTGAATAATTAGTGAAAGCTATAGATGCACAATGAGCATAGAGCCATCACCACGCGCATCTTTCCTCGGTGTATTTGCTGAAAATCCACTCATGTATATCCATGAACTAGAAGCCGACAACATTAAATTCTCGTAATAGTTGGAAAAACCTTAGACAAGACGATATCGCTATTGGGGTCTCCAAGGGCCCAGGCAGAAAAATTTTCATTTTTTTTTGTTGCAATTAATGGTTGTATTCTCTCTACTATTCAAAAGGGTCTTCGTGTACTCTTTCATTATATCCAAATTATAAAATCCATCCATCGAGATCTCTCGTAAATTTTCAAAAACCCTAGTAAGTTATCATTCCCACAGGTCATTTTCTCTCATCAAAATCGTCTGTTCACGAAGTGTGCCACCGATGATACCGACCCACGTAACGTAGGAATTCAACAAAGAGACTCGAAAAGGGCATCGATGCATGCTTTTGTGCGAGACGGTTGTGTGGATATCGAGCACACTTAAATGTGGGATTGGACAATTTGCATGCCCCCCCACGCTCGGATCATGGAGAATTCGGACCCCACCATTTGTAGAATATTAAATGAATGAATAGATAATATGAAGTGGGGTCGGAGACTATAGTGTATTATTCATGGTAATTTGATGCCGTAAAGGTAAAGGATAAGGTCAGAAAAGCGAACAGCAAAAGGTGCATGCAAGGAATTAAATAGAAGCAACTTTACGACAATCATGGCCCTTAATGTCAAATGGGGTCGTAGCTTCCAAAGTGTAGAGATTGGGTAGCATATTCTTGAACAATGCCTAAGATGATTGAAGATTCTTTCAATTGAACTTTTTGAATATGCCTCTCCAGTATAAATATTGATATAGGCAAAGTAAGAATAAACGATAAGAGAAGCCGATAAATTTGAGAAACCAATTATACATCGGTGAACAACTCAAATGAGAGTTTTTAACCAAAAAAAAAATGAGAGTTAGTAAAACAAAAACAGTCGACAACTTGATCAAAGAAAACCTAGTAAGTCATTCAAATAAAGGTTGGTAATTTTATGAAATTGTCGGTAAACTTAAGGTATTGTTTCGATAGTCAAATTTAAGGTTGGTAAAAGATTAGAGAAGTTTTTTTTTTTCGAGATAAGAGAAATTGGTAATAAAAAAAGGGTAATTAGCTTAAATAAGAGTTGACAACAAAAAACTATAAACATTGGCAAGTAACTCAAATGAGAGTTGATAAATCAAACTAACCGATAATCCAATGGGACGATGGTAAGTCACATAAGCAAATTTCAATAAATATACATAAGTGTTTGACAAAGTTGAAGCGTTTAAAAAAAAAAGACAAAGTTAAATCGTTTTGTAAGACATAAAAATAAAAGTTAGAGGTTACCAAAAAAAAAAAATAAAAGTTAGAAAACGATAACAAAAATTATTAACTAAAGTGTTGGTAAGTTATGAATAAATTATCGAGAAATCATGTGACTGATAATCTTTTTTACCAACAGTTTTATTATAGTTACCGACTCTTTCAGAATTCTACAAACATGAAAAGAATAATTCCATTTTTTTGAAAATGGATCAGTAGAACCGTCCTTCGTCAGATATAAACATTCCATGTCTTTTACACTTTTTTGATCAAGAAGCTAAAATTCCATATCTGATTTGAGATTTTGAACATAAAATTATAATTTCTATTCCAGTTTCAAATATCTAATTTGAATACTTGAATCAAAAGCTTTGAAAAACAAAGTAGTACGAGGAGCCAAAGTGCCTGGACAGAAAGTGCCATCTACCTTAACTAAAGCGAAACATTCGATCGCGCATCACCTCCTTTAATTTAATTTAACTTAACTTAATTTACATCCTTCAAGAACACGACATATTACCCCTAAAATGCATGTCAACACGCCATCTTTTTTTTCTTTTCAAATAATTGATATAAGGTAAATCATTTCCGATAAAAAAACGTAAGGTAAATCATATGCCCTTCAAAATCCAAACCCATCAAATTAATTCATTGCCCATCACAAAAGAACAATTAGGGCTCTGTATGTTTCGTGGATAACGAATGATTTGAAATATATTTTTCTAAAAATGATCGCTTATATCGTTTGAAATAATTATTCAATTAGAAAATATTTTCATTTTCGACAATAATTTTTTGTTTAAACATTTTCAATGGATGATTGATATATTTTTCGTTCACTCATTTTTTATAAGCAATACAAATGATCATTTAAAAAAATATAAAATTCCAAATCATTCATTTTCCGCAAAATAAATAGAGCCTAGATAATATACATGTTAAAAGGAGAGAATGGCCTCTATTGTATATGGCTCAACAAATTAATAAAACATAGAAAGACAAATAAGACTAGAGGTGATTTGTTTTAGGGTGGGTCGATTCCTACCCTGAAATCGAGAATCGGATAGGACAGGACCAGCTCCTGGTCCATCGAATTGGGAACCAACCCTTTCCACCTTGGAACAGGATTGGACCGGACTAGAAATGATTTTTTTTCAAAATGTTTTATTTTCTTTTTCTAAAGTTCCTAAATATATTGGAAGTTACATTAGTGTATGATGAAATTACTAATCATAGAAACGTTCCTAGTTAAAAAGAAATTATTTCCAAAAATAATCTATACATTTTGGTCTTGCTGAATAACAAAAATAATAATATACATTAAGCCGGTTTCACCAGTTCGGTCCGGTCGATGAGATTCCTCCTCAGGAATCGAGAACCGGATTGATACCTACAAGAATCGGACTGATTCCAGAGAGAACCACCTAGAATAGGTAGGTTTAATCCCTGAGTTGGATTGGGATTGATACACAACCCCAAATAAGACGCTCATGTGAATACGATATATTCCATAAAAGATAGATAAGCTGTCAAATTGGATGACCCATTTCCATGATTAGCTGTTTCGTGATCATCCCAGCTCCTCTCTCTCTCTCTCTCTCTCTCTATCTCTATCTCTCTGTATCAAAGTAGTCTGGTTGGATGTTTTGGTCGTTTCCATAGAAGCCATTCCTCATGTTAGCTGGCTGTTGTTACCAACTTGGCAAGAGTCATTGTATTGATATGATAACACAACTGTAATATGTTTCGGATATTCCCTTTTGCCCATAAGCAATGCCACTATAATTACTAATATTTCATTAATTTTTTCCCAATACTTGAAAAAAAAATATAAACAATAAGCTCTCTTGAGAGCGCCATTCGGGAGTTGAGACAAAACATGAACGATGCTATTGGTTGTTTTCTCCCATGAAAAGATCAAAAGATTACCCACTTAAACTGGGTTTTTTTTTTAAATTTCTTAAATTGAGTGAAAAAGAAAGAAGGAAGCCCCACTGAAATTATCCACGGCAGTAAAACTTTACAAAATAAAGTTTCCAATTCCCAACCTATTCCTCCTTACCATAACATAAGGTTACACTTTCCCAACTAAAATTCGAATAATTGAACGGAGAGAAGGTTGGAGTTTCATTCGCTAATTAATGCCATTAATGTGGTTAATCCCTTCCACCTTAAAAAAAAAACAATCGTGGTTAATCCGCCGCCAATAATGTTGTTGTCCAAAGAACAATCATGCAAAATTCGTCAGCGAATGCCACGTCAGCAATTGGTTCTCGATTGTGGCGATATTATCAAATTTTTCGCCACATTAATAATAACAAAAATTATTATTTTTTGGGAAAAAAAAATTTAACCCGAAAAAGGAGAGGAGGGAAAATAGTTGGGAAAATGGGTAGACCCAACAAGGACTCCCCTCTCTCTCTTCAAACCTTCCATGCAATCTTTTCTTTCCCCCCATCATCATCACCATCACAAACGTGGGTGACAGCCGGAGCTTAGCTGGGCTTGGACCCCGCCATGCATGGAAAGTAGGTCCGGATTTTCCCGAGAAAGTAATTGTTTTCTCGCCTGCTTATCCACCTTTTCTTTTCCCGCAAAAAAGGAGAAAATTTTCCCATCTTCCTTAACCTCTCTCGTGGCCGCCCACCCCCACTCACTTTTGATCTTCTGGTGGTGCCATGCCAGTGCACGATCTTTGCCTTGTAAAGACATTTGATAAGGGCATAAATGCCGGATTTTTTTTTTTCTGGGGGCAAATTGCGACCGGGAATCGAAATTATTCGGGAAATGGAACGAGATAAGATAAGTATGGAACTGGGTCGATGGATCGATCGTTTGGCGTGATCCGAAAGGAGAGAATTTCTGTACTTGGTATTTTTTTACCTCAAGGTGCCTGGTCAGAAATGTACAGTTCTTAGTTGTCTAGGGACCCTTTGGATAAGGTGGGAAAAAAGAACCAAATGCAGAAAGGTAAATCTTCACTATTGTAATAATTTCGGGGAAAATCTGAATTGTGGCCATACCGGGAGGAATTCAATGATCGGGACTAATGTTTTTGGTCAGTGCTTGAGTTGGCATCACCAACACTTAGCAAAACGGCCCGATGTGAATCCGAATTCTGGCTGTCAATGCATAGCTCCGTCGCTTCTAAAAATGAAAAGCACAATTTATGCCGCCGGTTAGATCTTTTTGGAAAGCGAGATGTTTGGCATAAACATGTACATCGAGGATTTTTTTTTTTTTAAATCGGGTCCATCCCGAGGAAAAATTGAGAGGGGGGATTTTCGAAGGCGATACTCGGGAATTCGAGAAATTGAAAAGAAAAAAAAAAGCTACGGCTCACTTTACATACCTCAGGTGATTTTCCCCAAGGATATTTAAAATGAAAAAAAAAGGGGGGAAAACAAGGCAACCTGCGGCGCAAAAAGTCAAGAACAAGCTTATAGATAAAATCATTGTTCCACAATAATTTTTTTTCATAATATATATATATTCACCCAAAAAAGTCTCCACGGGCCATCACTTTTTCCTATCCATTTTCCCGCGAACGCAGGAGAGAGCAAGATTGAATTAACCAAATAAACGTATTTTTTTATAAAAAAAAAACCCCGAAAAGAGCCAACGACACAACTAATTTTAGAAACGATTAAAATAAACATCCGCGAAAATTAGCAGAGCCGAAGTGCTGTGGAGAAGGGGAAATTTGACGAGCGATTTCGGGACACCCCGTTAATGTAATCGGGGTAAGAAAGGGAAAAATAAAAAATAAAGAAAAAGAAGAGAAAATGGCCACGTAGATATATAAAAGAAGCAAACAAGGAAAACAGCTACGCTGCACTCCATACGAGCGCGCGAGAGAGACGTTAAAACAGGTGGGGGAGCTTGAGCAGACGATCCATTGCAGCCGGTGAAGTTTGGAGATGTTCACGAAGCTCTCTTTCTCTCTCTAGAATCACTGTGCTCCTTCTCTCTCTCTCTCTCTCTGTCTCTAAAAGGTTCCGCCGTCGCCGGGCGAGAGCTGTCGGAGGGACCGGCGCCGCAACGTCGCAGCACCGGTCAGCGTTCGCGTCGTCCGAGGATGGATCCGTGCCCGTTCGTGCGCCTGATCGTCGAGTCCCTGTCGCTGAAGCTCCCCGTCGACCCGTCCAAGCCCGCCGTGGCCGGCGGCGGGGTGCACCCGTCCGCCACCCCGTGCTTCTGCAAGCTCCGCCTCAAGAACTTCCCCCCGCAGACCGCCCTCCTCCCGCTCTCCCCCACCGCCGCCGCCGCCGCCGCCGACGACGACCCCCCGCCGGACACGGCCACCTCCGCCCCGGGCTTCCACCTCGACCCCGCGGCGCTGCGCCGGCTCTCCGGCAAGCCCTTCGCCCTCCGGGTCTCGGTCTACTCGGGCCGGATGGGGGGCCGCACCTGCGGGGTCAGCGGCGGGAAGAAGCTGCTCGGGCGGGTCATGGTCAGCGTCGGGCTCGACGGGGCCCAGGCCCGGCCCGTCGTCTTCCAGAGCGGGTGGCTGAAGCTCGGGCCCGCCCCCGGCAAGCCCGCGCCCGCGCGGCTCCACCTGGTGGTCCGGTCGGAGCCCGACCCGAGGTTCCTGTTCCAGTTCGGCGGCGAGCCGGAGCTCAGCCCGGTCGTGTACCAAATCCAGGGGAGCAACATCCGGCAGCCCGTGTTCAGCTGCAAGTTCAGCGCCGACCGGAACTGCAGATCCCGGTGAGTCCATCGGGCGCATTTTATCGTAGCCCCACGTCCCCGCGCTAACGTGCGCTCGGGGGGGGGGGGTCGGTTCTTCACCTTATGGTCATTTAATTTTCATGAGAAATATATTTCGGGGAAGGGATCACTATGCTCTGTCTCTATTAATTAGAGGGGGGGCCTATAGGGCTATGAAATTATTTTTCAGGATTTTTAGGGCTTTGGTTCCTGCTAATTTACGCATGTGGGGTTGTCAAATTTTTTCAATTTTTTCTTTTTTTTGCTTTTGCAAGCAATTGAACTGACAAAAAAAAGAAAAGAGAAAATTTGAAGCACATGGGATTGTCGCAATTTGGTCAAGGACCCTATCTGGTCCTCATCTTCCCTTTCCTTTCATGGTGGGTAACCCCTTGAGCCCCCCCAATCTCTCTCTCTCTCTCTCTAATTTGTACTATAATGTTAATAAATTGAAATTTCACTGTAAAAGATCCAAAAAGGCGAAAAAGGGTATAAAGTGACAATCTCGTCAGATTTCTTTCCCCTTTTTTTAATCATCCCTTTTTCTTGGGATCTGCCAGCATCACGGGCCTAGGTAGTAATAGGCAAAATAGGCATGTTCACTGTACGGACTTGGCGTATAGAGAGTAGTGTTCATGGTTTTTCCTGGTTCTAGGGTTGTCTGAAATTCGAAAGGGAAAACAAAGTTCAAAACTTTCGAAAAAATTGCTGTTCAATGGGTGCAGATCGTGTGAAACATGATGTATTAGTAAGATCTCGCTAATGTAAAGCATTCGTGAGACCGCAGTGAAGTAAAATGGTCGCTGTAACCGATTACGTACGAATTACAAAAGCGGGTTGATTTGTTTCTTATTCTAAAGTATTCCCATCAACCTGAAATTTATAATAATTCTCTGCTTGCTTTTTTACAATATTTGCATCGATTCATCGGTTCAATCATCCCTAATGACGATCTGTCCTCTGTGTTGTCGTAAATAGGAAGAGAGCCTTCTAGTGGCCTCGAATCTTTAGGACAAGCATTGGCGATTAGTTTAAGAAAAACGAGGGAGTCTTTGGCTGACAAAGCCAGTTGGTAGAAAGAGACAGCTCCAAATCTTCTCCAACTGTTACCGACAGCTACCCTCGATTCTTCCCATGTGCAACTGCTGAGCTCCCACCGTATTAAATTCGCAAATTGATCATTGGGAATTGTTGTTTTCACTGAATTCTCGACTGACCCTCGATTTATTTTATTGATTTATGCTTGATTAAAGAAACATTTGATCGTGTAGTTTCTGTCTGGTACCGTGACTAGATGACTAGGTAGGGTCTAGTCCAGTCGGCATCATTATGCATGCCATTGTAATAGTTTAGCAACAATTTGTTTCGATCATGTGGTTTTGACAAATTTTTTATTCTTGATTTGTGTGCTGCCAAAACCAGGTCCTTGCCATCGGATTTCACCAACACCAGAGGATGGATGAGGACTTTGTCCGGGGAGCGGGAACGGCAGAGCCGGGAGCGGAAGGGGTGGATGGTCACGATCCACGACCTGTCGGGCTCGCCCGTGGCGGCCGCCTCGATGGTGACCCCTTTCGTGCCCTCCCCGGGGTCCGACCGGGTCTCCAGGTCGAACCCCGGCGCGTGGCTCATCCTCCGCCCCAACGGGTACTCGGTCAGCAGCTGGAAGCCGTGGGGCCGGCTCGAGGCGTGGCGGGAGCGGGGCCCCACGGACGGCCTGGGGTACAAGTTCGAGCTGGTCACGGAGGGCGGGCCCACGAGGGGGATCCCCATAGCCGAGGCCACGATGAGCGTCAAGAGGGGCGGGCAGTTCAGCATCGACGTCGGGTCGAGCCTGAAGTCGCCCGTGAAGGGCTTCGTGATGGCGTCCACGGTGGATGGCGAGGGAAAGACGAGCAAGCCGGCGGTGCAGGTGGGCGTGCAGCACGTGACCTGCATGCCCGACGCCGCCCTCTTCATCGCGCTCTCCGCCGCCATCGACCTCAGCATGGACGCGTGCCAGCTTTTCTCGCATAAGCTGAGGAAAGAACTATGCCATGATGATCAAGATTGCTACACCTGAGAATGCAAACGTCTGAACCTGAAACATATGCCCTGCTAACTGATTTTTCCGCTGTGACGACTGATCGGTACTTGCTCGCCCTGGAGAGAAAAAGACTGCGGATTCGAGCGGAAAAACATGGTTGCGCCCACTTGACAAAATTTTCTCCTCGCGATCGCGATTGCTTCTTTGATTGGATTTTGATGATTTTGGTACTTTGTAGAGTGGGGGAGTTTGATACTGGTGTCGTCTTTACCAACACTTTTGGAGGGATTTTCTCTTTGTTGAAGGCATTTTTCTCTTTTCTTCTTCTTCTTGTATAATTTACTCCTAGTAATTGTACAGACAGGGAGATCTGGGTTTGCTACAGTTGCTTGTTCATAAGAATATATTAACTGATTCTTTGATTGCTTTGCTGACTCTGCATTGACAAGCTGGGCTGTTACTCATATATATTGTCTTCTTGCTGGCCTTTGACATGGTGGGCATGTGAAAATGATGCTGCGTCCCAAGGTTGTTGTCTCCGATGGTGACTGGTGAACGGCTGCACTCTTGATGCATGACACTGTTTTTTCTTTTGGTAGATGTATCTCGGTTGCCTCGAATGATTGTGTCTTCTGCCCAACATAAAGCAAACTGAAACATTTTTCCTGCGTCAGAAACGATTTCTTTTGGATCAACTTGATTCACAAAGCTAAAGGATGCATGCATATTTTCCCCGTTTGAAATCTTTGATGATGCAAAAGCGAAATCTCGAAACGAGCCATATCATCTTTGATTGTGCAAATCTGCAATGAAAGACAGTTTTATGGCTGTACTCGTTGTCGCACGAGCATGTCAAGTGGAGAAAATTCTGCTGGGCCTTTGCCTGAACCAGACAGGGAATCCACGCCGTAGGCTTTGATTCGGCTTTTCCGGGGCGCATCTGACCCTGCAGACGAAACCGGATGTGGTCCAACGCCACAAAAAGGTTCTTGCTTTCCCTCACTTCATTGTGGAAGCCCCGCACTCATCGGTTCCAGCGCTCGACGAGTCACAACAAGAGAACGGGAAACACGAGTCAGGATTATATTATAGACCGAGACCAAAGGGAGTCTGAAGTCCTCATGATGGGGTGGCATCTCCAGTCCAGAATGGGCCGAGGATGTTTCCATCGCGCACTCTCTCATTGTTTTGAGCTCTGTCCAAAGGAGATGCGACAATGTCACGAGGAGACATTGTAATTCACCGACAGTATCAGCGAGATCACCAAACAGTATCGATCGGAGCCGAAATCCTGCTGGGCCTTTGCACGAACCAGGCGGGAATCCTCGTGCTGTAGGCTACGTTTCGGCTTTTCCTGGGGCGCATCCGATTGCGCAGACAGAAACTGAAAGCAGTCGAACGCCTGCTAAGGTTCTTTCTTTCCCTTAGTTCATCAATGAAGCCGCGCTGCTCATCGGCTCCGGCGCTTGATGAGTTAGAACACACGAGAATCGGAACCGAGTTAAGATATAGACCGAGACCAATGAGAAGAGCAGTCCTCCTCCTCCTCCTACTCCCTCCATTCACATACCACGAAGCTCTCTTTGGTCGAGCTTCTTTTACCGGCATCGTCCACCCTCTCATTGTCTTGCGCCTCGTCAAAGGAGATGATGCTAAAGAAGCTCAGCTCGTCCCACGTAAGAGCATTACAGACATAATAAACACTTAATAAGTCACATGCCCGTGAGCGACGACTGCCGAGCTCAGCAACGCGGGCTTGTAACCCAAGTGGGGGCACCAGGGGGTGGGACGTGGTCTGGGAACTATTGGGGCCGGGCCTGCGGTGGCTCTTTGCTGGCCCGCCCGTTCCAAGCCGGGAGTTGGTTCATGTGGTCCGGGCGAACGCTCGGGCCTCGTGTGCACTAGAGCGGAGGGGACGTACCACGTAAGGCTGGCTTCACGGAGCACATGCCAGCGAAAACCTCCCGCTCTCGGCAGTGGAAGGAAAACGGGTCGGTGCTGCTCAGGCCCGCAATGGCTCCAATGGGTTAGAGTCTCACTGGACTATCACCTTTTTTATTTTGAGTTAAATTTTTTTTTTAACTTTGAAAGAAGTTTGGAATAGATTTGGGAATGGACATGAAGTTAGGGTTTTTAAAGAGTTAGGCTTGCTGAATGACCAGCTTGGGAATTGTTTGTGACCGACCGTGTTGATTTTTTTTAGATAAAAAAAAAGTTCGGGCTAAATTTGAAATTGGACCAAAAGTTGGGAGTTTTAAAGAGAATCAGGCCAATGACCAACTTGCGAGTTAGACTGAGCTTACACTTGAAGGGAAGGAAGTTTCCATCTGCTGCAGAGAAAAAGAACAAGAAAAAACTTACAAAACTATTTTTACCAGCAGAATATTCCGAGTCCTTTGGCAATCTGAACTCTCGTGCCCCTTTCATTTCCATCTCCTGTGACACGGGCTGTCAAAGTCCGGACTCCTTGATGAAGGAAAAGACCTACGTCGCACTGACAAGTCCGCACATAGACAAGAATGTCACGAGGAGACATTGTAATTCACAGTTATCGCTCCGCTGCATGCTTGAGCAGTTTTTGGCCGATCGAAAGGAGTCGAAATCAGTTGGGGATGTCGCGATTTATATCAAGAGATAAGAGGGAAGATTTAGGAGTGAGCACGAGTCCAAGATAAAATCGGGATCCGGAAAATTGGACTGATGGGTTTGGTTCGATTCTTTATTCTAGGGAGAGAAGTTCCAGTTCCCGATTCCATTTTTTAGAAACCGCCAGTTTCGGTTCCTATACCGGAATCAAAATTGAAACCAGAAACTGGGAATCGGAACCGAAACTAGGAACTGAAACCGAGAATCGGGAATAGAACCAAGAACCCTGAATCTGAAATCCCTAAATGTCTTACTGCTCCTCACTCCTCACTTCCTAGCTCTCAAATTTTCATCTCCGTACGCATGCTCATGGCTCTACTTAACCTGTCATGTATAACATTTCCTAAGGTTTGTTTAGATCTTTGATTTATTGTGGTTTTGGAGTACTTATCATTCACATGCTCATTGCTTTGCTTAACTTGTTATATTTTGGTATTTATTGTCATTTATCTATGCCAAGTTTTTGTTCTTTAGTGAAGTCGATTGTTTTTGTCATTTACTCTTTCAAGAAACATATTAAGCTTGATGGTTGCAAAGTTATAACCATTACGATAATGGATGGTGGAAAGAGAAAAGAAAAAGTTGTAGCTGCAGTTGCAAATAATCGATACGCGACACTTCAAGTTTAAATTTAAAACTATTATTAAGTTATCAACTATGATTATTATTTCTTTTGATTTTAAATGGTAAGAATTTGGAACAAATTTTCATGGATGTTTGAGGATAAAAAGCTCATCTTTCTTTCCCTTTTCCCGCTTCCCATTTTGTTTGTAGTCCTTTATATGGATATTGTCTTGATCGACATGCTAATACTTTGCGAATTCTGTAGCGTATTGATTCACCAAATGACTTCTCATTTTAATTATATTTATTTAAATTGTAATGTTAGGAAAACTAGTATTTTGTATTCTCTTTTGTGAATGATAAGCTTGTTCGGTATTGTTGTGTTCATTTTCTTTTTGTTAAACTAAAAATGAAACAAAAAAAAAAGAACTTATTGGACCTTAGAACCGATCTCGGAACCTGTGACAGGGTAGATTTTAGATTCTAAGTTTCAAAAAATGAGAAACTTGTACCTGATTATAGATTCTAGGTGAAACCTGTAAAAAGCCTGAAACCACTCACCCCTAAAAAGATTGCAGAAATCATCCCATGATAGTTCGCAACAGCTCGAAAGATTTAAGTGGGCCAAATTGTAACTGCCCCATATTTATCTAATAAATCGGTGGAAAGTAGAGAAACTTTTTGTGATAGTAACTCTGGGTTCGCGGTAACCATCTTCATACTTCACCTAGAAGAAGAGAGAAAAACACTACTCTTCACTTCCTATCCTTGTCTTCTCCGTGGAAGGCATTTTTGCGAAATTCAAATTGACATTAGTATAAATATTACGAACAATACAGAATTGTAAAGAAATGAAATTACAATAATAGAATTGGAATCAATATAAATGAATACCGAGGTCTGTGTTGGACATAGTTTCCTTAAAACGGATTCGTTTTCTCTAACACGCGTATGAGGTTTCGTGAACATCTGTCTCTCAAGATACAACGGTTGACAGCTAAGAAGAAATCGGCACTTCAAAGCTTTCGGCGAACTTGAACAAACCGGAACCAAACACTATCGAAAAACAGTGCAAAAATGCAGAGAATTGAAAAAAAAAAAGAGGAACAGGAATAATTCGATGATTTTTTTAAATAGAATGGGAAGACATCTATTTACAAGGTTAGGGGGGAGCGTTTTGGGAATAATAACGGCTGATTGAATCTGCCGTTATAAAATTAATATGCATCGGGAATAACAACCGATTAAATATGCTGTTATAAAATTAATTCCATAATCGCTTTGCCGTTATAAAATTAATTTTGTAATAACACAATTTAACGCCATTAACCTTTTATTAATCAGATGTTACAAATTAAAATTTTTAACAGCTTGAGTTGAAAATAAATCCGAAGGCAAAATTGGGCTCTTCGCGGGGCCCACTTTCGGCCCTGCAATCGTGTACACGAAACGTGCGTTTGCGCTCAAGTTTCAGCTTGTCGGGCATCAAATTTGCACCCTCTCTGCGCCTACGCGCGAGGCATAGCGTTTGAGCTGGGAATCCTCGCGTCGTAGGCTACGATTTGGGCCTTTTTTTTAATTTATAGTGAAGCGGCACTCATCGGCTGCGGCGCACCATGAGTTAGAACACACGGGAACGATAACAAAGTCGAGATATAAGACCAATACCAAAGACTGTTCCAAGTCCACATTGTCAAAGGAGATGAAGCTAAAGAAGCTCATCTTGTCCCACTGCGGAGCATCACAGACACAGTTAACACTTAATAAGTCACATGCCTGTGAGCGACGACTACCGAGCTCAGCAACACGGGCTTGTAACCCAAGTGGGGGCACCAAGGGGATGGAATATGGTTTGGAATATATTGGGGCCGGCCCGGGGCTGGCTGCGGCTCTTTGCCGGCCTGCCCGTTCCAAGCTAGGAGTTGGTTCATGTGGTCTGCCCGAAGGCTCGGGCCTCGTGTCCACTAGAGTAGAGGGGACCGCGTGAGGTTGGCTTCACAGAGCAACGAAAACCTTCCGCTCTCGGCAGTGGAAGGAAAACAGGTCGGTGCTGCTCATGCTCGCTATGGCTCAAATGGGCTGAAGTCTTACTGCACTATCACCTTTTTTTTTTTTTTTTTAAGTTGATTTTTTATTTTAACTTTGAACAGTTCTTTGATATGAAAATTTGGGATGATTAACCTTTTTTTATTTTAAGTTGAATTTTTTTTATAACTTCCAACCGTTCTTTGATATAAAAATTTGGGATGATTAATGGGATTTTTGAACGGGGACTAACGGGGATACAATTGGGACTGGAGTAAAAACAATAAAAGAGATGTTCAGGGTAGATTTATGGATGCACTTAAAGTTTGGGACTTTCTGCAGATAGAAAATAAAAGGTTCATGACAGATTTGGAATCGCATCTAAAGTTAGAGGTTTTTAAGGAAATTAGGCTCGCGGAACGACCAAGCATGTGTGTTGCATGTGGCTGGCTGTGCTGTGGGCACACGTGAAGGAAAAGGAAGTTTCAACCCGTTGCAGAGAAAAGAACAAGAAAACACTCACGGAACTATTTTTACCAGCAGAATATCGAAAGTCCTTCTGCAATCTAAACTCTTATACCCCTTTCAACTCCGTCTTCCTGTCAAAGTCCGGACTCCTTGATGAAGGAACAGACCTCCGTGGCACTGATATGTCCGCAAATAGACAAGAATGTCATGAGAAGACATTGTAATTCAACAGTTAATTTTTTATCTGTTCATTTGCCAAGCAAGTTCAAGAATCGCTTTGCTGCGTGCTCAAATAGTTTTTGGCCGATCGACCGTAGGCGAAATCAATCAGAAGATTAAAGCGGAAATTGCAAAAATCATCTCAAGACAGCTCGCGACAGCTCGAAAGATTTAAGTGGGCCAAATTGTAATTGCCCCAGATTTATGCAACAAATTGGTGCAGAGTAGAGGGAGCTTTTTGTGATAGTTACTCTGGGTTTGTGGTAACTATCTTCATACTTCACCTAGAAGAAGAGAGAAAAACACTGTTCCAAACTCATATCCTGGTCTTCTCCATGGAAGGTCATATGATCACCTACTGTATGTACTAGTTTCATGAACTGATAAATCGATGCAGCAGAGGATGAGTAAAAGAACGAAATAGTCTACTATTTTCAACAGTGCTATTCAATGCAGAGACATCGGCATCACCAACCTCTTCTCTTGGTCAAACCAAAAATGGGGACTTTCTCTTTCTTGTCCTATCTCTCCCTCTATCTCTTCTGTCATGGAGTTGCCGGGATGAGATCACCGACAGTCCCAGCGAGATCCCCGACTGTTCTTGACAACACCCCAATTGCCCCACAAACCAGAGGCTGAGAAGCGCCAGGGATCCTCAGGCAATTCAAGCCCCCTCCTGGGATCGCCGAGCAATCTGGCTGAGGCCTCTGCATCTGCCGGTTCGGTATGCAATTGGCCACGAAATCGAACCCGACGTTTCGGAACGGGAGCGTCGTGCATTCTTGGCTGAATCCAGAGAAGAAATTGTAGGCCACGGTGAGGTTCACTAGGCTCTTGAGCGAGCAGACAACGTCGGGCAAGACCCCGGACAGCTTGTTGTGCTCCAGGTTCAGGACCTCGATCTGGGTAAGGCAGGAGACGGTGTCCGGCAGCTGACCCATAAGGGAATTGTAGCTCACATCGAACACCTGCATGTCCGAGAACAGCCCAATCCCCTCCGGGATGCACCCAGTGAGCTGATTGTTCAAGAGCAGGATCTCTCTGATCTTGTTGCCGCTCATGAAGCCGAGACTGGCCGGGATGCTTCCACTGAGCCTGTTGTTGGCCAAATTGATCACAGAGGCCTGAGAGCTTCCCAATGTCTCAGGCAGATCACCATCGAAGCGGTTGTTGTTGAGCAAGATTGCATCAAGCTTGCCATTGGTGAAGAGCTCAGGTGGGATTGGCCCAGAGAAGCTGTTGTACCTGAGATCAAGATAGAGCAAGCTGGGCATGGCAAGGACCGAGCTTGGGAATGTGCCTGACAAGCGATTGTTGCTGAGGTCGAGCTCCTGGAGAGAGGTGAGGCCAGTGAAGAAGCTAGGGACCGAGCCAGAGAGCCTGTTGCTGTTGAGGTGCAGGAGGGTCAGGTCTGTGAGGGAAGCCAGCTCTGCGGCGAGAGTGCCCTGCAGATTCGCGCGGTTCAGGTCTATGCCTGTGAGAACAGGACCATTGTTTTCCAGGAAATTCTCCTGGGAATCTGCACAGAAAATCCCCCTGTAAGAGCACACGTCGGGACCGACCCAGGATTTCAAGACCCCCTGGGGGTCATCTGTGATTGAGGACTTCCATGCTTGGAGGGCATTGTAGGCCACTTCAAGGTTGGGCAATGAAGACGACCCGGGTGGATTTTGGTTTGGCGGGCTGTTAATTCCTCCACCAATCCAGACGCCGCCGACGCCGCCGCCTCCCCCACCCCCGATGCCGATGCCTACGCCGGCTCCCACGCCCAAAGCCTCCTGCTTGGGCACGATTTGGAGGAGCAAGAGAGCCAGAAGCCAGGCTCTCTCCATTCCTTGACGTGGAGGCGTCGACCAAAGATACGTCTTCTTGCCTGAGGGTGTTTCTTGTAATGTTGGCCAGAAATGCGGTTGATGCATTGAAGGAGAAGAGCGAGAGAGAGAATGGCAGTGGGGTTTATTGGCATTGAATGTGCCTCTAAGCTTCCCTCATCTCAGCTATCTTGGCGTTTCCATGAAACACATTATCTCCCTCCCCGATTTCAGAACATCCACAGTCTCTAGCTATAGCTCCTAGGCTTTTGGTCTCATATGTACAATTTCACTTGTTTGGCTAGTCACTGCCAATTCATTGCCGGCGAAGCAGTAAAGGTGGGTGAGTTTTGGAGTAATTGCTCACCAAAAGCGTCAGGCCTGGATTGAATTAGGGCCCTGCAAAGCATGCAGAGTTCGTACGGATCTTGGGTTTTTCGCTTAGATTTTTGTCACAGTAACTGCGGTAATATAATAATCATCTTCAGGTTTAATTTTAAGCAATGATTGGTTCTGGGGCTAGAAGACAAGACAGCAACGGGGTGTGTTTGGATGCCAGAACATCTTTTTTGCCAAGTTTTTCAGTGCTTTTTCACAGTAAAAGTGGGAGGGGGGTTGTTGGATGCAGACGATTGCCTCATGTGACCCACCTTCTGGGCCATTGCAGAACAAGAAACTGTTGGAGAAGAGGAGATGATAGTGCTTTCCTATAGCTGCAAAAAAAAAAACAAAAATAATTTCAGTTAATATCACCAAAAATTCTAAATTGATATATGTGTGACAATTTTATTCTTAATTTTTTTTACCACAAAAAACTCAAAATTGATATACCTGTGATAATTTTACCCCAAACTTTTTTTTACCATAAAAAATCCCAAACTAGTACACCTGTGACAATTTTACTCAAAACTGATAAGTCCGTGACAAATTTACCCTAAACTATTTTTTTAATTACGAAAAATCTCAAATTGGTATACAAGTGATAATTTTACCCTGAACTAATAATTTTTTTAATATTATTATTTTTTTAATTTTTAATTTTATTTTTTTTTCTTCATCTTCAACTTCTGACCGGTCGCCGAGATCGGCCCCGCCAGTGCGGGCGATGGTTGCCCTCACCCGACTCAGGCAAGGGCTGTCCTCACCAGCCCAAGCGAGGGCTGCTCTCACCCGACTCAGGTGAGGGCCGCCCTCGCCTGGGTGAGAGAGGATAGCCCTCGCCCGACGCCGGCGAGGGCCTACCTCACTAGCAGTCGACGGGGCCGACCTCGCCGGCTTCGGCCTCTGGCTGGTCGCCTGTCTGGCGACCGGCTAGGGATTGAAGATGAACAAAAAAAAAGAAAAGAAAAAATAAAAAATTAATAAAAATTCGAAAAAATAATGTTAAAATTTTAGTTCAAGGTAAAATTGTTACATGTGTATCAATTTTGGGTTTTTTGTGGTATGTTCAGGGTAAAATTATCACAAGTGTATTAGTTTAGGATTTTTTAGGGTATGCTCGGGGTAAAATTATCACATGTGTACCGGTTTGAAATTTTTAGTAATAAAAAAAAAGTTCGAGATAAAATTATCACATGCGTATCAATTTAGGGTTTTTGGTGGTATTAACTCAAATAACTTTACTGAAATAGTTGCTTCATTTATTTTCAGTCCAAAACTCAAAAATAGAAAAAGAAAGTGTTTCAAATTAAGAAAATTTTTGTCAGAAATAATGATATACGATTTTAGATATCCACAAACTTGTTGCTTGATCAAAATAAGGTTTTTGGTCCGGTCCAACAAAGTGGGGTTCGCATTTTTTGTCATAACGGTTCGTGATGGTATGTAATCGTACAATCATTGATATGCTAGGCTAACTATAGGAGCCAGATTTGAGTGACGATTGAGTTGATTTGACTCGATTATTTGCGCTCGATCTCACCTCAATAGATGTTTGTTGTACGAAGACAGACAGGACTCCATTCGTTTCTATCATGACAAATAGACCTTAATAAAAAAAAAAAGTTCAAGTTAAGCTCAACTATGAACTCGAACTCTTATCTGATGACAAATTCAAACACATTACTATGTACATCTTTCACGGTAATAATCAAATCAACGAGAGTATCGTAATTGCTCGAGTAGGTACATGGTCAGATTGAGTCTGCATGTATCATGTCGAGCCCAAGATCGGGGTCGAAGAAAGGCGAGTCGGATTTAAGTAACTCATGGATTAATTTAAGATTAATTTGATTCCTTCATACCCTTCATCACATTATCCAAAGAAAGTAGCAACCCTAATTCACAATGCATGTAATTTTATATATTTTTCTTGATCCATGGACAGATGAGTGCTCATGATGCTTGCCAGTTAATGGACTATCGCAGTCGACAATAATGTCCTTACCGTGGTCACCTTCACTTCATTTTCACTAACAAAACTTAGGCCCACAAACTTTCAATTTCTTTTCCTATTTTGTATCGTTCGAAAAAAGGGGACTTTTTTTTCCTTTTTATAACTTTTGTGTCAGTCACGTGAAAAGTCGATGATCGAATGATTAATATCAGTACACGTTGATCGAATGATTAATCACGTGAATTAGACTTACGATGAGGTTCGAATCACGTTAATTAACCTTATGATGAGGTTCGGAGTTGATCTCTCGACCTTTTTCGATCTCATCGAAATTGGAATATTTTTGGATTTCTTTGAATATCCGATTAATTTTCACGCTAATTATTAGCCAGTGAATAATTTGCACGACTAAGTTAGATAGAAATTATTCATAGGAAAGTAATTTCGAACAACAAAAGTTCTTTATTTATTTATTTTGGGGTCAAAGTCCAATGGCCTCGTTGACCCGTCTAGCTCTCATATCATGACTAGGATGACTAAGGCTAATGAATTTACATTTAATGTACAATTTATGGTATAGAATGGTCCATGGATTATTTGTACCGCGAAAGCTTCATCCTGTAAAATTCAATGGGATCGAGCTTCATCTTATGATCCAATGGATTCAAATTGGAGCCCACAAGGGTATATGTTTCAAGAAAAAATTAAGTTTTAAAAATTTCGTCAAGGACATATAAACCCTAGATGGAGAAAAATCCAGGATAAGGACCCGATCGCAATTAACGGGCTATCTGAAAGGGAACCGGCACAGCAGGACACGCAAGATTAGATTCTTATTATGACGTCGTAATTTAATTTTTTTTCCATTTTATTTTAGATTGGAATGGTATATTAGTATATCTTCAGCAACGGTGTTTAATTTATTCGCCAAATACTATTTTCTTTACGTTGGACGGACCGTGACTTCTATGTGCTAATTTGCTATTAATAATCTGTCACTCCCAAGAGTTCGTTGGCCGGTGATTTCACTTACAGGGTCCAATTGAATCAAACATCAATTTTTTTAGGATAATGGCATCGGATAGTTATTTTTTTCTTGCAATTTTAGTTTTTTTTTTTAAATTTTGAAAAAATTTTAAAAGCGACCAATTTGAGCAAAACACACATGTAAATCAGGGATCACATTAGCAAAAAAGTAGTCAAAAAGTAATCAATAAAAAAAGACGGGAAAATTCGTGTTTATTTCTTTTTAATTCCCTAGATCATCTCGATTAAGAACACGTATATTGGCGTAATTTTGCTTTCTTATTTGAAGCACAACACATTCGAAAAATTAATATGCGATGATGCATCATAATTATGATCAATATAGGAAGTTGAATAAATTTATCCAGTTGTTACATCAACGAAGCAAATATGTGCCCATGCAAAATTGTCCAAAAAATATTAAATCTATTGTCTGGTAGTCAATTTAATTTTAAAGTTTTAACTGTGATAATTTTTTTTTTAGTTGGAAGAAGATTTTATTCCCTCACAATTGAAAACAAAAAGGGCCCATACGACGGGGCCTCATTACAAAGCAAAGCCCATATGGCTTGCGGTAGGTTTGAAAGCCAGTTTCGTGAGAGATTTTGTTTCCCAACTTAGTTCTAAACATTTTGACGATTTTTCAATATAGTCTTTCCGACTAATTTTAACCGGAAATCACTAACGTGGCCACCGGCCATCCTACATGGTATGGCCGATGTTAACGTAAACGATTTTTACAAATTTTTTTTTAAATTAAAATTTTTCTAATCTTTTCTTTTTTTTAATACACTGTTCATATTCTCAGAAGGGCTGGTGGGGGTCACCGAGGCCTCGGCTCATCAGCCACTAGGCAGGCTCTCATCGGCCATGGGCGAGGGCCTCCCTCGGATCTGACCGCCATACATAAGTTAGGACTTTTCAGACAAACCTAGACTGTTTTCTTTACCCTTATTTTGCTCTTGAAATGCCGTTGTAGGGAAAAGAAAAAAAAAAGGTTGCAATCACTTTTCATCCGTGAAAGAATCAAGACAATTTTTCGCTCCCCTGGTACTGCTCTTTCACCTAGATCAAGCTCTTCTTTTATTTTTTTCCCCAGCGATCATCTTGAGATCGACTTGGAATTCGAACATTTATAGATAAGAAGGGAATAAAGAACGCATCTCGATTTCCATCGGAAGTTACAACCTACACAATCATGTCAAGGTGGAACCTGCTTTGTACAAAAGCACAATCGGTGAAAATTTAGCTCAGAAAATTACTCCTTTTATTTGAATTTGGTGGGGGAATTAGGTTCGTTTGAGCAAACCGTAAGGCCTTCTTTGAATGGAGCTTTTGGGGTTGTTAAAAAGATGAGGCTTCATTTGAACGGTGGAAAGCATCTTTCATTATGTGAGGATGATTGCCCAAAGAGTTCTCAACCTATTATAAGGCGGCCAGTTCAGTCCTAAACCTTTTAATTATGCCAACAAAATATTAAAAAAAATTTCACGCCAGTGCCGACTATGCCACGTAAGATGACCTACGCTAACTAAATTGCCACGCTAGTGATTTCCAGTCAAAATTGATTGAAATGACTAAATTGATAAATTGTAAAAATGTTTAGGATTACATTGGCAAATTGTTAAAAGGTTTATGACTAAATTAACATAACAGAAAAATTTATGACTAAATTGATAATTCGTAAACATGTTTAGGATTGAATTGACTGACATGCGATAGGTTTATGATTTTGGACAATTTTCCTAAATATGTGAGATGGCATTTGGGTAAATTTGCTTCTCTCTTACTGACAGGATCACTTAATTAATTAAATTAGAGGGTGACAAGCAAAGATAAATGCATTAGACACCACGAAAATTTCCAAACTGATATACCTGTGATAAATTTGCCCTCCATTAATTTTCATTAAATTTTATTATCAAATTGCTGAATTGGATGACACGAGCAATTAACATATGTGCAAGTTTGAGGTTTTACCCCTCCATTTGTCACAAGTTATTCAATTTGTGATTTTTCGTGGTATTAATCGAATTTAATAGAGGGTAAATTTATCACAAGTATATTGGTTTTGGGTTTTTAATAGTCAAGAAATTAGTTTTGCGTAAATTTATCATATGTGTACCGATTTAAGATTTTTGATTGTCAAAAAATTAACTCGAAGTAAATTTATTACAAGTATATAAATTTGATGTTTTTCGTGGTATTAACCCTAAACAATAACAACGAACGAACCATGGGCAACAATGTTGGATTCAATGAGTTCACTGGTAGAGCACAAACACTAAAATTTTGGAGATGAGATAGAGGGCAAAGTTCGACTAATCAAAAATCTGATTTGGGACCACCTAATTTGAAATGTGATTTCTAGCCATCGCAAGTTTATGGGCTTAATTGACTTGATTCTCAATCAATAGAATTTGCAATCATTCGACTTTTCTTTTTTTTTTTTTTATGGGGCATATCGATTGGGTTGTGTCAAGGCCGGCACGAGGGCAGGTGACCGCCCCTAGAGTTGACGTAGTTAGTTGGGGCATTAAAGGATTTTTGATTTAGGAACTGAAAGTGATCCGTCTCAATCGTTGGGGCTAGACATGCAATTTAGAAGGGCTGAATATGTTTATTTACAAAACTTAACTATAATTCGCTGAGTAACTACATTTAAGTTTGATAGATGCAGAAACAATTTGATAATATCACACGTAATATGCTTCTATCGTATAAATAGAAAAATCAAGTACACCCATTAAGGACGATGCATATAGATCTTTATAGTGATTTCGTTTAAATCAAATCTACGTTTATTCTTCTAAATTAACAGTCGCCAATAGGATGGGATCCATGAGTGTAATCTAGTGAGTAGTTTCGACGAGCGTGCTCTTTCCATCCGAAGCTGATAGATATCACTATCAATAAATAAGCACCGCTCACGCACTTGCATACTCGTCAAAGCGAGGGTTACAATGAGTAATAACAATTCTCGACAGAGCGGAACAAAAGTCAATAAAATCCCGCTCACAAAACAATAAGAACATAATGTTATTAACTTTGCACCTTCTGCCATATCTCATTCAGCATGCGTTGATCTTCTTATACAGCCTTCAGTCTTCAAACTACTCGTTGAATAAATCTTCAAGAAGATCAATTTACCGCTAGAAAATGATGACGCAATCACTAGATGTCTCATTTCTCATACAATCGAATTTTCCTTATAATTATGAGGTTTCCTTGAATAGAAATAGCTATTCTTGGCAATATTCCATTCCCCGAATATGTAACAATTGATTAGATTTTGCTTCAAATATTCTTTTAGGATTTCCAGGCTTGAAGCTAGCTTGTTAATTCATTTTGACTTGCAAGATTAGTCAAAGGATCGTTTGAATTTTCTTATTCAGATTTCGTAATATAGTGAGCTGTTTACTAGCAATCCCGCGAGTCTATCCAAGCTTCTTGCTGGTAATCTACTTGCGTACCGCAATCCATTTGGTCTTCTTGGGTACAGTAGTGTTCAAGACTTTGCTAGATTGTTCGTCTTATCACGGTACCTTAAGTCACGAAGTTCCCATTCTTCTTGACTTGTTCACTCTCTATCAAAGTTTTTCTCACTTTGTACTTCGAATTCCATCAAAGGCGATAGAGCGTTATTTATATCAACATTACTCAAAATAAGATAACATCTCCATTTACCAAATAATAATGAGAAATATATGGTTTTATCAATTTCAAAATATTATAAGAGGTTTTTCCAACATAAATTCCACCAACTACATGGCGACAATTTTAGGTCGTACAGGGCAAAGGTCTGGAGTTTAGCTATTCATGTGACTTGTAGAGTATTTCATGGGTTTTAAATTAGCAGGGATAGTTTTCACGCACTTGAATTAGAGCTCTTCCTCAAGCAATTTTAAAGGGCGCAATTAGGATTTTACTCGTGAAATGCTTTTAACAAGACTTGAATTCAAGAGTAAACTCTCTTAATATTAAAGTATTTTTTTTTACTTTGATTATAGAGATAAGTGCACTAAAAATTCTATAACTTGTTACGAAAGTACAATTGCATCCTAAAATTTAAAGAAAGTGCAATTAAGTCCTAAGATTTGTCAAACTAATGTAATTGAGTCCTTCCATTAACTCTGTCTAACTTGGCTAACGAAAAGTGCTAATGTGGATTTTTTAAATATTTTCTCTCTCCTACAGTGGCAATAATGTGGCAAAAATGACGTCGTTTTTGTCAAAATATAATTTTTAATACAAGTTTTATTTAAATTAAACTAACAAAAACCTAAATTTGAAAAAAAAAGGGCGAGAAACTAGGCAACGAGGGCTGTCCTTGTCGACGCTGCTCCACCATCCCTTCCGCCGATTTCTCATCTTTTTTGTTGTTAATTTAGCTTATTTTTAATTTAATTCGAATAAATATATATTAAAAATTATATTTAGATCAAAACGACGTCGTTTTAGCCATGTTATCACTACGTAGGATATAGAAAATAATGTAAAAAAAAAATCACATTAGCATTTTCCATTAGCCGAGTTGGACAGAATTAACGGAATAACTCGATTAAATCAATTTGATAAGTTTTAGATTTTGCAAATTTTAAGATTTAATTATATTTTCATGACAAGGTTAAGAGCTTTTGGTGCACTTATCCTTTCATTCCAATCTTGGGTGGTTTTTTTTTTGTTTCAAGAAAGCTCCTGAAATGTGCCGTTGCCTTTGAATAACATTATCTTCTTGATTTCTTCTATGGACATGCGTACCCAATACCAATTAAAATACTTGTGACCTTTCTTATTATTTAATTTTGCTCTCCAGTTTCAATATGGGGAACAGATTGCGATCCCTTTCAAGATAATAAAAAAAACTACATAGGCAATACCAAAATAAAAAATAAAAAAATACATAGACAAAAAAAAAATTGCTCCGAGAAATATAAAAGTCTAGTGTCACCTAGTTAAGTAGTCAATATCATGTAATTAAAAAAATAAAACGATCGGAAATTGGCCTTATCTTGAAGCTAATCAGCCTGTCACTTCACAGGCTCATGCCTTATCTCCTTAAACATCTCCTAATGGCGAAGATAATAAAAATTAATTGTTTTTTTATTTCGTTTATTTCGCTTTTTTGGACACTATTCTTTTTTAATTTTTTTGGGGCTCGAATATTCTCAAGCATGAGCTCGTTCACTATCCATATATAACCTACCATTCTTCCTGGTTAATTTGGTAATGTAATTCTTTGTAATTAAAAAAGATGCACATTTACTTCTTTGGCCTTGTGCAGTTCTTGAAAATTTTCTGTGTTGGTATGAAAGCAAAAAAAACTTATGTATACAAAGAATAATTGTTTGGTAAACCTAATACGTGTATCGATTGTATCATGTACCGTCAAATCTCATGGATCCCGCACGAGATCCGCTGTTTATAGTAGTCTAAAAATTCATTTACTATAGATACTTACGTCCTTTGAATAATTATTTCAGACCCAAGCTAAGAACGGAATGCATGACACGAGCTTCTATCGGCGATGTGTTGGAATAATGATCTAAAAAGGGGCAGGGGAAAATCAATTTCCGCATGTGATTCTCGTGGTCTACGCACGGAGAAGAACATGGATTGCGGAGTTTTAACCGTCGAACCACATTGATGAGCGATCATTTTCATTATTTTCACATTATATAATACTCATATATATATTAGCGTTGACTCAGATTACCAAAATAATTAAGAGAATATTCAACTCGATCAATCTCATAATTGTAAAGGGGAAAAAAATACAGCATGAGCTTTACCAGTCGAAGCAATACGTGGATATAAAGGTGCAATTCATTTTTCACATGATTCTCAGGATTAAGTAAGCCTAATCCATGTATCGAACAAATACGTATCATTAGATCTTATGAAACCTGCATGAGATCCGTTGTTTTTAAATTGTCTGGATTCATTTATTATAAATTCTACGTACATTGGATAATTTTCTTCGTTTCATTGATAAGTGAACGATTTGGAATTTATTTTCTAAAAATGATTGGTCACAAAAAATCAGTGAACAGAAGATGCTTTCATTGCCGACGGCAATTTACGCATAAAAGTTTTTGCGGATGAAGAAATTTTTTTTCATTTCTATTAGCGAGACAAATGATCGTTTTTAAAAAAAATGTTTCTTAAATCGTGACTTCTTTGCCAAATAAACGCACCCTTAGAATATCGAATATCGGCATATGCTACTAAGGCGACCGCTTCATATAAAGCAACAAATGACAATGAAAGAATTGAAAAAAGAGTACATACGACAACTTTGAAGTTGTATAGTTCACTTGGTAAGATATTAATGTTGATCAAATTTGATTTTTTAATTTTTGAAGAGATTAACGAGGAAAAATTGTAATTACCTCGTAATTACCAATTACATGCGAACAATATAAATGTTAATGCAGAGTGATATCCCTCACACATTTTGTGTACACCAAAAAAAGACATTTTATGCACTAATTTGCACAATTCCCACTTCCGAATAAACACCTTATCCTAATTTGTTTTGTTCCTCATTTAAATAATTTGAGGAAAAAAAATTCTTAGCTATGGGCCTATGGCACAATATTGTAAAAATGATAATGTTATGAAAATATACTATGTGATTTCTCATGTGAATAGTCTTAATAATTTGATACATTTAGTCCAGTTAGAACCTGAAAATAAGAAAATGATTATTGTATTACTCGACGCTATAATGCATTACAATTAAGAGGTATTTATACTTGAACAATGTGTAAAGGTTAAGGAGTAATTTGATTTAACGAAAAAACTAGCTACCCTAATCTATCAACGAAACTAATGATCCTAGAATATAAGGAAGTATAGAATATCGCTAACATTTAATGATATCTCTAATGATATTCTCTAATAGATATATAGAAAGAGATTCTATGCCACCATCAAAAGTGCAAAAAGCACGAGTCACCTAAACACATATTTAATAGGATATTTGTGGTGAGTAGAATTAGGTAATTTTTAGGCCATCAAATTGTCAAATTTGGCCCCCTAAAAGAATTCTAAATTGTAAGGGACCTCACTTCGGGGGTTATTGTTATGACATCCCAGGCCCGTCGCCGTCTCGTTTCTTTTATCTTGTTAATCATGCACATGTTGAAACGTGTACACAAACTCCTAGACAACACAACAAACAAGCAGCCAGGAAAACAACATACAAAACACACTACTTCCATATTGCCTCAATACATTTACAAGCCCATTTTTTTTTCTACGAGTAGTTCTTATTTACATTATTTTCCTATCCAAAAACATAGGGAGGGAGATTCCTATCTCCTCTAGCAAGGCTGCAACTCTGAAATCGGTATACCATGACAAAGAGGAGGTGAGATGTCTATACCTAAAAGTTTGAAAGATAACGGAGTGAGTCAAAGACTCAGTAAGTAAAATCAATAATCCTAAGTTAGGAGGACGTCTCGTTATCAAACCCAACATGCGAACATCACTCACACCATAGCATTCATGGCATATCAATAGCAATACTATTGCTTTACCTCGAATATATGCATATGATAAATTATGGCTTATCATCAAGACACGATTTTCCTTCGGCTTATCAATAAACTTAACAACAACACACATCAACATGTATCAAAGGTTCATTAACCGTCTCACATGGTTCTTCCCATACTTTCAGGGGTTTCGGGCCTCAGACTGGGTATCTAGAATCCACCGGGCATTTTATACTTTCAGGAGCTTCCAGCTTCAAGCTGGCATCCAAAATTCACCGGCAACGTCACCAAAATCCATTAGCAATGGCTATTTCCTTTATGTGACCACAACAAGCATTCATGCAAGCCACATTTTTATCTTTGTTTCTTAGCCAATGCATACACAATGCATGTGGGCAGGCTCAAACGAATATGTGTGTCATGACTCTCACTACATGATATGCCGAGAACAATCCTTGATTCAACGCTTGAACCAAATGCCTAGCGCCGATCCCCGCACTGAGCAAGACTTGGAACCGGCACGCCTCAATGCCGACCAAGGCCTTGCGGCTTGGTTTATCTCACCTTAACGTTAATTCCAAGCCAAGTGAACCTCGACCTTGTCTCAGGGCGTGAACACACTTAAATATGCCACATGAGCAAACCATACAAAAGCATTCATATTTATATTCCCAACAAAATACGGGTGAGCACACATCCATATTCACAACGCAGCATATCACCCTAGCTAAGAGTTAGTAATTTCACTTACTTAGAGGTGAACTAGAGAGAGCTTGCCAAGAAATGGCTTAAAAGAAAAAGGTGGTGTGCAAGGAAGGGTGTCGGGTTATTATTTATTATTCTACAGTTTAGCAAATTTGGGTTATTTATGTAATTATACAAGGCTTAACCCTAAGCCTATAAGTACTTCTTTTAATCTCAATAAAAAAAACATTCTCTCTTTTTACCAACAACATGGTATTAGAGCTTAACATTCCTACATGAGAGAAGACAAGGCGTTTTTGCCGGTTCTCCTGCTTAGCCGCGCCAAGATGTCGTTTTTGCCAGTTGCCCTGGTTAGCCATGCCAAGGCGTCTTTTTTTTTTTTTTTCCTTCTTGCTGTCCAAGGCGTCATCTTTCTTCTAAAACGAAGAAAAATGAAGCTGGTGTCCTATTGACGTCAATGCTTGTAAAATGCTGCTGTCTCGTGTTGTTCCATTGACGTTAACGCCCTTGCTTTAGCCAAACGGTGTGTTTTGATTGGTGTTGAGTTGTTTGTGGTGAAGTGATAATTGGATCACAAATTGTGGCGATTTGTGTATGTTTGTGGTGTTATCGTTGTGGTTGCCGACTAATCAACTAGGTTTCAAATAGTCGACTAATAGTAAGTCTGAAAAGCAAAAGTTTCTTTGAATCTCACCCTTTAGTGCTCAGTGGTGTTGCAGTAACGTGTGGTATTTTATTATTGGTCTGTGGATATGTCTACCGATCCAGCAAGCTCTCCGTCTATTGTTTCGAAGGTGATTCCTCCTAATGTTACCCCTAGTTTAGGATCTTAAGGTACCTATCATAGTGGTACTCATGGTATGACAGGCTTACACACTACCTTTGTTAAGTTTGATGGTACTAATTATCATACTTGGTCAATGACTCTTTCTACTTTTATTTATGCTAATCGCCAGTCAAGATGGCTTGAAGAAAAATCACCTGCAGATCTAGCTAATCAAGAAGAATGAAAGGTCACTGATGTTACATTGCATACTTTTTATGGGAAAGTATGGTTGAATCTGTCCGCCATCTTTTCATAGATTGTGCAATAGCCCGTGAAGTGTGGACAAAATGTGCGTTACTCTATTCTGGATAGAATAATATGAATCAAGTTTGCGATACATAAGAGGCTTTATTTGAAGCTAAAATTGGTGATGTCGGGGTTAGCTGAGTATTATGCTCGTTTTCCGTCTTTGTATCAGCGTCTCAAATCCTAATTTCCACCGACTACCATGGTTACTCAGATGCAACAACGAAAAGCGAACATGGTGGTAGTTCTCTTTCTACGAGGTCTTGGTTCATATCATAGTGCTCTTTGGCAACATATTACTTATCTTGGTTCTCGACCTTTCATAGAAGAAGTGTACTCTCGAGTTGCTCGTTACACTCCTAGTCCCAAAACTTCAGCCATTTCAAAAAGTAGTGCTACAGTAGCTCGTGGTGGTCAAGGAACTCATGGTCGTGGAAATTGGAACTCAGATGGTTTTAACCGTGGTCGTAGCCGTAGTGTTCAGAGCCAAAGTGCTCTTCGTGGTGATGGTAATAGTGGTTCTGGAGGAGCTCATGGGGGTCACTTTTGTATTCATTGCCAGCTTATAGGACATACTGTTAATTATTGTTATGATCTCCATCCTGAGCTATGGGGTCTACATGTTTATATTGATATTGAGCCTTGGTCTCCTTCATATGGACCTCCTTCTGGACAGGGTATGATGAATTTAACTCGTGCAGAATATGATGAGCAGATTAGGGCATGACACCTTGGTGTTCCTTCAGGTCTCGTTGCTACTTTGGTACAGCACAATGATCTTACTTGTCTTTTGTCCACTACAGCTACTTCTCGTCCTTGGGTTATTGATTCGGGTGCCACTCATCATATGACTGGTGATCCGTGTCTTCTTACCTCCACCTCATCCATTCCTTCCACTTCAGTTGCTTTGGTAGATGGTTCTCAATCCAAAGTGATAGGTTCAGGTTGTGTATCATTGAGTTCTTCCGTGTCCTTACCGACTATTTACCATATTCCATGCTTCCCTTATAATCTATTGTCTACTAGTTCTATTACCCGTGATCTTGATTGTGATATGATCTTTTCTTCCTCTTCGTGTGTTTTTCAGGATTGGAAGACTAGACGCCAAATAGGTGGTGGGCGTGAGGCTGGTGGATTGTACCTTCTGAACCTTGGGATTATTGCTACTACTGCTACAGTTCAGAAGAAAGCTGTGGATGAGTCTTATCGATTACATTGTCGCCTCGGTCACCCCTCGGCAGACGTACTCTAACATTTTCCCTTTGTGTCTAGTTCTAGCATTCAGTTTGATTGCAAAACATGTCAGTTAGGTAAGCACCATCGAGTGTTTTTTCCCTCTCGTGTTTTGAGTCGTGCGTCTCAGCCATTTGAGTTAGTCCACTTTGATGTTTGGGGTCCTAGTCAAGAGTCTTCATTTGGTTTCCGCTATTGTTGACACTTAAATTTTGGCGACCTAATTAGTCGTAATTTGCATAGAAAATTAGGGATTAAATTTTAACCCTTAAACAAAAATATTAAAATTGCATAGCATATAGTTTAAGTTCATATAGGTTAGTTGCATTCCGCATCGGACTGGCGATGGCGAGAAAGTTGAAAATCCATCGCGTAAATCGAGCTTGGGCACCGAACAAAACTCGGCTCACTCAAGGGATAAGAGCCGAAAATTACAAAGCATGACAGGCTCGATTGAACTTAATTTGATCATAATTCAGCCCATTAAAGTTTAATCGCAAGTTGACTTTAGGGTATTAGAGCCCATCACATTGGAAAAGGGGCCTAAATTAAGCCCGCAATAGCAAGATAAACCTAGGTCATACTATAAATACATGTTATACCCTTCAACGAGGGGGGGCTTTCACAATTTTTAGAACACACACGAGAGGCCACACAACTGAGGATACCCGGCCATAAAGAGAGAGAAAGAAAAAGCGTTAGAAAAGAAAGCGGAGAAGACGAGCAACAAAGGAAGAGGTTTTTTTTTCCTCTGCAGGTCAATGAAGTACACACCAAGGAGTTTGATGCCCAAAGACAGGGAGCGAAGTGGTCATTTTTGGCTTGGCTTGTCTAGCTATTTGCCTCGGACCTTGCAGCAAAAGCAGAATCTTCAGTAATTCCAGGCCAGCGAGCAACTTTCAGCAAAGTTCAATCACCGCTCAGCAAGATCCCAGATTATCCAGTGAAGTGCCGCGTTCCTTTCCGGGATCTCGAATTCGTCGCTCCATCGTCACGCATCATTCATCACTCCACGATCCAAGTTTGGAAGAATTCCAGTGAAGTTCGATGCTTTCGCATTAATTGCTAAATGGAATGCAGGTTTGAAGGTAAAACCAACAAAGAAAAGTCAAAGAAAGAGTACAGGTGGTGAAATTTAGAAGACAGAATTTTGTTCAAGGAAAAGAGAATATTAAGTGGGAATTTGAACGTGAGGAGAGGCCAAATCATGTTTCACCAATCATACATCTCACGATCGTGACCTCGAAGCGTCCATCGACTAAACCATCATTAATCTAGCCACCACCATCGTCAAGAAGCACCACCATCGCCGCCGGTCCACCTGCCATCGCTCGTCTCGATTCACAATCCCGATCCGCGAGTTCAAATTTGAAAATATCTCGAAATTAGGTAAAAACGTTATCTGATATTTTCAAAATATTTTGTTTCCTAGTTTTTTCTATATTTCAAATATTTTGGTGAATATTCTGTGGATTGCTAGATACCTTAGGATGATGTGTGCTATATTCGCAATATTTGAAAATACTTAAAATTATGAATTTTTTTTTAATTTGACAACGTATCTGGACGACTATCTGACCTTATCCCTAAGGTACGATACGCGGTGATACGGAAAATCGTTATCTTATCCATGATCACTTGGATACGATAATAAATTTTATTCGCTTTCCAAATTCGAATAATCAACTTTCTGTTGATATCTATAACCCTATAGATATGACTGTTAGTTTGATTTCTTTTCCAAATTCAAATTTGATAAGAAAAACTTGCGGATTGTGCATATTGTTTGAATGCGATTATTATTTTTGTTTAATTGTTTTCCTTTTAAATAAAGAAAATAAAAAAGTATGTTAGTTAGGATTTAAATTAGAAATTTTGCATGCTTAGGGAATCTTAAATATATCCAAAAGAATAAGATAATTATTTGATTTAAATTGGGATTTATGGTAACATATTTTCTAGTTTAAATTAAAGATTGTTTTGATCTTAGTGGATTATTTAGGATATTTAATAATTTCGAATTTTCATAAAAACCTCAAAAAAGATTCACTTTAGGATAGATTAAATTATCGTTATTTTTAGGATAGATTGCATGTTAATTTGAGTGATATTTAATTCCGAATTTCATTTGAAATTACAAAAAAAAAATCATTTGTCCGTCATTAGAATTATGTCACGTCGTCGCATGACATATAGTTTGCATGTTAGGCTGCATTAATCGCATGTTAATTTTTGCACGTCATTATATATAGATTAGCTTTCATTTAAATAAGTGAAAACCCTAAAAAATGTTTAGTGAAATGCTTGTTAATTAGAAATCATATTAGGATTATTGATGTGATTTTCTAGCTAATAATACAGATACTTACGTTGCTTTGAGGTAAGTAATTCTCCAAATCTTGCAATTTATATAATGTTTTGATTATTGGGTGTTACTTTGATGGTTTGCGCACCTGTATGATCACTTCACATGTTAGTGACTAAGTTAAAATGAATCCAAACTGTCTGCCAAAACATTTTTTTTAAAGAAAAGGTACCGAAAGGGCGCTAAACTAGATCTAGCGTAATCAAGTTCCCGAACTTAGAATCTCTGGTTCGTAGAAATAAAACATATCTCCCTATGTTTTATTTAAATTTCTAATCGACCTACCACAAATAGATTAGTGGAGACTCCAAGCATAAAAACTTTTGCATATTAAAAACTTAAACTCTAAGTTGCTAATTGGTAAGGTTTAGGAGGGCCCGAGTTAAACTTAGTCTTAATAATCCATTAGCCTGAGAAAATTTAGGTCGTGAGAACTATTTTGTCACCTTTAGTGATGATTGTAGTCGTACAACTTGATTATATTTAATAAAAGATCGTACTGAAGTGTTTCAATCTTTCCGCCATTTTTATAATTAAGTTCGTACTCAATATAACTATCCTATTAAATGCTTACGTATAGACAATGCTCGTGAATACTTTTCTTCTTCTACCTTTATTCTATTTCTTGCCTTGCATGGGATTTTACATCAGAATTCTTATGCTCATACCTCGCAACAAAATGGGATTGCTGAACAAAAGAATAGTTATTTGTTAGATGTTGCGTGTTATCTATTTCTCCACACCCATATGCCTAAGTCAATATGGAGCTATGCTTTTCTTACAGCATGTCATCTTATTAATCGTCTTCCAACCTCCATATTGAAAGGAGTTGTCCCTTATGCTCTTCTTCATCCTGGTCGTCCTTTGTGGTTTGTTCGTTTTCGTATTTTTAGGTGTATTTGTTTCGTACATTCTTTGTCTTCTAGATTGGACAAATTATCACCTCGTGCAAAAAAATGTGTATTCATCGGTTACTCTCATACTCAAAAAGGCTATGTTAGTTATAGTCCTACTTGTCATCAGGAGTCTATTTCTGCTAATGTGACGTTCTTTAAGAATCAAGCATATTTTGGTAATGTTTCTTCTCAGGCGCCATCGACGATGGATCTTTTGTCACCTTTTGCACCTTATTAGTCATTGCCGCTGACTCCAACCGTATCTCCCACTACTTCTCAATCAGAGCCATTGCCAGTTCCTTCTACTGATGCTTCGCTCGATTCCGGATTACCTACACTAACTTCTATTCAAGTCTATACATGTGGTCCTTGATCTGTTTGGGGTCATAACTCTCCATCAACAAATGTCCCACCACCTTATTTGGCCCCGGCTTTTGATCCTCTTCCACTAGCTCCTGTTGATTCTCCTATTGCCCATCGTACTCGGTCCAAGTATCGTCTTTCTCATTTTGTGTCTTATCATAATTTAACCCCTGAGATGTCTGTCTTTGTGTCGTCCCTTGCATCTGTATTTGTGCCTAGTAGTGTACAGGAGGCTTTGGCCCATCCAAGTTGGGCTCGTGCTATAGAGGAGGAGATGGTTGCATTACATCATATTAAGACTTAGAAGTTGGTCCATTTGCCTCCCGATAAATAATTGGTGGGTCGTTGGTGGGTCTTTGTCATCAAACACCGACCTGATGGTTCAATTGAGTACTTAAAGGCGCGTCTGGTTGTGAAGGGTTATACTCAGGCTTATGGTATCGACTATAATGAAACTTTTTTCTCTAGTGGCCAAAATTCCTTCCATTCGTATCGTTATTTCTTTGGCTGCCTGGTTTAAGTGGACTCTTCAATAGCTTGATGTAAAAAATGCATCCTTTCATGGTGATCTTTACAAGGAGGTCTATATGGAGCAACCACCTGGGTTTATTGCTAAGGAGGAGAAGGTGCACTGGTTGCAAAAAGCCATCTATGGACTTAAACAATCTCCTCGTTCTTGGTTTGGCTTCTTTAGTGATGTAGTTATTACTTTTGGCATATATTGGTACAGTGTGGATCACTCCGTGTTTAGTATGTATTCTTGCTCTTCAAAGGGGTGTGTTATCCTTGTTGTTTATGTTGATGATATTATTGTTACTGGAAGTGATGTTGAAGGTATACAACGGCTCAAGCAGTTTTTACAGAAGGAGTTTAACACTAAAGACCTAGGTCGTCTTCGATATTTTATTGGCATAGGGGTTGCCTATGCCAATGGCATTATTGCTCTCACTCAACGGAAGTATACTCTTAACGTTCTAAAGGAGGTGGGCTTGCATGACGCTAGGCCTAGTGACATATCTATGGACCCTAGGTGAAACTTGATAATGAACATGGAGAGCTTCTTCATGATCCAAAGAAGTATCGCCGATTAGTAGGCAAGTTAAATTATCTCACCATTACTCGTCCAGATATTTCCTTTACTGTTATTGTGGTGAGTCAATTCATGAGCTCTCCCTCTACTACTCACTGGCAAGCCATCCTACGAATTGTTCGCTATTTGAAGGGAGCTCCGAGTCTAGGACTTATGTTCCATAATCAGGGTCATCTTCATATAGCTGGTTGTTCAAACCCTAAGTCTGTGGAGGTAACAACATATTCAGATGCAGATTGGGCTGATTGTCCTATGGATCGCCAGTCTACTTCTTGAAACTTTGTCTTTCTTAGTGGTAATCTTGTGTCATGGAAAAGTAAGAAACAATCCATTGTTTCTCGATCTAGTGTAGAGGCTGAGTATTGTGGCTAATGTTAGAAGTGAACTTCAATGGGTTCGAATGTTGTTAGCTGAGATTGGATTGCTTATGACTGGATTATCTACTCTTCATTGTGATAATTAATATGTTGTTCACATTGCCAGTAATCTAGTGTTTCATGAGTGAACAAAGCATATAGAAGTGGATTGCCATTTTGTTTGGGAAAAAGTCAATTGTAGTGATATACAATTGGTGCATGCAAGTTCTGAGGAGCAGCTAGCAAACATTTTCACAAAGCCTCTTTGCCGTGGATGAGTTTCATACATTTGCCACAAGTTAGGCCTTTTTGATATGTACGCCCCAACTTGAGGGGGGAGTATTGGGTTATTATTTATTATTCTACAGTTTAGCAAGTTGGGGTTATTTATGTAATTATACAAGGCTTAACCCTAAGCCTATAAGTGCTTCTTTTAATCTCAATAGAAAAACATTCTCTATTTTATCAACAATAAAGGGAAAATGAGAAAGTAAGCCAAAGGATGGAAATGAAAGAGGGGGCTCATCTATTTATAGACCTCAACTTCGTCATTACTTGTCCAAGTGGTCCAATTGATTTTCTTAAAGTGGCAAGCCTATTAGAACGAGTTGACTAGCCTATTTGATGAGTGGCAAACCTAACAAGAAGAGGTGGCATGCCTAATGGGATGGTGTGGCATGTCTAAACTCTTAGGGAAATCATGAAGTCAATGTGTGCATTTCTAATTGGCACATTTGGTCATGAGTCACTAACTTCTTCCCCAAGACAAATCTTGAGTCATCATAACCAAATCTTCCTTAGGCCACATAAGATGATGATTCACCCCCTTTAATTAATGACCAATGTTTTAGAGCCTTCTCTTTTGTCCATATTTTCAAGAATATAGCAAGTATGAGAATTAGGCCAATGGAAGCGCCAACTTAGTAGGGTATGAGTTTTTCATGTTTATCCATGATCGATCGTGTCTACCAAACCAAGGTTCATAGCCAAGTCACCATCAGATGTGACGAGTCATGGCCAAACTTGTTTTGGTTGGCTAAGTCAATGGCCCATGGTGTGGGCATCATGGCCGACGCTGGCCGAGTGCAGGGCCGAGTTGACCGGGAGCAGGACCGAGCTAACTGGGCGCATGGCCTATGCTTGACCTAGCTCGCAGCCTGTCCGCAGTGTCCTCAGCCTGACCAGGCACATGGCTAGTATAAGACCGGGCTGACTGGTCGCTTGGCTTGTGCTTGCGTTGGCTCGTGGCTCACAGCAAGGTCCACGGGCTGGTCGAGCACATGGCCAATGCCTGTGTTGGCTCGTGGCCTTACGGTGGGGTCCAAGTCCGGGCACATGGTCAACTTATGGTCTAGCACTAGGCCTGGCTCATTGCTTGACACATGGCCTATTCAGCAAGTTTGCCGGACCAATCGGCGGTCGATCCACGACCAGTATGTGACCCGTTCAAGTGGCCCCATGGCCAGTTCATGACCGGTCAATGGCCAAGCATACTTGGTCCATGACCGACTCTCGGTTATTATGTAGTTACGTGAGATTGATCGTTCCGTGACCAACACATGATTGCACAGATCAATCCATGGTCATCTACGATTGGTACATGACCGTGCAGAATCACTCGTGATCGAAATAGGACCACATGGAATCAGTCCATAATCGTCCATCGATTCGTGATGGTACGTGACTATCCCATGACCAACCCTTATAATCGAGCAATCGATTCATAGTCAAATATTTCGGGTTGCTCACGTGGTCATTGGATTAATGCACTGCCAATCTCTCTTTCATTCCAGGGCCAATTCGATCAAATCATGGCTGATCCCTTAGTTATCCTTCTGATCCCGATCGGGTTGATCGGTCCATGACCGTTTCTTGGATTGATTCATGGTCAATTTCCCCTACTATCAGCACACCAGTTCTCTAACCATTCCTCATAGCCAGAATTGTGGATGTTATATAACTTGTCTAAGAAGAAATAAAGCTTTGGCCCAAAAGAAGGGCAAAAAAAAGGAAAGGGGAAAAGCTTGAAAGAAAATCCTAATTCTCTAAAAAAGTCCCGATTTTAGGTCAAATTATAATTTTGTTCCGAGCATCTTAAAATATTTCTAATTTTCACTCTAGTTTCAAATCTACCTACACATCCAAAATTTGCCATAGATTTTCTCATGATATTAACATTATGGCCAACTAGAGGCTGACCATGGGAATCCACGCCGCGTCTTCATTACACCCTCAACTTCGTATAGAGTAATAGCCGCCTTCCCAATATTGTGACAGATTTGGGAATAGAGCGGAAAGTCTGAGGGATTTTTTTTTAGGTAAAATTGAGATTAGATTTAAAGTCGAGAGACTTTTACGAGATTAGCCCCCTCGAGAGAGGGCCCAAAAAATAAGTAAAAATGGGAATGGCAATTCCGTAATTAAACCATAACACGGAGCCCGGATTCAGACTGCCACCTCAATCCTCCATGCATTTTCGACTCTTCAATTGCATTGCACCCCAGTGGCCACCGTTCTCATTTGAAAATGGAGAGATGGGGGGTTCGAATCCTCACCTTCGCGGGAATAGAGGTGGGGTCGCGTAGTTAAAATGTGGGTTTCGACGTCCATGCCCTGCAAGAGGCGGGGCGCAAGTCTAATTATGTATTATGAGAGAGATAAAGTAGAGCCGACAAAAAAAAAATGCATTGCGTAACTTTCCAAATCAGAAAGAAGAGAGAGAGAGCAGAGAGGGGAGAGAGGAGAGAGAAAGAAGAGAGAGAGTGGGGAGAGAAACAAGAGAGAGAAAGAAGAGAGAGGGAGAGAGAGAGAATTTCTCGGTTCGAATTGATAGAGGAGTTCTTGAATCCGCATCTACAGAAGGAGGCGAATCCCATCGTGGTGCATTGTCCGATTCCCTTCCCTCGTTCCGCGCATCGGCGAATCTGAACTCGCGAACCTCTCCCTCCAGCTCAAAAGCTCCCCCCGATCTCGATTCATTTCATACCCACACCATCCCTTTCCTACCCCTTCCCCTTTTCCTCCGATTCATCAAATGCCCTTCTTCCCCCGGCTTCCCCCGAAGCCCACGTGGTGAGCCCCGGCGGGCGATTTGGCTGGGTACCCACTTCGGGTTTTGCCCGGGAGAATCTTGGGTCGGGGGGCGTTGGGGGCCGGAGAGGATGAAGATCGAGGAGTTGGAGGACGCGGGGCGGGAGAGGGGCGACGGGGTCGATAGAGAGATGGTGGTGAGCAGCTACGACACAAAGAGGGTCTTGGTGGGTGCGGGCGCCAGGATCTTGTTTTACCCCACCCTCTTGTATAATGTTTTTCGGAACAAGATCCAAGCTGAGTTCAGATGGTGGGATGAAGTCGATCAGGTTGACTTTTCTTTCTTTTTCACCTTCTTTTTTATTGTTTTTTGTTATTTGGTGGAAATTCCAGAAATTGATGCGGTCTCCCTTCTGGGTATCCCGTTGACTGTGTATTGATACATGTTATGAGGTTTGGTTGGTTGGTTGGTTTGGCCGATTGGTCTTTGAGGGAGTGCTGGGAGGTGGTGAATCGGGATTGAAGTTGGGATTTCGAATAGTCGAGAACCGGGGCTGTTGTGTTGGTGTGTTCTTTGTGTTTTTGTGTGTTATTTGTTAGTTTGGATGGCTGAGAAGTGCACGTGCAGTAAATGAATGGGGCCCACCAAGAAGCTGGAGTGTCGACACAGTCTTGGGTGCGGAACGAGTTTCTCTTGCTGTTAACAATTTTGAAAATCGAGGGTCAAATCTAGTGGGAAGGTTAAGCTCATCTGTGGTTGGTGTTTGCCAAGATTTGATTCACATCTGTTGTGCCTTTTATCGATTATCAACTAAATTGTTTGTCCTGACCTTCCAAAGAAGATTGTTAAGATTGATTTTATGGTATTCTCACAGAGTTGTTTTCTTTTGATGATCTGCAGTTTCTTTTGCTGGGTGCAGTGCCATTCCCCAAGGATGTTCCAAGACTAAAGCAGCTTGGTGTTGGTGGTGTCATCACCTTAAATGAACCTTATGAAACTTTGGTGCCGTCATCTTTGTACCATGTGCGTACATCCTTGAGATCATATCATGTGCTTATTTTTGCTATGTGCTGAGCTTTCTCTACCACTTAATTTCCTCGGAACTCTTGTTCTTGACAGGTAGACTATAAAGGGTACATTTCGTGTTATAGTTTGTGATACATTTTCGTCCTTGAAAACCTATCAGCGATTCTAGAGATATCTTTCTTTTGTGAGCTGATCTATGTAGGAGTTGCTTATGATATCCTACTCATTACTTAGCTTGCTTGTTTGGTTCAGGCCCATGGGATTGACCACCTTGTACTACCTACCAGGGATTATCTCTTTGCTCCATCTTTCATTGACATTGGCCGTGCAGTGGACTTCATTTACAGTATGACATCTTTGAAGCTTGGCTATTTGTTTTTTTTTTTTGTGTGTTCCTTTTGATTCTGGCTCTATGTTGTCATCTCTGCTACAGGGATTTCTTCAATCATTTGATATTTGTTTTGTTGCCTTCATTCAGGAAACTCATCATGTGGCCAAACAACATATGTTCATTGTAAAGCTGGTCGTGGGAGGAGCACGACAATAGTGCTCTGCTATTTGGTGAGTTTCATCTCCTACAGACGAATGGACTTGTTACTTTTTACTTCTGTCATGTAGCTGAAGCTATGGAAGTTTGTTCCTCTTTTTTATCAGATAGAAGATTGAGCTCCTTTTCGTTTGCAGGTAAAGTATAAACACATGACTCCTGCTGCTGCTCTAGAATATGTTAGGTCTAGAAGGCCTCGTGTACTCCTAGCCCCTGCGCAGTGGAAGGTGAGGACACGCTTGCTGGTTTTCGTTTTTGGATTGTCTAATTATACTTATTTCTTTCCTTGGTTGGAAAGGGATAATATGGGTGAGATCAAGTCGATTTGAGTTAACACTACGGAATATCGAAGATGCATTTTTTAAGAACTCGACGCTTGAGCTTGACTAAGCAATAAGTTTCATAATCGAACTTGACTCAAGCTGCACAATTGAAATTTTAAGGTGTTTTTTGATCTTTAAATTTCTGTTTGCTTGTGTCAGTGTGCATGAGAGAGAGAGAGAGAGAGAGAGAGAGAGAGAGAGAGGATTTTGACCTTTGGGGCCACAAAGGTAACTGAAGCGTTATTGGTTGAGGAATTTGTTCTTAGAAGGCTCTTAGAAGGCTAGCCCGTGATCTCTGTTCCTGTGTTATCATACTAGTGGAACTGAGACTCCTGAATCTAATCTAGTGACATGGAAAACTAGATACCAGAGTCTAGTACTATATTAATAACTTGACGAATGGTAGATTATTGAAGCTATCAGAGAATTTTGGTTGTTCTAGCTCTAGCAAGTCGATGTTGTTGCAACTTCTTTAGCTCTAGTATTAACTGTATCCTTTCTTTTCCACTGGGTTTTAGGCAATTGTATCCTTCTCTCAACAGTTCTAAGTTATAGTTTGCCACTTCTTCCTCAATTTACAATCTAAACAGGCAGTTCAAGAATACAGTAAGGGCCTAAGAACGATGGCGGTATGTTCTCCGTCAGGCTCAGGGGACACTGTCTTTATAACAAAGGCCGATCTTGAAGGGTACCAGTGCACCTTGGAAGATAATTATGGTAAGGATCTGGCTATCATCCCCAAGGTGATGAGGTCAAGACCCATGATTGCGAAGTTGTCTTGCCTTTTCGCTTCGTTAAAAGTATCTGGTGGTATTGGGAGTCTGCCGAGGCGGTTGCCAATACCGGAGGCACGCGCGTGCTAAGACGTTTTGCATGTCACGGCGGCTCTTTTTGATGTCTGTACAGGAATTCCTCTGGGAATAAGTTGTATCGAGTTAGGAATTGCCCCCCCGGTATCTTGTGTCTAAGAGAGAGAGAGAGAGAGAGAGTGAGAGAAGGTTAAGTGAGGATAAAGATACGAACAAAAGAGCTATTGTTGCGTGGTGTGTTCTGCTTCATCTTTTTGTACGTTCTTCGCAATGAATTCTGACACTTTTTCTTGTTGGCAATTGGAATTCCCCCACTTGTCGGTGATATCTGTGGTTGCGGGTATCCCTGGATTACCATAATAAGCGTAGGGTGCGGTTTCTTGATTGCTTTGATCTTCAGGTTCTTATTAATTTCCTAGCTGGCTTTGGGCTTCGATACCCAATGGTATGTTATCACAGAGGATTATCACGAGGCTTTGATGGGCGGCGAGTCATGACACTTCCTATGTCACCTCGACACTTGCTGGCGGCTGTGGCCGCTGCTGGTGGTGTCGCTGGAGGCGGCGAATCTGCGGCAGCCACTCCTCCTCCCCCTTCTCTCTCTCTCTCTCTCTCTCTCTCTCTCTCTACATATATCTGGATAGTCAGGAAAAGTGTCAAAAAAGTTTTAAACCTTTGACATTGGTGCTAATTTAATCCTAAATTTTTTTTATGCCAATTCAGTTTTAAATTTTTTGCATTGGTGTCAATTTAGTCCTAAACCTTTTTTTGGTGTTAATTCAGTCATAAATCTTTGGTCTGTGCGCCAATTCAGTCATTCCGATCAATTTTGGCTGAAATTTGCTGACGTGGATGCTGGTCGACCGACAATCAATCACTGGCGTTGACATAGATAACTTTTAATAATATTTTAATATTTTTTTTTGAATTTTTATTTATTTATTTCTTTTTTTCTTTTTCCTCCCTCCTTTCTCTAGCCGATCGCTGAACCAGTGATCGGGCAAAAGCCGGCGAGGTTGACTTCGCCAGCCATTGGTGAGGCTCACCCTTGCTAGCAACTGTGAAGGCGAGCCTCGCCATGGCTCGATGAGGTTGGACCTCACTAGATCTGGCGAGGTTGTGCTTTGGCCAGCCGCCTGCAAGACTCAAGCCCTCGCTAGAGGCCTTCAACCTCGTGGCCTCTAGCAAGGGCTCGAGCCTCGCCCACCCAACGCAAGGCCACCCTTGCGACCATCCGACGAGGTCTAGTCTCTGACCGATCGCTGGTTCGGCGACCAGCTGGAGGAAGGAGGGAGGGGAGGAAAAAGAAAATAAATAAATAAATAAAAATTTGAAAAATATTAAAATTTTATTAAAAGTTGTTTACGTTAGCGCCGGTGGCCGATCAGTGTTCACGTTAGTAAAATCCGGTCAAAATTGATCGGAAGGACTGAATTAGCACAAAGATAATATTTAGGACTGAATTGGCATAAAAAAATATTTAGAACTAAATTGACATAAATGCAAAAGGTACTGAATTGGCACAAAAAAAAGATTCTAGACTAAATTGGCATCAATACAAATGGTTTGGGATTTTTTTTTACACTTTTCCCCTCGATAGTCACATGACTATGACTAAATGGGTTGATGACCAAAGGACATGATTAATCAAATCCAAAGAATTTGAAGAGTTGAATGCGCAAATTAAAAGTTCGAAAGACTGATGGAACGAAGTGCATAAATTAGTCAATTTTGTACTAATTTCACACATAAGCAATAATTGTGTTTAGTCACATATGATGGCTATGTAAGTGTAATATAGGCTAATAATGTGTCAACTTATTTAATTAAACATATCTAAACAACTGCAAGTTGATATAAATGAACAACTCTCATAATGACATGTTTCCTGTATTTATAAGTGGATTGGCCCATCAGGAGCATGGACAAGATAAAATTTAGCAAGAACATGCTTAGCTATGTGCCACAAATTGCGTCCAAAATAATCAGCCTAAGCCGTCCCTCTAATGTAGTTTAAATCATTTAAATCACGATGACTTTGTATTCAATTGATAAGAGAATTTACATTAATGATAGCAACTTCACGTGTAATTTCGCAGTATGAGCTTCCCCATTGATGTGCACTTCGTCGGGGACGATTCTTGATGTTTTGCCAAATCTGTAATAGCAGCCTCCACCTTCCAAGTCGAAACCTCAGCCCTCATCGAAGCTATCTCTTTCGTCACGACCAGGATAAGCAAAGTACTTGAAGTGGTGTCAGACTGTTCAGAGTTGGTAGAAGCCGTTTCCAACTCTCTCGAAGCACCGTGGGAAGTACAGTCTCTAGTATATAGGGCCCGGCGGTCCATGGGCTCATTTGCACACTTGAAGCTAGCCCATTGCAGATGTGAGGCCAATTGTGTTGCGGACTGGGTAGCCAAGGCCCTCGACATCGGTTAATCCTCATACGTTTAGAAAAGAGCCTGAGCATCTCAAGATCGGAACATGTAATTGGTTAGCTTGTCCCCCCCCCCCCCCACCTCTCTGGAAGTTACTTCGTCTGGATGCTCCCTCAGTGAGCACTTAGGGGGTGTTTGGTTGGGCTTTGTGAAGGAGCTTTCAGCCTCCAAAGCTCTTTGGGGAAATATAGAGTGTTTGGCAAATTATTTTTGGGACACTTTGGCCAAATTTTGGCCTTCTCAAGGCTGAAAGCTCAAGGCACCCTAGAGGGTGCCTTGAGCTTTCAGCATTTTCGGAATGCTAATAGCTAATTAATGAAAATATTTTAGTTACCTTTTTTACCCTTAAAATTTGTCTAAAAATCCACTTCTGCCCCTCGTGTGTACTGTTCACCTTCTTCTTCGTGAGGTGGCCGGCGAGACGGCCGGCGCTGGATCGGGCCGGCGGCCGTCGCCCGAGGCCGGGCGACCCTCTGCGAGGGTCGCGCGACCTCAGGCGGCCGGCGCCTGGGTCGCGCGACCCAGGCGACGCCGCCTGAGGTCGCGCGACCCAGGCGCCGGCCCCTGAGGTTGCGCGACCCAGGCGCCGCTTGGGTCCCGCGACCCTCGCCGAGGGTCGCCCGGCCTCGGGCGACGGCCGCCAACCCCAGATCTGGCCCGCCGACGGTCGCCCGACCTCAGGCGACGGCGCCGGCGCCAGATGTGGCTCGCCGGCGGCGACTCCGGCGAAGGGTAAATTGGATATTTTATTCCCAAAGTCTATTTGCAAAAAAAATTTACCAAAAACTCTATTTTGGTCAAAGTAGCTTTGCAAAATATTTTTACCAAACACCATTTACATTTTCTCAATGGGCTTTCACTCAAAGGTATTTGCATTCCTCCAAGTAGCATTTTTAAAGTTGAACCAAACAGGCCCTTATTCTTGAGCACTTTTCATTCAATAAATCCGTATTTCGACCAAAAAATATATATATAGCAAGGTGTACCGCTTAAAGAGACTGTCCATTTCTGGTGTGCTGGAATGGTTGGCGAGCTTGTGCGCATTGAGAAAGGTAAATCTTTCGAGAGGATCAAATATTTACAGGGACATTCAGGCTGCGATGATGCAGGAACTGTCGAGGGGCATGACAATTCAGAGGCCCGGGTCAGTCGGCGATTCATGGGGGAGTAGTAATATCCCTTGAATCATCAAGCGTTTTAGGAAGATGAGACATTTCACAATTTCAGGTTGCCCAAAGGCAGTTGAGATTCAGGCTGTGTGTGCTTGGGAATCATTATAAGATTTCCAGTGTTCATGATCATGATTGCGCTTTTCTGGGGAAGATTAGCTGCTGGGCTATCAAACTAGAAGAACCTGGAGTCTCTCGTCTGTCAACAATCTATAACCTATTTTCTTGTCCTGCCACAACTTAAGCTTCGTAGGGATTTACACAAAATTACGGGACTGGGGGACAATCAGACGGAGCAAGACTAATAATAATTATTGTTTGCTTATGAGTTTATATATTTAATATTCGAATCGACAATAATTCCTAAAAATTATAGAATGGAGGGAAAAAAAAGTAAAGAATGGAGAATTACGTCCTTCTCGAGAAAATATCCTCTTGATGGCAATCCATATAAAACAATTAAAGCTGTGAAGTGTAAAATGCGCATATGCACCTCAATACTCAACAGTTTCCTCGCAGCTTGTGAGTACCCTTTAACTGCTCTTTACTGACTTTGGGTTTCCGATTAAGAATTGCATCGAAAATTTCGGGGAGAAAATTACTAAAAAATTCTCAAATCTATTGCAATTATGCCAAATTAGTCATAAACCTTTTTTATTTGTGTAAATTCATTCCATATGATCAATTTTGGCCGGTTGACGCTGACATGGCACGACTGACGTTAACATGACATGACCCGCGCTAATGTAAACAATTTTTAATAATATTTTAATTTTTTTTTCAAAAATTTTAATTATTTTTTTCTTTTTTCTTTTTTTTTAATTCTTTCTTCCACTAGCTAGCGAGGTCAAGCCCTCGCCAGGGGTGGGCGAGATCGACCTAGCTGGCCAGAGGAAGAAGGAAGGTAAAAAAGGAGAAAGAGAAAGAAAATAAAAAAAGAAATAAATAATTAAAAATTTTAAATAAAAAAAATTTCCACGTTAGCGTCGGTGAATTGGCACAAATGCAAAACCTGTAGCACTGATTTGGCTTAAAAAAATGTTTATGATTGAATTGGCACAATTACAATAAGTCTAGGACTTTTTTGATAATTTTTTCAAATTTCATGTGTCGTAGCCCGAGCACCTCCGCTATCTATAGAAGAGTCTCGCTATAATAAGATTAAGACCCCAACTATGACACATCTCTTAGCACGGCCAGCAAGGAAGCTGTATCTCCTTTAGCCTCCTATTCGAAAAGTCTCCTCTCCATTTTCAAACTTTGACACAGACCTGAGCTTCCTTACAAGACTATTATATATCTAGCTAGAAGATGGCTATGAAAGTCAAAACTCCTGATTTCGAAATTATATTTTGGCACCCTTTATAAAATTGATTAATTCCGCTGCCATAGGAAATCCCTAAAATTGTTGAATAATTAAAGTCATTGATCAATGAGTTGCCGTTTGATGATCCGCAAAATTTGGAGCTGCATGAGTTGAAGTGATCTTCTTTAAAAGCCACATCATAGAAGCATAAGGCTGGAATGTGAAATAATTTGCGTGGCACACTCAGAATGGAGGCAGAATTTTCCATTCGAGGATGTCAACCAAGACTTGGATTATATTGTCTGCAGGACCTATGCACAGTCTTGTTTAGATAACGTAACAACATGTGCCGATCTGATGAAACAAGCCTGTCATTTTTCTTCCTAAGTCACAGCGTAAATCTCATCCCACTGTACATGGTACTCGACTTCACAAGTCCATTTTGGCTGTTTCTGTCGTGTCTTCGTACTTCAGCCCGCGTATCACAGGGATGACTAGAACAATTTGGCTGGCCCTTGAAAGTGCATTCTATTTTCCATGCATGAGTCAATAATCAAGAGTCTCAAGCACTTGCTTTAAACATTAGTAAATGTTAAAAACGGCGACGAGCCAACGCCGACAGCCAAGTGATACATACATAACTCATCCGAGTCAAGAGTTCTGCCGAGATTTTGTTTTAAGAAAAATATTATTGGATCTAAAACATTGCACAAAATATCACGAAATAACTCGTTGACGAAGCTTCATGAGCTTGAGGTAGCTGTAGGATAAGCTCAAAAAGAAGATGCATCTACCAAATTACATCAGATGAGCATTAAGAAAAATAATAAGTAAACCAGAAGACTTGACAGCATAAGGCAATCTAGGCCTCCAACAAAAATCTCCCGCGTGAACTGCTGCTTCCCTGTTTCACTGATTATTGTTCAACAAAGAATCAGAGTCCTCCCTTATTTTTCACCAGAAATGTGGCAAAGAGAGCTCGAAGATATGCACTGCTAAAGAAGGATAAACTATAACGACAAGATCATGTCACAAGCCTGCACAGTCGATCCTCATTTCGCATGGAACTTGCTGCTGATCGAATCGTAAGTTGGAAGATAAATAACTGCAAAAGCAAAGGGGGATTCCGATCTTAGGATAGACTACGGCACATAAGCTGAGAATCCAGAAAAGAAAATTGCAATCATGGAAATTACCGTCCCCATATGATGCCATTGTTAAGGGTGATTTTAAGAGCATTTGGGCAGTGGAAGCAATATCCTTTGGTGTTACTTCATCAACAGCCTTTAGGAAATGTTCTACAGGTTTCCTGGAATGAACAAAGGAAACCTCCTTTAAGATGACCGAGAAATTCTCAGAAACAAGATGACCATATAGTCAATACACAGGAGATGCAATACGCAAGTAAAAGCAACATGAGGTACACACCGAGAATCAAAGAATGATTACTGCAGTGAAGACTGCATTTTGGAACAATCTAACCAGCAAATCATCATAAACTAATAACATGTCAGAAGAGCTTGCCAGTTGCCATGGACTGAAAAGTCAGAAGAATCATAGAATATAAAGTTAACAAAGATCCCAACAAATTCCCATGTGCAGACACCAAAGAAAATCTTAGTCCAGCAGTATGTGGGATCATTATGCCAGTCTTAAAATCTCCAGAACAAGTTCCTAGATCCAACCCAAAAGATCCAGAAATCTACAGGGACAGGCAAGTTTCTGCAACATGCACATAGCTTTCTCCAAACCTTGAAAGGGCAGTTAGCTCCAAGGTGTAATTCTTTTCTCAGTCTAGATAAGAGAAGTATATTTCCAGGATGCTTATGAGTCAAAAAAGTAAAACCCACAGCTATCATCTAGGAAATTCCATCTGATTCCTTTAAGGCAACTGAATCCCATGGTCCCAAAAATCACAAACAATTCACCTATAACTGGCAGGTAGACCACAAATTCACCTAGCCTCCAACACTTATCCTACAACTAGAAACTTTTTTCTAGGGATATTTGTCCTGCTACCCCATCAGCAAAAGACCTGAAACTCTGTTCCACGAGAAACACTAGAAAACATATAACTGAATAAATTAGATTTGTAATGCAACAACAAAGATCAGAGTTTCTTATGCAAAGATGTAAAGATAACTCATCAGGAAATAGAAGCATAGTCTGTACATAGGTCATACCTCTCACCATACGTCAAAATTTGTCTGGCTATATCTTCTGACGCAACCATCTAAAGGAAAATAAGATAGTTAATAAACAATGCAAAAACTGATCCTTGAGAAGGATATACATCATCAACTTCAGTCAACAACTAAGTTCATAATGCTGAGGAAATAAGTAAGAGCCAATATTCACATACTCTGGACTCTAAGTTCATCAAAATGGCTGCCCTCGTTGACTGTTTGGCACGATCCAGCTGCACCTGATCAACTGTAAGCAAAATAAATAACTCAGTAGTTTTCAGAACAAACACTATAGAAAAAGCACTATTAACATAAAGGCCCAGCACTCAACCTTCTCCTGGTGTTGCCACTGCTATAAGCTCCCTTGCCGCAATATCAATGGCTTGGGCTGCAAAATCAGAACCCTGAAAGCCAGAAAGTTAAGTTCCTTAAGTACATAATTAGTAAATAAGGAAAAAGGACCACAACACATAAAAAATGCAAGTCAAAAAGGAGCCGCAAATTCTTAAGATAAATGGCACAATCAAGCCAAGGAGCGAGGGCTGAGCATGGTGCGGTTTGGTGTGATTTGAAGGCTAAACCAAACGAAACCAGAAAAATATGGTTCAATAAAAACTCAAGCCAAACCGTTTTACTCATCGGAAGCCAACCAAACCAAACCGTGACCAAAAGACATTTGCATTTCACTAAAATTTTTCCAATATCACCATCAGAGAAATATGTATCAATCCAAGCATCTTGATCCAAATTGACCAACAAAAGTTCAATTGAACACAAAATATGATATTCTTCAGGATGTTACCTTAAACATTAATAAAAAAATGACAACAAACATTGACAACTATGATCCATATCATATATGCAAAATACAGTTTTTCAATGGTTTGGTTTTCAACTTTTGGACACCATTACAAACCGCTAAAACGGTTCAGTTTGGTATATTTCAACAGGTTGACCTATATTATGCTCACCACTACCAGCAACCACTTGCATGGGATTGCCAAGGGATGTTTTTCATAAAAAGAAGCAAAAACAGGGAAAAGATCACTTTCCCTGTACATTGTAACATCCTATTACTAGCATATTATGGCCAATAAAGGCGCGAATGATAACCATTCTGTTTCAGAAACAATTCCTGGAACAGAAACATATTTTTCTATTTCTGTTCACAGGACGAGTTTCTGAGAAAAGAAACCCGTTTGATAACAGCCAAAAATTTTTATTTCTAGAACAAAAACCTGTTTGATAACAACATAAAATTTCTATTTCTTGGAACAGAAACCCATTTGATAACAACACAAATTTCTATTTCCCGGAACAAAAATCCATTTTTTTAGAACCCCTTTCGGGGTTAAACCCCTTTTAGGGTTTTCTAGGGGTTAAAACCCCTTTTAAATCCCTAAACTAAGGAGTCTTCAAAAATACCATTTGGGTACCTCAGAAAATTTAAATTTCACTCAAAGTGGGTGGCCACAGATATTCTACGCCATCTTGTGAAGTTTTGAAATTTTTGATTTTTTGATTTTTTTTTTTTGAAAAATTCACCAAATTTCCTATTTTCCAGAAATCTGACTTTTTTTTTATTTTCTAGAATTTTTATGAATTTTTCTGGAAATTTTCAATTTTTATGGATTTTCTGAAAAAAAATTTGAGATTTTTAGAAATTTTCTGGATTTTCTAAATTTTTCATGAATTTTATTTTTTATTTTTTCTGATTTTTCTAATTTTTTTATCATCTTTCTAATTTTTTAGAATTTTTTTTATTTTCCTGCCAAGAATGAACCGGACCAAACCGGTTCGAATCGGTCTGACTAGGTCAGACTGGGGCCAAATTTAGGAAGAGATGTGTTTTGAAGAGAGAAGACGGATTCTTTTAGAAATGATTTTCATTTCTCGTCCAAAAACAGAAAACCTACTTTTTTTTTTCTGATTTTTGGTCCAGAACTAGTTCTGGAACGAAAAGTTATTCCAGAATAGAAAAATGGAATTGCATTACCAAACGGGTTTTCGTTCCAAAATTCTAGACAGAAACAAAATGATTATCATTTGCATCCCAAAAAGGACCTAAAACCGACCAAAAGATAAGAAAAATTTATGGATAGCATCAACTTATTCTATACACAAAATAGTCCTGAAGTAGGTCAATGAATATCAAAGGAAGAAGCAGGTGACCATGCAGTGTGGGAGAATGTGATGACAAGGAGAATGTGATGGCAAAGTACAACCTAAAATTTTATTCAAAGCAATGACGAAAATATTCCTTATTGAACAGTTCATTTTCAGGATTAGGTTCTAGAATGATATTATGATCATATTTTTGAAAAATTATAATTGCATGAGGGAAAGCAACTCTAGCTATTGTTTTAGTACTTCCAAAATAGGCTAGTCAGAATACTTCCTAAATATGACATCCATGGTTGCACGAGACTTCCTGCTAAGTCATCCATCTTGTGAAGGACCTTTCTTGTTCAATATGCTATTTTCTCTGGAATTTCTCAAGATTTCATGCAGAGTTTGACAACACCTAAGCTAAATCATCAATGCTGGAAGTGCCTATCTACTCAAAAAAAGAAGAAAAAGAAGTGTTGAAATATTATCCCACATCAATTCACAACGGGTCATAAATGCTCTTTATATTTATGTAGTCTCTCTCCACCTAATAGCTTAAGCTTTTTGGATTTGACTTTCTAACATGGTATCAGAGCTAATGCTATCCCTTTCGCGAATGTGCGTAGTCAAAATTTCACATGCTACATGTAATCCAGCTTGCATGTGAGTGGGGGTGTTGAAATATTATCCCACATCGATTGATAATGGGTCCCAAATGCTCTTTATATTCATGTGGTCTCCCTCCACCTAATAGCTTAAGCTTTTGAATTGGACTTTCTAACAAGAAGCAATTTCAAAGAAGAATTAAATATCACATATTAACACCGAAGATGTGGTATACAACCAGGATAGTCCAACGAAAACAGACCTCAAGCGACAACTTGACATGTCACCCTCTTCCAAGTCCATCTCAAGAGGAATATGGCATGGTCACTTTATGACATGTCTCCTATACCTAGTAATGGTATACCTTCTAACCATTGTTGTAGCTCACTTTATGTTATCCATACCATCCTATCCATAGCCAACTAGTATAGTACATATTGTACCTTTTTTTGGCCATCCACAGCCACCATTTATACATGACAGTCATATCAATAGCTGCTAATACTCCTAAAATGCGATTTCAATATATGTTCACCTTCATCGAGTACACAAAACCTTCAGTCCTATAAAAGCAATGTACCTCCACCTCTCAAGACCATTTTGCAAAACACAGAGTCTCTAACTTATGCAGCTATCCAGTCCTTTTTTCTCTGCTCACTCTTTCTCAAGTTCTTAGAGAACATATAATGAGTTTCTCCACATGAGGAGCCTCTTTGCTTCATTACATAAGAGAGCACCCCTTGCAGGAGAAGATAGTCGCATGCATAGTGAGGGAAAAGAATATCCACACTATCACACAGAATGAAAAAAATTCCAAGAAGGGGCTTACGGTAGTTGCTTGAATGCCAAAAATGCCACTGTTATTGTAGATGTTGCTGAAAGCTGAAAAGGACTGAACTTGGGGATACTCGTTTAAAACACGAAGATCTGCTCAATATACATCATGTAAATATGATTAACAACCCAAAAATCGAATGCATAATAAAACAGATGTGAAGAAAAATGTAGTAACTAATAAATTCAATGAAACAAGAGCATAGAAGGATATGCACCAGATTCCAAACCAAGTTAAATGGACCAAGTGCTGTTATGACATCTACAGAATAATAAAGGATAATGGCAGCCCGATGCACAAAGATCCCGTGATGAGCAGGGTCCAGGGAAGGGTTGCATGGACCACTTTGGGTCTAATATACACAGCTTTACCTCACAATTTTTGCAAGAGGCTGTTTCCGCGACTCGAACTTGTGACGTCTAGGTCACACATAGCGACAACTTTACCGTTGCGCTAAGGCTCCATTTCTTATAACATATAAAGAAAAAGACAAGAAAGTAATGATGACTCACATAACCGCGAATACATTCCCTTCCCGGGACCACCCGCAGAGAAGGATCCACCACCCCCCAAAAGCATCTACGAAAACACAAAATGGACAAAAATTGTCAAAAACCCATATAAAAGGATTTTCTGTTATTTCTTCATTTCTGTTCCTATACTAATAGTAAAAGCCCACCACACTTTCTCTGGAGACATTAGAAAGATAAACCAAATCAAATCCCATACAGCAATTACAAAAACCAGTATTAAGACCTGAAGAACAGTCAAAGTCATTGCTTCCTTCTCCTTATGCCATCCACCAGGTAGTTCAAATGCAACAGCAAAGTGGGTTCTCTAACATAAAAAGAAAAATAAATCATAGTTACAAAAATATAAAGCGAAAAGTACAGCAGAGCTACAAGAAAATCATGGGAGAAAGATAATCATACGCACCCCTGATTCACCTTGACAACGATAATCACCTCCTGTATACACAGATTTCGGCTCCTCAAGACAGGGTACACGTGGCAAATCAGTTAATAATGGTTCGGCAATTGACAGTAGTTCCTCGTGTTCTACCCCTGAAGCCGCAAGCACCATTCTAGGAGCAGTATAATGTTCCTGGAAGTTTTGTATGCATATCACTTTTAACAGCAAAATCCACATGAAGAAGCAGTTAACCAAAAATGAAAAACTTCAGTTCTTGAACCACATAGTATGAATTACAGACTGAATTCCCAAGGACTTACGGCAACAAATTCCTCTAAAATTGCACTGTTCAATCTGTTTATGGCAGACTCTGGGGCTAAAAGAGGATTGGCCAATGCACCGGAATAACCAGCAGAATGAAGTGCTTCTATAACCAAGCCATGTGGATTATTCGAGATTTCAGCTATCTCTGCCTTGATCTTTTGAAGCTGGAAATGATCGATATAAGAAGAAAAGCATTATATCATTTAACAACCTACCGAATTTAAAGGAAAATATAGCAGCAGTTAAACCAAAGATGTAATCAAACACACCTGTTCATTGACCTCCCAATCAAGGAATGCAGGGTTCCTCACAGAATCAATAAGCAATTCAACCATTTCAGGAACATAAGTCTTCAGGGCATCATAGGTATATCCCATCTGCTCTCTAGAAGCTGAAGCTTGCACATTGCCACCAATTGCCTCCACTTCCCGGACGACGCGTAAATGGCTACGGTTCTTTGTGGTCTTAAAGGCCATTCGTTCTAAGAGATGTGTGACTCCAGAAGAGATTGGGGTCTCGTAAATTGAGCCACAATCAACATATAAACCTATTGAAGCAGTAGGATTCTGGTAACCAAAACAAGCAAACACAACTTTGTCAAATAAGTTTGAACAAGGTCGTGCCCTTCAAATGGAGAAATTGCAAACACAAAGCTGCACAACGAGAATGAAGAAAGCCTACATACTGTGGATGTTTCAGAGGCTATTTTGACGCCATTTGGGAGAGTTGAAATCTTGGTTTTACCCGGTTCAACATGATCTGGCAATGGTGGTGGAAGGTCAACACCTGAAAGTGGATATTCAAGGGGAGCCAAAGTACTGGAGCTCCCACCAGTCAGCCAGCTCAAGATGCCCCCCGAAGATGAGGATTTTGTTGCAACAGTGCTGGCACTGGCAGATCTCACCAACTGCTTGTTGCAAGCATGGCCCTACAAAAAACATACAGCAAATTACAAAAAAAATTTTCATGGCCAGACTCTAGACAGGCCTATTGCTTATCAGAACGTATATAATGAAGCAAGGTCTACCAGCTAAGCAAATTCAAAGGGAACACTACAAGAAAATGCAAATTAGAAGGTGTTTAGTCTGCTTTGACCACATTCCATCTACTAAGAAAGATGGTATCTGCGTGACAGTGAACGAGAACATGACAAGGGCTGCTACTCTCTATTGGGACTCTGAGCTGGACTCTTCTCAGTCCCCGCGTGGTTGATCATCCCCTCGGACCAGCTATCGATCATCGACTCAGCAAGCTATGCATATCGTCCAAAATTAAAAGGGAGAATGTAAAATAGTTGTCAGTAACTCCATAACTTAAGCTTTTGAGTGGAATCAGCTATGGGGGGACTTATCAACTAAATTTCGTCTCCACATCTTCACCATACCAAAGAAACATCGGGCTTCCACTGAAATTACTAAGCACCATTTCCAAAGCCAATTGTTGCACGGCAAGAAACCAGATTTCATTGGAAATGCCACAATGAAGAACTGTAAGGCACAGAAACTCGGGTTCAATGGGTCTTTAATCTTTATGTATGCATGGTCATGGTACAGTAGAAGCAATTTGCTTGGAGTTGCAAGGCAGGTAGAGGACAGCCATTCAGGAGTGTAATCTCAGACCAGATGGAAGCAAAGCATGGATGAAGCGGGCAGTTTGCACTGACATTGTGGTCCACAAACAGTCGAGATTGTAGGTGAGGCTTCTGATCAAGCAACACAAGCTTGGAGGCGCAAGATGCGAAATCATATCCCTTCGGAGTTTGGAAGCTAGACTGATAGAATGGTCTATGCATTGCCAACCAATCACGAATTTCAAGAAGGATTTCAACCATAAACCCCATGATTTTCAAATTTTCTTATCCAATCTCCTCGAATTTCACGCGAGGCCAAATCGAACTCCGATTCCAGTCGCCGGGCACTCCCTAAAATCAGAGCACCTCAACATTCCAATCTCTCTCGGACACGGCGTTCAGTGGGTCCCGTCAATCGCACAAGGGGTTTTGCTAAGCCCTCGAAATCGGCCAGCAAATCAATCCAACCTCACAGCCCCAAATCGCAATTTCAGCTCTCGCTTAGTCGTTAAAACTTCCGCAAACGTCCCCACGAACAACAACGAAGCGGTTCCACAATCAAAGCGAAGACGGGAGGATTCGAAGCACCCGCATTGAGGTACCAACGAGCGCATCACGAACGGCTCGTCCAGTCCAAAAAAATCGAATCGGGGATTCAAGAAGGGCGCAAAATCAGCGTCGATCGATCAGAGGCTTGTCATTTCTCGAAGGGACGAAAGGGAAACTGACCTTCAGAGCCCTAAGCCTCGAAGCTGCTGCTCGATACATGTTCGGTCTTCTGCGTCCGCCTCCTACCTCCTCCTCCTCCTCCTCTTCTTCGTCTTCGTCTTCCTCTTCTTCTTCTTCTGTAATGTGTGTAGTTTTGTGCTTCCAGCTGCGGGGGAGAAGCACTTCTACTGGTCAACCGGATACCGCCTGGACCGGTTCGCTGGCCGGGCGGGCCGGGCCGGACCTAATCGGAAGATTCTAAGGCCCATTGGGCCGGGCATGGCCCAGATTCCCAAGCCCGATCAACTTGACGAATCGCTCCGATGGCCGCCCAAGGGCCCGACGTGTACCTATTTTTCTAACGTTGTAGCGGTTGGGCAAAGACAAGAAAATGTGGCCGTCGGTCGATGGCTAACTTTCTTTTAGTATAAAAAGATAATCCAATAATAAATTGAGAAAACTTAATCAAAACGCTCATTGAATCAAACATAAATGAAATACGAGTAGATCTTTCAGATTCGAAAAGCCAATTACACGTATAAGTGCCCTACCCAAGAGGAAGTCCAGCTAATCCGGTGTCCTCGTGACCTTCTTTCCTCTTTGGAAAAATTATATAAATAATCTTTGAATTTTGATCAAATATGTAATATGAACCATGATCTTTTTAATTTATTTAACGTAGCCTCTAAACTTTAGTCTAATATGCAATGTAGTCCCTGAATTTTTAAACCGTTCAATGTGATCCTTCAATTTTTTGTACATGTTCATAAAAATGTTCAAAGTTGTCATGAACTTGAATTAATGAAAAGATAATATTGAACATTTTTGTATAGTTTAGGGATTAAATTGCACTTGGACCAAAACTTCATGAACGACATTGAACAAATTAAAAAATTCAGAAATCGCATTGCATATTAATCCAAAGCTCATGGACCATTTGCGTGATTATCTCTTTCTCTTTTGCATGGCGTCTCCTCGTAAATGTTTTTTTCTAATATTTAATCCATTTTTTTTTTAATTTCAACGTGCTATGTTGGGCTCAAACAGTTGTCTCCTACTTTCATGGCGCTCGCTGCTTCTCTCTCCTCCGGCCTCGCTTCTCTCTCTCCATTCGAATGGATTACATTCACTTCACTCCGTCTCTCGCGCATCGCGCATCGACCCATAAGAGCCCTCCTCCGACCGCTTCGACCACGATGATCGCCGCGAGTGATACGACGAGCTGTAGAAACGAACGACCGAGCTTTCGCTCTCGGATATCGAGGTTGTTCACCGTCTGGACTAAAAAAAAACCGGCCAAAATTGGTGCCTACGTGAGCACGATGGGCAGCAGTTCGAAGAAGATCGTCACCGGCGACGCCGGTTACGTGCTCGAAGACGTCCCTCATTTCTCAGATTACATTCCCGATCTACCTGTACGTCGCGCGCTTCTCCTCTAGCTTTATGCATGATTTGTTCATGTTCATGCACGTGTGTATAGACACCCGGTAGAGTTTTTTTTTTTTGTGTGTGTTTCATTTTCTTTTTAACATTACCCTTCATGTTGATTCTCGTTATCACGTATTCTGGCAGACTCATTGCAATCCCTTGCAAGACCATCCTGCATATTGCGTCGTGAAGTGAGATCCCTTCTTTTATTCATTGTGAATTCACGTGAAACTTGCTGCCATTAGTCGTAAATGCAGCAAATCATTCCTCATCATGAATAACACGCTGTTACTTCTCGAACCAGGCAGTATTTCGTTCACGATGATGACACTGTTACCCAAAAGGTCGGTTTATGCTTGCAAATTCTTTATTCACTTTGCTTGTTTGCGTATACTCATTCGATGGTGGTGAAAGAATTTCAATGTAATTAGCCATGCCCTTGATTTTTCAGAAACAGAGTTTGGTTTCATTGTTTTGGTAATACCTGTAGCATTACAACTCAATAACTCTAATTGTTGAATTTTTATCGGTGTCTTCGCCAGAAAGACTAGGCAATGCTGTATACTTGTCAGCTTAATTCAAAGATTGAATCATATAATGCCCCTTTAGCGACTGTTATAGTTTAGAGGTTACAGATGCATTACCTCAGGATGCAAGAGCTCCTCTTAGTTATTATTACTTAGTCAGGTTGGACTCCATTTTGTAGGTTATTGCCCACAAAACCGGTCCAAGAGGTTTACATTTTCGACGGGCTGGACCTCGGCAAAAGGTATGCCAGCGTTTCTTGAGCATGAAAATAGGTATGTAGGTTGGGATATCTATTGCTGAGGAGCTGACAGCTATTCTTGAACGAACTTTAGGTCTATTTTGAGCCAGATGAGGTTCATGCATGTATTGTCACATGCGGAGGTCTCTGTCCTGGGCTCAACACCGTCATCAGGGAAATTGTGTGTGGATTGTACCACATGTATGGTGTGAAGAAAGTTCTTGGAATAGATGTAAGTTATCGTGTCAATTCTTCTTTGTTGCCTTTCTAGCAGTGTTAAAATGTTACCCATAGTAGAAGCAGCATGAGATTCAATGTGAAAATCGAGAGAGAGAGAGAGAGAGAGAGAGAGAGAGAGAGATTTTCTTTCCTTCTTTTTCCCTTTAAAAGCAGGGAGAAGTTGCAGGCTTAGTGTACCAGGGAGTGCATTGTATCAATACCCATTCTTTCAGTCAAGTTAGCATGGAAATACTATCATGATGACTCACTCCATTGTTTGGTTTGAGGCCCCAAACTTTGTCGTTAAAATCTCACATGTTGAAAATTTTAGAAGGAGAATGAGACGAGAGGTTCTTTCAAGGCCTTTCCATCTTCATCCTAATAAATGAATTACGTAGACTCTCAGCATATCCTACCTCTAACGGTAGATTAGAAAAGGTGCTAGAGGGTTGAGTAGGCATTTTGAGTGCAAGTGTGTTGCTTGATAGCGGGAGAGCTTGGCGTTTTAATCTCTCTGTGGGGTTGTCACTTGCGATGGATTGGCCTCCCATAGGAGCGTTTTGTTACCAGAGGCTTGAGAATCACATTTGTGATGCCATTCCTACCAGATATTCTGGAATGACTCTGCAGCAACAGCATGAACTGCCCCACTCCATTTTCTTCTTTTGCTAATTAAACCAGCTATATGTTTCTTTTCTTCAATGGTACAAAATCAATTAGCACTATGTTTTCTGACTTGGAGCACATGCTTTCAAGGCGATTCTTGAACCTGACCTAACCATGTTATTTTCATAAGAAAACTAGCCTAGCTTGTCGACACATGCTGCACTGACAAAGCATTGTTCATTACATTCCTCAGTTTAACTTTTCTGAGTCATTGCCCAGAGTTTTATCCAAAGAAAAATTTGCATTAATACTAAGGCCAACATATTTTGTAGGGTGGATACAAGGGCTTTTATTCTCGAAATACAGTCCCTCTTACTCCAAAAGTTGTCAATGATATCCATAAACGTGGTGGAACCATCCTTGGAACTTCGCGAGGTGGCCATGATACCTCAAAGATTGTAGACAGCATTCAAGACCGTGGAATAAATCAGGTGTCTTTAAGATATTGATCAGTCTGAAAGCTCGGTTAACAGTTGCATTAGGATTCAGTTAGACCCTTTTTCTGCTTCTTCAGTGCATCTGAAATAATTACTTTAGCTCTCTCGTTCCAGGTTTACATAATTGGTGGAGATGGAACTCAAAAGGGAGCATCTGTCATTTTTGAGGTAGAATTGAAACCATAGAGTACTAATTGGTGTGATTTCCACATCTGAATAAATGTTGCTAAGTCATACATGTCTTTATGTGCTTCTTTCTTAAGTTTTTTTTTTTTTTGGTAAGGTTGCTTCTTTCTTACATTCATTTAGTGCAAAATTGTTATTGGTTGGATTTCTTAGCAATAATCAAATCATGCTATTCTATTTTCTCATGTAATTTTTCCACTATACTGCTTCAGGAAATTAAGAGGCGTGGTCTTAAGGTAGCAGTGGCAGGAATCCCAAAAACCATTGATAATGACATTCCGGTAATACATGCACAGCTCAATCTCTGAAATTGCTGTTGATGGTTCTCAAAGCTTTTTCCTGAACTACCTCCTTGTTTAAATAGGTCATAGACAGGTCCTTTGGCTTTGATACTGCTGTTGAAGAAGCTCAACGCGCTATTAACGCTGCACATGTTGAAGCTGAAAGTGGCGAGAATGGCATCGGTCTTGTGAAAGTGATGGGTCGTTATAGCGGTAATTTGCCACATGCCCTCACTTTAGTTTCCATGATCATCCCATACAAAGATGCAGCTTGATCGTGAAAATTTCTACTCAATTAACATCTTTCACTGGCATTAGAGGTTTTATCAGAAAAAGAAAAGGAAAAAAAGAGCAACACGAACATGCAAGATAAGATTTAAATCGACTTGTAATATTGTGCCTTTTAAAGCATATAGACTTGCAAGTATAAACATCCAGAAATTCAGCTTAAACTCTTGGCCATCATATTTTTAATCGCAAATGTCCAATGGGTGACAAATGGAAGCTGCTATTGACAATTGAAGTAGCACAAAGTTAATGCAATTTCCATGAGTTTATATGCTTGTTTCTTAAACAAACCAGTTATACTCAATGTTTTATGTTGTTCTTCTGCTAAACTACAAATAATCTGCAGGGTTCATTGCAATGTATGCTACTCTTGCAAGCAGGGACGTTGACTGTTGCCTCATTCCCGAATCGCCCTTTTACCTTGAAGGGCCCTGTGGACTTTTTGAGTATATAGAGAGACGACTCAAAGAAAATGGGCACATGGTTATTGTCATTGCTGAAGGTGCAGGGCAGGAGCTTCTTTGTGAGAGCATACATTCCGCAGATAAGAAGGATGCTTCCGGAAACAAGCTTCTCCAAGATGTTGGCCTTTGGCTATCGGAGAAGATCAAGGTGACTGACTATTCTACTTAAACTACTGTCATGAGTTTGAAGCTCATATTGTTTTCCGAGAGTTTTCACCTTTTCGAAATTGCATGCGATTGTTTTTCTGATTTAGAAATCAGAACATTGAAGGGTCTTTCAAATTTAGTTTCATTCCGTATTTGCTTTGTTATTGGCTGGTAGATTGTAGTTCTAATCACACCTGCTGGACTTATTTATACATTTATTAAGTATGACCCGATAAACTTTCTTAAACTTTCTCTGTGCTCAAACATCCTAGTGACCATTGTTCAATAGGATGATGCATGTGACTTAGGTGGAGCATCTTGCTTCAATGATACAGCATGTTCCCGAGATAGTCAAAAGTGTATATGTCTAGTATATTGGCGTAGTCTCTTGCATTATCATGTCAATCTACTCCTATGTCTGTTTTCTCTACCAGCAGGATTACCATGTGTTGATTACGGAACTTATAGTTGTTCATATAACTCATTATCTTGTAACTTGAGTTTGGCTCTCATGATTTATTGCCTCTTTACAACACAATTATAAATTTCTCTTCAATGACATGGAGCTTCAGAGGCCGTATACCAATAGTCCTATTTGCTAGTATCCTAGTCAAAGCTCTGCTTTGTTGGATGAGGAACATACATAATGTTTGACCTTCACACATAACAATCTTAATTTTCTCTAGAAAGTATTGAAGAAATGCTATAAATAGTCTTGGAGACAGTTTAATCAGATTACACTTCCTCATTCCGCATCATCTGTTTCTGATGCTGGACTTCACACTATATCTTGAAAACTCCTTAAGACTTTCCGGTTTTGGCAGGAGCATTTCGCCAAGAAGAATAAAATGATCATAAATCTCAAATTTATAGGTTAGTAATATTCTTACTCTCTTATTTTAGAAAGGCTGGGAATTGACTACTTCATTCAACATTCCTCTTTGTTTTGTCCGGCAGACCCTACTTACATGATCCGGGCTGTCCCCAGCAATGCCTCTGACAATGTATACTGCACGCTTCTTGCTCAAAGTGCAGTCCACGGAGCAATGGCAGGTTATACAGGCTTCACAAGTGGGCTGGTCAATGGAAGACATTCGTACATACCTTTCTATGTAAGTTCATTCTATCCCATTTTCATAAAAGAAGGATGCCTACCTTTGTCGTTCATTTCAGTGAATGGTGACAGCAAACAGATTTTGAAAGCAATAAAGAAACATGATTAGCTGATAGTATGCAATTAGTTTCAACCCGTCTGATCTTGAATCCAGACCGAGACAAGAAAAAATTTCTTCCACTGAATGGGCCCGTGCTTCCTTCTATATCTATGTTAAATGTTGTTTTAACATTCTGGAAACTTATTGCTTTGGCGACTCAATTTTGTGATGATTGCCAGTGAGTTACTTACCACCATCTAGTATGCTTTATGCAGAGAATAGCAAACCATGGTCCTGTTTGCTTTCAAGAAATTTCCAGCATCTACACGCTCTCTCGTGTTTAAGCTGATAAGCTTTGATCCTGCATATGCATTTACTGATCAAAAGAAGTAAAGAAAACTAACGGATAATATATGACTACCCAATCCCTCTAGTTGCTTAGAAGACTGGATATTCTTATAGTCAACTGATGGTTCTCTTCATTGTTCTGCAGCGAATTACCGAGAAGCAAAACAAAGTTGTGATAACTGATAGAATGTGGGCACGGCTTCTGTCGTCGACTAACCAGCCTAGCTTTCTGACCGCCAAAGATGTTATCGAGGACAAGAGAGAAGATGAGGCACTGACCCAGTCCATAGATAACCCGTGCAGCCACGATATGAGTAATTTGGTCAAGAAAGAGATCTGCTGCAATTGACTTGGATCTTATGCTTAAACGCAGTGAATTTCAAGTTATACCTTTAGCCTGACGTAGGTAATATGGGCGCGACTTCATTGCCCAAATCAATGAGTCTGCTGTTACCGCTACGATCTTTTATGTTTCTTTGCTCAGCCGGTGACGTGCATGGGGTTGAAAATCCTTCCCTTGTTGAACCTGCCTTTCTGAATTCGTGATTTTGCTGGTGTATCAATCTGTTATTGCCAACAAATATTCTTTGAGCTCCTTAGAAGAAGAAATTCGTCATCATCCTTTAAAAAATTAGTTTTACCCCTCAGCCAATTTGTGTTTAGGAAGTCAAAACCAAAATGGAGGTTGTTGAGTTTTGACTTGTTCATCATCACTTACTCATGCAACTGGATTAGTTCACACTAGTCGAACTGGAAAGCCTGGTGAAACCATTCACAGATCAGCACTCCGTCCTATCATTTTTCCAACTCGCCATCCTCGTGCTGTCGTTCAAATAGGGGAGAAATCAAACCAACCCGTCGTCATTAACCTCTTCATCACTCTTGTACAAGTATGGAAGAGGAACGAGAAACTACGCACGAGTAAATGGGTCATAGATCACATAAAAGGAGTTCTACGAGATACTGATCTATAGCACTTGTTGGTACATATGGAAGAGGAGGAGGAAAAGAAATTAGACAGAAGTGGCTCTCTTTGGCAAGCTGATACATGTGGTGTAATTTTGAAGACAGATGTCACGCAAGCCGGTGTTATTCAGTAGTGAATGGTTTCACTTGTGACGAAAGAAATAATGAGTATACAAACTCCAGAACTTCATATGTTATGCCGAATCATCTAAGTTAGCCATGCAGGAAGTCACTTCGTTATTTTGTGTTGAGGTTACATCAAAGAAAGCCAGAGGTAGGCAATAGCGGAAAACCGAACTCGTTGCCTACAGACATGTCCATAAGAGCAACAGAGAAACATCGGCACAAACATGATCAATGTCTCCCGATGCTTGGATAATGGAGAAACAACAGATCAGAGTCGGTTTGTCCAAACTTGGGACTATGACCGGGACTCGTCGGCCTAAATGCCTCCCCTACAACGTGCACCACAAGTGCCGGAGATGCCCTGGGAGAGCAAACTGTCCTAAGACAAAACATACCGCAGGAAGTGTCATTCCATGGTAATGCTGGAAAAAAGTGATTAGATCACTACATTGTCGCAATTCAATTCTCAGCACTGAAAGAGGACCTCACTCAAGACTGTAATTGGATGTACGTGTTCTCCTGTTTAGCAACACAGCATGCTAGCTGCGCATTTCAATTGATGGATAAAACTTGTGCATCCTTATACTGCAAGCAGAGCTTTAGCCTTCAGCAATCAGCAACTGGCAAGACTCACCCAGATAAGATAAAAGAAGAATCTATGAAGCAATTTGAAAAAAGAAATAGAAGAAAGCCAACAAGACACCAGAGTAACAATAAATGAAGAACAAATCTATGCTTCCATAAACAATGAGATCCTTTATATACATAACAAATAGTGCAGTGACAATGTAGCGATCAGTACAAAACCAAAACTAAGCTGACATGCTTTCCCAGAGCCAAGAATTGACAGTCCCTTTACACGATTACACTCACTTTACAACTCATGCGAATCTTATGCACGATTACAGTTACTTTACAACTCATGTATATCTCATGACTAATCCTTGCTTGCAATGACTAGAATTAGAGGAGCTCAAAGCTCCTACATCATCACATCTTGTACCCTGTGCTGAACCCAGAAGAGAGAAGGCCTCTAGAAAGAGCAGCTTTGAGAGCTCTGACCTTTTCATTTATGAACAGTACACATCAGATCGAGTCTTTGTAATTGACGAGCTGCTGCATGACTTGGAACTCCTTTCTCCCATGAACCCCACCATTTATAAGTTAAAAGAGAAGGTAATAAAAAAGACCCTGCTCTTTACAAACATCTGAAGATCCCCAAGGAAACAAAAAGATAAATTGTATACAATTGTAGTCCCGCTTGCCCAGCTAATCCGTACCTGATTAGTATGCACATTAGAAATGCCAGAACACCTCGGGATCATTGCTGTACACGGAGTGATCTTGGATTTCCTGGTTAGCCACATGCCAATCAATAAGACGAGCTTGTATGATTTTGCACAGCACCAGCCCAGAAGGAAGCATCCACCATTCACTTTCATCCCTATTTGCCATCGAAACGAGAACATTAATATTTTTACGATGACTGAAGCAGTGTCCAGCAAAAGAGAAGAGGGCTTCAACAATTGCCATGCCATGGCAGCCGAAGACAGAAACTTACGCACTAAAATTCCAGGACTGAAAGTTTGAGTTCGAATGCTTTTTTCCACTGTGGTTCTTGTAATGAAGAAATCCACAAATGAAAGCAACTACCTGTTCAGGTGTAAAGTCATAGAGATGGTTAGAATCTGCTTTATTGCCAAAACAAAAATCTATGGCATTTGACATGTCTCATGCGCTACTTAAACTGCCGTAAACAGTTGGCAGCATAGGTGCATAGGAAGGACAATAGATGCACACTCTTATTCTTGCCTTGCTTCTCTATCAGATAGTGATAATTAAGAAAGCTAAGCCTTTTACTATCAGATCAAGAATATGAAGGAAACATATCTCCAACATTAGCTGCTGTGTGACAGATGTGCGTCTCAGCAAAGTGTGCACTCGAGAAGCAGTGTGAATATAACAAGGCAAGGAACATAGTTACTTGAACCCACAACAAACCTAGGAAAAAAGCTAGTCTTCCAGTTCATTGGCATATCCTAAAAATTCAGTTCCCAGAACAATGCTGTCTTATTAACTGACAGCAGCAAAACGGTAACCTTGAATCTTCATCTCATTAGGGGACACCATCAGAAATACTAGTACATGCAAGGCACAAACGATTAATTCTGCACTCCAGTATAAAATGTAAACTTAAGATGAAGAGAACTTACGACATTGATCAAGGATGTGATGTTCCATAAAGCATATACACGCGCCAGGCCGGCTGATCGCCTTGGTCCATGACTAAATAATGCACTAATTCCAGCCGGGAAAGGATAAAGAAGTGCAAGAGGGAGTATAGACAATGCTAAAAGGAAGTCCATCAGAGAAATGGAGTAGAGCTGCAGCAAAGTAAGCAATACTAAGCTAAAGTCTCCTAACAGCAGCATAGAGACCACCAAACCGACGAGATCCTGCATTAACGAGAGAATCAGTCAATACAGTATTCTATTAATTCATCTGGATACCAGAGAGAGAAAGGTTTATTGGCAAACTTGATGGACCTCATTTGACGCATTTATTACCTGATGACCAACTGGTTTAGTATTATAGATGACAAAAGATAGGGGATAATACACAGCCTTCTTCTCTTTGAAAGTTTGCAGGCTTTTGGAATGTAGAACACCACCACACATCCTTCTATACGTCATTAGAGGTTGTTTCACTACCGAGTGGTCCACTGGATCATCTCTGTAAGTTCGAGGCAAACTGCAAATATACCAGAAACTTTTAAGCTTAACAGCACTACCAAAACTCTGGCCTCAAAGTAGCTTGCACGAATATAGTTACCATGGTCGCTGCTCATCAGGTTGCAACAAACCATCTTGACCTTCAATGGATGATGGTAAATTTTGATATTCAACGGCACATGCTATAAGACCAAACTGGCAATATCCTGAAGCAGTAGGCTGAAAGGAAGCTAGGTTGAGATGCACATCATATGTAACTAAAGTAGGGTTTGCATGTGTTTCAAGCCAGCTAACAAAACGACCAAGTGTTACTCTTAGTTGTCCACGGCGCACTAATCGCAACTGAGCATTCAGACCCGCCACTAATCGATACCATATTGTAGGCGGTATTGCCTGAGATCAATAATAAAGAATAAGATTTTTTTAAGAAATAATATTGCAATGACGTGAATAAAAAATGATTGTAATTACTAACAATCTTACTTGGCTCATGAGGCTAGTGAGGATATTATCATTGTGAAGGCAGAAAGGAGCCATGTAGCTACCATCTCCTCCGAATATCAAGGACATTGGAAATCTTTGATTCAGAGAAGGAGGAAGATCAGCTCGCTTTTCATCTCCACCGAGGAAAAAATCCAAATAGCCAAGCATTAGGTCAGATGTTGCAGCCACCTGCATTATGACATGAAGATCAATCCTAAAAGAAGTTTTTTTTTATATCAAAATCATAAAAGAAACTGATAGCCTGAATTTTAGCATAGCTACTGTCCTTGTGCAAAATGACACCATCATAGCATAAATTTCTACGATATATTTATATTGCAATATATGATGTTTAGATACGGATATACATAAAATGAGACGTTCTCTTCTCAGTTCATTGGGATGTAGCTATCAATGAATACTCTTCTCATTAAAGTTAAATACGATTCAAACCCACAATACAATCATAAGGTACAAAAACACACCTCTCCAATTCTTTTACTAGTCAGTGTGAAGTACCAAAATTCTAGAAACCATGAAAGGTACTACTTCTAGGGCACCATGCTTACACTGTTCAGTAAATATAAAAAATAGTAAAAAAGACTGTAGGATGTGTGAACTGACACCATCAACCTTCACAACAGACCGTAAATTGAAGTGAGAAGATATATTTGAAAGACCAGCTGACGTCAAGCTAATAGATCTACATGCTTTGCCAATATCAAACCTTAATCCCCTCGTAAAGAGCACGTGAACGGCAAGAACGTAGGCAAGCATGATCATATTCTGACCGAACAAATTCACGAAGTTGCTGTAGTTTGTTTTTGCGACAACGCTGGAGCCATGACCATGACAGCGGATAGGCAAGAAGAGAGAGAATCCTGTAGACTGATCCCTCCCACCATTGGTAAGCAGCTAAACTATTAATCTCATCTACAAATCTGTTAAATGCATCCTCGAATCTGCATATATTTAGGTGAGAAGAAGAATTATCATAAGAGTATGGACTATAGAGCTATGGGAAAACTAACAAAGCAATCATTTTTACATATCAATCTCAGGCAGGCATGAGAGGTGGATATGAGACATTGAATCCCACAGTATCTTTATATAAGCAGTGAGGATCCTAGGGAGAGGTGCACTTACACGATCTCTATAATTTCCTCAGGAGGAGAGTGAGGTAGATGCCAAGGTTCACTAAAGGTATTTGCCCCCATGAAGTACATTCTGTGAACGTGGCTTTGAGATTCCTCAATCCTATTCGTTTCCATAACCTAAAAGGTTACATCATTAGCATCATACATAGGAGAAGTTGGTTACCTGAATTTTAGGTATCAGAAGCAATAAGATGGAAAAAAGCAATTAAGGGAAGTACCTCATTTAGAGACTCCAGAAAAGGGAAAGAGTGATCTATTCGAGAGCTACGTCTAGGAGGAACAATGGCCGGTGATTCTTCACCACCAACATACTTCATCCGTGCAACACTAAGGACTAGAGCTAACAGGATGAGGACAGTCAGAAGAATTAGACTAAAGAACCATGGCCCACCAAAAGTGTATATTAGCTCTTCAAGTGCAGTATAACAATTTGGCATATGAAATCTTTCCGAAACACATTTGTAAGGGCAAGGAGTTTCTGTCACGCCGCCTGTTAAGGAAGATGGAGGCCACACAAATTCAATAACTAGATGGAAAAGATCAATTAAAAAAAATTAAAAAGCTCCTAATAGTACATTTCAAATCACAATGAAATATCAGACACCTCTCACTGCCATGTATATTGCACGATGGGGAAGCTCGTGAAGTGGGCAATCCTGACAAAGGGCTCTATTTGATCCACTTACATTCTTGTAAGTACCCACAGGGCATTCCTGCCACACATTTCGAGAGGTTAAGTTGGAACATATCAAGGAAAATAGTAACTGCATCAGCCTACGCCGATCATACAAAATAGTAAATTCATGCAGAATTATATGAGCTGGATGGTAGTAAATGCAGCATACAGGCATTGAAGAGCATACTTTAAGTCATCACAGCTTTTGCAAATTCAGTAATCGTCAACAAGGTCATTCTAGTGCACATAGATTCTAATCCACGACTTGTATGACTTGCTGAGACCATGTGAATTGCACCAATCTAACAGACTATTGGATCAATTATCATTTGGTTTACCATGTCCACTAAACTTTCAATTAGCTCAATGTCACCAAGTCCATTGATCAGCCCCGTGCCATTGGCCTCCATTATCTTTATGTGGTTTTCTTTTCCAGATGGTCGTCACCTGCTATTGTCATAGCGAATTTGGTGGCATTCCAATGCATCATAGCATTGTTAGGTCTCACTTGTTATTAGGAGGATTTCTTTACCGCAATGAGGTGTCCAAGGCTCTTCAAGCATAAGACTTGTCACCACTGACTGCAATAGTCCTCATCCCACATGCAAAGGCAATTAATAGAGCATCAAGTCGATTGGGTCCAGGCTTTTTCTCTCTCCTCTCTTGTTGCCAGCACCCAAAATGGAGCCAGATTAGGCCCTTTTGCCAGGTTCACCGTTTTCTTGTTTGAGATTTCTTCCTTGTTTCAACTCAATCCCCTGGTCTTTGGTGACCAGATAAAAGCCTCTTCTAGTCACTGGCAATGGGTTAATGATTAAAATTGCTATTCGCGTTTCTTTTACTTCTTTCACTTATACCAGCACATAGATGCCACATCCCACAATGGGCAAAGAGGGATCTAGACAGAAAGTAATGGCAGCAACCTAATGGATACACTTTACGAAGTCGAGTGACCAAATTTAAATGTTTATAGTTTAATGAGTTTAACAGGAGTAAAGCTAAGTCAATAAGCGATTTCAAAGTGTTGAAAACCAAGATCATACATTATTTTCTCTAATGACAAACCAACTCTAAACAATCTATCATGCTTGATTTTTGTAAAATCAACAGATTTGATGATAGATTACCTTGCAAAAAACACCATAAAGCCCCTTTGGGCAGGCCTTTCCTGTAATAGTTCCATTTTCACCACCATAACCATGGCCTCTGCCAAATCCTCCCCTGCCATTAGGAAAAGAATTTAGACCAAAAACTTCAGACCATTAGCACAACCATACTTTACTGATGTAGGACACCTAAGTATGAAACCAATCCACATGAAAAAATCACAATGTTTATTTGGTAGCATCACTAAAGTTTCATGTAGTGTTTTTTTATTCATTCTAGATGTTAAAATGATGACAACCTAGAAAGCAACTAAAAAACTGAGGCTATCTTAAAAATTGTTTTGCCCTAGAGGATAGGGAAATGGTTCAGGCTTCAAAATTTGCATTTCAACTTTTTAAGCAGGATAAAAATGGCATATCTAAAGCTTTTTAATGCAAAGACTGTGCATCTCAATTCAAGGACCAGCCCTTGCACGTCAAAGCCAACAGAGGTCAGCCTTCTCGAGTGTTGACAGCCTAATATGATTAGAGTATCCTCTGTCTTCATGTACAAATAAACCGTGCAAGTCTACACTCACATGATTATTGTAGGCAATAAGCTTTGGTTGTTGAAGGCTTGCAGCCAAGAAATTCAATTATGTTACAATACCTAAAACTTTCTGAAGAAAACTTGAAGAAATGTAGCAAGTGTTCTGTCATGATGACAAAAGAACAAACTCCTACAAGGCACGTTTCTCCTTCTTTAAGCCATTTATTAACATTTATAAAGACTATATAGCAGCCCTGACAAAAATAAGCTTTGGAGCGAAATTTGGCAAGCATTAATCAACGCATGGCAAGAATGAATGGTGACTGGTCAGCCAAGTGAAAGAACCATCAAAAATCATCAAGGTATAATAATAAAAATCTCAACCGCATCAAAACCTACAACTAGCGTAATTTATCTAAATCAAAGCAATGAACATGTGCATGAAAATAAGCAAACTAATTGATGCACTCAAACTCGAATGAAGAAATTAGTAGATACAAACCCCGTTTGGATGTTTCCTTTGACACTGGCTATAGGATAATATTCATCCCCAACAGGAATACCTGACCAGTGAAAGTGTACTCTCCCTCCACCCCCACCCCCACCACCATTGGGACTCCCATGTCCTCCGACGGTAGAGATGATAGAAGAGTCACCAAGTACCAGCGCATGAATAAACAGAAGGATAGTTCCACCAGATCCACCTCCAGGTCCTACATCAGAGATGGTCCTACCATTTGTTTCTCTTATACGCTCTCCAAAACTCTCCCCATCTGCTCTAATGGAACCATCGATCGACAGACTTGACAATGAGTGCTCCAGCGAACCCATTACTACTCAAAGCAATAAAACAAGATTAGCATTTGTGTGAAAGAACAAAAGTGAGATCACTAACTTAACGTAAAGATCCTAAGCAAGCTGATCCTCAAAAGATATCCTACTAGCAAAGACTAAAACTGCATTATCACAAAGGTCTGACAGAAAATGAACGTGAAATCAATAAGGCAGCCGTTTTTTTCCAAAACTTTACCTATGATACCACCCCCAGCAGTTGCACCAGCAAGACTATCATTCCCACTACCACTACCAAGCTCACAAGGCAATTCTGCATTCCCATATGTGACCCCACCTGAGATAAAACTCCCATTATGATATCCATCCCCGCCTTTCCCACCATGCCCACCGCCACCACCAACCCCATTATCCATAATTTTACCTCTACCAACTCCACCCGTGCATCCTGCAGGGCATAATGAAGATCTGTAAAATTCATGCAAACATAATAAACAGTGGATGATGAATTTACACGCGTTGAAAATAAGTTGCTCCTTGTACTTAAAAACAACGATTTGCAAAGCCTAATCACAATGAGATATGTACAAATGAGATAGTGTATCCTCCCTACCAAGCCCAGATACACTAACTGTTCCGGTGGAGTGTACAAGTACTGTTCTGACCCAGTGAAAATGAAGCACAGAACCTGCAATGCTTCCTTCAACAATTATATCTTCAACTCGACAGATCTGCAGAGCCAGTGGCAAAACACTAAGGCCAAATCATTTCACAGTGAAAGAAACAAATGTGACTTATACAGGGTGAAACAGCTAGCCAGTAAGACACCTGAAGAGTGAATGACAATGAAGAATTGACATTACAGTCTTCGGGTGGATGTAGTAACTCTCTTGGACAATCCTGGAGCTCACAATAAAGTCGTGGAGTCCTGTAATACACAAATATGAACATAAAGACATGATTACATCAACATGCGCTATCTGCAATTGGCAAGCACCCCAACTTACAAGTCATCATCACTGGCAGTTTCCAAAGGACCTCGCAACGTAGACCCTGGTCCAACCTTCACAAATTAGAAGATAATCAGCCCAATGTGTACAGAATATGCAATAGAGAGAAAAATAAGTTCAAGACAAAGCCCAAGAAGCATATGAGATTTATTCTAAGCAAAAATCCAGTAACATGGGGACTAATGTAGGTAATTTCATGCTATATAATATGACCACCAACATTGCGTATTGTATTTCTTTTTTGATGGACCAATAGAATCAATTAGAGACAGCAAATTAAAATCAAACAACAAAAGGTACACCAAACTGATGCATTTAGCAAAACTTGGAAACGAGAAAAGCTATACATAATCCACTAAAGCAAAACCAAGAAATGAAGTCAGCCTAAAATGTTCTTATGGAGCCAAGCTTATGATTGCAAGAAAATCACTACTCTTTGTAATGACAGCTATCTGAGCAAGTCATCAAGAAAGTTTAGCTGTTCAGCCAGTCCAAAGAAATTACATGATAACCCGAGAAAACATCAGGAGTTCCAGCATAATACTTCAGTCCACATATGTCACGGATGAAAATAAATCCAAAAGAGATATGACTCGTACTTGACAAAAAAAAGTACTCATTATAAGGGGATTAGGAGAAAAGAGGTCTTCATCTTACACTGATGCAGTAGAATAATGATATAACCAAGCGTTGAGCCTCAATGAGATCGCCTGGTCCTGATAAATTCAGGGAACCTTGTCCATGAACTCCTAGATTTGCATTTGAATGTATTACAGATGATTCCTGGTACAAGGAGTAAGGGTGTTATTTTATATCATACCACAACCAAAGTCTGGAACAAATAAGAAAGGAGGAAGAGATAAACTACCCTCAGAACCACAAGATTGCTAGCCTCAAGCGAGGATGTTGCCAAAATTGCATCGTGGCCACCATCAATAAGCATCTTGGAGTTCCACATCAAGTGCATTTTGACCGACATACGAAGAGCTCCATAAATCTAAAGTAATAAAGTGCGATTGAGACATTAACTTATTTATCAGACATTGACAAACCCCAAAAGCCGAAAGGAAAAGCAAGGGTTCCGCATTTCAGGTTTGATTGTCGTTATGGTTTTCTCTCCAGAAGCTAGCATGCTCTTATATCTTGGATTACACATTTGAAAGACAAGCCTTTATTGTCTTAGATCAAGATTTAGAGTTATATTATATGGTGCCAACATGACTTCCATTCAGGATATTCAATACTTCAATTTTGTCATGGATAAGATCTTGGGCTTGAAAGAATAGCACTTCTAGTTGCAAGTACCCATGCAACAAAATTAGGCCATACTCCTTCCACGTATATAGACAATGATGGAAACTGGAAGTTCTATTCTAACCGATGAAAGAGTAAGACTTTGATGCATTTTTCTTACTTCCTGTTTTATAATTCATTCAGAGTAACGAGGCTAGATGTTGTGCCAATCACATGATTATTTTTCAAGTTATGTTTCAAAGCATCTTTTAAACAACATTCTTTCAATAAATGAAGTTGTGCTAGCCAAGACGCTGTCCATTCTTGTTTACTGTAAAGGAGAACCTTCTCCATATTATAACAGTCATTGAATAAGAGCCTTACAAATTTCTGTGTATGGTGCAGAATCCATGAATTCCATTATAAGAGTCGCTAATGTAGTCCGATAAGCTTAGATAAATATGTAATCATACCAGGAACTCTATATCAACACAACTAATAAGTGATGCAAAAAGACATCAAGATGGTATATCCATCTCTACCTAGCATTGACCTTTTGGGCTCCTCTCAGTACGAGATCAGCAGCAAAAGAAAGTTTATTAGTCACGATTTCTCAATTTCCTTCTATTGGTACTTTTAGTCTAGATTATGATTTGTGTGAGAGTAAATAAATATTAAACCACACCTTCATCTAACAGTTTAAGCTTTTAGAATAGTTGGCAGTGGTCCCACAAAATCTCAAATGATATCAGAGCCGGAGGTCGTGAGTTCAAATCTTTCCGGCCTCAATTGCCTCCCCAATTAAATATGTTCATGCTTAGTGCTAGGCAAAGATACCAGACTAAGCGTGAGGGGAAGTGTTAAAGTAATAAAATATCAAACCACGCCTTCATCTAACAGCTTAAGCTTTTAAAACAGTTGACAATAAGCTCACAAAATCTCACAATTTGAAATATTTTAAAATACTACTCACAACAAACTCCCACACAACTTCTAGGAATGGAACAAGTAACACTTAAATAAAGTTCTAACAAGCAGAACAAGATTTCACAGTCTAACAGAAAAGATAATTAACCACACATCTTTTTGTGTCTCAACAAGTGCATAGTTAAGATGCTACTGTACATTAGGACAAGAATAACAAATACTGAAAAGTTCAAATGCGGCACTTTATCCCGAACATGACTATAAATCATGCACAGAAGAGAGAGCATATTTGTATCCGCATAAAGCTGTAGTCATATATATAACACTTGTAGACACAAATTCAAAGGAAGAAGGCAGTAAGGCCAGTGACTTGCCTTCATTACAGAGTCGCTCATTAAAAGCTCTTCTGCCATTAACTCAAATTCCGATGTGCCCAGATGTGCCAGTCCAAAGCTCAGCATAGCACCAGATGACAACTGAAGTTGGCCTCGAACCTATACAACCATACTCTTTTAACAAAGAAAAAATGACAACGCAATATAGCAAGAATTACCTTGCAACCTAAAAGTTAAAACCAAGAGCGCTGTTTCAGCTAACTCCAAGGGAAAGTCTGACTGAACAATTTCTTCAAGCAATTAAATTAGCTTTAATTGTTAGTTAAAGCATGCAGTCTCATATCAAACGTGCCAATGTACATGAAGTACAATTTTCTGTGATTATGCTCTTTTTCCGTTGATAATGAATACCCGCTCTTTCTCGATAAATTTTTCTTATAGCAGAAGCCTCTGCTTCATCTGGTCAAGCCAGCCTAGTCAAAGGACAAAAAAACACCTCAAGGAACTTCCAAGCGAACATGTTGGCCATATTTGAATATCTTGTAAGCATTCTTTTCAGGGTAGTAAGCATATTGCAAACTAATCCCAAAAGCCAGATCATGTCTTGTAGCAAAATCGTGTACTCAAGCATTAACGAGTAAAAGATAATATTGGTGAGCAAGTAAAGGTCCTGCATCATACAGAACAGAAGGGAGGTGGAACCATAAAATAGTATTAAATTTTCTGACAGATTGCAAACAAGTAACACTTCTTCCTTGAAAATATTGTTCCCTAAGTAAACCAAAGCACAGAAAAAAAATAAAACTTAAGAGCTTAAGAACTAAATAGAGGGCAAAGTTCCAGTTATTATTCATCCCAATTGGCAAATTTTACACCGAAAATATTGAATTTTAACTCCAGTATTTGGTATAATCAACCATGAAAAGGGAGAAGAATGAACACTAAAGCATACCTGGTTGCACAAGTAAATCTCAAGAAAAGATGGACAGTAGAGACTTATGTTCTCAAAATCTTACGTTCTTTCCCATAATTAGCAATTTGCTATGTTAGGCTCATGTGAGATCACGAAAGACAGATAAACCCAATATTTTCTGATCCACAAAGTTCTTGCTCTAATTAAACATGTCATGCAGAAACTATTCAAGTACAAGAAAAATAAAGTCAGGAACCACATAAAGAAGGGACAAAAACTTGGAAGTACCATTTGGTATGCAGAATTTAATTTTGCCTTACTCTGGCCACTATTTTTCTTTTTCTATTAAGCTTACGAGAGAAAGCGAGGTTGAGAAGCTTCGTTCTTTGACTAACTCAAGATAAATTCAATAACTGTTAGATTACCTATCCACTGGTAAGTATTTCCAGAGAAAGTGCGCAGTGGCCAACTGATTAGGAAAACAAACAAGCCCACTGATGCTTAAAGGCTGAAACAACAGATGATTTCTACCAACTACAATCGACTCAAAAGCATAGCTGCAAAACACAGCATCGAGACCTGAACCACTTTGATGGTTTAAGTACTTAATGGCCTACTAGAAACTTACCAAATAAACAAGGAATTTGTATTTCTTGAGAAGTTGCAAAGAGGTTCAACAAACCACTATAATCTTGGAGAGAATATAACACAGCAGAAATAGAGCAAGAAAGTTTTTCACCAACCCAGACACGACCCGAATAAACCACTATAATTTTGGAGAGAATATAACACAGCAGAAATAGAGCAAGAAAGTTTTTCACCAACCTGGACGCGACCCCAATACAGAGGAACGCAGGCCTTAGCATGATTCTGAATATAAACATTTGTCCAAAGTGGCTGTTTAGGGAACTCTAGCAGAAGAGTGTCAGTATGAGTGGACAAGTTGTGATTGTTGACAGTAAGACTCCGAGGTACAGCATCATAGTAGGTCCCAGAAGCGCCTGAATTTTCAGAACAACCAAAACTTCTTCCCCCTGAAAATAAAAAGGTCGAGATTTTCTAACAATGCAGTCAGGGAAATTCCTTATCGTAAGTCTACAAGGGAAGCTCACAGAGAATCTTGGTACTCCAATCGGATAACTTTAGATGTATATTAGAATATAAAACTAGGGTCTGGTCTCACCGTGGACAAAGTATCCTGTGTCATCATGTCTACTGAAAACATTTATCGAGATTCTTCCGCCCCCACCTCCAGCAAAACCGCTGCCACCTGCGGCACTAATAGTGCCACTTCCAATCCTGCTTTTTTAGAAGGATCTCTTTCAGTTCACAATTTGATACAATTCTCATTGACGTGGACACAATAACAGAAGACACTTCATCGAACAGAAATGACTAAGTTGATGAATGGAGCATCTGATTGATGTGGCCGGATGCAAGCATAGCAGCAAATACAATGCTACACAAAAAACCCTCGAGCAGTATGCCTGCATGCATATTTCTAATCAAAACAATTCACGGTCAGCAGTACATCGCCAGTCTCTTGTGAAGCCCTTAAAGTGTTCTTGCAAGTTGCCATTAAAACATAAACATCAGTTGCTGCTCTTACCCTTCAAGAAGTGAAGTAATATGAATGAAAACAACTGGCCCTTCAACGTCATTTTAGTTGAAATGAGCAGTCATGCAACGACTAATAAAAAGTTTGATTGTAAATCATGAACAATCGAGCATATGCAGCACACCATTGAAGCAATAACTTTTTATGCTTGGCTGTTCCAGTTTCAACATCAGAATTTGCACAAGTTGCATCAGAGCAAGATGCGGGGATTAGTCTACCAGTTATGTTAAATGAACTATGAAACTTATTCTCAAAGTTAATAAGAAATCCTATTCCTATGTATAATTCCTGATATTCCAACATAGCATATACTCGCACGTTTACCCTTCAGCAGTGATGCAGGAAATGATTTAGTTTTTAGTATTTTGCGTCTTTTCCTTTTTCTCAAGTCTTTTATGATGTTATTAGGTTACTAAACAGTCACGTGCCAGTCATGCAACTTTGAATGAGCTCCAACTGTTGAGACTAGAAGTTAATATTTTAGATCACGGTTTGAGAGTTTGAAATCCCAGTATAAATAGGTCTTTAAGTCTCTTTGTCATTACCTTTCTTCATTCAATAAAAAGCATTGGTTTTTCCATTAACCCTAGGATACCTTTCCTCTGTTCCAGCACCAATTCAACTTTATTTTAGCCCTGTTTTTGTTCTTTCTGCTATCTTCTACGTCTCCGACTATGTCAAATTGGTATCAGAGCCCCTAGTTATGGTTTTTCCCTACATCAAGCACCTTCAATTAAGAAAGACTTTAATGATAGAAATTTCTACGTAGCCAACCATCAAAAGAAGATACTCTCTAGCTTCACGATGCATGCCCCCTCTATAATTGGACGAACACGTACACGATGCACTTCACAGACAAAGAAGTGGTTTCACAACTAAAGTTAGAGTCAACTTATTGTCATTCTGAATCAATAAGGTCCATTTCAACTGATCACCAAAGAACCCACTAGTTCGAGACATTAAGTAGCAAATAGACTAACTCCATGAATCAATGGCAGCAGCACCAATCTCATTTGTTTCTTATCTAACCATCCACAAGCTCATTATATTTTCTTAAAACAGCTGTAGTATCTATTGTAGATGGAAAGAACCCTCAATGCATGCAACTAAGAATCTTACACTCGAGACCAGACAAGACAGACATAGTCATCAGCTAACCAAAACAGCGAAAAAACACGTGGGACATCAAATCTAATGCCACTCACTTTTAACAATGCCATGATACACAGAACACTGTCTACAATCAGTTTCAGAAATCACGATGCACCAGGAGGCTAAGAAGAACATCTAAATGTGGCTTAAATTACTCAAAAGGAAGAGACATTACATTCTATGAGCCTGAATATAAATGCTGCCACCACTGCCTCCTCCACCCTTGACACCACCATCACCCCCATCTGCCAAAAGACTCCCCGAGACCTCGATTTCATTCTCCACCTCGAACCTAACCCTCCCACCTCCCTCCCCGCCATAATCCTCTTCCTTACTGGTGGTCCCTCCCTTACTCCCGTAGCTATACGGCTTGTCCAGAGACCGCCAAGAATATGGATCTCCGCCCCACACATCATCGGGGAGCTTCTCATTATCGGTCAAACAATTCGCGCCTCTCCCACCATGTCCGCCGCCCGCCCCCTGCACACCCTGGGGTGTGCCGCTCGTCTCCGCCGGCGGCTCCCCGGCCAATCCCGAAACGTTTATCAGAGACCCACCAATCAAACTAACACTATGAGCTACCACATGCACGGTACCAGCAACAGTAACCCCATTTTGGCCTAGACTAAAATTGCCACTTATATTAACCATTATGAAGCAGCCCCTAATTGGGCAGCTAAGACGAACACCCGGAAGTATATATAAATTCCCTAAACCTTTAATATACACATCATCACCGAATTCCAAGGTCTTATTCAGCTCACAGGTCGAGTCGATAGAGCCAACCCCGTCGAGATCCTCGCACGACAACGGGGGCGGGAGCGGCAGGTCGGGCGGCGGGGGCGGCGAGGGCGGCGTGTAGTCGCCGTGGAAGCCGAGCGCGTCGCTGTCGTCGGCGGCGGCGGCGACCGAGAACCCGTCCCCGGAATCAGCGGAGAGAGCCGGCCTCACGGCGAAGATGGCGAGGACGTGGAGAATCACGAGACACGGGGCTTCGATTGCCATTCGAGCCGTTCCGGCAACGAAAGGGGGGGGCGGTACCCCTTCGTTGAAGGCGAGGGGGGCTCAAAGGGTGTCGGAATTGGCGAGGGAGCTCTGGTGGGTCATCTGGGGCACAATGGCGGTCGAGCAAAATTTTCTTGGATTTCTGGGGTGCGGTGGTGAGATCAGATGATCTTTTGCAGGAAGTTGCTTGGAGAAGGACGGAAGGAAACGGTGGGGGATTGGACTGGATTTCGGGGAGGTTGAATTCCCTTTTGTACAAGATTACAAAACGGAAACGTAAAATTTTGGATCGGTTCGATGGGGTTCTGGTTGAATCGTCGTCGAGAAAAAGCGGGACGTTGAAATGCGGGTCCAGGAGGGAGGAGGAGAAAGAGGGAGGAGATGAGCAGGCGGACGGAAAAGCGCACACGTGCCGAGATGAACAGGCGGGACGGGGGGGAAGCAACACGCGTGCACGGCACGTGTGCGCTTTTTCTAAAGTCCCCCAGGTGTTTTTGCTTTTGCGTACATTTGTCTATTTAAGCGTTTTTTTTTTTTTTGAATTTGGGAATTCGGGCCCCAAATTTGCACTGCTTTGGGATGAAATTGAAGAGCAACAAGAGCTCCACCTGCATATGGGCCTGTAGGTTCGATATGATTGCGATATTAGATTGACTTTACTTCTATGTTTAACCGCGGTAAATGCAGCCGGTTAGAGGACGTTTATCCATTCAATCATCTTATGATTCGGAAAATTTCAATTCGGATTCGATCTAATTGGCCCACTGGCAAGTGAAATTTGGCCACTGAGTTCTCATTATGCATCAATGAGTGGGACTCCTCCAACCCCATGATTCCTAATGGGCCCAACTCAGCCCAATTAGGAACCGCTAAGCAAAACCAAATCAGTCACTAGTCACTGCACAAATCTTCACTAGCTCTTGGAGCCCAAGATAATAATAGAGTCTTGGACCTGGGTCGGCTCATATGAATAGTTCACATCCCTTTAAAGAAAAGGCCCAAAACTGCAGTTCTCTAAAAGAAAACCCAAAAAAAAAGAAAAACGGAAAGATTGTAAAGAGTCAAAAGGTTCATGCACAAAGCTTTTGGCAGAAGCACCTGGGGCATCTGGTTCAATTTGTTTAATCCAACACCTGAGATTCCAAAACAATTCTCGTATTTGAATATTCGTGCAGCCCGGCCCGTCAACTTCAGCAATACCGAGGAATCTTACCGTGGTCCAGCCCACTAATTTATCAACCGAATCTGTACTTGCTCCGGATTAATTTATAGATGGGGAATATGAAGAAAAGCACAGTTTTGTTCTGATTGTCAATTAGTTAGGTAAAAAGGCAGAGCCAACTATGAATGTGCTTAGAAAAGAAGTTGAGGACTAACTAGGAAATGGCTCTGTGCATGCTTTTAATGTTTAAAGAATTTCTCTCAATGATTCTATCTTTAGAAAGAAGGCAACTTTAGCAGGTCCAATGCTGTGAACCCAATCATGGTTCACATGGATTTGTTCATACTTAATCAGGTTGATAAGTGGTCTTTGGGGCCACTTCACATGCTTTTTGAACAAGCTTGTGGATGAGCCTATCCATGTCTGAGTTCTTTGATGGCATGTGGGCCTTCTTTGGGGGCCCAATGCGAAACCATGGTTAAGGTAAAGGAAGGATGACCCTAATTGGAATTTAATAAAAGTCGTTCCCTTCTTCACTATTTCAGCAATAGGAAGAGGAAAAAAAATCATTTTTGCGTGGTGCGGTGGAAGAATAAGAGGAATGAGAAGAGATTTTGAAGTTCATGCATACATTGTACGGACTGATCAATTGAGGAAAAGAGCTATCCTTTGATTTGGCTAACAGCCATCTAGCTTCGATTCTCTACATGACAGATTGTGATTAGCTGTTACGTCCAAACTGCACGCGCATATTAAAATTGTGTATGGATATACTCACAAAAGAGCAGAAGCCGGGTAATTCCTACATGTTGGGGTGCAAATTAAGTCCCCAGATAGTCGATCGCTCGATGTGCTTCTGTCCATCCCTAATTATAACTATCGGCTAAATACACACGACGAACATGTAGAAGTTCAATCGAAGTATGTTTGATCGTCAGAGGCAATTGAAGTATGTTTGATTGTCGGAGGCAATCAAATTAATGCATAATTGGAGGCAAACCACACATGTGAAAATCGTCATGTTATAGAAAAGATCTAGATAGCTCCTATCTAGATTCAAATGGGTCTATAGTTATTATACCTAATATAACCAAAGTATATACGTTCAATATGGAACTTTCTTACCCATGCATGTGCACTCTTGCTCAGAAAAAGCGTCTTATATATCGATTACAGAGCTAAAATGGTTTACCCATTAAACTGTGTTGTCATCTACCATGCATCACCACCAATTTTGTGTGTGAATTTTAAAGAAATTCGTATACAACCAGATCACCTCTCAAGATGCCACAGCCACGTGTTATGTTCGATATATAAAATCCTATCTCGTCCTTTCCTAGGTAGCCAAACATCGTGCCAATTTTTCGAAACAATGGTTGTGTGGTCATTATTGAGAGCACTAGGATTGAAAAGAAACCCAACCCGGCATGCCCCACATATAATACTACTCGAATATGCTACCCATCTTTTTAAAGTGACACTCAACGGCAGCAAAATAACCTCATGTCAATTTGCCCGCCAAAAAAGAAAAAAGAGGAACAAAAAACAAAAGTTGTCACCTTCATTTTGTTTTATTTTAGCTTTCCCAAACTCCCCTTTCGATGTCAACTTAAAACTTGGATTTCATGGCGTCGTTTTCACGTAGCAACCTTCAAGATCTCTGACCCACCGCTAAAGCTTAGGCCATCGATTCGTGCCTCTCGAATATCTAACTCAATTGGACATGTTGAGACAATTAAATCTCCCTCACAATAAAGTATTCCCCACCGTCAAATCATTTTCCAAGACTTAATTATACCTGGTAAATTGACTTAATCTTCTGATCGCAAGAGACGGCGAAATGAGTAATCTCATTCCATAATCCACAGAAACATTCGAACGGGTTTCGTTAATTGGTGTCTCCACAGCCCCTGTTAAGCGCTTAAATGAGACTAAGCAACTAAATAAGGGGGATTTTGCAACTGTCAATCGACCGTTCTTTTTTTCCTTGTGTCGGGTCGGACTAATGTTTTGAAAATCAAATTATCTTTCGTTAAGCATGCTTGACGAAAGTACGTCAAGGTGCTAACTGATAGCATCTTTATTAAATGAAAGTAGGTGTAACTTTAGTTGGTATCCTTCAAAATTAATGTATGATTTTTGCCCCCCTGCAGCAAGCATGGGCAACTACGAAACTTGTCGGCAGGTAACATGCATTTGGGTTTTTGAGTGGGACGTGGGGTTGGAGCAGGTCTATCAAGTCACATTCAAAGATGGTCCATGCCTTGCTTTGGCTTTTTATCTTGATATTGATGGGACTAAACTCTAAGATTCATGAGTCCAAAGCCTCCCATTAACTGATCGACGACCATAATTACTACTCTTAGGGACCGGTTAGAAGAAGAAGCAAGAAGAAGCTCGTGCTTAACCTTGACACGGCATCGCCTGATTTTGATAGCTCGGTTTCTCTTTCTTGTGTACTATGACAATTAGGTGAAATCGAATGTCGGTGCACGGAGAACACAGAATATTGTATGTCAAGGACGGGAATTTGGATTTTTGACTACTTAGGAAGTTGAAGACCCGTATAGAGATCATTGTTATTATTATTAAGAAAGGTTCGATTACTTAAATATTAAATCCTGCCTTCATCTATTAGTTTGGATTTTTAGAACATTTTGCGGTGATTTTACAAAAATTTACATGGTATTAAAACGAGAGCTCCTGAATACAAAAGTTTTCATGACATCTTATGTGCTTCTTTTATTATATATCTTTTCACGCTTTAGTCTTAGGGTATAGCTCGATTTATGCGTGAGAGAAAATGTTAGAATATTTAAATATTAAATCACATATTCATCAATTAATTTAAATTTTTAAAATAGTTAACAGCGATCTCAAAAAATTTTATAAAGATAGACATGCGACATTTTGTATTTTTGCATGAGCCGATGATATTTATGATTTTACGTACTTCACAAAGATACACGACCGAAATTAAAAGGGAGATATACATTGAATACTACAATAAGAGAGGCAATTACGTGGACCGTAAAAATTTGAATTTCAATACCTCCTCCTCTGATATCGAGATCTTACATGTGAAGAACCATCCCCAGTATTTTAACGAGAAAATCGTGAACGTCGATATCGTTGATTTTACCGCGATACGCCCTAGATGGCTCGCTATTGACCATCAGTACTCCACCAAATCGAGACTACTTTTCCCTTGCATAGGACTACCAAAAGAGTAAAAAACAAAATGAAAATATAGAGCGATTATATTTCCTAAGGACCCATCAGCCACGACAGTGTCCATCGCTTTCCAAGTTACGAGTCCCACAAGATCCCCCATATCTCTCCAACGTTGACAAGCCCCATCCTCCATTCCAAGACGTCGCTTTCACGTGGAGTTGATAGGACCCGTCCTTCATTATTCAAACATGCAAAAACGATCCCCCACTGTTTCTGGAGTTGATTGATGCATCACTCCACCATCTCTTATCCTCTCTTTTCAAGTATCGCGAGCGTGTTAAGACATTCCATATGGCTCGCCTATTAAATTTATATGCTCCTTAAATACCTACGATTTCTGTTGACCTATTAATTTATGTTGGTGGGTTGAAATTTCTAACGGCCTATCATCACTTGTTTACTAGATTTTTGCGCATTGTATATATATGTGATCTTCCTTTATTGATTAATTTGAGGTTATTGATTGGACATTTTGATTTCAATTGGTGGGTCTGTTGGCTCAGGAGGAAGTTCTGTACTAATAGATAAATCTTAGGCTGCATTTGATCGTCCGGATTTCTAAATAGGATTGGATTGGATAGAATAGGATAAGAAATTTTGTGATTTCTTCATATTCTATCCACTGTTTGGTGGACTACGGATTTAAAGTCGGATAGGATAATTTTTATTTTTATTTTTTGCTATTCACGGGTCCGGAGGAGTTAGTAAAGGAAAAAAAGCCAATAAATTTTTTTGGTGAAAGCGCACAAGGTGTGGAGATAAAGATGACGGCGAGTGGAGCGTAGGATTTCTGGAAAAATAGGCATTAGAAATCCTATCCAGGTCTATCCCTCTCCCTCCTTCAGATTTTTTTGTCCGGTCTATATCCGACCTTATTCTATCCTGAATTCCCACCAAACACGGTATAGGATAAAACATATCCTATCATGGCTTTTATTCGGTCGACCAAATGTAGCCTTAAATGTGTCAAATGGGCTGGCAAAGTCGAGTAAAAAATGATCCGATCCAAATCGATCCATTTATACGTAGTACAATTTCAGTGACACAAACCTTACCTAACCCATATTACTAAAATATGTCTATATTTAACCAGACTTATGGAAAACCCATATCTACTTATTTAAAGCCCATTAAAATTCATATTTACAATATACATACAGATACTTATGTTTCTTATTATATTTGATTTACTCTTTTTAATTTTTTATGCATATCCATATTTTTCAATATTTTTATGAGGCCAAGGATGATGGATCTTGCTCGATGACAAGCAGTGCCCTCACTCTCGTGAATGGATGCGCTTCTAAGTATCAGCTGACCACAGTGATTGGCGTCAAATATGGGCCATATTCGACCCAATATATACCCAACTTAACTTGGTTTGTACATATTTATTTATTTTCTGGGTAATTTTGGGCCTATTGACAAAATGTAATAGCTCGCAACTGGTTTTTATAGGCTTAGAATTGGGGCTTGAGACAAATTGGGTCTTCCAATGATGTGCTACTAGTTGGAGCATGCAGTAGAAATCCGAAATCTTCATCTGAAGAGATCGTAAAGAGCTTAAGCCAATGAGTTATAGACTAACTAAATATATTAACTGATTCACACTACACTAATTCTCCGATGTGGAACTTCTCTAACACAACTCACTCGTATATTTCAACAATCTCCCCTTACGCGAGAATTCAATGTTAAGTTTGATCCCCCTTTATTAAAGTATTATTTTGCATCAACTTATCTCAATTTGAATCTCTAGCACTCACCTTCATCCCTAGTCTCTTTCTTCAGATTGAACCATGAAGGCTGTCATTGGATTGAACCATGAAGGCTGTTGTCGAGACTGCGTTGCTACACTACAATGTCAACATGCTTAAGAACCGCGTTGATCACTAGATTCCTTCATTAAGATATTCACCAAACGCCGGAATAGTTTGGGGGTCCACTAATCTACCATAAGCTCTGATACCATTTGTTTGAAGCGCGCGCTAGAAGTCCAATATCTTCACCCAAGGAAATTGCCAAGAGAGAGTTCAAGTTTGAGCCCATCAACATATCCAATTGAACTCAACTTCACTAAAAAACTTAAGTCAATGAGTTATGAATTAACTTAGATTATTAACTACTCCACACCGCACCAATTTTTCAATGTGGGGCTTTGTTAACACAATTCACACATGCATCTCAACAGCTACCTTTCTAATGCTCAATAGTTCGACTTCAAGGCTCTCTCTCTCTCTCTCTCTCTCTCTCTCTCTCTCTCTCTCTCTCTCTCTCAACATGATATAGAAACTGAGAAATGAAGGAAGATCTAGAAGTGCAAAGTGTGTAGAGAAGCATTGTAGATCCAGAAGCACGAGGAAAGGAGAGAATCAATGTGGCGTTATTCAAATTGATTGAAGGCGTGACCATCGATCAATTGCTGAGCTCAGTGAAGGAAGATGAGTACTCGAATCCACTTCGTCGCATGTCCAACTCAACCAATATAGTCTCACCTCTGTCCGAGTCCCATAACGCCACAGTCGAGCCCCCGAACCTTGTCATGGCACACTCTCACTCTATCTCCCTCTCGCAATGCCCAATCTGAGGTCACAAGCTCAGATCTAACATTGTCGATTGATATGGCCGTGGCCTTACAATCACTTGGAGCCCCTCTACCTTCATTGATAGAAGACACAACGAAGATTTTGGCACAATCAAGGCTCACAATTCGGAGGCCACTAAAGATGGAGGGTCGGACTCGACGGTGGGCGAGGCATAATGGCAGGCGAGATGCAACAATGGCTTTGGCTACCTCAGTGTGAACTTGGGTGGAGGACGAAGAAGATCAAAAGTGAAAGGCTAACCTTCTTTAATTTAAGGGTTAATACCACCAAAAACCTTAAACTAATATATGTGTGACAATTTTACCCTGAACATTTTTTTTTACTATCAAAAACCCCAAACTGGTACACATGTGATAATTTTACCTCGAATATATCCAAAAAAAATCCTAAATTGGTACACTTGTGACAATTTTACCCTGAACATACCACAAAAAATCCCAAACTGGTACACATGTGACAATTTCACCATGAACTAAAATTTTAACATTTTTTTTTCGAAATTTAATTAATTTTTTAAATTTTTTCTTTTCTTTTTTTTCTTTATCTTCAACCTTTTCGGCAACCGGCCAGAGGCGGAAGCCAGCGAGATTGACCCCGCTAGATACTAGCGAGGGCCGCCCTTGCCGGTGTCGGGCGAGGGCGACCCTCGCCTGAGTCGGGCGAGGGTTGCCCTCGCCGGCATCTGGCGAGGACTGTCCTCGCCACCTCTCCTGGGCCGGCGAGGACAACCCTTGCCCAGTGTCGGGTGAGGGCCGACCTTGCCAGCCCAGGCAAGGTTGGCTCTCGTCGGTGTCGGGCAAGGGTTGTCCTCGCCAGCCCAGGTGAGGTCGGCCCTCGCCTATATGGGGCGAGGGCTGCCCTCGCCGGCGTCGGGCGAGGGCTGTCCTCGCTCGCCCAAGCGAGGTCGACCCTCGCTTAAGTCTAGCGAGGGTATCCCTCACCCGACTCAAGCGAGGGTTGCCCTAGCCCAATGTCGGCGAGGGCGGCCCTTGTCAGTAGCCGGCGAGGCCGACCTCGCCGGCTTCCACCTCTGGCGAGTCGCCGATCCGGCAACAGGCCAAAGCTTGAAGATGAAGAAAAAAAAAGAAAATAAAAAAATTCAAAAAAATAAAAATTAATATTAAAAAATTATTAGTTCAGGGTAAAATTGTCACAGGTGTACCAGTTTGAGGTTTTTTGTGTTCAAAAAAATAGGTTAGGGTAAATTTGTCACGGGTTTACTAGTTTAGAATAAAATTGTCACTGTTGTATTAGTTTGGGGCTTTTGGTGGTAAAAAAAAGTTTGGGGTAAAATTGTCACAACTGTACCGGTTTGAGATTTTTGGTGGCCAAAAAAAAAGTTCTGAGTAAAATTATCACACATATATTAATTTAGGGTTTTTGGTAGTATTAACCCTTAATTTAAATGGGTTATGTAGAAACCCATTAAAACCTGATCTTATTGAATTTTAAGTCTTTAAATCCGTTTTGATCTGGCCCTTAAAAGTTTAAACAACCCATTTATGACTCACTTTTAAAAATATGAGTCAATAAATGGGTCCATTACCCATTTTGACACCTCTAATAAACCTTATATTGCGCCAGATACTTTCACAATGTGAAAAGCTGACCCATAAATTATAAGTCAATAGTAGCTAAAAGGAAATAAATAGATTTATATGAGATGTTATTAAAATATAAGTTCTCCTTTCGTTTTCACGAATAAAATGAGTCTACATAATTTTTAAATTTTTAAATTTCATTGTCAGCCATTTTATTTTTTTCCATCGGGGATCTGACCACCATATTTGGATTTTAATAAGCTTTTTGACGAAGTCTTCCATGAATTATGAGTTTTATGCCAACATCTTCCACTAAGTCTAAGTCGCTTTCAAAGCACTTGGGACGTCCCATTAGATTTATGTTTAAAATGAAGTGGTTTTCTCTTTTACTGTTCATGGCATCCCATCTGAACTGCAAGGTCAATCCAATTTCAATTGCATTGTACTATTTAGTATTATAATTTTCGCTATATTACATTAAATCGCCGAAATTTTTGGCGATAATTGATATGGCTGAACGAAAATAAAGTGCTTTTTCTCTTTTACTTTTCATAGCATCCCATCTCAACGTCAAAGTCCATCTAAATTAATTGCCTTATGCTATTTAGTACTATAATTTTCGCTATATTACATTAAACTGACGAAAAATTTTTCGCAATAATTGATTTGAACGAACGAAAATGACGCGCTTTCTCTCTTTACTGTTCATAACATCCCATCCGAACTATAAAGTCCACCAAAATTAATTGCTTTAGAATATCTAGTGCTATTATTTTAGCTATATCACATTAAAACGATGAAAGTTTTTGTGATAATTGATATGAACGAATGAAAATGACGCGCTCTAAATATCCAAAAACTCGTTGAAAAGATACCACGGTTCGTCCTCTCTTCCTCTACAAAACCTTCAGTTACATTCTGAGCAGATAAACTCCTTTAATCTGGACAACAAGCAAGCCATGTTCATATCGACGTCCTATCAATCGAACCCAGTTCGCCCCAAGGGCTAAAGGACAGGGAGAGCAAAACTAGATGACAAATGCAAGAACACGTTGCTTTCATCGAACTTGGACATGGGGTGTTCGCCTACATGCAGGGATAGGCCACAGTTGCTGTGTCAAATCAAATCAAAAACGTGATGGGTGGCGATCGAATCGAAGCACTGTGCCTCACCTAAAAGACGATGACTTGGTTGAGATTGGTCGGCCAAAGGCGGGCTAAGTTCGCTTATCCAGGAGATCCAGAGCATGCCCATCTGATGGGTGATGAATACAAGGGACCCTCTTGGACCCTTATTTCTCTTGACCCACTACCTAAAAGGGAGAGAAATAATGTGAAAGTCAGAACTAATCGTTGGTTTTGGATCGTGGATATCGCTTAAATGAACGCTTTTGATGTGTTTTTAAATCGAAGCGAAGGTTAGTATAGTGCATGATTTTAAACTCATGACACGCCAAACTTTAGGCCGTTCCAGTCATCCTCGGATTTGAGATTTTTCTAAGTCACGGTATATATAAATGCATGTCAAGGGAATCTTCTTCAACCAAATTTATGAGTCGTTTTTCAAAGGTTATGTGGACTTAGACTTAGTATTGGATGTTTGTTCTTCTTCTTTTCATTATTTGTTCAGACTTATTTCAGTGCCAAGCAAATAAGTAACAAGAGAACATGGAGCACGACAGAGGTTAAACCCTCGCCTCTACCAGTATCTCTCCATTCTGAGTGTATCTATCTTCTCTTCTACGTGTGTCTCTCTTTCTCCCTTCTCTCTTCCTTGGCCGGACTCGGAGATGGACATATCCGGCTTGACCCCGCAGCGGAGCTCCTTTGTGTCTAGCATCGAGTTATCGTCGGTGTCGAAAAGAGAGAGGAGAGGAGGAGGAACAAGCACCATTGGGTTTGGGTGTCGGCCACAACGTTGTGAATCCAACAGAAGCGGTGATGCGATGGCGGCGAGCGTGGCAACACATGACGGGCACCTGCATCATTGTCAAGTAGAGGGGCCGAGTGATCGGTGGATTGGGTTAGGGTTCGTAGTAGGTCATTTTTCACGTTGGATGGGTTTAGACAATTGGCATGGATAGAGTTGGAAACTGAAAAAGTCATCAATAGAATCGAAATTATTAGCGATGTCAAATGTAACTTGAAAAGAAATCACAAAAAGCATAGGGTAGTTATAGCTTTTAAAATTTGAGGAGGATGATTGATGTGCTTGAATATAAATGAAAATGGTTTTTAAAAATTCTCTTGTATATATACCCGACATTTAAGAGATTAAACACTTGGACAAGTTTGTGTTTGGTCTTGTTCGGAGTTGGGTTATCATAAATGGGATCAATCAAAGTCGTTAATCATGTGGGTAACACGTAATTATGACTACATACAATCCATCACATGATGAAGGATGAATGATTCTCAACATGAGTTCGAAATGCATTTTAAGATTTGCTTAATCCGTTTAAACATAAATCGATAGGTTTGAGTTATGGTGTTTTTGTACCATCTTTTTAGCACGACACAAATAGGTATATATGTATGCACGTTTAATGCTAGTTTGAAAAGACATTTTCGTTTATAAAATTTATGAAGTGACAAGACAAGGGATAAGATAGAGAGCATCTCAAAAGATGAGAAAGGCATACCTAAAAGAAAACCCTAGCTGAAACAAAATTCCAACTCAATAATGAACCACTTTTGTAGCCTGAACTATTATATTTGGTAAGGTACAAGATTCAGAACCAGTTTATTTCGTTGAAAACTCAACTATAGAGAAAAATAATTTTTCAAAAAATATTTTCAAGGAAAACGATCGTTGAGTAATATGAAAATGAAATCATTTTCTGATGTTTAGATTTTATTAAAAAATAATTTCAATCTTATGATTTTATCTTAGACGAAAAAAAGAAATCGAATTTTTTAAATTAATTTTATTCAAATTATTTTATTTTTAAAAATCGAAATTTTAATTATTTTTAATTTCTTTTATAAAAAATTCAAATTTTTAGTTTTTTCCTTTCTTTTTGTTTTTTCTTTTATTTCCTTTTCTTTCTCCTCCTTCCTCCGCTGTGACCGACCGGCGACACCCCGGCAACGGCCCTAGGCAAGCTCGAGCTTGCCGACCTCGACCAAGCCCGAGCTCGTTAGGATCGGCCGAGCTCGGGCTCGCTTGAATCTAGCGAGCCGCGAGCTCGCCCAGATTAGCCGAGCCTTGAGCTCGCCGGCCTCGGGCGAGTTGGAGGTGAGGTCCAGGCAAGGTGGAGGCGGCGAGGTAGGGCCTCACGCGACCTCACTCAAGGTTTGCGAGCTCGGCTATCACCGGCCCGCACTCGTGGCTGATCGCCAGCCACCTCTAAGGCCGGCGACTGATGGAAGGAGGAAGAAGGAAAAAAAAATAAAAATAAAAAAAAATAAAAATATTTAAAAATTTAAAATAATCAATTTCGGAAAGTATTTTTACCTCTTTAAAGTAGAGAATTCACTTTCCTAAATTTATATATGAATGGTTTCTTTGACCGGAAAATGTTTTCAGCTGACCAAATCATTTTCGAACGACCAAACGGATGAAAGTCTGGAAAAAAATTTCTCGAAAAATAATTTCATCAAAACAAATGCACCCTAAATGTGTGTTTATTTTGTGAAAAATGAACGATTTTAAAAAATATTTTTTTTAAAATTAATCGCTCGAATTGCTTAAGATAATTAGTAAATTAATGAAAAATAATTTCTTTTTATCGACAACAGATTATGTCTAAATATTTTCGTAAACGATAAAAAAATTTAATTATCATTTTTCTAAAAGATATAAGTAATCGTTTTTTAAAAAATATTTTTTCAAATCGTTCATTTTCTATAAAATAAACATATCTTAAGTCGTATCATTTTTTCGAGAGACATAAGCGATCATTCGGTAATATTTTTAGGCTGGTGCAATGTTATCCTTTAAAAGTGCACGGATTACGAAAGCATAAATTATTTTGCACAAAACTTGTTTTAATGTAAATTGGTGAACATACTGTATCGTTTCAATTTCCAACAAAACGGCACATTTGATCCTCGTGTCACGTTTGACCAAAAAAAAAATCCTCGTGTCACGTGCCATACCTCGTCAGCAACATTGTGTTTGCATTAAAATAAATTCTTATGTTATTAAATATGTCGTGATTAAGGCTTTATTCGTTTCACGAAAAATGCAAGACATGAAAGACATTTTCCTAAAAATGATCGTTCGTTTTGTATGAAATAAGGGATATTTATATTGAAAGTCCTTAAACTTATCATAAAAATGCAATTGAGTCATAAAACTTTCAAAAGGTATAATTAAATTTTTCCGTTAACTTCGTACAACTTGGCTAAAGGAAAATACCGACATGACTTTTTTTAATATTCTCTCTCCTACTTGGTGCTAACGTGGCTAAAGCATAAAGGACAAGGCCAAAACAGTGCTGTTTTAGTCCAATTCTGATTTTTAATTGAAAATATTATTAATTTTAAATTAAAAATACGTAAGATTTAAATTAAATTAGATTAGATTAAGTTTTAAAAAATCCAAAACGATGTCGTTTCGGCTTTTTCATTCATGCTTTAGCCACGTCAACGCCACATAGGAGAGAGAACGTAAAAAAAGCCAAGTCAGCGTCTTTCATTAGCCAAATTAGACGAAGTTAGCGCAATGACTTAATTACACCAATAACTTGATTGCACTTTTCATTAGTTTTAGGATTTTCAGTGCACTTATTCATTGAAATAAATTTTTTTTGTTATGGTATGGTAATAGAGTACAACAACCTTTAATGGGTATGTGGTTTAGGGACAAACCACGTAGTAGCTGCTGGTCTTGTAACGACCCGGTCCGACGAGGGTGAGGAATAGTTGTTGGCTCAGAGGGCTTGAATAAGGAGTAGCTCTTGGCAAGCTTCTAAGATAGTGATGGGGTAAGAACGAATCGAGCCGTGTACTAAACAGGGAAAAGGCGATTCCAAAATATATATATGTGAAAAATGAAATTAGAAGCGTAATGGCAATGCTTTGAGTGTGCTATGACAGAAGTACATCCTGCCCACCTGTACGTTAAAGGACAAAACCACGAGACTCGGTACGAGATAGGTTAGAGCGGATAATACTTCAGTGAGTTAATCCAGGGATGTTACAATAATTGCACTTTGATGATAAATTTCAAAACTTCAAATGCGCTTATTCCTCGAAATAAAATATTCTTTTTGTCCCTATTCCTTAAAATAATTAATCGATAAAAAATATTTTTATTATCGATAATAATTTATATTTATATATTTTTATGAACAATAAAAATATTATTTATTTATTTATTTTTACAAATGATTATTAATGTTATCTCGATCACTCGTTTTTCGAGAAGGAAAAAGAAAAGAAAAAACTAAACGACTTGCGGATTCGTACTCTATTTAGAGACGTGCGGTCCATTCCAGGCCGTTCAAATATTTCCATTTTTTCCCATCTGTGCACACCGCACAGTGCCCGAAGATGGTGGTGTCGACCTCATTCGGGAAAAAAAACGAAAAGAGAAAAAATCAATTATTTTTTTAAAAATTATTTTCCCAGATCTCGAGGGCACGGAGAGGCGGGGAGGTGGGAGGATCGGATCGGATCGTGCCACGTGTGGCCCCTCGCCCCGACTGCGCAGCGCGGTGGGGGCCAGTCACGCCGGCCCGGGTTGTCGTGTCGCGGGGGAGCGCTACGCGACAAAGGGGGACACGCATACGGCATGGAGGGATAAAACTGCAGGGGACACGTCAAAGCGCGAACCCCCCAGCGGGGCCGTACAACACGAACATCACGTCCCCGGAAAAAACAAAGTAGGCAAAAAAAAAATCCGCAAAAAAAGCAAATCAATTAATTAATTCAAAAAAAAAAAGAATAGCGGAATGGAAACGGGAGGAGGTTCCTCGTACGGCGGGTCGTTTCCGTTTTGTCGGGGAGCGCGGGGCGACACGTGTCCCCCCCGCGCCCCCTTCTCGAAGGAGGGTCGCTTCACGTGACCGTTTTTATTGCGCTCTGTTCCATTTTTTCGGTCCCTCCGAGTTATTAAATTTCCCTGCGATCCAAGTAGGCAAACTTGTACTGTTGCCGCCTCTAGAAAAAAATCTTTCCACTTGATTCGTGTGACCCATCGTGGCTGCTGCTGCTTTGTGGTGGGGGGGTTGTACCGGACGCGACGGACGAGACCGGCCACTTGCGTTAGGGGGTCCTATGCGGTGGGGAATAAGCATCTAGCGTTTCCGAGGGAGATCGGTCCGGAGCAGCGATGCGTGAAGAAGCAAGTTGATCGTGCGGGTTGGTATGGACACACCGAGTGAAAAGCGGGCTTGGGATACGTACCGACCGGATGTCCCGATTAATTGATCGCGTCGTGTCAATGATATCTCTGATTAGTGTGACCCACTGTTGCTCCTGCTGCTTGTGTACTCAATGAAATGGATAAAATCAGCAACTTGCATTCGGGGCCTCTATGGAAGGAATAAGCATCTTGTGTTTTCAAGCGAGACAGTCCAGAGCAATGATACATGAAGAAGCAAGTGGATCGTGTGGGTTAATGCGAAGATACAAATGAAAAGTGGGCGTGGAGTGCGTACTAATAAACTCCCCGATTAATTGATTGCATCCTATCATTGATATGTATGACAAATGGAGTACAATTATGCATTCGATGTGGTAGAGGTGATCACATATCGAGCCTAGCCCTAATTGACCCAAAGGACCTAACAGGTGAGTTTATGAGCAATGCCTTCTTGGGCCAATCTTGCCGATGCCTGTAAGCTGAAGCCAAATCGATTTAATTAGCATTCATCTTTTTTTTTTTTTTTATCATGGGTAAGTCTAGGCTAGAACCTGATGCTATTACGGAAATTCTCCCGCTCATGGACAGATGGAGGCTTCGAGTAAGATAGATTTGGAATCAATCCTCGAGAATTTTGAAAAAAAGAGTATGAATTGCCCATAGAAAGGAATTCTCTTATGCTATTAGTGTCGACGTCCATTGATATGTGCAATCTTATGAAGAGAAAAACTTTAAGGCCGCGTTTGGTCGTTCGGACATTTTTTATGGATAAGACAATTTCGGATAGGATAAGGATAGGACAGGATTTTTAATATCCCATCCAATGTTTGTTGAGGTTTGAAAATAATATAAATTCAAATAAATATTTGATTTGCAGGATTAAAATTAAAAATAAACCATGAAAGTAAAACATCCCCTCTTCCTCGTGATGCAGAGGAGGGGGCCGTGAAGCAGAGGCCATTGTCGCTCAACTCAGCTTCCATAGAGAAAACAATACTCTAAAAGTAGGCAGGAGAATTGCTGGAAAGTGAGGCGAACCGAAATTCTCTTTGCTAGAGATAGACAATCATGTGAATCTTCGATACATAACTGAACTCAGAGAAAAAACCCAGCTTTGCACTTTGCCGGAGATGTCAAGTTGCTGGGTTGTTCATTTAAGGACAAGATTGTCAAATCTGGGTCTTCATGGTGTGTTAAACAGAGAGAAGAGAGCATGGGATGGGATTTAAAGAAATGAAGGGGATGGACTCTGCCTATAATTTGCCTCGTCGATGTTGTTGTAACCGGTTTACATTTCTTATCACAGTTAAACCCGTGCCTATGGAATTTTGCAATGAGCTCTTATGCTATTGAAGATTTAGATCGTATAATAATCATGGATTGATTGATTGAGGTTATCTCCGTTTGTGAATTTGTTATTTTTTAGTAATGAATCATGAGAGATTCTTACCATCCTCATTTATGCACTTTTTAGGTTTATTTATACGAATATGTTGTTCATACCAAATAATGTATGTGCTAGGATATGAAAATATCCAGCTTTATTACTCCGTTCACAAAATAGTTGATCTGATATTGCAAAACCTGTGGATTTCTTATAATATCTTATCCAATCATATCTTAATTAGAAGTCCAGAAAACCAAACGCGACTTAATATCTTATCTCAAGGAGGAAGATATAAAGAAAATTTATAGGTCATTTTATAAATAGTATGGTCAAAATTTATACCTAAACCTAATTGCTAGGGTACTATTTTTTTGGGGTCAAATTGCGAGGGCATTATGAGCATTAGAAATCGTGCTTGCATTTCTCCGAACTTTAGGATCAGAATCTTTAATCACTCTTCAAGCAAGGATCCTATTCACATGTGTTCCATGGCCGCGAGCTTATGCAACAATAGTTAAGTGGTACAACAATCGGTCAATTCCCAATTTGGTGACAAAGATTGTCGTGTTGTCGATCGAAAAGTAAATATGGGGTGACCATCGTTTATGCACCAATATCATCATCCGTCAATTCCCATCAACTACTAAGTCTAATATGATTTATGATCATCCACTATACTTTAGCATTTAAGTTTCAACTTCCCACTTCATAGTCCTCCATTCATATGTAAATCTTGAATATTGACCCTACTATATACATACAAAAGGTTAAATTAGCAATTGTCATCGATAACACAATGGTACTGTTACGTCGATAACTCATTATTGATCATTAATGCTTCTAAATATTCTCTCTCTCTTCTTTGCCAATAATTGTGTTTAAAATCCTATTTTTGGAAGTAGGGCAAGAGAAAAACTCAGAGTGAAAAATACACAAAAGCGTTCGGAAAATGCCGGGTGCTTTTCTCACTTCCTGAATAGAAATCCTGCAAGGCTTGTGGCCCCGACCCAATTGTTTCCGGATGAAAGAATCAAATAGGAACACTAAAACTTTCTGAAGTGCCCAATTTTTTTTTTTTTGCGAAATTCCCGATCCAATTTAACAATTTGTCACCTTGAATTTCGAATTTCCTTTGCAATACTTCCCCCAAAATTTAAGGAGACCAAAAGTCATAAAAACAAAATAAGGAAAAGAATAGTTCCAATGCTCCGGTTCTGGAATGCACTGGAAATGGGACAGAGAAGAAGGGCCACGAATTTTGTGGTGGTGGTGGGGCACCAAATAATTTCACTGGCTCTGCTGTTTACTTCCGTAGGAATGGGAGGAAATTGCAGCATAGTACCTTACGTGCTGCAATGGCAATTGCATTGAAGGGCCTATAAAGAAGAGCTCTCTCTCTCTCTCTCTCTCTCTCTCTCTCTCTCTCTCTCTCTCTCTCTCTCTCTCTCTCTGTGTTAAGGACACTTTGGAGTAAGTTCCAAGTGTTAGGGGTTGTGTGTACATTGTTGTAATGAGTTGGTGGATGGATTTTGGCTGAAGACTTGCAGAGCTTTTGATGCCTTTGCACATGGCTGCTTTTGGCCGTTTTATCCTCGTCACCATGTCTCTTTGAAAATCATTGACTAGAGGAGGGGTTGGGGAAGTTTTTTGTGATTTTGGACATTGGTATGAGGATGTGTTGGTACACTTGGTCAAGCCAAGTCCATAGGGCATGGGAATAGATTACTAGGGGCCTAGAGAAAATTGGATGGATTGGTGGGGCTCGCGGGAGTTCGGATGACTTAATTAGAGATGTTGACAGATCAAGTTGAATTGGTTTTACGCCCCGGTCAAATCTTGTAGGTTTGTAGGATTGATTCAAAATATCTTACACGAATAATCTTATGACTTATGAGATTTGAGATGACTTTATGATTTAGTCGGTGGATACTTTATGATTTGATCCCGATGAATTATATTATTGGAGTAAGATACAACACATGGGCATTCGAAACCCCATCTTGACTAAAGAATAGGTTTTTTGGATAGTGCTCTAACTAAATCGGATAATTGCATTATTCATGTTTGATTTGTACATTCATTAATTCAAAATAACGAAACTACAAACTACTCGAGTTTTGGGCAAGGTTTCAATTTTTTGTATACTCAATTGGGAGGGATTTTTTAGACTGTTTGAAAACTCAACAAGGTTTGGGACAAGTCCGTGGGATGTGACCAATCAATCCAAACTCGTCCCATTCCTATCTCCATATCAACGGTGATTGATTACATATCCGGTGCACACACGAATTCGTTCTGTTCCTAACCATATTATATCGATGTTTGGCACACTAATGCGAGAGGTGAGACCTCCATTTCTAGCAACATAAAACGAGTATCACACATGTTCAATAGGCTGTAGATGAACCTATGTCCGATTACAATTATCATCCACCGCACATCACCATTATTAGGCAACTTTCAGCATTACATAGGGGCCGATTTGTTTCACTGGAAACTTTTTGATAGAGGAAAATCTTTTCCCTGAAAATCATTTTCGATGAAAATAGTAAAATTTTCATTTATTTTGTGGTTTGAGATAACCGATTTCCTTCTTGTTAAAAAGGGGAGTCATTTTTCCAAAATTTAAACTTGTTGTTTTCGGTCTATGCAAAACATTTTACTCATATTGATTAGTTTTCCGTCATTCAAACACTGAAAAAGTCGGATTTCTCCTTTGGACAAATGAGACCCCAAAGTTCTTATTTTCATTTTCCCATGGAGTTCAAATTAAGAGAAGGAAACTTGGGTTGATATTCTAAACTTGTTGCTTTTGGGGTACCAAAGCAAACATCTTTTTCTTCCTTTCTTTCTTTAGGTCGCTCTAGAAGGAACTGCTTCCAATGGAGTTACTTTGCTCAACCAGAACGTAGCCCCTCGGAGTTTCAACGAGTGGAATTGATTGAGAGCACACGAGAATTCAATTCGTGGGGTCACCAATAGAGAGAGAATGGACATTATTGTAGACTAAGCTTTATTACTTTGAATTCCAAAGCGACCTCAATTTTCCTTGTTCAATTTGACTGTGCATCCTTTTGAGGGAAAAGTAAGACCAGAATTGAGATCCAAGGGAATGAAAATAAATATTTACATATTCTAATATTGTCGCGAAGTTTCGGGATCTCAAGTGGCCATACATAATTAAATATATAATTTTATACAAAACCCATGTCCTTTTTCGCCGAGGAAGATTTAGCGGTTTACTTAGATTATGTTACGATTATTAGTGTTATAACACTAAATATGAAAGCGAATGCCCTACGAAATTTTAAGCCGTTTGGTCATATTTATATAGACAATTCTTCTTTTCTATTTCTGAAAGCGTAAAACGACAAGAAAAGCATCAATTTGGTATCGGGAAAAAAGCACAAATATAATCAAGTATTATTTTTATCATTTTTATTTCTGGCTGGAATATAATCAAGTATTTTGAAAGCATATAAGTTTTGTATATCTCTAATTTAAAATTAACCAATGAAAAATTTAGCAGAATGTAGATCTATACTATTTAAGATAATGGAGTTCTTACTCATGTGACTGGGTATGTGTACAAGTAAATTGATTTCTACTATTTCTTGCACTCTTTTTATGCTCTTCCACGTGTCTAAATAATGGGGGAGAAAATTCTGTTTTTTTTTTAATCTCTCCAATAATGAAAAGATGCGAGACAATGCAGTGCCATCTTCTTTTGTCCGGTCCATCTCTCGCCATAGTGTCGAAACATATGCAGAAAAAAAAAAATTTATTTTTATAAACGTAATTTTTAGTACAAAACAGGTGAGCTACACTAACCACTGACATGGCGCTTACATTGATGTACGAAATTATGAGGTGCCTGCTCAATAAAAATTTAAAAATCAAAACAAAAAATTTAGTAGTTTTTCTTCGAAAAGCGAGATAAATCAAATTTTTTTTCCCTCGATGAGATATATCAAGTTTAATAACCCCAGTTTTAGGTTTAGTCTTAATTATGCTTCCAACTTTTTTTTTGTCTATATTTGTTCAAAAACCCATATTTATGTTTAGTACCAAATCTACCGCCGAATTTTTATATTTTGTCCAAAAGAAACATCACTAATTTTTACTTTAATCTCAAATCTGTCCTCAATAGCCCTTTATCAAAAAATTGCCGGTAGTCATCCCTGATTTTCATATCCTAGAATGGTACTAGATATGCTTGAAGTTTTTTTCGAGACAAAAAAAGTTCAGGGCATAATTACGACTAGAATTGATGTTGGGGTTTTTTAGCGACTTAAGTCGTTTAATAAGCGCACTAAGTTCTTATTAAGACTCTGTTTATTTCGTGGAAAGTGCACGACATGAAAAATATTTTTCTAAAAATAAAAGCATTTATTGTTTGAAATAATTGGTAAATAAAAAATATGTTTATTACGGGTAAAAATTTTCGTTCTATTTTGTAAGCAATACACGTGATCATTTCAGAGAAGAATATTTTTTAAATCATTCATTTTTCGCGAAACAAACAGAACAACGCCGAATGGTTGAATCTTAGAGGAATGCTTATGCAATTGTTTTGAATCTACCATAAGGATAACGACCTCTTCTGGGCCAAAACAAATAATTAAAAATTATCGTGGAGTCTGTTTTTTCAAGAATTTGTGGCTCATAATGCATTATCCAAGGAGTATTATGTTAGCAAAGTCCTAAATCTTATGACGATATGAAAGAGATAGGATTCAGCGAAGTAGTCTCCCTTTTTTTTTTATTTACTACTTTTTTTCGTTCTTATCTACCATTATTCGATTCGCCTTATTAAATTCAAACGGGCCAACGCATTATTAGCACCTAATGCTTTAGATTCTAGATTTTAATCTAAGCTTTTTTATTTAATGATTTGCCCTTTTTATCTTTTTCATGCGTATATTTTACTCCCCACTACACCTCCACCGCCTCAACACTTCACTTGCACTAGGGGCAAACCCACCAATTTCTCCTTTTGCCTCCAGAAGAGCCTTTATAGAATGACAGCCCCCCCGACCCCCGGTCCCCTGACAGCCCCCACATTCTCCGCCACGTGGCAGAACAGTGCGGGAAAAGGTCCACGTGTAGGCCCCGAGCGAGACGGTCGCGCGAGATCCGCCCTTCCGTCCCCGGTCAAGTTAGCAAAGCTCTGGGGAATTCTTTTTCGCGTTTTTCTAACAGCGACAAATCAGCATTGGCTTTTCTAGTTTCTACCGTCGGAGGTAATTCCACTAACCACGGTTGAATCCCAACCCGACCAGGGTTAAGCCCTACCCTCCCCCGCGCTTTAAATACCATTAACCTCGGTCGTCTTCCACCCCATAAGCTTCCAAAAACCACCTTCTGCAACTCGGAGCTCCGCCGTAGTAGAGGAGGAGAAGATGATGCTCGGAGAGCCTCACCGGCCGACCAACCCGATGATCGACGTCCCACCGTGGCCGGTCCTCGACGATCCGGCGGACGACGCGGTCCCCCACTCCCCGTACTCCCCTTACTCGCTCAATGCCGGCTTCGGCCGCTGCGACTCCTCCCCCTCCGCCGCGAGCCCCGGTCACCTCCAGGACGTCGTGGCGGCGCTCCGGCGGTACCTGCCGTCGAACCGCCCCGACGCGGAGCCCGACCCGGACCTACCGTCGTCGCGCGAGGCGGACTTCCCCATGGACGTCTACTCGTGCGACAGCTTCCGCATGTACGAGTTCAAGGTGAGGCGGTGCGCGCGGGGGCGGTCGCACGACTGGACCGAGTGCCCCTACGCCCACCCCGGGGAGAAGGCCCGCCGGCGGGACCCGAGGAAGTACCACTACTCCGGCACCGCGTGCCCGGAGTTCCGCAAGGGGAGCTGCCGGAAGGGGGACGCGTGCGAGTTCGCGCACGGCGTGTTCGAGTGCTGGCTCCACCCGGCGCGATACAGGACGCAGCCGTGCAAGGACGGCGCCGGGTGCCAGCGGCGCGTGTGCTTCTTCGCGCACACGCCGGAGCAGCTCAGGGTGGTGACCCCGCAGCAGAGCCCGAGGGGGGCTGCGAGGCAGCTTCCGTTCCTGGCCTCTCCGAGCACGGTCTCGCCGGAGGATTCGCCGCCGATGTCGCCGATGGCGGCCGCGGTGACTCACCAGTCTCTGAGCCGGTCGCTCGGGTCGAGCTCCGTGAACGAGATGGTGATGGCTTCGCTGAGGAACCTGCAGCTCGGTAAGGTTAAGTCTCTGCCTTCCACTTGGAATGCAAATGCTCATGTCACCACCACCGGTTCTTTCGGGTCGCCGCTCCGACCCGGGTTCTGCAGCGTGCCGACGACCCCGACCCGTGTTCCGGCGCGGTCGGGGATCGGATACTTGGATTTCTGGGACCAGGTTGAGGAGGAGGAGGAGGAGCCGCTGATGGAGAGGGTGGAGTCAGGGAGGGGCTTGAGGGCCAAGATGTTTGAGAAGCTGAGGGAGGAGAGCTCTCTGGACCGGGCCGAGCCGGAACAGCCCAGCCTCGGCGGGGGCGGACCGGATGTCGACTGGGTGTCGGATCTGGTGAATTGATTCGGGTCCTGGGAAGCGGGAAGCGAGTGGTTCTGGATGTTCCTTTTTTGGGGTTCTTCTGTTTGCAGTGTACAGAACATGGATGGACGGAGGGAGAGAGAGAGAGAGAGAGAGAGATGGAGAGGGAGGGCTTATGGTCTCCAGAGCAGAAGCAGCAATTCAAGATTCGGTGTATATATAAGTCTAGTATCAAATTACTAATTAATTAATAGATACAATGGATATTGTAGAAAGAAGGGTGTTTTTGGGGGGGTGGGAAGGTCAGATGGAAGCTGTCCTGATCTTTTTGAATTTGTGGGGTTGGTGGTTTTCTGAGAAGAAGATCAGAAGTGGGGGGGGGGGGGGAGTAGCAAGATTGGGTAATTTTTTCAAGTCAGGCAAGCAGCAGAGATTGGATTTTGGGCAAATTTTATCCTCCTTTTGGAAATGTGAAAAATTTGGGGTTTAGACGAGAGAGTGGTATGGTTAAGGTAAGAAGATAAGCAGCACTCACTAATTATTGTAAATGTTCTTTGGAGTCGGATACTCTGCACCTTATCTTCTACTTGTCGTCTCTGCATGTTTTGTCATCATCAAGAAGTCGTATGTATGGGCTGCCGAGGTTTTATTCAAAACTTATTCCTGGGTGCGTGTGTAACATCTGAAGAAGCGCCATATGATAAATGATCTTGTTCATGTCAACTTCCATACCTTATAATCTCCCTTTGTTTCTTGTGTCGAGTGGCGTCTCCTGTCGCTCTTCCTGGCCCTTTCCTCCTCGCGTATTTTGCTTCTGGCGATCTGCTCGCTCGGGTCGTTCGTGTAATTTTGTAAGCAGGTCGTGTTCCCGTGGGTCCTTCGATGGAGGAAAAGCTTGAAAAGCTTTTTTGATCAGCATCCGACGAACTGTGGGAACGTCATCTGACTAGTGATATGCTTGGATGTTCTGTGGGGCGTGATTTTTTTTCTCTTATTTTTTTTTAATTTAATCTGAATCTCGCGAAGCACTTGTTTTTAATTTTTTTTTCCCAAAATCAAAATAGCATCCTGAATTTTTCATGATATAGTAGTTTGGACACGGAAATTTGTATAATGGTAAAATGACAATTCTAAAGTGACCTCGGATTTCTTTTTCAACCCTCTGCTCTGGTGATGGAATATTTAATTTTATGTTATATTTCGTATTGATATTGGTGTTGCTCGAAATAATTAGTTAATAAATAATAATTTATAAAAAAATTATTTTTAAATATATGTATAAGTTGTTTGATTGTTTATTTTTGTGAGCGATCAAAATGAGGAAATGCTGTTTAAATTATTTATTTTTGGCAAAATAAATGAAGTAGTAATGTGAATATGAATTATTTATTTTTACGAAATAAATGGAGCATTAATGTGAAAGCATTATGTACTGCAACGAATTCAAGGTTTCTACGAAGACCCTAAAATATTCATATCATGAAATCAAATATTTCAAATTTTCATCGTGGCTTCGAAGTTCTAAATTATGGCCATAAACGATCATCTTTAAGGACACGCTATTCGAATTAAGCTTTTTTCTTTCCGTGAAAAATTCAAAATATGTACGTTTATTAGAAAAATATTATCCCATCGGTATAAGGTTGGTGTGTTACTGATACGAAGAATAGGTTTTGTCTTCTTCTTTTTATTGTGGTGGTCGAAGAATAATATTTTGAATTTTTCTAAAGCTTTTTTTAGAGCATTTTAGAAAATTTTAATGAAAGAAGACATTAGAAAGAAGGCATTAGAACGATCGAGAGTAAAAGCTCAGCAGGGAGCATAGGCATATAGGCGACAACTATCCATTGTTTTTTCCCCCTCCAGACACGCAAAGGAAGTCTTCCCATTCACTGCCCCGGTAAAACACTCTTTTCTCCCGGGAGCTTTTTCCCTCCGCCCCCGCCCCGGCGTCCGTCGGATCAGCCTTTCCTCATCCACAGCTTCCGTTTCCGGCCGTCGGATACGGGGCCAAATCCTCTCGTCTTCTAGTCAATGGACAGAACCGATCCTCTGGTGATGCAAGCACGGTTTCCATTGTCAACATCCCGTGGATTAAGGGCTAGGAAAACAAAGAAAAACAAGAGAAGAAACAAAGCGCAATAAAAAAGCCGAAGCGGACGGGTTTTTTACCGATCGATCCGTGTCCTGATGGTGAAATCATTTTTTGTCCGAACGGGCTTTCGGGACCATTGACTTCCTCCTCCTCCTCCTCCGGGCGTCCCTTGACTTGAGTCCGGAGATCGCCATCCCACGGCTAAATTGGAGCTATAGATTCGAGAAAAAACCTAACGCTTCGAGAAATTTGGGACAAGGAGAAAAGGACAAAAGGGGGAAATTATGGGCGACGGCGCTTATACGCCGTGACCCTACTTTGAAATCTCGATTCTTCGTTTGGAGGAGGGGCTTCCGTGCTTTCGACTTTCGATAGATCTTGCAAGATTTCTCGATCTTGACCATTCTGTGACGTCGGAGATTGACATTTGGACTTGACATATACTTTCTTTTTAAAGAAAAGAAAGATCGGAAATGGGAGTTTGAACTCGGAAGTGACCGGCGAGTATGAGCTTAACGGGTGTAATCAGAGACCGAGGTAGATTACATGTTTATAGTTCGCCCGACCTTAGATCGGATCCATCGCTTACCCACGGATGAAAGAGAAATTAGAGTACTAAAAACTTAAGCTACTAGAAAGCACTCTCTTATGATGAGTGGAGGGTTTTGTATTTGGTTTGCTTGTTTTGTCTCGTCAAAATATATGAAAAATGCGTCTCAGAGGCGATTCGTGGGCGAACTTGGGTCGGTCTCTCGCATTAGGCCTAAAGTGTTGCCCAGGCTTGCCCACCGAAAAACCCAAATGTATAAGTACAATGTCAGTTTGTCGAGCTTGGTTTGGGCCCTGTAGGACTGAGCCGGGACTATTAACAAAGGCCCTTGTTCAGGACTGCCTAGAAGTGCCTTCGGGCCCTATGGTGCTATCCGTTAGGGATGGGTATTGTCCGGATGAGTGGTTTTCACCTTAGAACCAAGAATTGCCCATTAAGGACTGGTTCCGAAAAATTAGAATTGGGAACTGCCCGTTAGTTCCATGGATTCAACCGAAAATTGGACTGCTGGTCTGGTCCCGTTTCCGGGTGAGTTCATGGAATCGGTCCCATTAGCCAAGGACAGAGACGGAGATGGAGAGTCGGAGACAGTAAGGGTGAACGGTTTCAAGTTTTTTACAGTTTTTGCCTAGAACCTGTAACCTATCCTCGGGTATAGGTTCCTCATTTTTTGGAACTTGAAACTTACCAGTTGGAATTTGGAACCTACTCTGCCACAGGTTTTACGGTAGGTTTTAGGGTCTAACAGGTTCTCTTTTTTTATTTCATTTTCAGTTAAACAAAATGAAAATGAACGTAATAATACTCAACAAGTTTGTCATTCACCAAAGAGAATACAAAAGACTATTTTTCCTGGCATTATGGTTCAAATATATAATTAAAATTAGAGTCATTGCGTGAATCAATACTAGAGGTGAGTGGTTTCATGTTCCATATAGATTCCACTTAGAATCTACCCATGACAATTGGTTTATCATTTTTTGGAATTTGAAACCTATCTTATCACAGGTTTCAAATTGGTTCCAGGATTTACCTAGGTTCCACCACTTGCTGATTTGATCCATTGACCACAACTGTATTAGATACATCAAAAATATAAAACATTAATAAGTCATGAAATGAAAACTCAGACTAATGGTTCCAGTTATATATTCATCATCTAACGCCATGAAACATCACAGGATCATGTGAAAACATAGACCAAGAAAAAGCACAAAAAACCTAATTTAGGTTTCAGGTTCCACCTACGTAGAACTTAGAATCTCCCTATCGAAACAGATTCCTCAATTTTTGGAACCTAAAACTTACCCTGCATACCTTGAAACCTGTAACCTACAGATTTTCATTGGTCAGGTTCTCTGGTTTTAGGGTAGAACCTGAAACCATGCTCATTCCTAGAAGACGGTGAGGTGAGCATCGATCGAAAAGAATGAATGAGCGAGAGTGAGCGTGAGGCGAAAGCGAAAAAATGTGTTTTTTGTCTCAATGTGAGTCTGTGGACGTCGAGCAAGTTATGTTTAGTTTAGGAATTTAGAAATTTTCTTTTGTTAAAATAAAAATTAAATAAATATATTTATTATTATATTACATGTTCGGTTCGGGTGGGTGGGTGAGCGGTTCCACATCTGGAACCGGGAACCGGTCCGGTTCCAGGTGGTTCTCGATTTTTTTGTACAACCCTACCAGTCGCACCCAAGAGTCGTTATTTCCATTATTAGGTCTATTATATTAAGTTTATATATGAGATAGTTTTCTTAATTTTTTTTTTAAAAAAAATCACAATGCTTACGCCGCAATATTTGAAGGAAAAATAAAAGTCACTTCATTCGGATTCTGAATGTTGAAACTCTTACAGTGTGAGCTGTCAACCCTGACTCCTCCATCTCTTGTCGAGATAAGGAAGCTGGTGGGAGAGTAGAAACACGAAAATGAAAGGAGGAAAAGTCGGAGATCTGAGGTATAGGAAAGCTTTTGTTTGAGTTGAACACGTAAATACTTGAATTTCGTATCTTATCCTATATAATCTGTTGCTACCTCGAAGCCTAAACGGCCAAACACAGCCTTCATCTTCTAGATTACTCCTTTAACCCGCCGATCAACTTACTTCGGTGTCAATTAATCCGATGTAATTGGAGTGTCCGAATTCGGAATTTCCATTTGGGCGGGGGGTTTGCCTTTGCAGTGCATTTCCCCTCTTCTAGATCACGGTCAATCAAAGGCGGTCGATTATGGATGACAATCATCAACCTTTAATGTCAAGCAAGGAATATTTGTCTCTTATGCCCATTCTAATCATCATCCCAAAGCTGTGAAATCTTTCGATTTTTGTCAATGGCCAGCAAACTACAGAATCCAGGGAAAGGAGTGCCTTGTAGTGCATTTTCCCAGCACATGGAAGCTCCGGTCAACACGAGTGCGTGACGCGTCTTGCTCCAAGTGCAAAATCCCCTCCCCCAATTGACTCCATCACCACCACCATCTCGTGCGCTCCTGTGTGCTTTCCTAGGGTTAATACAGACCACTAGTTCGATCCCCCCCGTGGTTGATGAGGAATTGAGAAGACTGTTAGGTTTGTACTTTTCAATCTTCATCATCTCAAGGGCTAAGGTCTTATCTTAATATGATATAGACTAAATGCCGAGTGGATTACGTCGTTTTTGTTAATTTCGGGCGGGGGCGTGGCCCGGGTTGTATAAATTATCACTAGGGATGATGCATACCTCCGATTGCTACCTATGTAATATGTAATAATTCAAAGGCGTGATGGCACGCCTTGATGTGTTTGGCCACTAAATCTCCCGCATCGACGCTTTGATGGATGGGTTTGATAGTGAAAAGGGAAGAAGCAGGCGCACAGGGGGGTCGCCATCAGTTGCCCTTGCTTTGATAAGTCAATAGGGTTTAAAAAAAAAAATATTGCGCAATCAGTGTCGACTTTGTCTATGCGTATTACGCAATTGATTTATCGATTCCATCCCTACACGCTATTCCACTACATGGAATGCTTTGGTTCTTCTTACATAAGAAAGTGAACCCGATTTATATTAAATCGCGAAAAACTCGTCGAGCTCGAGATATCGAATCTTCATATACATCTCGACGATTTATCTATTTTTTCGATGATGTCCCACAGTACCAAGTACCAAGAAAAATTCTGTTCCTATAGAAATTATGATGAGTCAGACAAAGGAGATCGTGAATTTACTTCTTCGTTCTTTTTTTTTTTTCTCTATTGCGGCTTTCGGCAAAGCCACTTGTAACATTTCTTTGATTGGTTTTGTATAGTCCGAGTCGATAAATATTGATTTGATCTTTCGTAGTTTTTCCTAGTATCAAATAATGTGATTTTACTAACTTGTTGGGCATGTTAGAATGTTGAACTTCAATGGACCCTTACATGACCATCGTTCTTAGGTTTGTCAATGTCGGTATTGATAGTGTTAGAAATTGCTTGACTTGGGCTTTGCTTGAATCGAGCTTATGGGCTTTGGGCCTTTCGATTGTTGTCGGCCAAAGATTGGAGGCCAGAAATGGAGGCCCATTTCTATGATTGGACTAGCATGGTGTTGACTGTTGGTAATTCTCCCACTAAAAACGGAAAGAAATTAGCGTTAGCTAGGACCACAGCTAGGATTAATACGTATATATATGTGTGTATGTACCGGTCTAGTCCGGGTGGGCGGTTCCACACCTAGAACCGGGAGCTGAGCTAGTATTTATTGGAATCAAGAACCGCTCATAACTAGTGGGTTCGGTTCGATCCAAGTGATTCGCGGTTCTTTTGCATACTCCTAAGCGTACTTGGAGTAGGCTTGTGCCTTGCGGTGAAGAAAATTAAAATCTTTTTATGAATTATTTTTAGTATAAAGATTAAATTAATATCATTATTTCTGGGCCAAAAGCCACCAAAAACCCCATACTATGCTCACTGTGACACATTTACCTTAAAATTTTTCTAATGACACCAAAAATTTCCAAACTTATAACCGTGTGACATATTTACCATCTGTTAAAATTTTGTTAATGAAATCCGTTAAAAATTAACCTACACGGATGCCATAAAGCAAATAGTATTGACATGGCGTTCACGTGGCTTAAATAAAATAAAAATGACGTTGTTTTGGCTAAAAAATCATCTAACGGAACTTTGACGGAGGGTAAATATGTCATAAAGGTACAAGTTTGGGGTTTTTAATGTCACAAAAAAAGTTTGGGGTAAATGTGTCATAGTGGACATGCTTTGTTGTTTTTAATGTTACAAAAAAAAAGGTCAAAATAAATATGTCACAGTTGGTATAGTTCAAGATTTTTTTACGTGATAGTAGGTAAATGTGTCATAGTGGGCATGCTTTACTTTTTTTACCCTAATTTTTGTTTTGCATTGAATGAGTTTGTTACAAATTTATGTGATCAAGGTTAAAAGTGTAACGCACGTTACTTATTAATGAAAAGTCCTCTCATTCTATGTGTTCTTATTAATAGACTATATGTCAATATAGCACTATGACTATAAGTACTCTTCATTTATTGTTCTAAATTTGATTTGTCACATAATAAATTCATCACTCAGGAAAATTGAAATGATTTTTTCATATTTTGGATCCAGCTGCAAGATACTTAGAAAATTAAAAAAATAATAAAAGACACATGAGTGGATTGATTTGAAATTGCATAATAGAAGAATTACAATCCTCTGCTCAACAAGATAAGTTGAAAAACAGAAAAAAAAAACAGAAAACAGATGATAAATTTTCGTCTTTGTTTGGATTAAAAGAACATAAAGAGAGGAAATCTTATGTTAGTTAATAAAAGGAAAGAAACAATTTTAATTAGATATGGAAAAAACAATATAAAAGAGTAAAATTAGAAAAAAAGGGCGGTCCAACTCCGGTCGGCCATTTCGCACTTTACCAATTTTTCGCAAGCTGTTTTGTATGATTATAAATCTATACGAGCGCCGACTACAAAATGACACACGACGTATCGTGATCGACGCTCGAACAACGATCATTCAAGCCGAGATTCTCCGACCAAAATAAAATAGAGCCGAGATTCGAAAAAAGAACCACCATAATTAATTTTATAAAGCGATTATTACGACGTTGAAATATCGTCCAACGTCGTTCAACGTCGCTTAACAGTGGGTCCTATATGCCTTTTCAGACCGTACATATCTGACATATTCTACAGAAGTAATGAAATTTTTCACGAGCAATCGTGAGTTTATGGGTTTCACGTGGGAAAAATCGAATACTAATCAAAATCTCTCTCGAACACGACACCGATTTAGCTCTCGTCAATGTCAAACAGGGGGACAAGTTTTTGGTTTCTTGGGAGCCAGGGCAAAGCCCCCATGGACTTGGTCGTATCTGGTTTGGGACAAGCTTCGACGTTGACACTATCCTGTACGAGAATTAATTATCACCTAAGCTCTTTCCATCGGTTAAGATAATCATATATCAAGGAACACGTGACATGCGCTTTGATCATGCAAAATACCGCATACTTCAATTAAGTTCTCGATGTTGTTATGATTGATTCTGTCCATCATATTGCTCACTGACTCATGGGCCGACACGCTATTTGATAAACCGATTTCGATGACTGGTTTCTATGAACGGCGTTACTGTACTCGTGTCTCGTACCCACCAAATGCAATGAGCGTCAAGTCGCGATCGGGCGCGGTTTCTCGCTTCTCGCTTCGTCCCTTATAACTTACAATTCTACGTCCGCCGTTGCATAACGATGATCCGATTAAAAGCTAAGAGGCCGAATTTTTTTAATTTTTATCTGAGGATAATGTGCAAAGGGCTAGGTCTTCCACGACTGCTCATCAGAAATTCCACAAGATGACCTCAAAAGGCAAGCAATGACATTTCTTGACGAGCATCCACATTGACTGGGCTTTCTCACTCAAGATCACAAGAAATTGCAGCTACAAGCAAGCTATTAATCAAGACAAGGATATGATTGGAAAAGATAGACTCAGCGGTCATAAGGTCAAGGTGTGTATGTCCCAATTTTCTCATCCACCTCTATTCTTCTAAATATAAAGTTACAGGTGCTCGTTTATCAGCTCTCTGACAAACTTTGAGTTGTGTCTGTTTGGCTGTTTTGCTGTCCCTGAGCGCTTGTCTGGTTTGACTTAGTGGCGGCCATGGTAAGATCTCCTTGCTGTGACAAGGCTAACGTGAAGAGGGGGCCTTGGTCACCTGAAGAAGACGCCACCCTCGTGAGCTACATACACAAGTACGGGACCGGCGGCAATTGGATTGCTCTTCCTCACAAAGCTGGTCTCTCTCTCTCTCTCTCTCTCTCTCTGAGAGCTTTTCATGTACTGCTTTCAACTAGAAGTCGCAAGAAACATTGTTGAGTGGAGTTGAGGACTCTCAGGATTGTGGAGAAAGTTGTCAGTTTCAGTCTTCTCTTGAAGAACTTGATTGTTTAATCTGGATGATTAATGGGGTCTTTTTCTTTTTGTTTGGATGTTGAAGGGCTTAAGCGCTGCGGCAAGAGTTGCAGGCTAAGGTGGCTGAATTACCTGAGGCCAGACATAAAGCACGGAGGTTTCACTGAGGAGGAGGATGACACCATATGCACTCTTTTCTTTGCCATAGGAAGCAGGCAAGCTTTAACAAAGTTCATTCTAAAATCAGAAACTTTTTTACACTAGTTAATTTCATTAGACTTCGATAAAAGCCCTGCAAAAATGATAGAAACACTATGGTTGCTGTCGACGCAGGTGGTCAGTAATTGCTTCCAAATTGCCAGGAAGAACAGACAATGATGTGAAGAACTACTGGAACACCAAGCTGAAGAAGAAGCTAATGAAGGAAATTGTTTCTCAGAAAACATTGCCTCAAAGTAACTTTAATTATCAGGACTGGGCACGGAACTCGGCCCCAATCAATCCTGAGACCAAGAATCTGGAATATGCAGATAATTCAATGGGGTTCCCCAAGCAGAACTTCAATCCAGGAACACCCACTTCGAAGTCGAGTCTTCTCTATCCTCCAAGTCTCAATGAAGTTTCGGATTTTAACCATGTACCTTTGTCCACGCCAGACGTTTCAAGTCATTCTGATTCGTGCTCTGTGGTGATGAAGAGCGAGTATTCGGGGTCTGTAAACGGCGGTTCCGAACAGGACCAAGTCCTGTTGGACTTTGATCTTGATAGTATGCTCAATGACTTTGGCTTCCAAGATCAGAGCAGCTAAGCACAGTTCTTGCTTCACAAGCGTCACCTTCACTGGTCAAGTCATCAACATAAGAAAAAAAGAAAGAAAACTAGGAACCTTAAGATTTTTCAGGAGGTGATGTGAAATTTTAGTGTCTTAACTCTATCGAAGTGTCTGAAGGGTGATTTAGTTGAAGTTAGACGCGAGATTTTGCTGTTCTTTATCATGATATATATTTTGCTGTGGCCTACTAGTCAGAATCTCCCAGGCATATCCTCAGTTTAGGTCTTAGGATGAATCGATGTACTTGAATACATAATTTAATGAGCAAAGTTTGATCGTGCATTTACATCAGCTGACTCACTCAGAACTGGGAAATCAAGTCTTGAGTTTGTTAGTGACGTGATTGAGGGAGCCAGTTTCGTTCCAAAAATTTATGTAGGATTCTTTCTTCTGCAAGCAGGATATAATACACATGCTAAGATCGAACAAGGAATCGATCTAGACAATAATTTCTTCTCTTGCTCTCTTCCTCCCCTCTTGTGTATGCTTGTGCACACGCAAAATAGGCCGCACATCGCTTGCTTGAGAATGATGCGATGATCCTCGAAGTGTGAGTGCTACTCAATTGGTACATCGTTAAAGTCTTGGCTATGATCTATCATATACTTTTAACTTCTACTATAGCATGATGAAGCCAATGCCTTTCCTCAGAAAGTATCTAATCAAGTCTCTTTTAGAAAATGATCTCACATCGATTCCTCTAGCTGGTGTATCTTCTTCGGTCCAAATTACGACTCTTCAAACGACTGCGCAATTACCTCGGGACCTTCTGCTCTTGGAATTTTTAGATCGCAGACTATTCCAAGAGATCGACACATCTGTTCTTTTTCCCGGGTTTCATTCAACTATACTGTAAGAACAGCGTTTTTGTGCCAAAGGCAGATATTACCTTCCGGTGATGATCGTTCAATGGAGTCAAGTCAATTGCTCTTAATTTCTAAAAGCAGTGTCTCACATCATATCTTTGAATTGATAAAATTAAATTAATCAACTATTTCATTTGATGAGCTTAGTAGAATAGAGATACCCCAATCAGCTCCTCAAAGGCCATGTTTCCTTGAACTTTCCTAACTTACTTGACATTTCCTTAGTTTACTAAACACCCATTTGAAAAATCCACTGATTGAGGCAGCCCAGAAAAAGAAATTACTGAAAGCTAAAGGCTCACACTTGCCTCCACTAAATGAATTGAATATGATTATCCTGATTAAGATGATCTTGCAAGACTCAACAGTGTGCCATGAGTCCGAAAGAGGATTGTTTACTTTGTGCAACAGCCTGTACCCCTCTTTTCTTGAACTTACTGTATAATATTTGTCTGAACCATCCTTTTCAGCCTTCCATATTGTAGCAAGTCTCCTTTTTTCTGGTCTATAATGAAGTGAAGTCTTTCATGCACTTTCTGATAGACTCATAAAGCTCTCCAGCTGTTGTTTCATGCAAAAAGAAAGACATTCCAGCATAGCTGGAAATGGAGTTGTCTACTTTGTCACGAGTCGTCTCCATGAGGTCCACACTAATTTTCCTAGCGGTTGATCTTGCAAAGCGGTCCTCGCCTCTCTTCTCATCCTCCTTTTCGCTTTCGTTAGGTCGGCTATTTCCTCGAAACCCTCTTCTACTTCTTCTTTCCTCCGCGAGAATTAGATGCTTCCCCTGCCGTAGCACGGAGGGCAACGCTGTTAAAGCGCTTGCACAGCGACACCGCTTGATGAGACGAGGCTTTTGGTTCGTAACATGAATCGCAGAACAATCCTGCTTGCAGGGGAAATAGGAAATCTCGTTGAACAAGAGTTTTGTGTTCAGTTGCTCTTTGCCAGAGCTCCCGTACCCAGAATTTTCCTGAAAACTCCCATCCTGTATAGAAGAGGACCGAACTTATTTAGAGCAGTGAGAAGTGAACTGTGGTACTTATTAAAAGCTTAGTGCACGAAGAATTTGAAGTTAGCCAAGTAGAAATCATTGCACACGGTCCCCAAACACTTGCTAAGGTTGCTGCTGTTAGGATTAGTCGAATAAACGTAACGAAATAGAGAGTAAAAGCGAGGAAGAGAGATCGACACTCAAGGTTTATTTAAGTTCACCTTTAAACTAGGGCTATATCCAGTAGATGATGCAACTATAATTAGCACCTCTCACCTTTCTGTTATAATTCTCAATTACAAGAAAAAAGATTATATATGCTGAGGTTGCCGCTGTACAGTGTTGATGGGGGAGTATGAACTGCACCCCAGCAGCTGCAACATAAAATTTACAAGAGGTCGCGAGATGGAGAGGAGAAACCACCCGACTTATGCTCGCTTTCCTCTCGGATTTGATACAGACTCATGATTACACGAGAGAATGGGAAGAGCTTACACCCCGACGTTTGTGAAAGTCTCGACACGTGACGCTTTTTCCGACGAACCAAAGTCAAGGGTTGAGTTGGAAACCAACGGCTCGTCCATTTTGAATTCGTTAAACGCCGGGAGTATGAAAACAATCAGGTCAATGAAAACCTCCAGGAAAAAAGGAAAGAAAGAAAGTAAACCAAAAACGCCGCAACGGCGGAATTCGAAGCATGAATAATTAAATCATTTGGTTGAGAATCATTCAAACCCCCAATCACACCTTTCATGTGGAGGGTGCAAAAGGAATCTCCATTCATTGGAGAGAGAGAGAGAGAGTGAGAGATTCACTGTCCTATGCAAATTAAATCATATACATAGTACATTTTATAGTAAACGAGAAGCGATTTATAAAATTAGCACGCTAAATAACGTGATGAACCGTAAGCTTGATCGCCGTTCGATATCAGATAATACGGATTTCGTAAATCGGCATCGTCGGAGTATACCCATACCGAGCGCGTGCTGCAGAACCGCAATTTTCACTCGACTCTTTTCAGGAGCACCTTAAATGTGTATCTCAATCGGGCACCCAAAGTTAAAAAAAGATCGCCGCCCTCAAATAAAAACAGAGGGTGTTCGCCGTCAATGTAAATTTCTTTTTTCTTGTATGTTCACTTCTTTTTTTTTTTGTTGTTATTATCGAGTTCTATATATCCATTTTTAAGTGGACGGTGTGGTTACATAGTTATCTGTCAAGTATATATACACGTTGCTCGGTCCAACGGTTAATGTCTAAATATTTTTTTGGGAAAAAACCACCAAAAATCCCAAATTTTACGACACATTTATCCTGAACTTTTTTTTTGTGACACAAAAAACTCTAAACTATACTATTTGTGACACATTTATCCCAATATACTTTAGTCCATGGGCATTTTCTTCTTTTTTGCTTTTTTTTTTCCTTTCAGGTGAGGGGCCCTTGCCGGAAAGGAAAAAAAAGGAAAAAAAAAAGAAAAAGTTAAAAAGACGAAAATACCCATGGCCTAAAGTACAATGGGATAAATGTGTCACAAATAACATAGTTTGGAGTTTATGGTAAATATGTCACAGGTAATAAAGTTTGAGGTTTTTGGTGGTTTTTTCCCTTTTCAGGAGCACCTTAAATGTGCATCTCAATCGGGCACCACCCGAAGTTTAAAAAAAAATCGCCGCCCTTAAAATAAAAACAGAGGGTCTCCGCCATCATTGTAAATTTCTTTTTTCCTGTATATTCATTTCTTTTTTTTTTATTATCGAGTTCTATATATCCATTTTTAAGCGGATGGTATGGTTACATAGTTATCTGTCAAGTATATATACACGATGCCCGGTCCAACGGCTAATGTCTAAATATTTATTTATTTCTTATAATTTGCAGGGGTACCTAAGGAGTTTGTTCTTCTGTGGCGGGAACAGCTCAAATCCACCTGGCGACTTGCCGCCCGTACAGCTGGCGCCCCATCAACGGTCAACAACTTCGGAACCCAATATATTCCCATCCCTCTCGAAAGCCTCAGTCCGGCGAGCACTTGCAGACAGACAACGAAGAGAGAGAGAGAGAGAGAGAGAGAGAGAGATTAGGGAGAGAGCGAGAGGTGACGATCGATGGAGGTGTCCAGATCGAGGATGAGCTTCGCCGCCGCCGCCTTCGCCTTCCTCTCCCTCCTGCCGCCGCCGGCCGCCGCCGCCCGGAGCCTGGCGCCCGCTCCTTCCAGCGACGGTTCGTCTCTCTCTCTCTCTGTCTGCGCGCGCGCAATCTGGCGATGTGAAATGGTGACTGGCGAAGCGTCGCGGAATGAAACTCGGTTGTCTCGTCCTGTGTGCAGGAGTGGCGATCGATCAGGGAATCGCGTACCTGCTCATGCTCGTAGCTCTGGCGCTCACCTACATCATCCACTGAAGATCTCCATCTCTCTCGATCTCTCTCATGCGAACCAAATGAAACATCGCCAGATTCATTTCATTTCTTCTTTTTGATCTATTCTTTCGATCCTCAATGGAATTAGGGCGGAATTTCATACGATCTCGAGCTCTTTCTAATCGTATTTTCAGATGTCGGTTAGGAGTTCTTGTTCATGCGTTTCCATCTTTTACAATTTCACGGTTTGATTTGCAAGCAGCATTTCGAATATCACAGAGCGCCCAAAAATGGAGGGAAGGAGACAGGCTATACATACATTCGCTACCTAATCCTTTTTTAAACGACAGCTTTAGGCTGGATTTGCTCGAAGTCGAACACGTCGAACATGAGCCGCCTCACGTCCGGCTTCCCGTACACCGCGTACGAGAGCCCGTGGATGGCCTGCTGGACGGCCGTCGTGGCCGGGTTCCGTAGCCGCCGGTTGTGCTCGTACGAGTCCTGCACCTGCTTGGAGTAGATGATGAGGTGGTGGAGGTGCTTGTCCCTCAGGTACCGCCCGCAGAACTTGTTCATGAGGACGCGCCGGTGCCTCTCCTGCAGCCATTTCCCCGGCGCGTCTATGTGCTTCATCAGCAGCCTCTCCGCCATCACCAGATCCTTCAAGTCAGCACCGGGAAAATTAGAAAGAGATCTACAATGCACTTCGGGGATGAACTTAAAAAGATTTCCAATTGCACACACTAATGTGCGCACGGTCTCGACTAGATTGCTGCTATGATTTCGCATACTCTTATCCCCATAATTGATCTTTGAGCAAACCTACCTATCCTTCATCCTTAGTATGTCAGACTTAAAATCTATGGAAGTTCTAATAAACATGATGACAGTTTTATCTCAATGCCCTAAATTGTTGCTATTGCTTGCTGGACAAGCAGTTTTGGATTTTGACCTGTTAAATTGACAGGGCCGCGCTAATTACATACATACTCGAAGAAAATGAAAACATCAACTTTACGGGTATATCTATTATTTTTGTCATCCTTTACTATGATGTACTGCGCTTCCGTAAATCAATTCAAAGCATTATCTCTGTAACGACCGATCATGTTGTATCATGACCGATGCGATAGGGACATGTACCTGGATCTTTTGGCCGACGTACTCCAACCTCTCGTAACAGAATCGAGGATGATCAAACTTGTATTTCGATGGGTGTAAGAAACATAGCTGCATGGGGAAAGGACAAGAGCAACAATGGTTAAGGAAGCCGCACCAGACCATACAAATTTGAGCTCGACAAAGTTAGGCAAATATATAACACGGCGAAGCTAATAATGCGCACATAATAATTCCTGCAGCGTCAAAGCAAGCGAACTCTTGTTGTATTAAATGTAAGACGTGAAAAAATTCATGAAATGGAGTGCTTACTTTAGTTCCACAATTTTCAGCTCAAATTCACAGTTTTCATAGTCAAAGGAGGCCAATGAATCTAAAGATTGCCAACCCGTCCGAAAAAAGAAGGCCAGCTGTATCTTAACCCCAAAACAGAGATGAAGAAATACAGGGTATATCAAAGAATTCCAAGTATATTCCTTCTTCACTAGACCGCCGACCCCATCTCATTGAAAGCTTATGTACTTAAGTAGAGACAAGAAGATCAAAAGAAGTATGGTACCTGTAACCCAAGTCCAAGTTCAATATTTCTGGCTGCGGTAATGTCTGGGATCCTATCTGTCATGTTCAAGGGATATCCCAGAGTTTGCATAACTTTTGGTCTGCTGTCGTAGTCCCATATGTTTCCACGGAATCGATGCATTCCCGGTGGCACGCAAGCCCTAAAAAGCCTTGGATGTGCGAAGAGTGCGTCTTCTGGAGGCTGCAAGTAAAATGTGTATCCAGAACTCTCACGACGATGAAGTAACAATTCTGTGAACTTGCTATCTGAGTGCATACTAATGACCCTGGCACATTGACCTATCAACTAAACTTTACCTCCTCTTGGTTAAAACTGTCTTCTGGTTTTGATTTCAAATCGTTTCCCATTGATTCTACTTGCTCCTCAACTGAGAGTGCCGGTTGTGAGAGAACAAATGACTGTGTACAAGTGTTCATGAAAGTTTCCGATTGCTTATTGATGTAATGAAACAATTTCGACGTTCTGGAGCATGACGAATTATAGAACATCTGCTTCCCAAGTTCTCTCCCTGGACATTTTCGTTTTTTGGGCTAGAAACTACTATATGCCAAGTACAAAGAGGAAAACAAAAAAAAATCACTTGCCTTATAGACAGCAACATCTTGCCAGCTGAGCGTTTTGGTATCAAATTCAACAGATACATAATCAACGTCCTCAAGTTGCCTTCTTAGTTTTGGTTGGCAGTCCTCAGAATCGGGGTCCATTCCGAATACTTCAAAAAGAACGCGATATACTTCTGGCATTCCAAAGCACAGGTATATTGCCCCGAAAAGAGCCCAAAAAACCGACCTATATTGTATACATATTTAGTGAAATGAAAGAGGATGTTCACTATGTACAACAAAGAAACCGCAGTACTCATTCCTGAAAGTGAACAATTTACGCAGCAAGATAGTTAGGTAAGGTAAAAATGCCACAAAAGTTCGCAAAACTTTAATGGATCAAAAAACATGAATCCACGAAGCATGACGGTTTGATAATTCTTAGGTAGCATGAGCTTTTCATTGATTAGTGAGAAAATAAAATCATATCAATTCTTCTACTGACAATCGATTAATCCTACGAAAATATCTGTGGAAGAAGGATATAAATCATAAGCAAACTGTCATGTTATATCATAATAAACAGCACATTCCAATCAGTTTCGCCTAGCTTATTTTTCTACGTCTATCAAGTTTCCCACCAAATGATGCCAGTGACATTAAATCAACACCAATTCAGTGAATTCACCATCTCCACGCTCTTGAGAGCCCAGTGAGTACATTCTCAAAACGGGAGCATTTTCAAGTCACACCTTCAGTATTTTCTAGAATTTTTCAAGTGCTCCAGCCACAACCCATTTCCTTAACCTTGCACATGCTTAAAGTCTGATTTCACATCTGTTTCCTTTCCAATCCATTAGTCTACACTAAATGTTTGAACATGATAGCATTATCCTCAGCACAAAGGCACAAACTCATCAAGATTTCACTCACAACCAGGGCAATGTGAAAATGAAAGCTCTCCCATGAAATATCATACCCATCACGATAGCAATTGCTCAGAATCCAGCATTGAAAAGGTGATCTTCAAAATTCAATCAACAACCAGTGCTCTAGCATTCCAACAGTATATAAGAAATCCAACCACAGACTAATTATAAACTAGAGCCAAAGTACCAGAACAACTTACTTAACAGGCGGCTCCCTGTCCTTCCTAGTCAGCTTATCCATATCATCATATGGGAATACCAAATTCTGCAAACTAGCAGCTTTAATCCATTTCGGCAAGTTCCTCTTCCCAATCAATCCGAACACCCTCTCCCTCATCGGTGCCGGGGATTCCCTCGGATACCGCTGCAGAAAGTACTCCGCCAGCGCCAATTCGAGCACATATTGCCCCAAGAACCACAACCTCGAATGCCCCGACCTCACGTGCCGGGCATTCGTCCGCTCGCAGGACGGGTGCTGGAAGGCCAAGTACAGCAGCGAATCGAACTGCTTCGCCGGGTTGTCGTCCCCGAACCTGTCCGACGGCTCCAGCGGGTACCCGAGAGCCTGCTTCGCCTCCAGCAGGTACTCGTCCATCCAAGTCCTGTCGGCATTGTTCAGCTTGGAAGAGGGCAGGCAGGAACTCAATAGGGGGAACGACTTGAGGGACAGCTGGGGGCTGTTCAAGAACCTGTCGGCCAGCCTCTTGTCGTCCAGGGGTGGCTTCAATATGAACCTCTTCGGGGGCACCTTCTTCTTCGGCGAGGTCGCGCGCTTGCGCTCCGCGAGCTCCTTGAGTAGCCTCTGGGGGCTGTTCCTTGGCAGGTCTTGTTTCGGGTCGACGGCGACGGCGACAACGGAGCGGCCCCGCCATGTGGGCAGCTTCTTCCTGGGGTTCTTGAGGCGGATTTGGAGCCGCAACGGGGAGACGGAGGAGGAGAAGGAGAAGGGATTGGTGGTGGGTGGGTTGGCGAAGCAAGAAGAGAGCTCCATGGAGGAGATGAACTAGGTTTCAACGGAGGGTCTGGAGGAGGAACATCAATGGCGGAAACTGGGCTCTGTGATGGACTGACGAGCCAGGGGAGGCGCGTTCAGGATCTTTTGGGCAGAGGTCGAAGATGAGCAGACGTTGATCGAATGCGGTCCGGATATAGGTTTATAGGGACCGATCTGGGCCGCCGGATTACGAGAGCAAGGTTATGGGCCGTCGGATCGTAGCTCGCTGACATTTTTCATAGTATAAATAATCACTGAATGATATACTCGACCAAAAGCATCTGGGCCAATGTGAAGTTACTGATCCTATGTATGGTCACGACCTGAGTATACGCTTAAATTGTCTTGTCTGAACTTTACGACCTAAAATTCGGTGGTATTTTCAGGTAACAGGAAAGAAAACTTTCTCTCCAATCGAGCTAGGACGTGAAATTTAATCATGTCGATTCGCCGGATGTATATATATGGGCAGACGAAATGATCTTATAAAAAATATCGATTTCTCCTATTTTTGTGAGGTATGGTAATCACCACCAAGGATTTGCCAATGTAACTGACATCTAAGAACCGTGCCTCGAGTATTTTGGCCAGAAACAAAATATTTTCAATGGGCCAATGTCAATTTCTTGTCCCTGTCAACCCGAGGTTCTGGCATTTGATTTCTATACTAATTCGTGTTAGAAAATGCGCTTTTCTTTTTGGGTTAATACCACGAAAAACTTTAAATTGGTACATTTGTGACAATTTTACCCTAAATTATTTTTTTTACTATAAAAAACCCCAAACTGATATACATATGATAATTTTACCCCGAATTAATTTTTTAATATTATTTATTATTTATTTTTTTTTTCTTTCTCTTTAATCTCTGACCGGTCGCCGGATCGGCAATCGGCCAAAGGCGGAAGCCGACGAGGTTAGCCTTGCCATCGTTGGGCGAGGTCGAGCCTCCCCAGATTTGGCTAGTGCTCGGCCCCGCCGTTGCAGGGCGAGGCCGACGTTGCCTAATGCTTGCGAGGGCCCGGCCTTGCCGGCCGTTGGTGAGGCTCAACCTCGCCGGCGTTGGGCGAGGCCGACCTCGCTGTTGCAAGGCGAGGCCGACCTCGCCCAACGCCGGCGAGGTCGTGCCTCGCCAGCGGTCGGCAGGGCCGAGCCCTCGCCAGATCCGACGAGGCTCGACCTCGCCGGCTTCCCCCTTTGGCCAGTCGTCGGTCTGGCGACCGGCCAGAGATTAAAGAAAAAGAAAAAAAAAGTAAAGAAAAAATAAAAAAATTAATAAAAAAATTCGAAAAATAATAAATAATATTAAAAAATTAGTTCGAGGTAAAATTGTCACATGTATACCAATTTGGGGTTTTTGGTGGTAAAAAAAATAGTTCAGGGTTGATTTGTCACAAGTGCTCCAATTTGGAATTGTTTATGATAAAAAAATAATTTTGAATAAAATTATCACAAATGTACCAATTTAGGATTTTTCGTGGTATTAACCTTTTTTTTTTTCGTTTGCCAACCCCAAAAACAGCAAAAAAAACTTTAAAAAAATAAAGAGAGCATCTTTTGCTCAAAAACCCAACACCTGTATTCCCCACGAAAGATCCCAACTTTCTCAGATTTCAATCTCAAGCCACTCACTCCCTGAGTCTCACGACTCAATGGGTATCTCGAAATGGGTCCTTCTGCTTCTAATTCAATACGTGCGCATCCCACGATCATGTCTGTGTTCATCAAGACCAGGTTTGACCCCAGAAGAACTGGCTCAAATCCCGGTGGATTTTCTCAATCTTGCTCAAAAACCAGAGATCGTTGACTACATGGTGAGCATCAGGAGGAGGATACACGAGTACCCAGAACTCGGTTTCGAGGAATTTGAGACCAGCAAGCTTATAAGGTCGGAGCTTGATCGGATGGGTATTCAGTATAAACACCCACTTGCTGTTACGGGCGTTGTGGGTTACATTGGAACTGGGAAGCCACCGTTTGTAGCAATTCGAGCTGATATGGATGCTTTGGCAATGGAGGTTTGTTAGAAGTTCGCTTTTTTCCCCTCTTCTTTAAATCAGTTGCACTGTGAAAAAGTACAGACAAGTCAACCTAAATACCCGATTGTGTCATGTGGATTTGCATGGACTTCCAATTATAATTGATCAAACAGTGGTCCTTGGGCTAAACAGGAAAAGAAAAGTGGTGGACCATGCGGAGAAATTTAAGCTGATTTACGGTGCTTTGGTGAATTTGGCATGCTCTGGATTTATTCATGTGACTATAAGCAGTCGCTTTGGCTGTTGTAATAGTGTACTGGTTCACTAATTTATATGAGATGCTAATGCTAATGAAGAGAGAGAATAATGAGGCTTTTGGTTGCAACAGGAGAGTGTAGAGTGGGAGCACAAGAGCAAAGTTCCCGGGAAAATGCATGCCTGTGGACATGATGGTCATGTTGCTATGCTTCTTGGTGCGGCCAGGTTGCTTCAAGGTCATCGCGATGAGTTACAGGTTTCTTCTTTTTCTCTCAATGTACCTGGTCTGTAATCTTCCACCAGCAGAAGTTTGAGCTTTTTGTTCCTATACTCACGTTGCGGATGTATTGTAGCTTCCGTATCAATAAATGTGCAAAATCAATCACCTACAAGGGCATGCATTTACGACAGTTCTCCACCCACTTGTTTTCTCCAGTTGCTCGACTTAAGTCTGAGTGCTTAACCGAGTTTTGGAATTGGTCTGGAAGCTACAGTACTTGTACTGCCACTCTCTTTCCAGTACTGGTTTGCAGTACTGAGTTAAAGATGTTTAAAACTAGAATGGGCTCGCTTCCGTTTTCAAACTATGCTGCCTTGTGCGTTCTGCACAATATCACTAAGCCTTGGAGTATAAGAGAAGCTTTTAATTGTCCTCCATTAGTAAGAATTATACACAATCTGCAAATCATTCTGTATATCAAACTCTAACAACATAGGTAATCATTGATCTTTGTGTGTGCATGTGTGAGACAACCGTGGAGAGGAAACCTATACCTTTGGTTTTCTGGGGGAATGTTTGATCTCTTCTGTAGAACCGCATTTTTACCTTGAATGTTTTTGTGTACACTGCTTGTCTTTCCTTGTCTTAGAGCTGATGAGTAGATGAATTCTTTTACAGGGGACAGTGGTTTTCGTTTTTCAACCAGCTGAGGAAGGAGGCGGAGGAGCCAAGAAAATGATAGATGATGGAGCACTGGAAAATGTTAATGCCATCTTCGGTCTGCACCTTTCCGTCAAATTCCCTATTGGTGCAGTGGCAACCAGACCCGGTCCTCTTTTGGCCGCAAGTGGTTTCTTCGAGGCAGTAATAACCGGAAAGGGAGGTCATGCGGCGATTCCGCAGCACACAATAGATCCGATTGTAGCGGCATCCACTGTGATTGTTAGTCTGCAGCATCTCATTTCACGTGAAGCTGATCCACTGGATTCGCAGGTTCTCTCTCTCTCTCTCTCTCTGCCCGACAGTAAATTCTTTGCATGAACTAATGGAGTTGTAGAATCTAATGGACGTTGTAATCATGATTTGCGGATTCAATCTCCTTTTACGATTCAAGATAGACAGGATTTAGCTCGTCTGATCTGCATAGTCAGGGCTATGACAGAACTACCAACCACCCGATCAGCATTTGAAACTCGAAAGTGAATATGTGCAGGTGGTTACGGTGGCTAAGATTGAAGGAGGTGGCGCTTTCAATGTGATTCCCGATTCTGTGACTATAGGTGGCACATTCAGGGCATTTTCCATGGACAGCTTAATCCAACTTAAACAAAGAATCAAAGAGGTGAGATTCATCTGGTTTGCCTTAGCTTCATCTCCGCTCAACTAAATGCCTTGATGCTCTTTCGTCTTCCAATTTATCCCCATCTCAAAGTTGTGTCTTCTTTTACCGTTTGAATGCTTCGAGTCCACAGAGAGTTCTTAAGTCTTTAATAGCGTAATACCTTAAAGTTATAATTTTATTCTATTTAAACACATGTAACAGGTCATTATGAGACAAGCAAGTGTACAGAGGTGCAACGCAACGGTCTCATTCAGTGTTAAACCCTTCTACCCGGTGATGGCTAATGACAAAGATTTGCACGAGCACTTCAAGAGTGTCGCACGGGATATGCTGGGTTCGCGCAAGATTCTAGAGATGGAACCATTGATGGGTTCAGAGGACTTCTCGTTCTATACTGAGGTGATCCTAGGTTACTTTTATTATGTCGGGATGGAGGATGAGAGCCTAGGGAAGATGGAATCAGGGCACTCCCCATACTTCAGACTTAACGAGGATGCACTTCCATATGGAGCGGCGCTTCACGCAGCACTTGCAACGCGATACATCCTAGAGAACCAACAGAAGTCGGATGCAGCAAAAGGAAGTTCTCATGACGAATTGTAAAGTGCTTGTGCTTTCTTGATGTGAACTGGTTTTAAGCTTATGATAATTTGGACAGCAAAAAACTAGGGAGAAGAACAGTAGAAGTGCCAAAACTTATGTATGGTGCTCACTTTAGTGCAAAAAGTATATTTTGAATCACTTTAGTGCCAAAATTTTTTAAAAACGATCACTTAAGTATCAAATCCGGTCAGTTTGGCCGGAAATCCGATGTGGCATTTTTTTTATTAATTTTTGAAGCCGATGTGGCTCGCCGAAGGTTGAGTCAGCATGCTCAGTCAACATGTATACATCAAAATGACGTAGTTTAGCATGTACATTTGGATTTTTTAAATATTTTTTTTGAATTTTTTTCTTTCTTTCTTTTTTCTTTTTCTTTCTTCTTCTGTTTTGGTCACCGCCAGTGACCGGAGGCCGGCAACCGGCCACGGCCGACCGCCTGTGTGACATCTCCGATTTCGGGCCTAGGAAGCCGAGGGCTGGCAATAAGTGGATTAGCAGGTAAGTCGAGTTGAGGGTCGGTATCGGAATGGACAACATGATCGGAACGAGTGTACTGAGGGTTGGTCGTGGTTCGATCAAAAGATTGTCCATGAGTTGGCCTAGGGATCGACAGTGGAATGACCCCGACTACGCAAATGATTAGGGTAATATGACCATGGGATGACCCTTCGATCATAAGGGCTGTTAGCGGAGCGGTCCGGGATAACCGTGAACCAGTCCGGTGTCGTCATGTGTCGGTCGCGGGTGATACTGCACGGCCATGCATTAGTTCCAGGTGACCACGAGTTAATTCCGGGGTACCGAATTTCCACGAGGCTACATGACAATCGAGGGTCGACCCTAGATCGTTGATACTCGAACGTGGCCCGATCACGAATCGGCCACGGATCGTTGTGCCAAGTCAGGAAGGCCATGGACGAGACGTGCACCAGGCCATGTGCCTAAAGGCTTAGTCGCGGTCCGGGCAAAATTGCCTGTCGTGGCGGTCAAGGTCATGTGCCCGTCAGCCAGGCCACGGACCGGCTATGTGCTCGGTCGTGTGCCGGCCATTGTGCCCGACCCTCGTGCCATGAATTGTACTCGTAAGATCCGGTTTCGATCTTGTCCTGTGTCCAAGAAAGATGGCCCTGAGTCGCGTGTTGTGCCATTCCCGGGCCGATATGCGTGATTGGTCGAGAACCTACCTCTCGCCCGTACGACCCGGCACGGTGCCCATGCGGCCGACCAAGTACTAGGCACGTCGCCCGTGCGGCCTGACGAGCCGGTTGGCACGTTGCCCGTTCAGCTCGGCAAGTTGCCCGTTCCGCCCGGCCACGCGCTCGGCCATGTGCCCGTGCAGCTCGGCCACTCGCCCGGCCACTGATCCGGTCTGACCAGTAAATTTACCCAATGGCCCGGCCGTGTGCCTAGTCTACTCGAGAAGACCAATTTGAGTTATTTTGATTTGGATTGTTGTAGGACCATGTTTGGGCATTTGTTAGGGCCTTTTTACATTAAATTCCATTTTGAGAGGGTATTATTGGAATTTATTTGTGAGAAAACCCTCGGGGAAAAGTTTGAGGATTATTTTGATGCGGGGTTAATTTTGGGCGTTAAATGCGTATTTTCGCGAGACCCGTTCGATCCGAGCAATTCGGGATAAAAATCAGCCAAATTGAGAAAGCCCTAGAAAGTTTGACCAAGTCAAAACCTTATCCACATCATTATGACACTCATTAATGATAGCCAAGAAAGTCTTCCTTCTTATCCTTAGCATTTATGAAGCCATTTATTGAGTCTTGGCCATCAAGTGTTGACCAAGAATGGAGAAGGAAGCCACGGCCAGCTTAGAAGGGAGAGAGAGACCACGACCAATGAGTAAGGAGAGAGAGAAAGGAAGAAAATTTGGCCATTTTCATCATTATCCTCATTTACTCCTTGGACTTCTTTTCAATAACCATTATAAAACCATTAATGGTGGAATGATGCGCGCGCTTACTTCATTCTCCCATTTGACACGCGCGCTTATCTCACTCTCTAGTGACACGCGCGCTTACATCATCAAAACCCTAGCCTTTACTCCTATATAAATAGAAGCCATTAGAGAGAAATTGACACACTTTTCCCACACACACAAACCGACAAAGAAATAGAGAGAGAGAGTGCCAAAATAGAGAAAGAAAGAGAGAAAACCCGAGAGAGAGAAAAGAAAAGCTGGAACTGTGAGTTGTCCGAGATTCGAGGACGTTGCTTTTTCCGTCCATTCTCTACCCTTTAGTTCTTGTTTTATTAGAGTAAGTGAGATTTTACTACCGGGAAATGACGTTGAAATACGTTATATCACGAGTTTTCCCCGTTCTCAGTTCTTGGTGTTCCGATGTTGTGTTCTCTATAACAAGTTTGCCTTGTTTCGTGTTTTTGCATGTTATCTAACACAAATTAAAAACCGAGGCACGACCTATGAGGTAAACCGTGACTTGGCCATGCTCGGAATTCTTGTTTTATGCTTTCTATGCGCGTTGTTGTTTGATTGGCCACGGAGGCCGGTAATGTTTCGTATAATGACGATTGATATGTCATCGTTTGTTAGTAAAATTTTACTTGCTGAGTCTCCCCGACTCACTCCCGTTGTTTTTCCTCTTTTCAGGTTCGTGATATGGTGTCCCCTCCAACCCGCTTCGGAAACCCTGTTGAAATGCGAGCCGAACTCTTCATCGTGATCGACGCTCGGGAGAGTCGTGCTTACCGTCGCATCACAACTTATGTGATGGTCAACGAAGGCCGTAACGAGCTGGTTGCTCACCCGTATATGGCATGGTATCGCGCCGCGAATGATGAGTGGGTTGAGCCCCTCCGCGGGTTCAACGGACCATTTGCAGGATCGGACGGGTTGTTTCCGGGGCAAGCAGTAGGTTGAGCGCGACGACCAGCTGGACGAGGAGCGGGAGGAGCAAGAGTACAATAAAGCGTAGCGAAGCTAAGGACCCAAGCCAAAATTTTGTTGTGTATATGGCTTGTTTGTTTTTCGGAAGTGCCTTTGAAATAGGCATATGAAAAATATCGTGTTAACTTAAGCCGCGTTAGGGCATGTAAAATAAGCACGAATCCCCTTGTTAATACAACGTGTACCGTTTGTCTTAAATGCTTGGTTTGTCTCGTTGAATTGCTTCCGCATGCATTTCATATTTAAAAATCAACGGGACGTTCTAACAATATTTTATGCTTCACGAGTTCGTTCCATTCATGGCCGATCGACTAGTATCGCTCGTGATTGGTTCGGGGTGTGACAGTGGGGTTGGTTTTGGTATCAGAGCAGGTTTTCCCTTCAATAGGTGCGGTTCGTGACGACTTGCAATTGGACGATCCGAAGAGGGCGGGGAGTAACGCTGGGGCCATAAGACCTAATCATTGTGCGGCTTCTGACCGAGGTGGCGCCGAGGCGGGTAGCCTGATCATTGTGCGGCCTTTGGGAAGAAGTGGCGCCGGGGTACGAAATTATGCCACCTGATGATTGAGCGGCTTCTGAAAGGAAGTGGCGTCGGGGTGAAGGGCCTGATGTTTAAGCGACTCCTGGCAGGCTTTTAGGACGGCTAAAGAACGAGAATTTCTGAATTGTGCACCGAAAAGTGGAAAACGGTTCTGAAAACCAAGCGGTAATAAAAGCCTGGAGTGATACGGTGCGCTGAAGTGGGGTAGTTAGCTAGGAAACACCCTATGCATGTGATTGTATGACTGTGCACCTGATTGATTGGTAAGTAGACCTTTGATTGCTGACATGTTTTTGCGCTGTAGAAAAGCCTTAGTCGGTTATCAAAGACAGTATGAGTGCTCCGGACCCGACCTCGACCTCAAAAGGAAAGTCCAAGCAAGATCCCCGAATAGATGAAATTCTGCAGGCTCTTGTGACCGTAGGAGAATTGTTGGGGCAGCAAGTACAACAAACACAGCAACGACTGCCCATTGCTGAGAATGCAGCGGTGGCAAACGGAAATGGGAATGGAGACCGAACAATGCATGGATTAGCCGAGCAATTCTTGAAACTGAGACCCCCGAAATTTGCTGGAACTGGAGATCCCGAAGAGGCAAAATCCTGGATCGATGAGTTACAAAAAGCGTTTGAACTATTGCAATGTCCTGAGAAAGATAAAGTCACCTTAGCGGCCTATCAATTGCAAGGGAACGCTAGCTACTGGTGGAAGGCGACTAAAGAAACCGTATTCCTAGAAAATACGGTGATGAATTGGAATGCTTTCGTTGAAGCATTCAACGGGAAGTACTTCTCCGAGTGTGCTCGTGATCGTAAAATGAAAGAATTTCTGCAACTCTAGCAGGGAAATATGACGGTGGACCAGTATGAAGCAAGGTTCGCCCAGTTATCGAGGTACGTCTCCAGACTTATTGAAAACCCCATCGACAAGGCAAAACGATTCCGTGATGATCTCAAATTTGACATCCGGAGTCAGTTAGTGCCACTGAACTTGAAGGATTATAATGAATTATATGAACAAGCTCAAATGATCGAGAAGGATTTACTGGAGAGGGTCCCTTCGACGCGACCCTATTATTCTACTCCCCGAATGGATCAACGTTCGGGCAAAAGGCCAGTGATAAGGGGGAAACGTCCTTTTGTTTTCAACAAGAAGCAGAATTTCCAGCAGCCAGCTAATATTTTTGGAAATACTTGTTCTGTTTGTGGGTGACAGCATGGCGATGCCCCGTGCCCCGTTCGTACGGGAGCATGCTTTGGGTGTGACCAACAAGGACACATGGTTAGGGATTGTCCACAACGGCGACAAAGTATACCTATGCAGCAGAGATAGGCGACAACATCAACTGGAGTCCAACCTCGTGCTAATAACGGTGATCGTCCTCCGGCTCAAGGACAAATATATGCACTTACTTAAGAAGATGCTGAGAACTCCAACGCAGTGATCACAGGTACGATTTTCCTCAATAATCGTGCTGCATATGCGTTAATTGATACTGGAGCTACACATTTATTCGTATCTAGCCAATTTGTGCGTTTGGCCAAACTTGAGATGAAACCGTTAGAAAATGCACTTAGTGTTTCTACTCCGATGAAAAATGAAGTGTAGACTACCCTAGGATGTTATGGGTGTAAAATAATTATAGGTGGACTTGTGGATGCTATAAATCTGGCAGTATTGGACATGTATGATTTTGACGTTATCATTGGGATGGATTGGTTTAGTCAACAATGAGCTAAGATAGATTGTTATAGCAAGGTGATTCAATTTCATCCTCCTGATCGCCCCTACTATACATTCGTGGGAAATGGAGGAGGGCCTTCTATTCCTCTGATTTCTGCTTTAGAAGCAACCCGACTATTGCAGAAAGGTTGCCAAGGATTTCTGGCAACAGTAGAAAATACAGTAAAGGAAGATGAATTAAAGTTAGAAGATATCCTGGTAGTGCACGAATTTCCGGATGTTTTTCCAAAGGAATTACCAGGTTTACCTCCAGAACATAAGATCGAATTTGCTATTGAAGTAGCACCTGAAACCAAGCCTATTTCAAAAGCTCCGTACAGGATGTCCTTAACTGAGCTGAAGGAATTGAAGGTGCAAATACAAGAATTACTAGACAAGGGTTTCATCTGTCCAAGTGCATCTCCCTGGGGTACGCCAATAATATTGTTCGTGAAGAAGAAAGACGGTTCGTTAGGACTATGTATCGACTATCGGCAACTCAATAGGGTTACTATAAAAAACAAGTACCCACTGTCGAGAATCGATGATTTATTCGATCAACTCCAAGGAGCATCGGTGTTTTCCAAGATTGACCTAAGGTCAGGATATCATCAACTAAGAATCAAGAAGGAGGATATTCCAAAGACGGCATTCCGAACCCGATATGGCCATTATGAATTCACCGTTATGTCATTCGGTTTGACGAATGCTCTAGCAGGCTTTATGGACATGATGAATCGAGTATTCAAGCCATACTTGGATCGTTTCGTCATAGTTTTTATCGACGACATTTTGATATACTCGAAGAATTCAGCTGAACATGAACAACATCTGAGACTTGTACTTCAGACACTCAGGGAACACTCACTCTATGCAAAATTTAGCAAATGCGAGTTCTGGTTATCTCGCGTGGTATTTCTTGGCCACGTGATTTCAGGAGATGGCATATCTGTGGATCCATCCAAAATTGAAGTTGTAGTTAATTGGCCAAGACCAACGATTGTCACCGAAGTTCGAAATTTCTTGGGCTTAGCAGGATATGACAGAAGATTCGTGGAAAGATTCTCTAGCATTGCTATTCTTTTAACGCGATTGTTAAAGAGAGAGACGAAGTTCGAATGGAACGATAAGTGTGAACGAAGCTTTCAAGAATTGAAGCAAAGGCTAATGACTGCTCCTATTTTGACTATACCTAGAGGACCAAGAGGATTCAAAATATACAGCGACGCCTCTCACAAGGGACTGGGTTGTGTACTGATGCAGGATGGCAAGGTGGTGACTTATGCCTCGAGACAATTAAGGCCGTATGAATTGAATTATCCAACTCATGATCTGGAACTTGTTGCAATTGTGTTTGCCTTGAAAATTTGGCGGCATTACTTATATGGGGAGCAATTCGTTATTTATACGGATCATTAGAGTTTGAAATATTTATTTTCCCAGAAAGAGTTAAATATGAGGCAACGACGCTGGATGGAACTTCTCAAAGACTACGACTACGAGATATTGTACCATCCTTGCAAAGCAAATAAAGTGGCTGACGCTCTTAGTTGAAAATCGGCCATCGCTCATTTGATGGTTAAAGAATGAACTTTACTTGAAGAAGCTCGAGACTTAGACTTCAAACTGGAAGTTGGATGTCATCGAAATTTATTAGCTGCTCTCAGAATCAAGCCGGACATCATTGTAAAAATCAAGGCACTACAACAAACAGACTCGGATATCCAGAAGGTTCGAAAGGAAGTAGCGAAAAAGAAGAAATCCAATTTCCATGATACGGACGACGGAATCTTGAAGTTTAATGGACGTCTGTGTGTGCCGAAGGATGAACAACTTAAGAAAGAGATCTTGACAGAAGCTCACAAGAGCCATTACAGTATTCATCCAGGTAGTAATAAAATGTACCAGAATTTATGACAACATTTTTGGTGGAACAGCATGAAGACGAATATAGCCAAACATGTGGCTAAATGCTTGACGTGTCAACAAATTAAAGCTCAACATTGCAAGCCTGGTGGATTATTACAACCATTGAAAATTCCTGAATAGAAATGGGAGCACATTACGATGGATTTCATGATGAGATAGCCGAGAAGTCAGCGAGGAAATGATTCGATATGGGTGATCGTTGATCGACTGACAAAATCAGCTCATTTTCTTCCGATGAGAAAGGATCTTCCATTGGAAGACCATGCTGGGTTATATGTTTGACATATTGTGCGACTACACGGAGTCCTAGTAACGATCAAATCGGATCGAGATCCAAAGTTTACTGCAAGTTTTTGGTGAAGTCTCCAAACTGCTATGGGAACCAAGCTACAATACAGTACATCTTATCATCCGCAAACGGATGGCCAAACAGAAAGAACGATCCAGATCCTTGAGGATATGTTGCGAGCATGCGTAGTGGACTTCAAGGGAAGTTGGGATGGGCATTTATATCTCATTGAATTTGCGTACAATAACAATTATCAGCAAAGTATCGGGATGGCACCATTCGAGGCATTATACGGTCGAGCTTGCAGAACTCCAGTCTGTTGGGATGAGGTCGGGGAGAAGAAGGTCACGGGTCCAGAGCTAGTGCAACTCACCAATGAGGTCGTGCAAGTGGTTAGGGATAAATTGAGAACTGCCCAAAGCCGACAGAAAAGTTATGCTGACAAACGTAGGAAGCCCCTAGAGTTTCAGGTAGGCGACCATGTGTTTCTTAAAGTTTCACCCATGAAGGGTGTGTCGCGTTTTGGGAAGAAAGGTAAATTAAGCTCCAGGTACGTAAGACTTTTTGAAATTCTAGAAAGAATAGGGAATTTTGCTTATCGGTTGGCGTTGCCATCGAAACTTGCTCAAGTGCATGACGTGTTCTATGTATCCATGTTGAGAAAGTATGAACCCGATCCAACACATGTGCTGAATTTCGACGAGGTCGAATTGGACAGTAGAGTGTCCTATGTTGAGGAGCCAGTGCGGATCGTGGATCGTAAAGAGCAAGTATTGAGAAATAAAATTGTTCCCGTAGTAAAGGTCCTATGGCGACACCAGGGCGTAGAAGAAGCTATCTGGGAAGGTGAGGAAATCATGAAGCGGTAGTATCCGCACTTATTCGAGGAACCAGGTATGTATTTAAATTTCGAGGACGAAATTTTTATTAGAGGGGGAGAATTGTGACATCCCCGATTTCGGACCTAGGAAGCAGAGGGATGGCAATAAGTGGATTAGCAGGTTAGTCGAGTTGAGGGTCGGTATTGGAATGGACAGCATGATCGGAACGAGTGTACTGAGGGTTGGTCGTAGTTCGATCGAAAGATTGTCCATAAGTTGGCCTAGGGATCGACAGTGGAATGACCCTGACTACGCAAATGATTAGGGTAATACGACCATGGGATGACCCTTCGACCATAAGGGCCGTTAGTGGAGCGGTCCGGAATAACCGTGAACCAGTCCGGTGTCGGCGTGTGTCGGTTGCGGGTGATACTGCACGGCCATGCATTAGTCCCGAGTGACCACGAGTTAATTTCGGGGTACCGGATTTCCACGAGGCTACATGACAACCGAGGGTCGACCTTGGATCGTTGATACTTGAACGTGGCCCGGTTACGAATCGGCCACGGATCGTTGTGCCAAGTCGGGAAGGCCATGGACGAGAAGTGCACCAGGCCATGTGCCTAATGGCTTAGTCGCGACCCGGGCAAAATTGCCAGTCGCGGCGGCCAAGGCTATGTGCCCGGTCATGACCGGCCATTGTGCCCGTCAGCCAGGCCACGGACCGATTACGTGCTCGGTCGTGTGCCGACCATTGTGCCCGACCCTCGTGCCACGAATTGTACCCGTAAGATCCGGTTTCGATCTTGTCCTGTGTCCAAGAAAGATGGCCATGAGTCGCGTGTCATGCCATTCCCGGGCCGATATGCGTGATTGGTTGAGAACCGACCTCTTGCCCGTACGACCCAGCACGGTGCCTATGCTGTCACGCCCCGAACCAATCACGAACGATACTAGTCGATCGACCATGAATGGAACAGGCTCGTGAAGCACAAATATTGTTAGAACGTCCCGTTGATTTTTAAATATGAAATGCATGCGGAAGCAACTCAACGAGACAAACCAAGCATTTAAAGTAAACAGTGCACGTTGTATTAATAAGAGGGATTCGTGCTTATTTTACATGCCCTAACGCGGGCTTAAGTTAACACGGTGTTTTTCACATGCCTATTTCAAAGGCACTTCTAAAAGATAAACAAGTTATATACACAACAAAATTTTGGCTTGGGTCCTTAGCTCCGCTACGTTTTATCGTACTCTTGCTCCTCCCTCTCCTCTTGCTCCTCGTCCGGCTGGTCATTGCGCTCAACCCCCTGCTTGCCCGGAAACAACCCGTTCGATCCGGCAAATGGCCCATTAAACCCATGGAGAGGCCCAACTCATTCACTGTTCATGGCATGGTACCATGTCACATACGGGTGAGCAACCAGCTCGTCGCCGCCTTCGTCGACCATCACATAAGTTGTGATGCGACGGTAAGCGCGACTCTCCCGGGCGTCGATCACGGTAAGGAGTTCGGCTCGCATTTCGACGGGGTTTCCGAAGCGGGTTGGAGGGGACGCCATATCACGGACATGAAAAGAAGAAAAACAACGGGAGTGAGTTGGGGGACTCAGCAAGTAAAATCTTATTAACAGGCGATGACATGTCAATCGTCATTACACGAAATATTCTTACCGTACCGGCCTTTGTGGCCGATCAAACAACAACGGGCATAGAAAGCATAAAACAAGAATTCCGAGCATGGCTAAGTCACGGTTTACCTCATGTGTCGCACCTCGATTTCTAATTCGTGTTAGATAACATGCAAAAATACGAAACAAGGCAAACCCCTTTATAAGGGACAAAACATCGGAACACTAAGAACCGAGAACGGGGAAATCTCGTGGTATAACGTATTTGAACGTCATTTCCCGGTAATAAAATCTCACTTACACTAATAAAACAAGAACTAAAGGGTAGAGAACGGGCGGGAAAAGCAACGGTCCTCGGTCTCGAACAACTCACGGTTCGGGCTTTTCTTCTCTCTCTCGGGTTTTCTTTCTTTATTCTCTATTTCGGTACTCTCTCTCTCTCTCTCTCTCTCTCTCTTTCAATTTTGGCACTCTCTCTCTATTTCTTTGTCGGTTTGTGTGTGTGAGAAAAGTGTGCCAATTTCTCTCTAAAGGATTCTATTTATAGAGAAGTGAATGCTAGGGTTTTGATGATGCAAGCACACGTGTCACTACCGCGTGTGAGGTAAGCGTGCATGTCACAAGGGAGGATGAGGTAAGCGCACGCATCATCTCACTATTAATGGCTTCATGATGAGTGTTGAAAAAGAAGTCCAAAGAGTGAATGAGTGTAATGATGAAATGGCCAAATTTTCTTCCTTTTTCCCTCTCCTCACTCATTGGCCAAGACTCCTCTCTCTCTCCCCAAGCTGGCCGTGGCTTCCTCTTCACTCTTGGTCAACATTTGTTGGCCAAGACTCCCATAAATGGCCTTATAAATACCAAGGATAAGGATGAAGACTTTCTTGGCTATCATTAATGCATGTCATAATGATGTGGATAAGGCCTTGACTAGGTCAAAATTCTAGGGCTTTCTCAATTTGGCTAATTTTTATCCCGAATTGCTTGAATCGAACGGTTCTTGTGCAAAAACGCGTTTAACGCCTAAAATTAGCCCCGCATCAAAATAATCCTCAAATCCTTCCCAAGGGTTTTCTTACCAACTAATTCCAATAATACCCTCTTAATATGGAATTTAATGTAAAATGGCCTTAACAAATGCCTAAACATGGCCCTACAACAAATCAAAACAAAATAACCCAAATTGGTCTTCTCGGGTAGACTAGGCGCACGGCCGGGTTACTGGGCAAATTTTCCGGTCAGGCCGGGTCAATGGCCGGGCACGTGGCCGGGCCGAACGGGCAACGTGCCGAGCTGAACGGGCAACGTGCCGAGCGGCTCGTTAGGCCGCACGGGCGACGTGCCTGGTGCTTGGTCAACCACATGGGCACCGTGCTGGGTCGTACGGGTGAGAGGTCGATTCTCAGCCAATCACGCGCATCGGCTCGGGAATGGCGCGACACACGACTCATGGCTATCTTTCTTGGACACAAGACAAGATCGAAACTGGATCTTACAGGTACAATTCATGGCACGAGGGTCAAGCACAATGGCCGGCACACGACTGGGCACGTAGCCGGTCCGTGGCTTGGCTGACGGGTACAATGGCCAGTCATGATCGGGTACATGGCCTTGGCCGCCGCGACTGGCAATTTTGCCCGTGCCGCGACTAAGCCATTAGGTACATGGCCTGGTACACGTCTCATCCATGGCCTTCCCGACTTAGCACAACGATCCGTGGTCGATTCATGACCGGGCCACATCGAGTATCAACGATCCATGGTCGACCTTCGGTTGTCATGTAGCATCGTAGAAATCTGGTACCCCGAAATTAACTCGTGGTCACCTGGGACTAATGCATGGCTGTGCAGTATCACCCGCGATCGACACATGCCGACACCGGACCGATTCACGGTTGTCCCGGATCGCTCCACTAACGGTCCTTATGGTTGAATTCCATGGTCATATTACCCTAATCATGTGCGTAGCCAGGGTCATTCCACTATCGATCCCTAGGCCAACTCATGCATGGACAATCTTTCGATCGAACCACGATCAACCCTCGGTACACTCGTTCCGATCATGCTGTCCATCCCAATACCGACCCTCAACCTGACTTACCTGCTAATCCTCTTTACCAGCCCTCGGCTTCCTAGGCTCGAAATCGGGGATGTCACATATGCGGCCGACTAAGTACCAGGCATGTCGCCCGTGCGGCTTGATGAGCCGCTTGGCACGTTGCCTGTTCCGCCCTAACACACGCCCGGCCATGTGCCCGTGCAGCCCGGCCACTCGCCCGACCACTGATCCTGTCTGACCGGTAAATTTGCCTAATGGCCCGGCTGTGTGCCTAGTCTACCCGAGAAGACCAATTTGAGTTATTTTGATTTGGATTGTTGTAGGATCATGTTTGGGCATTTGTTAGGGCCTTTTTACATTAAATTCCATTTTAAGAGGGTATTATTGGAATTTATTTGTGAGAAAACCCTCGGGGAAAAGTTTAAGGATTATTTTGATGCGGGGTTAATTTTGGGCGTTAAATGCGTATTTTCGCGAGACCTGTTCGATCCGAGTAATTCGGGATAAAAATCAGTCAAATTGAGAAAGCCCTAGAAAGTCGGACCGAGTCAAAATCTTATCCACATTATTATGACACTCATTAATGATAGCCAAGAAAGTATTCCTTTTTATCCCTAGCATTTATGAAGCCATTTATTGAGTCTTGGCCATCAAGTGTTGATCAAGAATGGAGAAGGAAGCCATGGCCAGCTTAGGAGGGAGAGAGAGACCACGGCCAATGAGTGAAGAAAGAGAGAAAGGAAGAAAATTTGGCCATTTTCATCATTATCCTCATTTACTCCTTGGATTTCTTTTCAACAACCATTATGAAACCATTAATGGTGGAATGATGCGCACGCTTACTTCATTCTCCCATTTGACATGCGCGCTTACCTCACACTCTCTAGTGACACGCACGCTTACATCATCAAAATCCTAGCCTTTACCCCTCTATAAATAGAAGCCATTAGAGAGAAATTGTCACACTTTTCCCACACACACAAACCGACAAAGAGAGAGAGAGAGAGAGAGCGAGAGAGAGAGAGAGAGAGAGAGAGAGAGAGAGAGAGAGAGAGAGAGAGAGAAAACAGAGAGAAAACCCGAGAGAGAGAAAAGAAAAGCCGGAACCGTGAGTTGTCTGAGATCCGAGAACGTTGCTTTTTCTGTCCATTCTCTACCCTTTAGTTCTTGTTTTGTTAGAGTAAGTGAGATTTTACTACCGGGAAATGACGTTGAAATACGTTATATCACGAGCTTTCCCCGTTCTCGGTTCTTGGTGTTCCGATGTTGTGTTCTCTATAACAAGTTTGCCTTGTTTCGTTTTTTTACATGTTATCTAACACGAATTAAAAATCGAGGCGCGACCTATGAGGTAAATCGTGACTTGGCCATGCTCGGAATTCTTGTTTTATACTTTTTATACTTTCTATGCGCGTTGTTGTTTGATCGGCCGCGGAGGCCGGTATGGTAAGAATGTTACGTATAATGACGATTGATATGTCATCGCCTGTTAGTAAAATTTTACTTGCTGAGTCTCCCCGACTCACTCCCGTTGTTTTTCCTCTTTTTAGGTCTGTGATATAGCGTCCCCTCCAACCCGCTTCGGAAACCCTATCGAAATGCGAGCCGAACTCCTCCCGTGATTGACACCCGGGAGAGTCGTGCTTACCGTCGCATCACAACTTATGTGATGGTCGACGAAGGCCGTGACGAGCTGGTTGCTCACCCGTATGTGGCATGATACCGCGCCGCAAACGGTGAGTGGGTTGGGCCCCTCCACTGGTTCAACGGACCATTTGCAGGATCGGACGGGTTGTTTCTGGGGCAAGCAGGGGGTTGAGCGTGACGACTAGTCGGACGAGGAGCGGGAGGAGAGAAAGTACAATAAAACGTAGCGGAGCTAAGGACCTAAGCCAAAATTTTGTTGTGTATATGGCTTGTTTGTTTTTCGGAAGTGCCTTTGAAATAGGCATGTGAAAAATATCGTGTTAACTTAAGCCGCGTTAGGGCATGTAAATTAAGCACGAATCCCTCTTGTTAATACAACGTGCACCGTTTGTCTTAAATGCTTGGTTTGTCTTGCTGAATTGCTTCCGCATGTATTTCATATGTAAAAATCAACGGGATGTTCTAACAATATTTTATGCTTCATGAGTTCGTTCCATTCATGGTTGATCGACTAGTATCGTTAGTGATTGATTCGGGGCGTGACGGCCTGGCCTCAGCGATGGCGAGGTCGACCTCGCCGTTGTTGGGTTTGGCGACGGCGAGGTCGGCCTTGCCGTCGTTGGGCAAGGGCGTGCCTAGTTGAGGTGAGGTCGGCCCTCGCCAGATCCGGTGGGGCCGACCCTCACCCTGGCCACAGCAGCCTCGCCGGCGGTCACCCGGGGGAAGGCAACCGTTGACGAGGCCATAGTGGCTTGGGCGAGGTCCGACCCTGCCAGATTTGGCGAGGCCGGCCTCGCCGTCACTAGGCAAAGGGGTGCCCAGGCAAGGCGAGGCCGGCCTTCAACCAGGCCACGGCGGCCTCGACGGCGGTCGCCTTTCCGGATCTAGCGAGGCTAGCCTCGCCGTCGCTGGGTAAGGGCGTGCCCAGGCGAGGTGAGGCCATCCCTCGCCAGATCCGGCGGGGTTGGCCCTCGCCAAGGCCACGACGGCCTCGCTGGTGGTCGCCGGGGGGAAGGCGACCCCCAACGAGGCCGTCGTGGCCTGGGCCAGGGCCAGCCCCGCCGAATTTGGCGAGGGCCGGCCTCGCCTCGCCTGGGCAAGGGCGTGCCCATGGCCGGCCGCCTGGCAAGCGAGGCGAGGCCGGCCCTCGCCAGATCCGACGGGGCCGGCCCTCGCCCAGGCCACGACAGCCTCGTCGGCGGTCGCCTGGGGGAAGGTGACCCCTGACGAGGTTAGGCGGCTGGCCGTGGCCGGTCACCGGCCAAATGAAGAAGAAGAAAAAAAAAAGAAAAAAAAGAAAAGAAGTAAAAAAAATAATTTAAAATTCGAAGTTTACACGTGGAAATGCCACGTAAGGCTGAGAAATTCAAAATATATATGTGGAAATGCCATGTAGATTAAAATTTTAATTAAAAAAGCCACGTATTAATTTGGCCGGAATTTCTAGCCGTTGGCACTTAAGTGATCGTTTTTCTCCGATTTTGGCACTTAAGTGATCCGAAACAAATTTTTGGCACTAAAGTGAGCGTCGTACGTAAGTTTTGGCACTTCTAGTGTTCTTATCTCCCAAAAACTACATGGAGATAAGTGGCCAAAAAAAGGGAAAAAGAAACGACTGTTAGGAGTTGTATGTAAATATGGCACAGCTGACCATTGAAGCCTGTAAGCTGAGGTAGGACATTGTAGTGGTGATTGTGTCATTAGAGCGACCTCAGCTCAGCGTCCATTGTTGGGACCTTTGTTTTGAGCAAACAAGAAGATTGTGGTTTCGTAGTGATGGAATCTGATCATTACCTTGTATGTTGAGCTTCATATGATCGACCTCTAACAATAACCACTTTCAAGAGGGTATATCTATGCGCATAACGTAACTTTCACAACAAAAAAATTGGAATTTTACCACGAAAATTTTTTCGTCGCAAATTTGCGACAACTTTTTCAACAAAAAGTAAAATTCGTTGGAAATTAGCGACGAAATTTTCGTCGCAAAATTCATTGCAAAAATTATTGGATCGTCGGAAATTTGCGATGAAATATTTTTAGTTGCAAATTTTCAACAATTTTTGGCACAGAAATTTATTCGGGGCAAATTTGCGACGAAAAATTATTCATGGCTAATTTGCGAAGGAAAAAATTTTAATTTTTCGGCCAATTATTGTAGTGTGCACTATTTTCGTTGCAAAATTCGTGGGAAATTTCCCACGAATTTTGCAATGAAATTCAATAGGCGCCTTTTCAAATTCATGGGAAAATTAGTTGGAAATTTCCCACGAATTCCAAAAAATCCGGTATTGTTACGCTTAATTGAAATTCGTGGGAAAGTTAGTTGGAAATTTCCAACGAATTTTGCCACGAAATTAGTAAATGAGCATCTTCCAAATTCATGAGAAATTTCCAACTAATTTTCTCACGAATCTCAATTTTCGGGAAAATTATTGCAACGAAATTCAATAGGTGCCTATTTCAAATTCGTGGGAAAAATCGAGGGAATTTCCCACGAATTTTCCCACAAATTCACAAAAACCCGGTATTATTTGGCTTAATTGAAATTCGTGGGAAAATTCGTTGGAAATTTTCCACGAATTTTATCACGAAATTAGTACATGGGGCATCTTTCAAATTCGTTGCAATTATTGTAGTGTGTAATATTTTCGTTGCAAAATTCGTGGGAAATTTCCCACGAATTTGAAAAAACCCGGTATTGTTCAACTTAATTTGGAAAATTTTTGTGATATCCATATCCACCGCTGTGATTCCTCATATCCCCTCGCTGTTCTCTCTCCGTTTCTCTTTTTTGCTTTTCTCGATTAACGTATCTGCACTCATTCATATCAATTTCGGTAAAGCTTTTCCGCTGGTAAGTGTCATGGCTAATTTCGTGATTAATTGGCGACGAAAACGATTTGTCGCAAAACTATTCATTGTTGGATTTGTATTTGTTGGTGTTATTGAAATTTTTTTTCCCTTCCGTACTGGTTTGGGCAATCGCCGGAGATATCGTCGGCTGTGGGTCGAGGTCTAGCGGCCTGGCCATGGTCGCCGGTCGACCTCGCCGACGCCCAGGTGGGCTAGCCTCGCATGGGGCTCGCCATGGCCGGCGAGCTTGGCCCTCGCGGCCACTTGCGAGGGCCGAGCTCGCCATCGGCAGCGAGCTGGAGCTCGTCGGCGGCGAGGCTGGCCCTTGCCATGGCTAGCGAGCTCAGCCCTCGCCAATGCTGGCGAGGGCTAGCCTCGCCTCCGCTGACGGCGAGGGTCGAGCCCGCCATGGCCTGCGACCTCGAAATCACCCAGAACTTGCCCAGGCGAGCTCGCTGGTCACCGGACCGGCGACCGGCCAAGATGAAAGGAAAAAAAAAGGAAAAGAAAAAGAAAGGAAAAAATAAATGATATTTAATAAATGAATTTTATGTAATTTGTTTTTATTTTAGGTACATGTCCATTTGAAGATCTTGCAATCCAAGTGAACATTGCAATTCTCATCAAATTGTTCACTTTGTACTACAAAGATTTCAGTCAAATATTAGGTAAGTCTTCTTGATGTGGTAATTTTTTTAAGTTTTTCAAGTTCAAAGTAATTGTTTTGTAAAAACAAAATTTTAATTTTTGGAATTTTATGGTTTTAATTAACAATATTAAACAATAGATATGATATTTTCAATAATTTAGGATAATTTTTATATTTTTATATAGACACAATGCAAAGAGACAGGGGTTGGATGTATAATAAGAACTTACCTAGACGTCGAAGATTGACCGATGAGTTTCGCATCGGGTTGGAACTATTTTTGAACTTTGCTAGTAGTAAATATGAATTCATGGATGGAAATAAGTTAAAGTGTCCATGTAAAAAATGCAGTAATGGAAAATTTCAACACATTGATAAAGTTAGAGAACATCTTTGTAGATTTGAGTTTACTCCGAACTATTATAATTGGACTTGTCATGGTGAACCATTTATATCTGATAACGGATATCGAAGAAGTGACCAATTTTCAGTTAGGGAAGAATGTAGCTATTATGACCAATTGAACCCATACCAGGGGATGGTGTTTGATGAAGCCGATCATAATTTTATTTCAGAATCGAATCATGCAAGTATTAATTTTACTTTTACACCTGAATAAGTGGGAACTAGTCATGCATCATAATTAGAAGAGATATGAGTTACAGGTTTTGATGAGAATGTGGGTGATGGAACTTGTCAATCTAATCAGTTCTGGGAAGTGTTGAAAACTGCAGATGAACCTTTATGAGCAGGTTGTAACAACCACATGAAGGTATTAGTGACAACAAGGCTGTTAAATATCAAAGCAGAGCATAATGTGTCTGTGGATTGCTTCAACTATTTTGTTGAAGTAATGCGGGAAATAATGCCTCGTGATAACATCATGCCAAGTGACTTTTACGATATGAAAAACTAGTGGATAACTTGGGTCTTCCAGTTGTAAGGTATGATGTATGTACTATAGGTTGTATGTTATATTGGAGAGATGATTAAAATGCAGAATCATGAAAATTCTGTAACCAGCCTAGGTACAAGATTAACAGGAGGCAGGTTCATAATCAGAAGCGTAGACCATGTAAGTAAATGCTTTATTTGCCCTTAATCCCCATGTTGTAAAGGCTTTATGCGTCTCAAGCTACTACTCAACACATGACTTGGCATGCAAATCATGAAACAGAAGAAGATCTAATGTGTCATCCTTCAGATACAGAGGCATGGAAACATTTTGATAGAACATACCCCGAGTTTGCGATAGAGTCTCGAAACATTAGATTAGGTCTGTGTGCTGATGGATTTGCTCTATTTGGGAAATCAGGAAAAAGTTATTCGTGTGGCCAGTTATCTTAACTCTGTACAATCTTCCACCCGGATGAAGACACCTCATATGTTTTTGACATTGATCGTGACTGGCCCATAAAATCCGAAAAAGTTGATAGATGTTTATATGTAACCATTGATTGAAGAGTTACAACGGCTATGGGTTGAAGGTGTTCCTACGTATGACATTTCTACCGATCAAACATTTATAATGAAGGTTGCTCCTTTGGATGATAAATGACTTTCCAGCTTATGAAATATTATCTGGATGGAGTACAACTGGGATCTTAGGATATCCGATATGTATGGAGAGATCGAAGGCATTCAAATTAAAACATGGTAAGAAGCCCAGCTATTTTGATTGTTATAGGCAATTCTTACCGCTAAATCATACATTCAAAAGGAATAAAAAAGAGTTCATCGAGAATAAGATCGAAAGAACACATCCACCATTGAGGTTGACCAGTCATCAAATTTGGCAGCGAGTGCAAGAGTTTCCAACTGTTGTTGAAAACCCTCACGGCACAACTTTTGCGTACGGAAGTACACATAAGTGGACTAAATGCAGTATATTTTGGGATCTACCATATTAGAAGGTTCATCTTATTCATCATAATCTTGACGTCATGCACATAAAGAAGAACGTTTTCGACAATGTCATAAATACTATGATGGATGTCACTGGAAAAATAAAAGATAACTTAAACGCAAGAAAAAATATGAGGGATATTTGTGATCCGGCAACACTAGATGCGGATGCAAGCAGCAATGGACCAAAACCAAAAGCAGTTTATACATTGAATAAGGAGCAGAGACGGATCGTTTGTCAATGGTTGAAATCGGTGCGATTTCCTAATGGATATGCTTCCAATCTCGGGAGATGCGTTGATATGATGAATGCAAGTTGACAGGTTTGAAAAGTTATGATTGTCACATATTTATGGAAATACTAATTCCAATAGCCTTCAAAGAAGTTCTACCAAACTTTGTGTGGGGCGCCATTACCGAGTTAAGTAATTTCCTGCATGATATTTGCTCAACAATGTTGAAAGCATCACACATGAAGAAACTAGAGAGAGATATTCCAATTATTCTTTGTAACTTAGAAATGATATTTCCTCAATCATTCTTTTATTCAATGGAGTATCTCTTAGTTCACTTGCTTTATGAGGCCAAAGTTGCAGGTCCCGTCCAATTTTGATGGATGTATCCATTTGAGAAGTAAATTTTTTTTTAAATAAATTTGAAATTACTTCATTACATATTATGTTCCAATAAACTTGTTTCTATTGCAACTAGGTTCTTATATCATTTGAAGAAAAAAGTGAAGAATAAGGCATGTGTCGAAGCTTCAATTTGTAATGCATATATTGTGGAAGAAGTGACAACATTTGCATCATACTATTTTGAGCCGCACGTGCAGTGCAAGAGGCAGAGAGCAGGAAGAAATGATGAGGGCCCCATTGATCTCAATTGCAAATCATTCTTTATTTCAATTATTTAGGTTGACCAAGTGACGCATATAAGTTTCGTCACTTAACAGGTGAAGAAAAACAGGCAACCCATACATATATTTTATTGAACTGTCCAGAAGTTAAGTCATATTTCGAGTAAATGTATATTTGTAAGTATATGTTATATTGTGTGTCAAACATTTGCTAATACATAAATGGTATTTGTTAATAGGAATTTCCGAAATTCAATGTATGGACTACCACCAAATGAGTTTGACTGTTTATGCCAGGAACAATTTACAACATGGTTCCAAACATATGTAAGTTACATATGGACGAAATCCAAGTTATTCGAATTTTTTATACATCATATATTAAAATATATATTATTGACATTGCGTGTCTCACCTTAGGTTCATAGTATTCATGATCAAGTTAGAGAGCGAGGATTGCTATATTATCTGTCGTGAGGTCCAAAGTCAAGAGTACGAAGTTGGACATCATATTTCATGAACGGATATAATTTTCACACTCAAGAATATGGAATGGAAAAAGCCACAATGAATAGTAGTGTGTGTTCAATCATCCAATGGTGGCAGTTCGCAAGAAAATTTTTATGGCTTGTTGAATGAAATCATAGAGATAGAGTACCATAGATCATTAATGTGGGTTGTCTTATTTAAGTGCATGTGGTTCGATCCCGTCAAATAAATGAAAGTGCATATGAAATCTAATTTGGTTGAAATAAATCACAAGAAAAGATATATGAAATATGAACCATTTGTCTTGGCACAACAAGCAATTCAAGTATATTATGCATCATATCCTAGTTTGAAACATGACAAAGCCGATTGATGGGCTGTATGTAAAACCAAAGCAAGAAAAAAAATTGAGGAACACTGGAAGGACATAGCATATCAACAAAAGGAAGTTCGTAACATGACTGTAACTGATGAATATCACATTCCTACTTTATGAGATCCATGTGGAGCGATGATCGATGTGGATCCAACTGAAATTTGCGAATCAAATTTGAAGTGTGGGTATAGAATGTGATTTTGAGACAGAGGATGAAAATGATGCTCATGAAGAAGATGAAGATCAAGACGTAGATGAAGACGAAGAAGAAGGTGAAGACGAAGGTGAAGATAAAGGTGAAGATGAAGATCATAATTTTTGAGACTTTTACTAATTATGTGTAATTATTATTATTGTGACATATGTTTTTTGTTGTTGTCATAATTTTTATTATTTTTATTGTAGTAATTATTATTGTTGTTGTTGTCGTTCTTGTTATCATTAGATTCTGTGGCTAATTAGCCTCAAATTTAGCGACGGAATTGAAATAGTGGGGAAAAAGCCACGTGACTAAAATTCCCATGAATTTAACAAAAGCCGCAAAATACTCGATATTCGAATTTCGTGGCAAAATTCGTGGGAAATTTCCTACGAATTTCCAACGAATTTTGCCATGAAATTCAAATACCCGGGGTTAAATAATACTATGTGCTATTTTTGTGGTAAAATTCGTAGGAAATTTCCCACGAATTTAAAAGAAACCGCAACCTACCTTATGTACTATTTTTGCGGTAAAATTCGTGGGAAATTTTACCACAAAAATAGCACATAGTATTATTTAACCCCAGGTATTCGAATTTCGTGGCAAAATTCGTTGGAAATTTCCAACGAATTTTGCCGCGAAATTAGTACATGGGGGTATCTCTCAAATTCGTCGCAAAATTCGTGGGAAATTTCCCATGAATTTTGTGACGAATTTCAATTTTCGGGAGAATTATTGTAGTGTTTACTTTTTTCGTTGGAAAATTCATGGGAAATTTCCTACAAATTTTGCAACGAAATTCCATAGGTGCCTTTTTCAAATTCGTGGGAAATTTCCCACGAATTTTGTGACGAATTTGAAAAAACCCGTTATTGTTCGGCTTAATTGAAATTTGTGGCAAAATTTGTTGGAAATTTCCAACGATTTTTGCCACGAAATTAGTACGTGGGCATCTCTCAAATTCGTTGGAAAATTCGTGGGAAATTTCCCACGAATTTTCCAACGAATTTGAAAAAACCCGGTAGTTTCGGCTTAATTGAAATTCGTGGCAAAATTCATTGGAAATTTCCAATGAATTTTGCCACGAAATTCTATAGAGCGGTCTTTTTCAAATTCGTTGGAAAGTGGAAAATTTCCCATGAATTTTGCGATGAATTTCAATTTTCGGGGGAATTATTGCATTGTGTACTTTTTTCGTTGGAAATTTCATGGGAAATTTCCCACGAATTTGAAAAAACCCAGCAGTTTTCGACTTCAATGAAATTCGTCGCAAAATTCGTTAGAAAATTCCAACGATTTTTCCCACGAAATTAGTACGTGGGCATCTCTCAAATTTGTTGTAAAATTCGTGAGAAATTTCCGATGAATTTTGTGACGAATTTCAATTTTCAAGGGAATTATTGCATTGTCTACTTTTTTCGTTAGAAAATTCCTGGGAAATTTTGTTGAAAATTTTCCATGAATTTTGCCACGAATGTGAAAAAAACGGCTTAGTTTAAATTCGTGGGAAGTTTTGTTGGAAATTTCCAACGAATTTTGCCATGAAATTAGTACATAAGGTAATTCTCAAATTCGTTGCAAAATTCGAGGGAAATTTCCCACGAAAATAGTACATATTGCAATAATTGCCCCGATATTTGAATTTCATTGAAAAATGCGTTGGAATTTCAAAAAAGTGCCACATTATCCGGTTATTTGAATTTCGTGGGAAAATTCATGGGAAATTTCCCACGAATTTTCTCACGAAAATAGTACATAGAGCAATAATTACTCCGAAATGTGAAATTTATTGGAAAATTCGTGGGAAAATTGCCACGAATTTTGCCACAAAAATAGTACATAGTGCAATAATTGCCCCGAAATTTGAAATTCGTTGGAATTTCAAAAAAATTGCCACATTACCTGGTTTTTTGAATTTCGTGGGAAAATTGTTAGAAATTTCCCACGAAATTCAAAACCTTGTTGCAATTATTGTTATTTATACTATTTTCGTTGCAAAATTCATGGCAAATTGGTCACGAATTTTGCAACGAAAAATAGAAACACATGTTTATATTATCCGGCCGAACACTTCGTGTCTACCGAGTAATTTTGGCCCAACCAATTCTCCTTCTTGTCGTCCTCCTCGCCATCGCCACCCTCGCCGTCCGCCTCGCTGTCACCGCCCTCGCCATAGCCTGCCTCGCCGTCCGCCTCGCCGCTGGTAAGTAATCGACCTCCATTCTTTGAATAAAATGGTGTTGCCGCCGGGACTCCGGGGGGGCTGCGGCCGGGATTCCGGGGAGGGGGGATTGTGGTTGCGATTCCGGGGAGGAGGGGTGGCAGCTGCTATTTCGATGGGGGGTTCGCTGCCGCGATTCCGGCGGGGGGTGTCGCGGCTGGATTTTGGCGATCGGGTTCGCAGCGCGGATTCCGGCGGGGGAGGGGTCGCGGCCGCAATTAGTTGCTGTTTGTTTGTGTGGGTTAGTGGAAAGAAGGTACGCTTAGAGAGGATAATTCACACTAGATTACTCATGAAATCTGGCTTCTGCATTTGCTGATTTTAAATGACATGCACTATTGTCGATTTTTGGTAATGATTTTTTTGCTAAAATCTAAATTTAGGTAAAAGGAAGCTTAGACAGGGAACAAATTAATGCGTTGCATTTGTGGCAAATTTGCTTGTTCAACGTAATTTGTGATATTTTTTCTAGGACTGTACTAGAAATTTGTGAAATGGGATATTCAGGGCATATATTTGCAGAAATTTGGCATCAGACTTGATACTTGTTGTAATTCTTTTTGCACATTTAATATGCTTCCTTAAGCAGTTTAGTGAAATCTGATGTGGTCAAAATTGCAATAGGTTCTTCCGACGAAGGCCAGTGACTTGGCTATTTATCAGAGGCGATGGTTTGTTTATTCCATTTTCGCAAGTTTATTTTTTGCTCTCTGAAACAAAATGGTAAGGAAAATGATTTCATTTTTTGTCCCTAATACATGTTTTTATTTTTTACTATAGTTGTCTAACCTTTATACTTGCCAATATAAACGTAGAGGTCACATGTGTGGTGCGGTTCCACAAAGAAGACCAGGCTCTTTCGCTTCCTCGTCCTTGTCCCTCTCCTCTTCCCCCGCCCTTTCATCTAACCCTTAACCACCACATGTTCATGGACAACACGGATACATTGGCCCATCTTCCGACCCTCGGCAACATATTAGGGGAGAACTAGGAGATATGCGAACTGAATTTACTTCAGTTCCATCTCCTTCGGTTCTACCTTCTTTTTCAGTGCAACACTCGAATGATGAAGAAGATAGCCAATTCATTATATGCCCATGTGGAGATTCGTAAGTACTTTATTTTTTTACGTATATGTAAATTATGGATGTAAACAAAATTGTCCATGTTGCGAATTTTCCGTATGCTTCATTGTCTTATGGTCTATATTGTTATAACATGTTTTCAGATTCACGGATTCTACGTATGTTGTGAGGAAACTTAATAGAATAGCCAATAACTATTGGATATGACAGTTTACTACTTTCAGCAACGCTCATAAAGAAGTAAAGATTTTGTGGTGGAATGAGTTCAAGGTTAGTGTTGTCCTTCTATTTTCTCACAACCTAAGTTCGGTGTAGCATACTGATGGTCAATAATGAATTTTGTCATGAATTGTTTGGTGCATTGTAATGGATATGTTAACTGTGACCCTTATAATAACTTTCAGTTGCTTTTGCTATTGATTGTAGCGTAAGTTTACGTGGGATGAAATGGAAGAGGCTGAGGTTAGAAGAATTTTTAAGAAGAAAATCGGTGATCACATGTGATATGTGATAAATAGAGCGAAGAGAACAAAAGAAAAGCCGGATTTCATTACAGCTGACAATTGGACGGAAATAACGAGAACTTGGGAAACTGAGAAGCATAAGCAAAGGTGTGACCAAAACAAGAAGAATCGAGCTTCTAGTTCTGGTGATGGGTTTGCGTCTGCCACATATGCTGGGAGCTTTATCAGCATCGGCGAGCATAAACGAAGAATGGTAATCTGTTTAAATTTGTCAGTTCATTTAATTCAATGATTACTCATTTATTTTTAAATTTTATAGGTAGATGAATTGGGGACAGAACCCACAATTACAGCTACATTTGAATGCACGTTTCAGAAAAAGGATAAGACATGAACTGGTGCTCGAGCACAAGCTATTAAGGCATGTAAGGTTATAGTTTTGACTTTATGGAAACTACAATGATAATCATGAATATTTTTAATATTTATGGTAATATATATGAATTTATTTTATTTTTATCTATATTGTTAATATAGGAAAAATATGATAAACTTTTAATGAGCACTGCTAGTGGTGATGGTGGTGGTGGTGATGGTGTTGCTGTGTTTGAGCCATCGGTTGGCAGTATAACATTATGAGTGGAGGCAGTGGGTGGGATGAAAGGAAGAAAAATATTTGGGATGGAACTCTTGTCAAGGATGTACAAAACGAAGGTTGCTGCAATTTCATCCTCCAATGCAGCTGCTTCAAGGTGGACACGACATGAGGAGCAAATGACCCAAGAATTGAGCTAACTGAAACAGATGCTTGTACAGAAGGACGAAGAATTGAAGCTTTTAATTGGACAGACGGACGAAGAAATAAGAGTGATGCAATAACAAATGCAAATTATCATGCGACACCTCGGCATCGATCGCAATGAGGTTCCTCCTGTATCTCCTATTAATCTAATAGGTGGTGGGCATAATGATGAGCCACACAATGATGCGGCGATTGGTGATGATGATGATGATGATGATGATGTTGATGCTTTTATTGTCAGTCCTTCCTAGTTCATTCTCTTCGGGGCCGACCAATCGTTGTCGTCGTCCCCTCCTGGCGAGTTGCCTCTTCAGTCCGAGGACAAGCTTCAGGTGACGTCTTCGTCTCTCAGCTTTAGGAGTTAGAATTATCACGTTGTTGCTGGTTTCATATGGTTTTCTAATGGATGTGAAAGTTGACTTATATTCGAAGGTAATAACATTTTTTTATAGCTAGTTCCACGTCCATGCATAAATGCTTTTTTCATATTTTGGACAAATTCCATATCTTTATTTATGTATCCATATTTCATCAGGTGTGGATAAAAGTGACTATTCCTGATGTCATGCCCAGTACCAAAGCTACCAATGTTTTATGGTTGTCTCCCGTCCTTTCAATGTTTTGAATGTATTACATGATGTTTGTTAGTGCTTAGCTACATCTATGTATTATGAGATTGAATATCGAATACCGTCATGTGAGACTTTGCAACTTATGCATCGTAGAAATTAATATTACTGCTAATTTGATTTCAAATCGAAATTGTCCCTAAACAAAATTTGTCGCAAACGCAGCGATGAAATTTGTCACGAATAGATTTCGTCGCAATTTAGCGACCCAAAAAAAAAAATTGCTTCGCAAACTAGCGACGAATTTTTTCACAAATAATTACCGACGAATTTTGTCACGAACAATTAGTGACGAAATTTGCAACAAATTATTAGCGACAAATTTTGCCACGAATTTAATTTTTTTTCGTCGGTAATTTCATGGAAAATTTCTTTTTGCAATGATTTTTGCAACGAACAATTAGTAACGAATTTTGCAACGAACTTTTTTTCGTCGCAAATTACCAACAAACATTGAAATTTTTTGTCGGAAAAATTCACGATTTCCCACGATTTTTTCAACGAATAATTAGCGACAAATTTTGCAACTAATTTTCCCACAATTTTTTTTCGTCGCAAATTACCAACGAAAATTGAAATTTTTTGTCAGAAAGTTACGCGATTTCCCACAATATTTGCAACAAATATTTAGTGACAAATTTTGCAACAAAATTTCCAACAATTTTAGCGACGAACTTTTTTTTCATCACAAATTTCCAACGAAAATTTAATTTTTTGGTCACAAAAATTCGTGAACCAAAGAATTTTTTTTCATCCCTAATTTCGTTGGAAATTCGTTGTGCCACGAATTTTGCAACAAATTATTACCGACGAATTTAGCAATACTTTTTACAACGAATAATTACCAACGAATTTTGCCACGAACTTTCCAACGAGTAATTAGCCATGAATTGATTTTCGTCGCAAATTACCAACGAAAATTCAAATTTTTTTTGCTAAAATTTTCGAAAAAAAATTTGCGACGAATTTTTTTGTTCGTCGCTAATTTCGCTGGAAATTCTTTTTGCCACGAAAAATTAGCGACGAATTTTGCCATGATTTTACCAACGAATAATTAGCGATGAATTTTGCAACGAATTTTCCAATGAATTTATCTACGAATTTTGCCACAAATTTTCCCACGACTCTATTTTTGTCTCAAATTACCAACGAAAAATTAAAATTTTTTGTCGCAAAAATTTTCCGACGCCGAATTAGCGACGAATTTTTTTTTGTCGCTAATTTGTCGGAAATTACCACGAATAATTACCGATGAATTTTGTCACGATTTTTTCAATGAATAATTACCGACGAATTTTCCAACGAATTTAACCTCGAATTTACCCACAAATTTTGCGACGATGAATTTTTTTCGTCGGAAATTTCATTGGACAACGAATTTCTCCAAATTTTTCGTTGGAAATTTCGTCGGAAAAAAGGTTGTGTTTTTGTAGTGTTTTGCCTTTCTACTTTTGGTTATGTGTCAACATTTACGAGGACAGACCACCTTGCCCCTACCATCTGGAGATGGGATCTATTCCTGCCACTCTCGCCTCGCCGTCACGAGGTGTCAGCACCGGACAGCCGCAGGTTTACCAAACTGAGGTTGTTTTGGCAATAAGAACTCGAGAGGTTCGAATAACTGGCAATATTTCGCAAAGAAGGGTGGTCATACAATACACAATAGTGCCACCTTTCCTACCTAGAAGATGTATTTGCGATTTACTTCTGCCAAATGGTGCTCTGTAAAGCAACCTCAACCAGCATCCCAACTGAACTTACGTAATCACAAAGGTGACTACAGCAAGCCTCCCAAGCACCAACGCCAGCGTAACAAGCAACACTTGGCTGCTACCATCATCATCTGGGTACACTCAAAAAGTTGAAACGCCATCTCAGGACAAGCCTAATGTTTCGTCATGCATTCTTCAATCTGCGCAAGGTCAGCAAAAACCTACTGGTTTAGCTTTACACCTGGGTTAAGCGCCGGACATTCTCTCTGGTCTCACCATACGAACGTATAGACTCTAATTTCTTCAATACCTAAGGAAACTCGACAGTTTCGCCTGACACCAGTCATTTGCAAGCCGATTCAGCAGCATTCGGCATGCCCCCAAGGCAATCCCCATGCTTTTTGGTATACTCATCTTCCTTTTACGCAGAGAAATTTTGCAGAATGAAAGCATCACATATGTTAGATTATATTAGGATTGAGTTAATTCTAATTTATATCAATTGTATTTGAGTCTCATTGTATTCTCACCATATATACAGGGGTCTTGTATTTTTCATTTCACCGTGTACAAAATATTATATCTTTCTTTCATAACAATTATCAATTTAATATCAGAGCTACAATAATTATCTGAGAAAGTGCTAGGTCTGTTTCACATGGCCCTAGTTGCACCGGTCGTATCAGCTCATGTTTTTTCGCCAGTTTGTTGCTTTAATTGTTGTTCGAGACTCTCCGCTGCTTGTTTCTAAAAATAGACACCACCGCTAGACTTGCGGCCCTCAAACTATGGAGATCCCGAAATGAAAAAAGATTGTCGCGACCAACCTCCGGTTTTTAACATAAAAAAGGGATCTTGCCTAGTACGCAATAAGACTTAACTTGGGCTCTTCTAAGCTCATACCATATCGCGACTTAGGATTTAGATTTTTAACTTGCCAAAGAATGGTTAAACAAAGGATCACCGGTAGTGTATAGGGCAAAGTAATGAATTGTCTCTCATCATTTTGACTACCGTACCTTACGAGAGAAATCCCTTTACCTTGTAGATATGAAATCCTTTCAATCATCTCGTTAGGAACCAGTACATGGAGATGTGTATGGACTAAATATTGCCTTTCGTCATCCCAACACATTTCGTTCAGCATACTTGATTTTCAACGTAATCGAAAATCTCACCAAGCATATGGAGTCCATCAATAGCAAACTCACTCTTACGCCTACATCAATTAAGGTGATGTTACCGCCATAGAAAATTTTTTTGCATATTTTATTTTTGCAAGAAAGGGAAAGTATTTTACTAAACAATTTATGAAAATACAAAGTTAAACTAAATCATAGACCGATCCCTTATGAGATTTTATAGTCATTCATTGGCACTTCTTGATAGGTTGTTATGTATATTGTCTGAATCTTTGCAGCAAAGCTAATCTTTACATTAAATGTCTTCGACTAATATGGGCATCCTAATCTTTTTCGATAACTACCGTCGTTACTTCCGGGACTGTCAAGATCAGGATCGGTGCTATAAAAAAAAAGGGCATCATTCGCTTCGGCTCCAATACAAATACATAACAACACCCGTATCTCCGCAAGATCTCCCGACCATCTCAGATTTCAATCTCTACTCACTCACTCGCTCAGTATTAACTCAATGGGTATCTTGAAATGGGTCCTTCTGCTTCTAATTCAATTCATACTCCTCCCACGATTATGTTTGTGTTCATCAAAACCAGGTTTGACCCCAGAACAACTGGCTCAGGTCCCAGTGGATTTTCTCGATCTTGCTCAAAGACCAGAGATTGTGGACTACATGGTGAGCATCAGGAGGAGGATACACGAGTACCCGGAGCTTGGTTTCGAGGAATTTGAGACCAGCATGCTTATAAGGTCAGAGCTTGATCGGATGGGTATTCAGTATAAACACCCACTTGCTGTTACGGGCGTTGTGGGCTACATTGGAACTGGGAAGCCACCGTTTGTAGCAATTCGAGCTGATATGGATGCTTTGGCAATGGAGGTTGGTTAAAAGTAGTCTTTTTTCCCCTCTTTTTGGGAATTAGTTACACCGTGAAAAAGTACAGACAAGTCAACCTAAATATGCAATTGTACCATGTGATGAAAAAGAAAAAAAAAGTAAAGAAAAAGGGTGGATTTGCCTGGAGTTCCAAGTATAATTGATCAAACAGTGGTCCTTGGGCTGAACAGGAAAAGAAAAGTGGTGGACCATGCAGAGAAATTTGAGCTGATTTACAGTGCTTTGGTGAATTTGGCATGCTCTGGATTTATTCATGTGGATATAAGCAGTTGCTTTGGCTGTTGTAATAGTGTACTGGTTCACTAATTTATGTGAGATGCTAATGCTAATGAAGAGAGAGAATAATGGGGCTTTTGGTTGCAACAGGAGAGTGTAGAGTGGGAACACAAGAGCAAAGTTCCTGGGAAAATGCATGCCTGTGGACATGATGGTCATGTTGCTATGCTTCTTGGTGCGGCCAGGTTGCTTCAAGGTCATCGCGACGAGTTACAGGTTTCTTCTTTTTCTCTCAATGTACCTGGTCTGTAATCTTCCACCAGCAGAAGTTTGAGCTTTTGTTCCTGTACTCATGTTGTGGATGTATTGTAGCTTCCGTATCAATAAATGTGCAAAATCAATCACCTACAAGGGAATGCATTCATGACAGTTCCCCACCCACTTGTTTTCTCCAGTTGCTCGACTTAAGTCTGAGTGCTTAACCGAGTTTTGGAATTGGTCCGTAAGCTACAGTACTTGTACTGCCACTCTCTTTCCGGTAGTGGTTTGCAGTACTGAGTTAAAGATGTTTAAAACTAGAATGGGCTCACTTCCGTTTTCAAACTATGACTGCCTTGTGTGTTCTCCACATTATGACTAAGCCTTGGAGTATAAGAGAAGCTTTTAATAGTCCTCCATTAGTAAGAATTATACACGATCTGCAAATTATTCTGTATATCAAACTCTAACAACATAGGTAATCGTTGATCTTTGCATGTGCATGTGTGAGACAACCGTGGAGAGGAAACCTATACCTTTGGTTTTCTGGGGGAATGTTTGATGTCTTCTGCAGAACTGCACTTTTACCTTGAATGTTCATTTCTTCGGATCGAGATTTATTTTTGTGTACACCGCTTGTCTTTCCTTGTCTTAGAGCTGATGAGTAGATGAATTCTTTTACAGGGGACAGTGGTTCTCGTTTTTCAACCAGCTGAGGAAGGAGGCGGAGGAGCCAAGAAAATGATAGATGATGGAGCCCTGGAAAATGTTAATGCCATCTTCGGACTGCACCTTTCCATCAAATTCCCTATTGGTGCAGTGGCAACCAGACCCGGTCCTCTTTTGGCTGCATGTGGTTTCTTCGAGGGGGTAATAACCGGAAAGGGAGGTCATGCGGCGATTCCGCAGCACACAATAGATCCAATTGTAGCGGCATCCACTGTGATTGTTAGTCTGCAGCATCTCATTTCACGTGAAGCCGATCCACTGGATTCGCAGGTTCTCTCTTTCTTTCTGTGACAGTAATTTCTTTGCATGAGCTGACGGAGTTGTGGAATCACTCACTGGACGTCCTGATCATGAGTTATGAATTAAATCTCCAATTAGTTCCAAGATTGACGGAATTTAGCTCGTCTGATCCTTATATGCAGTGCTATGACTGAATTAACAACCACCTGATTAGTATTTCAACTTGAAAGGCAAATACGTGCAGGTGGTTACAGTGGCTAAGATCGAAGGAGGTGGCGCGTTCAATGTGATTCCCGATTCCGTGACTATAGGCGGCACATTCAGGGCACTTTCCATGGACAGCTTCTTCCAACTGAAACAGAGAATCGAAGAGGTGAGATCCCATCCGGTTCGCCTAAGCTTCATCTCCGCTTAACTAGTGATGCCTTGAAGCTCTTTCGTGTTCCCTTTATCCCCCACGTCTCAAACTTACTTCGTGTTTTTTTTTACCGTTTGAGCACTTTTAGTCTTAGGAGAAATCTTAATGCTTGCGTAGCACAACACCTTAAGTCACCATACGCAACAGGTCATCATGAGACAAGCAAGTGTGCAGAGGTGCAACGCGACAGTTTCGTTCGGTTCTAAGTCCTTCTACCCGGTGACAGCAAACAGCGAAGCTTTGCACGAGCACTTTGAGAACATTGCGCGAGATATGCTGGGCCCGCGCAAGGTTTTAGAGATGAAACCAATGATGGGTTCGGAGGATTTCTCGTTTTATTCGGAGGTGATCCCGGCTTACTTCTACTTTGTCGGGATGAAGGACGAGAGCCTAGGGAAGATGGCAGCTGGGCACTCCCCGTACTACAAACTCAACGAAGACGCGCTTCCATACGGGGCAGCGCTTCATGCGGCACTTGCCACGCGGTACATCCTAGAGAACCAACAGAAGCCGGTTGCGGCAAAAGAAAGTTCTCATGATGAATTGTAAGGTGCCTGCGCTTTCTTGATGTGAACTCATCTTAAGCTTCTGATAACTTGAGACAGCCAACAACCATTTGGAGATTTTTGGCCCAAAAAAGGGAAGAAAGAAACTACCGTTTGGAGCTGTATGTAAATATGGCTTTGCTGACCATTGAAGCCTGCAAGGTGAGGTAGGACATAGAAGTGGCGATTGTGTCCTTAAAGCGACCTCAGCTCAGCCTCGATTGCTGGAATTGTTGTTTTGAGAAAGCTAGAAGATTGCAATTTCGCAGTAATGGAATCCGGTCATCACCTTATATGCTAAGCCTCATATGGTCGAACCTCGGACAATAATTGCTTCCAAAGCGTGCATCAGTGCACCTATTAGCACTTTCTCCTTTTTTACCTTTGGTTATGTTACAGCATTCATGAAGACAGACCACCTCGCCCCCAATATCTGGGATCTGTTTGTACCGCTTGCCTCATCGTCATGAGGTGTCGCCACCGGACAGCCGTGCATTTACGTTATTGAGGTTGTTTGGACATAAGAACTCGAGAGGTTCGAACAACTGGAAATATTTCACAAAAAGGGGTAAATTCATAGTGTCCTAATAGCGGGAGAGACGTACTTGCGATTCGTTTTCGCCAAATCGTCCACTGTAAAACAACCTCAACTAGCATCCCAACTCAACTTTCAAGACCACAAATTCAACCCCCCAGCATGCCTAGATTCCACACGCATGCATGCGACATTCCATACGGGCGTCGCAAGCACCAACACTAACCTAACAAGCAACGTTGCCAGCTACCATCATCATCATCAGGGTACATTGACAGACCATCCCCGGTCAAGTCTAATGTTTCGTCTACCATTCTCCAATCTGGGCAAGGTAAGCTAAAACCTAGTACTAGTTTTGCTTCCAGGGTTAAGTACCAGACATTCTCTCCCGTCTCGCCATATAAACAAAAAGACTTCAACTTCTACAATTCCTAACGAAACTCATGAGTTTTGGCGAATCGCCATTCGGCATCCCCCAGACATCCCAATGCTTTTTAGAATATACTCATCTTCCTTCGCGGGACGAAAACATCACATCAAACACCGACATCGCACGGAAGTAAAAGTTCCGCCCAGCGTATCGAGCAAAAGCATATGGAGAAAGCTCACTCATCGAACATCAATAACTTTAGGATCAGCAGGGAACAAAACTACATTATCTATAGCCAAGTGGGTAGGCAAAAACCTCAACATGGTCCAGCAAGTCCGAAGTCACCAAGACAAGAGTATTCAATCAAACCCAAATCTGAAAAGCATAACATTCCAATCAAGAAACAAGAAACCCAAAAAGCCCATCTTTGCAGGACCTACACAGCAACTCTTCCTTTAGGCTCCAAACGAAGCTTAGCTCACTTCTCAGACGAGTTGGGGCCTCTCTTCTTTCCAAAGCCAACAACTGCACCGCACCAGAATTTGACAAAGGCAAGAAACCAACAATCAATTCACCAAAAAAAAAGCAATCAAGAAAATGCACGGGGCCAAGCCAACGCAATCAAAGAGGTACCGGCGGTGACGAAGCGGCGGTTGTACTGCATCCGCTTGTGGGCGCGGCCGCGGGGCTTCTTCTTCTTATCCTGCTTCGCCACCTTCGGGGTCTGGCCTCTCACCTTACCAGCGCGAGCCAGGGATCCGTGGACCTTACCTGCGGGAAAAACAAGAGAAAACATCAACCTCAAGAAATCATCGTCCGCCATCAAAAAAACCACCTCGGAAGAGACGAGGCCGAATCGGAGACGACGAGGAGCTTCGATTCGGAGCTCACCCATGTTTTGGAGAAGTGTCGGAGAGAGAGATTCGCTTCTGCCGGCGTCCGAGGTTCGTATGATTGGGGAGGAGAGGCGGAATTAGGGTTTTTGGCTTTTATAGGCGTTTCGAGTAGAGAGGACAGAGAGGATGAGTTGGGCCTGAAGGCGCGAGGCCTGCTTATGGGCCTTCAGGCCCATTTCAGGGAACACTGTGTGGAGGTTTTTTTTTTTTTAAATGAGAGACTGTTTAGGTATTCTGGAAACATCACGATCATCGTCTTTGTTTGTATGATCCATTCGCGCGGAAAGCTTTGCGGTTGCGCGGAGTACCTCCTTGTGTCCTTATGTAGAATAGTTAGCATGAGATATTCGATATTTCTTGGCGATTGACGTGATGGATTTTACTTGAAAGAGATGCGACGTATTGTCTTTTTGGGTAGTTAATGTTCTTCATAAAGGAGAAATAGATATAGGAAGCCAAAATTGGGGGAATTGATGAGTCTATCAACTCTAAAAGGTGGAGCATATTGATAAAGAAAATGGATTGCAAAAATGAAGTCGCGTCTAAATTAAGACTAAGACAGGGAAAAAAGATTAGCAAAAGCATGAGCTTCCTAGACATGGATGATCTGAAACGAGCCGAACTGAACCGAACTGAATCGAACTAAAGTGTGTCATTTGTAGATTTGATTTTAACTTAGGGAAGTGAAACGAGCTCGTCTCTCTACCAGCCTCCGAACCCTTGATCTGGACTTCGAGACTCTCAAAGCCAACAGGCTGATGGGAAATGGACTTTTAGTAGAATTTAGTTTTTAGGAAAAGCAGTCAAGTTCAATTTGTGGTCCACTGCTAAATGGGCACCTTTTCCCTTTTCCTCTGCTTGCTTGGCTCATCTTCATGAGTAATGAGTATTCTTGTTTTGCTTATACATATGAAGCAACTTAAGATGAATGTTTCTTGTTTGCTCCCTATCGTTTCCAAATTCAACATCAGAAAGCCCAGCGTCCAAATGCATCTTTTTCGAATAAAGCACAAGCAGCACCAATCGCAGCAGTCATTTGCATGAAAGCATATGTGAAATATTTGCAGGCATTAACCATATTCAAGAGCCCCGCTATATACTTCTCTCGTCCACTAATGGCATAAGGCCAAAGAGAAGTCTTCAAGGAGCAATATACTTCTCATTCACACAGCCAGAAAAGCATCAGACCAACAAAACTTCGTGCTAAGAAGTTCCATAAGGAAATACATCATCTTTGGAGAAACAAGTATCAAGTTACTGCAAGTGTCAAATGCATGACTTAACTTTCAAATTCAACCAATGAGTTTGCACAATTCTTAGAGATAATTGAATGTTTGTTCCCGGAGAATTTTTCTTCCCATTGCTGTTGTATCTGAGAATTTAAGCAAGGCCAGTGAAAGCAAAGAGTCAAAGAAGCAGAACTGGAAATTCATTCGACAGTGTTGCAAAAGAACAGTCAAGCAACTAATGTGTGTCCCATAGGCTCATGTGATAAAGAAAATGCTCGACAAAACTGATATTCCGACAGAATTTAGGGTCAATACAATCAACTGTAGCAAAAATAAACTACTCATCATCCTCAATGATCTTGGTACCCAACCCCTTGATCCCCTCTGCTGGGATCTCAGCGACAGTGACGAGAGAGTAGAGCTCTTCCTTGGCGTCTTCATCCTCGTTCCTCTTGCGAGCGATGCGGACCCTGATCCTCCTCGGAACACTGCGGATGCCCCTGCTCCATATCTGCTTGTTCAGCTTCACATCGACTCTAACATCCGTGGTTCCCATGGCTTTCTGGGCAAACTTCCTGATCTCCTTTATGGCCTTGGGAGCTTTCTTCTTAAAGGTGCTGTTACCCAAAAACGACGGAAGAACCTTTAAGACATGTTCTCAGAGGCAGAACACAACTTGCCACAATCGCATTACTGATTAACAGATTTAACTATTTGCTGCCTTCTCTGTTCCTAGGAACTCTCAAAGTCGAACAAAACCTATAAATCCACGATTCATGTAGGAACTGAGATTCCAGGAGGTTTCACTCCTCAAGGATACTAAAGGGGCCACTGATGCTTGTTTAGCCAAGGAGCACAAGACAACTGTACTCACACCACAAGATCTACCGATTAGAAATGCCAACCAAACAACAAAGCCCCAGGATGAAATCCCAAATTCTTTCAGCAGATGATTGCCTTTCTTTTGGGTCTGAAAAGTACATAATTGCTCTTAAGCAAATGAAAATGCATTCCAGATAGAACACAAGTTCACTGCAATAGGCTCCCGATCAGTCCAAAAAATATGTTCTCATTGGCAGAAATAGATCGACTGAGGAACTATTGCATATTACATGAAAACAACCAATGAATGGTTCAGATTAGAAAACCACCATCAGCTTCAGCCCATTTTCAATATACACTGAATCCTATTCTTTCAAGTAGTTTCATGGAGCAGGAAGCTCCCAAATAACTTTGCCAATCATCAGAACAACGCGACAGCGAACTCAGCGAGATAAAAGACGGAAGTCAAAAAAGGGACTTTACCAGCCATGGAGGCGCTTGTGGAGGTTGATGGTGTACTCTCGAGTGACCACCTCCTCTTTTCTCCCTGCCGTCTTCTCCACCATCCTGAACGACCCTCTTCAATTCAACCGCCTATTCAATTCAACCACCAAAGAACTCAGCATCGCTCTCTGAGAATAACAACACGCACCCACGATTTGTGCAATAACACCATTGATCTCGGATAAACTAGATTGTCAAAAACGCAAGTCATGATGGCGATCGACGAATGTAACGTGAGACATACGTAATTCAGACATTGCTCGCAAAAAGATCAAACACCATGAAACACAAAGTTAGCAAAACACTTCGGAGATGGCAGACACATATAGGGACCTTCTCTTTCAGTTTCCTCTCTGTTCCTAAGCAACCCACAGAGAGAGAGAGAGAGAGAGAGAGAGAGAGAGAGAGAGAGAGAGAGCTCTTACGGCGCGAATGGGCAGAGGGCGAAGCGAAGGCGATGCTGAGATTAGGGAGACGAGGAGTGAAGAAAGGTCGGGGGAAGGCTAATAAAACCCTAGTGGCATTCCGTAATAAACTCCACCGCAGCAAGCCCCGTTTCGTAAATACGCATCTCAGCTTTTTTACCTCATCGAGTGCCCCCTCCTTGCAGTTGTTAATGAAGCGTACTTAATTGGAAACGTCGCAATTTTCAAAGTACTGATCAGGCATAATACGATAGCTGTAAGATAATTTTTGATTAATTGCTTAAGTTTGATAGGAGGATTGCGTTTTGTTTTTAATTTACACGGTAAGAAGGATCTTGACGTCGGAAAAGAGCTCAGCTCGTTGGTAAAGGAAGGCTCGTCGCTGAAGATGTCGAGATTGTTGGAGCAGTGGAAGTCAAAGCTCGGGCAGTCACCATGGTGGTGTGTAGTCGCCTCCTATTGGATCCGAGTGGAAATGGCAGTGTGAATCATTAATTATTTAGACAAAGTTACATAGAAAATGCACTCATTCTTAAAATAACGTCACGTCGCCATGTGATTGAAATTCAATATTTAAGTAATTAATTAAACCCCGAGAGATCGAAGTTGTACTTTTTCCCAGGGATTTATGACTACTTTTGTCCCAATTTGTTAGTGAGTTCCCAAATCACTTTTGACTCGTCTATAGTTTTGGCAAAGGCAACTCTATGGTAGTTTTGTTAATAACTTTTCGTATAGAAAAAATGATCGAATATTTACTTATTAGTAATTAGTGACTTCTTGACGTATTAGAAATCCTTCATATCAGAAAATAATTTTCATCATCCCAATGGCTAGCAACTAGAAAAGTTATTTCTTGTCAACATCCAACAATGCACATTTTTTCAATCACCGTTAAAATCCTTATGAGCAAAACCACCGGTCATGATTGCAATTGCGACTAGCAATTTTGGCCCATGCTATGGATGAACTTTCTTTTCATATAAATCAAGGAAAACATTGATTAATATGAAAATTGATTTATACTTGGACATAACTAAATTCGTACAAAATAATATGTTTAGTAATCATTATATCAGATTAAATGGAACATACTTCGGCCAATGGAGAACAAAAAGGCCTCATTCCTCAAAACCCACATGGATCAATTGAATGGATATTAAGGATCAATGAGGACTAAAGATTAGGATAATTAATTGCAATTCAACGTATAAGTAGATTAATCAATCATTTCTATGGCAAGAAAAAAGGTAATTAATGATAGGTTTATTCACGACACGTGGCTTGATCGATATGCAAATCAGAAAGGTATGTGGCCAAGCAATTGTCTGAACTCCCTATTCGAACAACCAGCGAGACAAATCGACACGGTCGAAGCAACCATCCTAATACAGTTGTAAACTTCATCAGATAAATCTAATGATTTGCAAGAGAAGCAGAACCCATAGCTGAAGGTCACGACCATCGTTCACCGGTATGAATCAAAATCTCCAGAGAATATGCAGTAATTTGGAAATCTTAGTGACTTTTCGGTAGAATTCTTCAGTTGTCTTGTTCAGAAACGGTAGACATGTTGTTTAATGATTCTGAGTTGGTAAAACAGGGGCCGATCAGATAAAGCAGGCAGGCTCGAAAGTAAGTATAAAGCGCTCGAGATTTACCTTTTCTTTCTATCAACTAGTGTTTCTACCCTCGTAAAGTTTGACATCTCGAAGTATTATGAGCTGTACCTTAGTGAATGAGCTAAGTCCTATGCGATGTTTAACTCGAAAAAAATCTCCTACAATTTCACAGAGCGGCGCGAGTATCTCCACAAACTCAGAGCCAAGACTGCCACACCAGCGACACCTGCTAAAATCTGCATGAGAGCCAAATACCCGCGATTAGCTTCTTAAAAAGTAAAAGATGAACTCAAATGAAAAAAAAAAAGCTGATAAATGATGAGGAGCTTAAACCAATGCACCACTACAAAAGGCGCTCATGACCTATAGTTTACAATTGTCAAATATATTTTCTAATTTTGGATTATGTAGTTTTTTCAAAGTACTTGCAGGACCGAGGACTGGCTAACTGATAGAGAACATGAGAGAGTTGATCAACGAGTGAGAGCGATGAGGGAAAATAAGAAGTTCCTAGGATGATTGTTGAGACGATAAATCAATAGGATGTAGCTAATTCACACGTGGCGAGAACTGTCAAGCTAATTGCAACTGACCTTTGCATCTCTTCCGCATATGGTCTGAGAGAACCCGAATAGTGATTTTAACATCTCGAGGCGAGACCTTTGCGGCAGCAAAATCACCACTGTGTGCTGCTTCTTACAAGGAAAAGGTAGTATTCTTTGTAAAGCCGACTGGGCTGTGGATGGTGCAAGCGATGCTCTAACTTTTGAGCGTCCTTCATCTTGAACCTGCACCAGAAATGGAAAGAACGGGACAAGTCATTAGACATACCGTCAAAGCTGTCCCTCTTCTACTACAAGATTAAGTAACATTGTTCTTTAAGTATCCGACAGCACTTGTCTATGGGGTTTGGAGGGTTTTATATACGTACAGTCTTGCTCCACCAAATGATCTAAGCTTTTAGTTTGGCTATTTCACCATATTATCACAGCCACTTTCCCCCAAAATTTATTTCACATGCACATGCTATTCTCAATTCGATTTGCATGCGAGAGGGTGTTGTAGTATTCTAAATCACTTATGCGCTTGGTATTTATAGGCGTGCAGGCTACCTCTACCTAATAATTTAAACTTTTGGATCAGATATTCTGACAATCACATAATATTGATCGTGTGAAATTTATAGTTGAATATTCACTTTTGACCTTTGACAGAATAAGAAGGCAAAATTCTATATACTGCATATAACGACGACAGTCTCATTCATGTTCATACTTCTTTACAAATGTATTAAGAAGAATAGTCCAAGCAAGATCGTCCAACTAATTTGCATTAGCTTCCATCGTTGGATATGTATGTTCTTTGATCCTACAAAACGTCAATGAATAGATACTGCAGGGGTTCCAATTTTCACATGGATTTTCATGCCTCATAAAATTGTAGTTCAGTGCTACATGACCAAATGAAATGTATGCACAGAAACCACACGGCACGATGAATGATGCAGAATGGAAAATCGCCATGAAAAGGAAGAGGATGACCTCAATAACTCACCTTAAACGAAGTGCCCACATCTCCGGAATAAACTCTTGATTGGTAGCTGCGCAAAATTTTGTCCAGCCAGTAATAGTTCTCCTGAAAAGAAAATACCAGAAATGGATCAATGGTGAAAATTCATATGCCTCCAATATACTGATAGATCATGATCATAAAGAATGTAGAATCTCAAAGAAGAATTTCACTTTTACCTGCACTCCATCTTCATGAGCTCTTTGTTCTATCTCCAGAATTGTCAAAACATCCTCTTCTGATGGGCCTTCCTCTTGAAGACGTTGTATTTCGTCCAAAGTGAGATCAACCTGTCAAGACACATTGCAAAATGAGCTAAAATTAGGGTATCAACCTCTTAGATCCAGCAAAAGCAAGAAAGAGAAATGAAATGGAAATTACCAGCTTCAAGGAGATTTCTGGATCACAAGAAAAATCAATGCTAATGTCACCACGTACATTGCCAGTCCTTGAAGGTCTATTACCACCAAGAAATACTGAAACCCCAGTGGAATAGATCTGTACATAATGGTAAGAACTAAATAACAGCCAAAAGAACAGAATGGTGAAAACAATGTCCGCACAGTAAATACCTGCCCATGCTTGAAACGAAGAACCTGCATTAGCTTTGCTTCAAGAAGTTTGCTCAAAAATCCGATAGAGTGAATCTCCTCCACCTTCATTTGCAATTTGTTTTAGACAGTAGTACAAACAGAAATTGGTCAGAAAAGCATGGCAACCCTCTCATCCATAAGGTGTGAAAATTTGATCACAAGGAACCACATACCATTGTTCCATTTTTCAATTCCACAGGAAAGCAGATCTGCACAGAACACTGAGCTTGCACCATGGGACTCCTAACAACTTCTCTATAAGGGTATGCAGAGTATCAGAATCCAGAACAGATAAATTAAATTTTTTAGTGTATTAGAATTCAAAACAGGTAAATTAAGCTTCACCATGAAGAAAATTAGTGGACGCCCATCCACATATTTCACTCCTACTGAAGCATACCAAATTGCTATTGCATATGAAAAGCAAGATTGGATGAAAGATACAGAGGATGATGAATATAGAGAACTGACTTTTAAGTATTCTCAAAGATGTTAAGAGAGTGGAGTGCAAGGGCACTAGCTAAAACTAAAAGAAAGAAGGATAGGGTGGAGATGTGACAGGTATTTCATTTCCAGACTCATTTCACAAGGTCCTTAATACTTCAAATTTGACCAGTTCTCAAAGAAAAAGAGATCCTAATCTCCCCCCTTCTTGTTTTGGTGGGAGGGGTGACATGATAACTGAAGAGCCCACCTGACACTCTTCGTAGGAGAAGTGACTGGCAAGCCCTTGAGGTCATCACGGCTATATCTCAATATTGGCTCAGGAGGCCTTGGAATTCCACCCTATATGAAGAATCAGAACACAACAATCATAAGGCTTTTAAATCTTTAGTGATCGAGCAATCATAAGCTGCAAAAATTACTTACCAGATATTGCAAGATCAGAGGGACAGCAATTGTAGGACTTATACTGCCAACAATCACAACTGTAAAGGTTGACGGATCCTTAAAACAGCAACTGAAGTATTCACAGGCTCTCCTTGGGTCTACTCTTTTGAGGTCATTTATCTTTATGGGCTGCAGAGAAAAAATTTAGCTCATTTCTGACCTTGGAATAACCATCTTAGAATCCAAACTGAAATGAAACCACGATTCCAGGCATACCCTGAAAAAGTATGAGTCTCCATAATTGAGCTCTCTCACACGGTTTGCAAAGGCAGTATAAGGATCCCTCTCTTGAGCACGAACTGCTGCTTCAGCCATTTGCATGACAATTTTGACATCCTCTTCTCCCGGTTCCACACTGGTAGTAAATAGTTGATAAACAAGCTGCCAATTTCAAAATGAAGAGCTCACTATTGAACACCTGAACAGCAGTGGCAACATGTAAAATGCAAACGCAAGGTACTGAGTAATATTCAAAGAAAACATGAAAGCAAATTTCCACATGTCGAAACAGGGTATCCTCACTCAAATAAGTCCAAACTGCAGGCAGCTAGATACTCAATTAAGAGAATCATATCCTTGCAAGAAATACAGGGTGAAAACACGGGCATCCTGTAGATTCTATGTCAGCAGATATCAAAATAGAGATAAGGCTGCCCAATCGACTACATATGATGCAAACAAGGCATCGCAACTCTTGCTGGTTAGGGCTCTAGAAGACTACCAAACCCAAATCACAGAAAGATCTCAAACATCAATCTCGAAATGAATAAAATTACAAGCAGATGCTGCCGTTGAGGGTGCCACATCATCTTATCTAATATTTGGTTCATAATTTGATAACCTTTGGTTGTGGTAGGAGAGCGCTACAGCTTGTCTGTTCTTCTAGTGACAATTATACTAATACTTCTATGACGTCACCTAAATATGAGTGATACTGTATTTACGCAGACTATCTGTATCTACATTTTCTCTGACATTGGCGGTTGATCCAAATGTGCAGATATAAAAGATGCATGGGCCCAATTGCCACAATACTGGAATGAGATTCACTATTTTAGGTTGTGTTTGAGGGATTCCCAGCAATATAATGATCTTTCTTCTAGTATATGGCGTCATAACTTTTTTGACAACTCTAAAGTCTTTCACAAATCTTCTGCAGTCCTCCTCTCTATCTTTTTTCTTTCCTTCCTAGAATTGCTCTTTCTATTCCTTTTAGGAGCCTCGAGACAGATCTAAAGACGCATGCTTTAAGGAGATGACGCAAAAGCTCAAACTAACCAGTCAATTCGGAATCCAATTCGGGATTTTCCTTGGGATGTATTAGGAAGGAATTGGAATGAACAGAATTAGGAGAAGAAAGACTTGCGAGTAATGAATGGGAAGATCATAAAATTTGAAGAAAAATGGATTTTTTTGGTTAGACACATGGAATTGGCTAAGCATTTTCCTCTCAGTTGCCCCATCCTAGAATACATAGAGATCTTTGTGGGATCGGGCCAATAGCATTCTTTATACCGTTAGGGCCACCAGAACAATGGCATGATGCAGATCTATGGTGTTGATAGGATATAATTAAAATGACATTTTATAACATAATGGAGTATTCATCATTTATAAATAAACTGGTAACTGCTGTCTGTTAACATGCACTTCTTGCAAATAGCACCAAGTAGGTTTTCACTAACTGAACAATCAGATTGGAATTAGTACTAGTATACAGTCCAACCCAAATTAATTCAGATGAGAGAGAGAGAGAGCAATGTCAAGGCAAGTATGAGGAACACGGTTTAACAATGCTATGAAAATGAGATAAGCATATTAAAGAGATGGACTGAGGTTAGAGGGATATATCTCTTCCTGCAGTCTAACCAAGTTTATGCTATTTACAAATCAACAGAAAAAAGGATGGACAAATTAAGACCTACAGTTGATCTTTCGGAAGACCTGGATATACAACTACTATATGTAACAATGACATGACTGGATTCTTCAGTCCTGACGATAAAATTAATAAGTCAAACCTGCAGAGCAGTTTCCAGGTCCAATGGAGAGCAATCCCCAGAAAAAGACCTCATATAAGCTCCAATCTTTGTACCAACTTCGGCTCTCTTACCAGCAAGTATATCCATTAGTATGGAAGGTCTATAGCCATATACACCAATTTCCCCAGCAATCGTTGATCCCATAGAGCATGAAAAGTATTCATTCTCCGGTACTTCAGATAGACCCCCATAAGAAAAACCAGTAAACAGGACCTGTAGTGCAGAACTATTAATGTACTAGGTTAAAAATTAAGAGAATGCAGAAAACAAAAAATCTCATGATTTCTGCAAATTGTCTCATCATACATGAAAAAAAAAGAAGAAGAATATCCTCACTCCACTTTATAAATAGATTTAACTAAGGAGTTAACATTGGATAAGTTTGCTCCATCAGATAACCCTTACAAATCACTTAGTTCTTTCACCTAAGCGAGCAATGAACCGGTTATCGCTACTTATGCCATCTTTAGTTCAATGAGAAGGTTCACGAAGTAGGAACTAAAGGTTTTGATAATTTCAAATCTAAGATAGAAACCAACTTTCTCTAGCTTCCCAGAAAGCCAAATATTAGTACTCATAAAAAAAAAAAAACAAAGGGACATTGGCACCTTCAAGTTCAGCTAGAATTTTTTTGGTCATGATCAATAGATTCTAGAGCTGAGAATCACGCAGCAACAAAGGCTTAAGAAGATCTTTGAAAACTTGACCTCCAGATACAACCAAGATGGTTAGACTGCTTACAACTAACTTTCTCCAAAATAAAATAATTTTGAGTTATGCAAGCAACAGACAAACCTATGGCTGAACAATGATAAACAACTGGAAATAAACGACGTGAAGATGTATGTCAAGTATGCTTGTTCACACATATGATGCCATGCTATATGCATTTGGTGTTATCATAACTCCTTTCCAATCAAAGCCTATTTTCATCAGTTCTGGTAGAAAAGAAATTCTTAGAGGTGCCAGACACACATCTTTTCAAGAGCCCAACGGTACTCACGTTTATCTCATGACCCAAATCTATATTAGGATTATAACTTTCAAACATTTGGACTGCTCTACTACGAAGCAGATAATACAGGCATGCACAGGGATTTAAGATAGCAGGACTGGTGAAGTCCATGTTTTGTTTCTCTCTCTGCCTCTGACAGCCCCTTCCTCACAAGGAAGTGTACATAATCTGATGAATGCCATTCATAGAATAGGAAAAGGATGACTATTTAGAAATATATCATATACCCTGAGATTGTATATGTAGACTACTCACAATGAGGAGTTAACAAGGCACAGAAGTCCAGACTTTACCTGGTCGTCAAGGAAGTCAGTACATTTATAACATACTCTCATCCCATTGGATAGGATCAATTCAGTGGCTCCGATGTCTGAGTATTCAAGCTGCTGGGTACTATAGCTGAAAAGAACATCCTTACAAAGTTAATGTTTTTTTTTTCTGGCCATACAAGGTTAAAGTTTGAATGTCAAAGTTTCAATGCAAATGTTCCCGAAAGAATTGTCCACCTAGATTGATTGAATAAGCCATTGAGAGAACATGCTTGGCTATAAAGTTGACAGAAGAATAAGAAGAAATCAGTCTTAGGTAGTTTAACCCTGTCACAGAATCTGCATGATGCTTTTGCAGCAATATCAGCACTTTTCAAGATTCATAATGGTCAATCACAATGTCATCTGTACAAATCACCGTTTGAGGTGTTTCCATGTTGATAGAAGTAGAACTCTAGAAGATATTGATTTACAGAATACAGTTCATTTAATAAAAACAAGGGAAATCACAATGGAGGTCTGAGGAGCAGTTAAAATATGTGTATAATTGCTTAAGAACTTTAGTTGTTGTTAATCATATCTTGATCAGATGAGGACCATAGTGGAAATGGAAATAATCATGATAACTGTAATCTGACAAGTTCAATAGCCAAATACCTTGACAGATACTAGTTAAATTTTATACCACAAATCATGAGCTAGGGTCAAGACATGCAGTTATAAGATAGCTGGCTGTGCTATCCCTAGACGTTCCATGAGTGATTTGCGGACCTCTAGTTATATAGCACAACCATCTCAAAACCAGTAAGAAGATCTCCACAAGCAGAGTTATCAATATTTGAGGAAATTCTGTTGAATTTTATTTCACATGTTCATTTCCTAAAGTTTGACTCAGCTGAAACTACATTTGGAAGAGTAAAATCCATATCTACCATTCACATACAAGAGAGTAAACGATAACCATATAGAATAGGATAGGAACATGATTGGAGGACATGCATGAATTAATGTAGAAAATTTATGATTTTAATACTTCCAAAGGCAAGGACAAGTACAAGAAGAGACTATTGGCCAAACTGTACCCCGGATTTGGCTTCACAGGGACAATCTCTTCTGGAATATGTTCTTCATCCCATGGTGGAATTTGTTTTGCCTCCTCTAGAGAGTTGACCTTCAATACGACACTCCTAAGATCGTCCACCTTTGCAAATACTTGAGGCTCAATGGCCTTAATGACACAGCTGCTCGAGGTAAGCAGCTTCTCCGCATATTTTGATACGTCTAATGATGAAATATCTAGAAGTACGAAAGAACTTAGTCAGTGCTCAGAACCTCTATTTTCTCTGGTATGGAAAAGCACTAAACTACATTAGATGGTTGTGATGACTTACGGGGTAAGATAGTTTTCTGGAGTTGTGCCTCATACTCAATACCAATTACAGGCTCACCACGCAAAAAATGCTGCAGGTTTATATGTAAATATTAATCATTTCTAAAACTAATAAATCTAATTAATGACATTATCAGGATTATGGGTCGTGGAAATACTTGGATCAATTCATCTCGCAAGCTGGTTGATTGCATTTGATCACGCTCTAGATAAGCGGATTCGATCTCTGACAATAGCAAAGCTCGAACAATAGAGATTTCGCGTTCTGAAAAACCATGGATTCTCACCCTCGCCACCTGAAACATAAGTGTGGCTGAAAAACAATAAACAACAAAGAAGCTTATTAACCTAAGAGAAACTGACCTCCATGAGCATTGATTCTAGAGCCCCTATGGTCCCTCCTTCTTTGCATGATGCTGTTATCATATAGGCCTTTAGTGGACGAACTAAGACATCTGAATCAGCTGAACATGAGAAATAGGGCGGATCTTTCTTCCGAGATTGCTTGAAGAATCTTTGGTTTAGGGCATGAAGAAACACAGATTCTGTGAGCAAGTCCTTGTAGTCCTTCACGGTTTTTAAATCATCAACTGGCATTTTGCAGCTGATCATTACCACACTCTGCACCAATTCACATCAAGCTTATGTAGTCATGAAGAAACACTTCCAGGATAACAAACAAAGGCTAATATCATGCACAAAAGAGAAAATTAAGCACGCACTCACCCCAGCAGCTTCACGTTCAACAAAATATGAAAATCGTGGTCTGTCATGAGATGGAACTGAATAGGTAGGAATGGGTTGGTGGTCAAGCACTGCACCTTTCTGCCTAAAATGAGTCTTTATCATATCAACTACACTCTGCAATGGAGAAGGAGAGCTTTAGAAATCCTGGAAATTTGGAAACTAAACATGGAAAGTTGAAATGCAATGACACCAAACCTGAGTATCAGGAAAGTCTCCAACAGCTACAACTGCCATATGACATAACTGGTACCATTTCTGATAAAACTGCTTCACAGTCTCAGCAGAGACGGTTCGAATCACCGCTTCTGTTCCAATAGGTAAGCGCTCTGCATACTGCATTATCCCGATTCCAATTGTAAACCACAAACTATGCAACTTCACCGAGGTAAACTTCAATTTTTGACCAGCCAATAAAACTTCCTCTGTAACTTTAAATGCCAACACTTTTGAGGAAACCTTATGTTCCTTTAGTTGACCTTTAGAAATTTACAATCACAGGCGATTTTTGAAATTCTAATCACCTCAAAGTCCTACTCTTGCATTGCAGCTTCACTAAAACACAAGGAAACAGAAAAATTCCAAAGAAGATAGAATGAAAAAGGGAAATAGGATGCCCCACCTCAGAAAGAGGGGATAAAAAAGGCAAATAAACATGCTACTTTTGTTGAAATGACTTCTACCTGATCGTCTATTAATTTGGCAAGGTAATAGAAGGCTACCACGAACTGAACTCAAAAGCGATGCAAAAACACATCCTTCGTAATTTCCACCCACAAGCATGGCTATAAAATCATCTTTTAATCTGGCCATCCTAGAGGCTAGAGCAACAAGTCTTCTGTACCATTTTAGAAAGAGTTTAGAGATATTAGAAGTATATTCTTCAAACAAACTCTCGTTTGCCGGAGTAAAAACGTGCAGTATAGCAAAGAGTCACTGAAATATTAGTAAAAAAAGAATAGAAAGCAATAAAAATATGATTGATTACTTGGAAATACCTTTGAACCTTCCATCAACAAAAGCCAATGAGCATCCTGCATTCTTCCAGTTGCATTCCTGTTACTTCTGTATTCTTCTAAGACGGCTCCTCGTTCTTTTTCCAGATCATCTTTTGAGACTCGAACCTGAAGTCCACAACTGTTAATGCTGAATAAATCAAGAGAGCCAATAACTATCAAACTATCAAGTTTTGTTGGTACCTCAGAGCTGAACTCTGCCAATATAGAGATAGCCTGAGACAGCAGCTCAGGCTTGTCAACAGGAACAAACAACTCATATATGGTCTGATCAGCAGATGTTACAGCATTTTGACAAGCACCGAATTCTGCTCCGATACTCTCTAGGAATTTCACGATATCATGATTGGTATATCTGTTAGTGGCACTGAAAGCAAGGTGCTCAATTATGTGAGCAACTCCGAGCTCATCATCCTCTTCCAAGACTGAGCTGCCACAAACACAATAGGTTATCCTCTTTGTCAAACCAACAGGATGTTTTACCAAAGAAATAAGCAATGCATGAAGTGTAACTAATGGCTAGATAAAAGACACCCCCCATTGTTTCTTTACAGTTAAGAACCGATACTGGCAATGAAGGTGGAATCCTAGACTGTCATCAGGTTCTGGAATCTGAGCCTGTAATGGTAACAAGACTCAGCTGTTTCATCAATAGCATAAACGAAAAATGCCGAATTAATAGAACCACACCTACCACATGTGCTTCAAGGTTTGAAAGACACACAAGACGCAATGAATGTGGTCTCCATGCCAACAACTCTAATATAATTGCATGACAATTGGGCTTAAACCATATCACCTTAACCATGAGTTTCTTCAGGCTACGGTTTCGTCTGAGTTTTGACATGTCAACCAGATGACACGTACCGACACTTCATACAAGAGACTTGGATGGATCAGTCACAAATTTGGATTTGCTCGTCCATGCAAATATGTTAATGACCCGACCTTACCAGCACAAGCCTGACAAAAGCATAGACTCGTGGGAGAGTGACAAGCAGACAGATCTTCCACAAGTAGTGGCTATTCTCGTACATTCCACCATTCTCTTTAGACAAGATTTCGCTATAACCATTTCAACAAATGGCACATTCTGTCTCCCTCACCGAAAAAACAAAAAATCCCCTAAATATCGAACCAGTCCTTCAACTGATGCCACTTCACAATTCTATTCCACCCTGCCGCATCTCATTTTGCAAACCGATTCCGCTACTCCACAGCCTCTTCGGTCAAGCTCCGACAGTTCACTTCGTAACTCAGTCAACACGCGCAATCGAACTCGAATGCACCACTCAAAAGCTCGCTCTAAAGCGCTAACACTACACCATCGATCGCAAGCTCCCTTCCCCGATCGAATCGCCTGTTCCGATAGCGGAGAGAAGAGGAGCGCTCACACAACAGGAGTCGCGAGAGAGCTCAGTTGCTTACCCAACTTGAACGACGAGAGCGAGGGCGGCTCTCATCCTGGGCTTGGAATTGCGGCGGACGTAGTAAGCGAGGCCGTTGTCCAGCCGGCCGTGCTCGGTGCCGAAGGGCTCGTCACCGAGCGCGTCGCCCATGTCGACGGCCGCCAGCTTCAGCGACCGGAAGCCGTGCTTCCGCCCGAGCTGCGACGTCTCCGCCGGGAGCAAATCCATGGCGCCTCTCTCGCTCGCTCGCGCTGTGTGCGTGTGTCGCGCGGGTACTGGCGACTGTTTTCGGACTCGGTTTCAGCAGAGAAAAAGATTTTGATTTGCTGTTTGCGTCCTGGGGATTTTGCTTTTTATTACACTACTCAAAATGGGCATGGGATGGGATGGGATGGGATGGGATGGCCCGCGTGATGGTAATGGTGGGGCTAATTCCCAAAAACAAAAAAAGCATAATTTTATTTTAAGTGATAATTTTGGTTCGAATTAAATGTAAATTTTTACTTGAGTCTCAAATTTGATTCCTATGGTGTGAAATTTTCAAACTGTTCGTGCCAGATTTGAGATTTAAGTTAAAGTTAATAATTTTTTATGAGACAAAAAAAAATTCGGACCAAAATCGTCACTCATTATAAAGTTCGTTTTTTGGAATTGGGCTTATTGGTTAAGAGAAAAAAAACTCTTTTCATTTTTTGGGGGCCTTTTTCTCTCCCATTTTTTTTATTTACTTTACTTACAAGGAAATAAAAAAGAAGGTTAAATTGGACGACCCGCGCTATTATCATTCAATTTATTATGAATATTACTATAAGAGTCTTGCACCCGCTACGGAAACTTCAAATTAAGAAATATTTATTTTCCGCACTACCAACAGCTGTCCGAATTTTTAGTGTGCTCATCAACGTAACATGAGCTATTCATTTGTCCACGACGTTGAAGACGGGCGACTTCTTGTTAACCACTTTGGGGTAAGCGACGGTGTAATAAAGACTCGAGTGAGAAATCATTTGATTAATCACTTTATCGTTCGCTTTGAGTCCATCGTTGTCATGAATTTTGTAAATCGGGTTTGATCATGAATCTTCCATGTACTTTGAATAGCTTCGGATACATCACAAACTTGGACAAGTAATTCTGAACTGAGTATTTCGTCCGTTGAGTTTTGAGTTTCTTTTTCTAATCCCTTACCTGAGAACTTTGTCGATTGCCGAATCCCATTAGGTTACCTTGACTAGCAATTGCGTCGTGCTATCCTACACAAATTTGTGAGTAATAAGCATTTTCATCCTCTGCATCTTGATGCATCTGTTTTGCACACAATTTTGATGGGAACGGTAGAGGTGCATGAGGCTTTCCCTCAGCTCAGTCTTTTTGGCTCTTAAGACCCGCCATCTAAGGATTTCTCAATAGAGACGCGCACATATCGTCTTCTTCAACTGAGGAAATGTCGGAAGAACTTGCGCTACCCTTCAATAAAAGGGGGGTGTGCCTCCCTCTCATTTGTTTAACAAATTTCAACACGCCAATTCGATGCGGGTTACAATTGTAACAAGCTTTAGGAGATAAAAGCCAGACGTGAGAGAGACACAGGCACTTGAAAATGACAGGACCGTGAATGCAGCTTCTTCCCTAGACCCACATGATAGTGTAAAACCAGGAAACGATCTACCTCTCCTGAAATTGGATCCAAAACTAGGGATTGAGCATAAGCAAAACTACGCTGTCATGATCCGCAAATTGCGGCTAGCAAGGGTTTCTCAAATCATAAGCTAAAAGGGCAATGCCCACCTCAGTCATCTACAGGACCTCTGTTAATTCCATCCCGAGGGCTACAACATTTGTATTACACGACCTTTTCTGCGCTCATTTCCGAGATACCTTCTGAGCAATCAGCTTGATGTCCTTCAGTCTTTCATCAATTAACTGCTGCAGCTGCTCTTCTTGCTTGTTCTGGTTGTCCTCCACTTGGATACCGTTAGCTTCACCACCTGCTCGTGCCCTATGCATGACGAATGACATCTCTGGATCAAAATCACTCGGTACTTCAATCACTTTCTTCCCGGCAGTCTCAGAGTCTTTTCCCAAGATGTCGGCCCTGACACGGTTTGAAATGACGGAAATATAATCCTGTATGCTCTTATCGGCTGGATCAAGCCCAACATAGACCAGAATCTCCCAACACTGAAGAAACTGTTTCTTGTTGATTTTGAAACGCTTCCTGGCATCCTCAACCACGTTAGGAGGAGGCAACAACCGAGGGATGTAGGTTTTCTTTGATAGTTTTCCTTGCTTCAACTGAGATACTGTTGAATTTACCGCCTGCTGGACCTTGTCAAAGCTCAGAAGCCGTTTCACATCGATACATGTTCGCGAGTGTTGAAGATTATCCACTGGCTCTTCTATTGTGAAGTCATAAACACCATCGGCTATTGCGACATTGTTAAGCACCTCCAGCAGATAGCGGCCATAACCTTTGCGCTGGTAAAGTGGTAATACTAGAATCTGACATTGACAAAAGACCTCATGAGTAATGCAAACTAACTGTTCGAATACACTCTACATGCTCTTCTAAAGCACTGGAAACTTGTCTCCTTCCTTATAGCTAACCAAGATGAAAGCAAACCTGACCCAGCCGCAGTCGCGAACTATCAGGATAGCGATAGAAACGGTACACAGCAGCAAAACCAAGAAGCCTATCTTGAAAATTGCCTTGCTGATCACTTGTCTTCTGAATAAGAAGATACAGCTCCCAACTTGAATCAGTTACATCAATAGGATTGCTACCTGATTCATCAGAAAAAAACTTGCTCAGGATTGGAAATTTCTACCCTTGACATATAATGCAACGCATGCACACCCAAATAACCGTCGAACAAGTCAATGAATTACCGTCGACAAGAAGCAGAACAAGAGGGACCAACCGACTATACAGGTGTCCCGCCGTCATATTGCCCCCCATCAGCATGCGCACGACCTGACATGCAGGAAGAGTCAATTTTCATGATCCTTTCCACAAGTACTGCCCACTGTGCAAAAAAAGGAAAAAAACAAAGGAACACCTAATGCATCTGACAAAGGAAAGATGAAAAGGCCAAGCAGGAGAATGAAAAGCGGGCTCCTCTAAGAACACTCTGTCAAACTTATCAGATTGTTAAATGGGCAATATAAAAATCCAACTCCTTCTCCGGTCCCAAGGAGAGAGAGAAGGGCAGGACAGACTTTGATTTTCACAATGTTGACTAGCCGCCACCCTACAATGATAAGGCAAAAAATGCACATGTCTTCTTATGATTTACCGACATTCATAGTACGGCCAACTAAAAGAATCGATGATGAGATTGCTCATAAGAGGAGTCCTGCTTCCCATGACAGGCTAGTATTGAAATGGGAAAATCTTAATTAGCAGCAGTAGGAAATGAACATATTCATTAGGCAGGCTTTACCTATTACAAAGCATAATGAAAGTTAATTGTCATGTTCATCATATTATGCATGCACGATAATGACGAGCACAGAAAAAGGAAAATTAAAAAGCATGTATTGAAACAAAACGCATCCCTATGTAAAGACTATTTTCACGTGTTATCATAGTCAGCATTAGCATTCAGAGAATTAAACCCACCTCGACATCAGAACTAACTGCTTTTAGATTACTAATGGAATCATTGACATGACCATCAGAGTATTTATGCTCTAAAATCTCCCCAGCTGAAACTGCAGACCTGAGAAAAGTCATATTGACAAGATAACTTAACAAACAAGTAAATAAGACACTCAGTAAACCAGAGCTGAGAAAATGAAGTTCTCCCCCAAAAAAAAAACAGATAACCGAAAAAAAAAACCCATACCTAATAAATTGGGTCTCCTTGGAAAAAGTTTGAAGGAAATCGTCTTTATTATCCACAAGAGTTTCACCAAACATATCCTGATTCAAAGATCAACCAATCAGCGGTTGTCAAGAGAAAAGAAAAAAAAACACTTTAACCAGTAAATTCAGTACCTTAACAGCAGTGTTCAGATCTGTGATTCCTTTGCCTCCCTTGATCAAATAAAAACCACAAATGTCATATGTCACCATAAACAAAGACAGCGCTAAATTGCAAGACGAAAGCATCATTATCCCGCATTCTATTGACAACTCTAAAGAGTCAGCGATGCATACTGATCATAATGCAGAAGTAGATGGAGTACTTACATCCGATTTGCTCTCAAAAGCAATCTCTGCGTATGCATGAAACGATACGCAACTTACCCACACAGTTATCTGCATCAAGTGCAACAAGCATTAGGTGGAGTCATCTTCTACTATTTAGAACTACACAATCACACAATGTTTCAAAAAGCTCAAAGAATCACAAAGATGAGATATTCTCCTTTTTCAGCAAGGAAAGATATTGCTGCAAGAAAAAAGACCAAAACAAATTTCTCATTCTCAATATATTTACTTATGTTACAGAAGCAGTCAACGAAAACCATCAAAAGGTTATTAACTGATAGACATCACTGCACTTCAAGCACAAAGACAGACTGCAGTATCCAGGGTCTTCAGTAGCTGATAAAGACTATTATTGTCTCATAGCTCATCAAAGGGAGCAGCTTGTCGAGCAACAACCAAACTAGACTATAAATGTCAATATAACAAGAAAAAAAAAAGCAGCAAACATAATGAAAGATAAATCGCAGCTTGATCATGCAGAAATAAAACAAAAGTCAACCCTCTACAGGCAAAGCACATTATCGGGTAAGTTAAAAAAAAAACAAGCAGGCAACTCATGCATCTTCACACAACAAAGAGCACATAGTATCACGCATGTAAGTTATGTCCCTTACATTTAGACCTTGGTATCCATAGATTTTTCCATCTTCCTCAAAGAAGTGACTCAAGTCAACTGGATCAACGCAGAAGCTATCTGGAGCTCCCACTTCTTCTTCCCTGGACACTACAAAACCAGCAACCAAATTACAACTCACGGACATATGAAGTCGAAACACATTTCGGACAAATATGCTTGGGGATCTAAAAAAGGAAAAATGACCGACAAACAAAAACAAAAGCATCTCATGGTCAGCTGAGCCTTTAAACCAAGACAAATCTCTAAACTCAGTAACTACACAAGGCCTAGGAAAAAAACACCAGGGTAGGTAGGTACCTCCAATAGCGTATAAACAAAGCAAATATAATTCGCCAAAGAGAAAAAAAACAGTGCCCACACGACTCTGGAAGTAAATACAGAACATCAGCAAAGACCAAACCATTTCTGTTAGTTAAACTTAGCTTGGATTGAAATACGCAACCCGTATTTTGTCATGACAAAAATTCTTCTTTTTTTCCCGGCAGGAAGCTAGTTACCACGATGAGAGGACAGACTAATGTCGAGTAAACCTTAAAACCTCTGACCTGGTTACTCCACGAATCAACTCATGAGTAGCTCACTCCAACTATGCATCGGCAAAGACTAACGATTTTCATCGGGCCCGCTTCGCACCAAACTACGAGGAGCCAAATTGCTCCAAATCAAACAGAACTTCTACAAATTCTAGCCGCCGCCGCAGAAACGAGAAGGGAAAACGAAAACGCGCGAAAATCACGGCAATATACTCCGCCCAGACTTACCCAGATACACTTTGATGCAGCCGTTTGGGTCGACTCCAGCATCTGCACCACGAATGCAAAGGGAAAGGAAAGAAGAAAACGAGAACGCTGAGCGCGCGAAACAGAAGGGAATTTTACGCGAGAAAATAAAACTAGCCCCCGGGGGGAGTACAGCGACGGGGTTTCTAGGGGGGAAATTGAACGGGAAGGAGGTCGGGAAGAGGCGGTCCCGGAGTTACCGATGCCGGAGAAGCCGACGCGCCGCCGCTTCTTGGGCTCGGCCGCCGGATCGGGCGCGGCGTTGTGCTTCTGCGCCATCGTTAGGGTTTCGCCGGGCGGGGGAAGTGGGAGGAGGAAAGGCGGGAAATTGCGCAGAGCGCGAGAGGGAGAGGGAAGGGGGAGGAGACGTTGTGCGAACAGCGACATAAGAGGGCATCGGGGTCACGTGGCTTGGCACGTGCCGAGAGACATAATTACGAGATATTTAAATTAATGGCGTTCTTTGGCCAACGTGTGGGCGTTTGGTCTAGTGGTATGATTCTCGCTTTGGGTGCGAGAGGTCCCGAGTTCGATTCTCGGAACGCCCCTCCTATCCTCAATCCTTTTGTTGCTTTTTCCTTCTTTTTTTTTTTTTTCGCATTGATGTATAAAAGTTCGGGGTACGCTTTTCACGGGAATTTAGCTTTAGCTGGTTAGTCGGTGCCAGGACCAATTACCATGCCTAAGAACTACAGGGAAACCCCCGCTAAGAACCATATTGATGTATGAAAGTTCAGGGTACGCCTTTCACTCGAATTTAGCTTTAGTTGTTCAGTCGGTGCCAAGACCAATTACCATGCCCAAGAACTAGCCAAACCTCCATTAAAAACCGCATTGATGTATGAAAGTTCAGGGTACGCTTTTTACGCAAATTTAGCTTTTGTCGGTGCCGGGGCCAATTACCATGCCTAGGAACTATTCCGGCGCAGAAAGCAGAGTAGACGAACATTTCTTCGTTATTGATGTTGTAGGCCTCTCGTCGTCCACAGCGAAGTTGACCTAGAGAAGCAATGCATCGGGCGGAAGGATCACGATTGTAGCTCGGAGTTCCCAACACCAGGACTAAGGTAGATTAAAAAAAATGGACATGAACGGTCTTTTATCGAGTGAACAGTCCTCCAAATTTTGATTCAAAGCATTCAAAAGGAAATAACACAACAGCCTCACAATCTGTATTAGAATCTACTGTGCTCAAATCTCAAAAGAAAGTAATAGAAACTATTTTGATCTGTGCCATAAATTTGATCAAAACACATCAGTAGACGCGCCCGCAGATCGTCATCCCATCACCCAGCGCGACTCGAGATATATCGAACCGAGGATCGCCGACGATCATCTTGTTGAGCTTGATCTTGTCCTTCCATGCGAATTGCCTCAGCAGGCTGGACAAGGCGACGGTGCCGCCCCAGAGAGTGTTGTCGTACACGATGACGCCCCCGACCCTCGCCAGCCTCAGCTGCCTCTCATGGTAGTTCTTCAGGTTAGCCTTATCAGCATCTACGAACGCAAAGTCGAAGCTGCTTTCATTTTCTTGCTGGCACGAAAGAGAAGAGCCGGATGAGATTTTTGAGAGTCTAACAAAGCTCAGAAGATACCAGTTTTACTGCACAAGTCCAAACGAGGATCATCTTTTACTAGAGAAGTTACACTAACATTTTCTAGTAATTTATCGAGGACAGGCAAAGCTTGCGATTCGATGAAGTCGATCTTGTGTTCGCCGATGGCCTTCTCGATAAACGGTAATCCGATCTCGTATGCTTCTCTGTCTACATCGATCGCTATGATCTGCACTAGAAACATTTGATTTGACCTATATGAAACAGCAAGAGAAAAATGTGCAGATTAACTCCAGCTTGACAAACAGACTAGCAAGTTTTTCCTTTTTTTCAAAGCAAAACACGACATACCTTGCCATCGTGCGGAATCGTAAGAGCCGTGAGGAGGAGAGAGTATCCGGTGAAGACGCCACCTCTATAGTCTTCTTGGCGTTTAATAGCTTCAGGAGCAGGGCGATGAGCTGACTCCCATCCTTGTTCACCGAAAGCGAGCAATGTTCACCGAAAGTTTACCTTCTACTTTGGAGAATGAACTACCCAGGTCACAATCAGTTGCCAAGTAGGGCCTTGTATAATTTCTGTATGTTTTTGTAATGAAGAGTGTATGAGGCACTTGTAGGCATTACAAGATGACTTTATCGATTATTGCACAATCAGGGACATGCACAACCCAAAAGAGATATCGGCGCAATCCTAAGAGATACAAAGAATCGCCTACATATCTCTAACCTCCACAGCCATTTAAGGCTAAAAAATGCTACATTTTTTTTTCCCATTATGCAACAGCAGATGAGAAAATCATATAGTTTGGTGAATGCAGCATACAGATGAAAGTGTTCCGCTTCATTTTCGCTGTAGGGTCGTGTGTCAAAGGCAACTGAAGGGTCGTGGATGATGTTCGGGCCTAGTCACGGGTGAGCCACGTCCCATGCACGTAAGGGGTCATGTTTCGTTCATGGATGGGCTCGGAGTCCTTTGCTCCCTTGAGCCGTGTCATATGCATAAGGAATGTAGGAGGAGGTGGAGAAGAGTTGAAAAGGAGACGCCAAATAGAAAGATTGTCGATTAAGAATAGTTTTCAATTTTCACAAAACCAAAATATTATTTTCGTAAACATGGGTAATAAGGATTTTCGGAAAAATGGATTATTCTCTAAATGAGACTCATTAACGTGACTCGAAGAATTGGGTACGAAGAAAATTATTTGGTACTTATCTGGATTAAGAAACATAATCTGGTCTTGCTTTCGCTTTCATTAAAAAGTTGGTCTAATTTCGTGTCCAAAGGTTTTTTTCTTTTGGTCGAATGTCCAAAGTTTAAATTACAAACTTTCTGATGATTGGCAATGTGGAGTTTACCTCGCTACCTTGAAAAACATCATTGTCAGCAAGCCAATTGTGGCTCTTTTTTTACCATATCATTCATTTCGTTTTTGGCAAAAAATCATCCTAGAAAATAATATCTATAAATTTATACTTTTTTGATTTTGTCAAAAAAATTATTGTCGCAACTTTTTGGAAAAGCTGTGAACCTGTTGACACCAAAAAATGCCCAAGTCCTTGACCATGGAATCGGATTGGATAAGACCGAGCAAGACATAGTTGAAGTAAAATTTGTTAAGTTCATTCAGTCGGTCGGTTATTATAGGAAACTCGAAAAAGGCGATGAAGAGTTGCCAACGGGTGAAATAATGGAACTTTGCTAAGTACTGAGCCACGAAGCGTCGGTAAGTGAAACTTGGTTCGGTCAACAAAAGAGCCAAAGTCGAAGTGAAGATCGATGAATCAAGAGCGAGATAAGTGTTCAAGTCATAAAACCAACAATTTCGACTACAATCATAATGACCCATTCAATCGTGAAGCCAACATGATCACCAGTTCCTAGAACCGTATATCTCGAAAGCCATAAATGACAATGGCCGACAAACAAGGGATGTCATGATCGTTAGGAAGAGGTTGTAAGCTACAAAAGCTACTGTCTACGTGGAGCAAGTGATGATGAGGCCACCATCGTGGAGTAGTGGGTTTTTTTGTAACATTTGTAAATACATGTTGCTAAATTTTAGGAGTAGCATAGGATTTTATTTTTTTTTCCTTTAGAATTGTTGTTAACGATCTCTAGTAGCTATAAATATTGGGATTGTAATTCAAGCAAGGGACCGGTAATCAATTAGTGAACATTAGTTGCTCAATTTCATCTCCCTGTTATCTTTACATTCCACTATTATTTCACATGGTTGGTCACGATTGCCTCCTATCTTTATACCTTTAATTTTCTCATCAGTCCACCATTCCTGTCCAAAAATCAACAAAGAATCATGTACATCCTTTATTGATTTCCATATCAATCCACATTTCTAAAGGAGTTTTATCGTACACTTTTAAGTGACATGGAACCATTTACTTTTCGTTGTCAAAGTCATACAAGTCTCTCTCTATATATGGCTCATCGCACGACTCATTAGCAGTTTTTATGCGCGCACATACATTCAATGACTTTTCCGAGGACTTGTTTGTAGACTTCTCGTCATCCACGGGGTAACATCACAAATGTCATAACTTTTATGACACTCAAGTGATTATCGTATATAAATTATGGCACTCATTTGATCGAAAATAAAATTATGACGTTCAAGTGAGCTTTATACAAAAGTCAAGGCACTTATGGTGTCATTATTTCTCGTCCACAACAAAGTTGACCTAGCAAAGTAACGTGTCAAACGGGATTATTCCTAACACCAGGACTAGGTGGTGTAGATTAAAGAAATTGTTGAGTACTAGTTCCGGCACTTGTGATGTCTTTATCCTTTGTCCACAACATTGTTGACCTAGCGAAGTATCGTGTTGAATGGAACGATCAAACAAGATTATTCGTAACACTAGTACTAGGTGGTGTAGATTAAAGATTGACGGGAACAGTCCTCCGAAGTTTATTGAAAGTACTCAAAAGGTCATAAAACAGCAGCCTCACAATTTGTATTAGAAGTCATTATGCTCAAATCTCGAAAGAGTGAGGAAAAAGTACTATTTTGATCTACGCCGTAAGTGTGATCAAAAGGCATCAACAGATGCGCCTGCAAATCGTCATCCCATCGCCCAACGCTACTTGAGATATATCGACCCGAAGATCGCCCGCTATCATCTTGTTGAACTCGATCGTGTCCTTCCACGCGAATTGCCTCATTGGGTGAGCGGAGGATGGGTCGGCCAAGGCGACGGTGCCTCCCCAGAGAGTGTTATCATACACGATCAAGCCCCCGACCCTCACCAGCATCAGCAGCCTCTCGTGATAGCTCTTCAGGTTTGCCCGGTCAGCATCGACATATGCAAAGTCGAAGCTGCTTTCATTTTCTCGCTGACATGCATAAGCGAAGCCGGATGAGATTGTTGAGAGTCTAATTAAGCTCAGAAGATCCTATTTTTATTGCACTAGTCCAAATGAGGATTACTTTTCTAGAGAAGTTGCACTCACATTTTCTAATAATTTATTGATGACAGGCAAAGCTTGCGATTCGATGAAGTCGATCTTGTGTTCGACGTTGGCCTTCTTGATAAATGGTAATCCAATCTCGTATGCTTCTCGGTCTACATCGATCGCTATGATCTGCAGTGGAAAAATTTGAATTGATCGATATGAAACAGCAAAAGAAAAAAGTGCAGATTAATACTAGCTTGACGAACAGACTTGCAAAATTTTCCATTTTTCAAGCGAAAGACAGAACCACCTTGCCATCATGCGGAATCGCGAGAGCTGTGAGCAGGAGAGAGTATCCGGTGAAGACGCCGACCTCTATAGTCTTCTTTGCATTCAATAGCTTAAGGAGCAGAGCGATGAACTGACCCCCATCCGGTGCAGTTGCTAAGTAGGACCTGTTCAGCAATAATTCCACCAACAGTGAACATAAAAACTTAAGACACACTTCGGTTTTAGTATATGGACAACCGCTTTCGATCATTGAATTCCATGGTGCCACCAGATTTACTCAATTTTATCATCGCCGTGACATGAAAAACCAGCTCCAAAAGCGAGTGATAGATTATGTTCATACATTTTATTGAAGCAAAATAATTTTGAAGGCATAGTCTAAGGAGATCGCTAAAAGTGCATGTGGCATTGAGCAAAGAATGTTGAATAGAATTTACTGTGGATGGTTTGCAATAGCTTCTCTGAGCTCCTTCAGAATCTCTTCCTCTCTGGGGTACACACTAGTCGTCAGCACATACTGCCATGACAATACAGTAACTCAGGGAACTCTCAAACAATTATAGCATCTTCATTCAACAGAAAAAATTGGTTCAAACAAAGGAAAAAAAATAGAGAGACTTAACATTGTATAGTTCATCACTCTGCAACAACCCTGATGGACAATAGGAGACTACTTTCGCAGTGGGTTCCATCTCGGCAAAGCCACTAGCTCAATCAAATCCACAGCGATTTAGATAAGAATATGCAAAAGAGAGAATTGTATAATGAAGAGTACATGGATATTTATATGCTTTACAAGATGAAACAAGGTATTATGACACTAATTACAATCAATTAGGAAAAATTAAGGGTATCACAATCAGGGGAGATGTACACACATTCCCGAGAGATTAGGAGAATCAAAACAGATACCCAATTATATCTTGCAACTGTAGATGAGAAAAGCTATGTAGTTTTTGCATAAGCTCATGCACAAAACAGACGAAAGGAATGTGTTCCACTTTATTCTCACTGTGAAGCAACTTCTCTTTCCATAAAAATGGGGGCAGAACCTTAAGTGAAACTAAAGATTACCTCCATGTCTTAAGGGTTTTCCCCCAGAAAGATTGTTGTGAGAGAAAACTGCAGGAAAAAGTTAGAGGGAGATCAGAGAACTTCACCTTCTACTTGGGAGAAAAAGTTGCCGAGATCACAATCCAACCTGGGAGAATTTCCTGAAATTAAAGTTGGCAAAGATGGGCATTTATATGAGTAATGTTGTGTGTTCTAGGGATTGTCTTGTTTGCTAAATAATGTCAGGCCACGCTTGTTTTGTTTGACTGACTTTGTGGCTGTTATAGTTGATTTCTAGGTGCTGTTTTATTCCAGATGGTAGATGTGAGAGTGCATGTCCTCAAGCCCACAAAACTAGTCATGCATAAGGAATCAAGAAGAAGGAGAAAAAGAGTAAAAAACGAGACGCCAAGATTGGCCACCCGACAGAACAGAAAAATTATCAAGTACAAAAATGAATTTTTCCAATTTTTGAGAAACCAACTTGTTTATAGTAAATAGGTTTCATAAGAAATTTCAAAAAAATTGAATCAATCTCCATCAGGTATATTTAAGAAGCGTCGTTTCGAGAGACTTGACAATATGGTTCGATAGATTAATTACGAAAACAATGATTTTATAGTTAGAGTGCGTTTGTTTCGTTAAAATCATTTGTAAAGAAAATTGTTAGTTTTCATTTATTTAGTGATCGAGTAAAAGTAATTTTCTTCTTATCAGAAAGGGAAATCGTTTTTTTCTCAATATAAACTTATCATTTTCAATTTATGACAAATATTTTCTGTAGATCGATTAACTCTATATCATCCGACCATCGGAAAGTCGGAAAATAATTTTTTGAAAATAAAACCTTACCAGGATTAAGAAACATTACCAGATCAGTCTTTTCGTGCCCAAAATGTCCAAATCACAAACTTTCTATTGACTGGCGATGTCCACTTTTACCACGCTACCTTGAAAGACATTATTGTGAGCAAGCCAACCTTGACTTTGTTACCAAAAACCCTTCCTTTTTCTTTTGCCCCGGAAAAGCGTCCCAGAAAATTATATCTATAAAAATTATAATTTGTTTTATATTTAATCAAAAGGGTTTATTGTTGGTGCAACGTTCTGGAAAAGTCGTGAGCTTTTTTTTAATACTTTTTCTTTGTCAGAGTCGTGCAAAGTAATATCTCTAGATATGGATCATGACACGACTCCTTAGCAGGTCTCATGCACAACACCACATTCGACAATCTTTTCCAGGACCTGCTTTGACTGTAGATGTATCCTCCTCTCTCTCTCTCTCTCTCTCTCTCTCTCTCATCGCCTAGCACGTATCGAGTGCTCGTATTGCGAATTTGTTTACATACAGCTTCCAATGTGAAGTTCGACTAGATCTCCAGAGAAGAACCACACCAGGTCGCCCAAAACAACGGACCATTCACTCGCCCACAAGAACCCTGAAGGCTGCAGCCTGCTGCCCGATGTGAACAGAGAGTTTCCCGTTCAGCATCACAGGACAAGTGCAAGTGCCGCCGCGAGCCATCTCTAGCTGCTCAAACGCACTCGCGTTTTAGAGTCTCAACTTACTGAACGGAGAAGAGAGAAAGACTGATAAAACAAATGAAACGAGGCAATTCCTGTTTAATGAAGAAAAAGACCAAGAAAATTCAAGCGATTATGCTTCCAACTCATTAAGTGATCAAATAAAAGAATAGCTCAATATCCCAACCCAGCCCACAAAGACGGAGTATTATCTCACAAATACATAAGAATCTAAGTTTATTCCTCTCCCTCTCAGAACGTAAATAATATCAAAACCATGCACAAAAAGACTGACATGAACGTAGTATATATCCACAAAGAAAGACCAGAAGAGTTACTGTCGATTAGCTCGGAGAGCCTGCATTGTGGCAGCAAAAGTATCATAGTCAGGAAGCTTAGGATGAACATGACTTGCTCGTTTGAAGGAATCCTCCTTAGATGCAGACTCCAAGCTCGGAGTTGCAGCCCTAGAACTTCCACTCGTCTCTGACTTAGCAGATGAAACCTTCTTTTTTATGGGCAACGAGGGTTGCTCTCTTGCAGGAGACTGTGGACTATCTTCACTCATACCTGACTTACTGGATGAAGTTTTCTTTGAAATTGAAGACGAAGGTTGTGCCTTTGCAGTAGACTTCGAGCTGTCCTCACGAGATGATCTTTTGGTTTCTGAAATGGGCTCGCCCTTTGCTTCCTTACGGTACCTCAAATGTTCAGAACTTCTCAAACTATAGGTTTCATCAGCCGCAGAGTGAGGCCTTGTTGAAGTTTCAGTTGGATAAGAGCTCCTCAGAGAGGATCTTGAATCTGCACTACGTTCTTTGGATTCATCAGAGGCAAAAGCTGACTTCAAGTTGGTATTTCTTTGAGTACTTGGAGCACCAGCCCTTGTCCTTCGAGAAAGCCCAGCACCTATACGTTCTCTACTGGTTGTGGATGAACCAGTGGAGCCTGATCTTTTATTCGCTTCGGACTCCTCCCGAGTATAAGGTTTGTAACCACTGTCATAAATCTGTTCTTTCACAGTTCCCTCTGAAGCATAAATGCCATCAGAGCCCAGAGATGGGATTACTGGCCTCGTGCTTGCTCTTCTTGTCAAGTTGTCATCCACTTCCTGCTGCATCTTCTCCATATTCTGTTCCCGGCGGGTTCTTGAACCACGTTGTTCTTCTCTTAATTCAAAAGATGCACTTGAACCTCTGGAGCTTGATCTTTCATTTACTTCAGACTCCTGCTGAGAGTAAGATTCCAAATGGCTGTCCAAAATTTGGCCTTGGTCAGTCCTTTCTGAAGCATAAACGCCATAAGGACGAAGAGATGGGATCACTGGCCTTGTGCTTGCTCTTCTTGTAATTGTATCATCCACTTCTTGCTCCATCTCCTGAACCTGTTGTTGTTGACGGCTTCTGGAATTCTCTTGTGGAACGGTTTTCTCTGGAATCTGATCACTACCAGAACCAAAAGATGCGAAAGCTGGTCCCCTGGTTGGTCTCTTCTTAAACTCAGAACCCACTTCCTCACTCTCTGGATCTTGCTGAACTACAGGATCAGCTGATATATTAAATGGGAAAGAAGAGGCGGTTTCCTTTGCAGTGTATTCAGCTGTTTGTTTAGATAACGAAGCGTCACCTGCCGAGCTCCTCAAATATGAGGGACGCCTATTTTTCAGACCACCAGTCAATCTTCCAAATGTCAAACCCAAATCATTATCATAACTATCTTCATGTGAAGATTTAGAATCATGTAGCATACTGGGTTCTGAAAATACAGCACTTTCCCCAACTTCATGAACCACAGCATCTTCATAATCATCAAAGGGCTGACTCTGGTGCTTCTTATCTACAGTATCATCAAAGGTATCCAATCCTTTATTCTTTGAATTAAACGAGGATTTCCCTGAACTAGAAGGTAAATCACCAAATCCAAACTTTTTCTGAGATCCAAAACTGGAATATTCTCTCTCCTCCTTATGATTGCTCCGTTCCTCGTCACTATCTGAACTTGGCCCATTTGACTCATCAAAGGTCACAGGCTCACGTTCATCTGCTTGTGAATGAACTGAAGAATCAGCCAAACCCCCAGAAAAGATAGGAACGTGCTGGTTCGTTGAGAAACTTGATTGGGGTGTAATCTTTGTGAACGTGTCAACTGTGGTCCTTTTGGGGCTTGGCGAACTGATACTTGCTGACGGAGGGCTAGGTAAATCCCAGCTTGGTTGTGAGGTCTTCACACTGGGCTCTGCTCCTTTGTCCAAATCAAACCCATAGTCATCAACATCTGAACCATAATCATCAAAAACTACCGCAGTGCTTTCAATTGTTGGTTTGTTATCTTTCTGGAAGTTTTCTTCACCAAAATCAGCAAAGGGGTTTTCAGCAACATCATCCTCCTCCTTCCGATTACTCATAAGCTCTCGCTTATCACTAAAAGTGCTTGAGTGTGACGAATGAGAATGATAGGAAGCATAGGTAGAATGTTCAGCAAATATAAAATCATCCCGCAAGTCATTAGCAGATTCCACTTCAGATCCACCAGATTTTCTTCTCTCACTCAGTTCATCTAAAGTGCCAATAGTCTCTGGTCGAAAAGAGTTTCTTGTCCCACTTGATTTATCCAATACATTGCCAGGCTCAGCTCCGGACGAGCTGTTCTGGGTATTTCTGCCTGCCATTTCATGTTCATCCACAAGTGAGTCAACACCACTGAAATCTGCACTGGACTTCCTAGAATTAGACCGGCTGTATTCGCCGCTTCTCCTATTACTCTCTCTGTAAAATCTTTCATTCACCCCCACAAGCCTATCAGTGTCTCGGACATCAGGTTGACTACCGTGCATGCTTGGAATTCTGGCCTCCAAAGTATCATTGACAGGAACCCTGTCAGAGAATGAACCCTCCGATTGTGAGCTGATGTGTCTTTCGGACCTAACATTGTTTATACCATAGCTAGAGGACTTTGCAAATGAGTTATTGTCCATGGGCTCCATATTAGACTTCGTGGAAGCATACTGGCTAGGTCTGTCGTTGCTCATACGGGCATCTTCATAAAACGCCTCACCTACTTCTCCAACATACTCTTCTTTTGCATAATTCTGCTTATATGGTGTGTGAGGTCGAGCATTTCTTCCATCAGAAGCATTATTACCTGCAACTTTAGCATAGGCATCATTTTGAAAACTGGAGCCTGCAGATCTTCCAGCCCGTTGATCCATTGGAACATGAGCCGAAGGCCTTTGTTGCTCTGTAGAGAATTGCGTAGAAACCCTTCCATGGCTAGAAAGTTGTGCAGCAGCTCTGGCAGCCATGCTTGCCCGTTCAGCTGATTCTGCAGCAGCTTGAGCAGCAGAGGTTGCGTCTTTGAATTCCATATGCCAGTTTTGCCTGCCCATGTAGTCAACATTCCCTTCCCCGGGATACGCATGTCCAGCTTCAGCCCCCTCCATTGCATTACCTTTAAATGGAACTTCTGTTAGTATGAATATCAATGCGAGTTTCCCACAATTCTATTTTCAAGTAATAAAATGACTTAAAGCAAAACTTTCATGAAATCGTACAGCTCATCATACCCGGAGTTTTTGGCTCTGGATGTGAAGTGGTGGGAACATTAGCATGTCCAGGGGGAATATTTTGGTGGCCAAATGATAACCTACTGCTGTTCTCATGCAAGTTTACAGAGGCATCCTCCTTTACTACTTTTTGAGGTGCTACATCCACATTGGTTCTTTCTCCGTCGTTATCAAGCACTTGGAAATTTGAAAATTGTGTCTGCAGATTACTGGCCTTCTCAAAGGTACTCGGTCCATTCTGCCAAGCAACAATTACGCAAATGTTGTATCAACAAACAGATGAAGTGCATAGCCAGAACTCAGAAGCAAAACTACTAAAGCAAACATAATTCAGAATTACCAACAAATCTTCATGATTATGCGAATCGTTACCCCCAAATGAATTAGGATCCCATTTGATGTTGTGTTCCTCCGCAATTGAGGTTAAAATCTTTACTTTGGTTGGACCATCAGGTGATTTGGCAGAGAGTTTCTCAACTAACTGATAAAGGGCAAGAAAAGATTCCATCAAGCCCAATGAAACAAGTGCAACCAAGAAACTTTGGCTCATTTCATTTCATTCGTAAAAAGAAAGGACTGTAAAGAAAGTTGAACGAATTATGGACTTACAATGCGGTTTACACCACAATCAGGACGCAACTCAACAGCTGCAGAAATGAAATCTTTTCCATATTTTGCGGTAAAATGCTTGCGGATATCCACAAGTTCAGGAATGTCTGCACATCTCGGAGATGCAAATACTACACTTGAAACAGCCTCCTTCAAGTCAATTGGGCAGTTTCTGAAAATGTACAGAAAGTTAATCACATATTTCTGACCAAAAATAGTTACATAGAATTTTATGTAGAAAATAAAAGGCAAGACTATCATTTCTTTGGGAACTCTTGAGCACCGTGGTGTGCCCACTTAGGTCCCTGTTGTGCTTACACAGTGGAACCAAATCGTGGACTACAGGGAGAAGGTTAGAATTCCAGCCAATAGGATGGGTGAGGTCTGGCAAGAAAGAGGAGAGGGATTGGTATAGTGTATTTTACACCAAGAAAGAAGAGCCCATGGTGCCAAAGTAAATGAAGGAAGGAGAGGCAAGATTCTACACATCTCAGATAAGGCTTATTATCAATCGGCAATGGGGAGCAACAAGGTGCCGCAAAGAGTTGCCTCAATAAAGAAAATGCATTTGCACGAAAAACCCTTTCAAAGACATCTTTGAGGCACATAGTTCTACTGTGAACACTATCTATAAGCCAGACAAGGAAGAATTATCAGATAATTCATCATTTCGTTTGGCAACTGACAGTGCTTGCTCTAGCTATGCGCCTACTTCTCAGCTCGGCGTCCATGTCCAGGCCCGACAATCTTACACCCAGTACTCTTGGTCTAAATAACATAAAGAAACTCAAGTTTGATGAAACGAAAATAATCATTGCCACATACTTCTGTGACTCGATTATAGGCAAACGGGCCGCAATAAGTTCACAGAATATCTCAACAAGCTCGTAGGCCGCCATCATCTTCTCTTCCCTCACAACATGCTCAACCTGAAGCAACACAAGAATGAACCGCATCAGCCCTCCTCAACAATTACCAATTCACGTGCAATACCCTACATAATTCAGTTTTCCATCACACAAAGACAAGTGCAGACAGAGTCAAGCAGCTCCATTCCAACCAGAAATTCACTTGTTTTAAGGAAGGAGTCGTAATTCGGAAGGAAAGATATAAGCTTTTGGAAGGAAAGAGTCACAAACCTATTTCCTGGCTACAGTCAATCATGAACACGCAACTATCGATACAACAGTAGATTAAGGGAGCCATGTTCATCAAAAATAAAAATTGGAAAAAAAAGGAAAATTCAACCAGCTTAAAATCGACAGCACGAAAGGTTTTCCATCAAACTCACTGACATCCAATCGAACCACAATTCAACAAGCACGATCGCGAAATCGAGTCGGCCTGAATCTCCAACAAGACAAGACAGACTGACAACTCACCCGAATCCTAGCGCTCTGGTCCTGACCGGACTCGAGGAGCTGGGCCACCTCCCGCTTCATCTGCTTCACCAGGACCTCCTTCTTGTTCTTCAGCAGCTTCAGCCGCGACGCGGCCAGCTTCAGCGCCGTCTTGCTGTACAACATCACCACCAACAAAACAAAAAAAAAATGAAAAAGCCAAGACAACCACCGGTCAACAACCAATCGAAACCATCGCAATTCCCGATCGACACACGAAACGAAACGAACGACAGGCGAACGGATTCGAAGGAACTCGCCATTTCGCGGGCTTGAAGCTCTTGTGAAGCATCTCCTCGTCGGCGGCGCGGGAACGGCGGGACTTCCGACCGGCGATTCCGCGGGACCTCGAGTTCTAGAGAGGCCGCTCGGACTGCGAAGCCGCGGTCGCTTCCGCCGAATCGGAGGAGGGACGAGCGGGAGCGGCGGCGATGGATGATCAGAGGAGGGACGGAGAATTCTTGTGGTGGTGGTGGTGCGGGGGAGACGATGACGACGATGACGACGAGGCACGCCAAGGACGACGGCGCATCATCGAGGCCGAGACGTGCTCGGGGTTCGGTCTTCGGGGGGGATGGGGGGAAGAAGGTTCGCGGAATCCGATCCTGTACGGCCGTTAGGAGACTTCCCTTTGCTTTTCCGAAGGCGTTAAGTAATCGGCGGTGGGCGTGGGGACGGATTTGGCGCGGGAAGGCGCACGGAAGTAACCGTGGGCGTTCCCTCCTTCCGTGTTGACTTTGACTCGGGGGCGTCCGTTCGATCACGTAAAGTGGAAAAAAGCAAAAGAAAGAAGGTAGGTTTTGATAGAGGGATGGGACAAACGAGATATTTTAGTTCGTTCCAGGGGAATTTATTTGTGAACTAGACGCTCGTTTTCTTAAGGCCGATCCATTTATGAAAAAAGGTTAATAACGATAAAATCTTAAATCGGTAAATATGTGACAATTTTATCTTAAATTAATTTTTTGACTACAAAAACTTCAAATTAGTACGCCTGTGATAAATTTACCCTCCATTAATTTCCATTAAATTTTACCGTCAAATTGCTGAGTTGAATGACACGTGGCAATTGACGATTATGCCAGTTTAGGGTTTCACCTCTCTATTTATCACAGATTTTACCAGTTCGTGATTTTTCGTGGTATTAATCCAATTAATGATGAGCAAAATTGTCACAAATGTATAAATTTAAGGTTTTTTGTGATATTAACCCATAAAAAAGCACTAGTTTTAACTTGGATTTAATGACACAACTGGTTCATGAATTTTGGCTCAATATGCGGTGTGATCCCTGAACTTTAAATTTGTTTGATGTGATTCATAAACTTTAGCTTAATATGCAATACCGTCCCTGAGCTTTCAATTTGTTCGATGTGGATCATAGATTTTTGGTACATGTTCAGTTTAGTTAATGAATTATATAAAAATTTTTAATATTATCCTTTCGTTAATTCAAGTCTAGGGGCAATATTAAATTGAATCAAAAGTACATGGATCAATAATGACACTACATATTTAGGCTACATTTTAGAGATTACATCGAACAAATTTAAAGTTCAGGGATTATATCGTGTATTTGACTAAAGTTCATGAACAGTTTGTGTCATTTTTACCTCGTAAAACAAGTACCAATTTTAACTCGAATCCCAATTTTGACCCAAATTTTTTTATATTTCCTAGAAAGGCATTACCTTTCTATCGGTATTCAAATTTGGCTCTTGTCAAGTTTTCATCCAATGATACAGTTAAATAACCGGTGTGTCATTCCAGGTGTAGCTGGCGACTCGTGACTATGTTGACGAGGAAGGATCGCACAAATTTGCATAATCACGGTAAAAAAAAAAACAAAAGATTAGCTTTCATGTTGCACTTTTGTTTTTGGTTTTTTCGGTTTACATGTGTTTTGCGTTTTTGAGTTATGGAACTGACCATGGCGGCAGGGGCTGGCCTAGTCGGATGTACAATAAAGAACGACGGGCCCGGATTCGTTGCCCGTCGCAATCGAACAGAAAGCGAGACAATGTCACGGCTTTCTTGTCCATTTTCGCGATCGTTTCCCGTCAATTAAAATTAAAAATAAAAAAATAAGGAAAAGATTACTTGGACATCGCAACGATTGCGACGTCCAATTATGTCCCTAAATAACCTAAGTCCCGATCGCGACCCACCTGTCGTGTTCCGATTGGTGGTTTGCCTGCTGTGGAAATGTCCAAAAAGGCCGTTCAGTTTAATCTAGAAGAACGGCGCGGGCCCCGCGCCCGAAGAGTGGGGGCGGGAATTTCTCCTTTTCCCACCACGATTTTTGCCAAACGTGAAAAGGAAGTCGTCACATTTGACAAGCGTGGTAACGTTGTTGTTTAATCCCCGATTTGTCTTTTATCATCGACATATGTGTTGGGAATTTCCAAACATCATCTTCCTCGAATTATGGATTCAATGCTTGGTGATGGAAAATATTTTGCATGAAAATCACTATGAAAGAAAATAGTTTAGCTTTCATTTGTTTGGGGATTTAGGGAAAATAATTTTCTTCTTATTAGAAAAGAAAAATGGGGAAGTCGTTTTTCCCTCATATACACTCGTTGTTTACGGTATAAGGAAAAATGTTTTTTGTGAATCGATCAGTTTTCCGTCATTCAAATATCGAAAAAGTCATAGAACAATTTCACGAAAACGGTTTTCATTCAAATTGACGACCCGCTTCGTAAAGAATAAATGATTTGGAAAATATTTTCTTCAAAAATAATCACTTGTAAAGATGAGTGAGCGAAAAATATTTTTATTATCTACGAAAATATTTAAATATAAATTCTCATTGATGATGAAAATATTTTTTATCGACAAATTATAACAATTAATACAAGCAATCATTTTTAAAAATATATTTTTCAGATAATTTATCATCCGCGAAATAAATAGAGCCTCAATTTCCAAGAACATGTGGTAGGGATTCTTATCTGATATACGTAGAGGAGTGCAGTTTACGTGTAGACGTGAATTAGTCCCTATGAAAATTAACATTGCCTTGTATTTAATACTGATGACAATACCAATAATAGGAAAAAAGTAAAAGGAAAAGGGTGACACCTCGGGCTCTATTCGAGATTCAACTGCTTGAAGGCGAAGGTTCTTTTCCAATTTTTATTTTTCATTTTTTTCGGGTCAAAAGGCTTTTCCAATGTTTGATTAGCTTGATAAGTCAACACGCATATCCGTCATTAATTAACGCTCTAATTCAAAAAATTCGAAGGTTCGAATCACGCCTCACGCGACACTCCTTATTGGACAATTTGCATTGACCGATAAAGCTTCGGAAGAAGGAGGAAACTACAGATAACAAGATTAGTATTTAATGACTACAGAACTTGTCCAATTGATAATGTTGTGTAGCAGAAAAATCATGGCGATCATGGGACTTTGCGTCGGCCAATCAGCATTCACGTGTGTTCTGCGTGAATTAAGGACAAACCCGAAATCAATTTGATGATTTATTTCAAGAGAGAGATGATTAATTAACCTGCGATAATCCAAGAATGATGATTTAATGTTGAAATCTAAAGCTCTGGAGAAGGAAGGCAGATGCCAGGGGAAGAGGAATAAGCTCAGATGATGCCCAGAATGAAATGCACATCAGGAAGGAAACATAAAAAAAAAAAGTTACTAAACATATTACATTGTTATCAATTTATTACTAAACCTTTCAATTAGATCAATTTAGTTCTAAATCTTTTCACATTAATATTGATACATTCCATCTCTCCAATTTAGAAAGCATGAAATAATTAAATTATGTTGAAGTGTGGTTCGCACTCTCCATCAACAGGAAGGCATGGAACCAGTGAGTGGGCAAGGGGTCGGGAGGCCACCTTGGCGAGGGTCCGCAAAGTCGCTAAAAAGCTTTTATAATTTAAACCTGTATTCTATGGTAGTTTGGGTTTGTGCCCATGAATAACTGTTGTCTATATATAATCACTTTATCTTGTAATTGAGAATTATAACATAAATATGAGATGTATCCATTATATTGAAATCCTCTACCCGATATAAACTTATTTTAAAGGTAATCTAGAATAAATTTTATGTCTTGATTTTCTCTTTTTGGCCTTTATCTATATTTCGTTATATTTGCACGCCTAATCCTAACAAATTGCAATGTCTCATCATAGGATGTTTGGATCACACACCTAAAGCCCAAGTTCCATATTCGAGTCGACTTATCGAGCTCCATGGGTATCGATGTGGCAATCCTCGAGGCTCGTTCCCTTTGTTTTCCGGGCTCTGGTGTTTTCCATATGCATATGGATTAGTGCAATTCCCACTGAGAATTTACACGCACTTCGCGAAGGCCGGAAGTGAACTCACTAAGCTGAGGCAACACTGTCCAAAAGACCCAAGAGAAACCAAAGTGACCCCTTTGAGAGAAGAAAGAAGGCTAAGATTTCTGGGATCTTGGTAGTTTTCAGATGTAGTAGCCATTGATGGTGAACCCTCTTGATTTCACCGACGCGAAATCATCCGTAGCATTCCAGACCGAACCCCTCTATGCCTCCATAGATGTTTAACATAATCGAGCTCCTTCCAGAACGCCTCGTAACTATGAGGAATGCTGCGAAGTGAACGAACAGCGTTGTGACCGGTCGAAGTAGCATAACTATCCAAATAAACTGTATGAGGCATTGAAAACTGGCAATTCATAAGAACGAAAACAAGTTGGTTCTGCTCAAGGATTGAAAAGCAACCTCAAGAATGTTATAAAGGTTGCAAAACACATGCGAAGTCCCCCCCTCCCCCTAGAATGTCATTTTTAGGGAAAATTCCAAAAATAGTTGAGTCATTTTATCAAATATGTGCATGAAGTAGATATTATTTCAAATAAGGGCCTAAAAGTGGATCTTGTCTCAAATAAGGATGTGAAGTACCTTCATCTTCTCAAATAAGGGTATTAAGTGCCTTCATCTTCTCAAATAAATGAATATTATCTCGAATAAGGACCTGACCTCACTGGTCTGAAATGAATATTATCTCAAATAAGGACCTGACCTCACTGGTCAAAAGGTATTTTCGTCTTTTACTTTTTTGAATTTTTTTTCTTTTTTTGTTTTTTTTCTTCTCCTTCTCCCTTTTCTTTTTTTCTCTCTTCCTCAACCAGCCATCGCTAGGGCCGACGGAGACCACCCTCGCCCGCATTCGCCGAGGGCTACCCTCGCCTGCATCGGCCAAGGGTGAGGCCAGGCCAGGACAAGAATTTTGATCTCGCCCAACACTAGCAAGGGTGAGGGTTGCCCTTGCCCGACGCAGACTGGACAACCCTCGCTCGACAATGGCGAAGGTCATCGGCCAGGCGTGGTTGGGAGGGAAGAAGAAAAAGGAAACGAAAAAGAAAGTAAAATAAAAAAACAAAAAAATGGAATAGTTACCGGCTGGCCAAAGTCCTTGTTTGAGACGATCTGGCCATTTCAGGCCTTTATTTGAGATAATTTGGCTACTTCAAGCCCTTATTTGAGATAATGTTCACTTCAGGCCCTTATTTGAGAAAATGACTCCACTTTATGTCCCTTTTTGGAATTTTCCCCATTTTTTATGTTGCGAAAAATGGATTTATACCATTAATAATCTTAAACTGTACCTACCATAAAGTCGATACAACAAACCTTTTTTTATATTACCGAAACCCCTAAACAATACTCACTATAATATCAAATATCTGACAATTTTTTTTGTATTATCAAAATCAACAAGCTTGTATCGGTATGACAATAATAGCCTCCTCCTACCACAAGAAATCCTAAACTCTAAACTCTAAAAAAATCTTGGTGGATTCTAACAAAATCACCTTTCATCATTATTGCATGTTTGGAGTATTGGTGACAAGAAGAAAAAGCTTGGGGATTAGTGACGTGGCGGGCAAAGTTTTGAGTTTTTTTATGGTAAATGGATAGGCTTTTTTGTCATGCTGGAATAAGTTTTTGGTATTGATGACATAAAAAAAAAAGCTTTTGGATGTTAGTGTTATGGTGGGAAAATATTAGGGTTTTCAGTGACAGACAAATGGCCTTTTTGTCACACTAATTCAAGGCATGGGTAGCACAAAAAAAAATTGGGCATTGGTGTCAGGTGTAATTTACAGTTTTGAGTGAAATTTTTTCTTATGTCTTATTTTTTTGTGTTTTTGGTTTACATGTCGTTACCTTTTTTGAGGGGGTAAGAACAGCATTGGTGTCAAAACTTGTGTACGGAGGCCACTTTGATGCCAAAACTTCCATTTGGATCACTTTCGTGCCAAAAAATTTGAAAAACTATCTTTTAAGTGTCAACTCCGATTTGGTTGGTCGGAAATCTGACGTGGCAATTTTTTATTAGTATTTGAAACCGATGTGGCTCGCCGGAGTGCACAATCAGCGTGCAAAGAATAAAACGACGCCGTTTTATTCACCATACCTACACGGCGCCGTTTTATTGAGCTTCTTCTCTCCAAAATAAGAACCCTAATCCCCAAATTGAAAGATAGAAGACGGAAGCTCAGCTCGCGCTTGCAGATGGAAGGCGGCAGCTCGCGCTTGCAGATGGAGGGCGGAAGCTTCAGCAGCAGCTCACATTCGATTAAAAAAAGTGAATTAGATGGTGAGTATTACTGTTTTTGGGGGTTACCGAGTCCGAAAAGAACATCTTGGACTCAGTTAAATCCCGGGAGAAGATTCCATGGATGCGGCGGGTATAAAGAAGGCTCAAAGTGCAAATATTTCAAATGGGTTAATGCCAAATTCTCCGGCCGAGCCACAGAAGTGATCTTGCAGCTACTTGAAGGACGACATCAACCTCCACCTACATTAATGGACGAGTTAAATGATGTCAACTCAATGCAAGCTCAAATGAAGGGTTTAACGTCTTTAATCGACCATTTGAAGAGGGAAGTTTCAAGGCTGAAAATTAAAAGAAACTTTTATCGAGCATTAATTGTGTTGTTGTTCTCTTATGTAGTATATTCAAATTTGAAGTGAGTAATGAGAAGAAGTTTGTATGTTTACCCTAATCAAAGATGTGGAATATTTACTTGTATTGGGTCATTTGTAAGTAAAGTGTGTTACTAGTTTGCTGTAAATTGTATGGAACAAAAGGCTTTATTCCAATCTATGGTGGAAATGGAAGGTTGGAGTTGGAATTCATTGATTGTGAGCGCTTCAAATTTTTGTTGCTTGGTTATGTATTGTATATATTGGTTTGATTTGCTTGGTTTTTGCATCAGATGTAATGGTTTGCTGCAACCATTACATCTGCAAATCATAAAGAAATTAAAGGGTGGTGACAACTCACGAGTAACTATTTCAATGCCATAAGCTGTAAATAGTGATAATTTCAGTGCCAATTTTTTCTGAAAGTGATCATTTTAGTGTCAATCGCGATGAAAAAGTGATCACTCGTGTTACAAGAGTTTAAAAAAAAGAACAAGTCAGTTTTAACTATGTTTCTATTGGCTTGCACCAGTCGTGGTGCTTGTTGTTGCACCAGTCGTGGTGCTTGTGCATCTTGTTCTTGTACCAGCTCATACAAGTGTTGGTGGAAGAAGACACATTAGCACCCAGAGTTGCATCGAGAGCTGTATTGGTGCAACAGGATGCAGCAACAGCCACAATTGCACTAGTGCTGTGCTAATGCATCTTGTTCTTACACCAGTACTTGTATTTGCTAGTGCAGGAAGATGCAGCACCCACAACTTCAACCAGCACGTACATCCAACACCCACAACTTCAACCAGCAACAATAATCAACCAACAACTTCCAAAAACAACATCAGCCTCATAATAAGGTGCGAGACAATAAAATAACGGCAGAAGGACACTATTGGTGCCATAACTTGTGTACGGCGATCACTTTGGTGCCATAACTTTTTTTCGGATCACTTTTTTTTGGTAACCCAGGGAACCCCCGCACGGCCGACAGCCGGGAGGTAAACCCTGGGGGCGACACGTGCTAGCCACCACACACGTGTCACCGGTTAAGTCACCCTGCGGCGCCCGAGATTCGAACACTCAACCTTTTGCGAGAGGAAGAGTGCCCGCGCCAGCAGCGCCACCCAGGCGGGTGGTTTTTTCGGATCACTTTGGTGCTAACTTTTTTGAAAAACGATCACTTTAGTATCAATACTGATGTGGCTCGCCGAAAATCCTACGTGACGCTGACATGGCTCGCCGGAGCGGTCCATGGCTCACCGGAGAGGTCCAGTCAGCATTAAAAAAAAGAATAAAAAAATACCATAAATTTTAATTTTTTCTATTTTTTTATTTTTTTCTTCTCCGGCGAGACTGCTCTCGCCGGCGTCGGGCGAGGGCGACCCTTGCCGGCCCAGGCGAGGGCCGCCCTCGTCGGATCTAGCGAGGGCGACCCTCGCCGGCATCGGGCGAGGGAAGCCCTCGCCTGGGCAAGCGAGGGTCGCCCTCGCCGACGTCGGGCGAGGGAAGCCCTCGCTGGAGAAAAAAGAAAAAAAAAAGAAAAAATTAAAAATTTTGAAAAAAAAGCCACGTCAGACTATTTTTTAAAAAATATAAATGCCACGTCAGCGTTTTAGCCGGAATTTTGGCCGGAGTCACTAAAGTGATCTATTTTTTCCAATTTTAGCACCAAAGTGATCCGAAAAAAAGTTATGGCACCAAAGTGATCGTCGTACACAAGTTATGGCACCAATAGTGTCCTTCTGCCATAAAATAACAAAAACATTGTTGCCATTGACATTACTTGGTTCTTTACAAAAATAAACATGTCCATAAAAAACATCGGCCCCCAATCAGTCAACGATCCCCTCCCACCTAATATGTCAAAGCAAACACATAACAACAATGGTAGCAATCCCCATTAGTGAAGATACCATGTCCAGCACCCTCCCATTAGTCAATATGCACAACACCCCCTGCTCCTTTTCCTTTTGCACTTTTGAATTGATTCATAATTCGGGCACTCTTTCGAACTGGACGCGTAGGTTCATTAACTGGCATTTCTGTCACATTCTTCTCAGCATCAACAATTTTTTTTGTAGCATGTGTCATGAGTCGGGACCTCTCCGTAGGAACATTGGTCCCATGATCAGTCAGTTGAGAAGGAACTAGTATCAGTTCTGTTGGTTGAGATTGAACTGGTGCAACTTTATTTGTTGGTGGCTGTTTTGAAGCTGTACTCGTTGTCTTCTTCTTCTTCTTTGCGCTCTTCTTTGGCTGCACGTTTGACTCTTGAGTTGGCCCATCTTGAGAGATAAGCACCTCCAAATTTCTTCCAGGCTACAAGAACATAATTATATTGTTAACAAAATGAATTGAAATACCATAAATTAAATACACGAGTCCTACAAATCTTACATTGAAAATAGTCATTCCAGTACGTTCATCTTTGTAAATCCCATAACCATGTTGCCTTATTCTTTTTTCAATAACCCCTCTTGTTCACTATGGTGCATCACTTTGAGCAACTTGCGGGGGAGCAATCTGTGGGGCTCCCCATCCTTGTGCAATTTGTGCAGTTGGTTGTCTTCTCACCTGAGAAACACATAACAAAATTAAACTCAGCCCATAAAAGACAAACACAACAATGTATAGCTTACTGGATATTTTTTTCTCATTTGTTCGACAGTGGACTCAATTGTTGTTGTTGTTGTCCTGCCTATAGTTGTCTCTGTACTTTGGCTCACAATAGGGCCTTTTGTTGGCCCTTCAGTAGGCCCAAGAGCAACCTCTTCAGTAAGTGTTGTTCTTGGCCCATGATCAGCTCTTGCAACAACGTCTTGTGCACGTTGCCTTTTCAACTGACAACCTTTCTTATTGTGCCCTTCCTTGTGGCAATAGGAGCATTTCATCTTCACCCCGATCTTACTCATCCTCTGACTTGATGCCTTTCCCTCCTGTATTTTTCGTTTTTTCTTTGGCCTTCCTATTTGCTTATTTAATGGCAAAGGTAAAGGGCCTTCATGATTTGTTGGCTCCCAAAATTTGCTACTTCGGATAGGCTGCATCATGAATTGGTACGAATTAAGGTATGAGCTTTTTTTGTACCAATCATGTAGGTAATCCTCTTGCTTTTCTTGCTTCATCAAAATGGCACAAATAGCACGGGGACAAGGAATTCCACTTAGTTCACAGGCTCGGCATGAACACTTTCTTCTATCTAAGTTGACCACATACTTATCATTATTGTGAATGATCTCATATCCATTTTCTCCATTTCAAACCGGATGGCAGAACCTACTAGCAGCAACGTTCGCATCCAATTTCTTTACAATTCTAGGACCGCATTCTTTGCCCCACTTGGTAGCTTCATCTCTTTGCATGTACAGTCTGGTCATGACCATAACACGAATATCCTCAAGCATGCTGATGAATGGCTTGCACCTGGCCTCTAAAATTCTGCCATTGAAAGCTTTACTGAGATTGTTGTCAATTATATCACATTTAAATTCTTCGCTGAAGAAGGCCCGACACCAGTGCTTAGCTTCTGTCTGGAATAGTGCATCAAAGCCTTCTTTTGTCAGCTGCAACAATCCCTCTTTGGCTAATCTGAAGTCAGCCATGTTGGTACTCTTTGCTATCTGCCAAAACTGCTTTTGCAGCATATCTCCTTTGTAGATCTTTGCCTAATTTGCATATATGTGCCTTGCGCACATTCTATGCTCAACATATGGCATCAACTCAGCCAATGCAGGAATAAGTCCCTACAAAAATTCAAATCAACAAATACAAGTAAGAAAATACTCAAGTAATTAATCTTAAAAGGGAATTAATTGACAATGGTATTACCTTTTGTTGGTCACTCATGAATGCCCATCCTCCCCCATCGTTTATGTCAAGATCAACCATTAAATTCTTGAGGAACCAGGACCAAGTATCCTTGTTCTCACTCTCGACAACTGCCCAAGCTATCGAAAACATTTGATTGTTGGCATCTCTCCCCACAGCAGCCAATAACTCCTCATTGCATATACCCTTAAGAAAACATCCATCCAATCCTACAACTCTTCTACAACCAGCCAAAAAATCCCGTTTGCATGCATCAAAACAAACATAAAATCTATCAAATTTAAGCCCACAATCATGTAGTGGCCTCTCTACAACCTCAGCATATACCCTACTAGATGGGTTTTGAACAACGCATTCGCGGGCATAATCCCATACCTGCGCATATTCTTCCTTGTACCGACCCATCAATATTTGCATCACCCTCTGCTTAGCTCTCTTGTACTGATTCCTCGACACATTAACTCCCACCTCCTCCTTCACTAACTGTTTAAACTAAGGGCATTTGATCTCGGGCATTGCTTTGATTGTATTAAAAAATGTTTCGCCAACCACACACTTGTTACCCTTTTGTTATCAAATTGAATTGAACAAGTATGTTCCTCCTGGAAGGACCTAATCTGAAATGACCCATTCCTACTCATAGCGCCGTATAGCTTCCAATGACAATTGGGCTGTGAGCACTTAGCTCTCGCAAATTCCTTCGTATTTCTAATGAATTCTACGCTCCTCTGGCCAACAATAAAACTCTCCACAATAGCTTCTTTTAATTGTTTGCATTATCAAATTTCATGCCGACACACAAAACAGGTTTATCGACATTTGGATCATAGCAAGGGTATTTACTTTTCCTTCGACGAACAGGTTCTTCATTATCATTATCCAAACCAGCAGTTTCATTGCCGCAACTTGCTGTATCTTCACTTCCATTACCTCCAGCTAGAACTCCATCTAGCTCAAGCTTTTCTCGGAAAGTTGGGAGTTTTTTTCTGAAAAATTCCCTTTGTTTTTGTCTTGATTGTTGGAGTTCATCATCGTCTTCTTCACTTAGGAAATTGACAATTGGCAAAGCTTCATCCTCTGACATACTATATTGAGCAACTTCCCATTCTAATCCAACTAAGTCTTCATCAGCGACAGTTTCAATTGATACTTCACCCACATTTCTATCAAAATCTGTCTCCCTCTCCTCCCTCCCTTGACTCTCATGTTGCCTTCCATCTAACGTAGACTCATCCCCAACCTGATTACTATTATTTCCATCATCCTCATCAGCCTCATCATCACTATAACATTCAACATAGACCTTAGCTTCATCGCCGTGAAGATAATGGTAAATGATATCCTTAATACCATTATCGTCACTAAAAAATCTCAAGCCATCCTTCAATTCCTTCCTAGAAACACAATAGTGCAATTGTTGCACTTTACATCGAAAAAAATACAACAAATCCTTCACAAAAATCAATATATGATGGCTTCCCAACATTGACGTAAATAGTACCTTCGTTCCCACCACAATATTCCCAGTCATCAGGGCCAATAACAAACTCTCCACCATAGCAAACAATAACGCCTACATGATTCCCCTCCATTTCAATGTTGCACCCAAAGAATAAAAATAAAAAACCATTCATTGGGACTACATAGTATAATCATCAACAACTTTACATTTAATTGATTAAACAATTATCGAAAGAAATAAAGAAAGCCAATTTATTCAATTGATTAAATAACGTAATGTCCCCAACACCCATTTTTCAATTCGATCCCATTCGGTCCCCACAAAAATACTAACCACTGTCCCCAGCACTCCAACCCATTTTTCAATTCGACTCCAATACCCATTTTTCAATTCGATCCCATTCGGTCCCCGCAAAAACACTAATCACTGTCTCCAGTACTCCAACCCATTTTTCAATTCGACCCCATTCGGTCCATACAGAAACACTAATCACTGTTCCCAGCACTCCAACCACCGTCCCCAGTACTCCAACCCATTTTTCAATTCGACCCCAACACCCATTTTTCAATTCCACCCCATTTAGTCCCCACAGAAACACTAACCCATTTTTCACTCCAACCACTGTCCCCAGCACTCCAACCCATTTTTCAATTCGACCCCAACCCATTTTTCAATTCGACCCCATTCGGTCCCCACCACTGTCCCCAGCACACCCACTAGTTTCCCTCTGCGCCGAGCCCTCATTTTCTCCTCCACGCCCTATTTTTCAATTCAGTCACATTCGGTCCCCACAATTTTGCCCTCCTTACAAAAGTGATTAAACAAAAGTGAGGTCCCCGCTATTTTTCCCTCCCCATAAAAGCAGGCAGTCTAAGCTGAGCCCTTATTTTGCCCTCCGTGCCCCAATTTGCCTGTCGGAACCCTAAATTCTCCACTCAATTGACCCACGGCGAGAACATGACAAACCCGAGTGAAGCGGCTGAGCTACGATGGGCCAGCAAACAATGGCGCAGCTACGACGACGGCAGACCGACGGCGGTGGACTCCGGCCAAGCGACGGCGAGTGAGCGACGGCGGGCGAGCGACGGAAGGCGATCGAGGGAGCTAGGTCGAGCAAGGGAGAACTCAAGATCTGAGCCCTAATTTTAGTCCCCTTCTTCAGTGACGTCGTTTGTTAAACGCATTCCACGTAGGAAAATAAAGTGACGTCGTTTCTTGTGGAGGATGGAAAACGACGTCGTTTATGCCATTCCACATGGACTGCGATTTAAAATATTTGCCACGTCAACTTATTTTTCTTTAATATAAATGCCACGTATTTTTTTGGCCGGAATCTCTCGTCGTTGGCACCAAAATGATCATTTTTCCTCCGATTTGGCACTAAAGTGATCCAAATGGAAGTTTTGGCACCAAAGTGGCCTTTGTACATAAGTTTTGGCACCAATGCTGTTCTTACCCCATTTTCTGAGTAATGGAATTAGTCGTGGTTGGGGTTAGCCTCGATGGATGTACATTAAAAGGGGCCAGATTCGATTGCAAATGGAAAGCAAGACAAATGGCACGACTTTCGTGTCTCCCTTTTCTCTCTCTATGTCACGGCCATGGCCTCCTTGGCACTGCTGGTGTTCTCCCTTTCCTACAAGAAAATATTCAATGGTTTGCAAGTGCCACGTCAACGGCTGATGTGGCGTATATAATTTACTCTTATTCACTAACAACTAGACACATGACTGCTGATGTGTATTAAAAAAATAATGTGAAATTTCTTTTTTTTCTTCCTTCTTTAGAACTCCTTCAACCTCCGCTCTGCTGGGCTTGGCTACCTCCACCACCAAGCCGCCGCTGCCACCACCATCCTTGAGCTATCGCCCCATCGTGGCCACCACCGTCCGCGGCAAAGTTGTTAAGCTTGTGGTCGGCAACCATTGAAAAGCCAAGACTCGAGTTGAAAGCTGTTAAGCAGCAAACCAGATTTGGCTGTTGAGCGACGGTCGATCACCGCATCCAAGCCAACCTCTGCGTCCACCCTCTCCGTAGTCCCGGTGGCTAAGTTTTAAAGTTCAGCCACCTATTGCTCTAGATCTGGAGTTCGTTCGTGGATGAACAAAGGAAGACAAAACGCTTGTCCATGGCTGACCTTCGTGCGATTTCTAGACGAGCCATCGTCCATGGACACCCCTCCTGCGCGTCTTGAGATTTGTGACGAGAAGGTCATGCCGCCGTCGCCAGTGGATGAGCAGGCATCCATACCAGCTGCCGCCATCCATGGAAACCCAGATGAAGAAGGAGTGCGTTGTTGAAGAATGAAGAAAAAGAAGAAATACCACATCATTTTTTTAATATACATTAGCAGCCATGTGTTCATTTATTAGTGGATGAGAGTAAAATATGCGTGTCACGTCAGCCATTGACGTGGTGCGTGCAAACCACCGAATATTTTCTCCTCTCCTACTCCTCCCACGCCATCTCCACCCCCTGCTCCTCTGACCCCCCCTCCTCTACAGTTTAACCTTCAGTGACATCATTGCGGCGGCATGGGTGGCGGAAGGAACTCTGCCTGAGGTGACGTCGGGGAGGAGCGGGGAGAGGAGAATCTCCTAGGCAAGTATATTTTATTCGTGGCTGGGTAGAAATTGCTTGTCAACATACATATCCACCATTAATTGCACTTTGCGTGCAACATGTGTGCACTTTACGTGTACATTGCGTACAACAGACGTGCGCTTTAGATGCAACATGTACACTTAAAATTCAAATAATACATTGGAAATGTGACATTCTGAATTTTGGCCCGTTTTTGGGGTTTATTAAACGTATAATTTGTCAGTGCGCTTATAATTGAATCTCGCCCGGGAACTGATCACTCTCGGGTTTCTGTTTTTAAATTAGAGATTTTTGGTTAGAATCGCACTCGATCGAATTTGGTCGTTATTTTTAGACTCCAAACTTGGCAGCCAATTTCCGGGAGTTCCGGGTTGAAATAAATTGGACGGTGTCGATTTTAGTGTGGCCAACGTTAGTATTACCGGTAATATGCGAAAAGTGGATTTTTGACCGGGTGCGACTTTGGACCGGTAGACCTCCCTCGTAGTGTGTTTTCGAGTCATTTATTTCTATTTGACGTTGGTCCTTACCCCTTAACTTTTTCTAGGATTAAATTTTGGACCCTAGGATTATTATCGGTTTTGATTTCGGACCGTTAATTTGGTGCGTGGGCGCATTTATTTGTTTTTTTTTTCTCTCTCTCTCCTCCCTCCGGCCCCGCATGCATGCGTCCCCATGCAGACCTACGTCTACTCGCCGCTGATTTCCCTCTCCCATGCACGCCCGCGCGCCCCTGCACGTCCGCGGCTTCCCTTCCCCATGCACGACTCTTCCTCTTCCCTTTTCTCTCTCTCTTTCTTCTTCTCTTCCCCGCGCACGCCACGCCCGCGCGCTCCCATGCACTCGCGCGTTCTGCAGGCCTGTTTTTCCCCTTCCCCATGCATGTTCGACCGTTCCCCGCCCTTCTTTCTTCTCTCTCTCTCCCTCTCTCTCTTTCTCTCTCTCTCCCTTCTCTTCTCCCCGTACACGGCAACGCCATGCACGCACGCACGCCCTGCACGCCCGCAGCGTCCCTTCCCCATGCAGAAACCCCCCCTCTTCTCTCTCCTCCCTCTCTTTCCTTTCCTTCTTCCTTCGGCTGCTTCCCCTTCCTCCCTCCTCCCTCCCGAACCCGACTGCCCGGCTGCTGCTTCTGCGTCCGCCCCGCGCCCGCCGCCGACGCCGACCACCGAGCCCCGTCGACCACCTCGCGCCGCCGCCGCCCGCCAGCCACCTGCGGCCCCGCCGGCCACTTCCTCTTCCTCCCCCGACCACCACCACAGCAGCCTCTCCGCCACCACAGCAGCCCCTCCGCCTCCATCGCCGCCTCCGCCCGACGACCCTTCGCCTCCGCCCGACGCCACCGTCCTCCCCCGCGCCGCTGCCGCGCCGCCGTGACGCCTGAAAGCCCCGGTCGGCGCTGCTATTCCTCTCTTCCCGAGCGCGCGGACTAGGCTCGCCGCCGTCCACAGCGGCGTCCGGCGAGTCCCGGCGGCCGTCTCGCCACCCTGACAGCTCCCCAGTGCAGCCCCGACGTTGGTGCACCGCCCCTGTCGCCGCCGTGCACCTCCACAGCCGCGCCAGCCTCCCCAGCCCGCTCTCTCTTCCTCTCTCTCTGACCTTCCGCCACTCCCACCGCTCACTGCCGCGACCGGCGAGGTCCAGGCGTCGCCCTAGCGCCGGTCGGCCTCCCCAGCGCCGCCCCGACGACTCAGCACCGCCCCCTGTCGCCGCTGAGCCCCCCTCCAGCCGCGCCATCCCCACCTCAGCCGTCTTCTTCTCCTCCGGGGGCACTCCGACAGCTCGCCGGAGCTACTGCCCGTTATTCCCGAGCCTCTCAGCCGCTGTCCCGCCACGCCGAAGCGTCCCCAGTCGCTGTGCCGCCGCGCCGGAGCTCCCCAGTCACTGAGCTGCCCTTCCCGGAGCTCCCCAGCCCTTGTTCAGCCACCCCCGAACCATTCCGGCCACTGTCCCGCCGTGCCGGAGCCCCCCAGCCGCCGTGCCGCCGCGCCGGAGCCCCCCCAGCCGCCGTGCCGCCGCGCCGGAGCCTCCCCAGCCGCCGCGCCGAGCCCCGGCCGCTGTGCCACCGCGCCGGAGCTCCCCCAGCCAAGTCCCGGGCCGTGGCCGAGAAACCGCCCGCTCGCCCGGGCCGGCTGCCCGCTGATCGGCCCGTCGCCCGTTCCGCTCGGCCGTTGGCCCGTGTGCCCGGCACACTGCCCGTCCAAGCCGAGACGTCGCCCGGCCCGTCGCCCGTCCCGCTCGGCCGAGCGCCCCCGGGCACGTCGCACGTTCGCCGCGCCCGTGCACTAGGCACGCTGACCGGCCACCGTGCCCGTGTGGCCCGTTCCCGCGCCCGGTCCGGTACTGTTCACTTGGGCCATTTCGGGCCCGAGTCGATTTTTCCCGGGCCAAAGTTTGGTAAGTGCTATCCTAAGCCCTACTTAGTATTTTGGGTATTTAATTGACTTGTCTCGGGTTAGAACGGTTAGGGCGCTCGATAATCTAGTTAGTTTACATTATGATTGGGTTATTGTCAATTGAGTTTGAATTGCATGGTTGAATTAGATAATTGTGCATGGTAAAATGTGAATTTCGGATTAAGTGGTGATTATTGAATGTCGATGCAATTGGCTTGAATTATATTCGTTGGATGGCGTGTGTTTGCTTGTCGGTTTGAGCCCGGATCGATTGGAGGGCTACGGACTTGGGACGTGTTGACGGCGGTCCGTGTGAAGGCATGAACGGCCGTTGGGCCAAATGGATGCGGGCTTGAGACGTGTTGACGGTGGCCCGTTAAAGGTGTGATAGACCGGGACGTATTTACGTCGGTCATTGGAAGGATTGATTATGTGGCTTGGGACGTGTTGACGGCGGCCACTGGTTAGTATGATTGACATGGCTTGGGACGTGTTGACGGCGGCCATTGGTTTGAGTGATTGGGCGGTTCGTGGGCCCGTGAGAGGAAAGTTGGTTGGACGCGTGCATGTGACTTGAGTGTGATTGGATTGGCTGGTTGAGCGTGTGATTGGAGTGGCTAATGGCGCGTGTGATTGTTGGGATGATTGACTGTTTGCGAGTGGAAAGTATGTGCCGGGTGGTTGTGATATGATGTTGGATTATTCTTGTTCTGACTAATGTGCAGGGTTGGATCAGGACTTGAGGCGAGGTAAGTATGTCGTGTGAACTTTGTTATATTGCCTGGTGGTTCGCCTGTTTGACCTGTCTGGGTACGCAATAGCCTAGGTGGGGTTTAGGGTGTCGCTTATTGAGACTCGTTCTCACGGTTATTATATAACCATTTTCAGATCCCCGTCCCTGAGTATGGCGCCTCCTAGGCGTTTTGGGATCCCCATGCTCACGTGGCATGTGGATGATGAGTACCCGGGCCCGAACCCGGGCGAGACCTACATTAGGCACCGCACTTTTATTTTGGTAGACGTTGGGTTAGAGAACTTGGAGCGTCACGAGTACCTGGCCTGGTCCCATCGGGTCGGGTTGGAGGACTCGGGGCCAATCCGAGGTTTTGAGGGGCTGAGACACTCCAGCGAAGACGCGGTCAACTGGGAGCCCTGGGACAAGTTCGCTCCCGATGGTGAGGTGTCAGACCCCGACGGTCCCCCGGCGAATCCCGATCCCGCACCGACTCCTGTCCCCGAACCTGAGCCCGAAGAGGAGCCCATGGCAGCCGCGCAGGGAGATACCGAGGAGAACCCGATCGAGATAGATTCGGATTCGGATTCAGATTCAGGCACCTTTGGGTTTGATCCGGATTGGACGCCGTAGGGACGCTTAGGTGTAGGACTAGGGCATTTCCTTTTTGGTAGAGATACTCTCTTTTGGTACTGTTGCAGTTTACCCAACCCCTACCCCTTTTTGATTGATGGTGCGGATTTAAACCTTAATGGCCTAATGTGCGACTACTATGGATTCGGTCTTTATTCTATGTTCGTTAAAGTTTTTATTGTCCTATCCTTTAGTCATATTCTTTCAACGTCAGGGTTGTTCTATTATTTTGCTTCCGCTTGCGTGATTTGGTTGGGTCGGCGACGCGTCCTGGGACGTCGCGTTCCTTACGATCGTTGAAGGGGGTGTTGCGAGCCCGTTAGGGTTCGGGGCGTGACATCCCCGTTGATTTGGTATCAGAGCATGGTCTGCTCGGTCCAAGATGGACGAAACCTGGAGTGATAAGGAGCGATGACTTTGGGGTAGCCAATTAGGAAGACTCGTGTGCTATGCGTACCCCAGACAATGTGATTGCGATTTCTACTTGAGTTCATACAATAATGTGTGAAGTGCAGGTGCGTCAGGACTTGAGGTAAGTGTCGAAACCTTGTTGGTTGTCATTGAGTGATGCTGTGATTGGTTGTTTGTTTGGTAAATTGTATTGCGACGCACTGCCTAGGGCATAGATTGATATAATTGGCCTAGATTTCTAATTTCTGCATAGACCTTATCAGGTGAGTGTTTGTAAGAATCAGTAAGATGGACGGTCAAGGTAGCGGTCAGGATAGCGGTCGAGGTCGAGGTCGAGGTCGAGGTCGAGGCCGAGGTCGAGGAAGAGGTCGTGTAGCCCCGCAAGCTGGAGTGACGGGGGATCCTAGGCTGGATGAGATGTGGAGGGTGCTTGAGGAAGCAGGGTTCTTAGCAGGAAGGTAGGCTGGAGAAAGGAGTGCTACTGTTGCTGCCGCAGCTGCCAGTGAGATCGTTGGGAACAATGGGAATCAGGAGGTTAATGCAGTTGGTGGAGATCCTGGCTTGGTGCGAGTAAACACGGTCAGGCCGATGTCCAAGCTAGTGGAGCAGTTTCTGAGATTGAAGCCCCCGAAGTTTGACGGAAGAGGTGACCCTGAGGCTGCACCAAGATGGATAGAGGAGCTGGAGAAGGCTTTTGAAGTGCTCAGATGTACTGAGCAAGAGATGGTGACGCTGGCAGTCTACCAGCTTCAGAACAATGCCAGTGACTGGTGGAGGGCCACCAAGGGCCAGGTATTTCCCACGGGTACTGCTCCGAGTTGGGCTGTCTTTACTGAGGCCTTCAATGGCAAGTACTTCTCGGAGAGTGCTCGAGAGCAGAAGTTGGCTGAGTTTATGAGGCTTCGTCAGGGCCAGTCATCAGTGGATCAGTATGAGGCAGAGTTTGCAAGGTTGTCCAAGTTTGCCCCCAGGATGGTGGAGGATCCAACGGACAAGGCTAGGAGGTTCCGGGATGGGCTGAGGCCGGACCTTCGCACTCAGATGATCTCCTTGAACTTGAGGAGTTATAATGAGATATATGAGAGGGCTCAAGCAATTGAGCGGGATCAGTCAGACAGGGCTGTCGCTTCTGGATCGCGGTACGCCCCGACTAGGGACAACCGTCAGCTGGGGAAGAGGCCCATGTCGGGAAGCAGTCGCTTCGTACCACCAGCTCGGAGGAACATTGGAAAACCGAATCGCCATCAGAACGCCCCATGTAGACTGTGTGGAGGAAGACACGGCCATGGACCTTGCCCAACTAGGGGCGGAGCCTGTTTTACATGTGGAGGGAGAGGCCATCAGATGAAGGACTGCCCCAACAATAGGCAAGCTGGACCGCCTATATTGCCACCACCGCCGCCCCGGAACGGAAACCAATTTAGAGCTGCTCAGCCGGCAAATCAGAACAGGCCGCCAGCCCAAGGACGGGTGTATGCTATGGCAAGGAGGGAGGCGTAGGACGCGCCGGGCGTGGTCACAGGTACGGTCTCACTCTGTGATCATGCTGCTTATGCCTTATTTGATCCGGGGGCGTCGCATTCCTTTATTTCTGAGCAATTTGTTGAATTATCTGGGATTGAGCCGAAACCGCTTGATGTCATGCTGTGTGTTGCTACTCCGTTGAATGATAAAGTGCTGATTACGTTAGGATGTCCCGGTTGTAAGATAGTAATTGGCGATAGGGAAGGGAGGATAGATTTGGCGGTATTATGTATGCATGACTTTGATGTGATTGTCGGTATGGACTGGCTAGGCAGACAAAAAGCTGTTATGGATTGTAGTAGCAAGGTAATCCAATTTAATCCAATTGGACAGCCTAGATTTGAGTTTGTGGGAAACCGAGGAGGAACCTCGATCCCTTGGATTTCGTCGCTTGAGGTAACGAAGCTGTTGGTTGAGGGTTGTCAAGGATTTCTAGCAAATGTGGTCGATTCGACGGTTGGAGAACCGAGGCTAGAGGATATAGCCGTGGTGTGCAATTTTCCCGATGTCTTCCCTCAGGAATTGCCGGGACTACCACCTGACAGAGAGGTGGAGTTCGCAATCGAGTTGGTCCCAGGTACGGAACCGATTTCGAAAGCACCTTATAGAATGTCGCTGTCAGAGTTGAAAGAATTGAAGGTCCAAATGCAAGAGTTATTGGACAAGAGTTTCATTCGCCCTAGTGCGTCTCCATGGGGAGCGCCAGTTTTGTTCGTAAGGAAAAAGGATGGATCATTGAGATTGTGCATCGACTACAGGCAGCTGAACCAGGTGACCATCAAGAATAAGTATCCGTTGCCAAGGATTGAGGACCTATTTGACCAGTTGCAAGGGGCGTCGGTGTTTTCAAAGATCGACTTGAGGACCGGCTATCATCAATTGAAGATCAAGAAGGAGGACGTGCCGAAGTCGGCGTTTAGAACGAGGTATGGGCACTATGAGTTTACGGTAATGCCGTTTGGACTGACGAACGCTCCTGCAGCCTTTATGGATTTAATGAATCGGGTATTCAAGGAATTCTTGGATCAGTTTGTGATCGTGTTTATCGATGATATTCTGGTGTATTCGAAGAGTCCCGTCGAGCACGAGGTGCATTTGGAAAAGGTTCTACGGACCTTAAGGGAGCATGCACTCTACGCCAAGTTTAGCAAGTGCGAGTTTTGGCTTCATCGAGTGGCTTTCTTAGGACATGTGGTATCCGGAGAAGGAATTGCAGTAGACCCGGCGAAAGTTGAAGCCGTCGTGGATTGGCCGAGGCCAACAACAGTAACCGAGGTACGGAGCTTTTTGGGCTTAGCAGGATATTACAGGCATTTCGTGGAAAGATTTTCAGCAATAGCGATGCCTTTGACGCGTTTACTGAAGAAGGAGACAAAGTTTGAATGGACGGATAAGTGTGAAAGGAGCTTCCAAGAGTTAAAACAGAGGTTGACAACCGCGCCTGTGTTAACGATTCCGTCAGGCCCGGGAGGATATGAGATCTACAGTGATGCATCGTTAAGGGGATTGGGATGCGTGCTTATGCAACACGGGAAAGTAGTGGCGTACGCATCGCGACAATTGAGGCCGCATGAGCAGAATTATCCAACACACGACTTGGAGCTGGCTGCGATTATTTTCGCTCTTAAGATTTGGAGACACTACCTGTGTGGGGAGAAATTTCAGATTTATACGGATCATCAAAGTCTAAAGTACTTGTTTTCCCAAAAGGAATTGAATTTGAGGCAACGTCGTTGGATGGAACTCCTTAAGGATTATGACTGCGACATATTGTATCACCCTGGAAAAGCAAATAGGGTCGCGGATGCACTAAGCCGGAAATCTAGCATCGCGCATATGATGATCAAGGAGTGGACCCTGTTAGAAGGGGTTCGAGATTCAGGATTTAAGTTTGAAGTAAGTCAGGTCTCGAGTTTACTTGCTGCATTGAGGATTGAACCGGAAATACAGGCTAAGATTAAGGCTCTTCAATCGACGGACCCGGAGATACAGAAGATTGTGAGTATGGATGCCACAAAAAGGAAGACGGATTTTCAGATATCCGAGGAAGGGATTCTAAAGTTCCGAGGACGATTATGTGTGCCCAGTGATGCAGAATTGAAGGAAGAGATTTTGTCTGAGGCGCACCGTAGTACGTACAGTATCCACCCAGGGAGTACGAAGATGTATCAGAATCTACGGCAACATTATTGGTGGAACGGCATGAAGGTGGACGTGGCCAAGCATGTGGCTAAATGTTTAACGTGCCAACAAGTGAAGGCGCAACACTGTAAGCCCGGTGGATTGTTGCAGCCATTGGAAATTCCCGAGTGGAAATGGGAACACATCACGATGGACTTTGTAATGGGATTGCCAAGAAGTCAAAGGGGTCATGATTCGATTTGGGTGATAGTGGATCGGCTGACAAAATCAGCACATTTTCTACCGGTACGAAAGGATTTCGCCTTGGAAAGGTATGCTGACCTGTATGTACGACACATAGTCCGCCTTCATGGAGTACCAGTGACGATCACTTCGGACCGTGATCCAAAATTTACCGCCGCCTTTTGGAAAAGTCTTCATACGGCATTAGGAACGAAGCTGCAGTTCAGCACGGCTTATCATCCCCAGACGGATGGCCAGTCGGAAAGAACGATCCAGACTTTGGAAGACATGATGCGAGCTTGTGTTTTGGATTTTAAGGGTGGCTGGGAGGAGCAGCTGCATTTGGTTGAATTCGCTTACAACAATAGCTTTCAGCAGAGCATTAGAATGGCACCATTTGAAGCATTGTACGGCAGAGCTTGCAGAACACCGGTTTATTGGGATGAAGTTGGTGAAAGGAGCATTACAGGCCCGGAGTTAGTGCAACAGTCGACTGAGACAGTCAAGGTTATTCGGGACAGACTCAAGACAGCTCAGAGCCGCCAAAAGAATTATGCAGACAGGAGACGTAAGCCATTAGAGTTTCAAGTCGGGGACCACGTATTCCTCAAAGTATCGCCGATGAGAGGACTATCTCGGTTTGGGAAGAAAGGGAAGTTGAGCCCGAGGTACGTGGGCCCATTTGAAGTCTTAGAGAGAATAGGCACTTTGGCTTATCGTCTCGCGCTACCGCCGAATTTGTCTCAAGTGCACAACGTGTTCCACGTGTCTATGTTAAGGAAATATGAACCGGACCCGACCCACGTGCTGAACTATGAGGAAATAGACGTGGATGACAGGGTGTCATATGTGGAGAAGCTAGTTCGGATCGAGGACAGACTAGAGAGAGTGTTGAGAAACAAGAAAATCCCGATGGTCAAAGTTATTTGGGAGCACCATGGGACCGAAGGCGCGACGTGGGAAAGTGAAGAGTCGATGCGACACCAGTACCCCCATTTGTTTGAATAGTTGGGTTGGGTTGAAAATTTCGAGGACGAAATTTTTGTAAGGGGGGAAGAGTTGTGACATTCTAAATTTTGGCCCGTTTTTGGGGTTTATTAAACGTATAATTTGTCAGTGCGCTTATAATTGAATCTCGCCCGGGAACTGATCACTCTCGGGTTTCTGTTTTTAAATTAGAGATTTTTGGTTAGAATCGCACTCGATCGAATTTGGTCGTTATTTTTAGACTCCAAACTTGGCAGCCACTTTCCGAGAGTTCCGGGTTGAAATAAATTGGACGGTGTCGATTTTAGTGTGGCCAACGTCAGTATTACCGGTAATATGCGAAAAGTGGATTTTTGACCGGGTGCGACTTTGGACCGGTAGACCTCCCTCGTAGTGTGTTTTCGAGTCATTTATTTCTATTTGACCTTGGTCCTTACCCCTTAACTTTTTCTAGGATTAAATTTTGGACCCTAGGATTATTATCGGTTTTGATTTCGGACCGTTAATTTGGTGCGTGGGCGCATTTATTTGTTTTTTTTTCTCTCTCTCTCCTCCCTCCGGCCCCGCATGCATGCGTCCCCATGCAGACCTACGTCTACTCGCCGCTGATTTCCCTCTCCCATGCACGCCCGCGCGCCCCTGCACGTCCGCGGCTTCCCTTCCCCATGCACGACTCTTCCTCTTCCCTTTTCTCTCTCTCTTTCTTCTTCTCTTCCCCGCGCACGCCGCGCACGCCACGCCCGCGCGCTCCCATGCACTCGCGCGTTCTGCAGGCCTGTTTTTCCCCTTCCCCATGCATGTTCGACCGTTCCCCGCCCTTCTTTCTTCTCTCTCTCTCCCTCTCTCTCTTTCTCTCTCTCTCCCTTCTCTTCTCCCCGTACACGGCAACGCCATGCACGCACGCACGCCCTGCACGCCCGCAGCGTCCCTTCCCCATGCAGAAACCCCCCCTTCTTCTCTCTCCTCCCTCTCTTTCCTTTCCTTCTTCCTTCGGCTGCTTCCCCTTCCTCCCTCCTCCCTCCCGAACCCGACTGCCCGGCTGCTGCTTCTGCGTCCGCCCCGCGCCCGCCGCCGACGCCGACCATCGAGCCCCGTCGACCACCTCGCGCCGCCGCCGCCCGCCAGCCACCTGCGGCCCCGCCGGCCACTTCCTCTTCCTCCCCCGACCACCACCACAGCAGCCTCTCCGCCACCACAGCAGCCCCTCCGCCTCCATCGCCGCCTCCGCCCGACGACCCTTCGCCTCCGCCCGACGCCACCGTCCTCCCCCGCGCCGCTGCCGCGCCGCCGTGACGCCTGAAAGCCCCGGTCGGCGCTGCTATTCCTCTCTTCCCGAGCGCGCGGACTCGGCTCGCCGCCGTCCACAGCGGCGTCCGGCGAGTCCCGGCGGCCGTCTCGCCACCCTGACAGCTCCCCAGTGCAGCCCCGACGTTGGTGCACCGCCCCTGTCGCCGCCGTGCACCTCCACAGCCGCGCCAGCCTCCCCAGCCCGCTCTCTCTTCCTCTCTCTCTGACCTTCCGCCACTCCCACCGCTCACTGCCGCGACCGGCGAGGTCCAGGCGTCGCCCTAGCGCCGGTCGGCCTCCCCAGCGCCGCCCCGACGACTCAGCACCGCCCCCTGTCGCCGCTGAGCCCCCTCCAGCCGCGCCATCCCCACCTCAGCCGTCTTCTTCTCCTCCGGGGGCACTCCGACAGCTCGCCGGAGCTACTGCCCGTTATTCCCGAGCCTCTCAGCCGCTGTCCCGCCACGCCGAAGCGTCCCCAGTCGCTGTGCCGCCGCGCCGGAGCTCCCCAGTCACTGAGCTGCCCTTCCCGGAGCTCCCCAGCCCTTGTTCAGCCACCCCCGAACCATTCCGGCCACTGTCCCGCCGTGCCGGAGCCCCCCAGCCGCCGTACCGCCGCGCCGGAGCCCCCCAGCCGCCGTGCCGCCGCGCCGGAGCCCCCCAGCCGCTGTGCCACCGCGCCGGAGCTCCCCCAGCCAAGTCCCGGGCCGTGGCCGAGAAACCGCCCGCTCGCCCAGGCCGGCTGCCCGCTGATCGGCCCGTCGCCCGTTCTGCTCAGCCGTTGGCCCGTGTGCCCGGCACACTGCCCGTCCAAGCCGAGACGTCGCCCGGCCCGTCGCCCGTCCTGCTCGGCCGAGCGCCCCCGGGCATGTCGCACGTTCGCCGCGCCCGTGCACTAGGCACGCTGACCGGCCACCGTGCCCGTGTGGCCCGTTCCCGCGCCCGGTCCGGTACTGTTCACTTGGGCCATTTCGGGCCCGAGTCGATTTTTCCCGGGCCAAAGTTTGGTAAGTGCTATCCTAAGCCCTACTTAGTATTTTGGGTATTTAATTGACTTGTCTCGGGTTAGAACGGTTAGGGCGCTCGATAATCTAGTTAGTTTACATTATGATTGGGTTATTGTCAATTGAGTTTGAATTGCATGGTTGAATTAGATAATTGTGCATGGTAAAATGTGAATTTCGGATTAAGTGGTGATTATTGAATGTCGATGCAATTGGCTTGAATTATATTCGTTGGATGGCGTGTGTTTGCTTGTCGGTTTGAGCCCGGATCGATTGGAGGGCTACGGACTTGGGACGTGTTGACGGCGGTCCGTGTGAAGGCATGAACGGCCGTTGGGCCAAATGGATGCGGGCTTGAGACGTGTTGACGGTGGCCCGTTAAAGGTGTGATAGACCGGGACGTATTTACGTCGGTCATTGGAAGGATTGATTATGTGACTTGGGACGTGTTGACGGCGGCCACTGGTTAGTATGATTGACATGGCTTGGGACGTGTTGACGGCGGCCATTGGTTTGAGTGATTGGGCGGTTCGTGGGCCCGTGAGAGGAAAGTTGGTTGGACGCGTGCATGTGACTTGAGTGTGATTGGATTGGCTGGTTGAGCGTGTGATTGGAGTGGCTAATGGCGCGTGTGATTGTTGGGATGATTGACTGTTTGCGAGTGGAAAGTATGTGCCGGGTGGTTGTGATATGATGTTGGATTATTCTTGTTCTGACTAATGTGCAGGGTTGGATCAGGACTTGAGGCGAGGTAAGTATGTCGTGTGAACTTTGTTATATTGCCTGGTGGTTCGCCTGTTTGACCTGTCTGGGTACGCAATAGCCTAGGTGGGGTTTAGGGTGTCGCTTATTGAGACTCGTTCTCACGGTTATTATATAACCATTTTCAGATCCCCGTCCCTGAGTATGGCGCCTCCTAGGCGTTTTGGGATCCCCATGCTCACGTGGCATGTGGATGATGAGTACCCGGGCCCGAACCCGGGCGAGACCTACATTAGGCACCGCACTTTTATTTTGGTAGACGTTGGGTTAGAGAACTTGGAGCGTCACGAGTACCTGGCCTGGTCCCATCGGGTCGGGTTGGAGGACTCGGGGCCAATCCGAGGTTTTGAGGGGCTGAGACACTCCAGCGAAGACGCGGTCAACTGGGAGCCCTGGGACAAGTTCGCTCCCGATGGTGAGGTGTCAGACCCCGACGGTCCCCCGGCGAATCCCGATCCCGCACCGACTCCTGTCCCCGAACCTGAGCCCGAAGAGGAGCCCATGGCAGCCGCGCAGGGAGATACCGAGGAGAACCCGATCGAGATAGATTCGGATTCGGATTCAGATTCAGGCACCTTTGGGTTTGATCCGGATTGGACGCCGTAGGGACGCTTAGGTGTAGGACTAGGGCATTTCCTTTTTGGTAGAGATACTCTCTTTTGGTACTGTTGCAGTTTACCCAACCCCTACCCCTTTTTGATTGATGGTGCGGATTTAAACCTTAATGGCCTAATGTGCGACTACTATGGATTCGGTCTTTATTCTATGTTCGTTAAAGTTTTTATTGTCCTATCCTTTAGTCATATTCTTTCAACGTCAGGGTTGTTCTATTATTTTGCTTCCGCTTGCGTGATTTGGTTGGGTCGGCGACGCGTCCTGGGACGTCGCGTTCCTTACGATCGTTGAAGGGGGTGTTGCGAGCCCGTTAGGGTTCGGGGCGTGACAGGAAAAGAGCACTGTGAGTCTATTTCCAATATGAAAGAGGAACATCGACATCTCCTACAAGCTGACTAATCAAGTTGACAGACCTAAAATCTCTCCACAGCACATTACAAGAAAACCCCATGAATATACATTGATTCATCACGTCAAAGATCATAACCGATACAACAAAATCGAGATACCCATCTCTAGACTTCTAGAAAACTTGACCAGAGACAAATGTAGCACAAAATTTGGATGACAAGCACCTAGCTTGTGATCGACAATCGATGCGAATGAACTGAAACCCAATTTCGAACCAAAAAGCAAAATGGTAGTGCTCGTGAATCGAAAGGAAGAGGCTTGCCTTCTTCGTTTGGATGTTTTTGCTAGTGAGAGTGATGCCCCGCTCTTTGTGCGTTGTTGTTGCTTCGTGCTTCCGCCGCGTGGCGAAGCGGTGCCGTGTGGTGCAAGAGCGTGATCGTGATTCCAGCGATCGTCTTCGCCGAAATCTTACAGCGCAAGGAAGGGAAAGTGGCCTGGGCCCAGAGGATGTGTTGACACCTAAATTTTAACGATCATCTAGTATAATTTACATAGAAAATTAGGGATTAAATTTTAACCTCTAAATAAAAATATTTAAATTGTATAACATATAGTTTAGGTTCATTTTAATTTAATTGCATTTTGCATCATATTATCGGTAGCGAATGAGCCTAAATTTCATCAAACGAGACTCGGCACGCTCGGAATCCAAGGGCCGGGAATTTTAAGTCAAACGGGCTCGGTTGTTTTAATTTGGGCTTGATTTAGTCTGTTGAGTTTAATTAATTAAAGCCTAAGTTAATTCAGCCCATTTAAATATTAATTAGACCTAAGCCCAAGCCTAAGCTCATTAGGACTAGAGAACCCATCTAATTGACCTAGTTTAGGATTATATAAACATGTTTTAGGTCAGAAATTTGGGGAGACAACATAATTTTTCAGATCAGAAAATTTGAGAGAGACAGAGTAAGAGTGAGAGTGAGAAGGGGAGAGAGAGTCCATGGCTGCCGCACCCCCCTCTCCGCCGCCACGTCCGTCTCTCGCCGGCATCCCGCCACCTCGGAGCCACTGTCGCCGCCGCGCCTTCTCGTCGTGCTCCCTGCCGCACCGTCACAAGTTGCTGCCGTCGCCGTTCCGCCTTGCACAGCCCTTGCCGCCGCTGTGACACGCCCGGAGCCGCCTCACCGCCGCGCCGTACCGTGCCGTCCTTGCTCGCAAGCCGTGACCGTCACCACCTCTGCACCAACGTTGCTCCCTCTCGCCGGACGTCCCCGCCCGTTGCATGCCACACGCCACCGCCTGGAGCCCCTCTGCACTGCCATTGCTCACTCTCGCCGGACGCTCAGCCACAGCCGTCATCCGTCTACCGCTATAGTTCCGCCGACATTGCTGCTCCTGCTGCGCGCTAGAGCCTCTCCGCCTCAGCCTGCCGTGCCGGAGCTCCTTGCTCCACCCGCCGCCGTTGAAGCTGTCATTCACAGCCACCGAAGCACCCCCTGCCGGCGTTGCTGCCCCTGGACAGTCGCCGTTCACCATGAAGCAGCCGACGCCGCCTCTGCCCGCCACTGCCGGTGAACCCACCGGAACAGCCACCGTGCCGGAGAGCCACCAGACGCCGGAATAGTGCTTGGAGACCTCGCTGTCCAGTCGTCGTCGCCGCCGGCAAGCCGTGATCCACCATGTCGTTGCCATCGTCGGTTGTCCCGTCCCGATCCACAAGTCCGAGCTCGATCCTGATCGATTCAAATTTGGAAGTTATCTACAAAATAGGTAAGATCATTATCCGGTAAATTTCAGAATATTTCAATTTCCTAATTTGCATGTTTTGAAATATTTCGTGAATATCACGTGGATATTTAGATGTCTTAGGATAATATTCAATATATCCGCAATATTTTTTAATATTCAAAATTAGGAAAATTTCTTAATTTAGCAACGTATCTGGACGACTATCCGACCTTATCCCTAAGGTACAATACGCGGCGATACGGAAAATTGTTATCCTATTCATAACTGCTTGAATACGATAATGATTTTTATCCGCTTTCCAAATTTGAATGATCAACTTTCCGTCGATATCTATAACCCTATAGATATGACCGATAGTTCGATTTTTGTGCCTAATCTGAGTTTGAAACAAATTTGGCTGATCGCGTGGTTGATTTGAATCGGTTGCTTTCTTTATTTGTTTAATTACTTTCCTTTTTCAAATAAAAAGAAAATTCAAAAAAATATCAGTTAGATTTGAATTAGAGTTTTGCATGTCTAGGAATCCTAAATATATTTAGGAGATAGAGTAGTTATTTAATTTAAATTAGGACCTGAAATGATCTATTTCCTAGTTTAAATTAAGTACTATTCTAATCTTAATAGATTATTTAGGTTATTTTATTATTCCAAATTTTCATAAAAAACCCCCAAAAAATGAATTGTTTCATGTTTTACTAGAATAGATTGCATTTTTAATTTAAGTAATTTATAATTTCGAATTTTTAATCAAAAATCCCAAAAAGAAATCATGTTAGGATAGATTAAATCATCATAGGTTGCATGTTATTTTAGGTATTTTTATTATTCCGAATTTCATTAGAAATACTAAAAAGAGGAAGTCATCAGGTTGAATGTTATTTTATGCATGTTTTTTTATTCCGAATTTCGTAAAGAAAAATATCAAAAAAATAATCATTTGTCCGTCATTAAAATTAGGTTACGCCGTCGCATGTCATATAGTTTACATGTTAGGTTGCATTAATTACATGTCATTTTTTGCACGTCATTGTATATAGGTTAGATTTCATAAATAAATGAAAACTCAAAAAAAATTGAGTGGATTGCGTGTTAATTAGAAATCATATTAGGGTTAATTGATGTGATTTTCTAGCTAACAATGCAGATGCTTGCGTTGCACTGAGGTAAGTTGTTCTTCTAAGCTTGCAATTTGTTTAATGCTTTCCTGAGTGTTAAATTGGTGGTTTGCGTACCCGCATGAACACCTCACATGTTAGTAATTAAGTTAAAATGGATCCAAACTGCCTATCAAAACATTTTTGAAAAGAAAAGGTACCGAAAAGGCATTAGATTAGATCTAGCGTAATTAAGTCCCCGGGCTTAGAATCTCTGGTTCGTAGAAATAAAACATATCTCCCTATGTTTTATTTAGGTTTCTAATCAGCTTACCGTAAATTGATTAGTGGCGACTCCAAGCATAAAAATATTTGCATGTTAAAGACTTAAACCCTAAGTTGCGAATTGGTAGGGCTTGAGAGGGCCCGAGTTAAGTTCAATCTTAATAATCCATTAGCTCGAGAAAATGAAAAAAATTTTTAGGGTCGCGACAGGATGATTTCGGCCCAGTCCACTATTATTCTTTCTAGGCTAAAACCCGAATTCTTCTTTAATTTTGGGCACTCTAAAAATTCACACTATTTTTTTTTGTTATTGAAGTGTTTAATCCTCCAGTAAGTTCACTAGAAAAATAAAACATTCGTCCGCTTTGGAATTAAAAAAAATATTAGACATTTTTCAAATTTATTTTCTGCAGATACTATAAATGAATAATACTATTAAATATTTCAGCCTGGACCAGATAAAAAATGAATAATACTATAAATAAATAATACTATTAAGTGACAAGGTCACCATTTGAGTATGCCAAGAAAATGGACAAAGTGGCAATTGATGAGGATTTGTCCCATCCAAGAATTATGTGTCACTTCGGCCAATTAGCATGTGTTTCTTTAAAATCGTTCAACTCATTCGGCCTAGGATGCTGAAAAGAGTTTGATAACCCATGTACAAAGAAATAACTAATTTATTTACATTTTACTAAACAAATGCCAAGATAAATATGTTTCAAATAATCCCATGAGTAAAAAAAGCAAGTTATACTTGACTCAAAATGGTTCCATGGGATCTATTATGGTATTCCCACATCTATCCAGAAGAAATCATTAACAATAAATATTACAATGGTAACAATAAAATGAAATAACACTAGGATCTAAAACGGTTTCATGATAAGCACCTAACTAGTGAATGGGGAAATTCCATTCATAATACCAGGGGACATGTGTATGGTGATTGCATCCACATATAATAAATTCGTCACTACTAATTTGCTTTCCAAGATTATTCTCATTCATGTATCTAATAAGTTTAATCATTTGTATAGTAATATACCAAGCTATTAAATACCTAACTAGGGAATGGACAAAATCCACTCATAATCCCTGGCGGCATGTGTGGTGGTTGTTGTATCCATATTAAAAAATTGACCAAATTAGTGAAATGTAAATACAAATGGAAGACTAAGAGAGACATACCTAATTATGAAAATTCAGATTTATTGTAGACCACCAATGTTGCTAGGATAAAAGGCACTTTGAAAATAATTTGAATTATTCGAATAATCTAGGAAATGAGTTTCATGTGCTGCTTGAACAACCAACTTTATATTACATAGCAATAAATATGTTAATTGGCATTGTGTAATATAAGCAAAAAATTTAACTAATCATATTAAGTAGAAAAGTATGTCGTTTACTTCAACTTTCTATTTGTGTTGGAGGTGTTCATTTCTTAATTTTTCTTCTTTTTCTCACTTGAGCTTTTAAGCCTTTCATAACTTATTCCCTTTGCTTTCCTTCGAAGGGGGTCCAATACTGAGTTCTCGCACAAAGAAGCATAATTATCATCATCATCACTAGTATCATCTGTCACAACCATACTTGATTTGTATGATGAAATTTCAGACTTTGCTTTTTCCATGCTCTTCATCACTATTTTCATAATATTTACATTTTCGGCTCCTAAACTCATCAGTTCAAAAGATTGATGCATTAACGTGAAAAATCGATTAAACTTAGATAAGCCCAGTGCCATTTCATAAGATTCATTATTCACAATCCCTTTATTTCATCTTTCAAAATATAGGCAAATGGAATATCCATAACCGATGATTTGTCGCTTAACACTTTTAAGGCATGGCGACACAATCACCCTTTTAATTCAAATAATTTGCATTCACAAGAAACTGAAGAGTCTGTATGGTCAAATTTGACAACATATTTACTCCCCTTACACTTGAGAGCAAATAAATAAAACCAATCCATCAATGCAGTACTTGAAATACGTTGAGAGACACCTTACAAAAATTCTTCATTGAACCTTTTAAAAATGGTACCGGTATATATTGAAGCAGCATGCGTCAAGATGTCATTATCTGAAATCACCAATTTAGGATTCCCTCGAGAACTGTAATCATCTTGATTTTCAATTTCTCTCACGTGCTTCACTTGTTCTTCATAGTGGTAGAGTCAATGTCATCATCGACATACATTAAAAGACATTATTGGTACTCTCACTCATTTGGCTAGATCTTATACCACATGTAAAAGTATCACAACCAAAAGCTGAACTTCATTTATGTCTAATGTCATATAATCTCCGAAGCTAATTGTTATTCGCAGTACCCCACTCCTTTTCCATTTCTCTTCAAGTAGATTCAAATTCTTTGTCCAATGTACAACTATACATAAGCGCTAAGAAATATTTATCATTAAAATCTGGCTTGTGGTAAATATGTGAAATGTTTTTGTTGGCATTTTTCTCGATGTGCCAGGTGCATAAACGGTGTTGTATATTCGGAAACTCCATTCTAATGTCTTTTGCCATGCTTGGTCTTGGAACACGATTTCAGAGCCTTATTTTCTATAAACTTCAAAAAAGCCCCAAACAATCAAATAAATGATTTTACAGTTTGTCCAACAAAAAGGCATAGCCAAACTTAATATTCTTCCAATGGTGATTAATCCAGACAAAAGGTGCACATATCATGTTATACTTGTTGATACGATACGTGCTATCAAACACTAACACATCACCACAACCGTTGTAATCAAATTTCGACAAGTTATCTCTCTAAAATAAATTTGTCACTCTACCATCTTGATCTACATGTACATCATATGAAAATATTAGATTTTGCATTTGCATGAATGAAAGTGATTAAGAACACTTTGACAATCTTCCCACTTGTACCATCGGATCTTTTCATCCACAAATAATTTTGACAATCACGCAAGTAGAAACCCAAGTTTTTGCTTCCTCTTGCTTCATTTGCCGAAAACTTATATATCATAGTCCCCCAATGCCGACTTTAATCATGTCAACTAAAATACCATTCCAAGTATCAAACATTATTCTTCCACATCCAATCAAATCCTTTTGATCTTCTGAAATAAATGCATGATTATGCTCATAAATATACTCTATGACTTCAAAAAAAAACCCTTGTCAACCTTAAATTTGATACGAGCAAGACAGCTACATCTAGCTTCATACCTCTCATATTTCTTTCTTGATTAGATGAGCTGATAGAATGCTCCTTACAATTGCATCTAAAAGTTCGTCAGGTTAATTCTCTTTTACAATTTCTAAATATATTACCCTTCCTCACTCCAAATCCTTTGCTGATTGCTTAGGCCACATACTTATGGTATGCTTCAAGTTCATTTGAAAAAATCATTCCTACTGCAAACTCAAAATCTTTTTCCATATCACGCATTACATATGCAAGATGGAAAGTTTCATGTTGCAACTAAAAGAATAAAAAGTAATCAATGTAGTGCTTTTACAAGCAAAATAACATCTCATCCGTTCTTAAGAAAGCAAAATATATGTCACATAAGATGAGTAAAAAATTACCTCTGATTTAGCCATCCGATAAATTTGCACCCAAATTGATAGCAAAATTGGGACTAAAATGACACCAAAACAATCTCGGCCAACAAGTTTCAAAGATAATTCCAGCAAGTTAAGTTCAGTAATGACCCTACTTGATGAGAAATAGATGTATGTCAATGGTTACAGATGTCAATACTCATGCACATGCTCACAAAACTCTAATGTGGAGTTCATTATCAGAAAAAAAAATCCAAAATAGACCGAAGCATTTGTAAAGGCTTTAGCCATTATTCATGTGCTGATTCAATCACGAGTATCTTCACTTCAAGGACACGATTAAGACAAGGTTAAATTTTAGTTTACCGTCTTCCAGCAGAGTCGCTAACCTTTGTACACTCGCATCTACTGCTAAGCAACAAATGGCGATTGAAATAAAATTTTGAAGCATATAGTTGTGAAGGCATGCTTGCTTATGCGCGCACGCGCAAGCTTGTGCTCACGTATAACACCCAAGAAAATTATTCTTAATTACAGCATTAATCGCATCACTGAATTCCCCATCGTAACCATAATAAAATTTGGGCTAACAGCTAAAAAGATTTTCACGCATCAACAATGTAGACACTAAAAATTTATACCGCAATGTAGTCAGTTCATATTAACCCTTTAAAAATTATTCTGAATGTGGAGTAAATCTGTACCTCTTGAGGATTTGTTGGAGGCAGCGGCGGCGTGGTAAGCTTGGTCGGAGGTGGCAATGTGGTTCATCGGACAGCGGAGACGGCGAGAATTGCAGAGCATCGAAGCGGAGGCATCAGCATTGGTTGGGGCGACGGCATTGGTGTCAAGAGGTATAGAGCGAGTAGAGGTGTCGGCTAGGGTGGAGGCGGAAACGGGGAGAACAATAGACCGAGTCGAGACGGAGGCATCGGCATCGGTTATGGTAGGGCAACAGTGTTAGCATCCGCAGGGCGGAGGTGTTGGCGTCATAGTGATATGTAATATTTTCTCTTTTTCCGAACGTGTGAGTAATCGCAGGGTATAGATTTGGCGCGAGAATGGCAATTTACGGTTTTGGGTGAAATTTTTTTCATCGTGTATTCCTTCACAACATGTTCAACTTGAAGCAACACGAGAATGAACCACGTCAGTAGATTGCCCTCCTCTGAAATTGCTTATTCATGTGCAATACCCTACATAATTGTTTGATTAAGAAAATAGAATATCCATGTCATATTACTTTAATTAAATTATTATCCACCTACATACGTCTAATTATATTTGAACCACACTGTAATCTTAGATAAATACGATAAAAAAATTATTTTGATTTTTCCTACCTTGTTCGAAAAAGTGTCAAAAAAGTCATAAACCTTTTTCATTGATGCTAATTTGGTCCTAAACTTTTTTTTTTGCACCAATTTAGTCATAAACCTTTTGCATTTGTGTCAATTTAGTCCTAAATCTTTTTTGTGCCAATTCAGTTCTAAACCTTTTGCATTGATGATAATTCAGTCCTAAACCTTTTGCATTGGTGCTAATTCGACTATTGAGAAATACAAAACATGGCTGACAAAAGGGACATATATATAGATCCGTCAATCCGGTCGGCGACCGAAAACTGATTTCAAACATAGGAAAGATACTTTGATCATTCGTTCTTTTTGGATAACGTGATCCATGTAATACTATAACGTGCATTACCTGCATTTTGATCCACAAATAAAATATTCAAAAGAAAAGTCCTCTGAAGTCTCTCACATCAACGTACAACCTTATTCGACCAAAAAAAATCATCCAACCTTAGAAAATATAGGCATTCAACTATATCTGTCACAGTGCGTCTCACGGTGCGTCTCCAGGTCCAGGTGCATCGCCAATGTGCACGCTCAAGTCTCCCTTCCTGAATCTTATCGTGAACGGTTGCTTGCCATAGCAATATATGGCAAGCATGACCCCGACAGCGAGAATCACGACGGCTCCAAGCACTATGAGAATGATGACCCAATGTGGCAGTCTCATTCCCATAATGTGGCCGTAATCACCTGCATCGAATCAAGAGAAAAAATTAACTGAGAGATTATTCTACACCTCCAAATCAAGAAAAAAAAAACTAAACCTTCGCCGGGGTGATTCGCCACGGCAAGAATGGCCACTGCTCCAAGCACGATGAGAATGATGACCTAATGTGGCAGCCGTATTCCCAAAATGTGGCCAGCGTGTTCACCTGGATCGAATCAAGAGAAGAAAGTAATCCACCTAGCCTCCAAATCAAGAAAAAAAAACAATACTAACGTTGGACCGGGAGATTCTCCTTACCCTCGCCCCTCTTCATCGTTACCTCAGTTGGGGTTCCCACCTCAGGGGCATTTTTGTCAAAAGACTTTTCTAATTTTAAATTATTTTATTTTTCTTTCTCCTTTCGTTTTTCTGGTTTTTTTTTTCTTTCTGGGTTTTACTTTTCTCTTCACCGGCATAGTGGCGGGCCACCGGCGACCGCTCGGAGAGGGCTGGGCGAACGGCACAAAGAAAGCACGGATACAACACAAAATAGGCACTGATACGGCACAAAAGAGGCACCGATACGGCACAAAATAGTAACCATATCTCATACTTTTAGCGCACATTGAGTTTTGTAAAGAATCTTAGATGCACCTTGTGCATGCGTGCCCATTTCATATGTACAGTTGAAAGAAGTGGGCCCCAAATGGAACCCAATTGATATAACCGGTGATGTAAGCTGGGTTCGCATGATCTGGGTATATCCAGTACATCTTTATCGTAGAAGCGTTGGCCGACAAGATTCTAGAGTGTTTAGGAAAAAAACACAAAAGTCCAAAGCTAGGTTCTAACAATCCCTAGGAGTGTTAACGGGACGAGTCGGGTTTCCATGCTACCTGTCCTGACATGAAATTTTGAGCCGGGTCAGGGGAAAAACATGTGCAATAGCAAGTATTTGAGAATCGGTACATGAAATTTTAATAAATTTAAAAGAAATTGCATCGAGAAGTAATCTATTTGAAACTCACAACAAGTGATTGCAGCGATTAGTTGGATTCCTCGCTAAAATAAAATTTTTTAATTTGACTTTGGCTGCTTCGATAGTAAGCATTTTTCATTCATTTAATGATTCCCCGGTCCCTCTTAGCTTTACGTTATGTTCTTATAGTGAAAAGTCGAGCTTCAAATGCGCTATCAAATCCTCTAACGTCGTCACTTTGTTCCTTCTCATGCGCATTTATCTTCTTCTTTTTTTTTTATAAATCTTGAAAGAAGCTGTATCGAGAAAAAATTTATACGGAATTTGCAAAACGTAACCGAATTGTGATTTTAGGGATTAGACGGGTTCTCGGCTTAAAGAAACATTCATAACCTAACTTTGTTGCTTGGATAGGTACTTTTCATTTTGCTAACGATTCCCGGCCCCTCTTTGCTTTACCTTATGCTCTTAAACAGCGAAAAGTCACGATGCCTCACTTAGAGCGCGCTATCGAATCACGTTACTTATTGATCCTCTAACTTGCAAGGCGTAACCGAACCGTGATTTTAGCAATTAGATGGATTCCTGGCTTTTGAAGAAACATTCGTAGCCTAACTTTGTTGGTTGTATAGGTACGCACTTTTTCATTCCGTTAATGATTCCCGGTTCCTCTTTACTTTACGTTATGCTCTTATATAGTGAAAAGTCAAGGTTCCTCGCTTAGAGGGCGCCGTCGAATCCTCTAACATTTTTTATATTTGTTTACTACAATTACTATAAAATGAATAATACTATTGAGTGTTTTTTTTGTAAGGATAATACTATTGAGTGTTAATACCACAAAAAACCCTAAATCATAAATCTATGATAAATTTACTCAAAATTAATGTTTTAATCACCAAAAACCCTAAACCGGTACACCTGTGATAAATTTATCCAAAACTAATTTTTTGACTACCAAAAACCTAAAACTGGTACATGTGTGACAAATTTACCTTTCGTTAAATTTGATTAATACAAAAAAAAATCACAAACTGGTATACTTGTGATAAATAAAGGTAAAACCCTAAACTGGTACATCTGTCAACTGACACGTGCGATTTAATTTAGTAATCTGACAATAAATTTTAATAGAAACTAACGAAAGGTAAAATTATCATAAATGTACCGATTTGGAATCTTTTATGGTAAAAAAATTAGTTTTAAGTAATTTTGTCATAAGTATACCAGTTTTAGGTTTTTCGTGGTATTAACCATACTATTAAATATTTAAGCCTGAGTGCGGAGAAAAATGCATTTGATGAGTGCTGTAATTGAGCGATCAGGAGCGATCAGGCTTGAGGAGGTTGACGGAATCGTGCAGAATTTCAGAAGAAATACTGAATGGCTGCGTTTGGTCGTCCGTATTTCTGGTCAGTATAGGACTGGATAGGATAGGATAGGAAATATGGGGATTTGGCCATATCCTATTCACTGTTTTGTGAAGTACGGATTTAAAGTTGGATATTCTCATATTTCTATCCTATCCTGCGTTTGGTAGAAACTGTATATCAATATAAGGGACATATATACTCCTACGTGGTGCTCATGAAATATTTCGATGTTATTACTATAAAAATAACATTCTCATATACAAATAAACTTGAAAATGTGACATTTTATTAGATTTTCAAATTTCTTTGCAAAAATAAAATAAAATGAAAATAGAAACAAATGAGACAAGAAAATTGTCATCGTCGTCTTTCCTCGAGCTTTTCCGCAAACAAATCATTCTTCAGCTTCTTCTTAAGCGGAGGCTTCACCGCACCCGCACCCTTCTTCTTCTTCTTATTAACAACCAGGCCACCCATTGATATGCAAAAGCATCAAATACCAGAGTTTACACATAACAACGTGGGAAGAACATCTTAAATGGGATAACAAAGATGGAACTCGAATGTGAAATAAAAAAGCCATCTTTCAACATCAACTGAAGCCGCGAAGAGCGGAGAGACAAGCTCCAAGTTACCAAACCTCAACTCCACCAAACCATAGAGCATCGCAAGCACAAAACAAACAATCGAAACAGCGAGATGGTGGGTTCCTTCATCATTCGCAATCGCGTTGTTTTTCGCCTTGCTCCACTGCAAACTAAATACCATTCGACGAACACGACGAATGCCATTGACGACAGTGCGAAACTGGAGCGGACAGTAATAATAATAATACCTGAGCTGAGCAGTCGGCGCCTCTAGAAGAAGAAGAAGAAGAAGAAGAAGTGACGAAGAGCTTCTCTGATGTCGCCAGCGAGGTGCGGAAAAGCGCTTCTTCCCGACAAGCTTCAACAGTATTTCCGTGGACGACCACCTGATCTCTTCCTCCTGCGGGTCCTTCCAGTTCAGCATCTCGACGAGCCACATGGGTGAAGAGTGCGTGAATGAAGGGTAGGGTTTCTAAAAATTTGCTTTTACGTGACAGATAAGAGAAATCCTATCCGACCTTGTCCTACCCTCTCTCCTCGATTTTTTTATCCGGGTTATATCTCCTCTATATCTGACATTATACTATCCGGGACACCTATCAAACACGGGATATGAGTTTTATATGGACGACCAAACGCAATCAATAGGTATTCTACCGCAGCAGGTAATCGAGAATCGGTACACGAAATTTTAACACGTCCAAAATAAATTGCATCGGGAAATAGTTTATCCGGAACTTACAAGGCGGATAAACTAACGTTGTCATATAGTGAAAAGTCACTTATCCAAAAATAATGAAAGTGATATGGTGAAAAGTCCTATGCTCTCAGATAGTGAAAAGTCAAAGGAATCGAATCCTCTGACGTTGTCACTTACCCAAAATTGTCGCGTCCTGTCTATAAATTTTCCTCTTCGTCTATTAATATTTTCCGGCCACATTTTGTCCACGGGGGGCAACCGTCGCTCTCTCTCTCTCTCTCTCTCCGGTGCGGCCGTTTTCTCGTCCCGGCTCCGATCGAGAGGGAAAGCCGCTCCGCTCGCTCCCATGGCGCCCGCCGCCGCGCCGGCGCCATCCTCGCCGTCCTCCCTGTCGCCGCCTCCGGTTCCGATGGAGCTCCACGGGCGGAACCGGGGGAAGCTCCTGGAGTCGCTCCGCCGGAGCCTCGGCGACTCCGGCCGTCCTCTCCACGGCTTCGTCTTCCTTCAGGTGTCGACCGTCGAGTCCCCCGCGCGCATACCGATGCTCCGATACCCGCAATGCTCTGTTTTTGTTTTTTTTTTTTTTTGGGTGTAGTCTCGGTTTGATTTCGGGCCTCTCTTTTTCCTCTCTTGTGTTGCGCTTCATCCGCTCGTGGGAAGGGAGGGGAGGAGCAAACGCGCCACGACACCGATCACACCGAGCTGTTCAGGTGCGTGATTGTGAGTGCAATTTGGTTCGCTTAGGAGGTAAACTATTCGCCCTCGAAAATTATTTGGCAAAGATTACTTTTTTCTCAATCATTTGCGATTCATAGCTTAAGTTTGTGTCTGTCATCTCCAGGTTTGATTAGAAATGGTCTTTCTGGTTCGCTAAACACCGCATCGTTTGATGTTTTGGATCATGATTGTTGAACCTGATTGGTGGCTGAATTGATTTTTCAGGCAGGAGAGTTATTTTGCTTATTTATTTGGAGTAACAGAGCCTGGATTTTTTGGAGCCATTGTGAGTTCCTTGATTTTTTTTTAACAACCCTTTTCCTTTTATGTAGATGGGATGGAAATTGTGTTATCTGTTTCTGTTGTTGCCCTGTCAATTGCTTGTTAGCTCACAAACGAATCATACACTGTCAAGGTGCTTGCAGTTCTGTAGGATGTAGTTAGGTCGATTGACAATGCTACGATGTACCTAATTGCGAATGTGAAAGTGCCCCCTGTTCCTTTTCTGTTGCGCTTGTTGGAGAACTCATAAACGCTGATTGACTTGTTCCAGCAAATCTCTGGTGCGTACGTGTATGAGAGGTTTGGACATATAAACTAATGGCCTTTAGGTATTTCGCAAGTAGACGTAATTTATTGACGGAGTACGAGTTAGAAGGATCAGAGAACTTTAAATAGGACCTTGACTTGGAATTCACTGTTGATAGGGTATAATGACGTCTAGGGATTGTTGTAGCCAACATCAATAGGTGGAGAAGGGCTCGATTGTTGTTCTCTTATTCTATGTACAAATATCACCAGGCACGCATTTATCATGGCTTACAGGGTTTACCACCTTGTTTTGGTGAGTCGAACGCAACCTCATGACAGCTAGTCTTTATTTATTTAGTTACGATCGTGAATGCAACATGGATCAATGACAATTGCTTTACCTTTGGAATACTTACTAGTACGATTACTTATCCATTTCTCGACTCTCGAGAATGAAGTTTGGGCTCCATAACTCATGGGGTCCTTTTCGTCCAATCCGTTGCATAAGATGAGAGCTTTGATTCTGGTTTCTGTAAGAATTGAGATGATTCATAATCTTGCTAGTCTGGAAGACACTCATTAGTGGTTGAGTTATATATAAAGTCATGTTGGTGATCAATTCATTACACCACTGTCTTGCTTTGGCAGCAATACAATGAAGAGCAATTTGATTTAATTCAAAATGTGATGTTTGGCCTTGTTTAACTATTTCTGATGCATGATCCTTCATCATTACTGCTTTCTATAATTGTTCTATTTTCATCTGTTATTCCTTTGTTTCTACAGATATTTGCTGTGTATCTTCTGTTTTTTCATTTTCAAGCTTTTTTTGGTTTGGCGGTGCTTGCTCACTTCTTTAAACTACCGATTTCTGCTATGAGCACAATTCTTCGTTGTCTGCATGCTTGTCTTCGCATGGTCCATGTTCTTAGCCGGTGGAACATCAGAATTGATAGTTGTTTGGATGTGCTGCTGGAGAAGAATGACTTATAAAGACTTTGAGTTTGATGTTAATTACAAATTCTTTTGAAGGATATTATGAGTGGAAACTCTCTGCTTTTTGCTCCTAGGCTACCCTCAGAGTATGCTGTATGGCTGGGAGAAATAAAGCCTTTGTCATTCTTTGAGGTGACTGCCTTATCTGCTAGTCCACCCTTATCTGCTAGTCCACTTGTCCATGTGAATCAGGAATGATTTGGCTAATGGCTTACAGTTTCTGCTCTGTAGGAAAAATACATGGTCAACGAGGTGTTTTATACTGATGATATTGTAAAAGTTCTCCATGAGCAGTTCCAAGGACAGGGAAAACCTTTATTGTTTCTCTTGCATGGGCTTAACACTGATAGTAACAATTACGCAAAGCCAGCTGAGTTTGAGGTTATTTCTTCTTCTGTTTTCTTTGCTTCTCCGAAACTAGTTTCTAGTTGCAATTGCATTTTTTATGTCTGGTAGCATAATGATGGTCCTAGTCTTTACATAGCATTGTTCTAAGTCTTTCTCAGTTCCAATTTCATTGATTTGTCAACTTTTGGACATTCCTTTGACTTCTTGATAGGGAGTGGAAAACTTCGCGACAGACTTGACTATGCTACATCCTATATTGACTGAATGTCGTGTTACAAAGTCTGATTTGGAGCTTGCTGTAATTCAGTTTGCCAATGATATAAGCTCCGAAGCTCATGTTGAGGTAATTGTTTGTCAAACAATATGATCTTGAAATCCTCTAATCATCCTAGAATAATTCCTCTTTTGGATGAGTATATGAAAGTAGACATTTATAGTAGATGAACATTTGGGCATATTATAAGTTATCGCCAATCTACTGCAGTGGATTGAGGGGAGGAAAAAACAATACTTAAGAAACTCTGTTTTTGCTTGTTTTGTTTGGGCTTTACTGTCACTTACTTTCTTTCACCTATTTTGGTCCAACATTATGTATGATCAAATTACTACTGACAATTTAGTGGACTTTTACATTTGTACATTTATTGGCCAAGAAAGAACATGTATATATCTAAAGAGATGTATGCGCTTGGGAAATTCATTTATGAAGTATGATGATGGGATAATTCAGTTGGTTGATGTTGTTACAAAATTGATTCTATTCGAAATCTTTCTGTTTTTCGATGTATAGCAATCTATTTAAATGCGTCCTGTAGAGACGTTCTCTTGAACAGTGCCGACTACTTATCCAGCCAAATATAAGTAGAGGAGCCATTGTCAATATGTTGTATATTTCTTTCCATGTCAGCATAATGAAGAATTTGTAAAATATAAATATTGCAGAACAAAAAAAAGTAAGTCATGGTTCTTTTATTGGTTTTTTTGGGAAGATGTTGATGTCTGCCTTCAAAAAAATTTGACCTGTCTGGCATTATCACAATTTTGGGAGCAACTTTCGATCGCAAACACTATCTAGTCAAACATCAAGGTTGGAAATGCAATGATCTGTTTCTTCTTTATTTGAGTTTTATGGAGCATTCTCTCCTATCATTAGCTTGTTGAGTCATTATTCATTTAGTCTATTATGTGTCTGTTCTTCTTTTGTGCAGGTAATGAGGAAGATTAGGGTTGGCATGAAAGAGTACCAATTAGAAAGCATTTTTCTTCATCACACATATATGTATGGTGGGTGCCGCCACTGCTCATACACATGTATTTGTGCCACTGGTGGAAATAGGTGAGATTTTAGGATACAAAAAGTCAGTTTTGTTCTTCTGGCATGTGCATATGTAAGATCTGGTGTAAGAGCAGAACCTCAAATTCCTTGAAGGAATTTCCACAACAATTATAGGAAGAGAACTTTGAAAGACGTGCTGTAAGGAATTGGGTTCATATGTTCTGGACCTTCTGGCCTATTGGATGGGCTAAGTGGACTTTGTTCAACTTGTTTAACTCATTTACAGGAGACAATAAATAAGAGAGAACTGTCTCTCCCTCCCCCTATACCTCCCCCAACACAACAAAACCCCAGGGCGGATATAATAGAGAGTTCTTATGGGTAAAGATGATTGTATGGAAGACATAGTAAGCATTTAAAACCCATTGGTATCTTGAAAATATGAGAGCTCCACTATGATCTTGAACAAGTTAAAACAGTTATAGAATCTTTGAAGGAGAATGTGTTATTTGCATGTAAATAGTGTTGACTTGAGTTGATTGGTTTGCTCACTGCATTTGTGGAATTGGATTTTTCTCACAATTATAGGACTTACATTCCTATATTGATAAATTATTTCAGTTACTGAATATGCAGAGAATTATTCAATAGATAAAAGTTCTTTGTCATGAATTTTCCCTGTGTTGAATCGTTTTCTCTCTTTGAATATAGAATGTTCTACAGTGTGAGTGGCTCATTTGATTATGAAGTATATTTGCAGGAAATGCCGACTTTGTTTCAACTTGTGAATTACTGCGATTCCTCAATCTCTCTTTGGCATGCTACTGATATTTTGATAGTCTGCGTCTCTGGAATAGAGAGAGTATAACTCGAGCAACAGATTAGTATTTTTTTTTGTTTGAAATAGCGGAAGGTTGCATTTCCTGTTTCTCTGTGATTAGACTGCTTATGATATTGCCAGTATGAAGTGATAATAATTTCTTCCATGTATTTTAGTGCTGTTCTCCACTATGGGCATGCAGCTGCTCCAAATGACCGGGTAAGTTTCAAGCCTCCATCTCCTGAAATTGTTAATTTTCGTTTCTTGGGGTAAAATGCCTAACCTAAAGTGGGCATTGCTCTAGGCAGAGGATGTTTGCTTATGTAAAGTAGCATGCATTCATGTGAATGCACATGCTTTTGTAAGCTTAGGCTATCATGGTTTCTTGATATATATATGGACCTCTTGCATACACTTGGCTTTTGGGAAGGAAAAGATCAGTAAGTAGCTTAAATTTATTCTGCAGCTGATTTATGCGTGGTGGACTAAGTCGAGTAAATTTTTGTAGAAAACTTGCCAATATGTTGGAATCTTGATTTTGTTGCCATTACATGAAACTCACCAGTGCTTCCAGATGTAAATCTGCCCATATAACTGCACTTAGTCTGGGATACTGCTACTAATCAGAATTTTAAGCTAAGCCTTGATCATGAAACTGATTTAGCTTAAAGCTTAGACTGTCTATTGTCGTAATTAAACAAAAGTCAATGTGGCCAATTTGGTCTGACCCACAGGACATGTCCAATTTTTTGCTTTCAGCTTTTGTTTGATTTTTATTATCAGATTCATGACAGATAAATAAATGGCCTTTATTTAATTTTATTATGAGATTCATGAAGCTAAATAAAGCTGACAAATTCTACTAATTGTGGATTTATTTGCAGACTTTGGAGGATGGGGATATGGCATTGTTTGATATGGGAGCTGAATATCAATTTTATGGATCTGATATTACTTGTTCATTCCCAGTAAGTTTCTGGTTCTCGTGCTTTTGTCGGGTTGGCAGGGGATCTTGATTCTCCTAATATTTCTCCCTATCGGATTGCAATTTATTCTTTGCAGTTTTATTTCTGGTTTTCTGTTTTCCTTGATCTTATATTTACATTCTGCCATGGATTTACCCAATTTTATTCAAAGGGAAAGAAAGTTTGATGACTTATCATGGACAAGGTAAAAAAGCAAAAAAAATAAAGTAAAATGTCAAGTACCTTTTTCATGGTTAAGGCCTGCTTATTCCTGAAGCTATTGTTACACTGATCCATGTCACTACGATGGCGTAGTAAAAAGGCTCTCCATGGTTCAAACAAGCAGTTATTGGCTATTTCATAAATTCATAATGTCTCAGTCATATTTTGTGAATGTATATCCTATGTCTTCGGTTGATAGGTGGTCTTTGTGGATAATTATTGGTAGAGACAACAGAGATCTCCTTGGCTTTAGAAGGATGCGTAGTTTACAAGATCGATTGCCTTATTTTTGGGTCAGATCTACAATTATCCCCTCTTAAAATCAACTTCATTTGTGCAGGTAAATGGCAAGTTTACAAGTGATCAGAGTCTAATATACAATGTAAGTTGCTTACCTTAAATCGACTATGAACAAAGCCAACTGAAGTTACAGTAGAAATTAGCTATGAACAAAGGCAACTGCAGTTGCAGTAGAAACTATAACCTGGGTTGTCTGGATGTATGGGTCGAGAGAATGGTGGGACAGTTTTGCTAATCAAATGTTTATTTCCAGTCTCTAAAGCCTGATCATATCAAGTTTTGATCTTTTCGTTGCTTTCTCAGGCAGTGCTTCAAGCACATGATGCGGTGATTGCTGCTATGAAGCCCGGAGTTAGCTGGGTAGATATGCACAAGTAAGAGTGGATGGCAAAAGTTTGCAAAGTTTTACTAATTGGCTTTTGAATTTGAGTAATTATCAAGAAAATTCTTCTTCTATTGTTCAGGGATGCTTAAACAAAGAGTCTTCTATGTTCTAGCATCACACTGTTCATATATGCTGAGTGGAACTCTCAACAAATTGGCAGTGGCATTTTAGTTATTTTAAATGGCAATTTTTTCTTTTTATATCTGGATATAGTTTACTCTGATAAAGTTGCTTTATGACTTTAATGTATTCTCAGTGGATGCTTTGGCAAACTTATTAAATGATTATCTTGAGATTTTTATGCTTTGTGGAATTTGACTTTGCTATATTTCCAGAGAAGAGCAACTCTATCCTTCGCTCTTTCTTGCTATTGAATTTTATCTTTAGAGGTTTAACAGTTCTTAGTCAAGACTCATTGCGCTGATTCTAGCATAGATGCAGTCCCCTGTGTTTGCTGTTGCTTCTGAAGTGAAAGGACAGCTAGTGATTGTTGATGGTTGATTGCAGTATCACAAGTCTAATTAAATTGTAACGAATTTCTTAGAGGAACCCACTGCTGCTGAGAAATTCTAGCCTACACTGTATGTGTCTTACCCCTCCAAGCTTGCACTTGTCATGTAATTCCATTTGCTCCATCTGGTTGCAGATTGGCAGAGAGGAATATTCTCCAGTCATTGAGGGAAGGAAGCATCATATCTGGGTAACTGCTTCTAAAGGATATGTCGTCTTCCCCAAGTCCTGTCTCCATGAACTAATGCTTGTCTGTTTTTTGTGGATTTCAGTGATCTGGATCATATGATGGTTGAGCGTTTGGGGGCAGTTTTTATGCCTCATGGGCTGGGACATCTACTGGGTATTGATACTCATGATCCCGGCGGCTACCTGCAGGTCTTTAGACTTAAAACAGTCAATTTCTTGTTTATTTTCTTTTCTGGTTCTGATCTTCGGCAATTGTGATCCTAAGAATCTCCATGAACACCAGGGATTGGAGAGACCAAAAGAACCTGGATTGAGTTCATTGCGAACAGTCAGAGAACTCGAGGAAGGAATGGTTAGTATTAGTCCTCTCTGCTGCAAGTCTTAGCATCATGATTTGGTTGAACAATATTGGGGCGATGAGACCTTGAGAGTACATGTTCTCCGTTCTTAGTGCACTGAATTCACAAGGTGTTTTGCTTTATTTGTTTAGTTAGCGTATTATCTATGCATAATCAGCGATGGGACCTTGATTCAGGTGATAACGGTGGAGCCTGGATGCTACTTTATTGATGCTTTATTGGATCCGGCAATGGAAAGCTCAAACAAATCAAAGTTCTTCAATCATGATGTAATTGGAAGATTCAGAACGTTTGGTGGAGTGAGAATTGAAAGCGATGTGGTACTACATTTTCTGATCTCTCTTTATATACCTTGACTATGGATAAATACTTCTTGGATATTCACACTCTACATCGTAGTGCTGCTTTCAATTCAAGTCGTCAGCTGACAGTCAATATGAATATCATTGTGCTATCCAATTTTCTTAGTGGCAAATGTTAATCTTTTTCAATTGGTTTCTTCCCCTTCATCTGGAATGTGAAAATTTAATCTACTTCGTAGATATACTATAGAAACGTGCTGCATCTCTCTGTTATCCCTTTTATCCATCGATAATCCAGTTGTAGGTTTTCTGCTGCTCCTCTATATGCTTTCCGATCAGTCTACGCATGACTACGATGTTAAAAAGTTGGTCCAAATAGCTGAATGATAAGCAGACTATTAGAATGTGACAACTAAATCCTAAATGCAGCATGTATGACTGATCATATAGATCAGAGCAGCTGGCAAGCATTGTTTTAGTCTTTCTACTTTTGCTTTGACTTAAAACTTACATTCTCATTTTCTTTTCTGTAGCTTGTTACGGCAACCGGTTGCAGGAACATGACTAACGTCCCTCGCCAAACATGGGAGATTGAAGCCGTGATGTCAGGAGCACCATGGCCTCCTAGCAAGTCCTCTGTTCACCTCGAAAACGGCGAGAACACTTTCAAAAGCTAGTCCTCTCTGTGCTTGAAGCATGGCTTCGCACCCTTCGAGTTCAAGGGAATAAAGGGCAGTGATATGTGCCGTGCTCCGATGGTCCTGCAGATGAATTGGATGACATACTGCTTTTTTAGCGCAGCAACCTTTACGCACACTTGCGCCTCGTCGTTAAGACTGGATTTGTTTCTCTTGTAGATGTAAATGGCTGCTCCGGATGGATGTTGCGTTTCTTTGTCCCGACTAAAATCTGCAGAGCTTGCAATATCCAGTACAGTGATAATGTCTGTTTGCTTTTGTTGCTGCAACTATGCGAGATATGAACCGGCCTCTGCCCCATTCAATTGTTTGGTCCCGTCTACCGTGTGACCTGTAGGACAATGGTTGCATTTGCAAAAAGAAATTGGGAACCAAATGATAATTTAAAACACTGAAACTTATTTTATGAGCACAAAAGTGGGATTCACGTACTTTATTTGCCATCTGCGATGCTATAAGGTATTTTGCTGCATTACATCTTGTTAGAAATTTCTAAGTAACTGTCCTTACTTGTAGTAAGTTTTTACGATTGAATGATTCGTAAGAGACTTTAGGGATAACTACAGTGGATCTTAAAATTTATCATGAAAGTTTTAAAACTTGTGAAGTTGACGAGATCAAATCCTAAAACTTGTAAGCGTTTTCTGTGTGTCAAGTTGGACGGAATAAATGGAAGGATTTAATTGCGCTTTTTGAAAGTTTTGGAATTCAATTGCACTTTCGCGATAAGTTTTAAGACTTAATTGCATTTATCATCGTACTTTAAATATTAGTAGTTCACCGATATAAAAGGAACTTGGTGATACATTTCAAAATTGATTCAATGACAAGATTTTTTGATGTCAAATCGGGTCGGACTGTTTACGGGATTGGTCCGTAAAATTGAATGTCAATCCTTAGATTTTTCCTAAAAAAGAAATGTGGAATGTTGTTATGGATTATGATATAATATCATTGCTGAATCATATTTTCTAGACAAATGATGATGGCAACTTTTCGAATACTCTATTTTTTTTTTAGGGAAAATTCCAATGAAGGACCCAAAGTGGGGTCAAATTCTCAAAAACAGGGTTTAAAGTGAATATTATGTTAAATAAGGACCTGAAGTGCTCAATTAGTCTCAAATAAGGATCCGAAATGCCCAAAAAGTCTCAAATAAGGACCTGGGTCCCCGGCAGGCGAGAAAGTTACTGTTCCGGCACCGGAACAGTAACTTTTTTAATTTTTTTTTGTTTTTCCTTTCTGTTTTTTTTTTTTTCCTTTTCCTTTTCTTTTTTTTCTTTTCTTCCTCCGTCGGCCATAGCCGGGGCCGGCGGAGGTCGCCGGCCTCAGGCAAGGCCGCCCTCGTCTGCGTCGGGTGAGGGCCGCCCCTGCCTGGGTTGGGCGAGGCCGGGCTTGCCAGTCGCAGGCGAGGTCGAGCCTCGCCATTAACCTCGTCGGCCGCTGGCGAGGCTCGACCTCGCCTGCAACTGGCAAGGCCGGCCTCGCCCAGCCCAGGCGAGGGCGGCCCTTGCCCGACGTCGGCGACTTCCGCCGGCCCCGGCTATGGCCGACGGAGGAAGAAAAGAAAAAAAAAGAAAAGGAAAAGGAAAATAAAAAAAACGGAAAGGGGAAAAACAAAAAAAATTAAAAAGCTACTGTTCTGGTGCCGAAACAGTAACTTTCTCGCCAGTCGATAGCTATTTTGGCCGGCCAGGGACCTATGTCCTTATTTGAGGCTTTTTGGGCACTTCGGGTCCTTATTTGAAACTGATTGAACACTTCAAGTCCTTATTTAACACAATATTCACTTTGAGCCATTTTTTGAGAATTTGACCCTACTTGGGGTCCTTAATTGAAATTTTTCGTTTTGTTTTATCTGTCATATCTTTAATTCTCTTCACTTTCTGACTTTTGTTCTGTCTTCTAATCCTTTTACAAATAGGGTTGCATACCTATTTACGAATATTCTAAGTTTAATCATCTGGCTTTTGGAACATTAACCATACTTGCCTTTTCTAGAAAGTTTGAACTTCTAACATATATGCATATGATAAGTTTATTCGAAGTCATAAAATTAATTATGAAAAGTGTAATTGAATTTCAAAACTTTCAAAAATCGCAATTAAGTCTTAAAACATATTATAAAAATGTAATCAAGTCCTAAAACTTATCACGGATGTGCAATCGAGGAATCCTAAAATATTCAAAAAGTATAATCAACGGAATGGCCTAATTGAATCAATTTGAAAAGTTGTAGTCATTGATTGAACTTTTTGAAAATTTTAATACTCAGTTGTACTTTCGCAATAAGTTTTAGAACTCAATTGCACGTTCCTAATAAGTTTTAAGACTTTCAATACCCTTATCTTTATATAATATGTATGTATACATGTATGAATATATATACTCTTTAATTTATAATTCCATGAGTATTTAGATCCACAAGGGAACCTGCTCATGCAAGGCAAGCACCATAAACCCCTCTTCGCAAGCTGTAAAACGTTCCCTTTTGCTTCTTCCCCTAAAACCCTAGTCGTCTCCCCTTCCCCGTCCCGCCACACGCTCCCTCCGCCATGGGCCGTCGCAAGAGCCAGAGCCACCCCGCCACCGCCACCGGCGACGACCAGAGCTTGAATCAGCACCAGCAGCAGCCCACCAAGATCCGGTTCAAGGACGAGGGCGAGGAGGGCGAGGAGGACGGCGGCGGCCAGGAAGACGCCACCGCGAGCTCCAACCTCGACGAGGTCATGTGCGACCCCGACGAGTCCACCACCGTCGCCGACATGACGGTCGACGCCTCCGCCTCTGCCTCCGCCTCCGCCTCCGAGGCCCACGACTCGTTCCCCGATGATGGGGATGACCATCAGACCAGCGCCGATTACTATTTCGATTCCTACTCCCATTTCGGTACGGTTCTGGTCCCGTTGGTGTGGTTTTTCGAGCTTTGTTGGAGTTTTGATTTTGTTCCGTGACGAAAGTTTCGTTTTTCTCGAGTAAAGTTTATTCCTTTCGTTCTTCTGTCTTTGGTTTATTGCTACATTAGATTAGCATTTGTTGCAGAAGCTTACGTTTTTTTCCTTTTTCTGTGCTTTTTTTGTTGCAGGCATTCATGAAGTAAGTGTGCTGCATGTGAATTCGGAGCAGTTCCATATTTGGTTTTGATGCGTTTAGCTGCTAGTATTTTTTGTGAATGACGTCTAACTTACTGGGAAGTTGGTCTACCGGTGGTTTGGTTTTTACTTTACGTGATACAATTACATCGATTCTATCGCTTTAGTTTTTGGCCAAATGAGTAGTGTTTTGGAAGAAAGATTTCAGAAATAGGGCATGGAAAACATTCTAGTAACAGCTGCATTGTGATGTCAATGTAGGAAGCAGTAATTTTATGTTATGGTTGTGTTGGGTATTACCTGTTCTGAGTCGAACAGGGGCGGCTTGGTTTTGATAATTTTGGTAGATGCTTGATTGCTTGCATAGTCAGAAAGTGAGGTCGTGAGGTTTGATGGCATGCCATAAAGTTCTCTGAAAATACGAGATGTGGTCTGGTACTGTGGGATATTTGTTCTTGTTCAGGAAGACCAACCTATGTTTGAACTCCTCTGTATGTTTCTGCTCTGCTTTTGGGCTTTCACGATCTCGAATTATCATCCTAGGCAAGTGTCATACTTTGGGAACAAGGGATTGTCCTTGCGGTGGTCAACCTTGCCAAGACCCAAGGAGTCTTGTTTTGATTCCTAAACTTTTGCCTCCCCTTCTCATATCTATAAAAGGGATCTCAAATTTTTACATTTTCGTTTTTTAATCGACTTAGTAGATCGACATCTATCTCTGTAGCAATGAGGAGCTAAACATGTCCTTTTTGACTATATTCATGACACTATACTGTGCCTATACTTTCATTGCAGGAAATGTTGAAGGACATAGTAAGAACGAAGACATATCAAAATGTCATTTACCAAAACAAGTTTCTATTTAAAAACAAAGTAGTTCTTGATGTGGGTGCCGGGACTGGAATACTGTCCTTATTTTGTGCCAAAGCCGGGGCGCAACATGTTTACGCGGTGTGTTTTAATTTTTCTTGATCCTTGTCTTCCTAATCTGCTCCTGCTGTATTTTATCTCAATGTTGCCCCTCTGTCTGTAAGTTTGATAAATATTGTTGTTTGACTTTTTTTTTGTAGATTGAGTGCTCCCAAATGGCTGACACGGCAAAGGAGATTGTGGAATCGAACGGTTTTTCTAATGGTAAGATTTCTTGATTTGTCTGATCTTGTATCTTTGGATTCTTGTAGTATCTTTGCAACTGAATTTTGTTTCTTTATTTATGTTTGTTCCATCATTTGCAGTTATAACGGTTTTGAAGGGGAAAGTCGAAGAAATCGATCTTCCTGTCGCAAAAGTTGACATAATCATTTCCGAATGGATGGGATATTTCTTGTTGTTTGAGAACATGTTGAATACTGTCCTGTATGCTCGTGACAAATGGCTTGTAAGTTGCTTGTCTTGCTTTTTAATACAAATGCTTTTCGGAGACTGGAAATTTTTTAGTATGTTTTGTTGTATAATTCTGCTTGAAAAGTACTGCATGTGAACTGCGAAATATGGATATTGAAAAATCAGCAAGTTCAGCATCTAACTGGGACATTTTCCGCTAATTATTATGTTTTTTTCTAAGTAAAGAGAAATTCACTGTTAGGTATCAAGGGGTTATTCTCCCTAATCAAATTTGTTGTGCAAATTTTGGTACTTCCTTTTCTTCCTTTGGCCAAACTATTTCTGGTTGAGAGATTGCAGGTCTATTGTATTAATGAGGAAATGCAACAGGTTAAAATCGTGGTTGGTCATTCGTAACTTCTAATCCATGTTTTTTTGCCGTGGTGTTTCTTTCTGTTTGTGTGAAGTTGGTGGAATGGAGGTGACTTGCTCTTTCACAAACAATATATTCACCATTCTTAGTTCAAAGGTGCAGCAACAAACCAAAATGTACAAAAGTTTTTTTCGATAAAAAAAAACAAAATATTAAATTCATAACCTTGCCTGTGCTGCTCATTCTTGGACTTCCTAATGGTGTGTTACATGCCTGTCTTGAATGATAAATTGGTATTCTCTCGTTTGCTGAAATTTCCGTAGCAGGCCTTGTGAATTTTGCCTTTATTTTCCTTTAACGCCTTTGTTTGGTCAGAATACCTCCAGTTGCCAATTTGCCATGTTTCACTGTTATTCCTTAGGCTTTGTTATGGTAGTTAGCCTTTTAGTTGCTATGTTGTGTTTGCATAGCTCTTCCAAGGGGTTGTGACTATGTACAATTTTGTCACTCATCATTTTTCTTCCCTCACAGGTCAGTGGTGGAGTCGTTCTACCTGATAAGGCTTCACTCTACTTAACAGCCATTGAGGATGCTGAGTACAAAGACGACAAGATTGAATGTGAGTTTAGCTTCTTGCTATTACTGTAATAATATTGGACCTTTTTAATTTTATTTGCAAAGTCTTTTTCCTGTCCAACAGTTTACTCTACCCCTACTTTTATGTTTCTCTGATTTGGCATTATTATGCAATTATAGTTTGGAACGACGTGTATGGGTTTGACATGAGTTGCATCAAGAAGCAAGCCATGATGGAACCTCTTGTTGACACAGTTGACCAGAATCAACTTGTTACACAATGCCAGCTACTTAAGGTGAGAATTCCTGGCACGTTATTGAATATATAGTATTAATGCCTTGCAGCCCAAGACCCAGTGGGCTTGAGCAGTTACCAGATAGTAGGATTTCTTCTCTCGATTCATTTCTCATCAATGTTAACAAGATTTTTTCATACATTGGTTGCTTTCCGTTCCCCAGACAATGGATATTTCAAAGATGGGTCCTGGAGATGCTTCCTTTACAGCTCCATTTAAGCTGGTGGCAGAACGTGACGATTACATCCATGCTCTGGTGGCATACTTTGATGTGTCGTTTACCAAATGTCATAAGTTGACAGGCTTCTCTACCGGTATGTACTTTTTCCTTGGTTGGCTATGCATCTCTTTAGCTTCCTCGATTTAGATTGGGTTTGTTTAAATTGAATGACTTCTAAGCTTTGATGCATCTCCTTCTTTTCTCAAGATGACTTTTAAAGAACGTTTTTTATTCAGGCCTTTGTTTTTTCAATGGGGAAAAAAAGAGTTACATAAAACACCTTGGAGTGGAAATGTATATGATAGTTAATAATTTGCGGATTTTCTGCCAAGTCATCAGGCGCACCACGTGGCTTCACGATGAATGGCCACATGATTGATGTAATAAAATGTTGAGGTGGCTCTGTGGAGTCTCTTTTTTATCCATTGCATCCATGTGCAGGGCCTCGATCACGGGCTACGCATTGGAAGCAAACAGTCTTGTACTTGGAAGATGTGCTGACTATATGTGAAGGTGAGGCATTGGTCGGGAGCATGACCGTGGCACCAAACAAGAAGAATCCTCGTGATGTGGATATAAAGGTCAAATACTCACTGAATGGTAGACGCTGCTCGGTCTCAAGAATCCAATACTATAAGATGCGATGATGTGGTAATGATTATGGCGTCCTTTTCTTCTTCCGCAATTTTCAAACCTGCAATTGCTATAAGTTCGTGTGTCAGTGCCCGTTCACAAATGTATTGAAGATGAGGCAATTGTCGAGGGCTTATTTAATGTTTCACTCCTACATTGGCATCTTTGTTTGTATCACTAATTTATTCTTTCTCGACATTCGGAAGTTCTTGAGAGCTTCAAATCATTATCTTAAAGCTTAGAAAATGCTTTTTTGATGAGCAATCCTTCTTGTCTGCCTCTCTGCACCCCTTATTAGTTACTAGACACCGTGCTTCATCATTTTCTGAACTACTGCATTGCTTAGCCAGATAAGGTCAGTCGAGCTGCGTACGTGTTTTTAATGCATGCCGGGTCTGAACGCTCGTGATTGAGAAAGTCCCAAGTCATTTTTCTCACCACATCCTACTTTAAGAAGGCCCTGATGTTCTGAAACAGGAAAATCGAGGAAAATGAGGAGTTCCTTGACATCTCGTTTCGCTGTTCGCCGTTCTTTCCACATGTTACAAGCCGGTGCATCAACGATACTATGAATTGCAAAATCCTGGCAGCTAAAAACTTCCCCTAGGCGTCACTCTCAGATGTTTAGAAAAGGGTGATCTGATTTGCTCGCAGCTAAAAACTTCCCCTAGGCGTCACTCTCAGATGTTTAGAAAAGGGTGATCTGATTTGCTCGCGACTAGAGAGCATTTCATGTTGATCTTGATTCTAGGTGAATTGAGGTCACTCTCCTGTGTGATCTTCCTGCACTTCCACAGCTCTTTGTAACTTCCGATTCTATCGTCGGTCTCGCCGTAAAATATGTTTTTTTTTACATATTCATCTGTCTCTATGACAGTTCCCGCTCTGATTTTATTGAATTAGATCGATGGGTCCTCATCTTTCCCTTGATCGCTTGGACGATCTCCAGATCAAACTCCGGTGCTCGACTTATCCCTCCAGTTGACAGCACGTCTTTAGCATAGCCGACGGGTACTCTCCTTAGCCACATGAAATCACTACCAACATTTGTTCCCAAACACTACCAAAAAGTTTGATTAGCACGCTATAAGTCTTAAAAGTCACGGAGAAAGCGCAATTTTAGTATTGATACAATTAAAAAGTGCAATCAAGTCCTACTAATCGTCCAATAACTCAGATTGGTTTGAGCCTCCGATAGCTCGGACCGGCCCCAAAAAAACAGTTAGGCGCGGTCCGGGCTTTCGGGCTAGCAGATGGCGGGATTCACGAATGTCAAGACGACGTCGGACAAGCCCCTTCCGATTTAGGGTTTGGGGTTCTCTCTCTTCCCCCCCCCCCTCCCTCTCTCTCTCTCCCCCCTACTTCGAGCTGCTATTTGATCGTCGGAGGAGCAATTCTCCGTCAATCGTCAGTCCTCCGTCATGGAATTGCTAAAGAACGAGGCTCTCGAACTGTCAAGACCCGGTCTTCTCGTCGGCGAAAGCTTCAATCTCGTTCTGAAGCGGGCAATGGAGGACCTTTTGGCCGAAATCCGCAAGGAAACCCCCAACACCGCCTCTTTTGTCGATGCATTCTACGAATTGATGCAATCTAGAGCGGACCCACATCTCGAGTCCATCTGGGTCTACGCCGCATTGACCTCTCGCGGCCGCAGTTGCGCAGGAGACGACGTTCTTGATCGCGTGGCGGCCGCGAAAGACTCGTTTCTGCTGATCAAGGCGTGCTCTGCTTCTTGTAGTCATCTCAAGAGCATATCACTGGTCGCGCCGGTGATGTTTGAGCTCTATGGGATTGTTTCCGAGTTGTTTGCGAGTGGCTTGTCGTCTAAGAGAGACAAGAGGGCGGTGAGAGAGGTCCAGTCCTTGGTTGATTCGGTTGTTGGGTTTTTAAGCATTTGCAGTTGCGAGGGTTCTTACGAGGGGGGCGGTTCGGAGCCGAGCACGGGTATTGCGGATTTAGTCTGTGTTTGGTTGGGTTCAGGGGAGAACTCGGAGAGATTCTTTCCGCTCTTGACAGATGACATAAGTAGAGCTCTTGTACAGGGAGGTTGCGGGGTTCATTACTTGGCGGGGGCAGTTATTGCGGAGGCGTTTTTGTTGAAAATGTGCTTGAAACTCCGTGTCAAAGGAGCCACGAGGTCGGAATTGGAGAAGGAGTTGAGGAGTTGGGCTGTTGCTTCGATAACCGGCTTTCGGAACTCTTACTTCTTTGGTTAGTGTTGCCTTTGTTTGTGTCTGAGATGTGGGTTTACTGGATGTTTTGTGAAGCTGCTTGTTTGGCTGGTTTCATGGTTGAGTCGTCATTTTAGTGGTCACTCGAGTTCTACTAAGTACAAAGAGATGTGTATTGTAAATGTAATTTGTGAGCATCTCCTAATAAAGTCAATCCTTGAACCTGATAGACTTAGTGCCTTCTTTTGTGCGAGGGATTATTTTGTTGCTATGATCTCATTTCCTGTCATTTAGTTTCACTTTCACTTTTCAATTCTCATCATTTGCTTGCAAACTAACAAGTCCTGTATTCTTGACCAGAGATTCTCATTAGGATGCTTATCCAGTGTACTTTACCTGGTGCCTCCTTTTTGGTGGGTATTGTTTTCACTAGAAATCTCATTCGATTTTCTTATCAGTATGCAAAGGTGTCTATTGGATCTAAGCCGGGAAAGTCATTTTTGGCTAGAGACACATGCTTCTTTACTTGCTGATAATGCTGTGCGTATGTAGCAACCGTAAAGGAATAATTATATTTTATTATAGCTTCAAAAAATTGAGGTCATTTATAAGGATATTCCAAGTCTAGTGTTGAGGTAATATCTATAATGTGAAGCCAGCTGCTGTTCGGCTATATTTTCTTCCTTGAGAAATTCTCTTTCTGATTTCAGTTCTCATTTGGCCAGGGGTCAGAGGATCAAGCTTTACTTAGGAAAGTCCTATATGATGCGATTATACTGGTGGAGTACTCTTTCCTCGGTAACGAGAGAATAGCTGATTTACCCACTGAACATGTTAAGAATCTTTTGATGACAAGACTGATCATTGCTTACAAAGCCATTGAGTATTTCAGGTACCCATATTTTGACGGTGTTTGTTTGAATTTTGGTGCAATAGCCTCTTGGCATCTCATGTTTTGACATGTTGTAGGGAGCATGGGGACCAAACTCTAGCCATCTCTTACATAAATGCCTTCTCTAGTTCTGCTCTGCCTTTACAAATAATGAAACTGGCAAGGAGAGCGATTGGTGTGGAAATTAAGGCAAGTAGATCAGCAGGGTCATCACCTAGAGCACTCATAAGTAAGTAGCTCTAAAATTCTGACTTGGTTGTGTTTGCATCAAATGTTCTTTTTGTGTATCATGAAGTGCCACTTGTGTGTGAGCCCTTAAATTTGTCTTTTTTTCCGGTCCAGAGTGGTTATTGGAACTCGAGGATCGAGGATTGAGGTTCTTCGATGATAGCTTGTTGAAGTGCCGTGCTAAATTGGTTTTTGATGTTTCTGTTGCAAATGAGAAACCGGTCTTGGAGTTGGAGGATAGGAAACAGGAAGATGATGTTCTCTTTTACATTGATAATAAGGGGGAAGAGAAAGATGTGGATGGAGATGGAGATGGAGATGGAGAGGGCAAAGACATAGATGAATCAATGAGCGCAGCATTTATAGCAGCTGCACATGTGATGGAGATGACTGAAAATGAAGGTAAAAAGAGGAAACATAGAAAAAGGGGTGGGAAGGAAAAACGGATCAAGTTTCTTAAGTATGAGCTTGCTGAGAATGCTGATTTGCCAGGAGAGAGGTCCAAAGGGGTTGGTGGTGATGGCGCAGGCAGCGCGAGTGAAGTTGATAATCCAAGTTCAGATGATGATGAGTAAACTGTGAGTCCATGAGGAAGAAATATGAAATGTGTTGATAACCTATGCCTACTAATTATTTCCGTGGCGACAGACTGAATTTTTGGTATGATCCAGGTGTGTCTGGATATTGATAATCCAGAGCTAACAACCTGGTGAATATGTTTCAGTGTTGTTGCCCAAGTTTTACTTCGCTGTGTGTAAAGCACATGCTGATCTTCGCATCGCCAAATCATATAGAAAGGTTTTGTAGTTCTCCAGTGTCGTCCGTTCTGCGTAGAACGTACGTTAAAGCTAGTCAAGCTCTCAATAGGTAGTCGAAATTTTTTTTCATTTTTGTTCCTGGGATGGTATCATGTCCTCTAATGTAAAATTCGAGAGCTCTATGTTGTACAAGACTCTGTTAATTATATCTGCAGCAATGCTAATGCATTTAGAAGTTCTTTACAAATTAACATTATCTAGCAGGTTGCACGAGTGGTTTTTCGCTGTTCACAAAATTTTGCAGTCTCTGGGAAATTGCAGGTGTTCATAATGTTACGTTTCGGAAGAACAGTCAGTGTGGCATATATGTGGTAACTGGTGAGGCTTTCAGGCAACACAAATAGAAACCTGGGCAATATAATGTCCAAATTATTGTCCGGCTCCTGCATTGTCATGAACATTGAACAACACATGCAGTCGATCATGTTGGGTCTCGAAAGATCAAATTATCCCAGCATGGTAATGGGATCTTGAAAAATGATTGATGTTGATGTTTCGTGAATGGATAGACTCAAAGAGCCGCAAAGAGGGGTCATGTTTTATTAGCTGCTGCTGAGTAGAAAGAAGGGCAAGCAACCCAGATTCGTTGCTTCAGTTGTCAAACAAAACTCAAAAAGACACACCAAAGCCGAGAAAAGTCAAAAATTAAATTGTAAAGGTTATTGTATCGATAAAAGAAAAAAAAAAGAAAAGATTTTCAAGTAGTGTAAGCCGCGAAATATCAAAAATTAAATTTCATCGGCCCGAATTGCCATCCCATCTATTTTTCTATACGAATAGGTGATATATAATATTCCTAGAAATCCCGATTTGTAATATTAAGTTCCTCTTTTATATCTCAAATTTTATTTTGTGACTCTATTATGATAGCAGTTTTTTTGTTAAAGAAAAATGAGAATGTGATATTCTTCTGCAAACTCCTTTTATTTTTTTTTTGATTTTTGCTCATTTTGGCAGATACTGGTACGGCCACGTCATGATGTTGACCTGTAAATTCGACCTTGGATTTGACCGGGTTGGTACGACAGTGGTGAAACAGGTTTATTTTCAGTAAATCCTTCGTTCGTGCTTGCTTTCCTTCTTCACCAACCTCACCTTCTCTGTCACACAGAAGAGAGAGAAACAAGAGAGAGAGAGAGAGAGAGAGAGAGAGATGGGGGGCGGCTTCTCAGGTCGGGTATAAAACCCGAAGCAAGGCCATGCATTGAAGAGGAAGAAGCAGCAGCACGGGGGGGCGAGAGGGAACTCCGGTTCTTGCGGGGGACTTTTGCGGGTGCAGGGAAGCCTCGGCCATGCGCGGGTTCGATGATTCCGTCTTCGTCTGCGTAGAGAAGATCCCCCTCGGTGGGAAGGTTCGGTTTCCATTAGCATTTACACCCAGTTTTACTTTCGGGTTCTTGCGTTTCGCCGTCTGTTGTTGGCTGCATTTGGATGGGTTTTGTGGTATCGGGTCGAACACCCGTTTCTTGTTGGCTGCATTTGGAAGGGTTTTATGGTGTTGGGTTCGGAAATGCTGATGAAGGGCCGTGTCGAATGAAGATGAAGAACGTAGATTTACGGCATTAGGAATTCGGCTAGTTGGAACAGGGGAGTTAATATTTCATGCTAGTGAATTCGATGATTCCGTCGTCTTCGTCTGCGTAGAGAAGATCCCCCTTGGTGGGAAGGTTCGGTTTCCATTAGCCTCTCCCCTCCCTCTTGCATTCTCTTCTGTCTTGCCCCCCCCCCCCACCCATTTTTTCTTTCGGGTTCTTGCATTTCGCGGTTTGTTGTTGGCTGCCTTTGGATGGGTTTGCGGTATTGGGTTGAAAATGCGTTTCTTGTTGGCTGCATTTGGAAGGGTATTATGGTATTGGGTCGCAAATGCCGATGACGGGCATTGTCGAATGAAGATGAAGAATATGGATTTCTTGGCATTAGGAATTTGGCTAGTTAGAACTGGGGAGTTAATATTTTTTTTTGGTAAAGACTGGGGAGTTAATATTTCTTTCTGGTGAACGCAAGAATGGAGAAATGGAAGTGGGGGAGATTGAGCGGTGTTCCTCCAATGATTTCTTGACGAAGTTGCAAATTTTCACATCTTGGGTTCGCGGCGGAGAGAATTCGTGCCTGGATATTTCTGTAATTACGTAATCTTGGCTGCTTCAAGAAGGGGAGTTGCGCTCCCAAAAGGGGAGGCCTGTTGGGTGAATCGGTTGACGTGTTCGAAGAGAGCTTGAATTTAAGAATTTCCTGGAAATGAGCTTCTATTATGGCTGTTTTTTTTTTTGGTTTTCTTACTTGGTTGTGATATTGCTTCGTTGTAAAGCTATTTCTTTTTGACTTTTGTTTTAGGAACATCTAATACGCACTGGCCGTGGTCCTGTATCTGTAATTGTCTACGGAGAGCAAGACAAGCCAGCCCTCATAACCTATCCAGATATAGCCCTGAACTGTAAGTGCGATTTTCTTCGGATCTTGGTGTCGGTTGCAATTCGTGATTTTGAGGTGTTTGTGTACTCTCTCTAGCCTCTACAACTTTATTTTTATGCTTGACCGTAGCTTTAGTCAAGTATTTGCCCTTGTTGAGATTTAAGGCAATTATGAAAATGTCATTCAGCTTTTTTTTGGATCTGCAATAAAGAAACGGATCAGTTCAGTGAGCGTCATTTCTTTGGTGGTTTGTCATCTTCTGCAAAGTTGTTCTATTTGCCACCTGTGTGAATTCTTCTGTACCTGGACAATGATATCCATCTTTCTTCTGCAGATTGGTCTTTGACTCAATGTCTGTTTCGTTTATCTCATATCTAGCAATGACAGGCCGACAACCTTTTCTTGGCCAATGTGAAATGTTTGAAAACGCTGCCTGGGGCTAGTGGTATTCAGCTCTCATTTGTTCCTTGTTTAATTCTCAGTTGTTACTTGCTTCCAAGGATTATTCTTCTGCCCCGAAGCATCTTCTTTGCTACTCCACAACTTCTGTGTTTACCACATAAGCCCACCTGGACATGAGGTCAGTGATTGGTTAACCAAAGAGCGTCTGCTGATACATTTAATTTGTTTCTTTCTGAGTTCTGTTATAATGTAATACTCTAGAGCTACTGGGCACTATTGTTCACAAGTTTATTTTCTGGCACTCTGTTGAGAGATATTACAGTTTGGAGCTGCAGCAATTTCTCATGATCATCCAGTGCTTTCCGTCGATGATTTAGTGGATCAAATACTTGAGATTCTCAACTATTTTGGGTAATTATGGTGCTACCATTTCCTGTTGCTTTGTTCAACTAATGACATGAAAAACCTGTCGGTGGTTGTTTTCATTGCTGTGCTTGGATACTGCTGCTCGTTAGGAGAGGCATCGAAGTATTTGAATTTCTTAACTGAACTTCCTTTTCTGAGATAGAGTGAGTTCCTGATTGGATACTTTCTCTCCTTGTCTAGGCTTGGCACTGTTATGTGCATGGGTGCGTTGGCTGGTGCTTACATTCTCACTTTATTTGCGGTACGTACTCGGGGATCGTAAGTTTTTGCTCCAGGGTTGTTTTTAACATTAATTAACCTAGAATTTTGCGCTTGAAATAGACGAAGTACAGGGAACGTGTTCTTGGTTTGATTCTTGTATCTCCTTTATCTGGACACCCCTCCTGGTCTGAATGGGTTGGCAATAAGGTATTTTATCAGATCTTGTTATCAAAATTTTTTTCCACAATGAGAGAATGGCATTCCTGAAGGTTAGGTTGCATTTTTTAGGTGATGTCACATCTTCTTCATTTCTATGGAATGTGCAACTTGCTGAAGGAATGCTTGCTAAAACGCTACTTCAGTAAGGTATCGTATTCTTCTACTTTCCCAATATCTCTTCACTTTCACTTATCGACTTATTTTCAATAATATTTCTGATTTTAGCAGGAAGTTCGTGGTGATGCAAATGTTCCTGAATCTGACATAGCTCAGGCTTGCAGAAGAGTGAGTACCCGCTGGCTATTTGCTTCACGCTTTCAATTGAACAGGTCTTGTTGTACATTAAATGATTGTTCACATGATCCAATTTTTCTACAGTTGCTAAATGAGAGGAAAAGTACAAATGTTTTGAGATATCTTCATGCCATTAACAGGTAAACGTTGGCAAATCTCTCTTTGCTATGATCTTAGATGTCTTGGACATACTTTTAACTGCTTCCTGGTTTGCTACTTCTAGGAGACATGATCTCACCAAACGCCTGAAGAAATTGAGCTGCCGCACTCTTGTATTTGTTGGAGAACATTCTCCTTTCTATGCAGAGGCTCTTCACATGACAACTAAGCTTGATAAAAGATATTGTACGCTGGTCGAGGTACCTATTTCTCCTTTTCTCTACAAATTACTATGCCGTATCTGGCATTTTAGATTTATAAGACTAAATAGCTGAACGATATTGTTACATTTCTTGGCAATTCAATAATTTGTTGTAACTTGTTATACTTAAGATTTCTGGTGCAAGTATACCTGGATATTAGTTTTTGAGATTCCAACTAGCCAAGAAATGAAGATGCTATTTACACTTACAATCTAAACTTGTGTATCTCCTTGTAGAAGCGTACAAATCATGCAGCTATGGTAATGTCACTGCTAGAGCTCTGATTGTTAAAAGATTCGGTTGTATCCTACAGGTCCAGGCTTGTGGATCAATGGTGACAGCAGAGCAGCCTTATGCAATGGTAGTTCCTATGGAGAATTTTCTCAAGGCATATGGACTATATAGGCCATCTCTGTTCAGCACTAGCCCGAGAAGCCCGCTCAGCCCTTCTTGCTCCTTCCCTGAACTCCTCTATCCCGAAAAAATGGGCTTGAAGCTCAAACCGATCAAAACAAAACTTGCAGCAAAATAGAAGCCCAAGGTTGTCAGGTGGAGTCCGAGCAAAAAACTCAAAATCGCTGTTGTGAATCTGTTCATTATTCTTGTGTCTTGCTTGGGTCTTTGGTTATGTAAGAAAGGTTAGAAGCTACTAAAAGGGGGGTTAGATAGATAGGAGAGGAATTTTTGTGGGTCAATAGCGAGGAGGATTCTTCCTATTCATTCATTCGTAGTTCATAAGGGATCACACCAGACCTATCTGTAAATGCACCTAGGGGCAAAAGTTCGATCCTTGACAAGCAAATGAAAATGGAAAGGAGTACATATCATGGAGTTTGCTTCTCAAAATCTCTCTCTCTCTCTCTCTCTCTCTCTCTCTCTCTCTCTCTCTCTCAATGCACTTGTGCATGTACTCTTTCGCGTACCTGACCTGTAAATGTGAATTCTGATCAATTATATGTATGACCTTCATTGTTAATCTTGCCAAACTTCATGCATATTAGGGAAGATGTCCATAGCTGGTTCAACTGATTAAGTTCCTGGTATTAGTATCGAAGACTCAGGGACTATCTTAAAGACCTACAATTTCTCTCGCTACAAATACCTATGTGTTGTTGCATCGTCCAAACTTTACCTGGTATCATGAACTTTGTGATAAAGCTATTATAAGTAGGTCATGACTTTCTTCAATCTTCTCTCCGTTTGGATGCAAATCTTTTGCGGCTCTTAAATGGGCGAAAATTATTCTCCTCTTTCTTCAAGCGCTAGACACATTCTACTCTCTTCCGTTTCTCCCAACTGAATTGAACGGGTTAAAAGTTTAACTATGTTTTGAACAGAAGCCGCTATGACCCGCGACACTGATTCAGCATGAAGCATAAGAAGAAAATATTCGGTGCTACTGGATCTTCCTGAAGATCATCATTGAGGACTTGCCATAGTTCAACTGAATCAAATAGGATCAGCAGCATGACTGAAATACTTCCAAGCTAACTGTTATATTATTCCCATTTGATGCATTTTCCTTTTTCTGGTGAGGAGATGTAAAGTTATAACTCTAGATGCATAATGCAACAATTTTGCATCATTAATATGAGAGATCTGCTTTAGCTATCGACATTTTTCTGTCAGCCTTCTTTAGTTTTACATGCCCCTTTTTTTGTCTGACGGCAACCTTGTAGGTAGGAGAAGCAATTAACCTGAGAAACCATGTCGATCGATGATTGAACGGGACTATTCCCCCCAATATTGCATTTACGCAGCTTTTTTTCTAGTACGAACTTTTGAAAAAATGAAGAATAGAAGTAACAAATTTAAGCTGTCATCTAAGGCAGACGCGAACAAAAACTAAAGAAGTAAAAACTATTTCCGACAACTAACATAAGTCCTCTACTGTTGCATACACCGGCATTTTCCTACAGTCATTCTCCTCCCTCAGCATCAGTATGACTTCAATGAAATGGCGCGTTAGTATGCTTGACTTCACACTTTCACTTTGTCAAAGGCGAGTTAGTGGCTACGGCATCCTTTGCATATATAAGCTTCTAAAGACTGAAAAAAGAAAATGAATGTTGGTACACTTGAGCATCATCTGAACAATGGAAGTTGCTTGATTCCAGCTATCAACAGCATGAAAACTAAGAAAGCCATACAAGGGCCATGCGAAGCACCGGGCCCGTGATGGGGGAGGTTGTTCTCCGATGGGCTACTCCCTGATCTTTGGACCAAAGAAACTTGGGTTGGGTCGCCGCCCCATTCTTCAAAAACGACCAATAGATTGCCTGTGGGATTGAGCCACGATCTCGGAACGTGGTACCTGAAAGTCAAGAGCTTGTAACAGATGTTCATCTTAAACAGAAGAACCATAGAGAAAGAAGTGTAGTTCTAAAAATTTCTCACCATCTTTGGGAAGCCTCTCCACAATTACTCCGGCACTTGTTCTCGTCAAAGGTTCCCGCATAATTGCAGGCAGCACAAGTGCCATGAGCTGTATAAGCAGGCCAGTGGCGTCCGATGCTCTGACCGTTTATCCATATCTGACCCTTTCCCATGCCGTTCATGTCCAAGGCTAATGGAGTATTTCCTCTTGGGGCATTGAAAGTTGTCTGCAGACAAAGCATGAGCTGATTTTTATAGTGGAACCGGACTTACAGTTATCGTTTAGTGTATTTTTTTTGGAGGTGATCTTCACCTTGTACCAGATCAGGGGCTGATTTTGGGCCAATGTTGAACCTCCAGTCCATTCAACTGAGGAACTGCCGCTTGGGGTGTGAAGACTCAGAGCTTCGCCCTTCAGACCGACCTGTTCCCAGAAACTACTATTTAGGTTCTGATGATTGTCTAGCAGATTATTCTCAGTGTCCCATGTCATACGGTATGTGAGTTATGTACTGATAACTTCCCCAACCTTACAGAAGCGAATCATTCCATGCAAAAACTTTATTATCAAGACTAAGCAACCATCGATCACATTTAGTAGAAACGATCCTTTTTCTTTTTTGACAGCTCCCAAATTTTGATTCGCATTTTTCAACTTTTTTTTTTTTTGGAATGACAACGAGTGCACGCTGATATGGTCTCTTTAATTGCTAGAAATTGTTGGTTTGGAAAGCTAAAAAAGAACAAAGGAGCAGTGCACAAACTAAAGATACCTTGCATGACCATTTCCATTTCGACAAGTCCCATTTTCCAGAATTCATACCCTCTAATGTGATCGGCCCGAGAACCCCAGTATTCCATGTCTCAAAGTGCAAGCCAATATTCTGAACATTGGAAACAGAAGAGACAATACTCCTTGTCAAAATGTATTTAGCCATGTCATCTGTTACTGAGAACAATCTGGGAAATGGATAACTGACCGGAAGCCCAACAGCTACACTTAATAGTGACACCTTATTGATGCCGGCCGTCAGCTTCACTTTATCACTATATGTTAATCTCGGATTCCCTAGTCCCCCATATACCGACCCTGTAGTACAGACACATAATCGATAGAACATATATTTTTAAGTTGAGATTTCGAGGGCTAAAATGATATTGCGATTTCAGACCTGAGACAGAATTTGATCTACCTGCTTGTTGACCATTAACAAAAACATGAAGTGCATGTCCTGCTGATGATATGGTGAGAACGGGATATTGCCCATTCATTAGAAATGCTTCGTCTTGACTTACTGTGAAGCTGAACGAGCAAGAACATCAGAGGACAGCAAAACTGTAACACGCAACAATTCGAGATTGAAACTTCAATAAGGTTCATGAGATGTAATGGGGGTAAGCAAGCAGCACTCACTCGATTGCATACCACAGATAGTCCGAAACATCTCTAGTGACACTAATTTGCTCAGATAGCCCTTCATTTGTAGCTCCATCCTCGCCAAAAGAAAAAGTTTCTTCTCTATATGACTGCCAAGGGAATGCGCTTTTTATGGGCACCATTTGGACAGGAGAACTCTTGGCCCCAACCTGTAGAGGAGTCGATGGCACCATGTCACCCTCAACCTTAATCACTACAAGAACGATTTTGTGCTACATCCACCAGCGGCAATGGCAAGATGTTCCTTGAAGTAAATCTTTTTCTGGGGGCAGATTTTTGAAATCCTTCTAGATCTTCCAAAATACAGCTTTAGATGGACTTGGTAATAAGTTATGGACAGTAACAATGCATGTTAAATTGGAAAAGGCTGATGTGAGATGTTCAAGAAAGTCTTCTCCTTACCGTGGCAGTGTTGTAGACAGCAGTTTGGCAGTCGGGAAGAATGCTGATGGACCATGGTGGCAAGTCATATTGCCCATTTCGGAAAGTAACTTTCACGGAATACTGTGTGTCATAGTTCGCCAGAAAGGCTGCACAAGCCCCAGATCCGGATTCGAACACATGAGCCTAGAAACCAAAACTTGATGGCTAAATTTATTTCCACAAGGGAAAACACATCAGGGTTGGGTTAAATTAAGGGGGCTGAAAAACCAAACCTCTTGTTTACTTCCAAGTGATGACACTGCAGGATCGGCAGCAACTAGTGCTGATTCGCTTTGCTTTATGGCTTGATGCAAGTCTCTCAAGTGACTCCATTTTGGTTCCCGTAGTGAACCTATGACAATATCGTGAATTCTGATGTCAGGAAGATAACCTGATGATTGTCATCCAACTATATCATGAATTACTCTTAGTCTTAGATTCAATAGCAACAGTGGTTAACGAGCATGATGTACAATTTGCCTTTACTCAATCAAACTTCCGAAAGCTTAACCGGTTATTCCAATTAGAAGCAGTTATAAACATTCAATGACAAAAAGTGAATAAGACGTGTGATAAACTTAACATGACCTACTCTAGGATGTTTAATGTAAACCCAGTTACATACTGAATTCATCAATAGGAGCATCAAAATCATAGCTGGTGGCAATAAAGGGACCCCCGGCTGTCCTGCCAAAGTTGGTTCCTCCGTGATACTAGAGAAAAAAAGACAATCCAGCAGGAGAAAAGAAATAAATCAGCAATGGTACGGGAGGAGACAATAAAGAAAGTTTTAGTAAAGATCAAACCAGATGACTGATCATCTGAAGAGAAAATGCTCTTGCAGCCAAGATTACCATATAGTAGTTGAAAAACGAACCGCGGTTCTGAATGAACCTTGCGACTGCAAATGCCAAGTCTTCCACTGGCCTGTGAGGCACTGCTGCCCCGAACCCAGTGAACCTGGAAACAATAATGATGATCAGCTTTGAGACTAGGCATGAGAAAAAGGAAAAAGTCCGTGCATGGGCAGGCATTGGCTGTGGCAGCGCACCAGCCGGTCCAGACTTCAGTCCACATCTTGGGTTTATCGTTTGAGTTCGGTTCAAAATTTTCGCAGTAGAAGCCATTGCAAGTGTTGATCTGTCACGTAGCGAACTGACACAATTCAAGGACAGCAAAAAACTGGTTCCCAGAAAGCTCTTAGTCCTAGTCTTTAGGTAACTCATCGGAGATAAGTCAAGATTTAACAATTAAAATACCAAGAAATATATGTTAAAACCCCACGAAACAGAAGGAAAATGCAGACCACAGGATCAGGAGCATCAGCCTGCTTGCACATGACCCAGGGGACACCAGTGCCAAGCCCCACAGCCATATCAGCTGCCCATCTTGTGTATGCCTTGCCTGGTTGACCAATTTCCCACTCCACTAGTTCAAACTCATTCTCTATCTGTCCATAAGCCACACGATTCCAAAATATCAGCTAGAAATAAAAAGTGACAATTGCAGAAGTATCCTAAAATTTGTCAAACTATGTGCAGTTAACTCTTAAAAAACTTTGCACTTCGTGCATTTAAGTCCTCAAATTTATAACTTCTGACCCACTTGTGTTCTTCCGTACAAAGCGCATTGAAATTGTAAATTTTGAAATAAAATCACATTCTGAGAAAGTCAAATTTTCTTTTTGGTGAAAGAAAAAACAAATTGCAAGAATTCTCTCACCTGAGACAAAATTATCGGACCTCCCTGGGGCTGAAACAACTTCTCTGCCTTCATCATGTCCACTATCTTCTGCGTGAAACCTTGCACTGCATCCTTCATAAATATAATTTATCAATATATGTTTAAGACTATTCAAAAAGCCCTTTTTAAATGACATTGATTGTGGTTCCACAAAAAAATTTATCATAAATATTTTGTACTTAATCAAGTATTGCATTTCGACCAAAAAAAGAGAAAAAGTACTGCATAGATTAAATCTCTTAGAACAAGCCAATGTACTTAAAAAATTAGAGTAACCGCATGTTGGTTTCGGCTATAAAAGACAAGTTCCTACGCAATCTTATGTTCCGTGGTTAGTTTTATAGACATATTATTTAATTTTCTTCTTAACTAGCGTCCAAAATGGTAGTTAATAAAGTCATCTTAGAATAGCCAAACACTAGTTAGGCACTCTACGAGGAATTTTTCTATTCCAAAGTGATAGAAAAGTACATGCAATGCCAAGAAAAAGTAAAGAATTGACTGAGACTTTTCCTATCGAGGCACTCAATGAGTCAAGGTCCTTTTCAAGCAGGGCAAACCTTGAACGGCTGATTGTCTGTCCTGAAAGCGATTCCACGGACGTATTTCAGCCACACAGGGAATCCTCTGCACCACAAAACAGAACCAAAGAAGAACAGGGGATTCATATTCTTAAATTAACGATTGTGTAATGTAGAAGAGCAACGGCAAATTACTTTCATGTAATCGTTACCCGAGATTCCACTCGGCGCAAACGTAAGGCCCGATCCGGAGATGAACGTAAAGACCAGCTCCTTGCACCAGCTTTATGAACCGAACCAGATCGAACCTGTCCTCAAAATAATACTGCACAAAGGGTAAAGGAAACACAGAAAAAAAAAAAGAACCAACCGCCTTAGTTTATAGCAAATACTTAAATTTAACAGGGTGGGAATAATCTAACTTTATAAATTTACTTTTCCTTGAGAAGGTTCGTGTCCATTCCAGAAAACATAGGTTTGAATAACATCCAACCCTCCTGCTTTTGCCTTCTGTATAAGATCAGGCCACATCTGCAGCCACCCAAGAACAAAAGGCATATAAGATTCACAGCACAATGCTTTTAGAAAGAATCAGAAAGAAGCATAGAGAAAAAGAGAGACACGTTATGAATTGCATTGGGTGAGTCAGTTACCTCAGGAGTGCTTCTGGGGTAGTGAATGGAGCCAGAGATGAGGATCCTCCTCTGCCCATCAATGACAATGGCTTTTTGGTCATAAGAAACAGAGCACGACACTGAACGAGCCCATGAGATGAGAACCAATGCCATCACCAATCTAGCTCCAATCACAGTACAAAAAGCATGAACCTTCGAACCCATGCTGATGCTGATGAGGGTGCTTCCTCTGTTTCAGCTTCAGTAAAAAAGCAACGACCTTTTATCTTTTGTTTCCCCCAAACAGGTTTTGCACGTACCAAGAAATCGAGAGCGACAATCTGTTGCTGTCAAACAAGTCAAGAAAAGAGTTGGAAAGCAAGCGGGAGAGAAGAATTGTCAAATTCCTGTTATTTATGTAATAAAGTGAGAGTTGTTTGAGGCAAGTAAATATGCAATGTCCCATCTAAATGTATGGAATCAACCTAAACCAATCATGATGCAGTACATGTAAGATACAAGGAATCTCCAAGAATATTTCTTGCGCAATATCCCCTGAAATTCACCGTTGCCGTGAATGTAGTACTTGTAGTTTTCTGGATTAGATTCAAGAAAACATATAATGCCCAGAAAGAATTCTGTTCAGAACGCTCACTTTCATCATGTTTATCGTGCTCATGTTTATATTGGCAAGAGAGGTGTTTCACTGGTTCTATATTGATTGAATTCCAGGCCAATAACCTGAAATGTATCCTGTCAAAGTTTGTTTCGATTTTTGGAATTGGGAGCCAAGCCGGTCGATGAATCGGCGGATTCCAAGGTTAACCCAGGAATTGGCTTACTTTCTTTTATTGCAAAGACATGGAAGATTGACAACAGTGACGATTTTCACATACCGTATTTATCTTAATCCCAAATGAGAAAAAGAGAAAGTGTATATGGCACACTTAACTTAGAATTTGGTTTTGGACCCATTCAAAACAATTTGTAACCGAGCCTGGCTAGCCAATTTCTGTGTGAACCAGCTTAGAACTGATCGGGGTAAGGCCGGTTCATTTTGGTTCTTGGGTTGAACCAGCCCCGATTGCTCACTCCTAATTTCTTTTTTGTTGCTCAATGAATTTCTTGCATGGCAAAGAGAGAGATTCTCTTAAATCTCTTTCACTACAAAGAGGAAGTTCTCGACATAAAAAAAAAGGGGAAAATGCCACAAAAAATCCTAAACTATGTCATTTGTGACAAATTTATCATGAACTTTTTTTTATGACATGAAAAACCCCAAATTATACCACTTGTAATAAATTTACCTTAAACTTTTTTTTTGATATGAAAAATCCTAAATTATACAACTTGTGATATATTTACCCCATATTTACCCAGAGGAGGGCAACCCTCGCTCGCTCAGGCGAGAGTTGCCGCCCGCCCAGGCGAGGGAGACCCTCATCGGCGTTGGGCAAGGGTTACCCTCGCCAGATCCGGCGAGTCAACCCTTGCCCGCATCTGGCAAGGGACCCTGGGCGGGTGAGGATCACCCGACCTAGATCTGGCGAGGGTTGCCCTCGCCCACGCAGGGTCCCTCGCCGGATCTGGCGAGGCAACCATTGCCCAACGCCGGCAAGGGTTGCCCTCGCTTGGGCCGACGAGGGAGGCCCTCGCTGGAAAAGAAAAAAAAGGAAAAAAAATAGAAAAAGGAAAAACGACAAAAATGCCCATGGCCAAAGTATTGTGGGGCAAATGTGTCACGAGTGGCATAGTTTACAGTTTTTCACGTTAAAAAAAAGTTTAGGGTAAATTAGTTACAAATGACATAATTTTGGATTTTTCGTGTCACAAAAAAAAAGTTCATGATAAATTTATCACAAGTGACATAGTTTTGGGTTTTTGGTGGTATTTTCCAAAAAAAAAACATGAGCAAAATAAAAAGAAGAAAATTAGCAATAACTTTGTGAAGTTGTGATGTGTGAGTGAATAAAGTTATCAAGAAAGCACAAGTCATTTAATTTGGTTCGATTCCGAAACAACGATTTTGTTCGATCCGATCTCACTCCTCTTCGAACTATATCAATGCCGCTTAGTTCACGTTGACATTCGAATCACACCAAATTGCATACTGCAATCGAAGAGCGAACGAATGATTGTTCGTAATGTTTGACAAATAAAGCGTAAGGACCTTAGTAAAATGCTAAAAACTGAGAGGATAATATTGGACAACCTGTGGTGAGATCTGGTTGAAAAAAATTAAAATTCTAGTGAAAATATGATGTCTGCTTTTTCATAGATTAATGTTTTCTTTTTTCCCCGATTAAATGAATTTTGAACATTACCTATTGATTTATTTTAGAGCAAATGCCATAAAAAACTCTAAACTATACCCACTGTGATATATTTACCCTAAACTTTTTTTCCGTGACACCAAAAAATCCTAAATTTATATCCGTATGACACATTGATTGACCATCCATTAGTCAATGAGAACCGTTATAAATCTTGGACACCACAAAACAAACAATGTTGACATACGCTCGCGTGATTTAGATGAAATAAAAACAAGATTGTTTTGGCTGAAAAATTATCTAAACGAAATCTTGATGGAGGGTAAATGTGTCACACATATACAAGTTTGGGATTTTTTATGTTACAAAAAAAGTTTAGGGTAAACGTGTCACAACGATCATAGTTTGAGATTTTTGATGTAAAAAAAATCTGGTTAAATGTATTTCCTTTATTTTATTATAAAGGGTTAATACCGTGAAAAACCTCAAACTGGTACACCTATAATAATTTTATCCATAACTATTTTTTTGACCACCAAAAAATCCAAAGTGGTATACTTGTGACAAATTTATTTCGAACTATATTTTTTACCACAAAAAACCTCTGGTACAATTGTAACAATTTTACTCCGAACTAATTTTTTAACCACCAAAAACTCAAAACTAGTACACTTGTGATAATTTTACCAAAAACTAATTTTTTAATCACTAAAAACCCAAAACTGATATATTTGTGATAAATTTACCCTCCGTTAATGTCCGTTAAATCAGATTAATATCACGAAAAATCATAAATTGGTAAACTTGTGATAAACAGATAAGTAAAATCCCAAACTGTTACACCCGTGAACTACCACGTGTCATCAAACTTAGCAATTTGACAGTAAAATTTAATGGAAACTAATGAATGGTAAATTTTTCACATATGTACAAGTTTGGGGTTTTTTGTAGTCAAAAAATTAATTCGGGGTAAAATTATCATAAATATACCAGTTTGAGATTTTTTGCTGTCAAAGAAATAATTTGAGATAAATTTGTCACAAATATATCAATTTAGGATTTTTCTGGTATTAATCCTATTATAAATAAATAAACCTTTTCTTGTCAGAAAATAAATGAACTTTCCCTCACAAGTCACAACTCAAGCTGGGTTTTGGCAAGCGACCCAAAAAATAGAAAAATTGGGTTTTGGCTCTTTCCAGGTCGTCGGTAAGTCGTCGTCGTCGTCGGGGACCATGGCGGAAGAAGCGGCGGCGGTGGTTTTCGACTTCGACCGGACGTTGATCGACGGCGACAGCGACAACTGGGTGGTCACGGAGATGGGTCTGACCCAGTTGTTCCGTGAGCTCCGCTCCACCATGCCCTGGACCTCCCTCATGGTTCGTTCCGTTTCGAGTTCCGCTCTTCCCCAATCCCCGTCGCTTCTCGGCAAACGCAATCAGCAGTAGAATTTGACCATGTGAAGCTCGTGGGGCGTGCGCCTCCGAGCGCAACATGCTCAAAGCTTGTAGCTTTTTTGATCTCTTTAGTGTGAATTTGAGCAGAAATTGATCGTTTGTGGTGTTCTTGTTTCATCCCCAGAATAGGATGATGATGGAGCTCCATTCACAGGGCAAGACAGTTGAGGATATTGAGGAGTGCCTGAGGAGAATGCCTCTTCATCCTCGTGTTATCGAATCCATTCGAGCAGCTCATGGATATGGGTAAGGAATGCGTATGATGTACTGAGTTGCATATGTGTGAGTGTGATATAAGAAGGAATTGAAATATATTAGCTAAATGGTAATGTTTATTTGGGGGCTCTGTCCCCGTAGATGCGACTTGAGGATAATTAGCGATGCGAATCAGTTCTTCATAGAGACGATCCTGAAGCGTCACGGGCTGTTGGGTTGTTTCTCTGAGATTGTCACGAACCCGGCTTTCGTAGATGCGGAAGGCAGGCTAAACATTGTCTCTTTTCATGATTCCGCCTCTTCTCCTCATGGATGCAACTTGTGTCCTCCCAATATGTGTAAGGTAATGTAGCAATGATTCACACCCTGGACCCTACTTCTTCACATATGCGATTCTCGTGTTTATGTATTGCCTAAATTTTGATGCATTTATTGTCGGTGACCCAACTGTTGTTTAGCCGGACAATATATATTGCTGTGTGCTTTTGTGGATTTGTGAAGCATTTTTGAGCTTTGAGGTTTTACGTGAAAGGAAGAAGCAGTTTGCCTTACTTTTAAGCTTTGTCTGCGTCCATATTGCTTTAGGGCTGCCTGTCGAGAAATTTGAGCTTCATGAGGAACCATGATGAGGGTTCCGTGTAGTTTGCTGAGAGGAATTTGCGCTTGAATTTACAATGTGCATTTTCATTCTATGAAGAATGTAGATGGGATGTAATTATTCTTTAAACAATGGAAATTGGATGAAGTTGTATAGGAGCGTGTTACATCAAGAACGATAGAGAATAATCTTATCGGCAGTAAAAGGTCGTACTTTTGTCAAATGGGCGAGGGAAGCATGTGCCTCCACTTAAACAATCTGGCTGCAAACGTGCAGAGGGTGGCTGGAACATCCTCGGGTAACTGTGGAAGGTTGATCTTCGACATAGATGCAACGTTTTGCGTGCTTATTACATGGCCTTGGGGTTTCAATATGTAAGACTGACTAAATCTTTAAATTATGACGGGTTGTTGAAACGTATAATAGGAAATGCTTTTTACTTTTCAGTGGCACAACAGTGTTTTCATTGCTAACCGTGTGAAATACACAATCATCCGATTTGTATTTTATCGCCTTTCTTGTATCCCCAGTAAACTTAATACTGCTTTTGGATCATCAGATTTCCACAGATAGTCCATTTTGTTTATTGTCTTGAGGAAAACTGCGGATCTTTGGTGTGCTGGCTCATTGAAAATCCTTCATGCTCCTTTTAAGTTTAAACGCGTGGCGCTTTTCTATACAGGGCCTGGTTCTGAAGAGGATTCAAGCTGCTGATTCTGAATTCAGGAAGAGAAGATATGTATATCTCGGAGACGGGAAAGGCGATTACTGTCCGTGCTTGAGGCTCGGAACACGAGACTTTGTAATGCCGAGGAAGAGTTTCCCTCTCTGGAACCTCATTTTCAATGACCAAACGCTTATTAAAGCCGTGATCCACGAATGGAGCGACGGAGAAGAGCTCGCGGGGGTGCTTCTTGACATTATAGACAGGATTCTAACGGATAAAAATTACCAGGATGGGGCTCATGGCCTCGCCTGATAATGGTGGTAACACAACGCAAGTCTCTTACCCTTAAACAATCTTCGCAGAACCAACCCATTTGATCACTAGGAACTTGGTGAGACATGAAACTGATTTTAACACCACGATGCTGGCAATATTCGATCAAACCGATGATTATCTTTCTTTCTTTATAATTTTTGCTCTACCGTCTCTTTCTGTTTGGCTGATCCATATGGCAGATTTCTATAAAGAACTTCGGTTCTCGGAAAGTTTGGTTTCATTTATCTGATCTGCAATCGTATTCAATCTAACCGGATGATCATTTTAGTTCATAGTGAACATGCAGTGATCTATAGAAAGCATGCCGTTTCCGTCTCTTTTGGGGAAAGAAGATGATGTTGCTAGGAGTATGCTTGGGTTAAGGGTGATTCTTTAACAAGATTTTGGCTTTTCAAATTTTGTTTTGACCTGTGGTTTTTCCAGAGTTTTGGATTTGGAAATTGCGGCTGTTGAGCTGTTATTTTTCTTGGTTCTGCGCGAGTAATAACTCTAAATATATAAGGAAAAAATAATCATATGATTGGACATTTTAGTACTATATATATCTATATGAATATACAATAACAACCTCTTTCTTAAGAATATATGACTTAAATTTGTAAGGGATTGTTCATTTTCTTTGCAACGAGTACTTTTCTTGCACTCGCCATTCATTTTGCTTCCAGTTAGGATTTGCACTCGTCTCGTTCCGTACCATCGGTTTTAATTCAACAAGGCATCAAAACAAGGGAATTTCGTAAAATTTGTTCTTTTTCAACCTTATTGAGACTCGTCATTAGTATAATTCGAAACTTTACTTTCTCGATAACCAAATGTTTCACAGACGATATATCTATCTGTTATATCCTCACATGAACGGCGTAATCGCATTTTGATACTTTGTACCTAAATTAACTCTGCCACGATCACCTAGGAACCGGCGGGTCCTCCTATTAGTGTCGCATCCGGGGTTAAAAGTCAATGTCGAGATCCGACCGATGGTGTCGAGGTCAATATCCGACGGAAGACTTTTCATCGGTGGTAGATGAGATAGAACGTCGCATGGTTTTTTTTACCCGGTATACCTACCGTCGCACGTGAGGCAAATCTTGATCAAACGGTCTCGATCGAGGTTGATGGCGTTGACTACGGTCGGATTACAGTCAAAGGGTCAAAGCCCGCAAAAACGACAGCCCGTTCTGGCTTACCGCCCTGAGTTCTGATTGGACCCGGCAACGCACGCACAGCTGTACTTTCAGTGCTCCCTTTCGTTAAGAAATAATCTTGAAGTAATATTAAAAAAAAAAGCGATTTGACCAAAAAAAAAAAACAAAAAAAAAAGACACGAGAGCAGGTCGCTCGGGTGCGCGCGAGGTGCAGGCGATCCGCCCCCCTCCTCGCCGGCTCGCGTCCCGCCGCGCGCCCCCCGCGGTGCCGGGGCTCCGCTCCTGATTGGGCGGGCCGAGCCGGGAGCAGCGGGGGTCAAGATAGGCCGGACCGCACCCGATCGCGCCTCCTCTTGGCCTTGTCCTGACACGTCAGATTCTTTTCCATGTCTCCCTTCTCTCTTCCTTCTTCCTTCCCCCGAAAATTTCATCCACGGCCTCTTCGCGCCCGCCATTAGAGACGTCTCGAATTGCTCCGCTCTCTCTCTCTCTAGAGAGAGAGAGAGAGAGAGAGAGAGAGAGCGATGAACGCGTCCATGGACGGCGTGATCGAAGCCATGCCCGTGTTCGCCAAGGAGCTCGTGGCCGGCGGGGTCGCCGGCGGCGTCGCCAAGACCGCGGTGGCGCCCCTGGAGCGCGTCAAGATCTTGTTCCAGGTACGCCCAAGTTCCGCTCTTTCCTCTCCCTCGGAGCCCGGATCTCGCCGTGGCTTGCTGGGTTGGTCGTCTCCGCCCCGGCCCGCTGATCCCCGTCGGGGGCAGTGTTTCTGATCGAAGGCGACTCTGCGCTTTGGCTGCTGTTGGTTGTTGAGGGCTGCGGAGGCTCGTGGTCACAGTTGAGTTGGCGTGCCGAGGTTTTGGGCGCATTGATTTTGTTTGGCGATTGGCATTATCGGTTCCGCATGATCGAGGTTGTTTTGCACGAGCTATTTCTTATGCGAGAGGACGATCGGTCGTTGAAGTTTCTTTTCTGTTGAAGTGGACACTCGCTGGATAACCCACGAGACAGTTAGATAATCATGAGCCGTGGTAGTTAGTGTTGGGTTCATGAGTTCTTGTATGCTCGGTTATCCTGATTTGCAAAATGATCTCATGACAGTTCTGTTTGACCCGATAGAACTGCACAGAGAGAGAGAGAGAGAGAGAGAGAGAGAGAGAGAGAGAGAGAGAGAGAGAGAGAGAGAGAGAGAGAGAGAAGAAAAACTGATGGCACTTTCTCTTTTGTAGCTGGAATGCTGGACGCCATAATTTCTCTCTGTCTCTCACTGCGGAATGCACTCTGTTGAATTCTCTTCCCGATTGTGTCTGTCTGCACCTTCTGTGACCATGTTACGTTTTGAGTAATATAATCGTTCTTGTTTTATGACCAACAGCAGGATAGTGGTTACTTGGAATCCACTTTTGACGAGGGCTTACAAATTGGGACTAAGTTCCATTTTGACCGATATATGTGGAGCGTTTAGCGGCATGCAAGCAAATAAATGAATAAAAGATATATGTGGAGGATTCTTGTTTATATCTGGAAATGGTGCTGATGTATATTTTGAGGATTATCTTTTTAGAGTATTCTGCTTGACCCCTGGATTTCAAGATTACATGCTGTCGTAGGCTTAATAAGCGCATTTGAGTTTTGCTTCTAAATGTATCTTACTAGTATTCATTTAGACCAGAAGAGCAGAATTTCAGAGCATTGGGCTGTTTGGATCTATTAGAAAGATTGCAAAGACAGAGGGGCTTTTGGGTTTCTACAGGTAGATTGATATTAATTGTCATCATGTGAAAGTTTTTCATAGGATATATTTGGTATTGATTTTCTTGTTTATTTTTTCAGAGGAAATGGTGCAAGTGTTGCTCGAATAATACCATATGCAGCACTTCACTATATGACCTATGAGGAATACAGGAGATGGATCATTCATTGGTTTCCAGATGTTGGAAGAGGCCCTCTGCTTGATCTTGTGGCAGGATCTTTTGCTGGGGGAACTGCTGTACTTTTCACGTATCCTCTAGATTTGGTTCGGACTAAATTGGCTTATCAGGTAGAGCAATCATGTAGCGTCGCCACGTGATTATATGCATGTTGATTGAAACTGAGTGCCAACAATATGTTCCCCAGTAACATGTTGGACCAATTTGCTATTTTTGTGCAGGTTGTTCGTTCATCAAACTCTTCTGTAAAAGGAGTGCTTGGTTCTGAACAAGTCTACAGAGGAATCCTGGATTGTTTTTCAACAACATATAAAGAAGCTGGGATTAGAGGACTCTATCGCGGCGTTGGTATGATTCATCGGCTGCTATTCTTAAGGAGGATAGTATTTCTTCTGTAGCCATTAACATGCAGAAACATTTTTCAGCACCATCACTCTACGGAATATTCCCTTATGCGGGTTTGAAGTTTTACTTCTATGAGGAGATGAAACGCCATGTCCCCGAGGAACACAAAAAAGATATCGCGGTGAAGCTTGTCTGTGGATCCGTTGCAGGTTTATTGGGTCAGACATTTACTTACCCGCTTGATGTTGTGAGGAGACAAATGCAGGTAATTTGAATAAAAGATGTGGAGTTGATTATAGATACCAATTGGAGGGTGTATAGGGATGATCCAAAATAAGTTTTTGCCTTGACAGGTTCAACGGCTCACGGCATGTAACAGTGCAGAACTTAAGGGAACTGTGGAAGCCCTTGTCATGATTGCCAAGAGGCAAGGATGGAAGCAGTTATTTTCAGGATTGAGCATCAATTACATAAGGGTAGGAAGTTAAGCAAGTTTCCATTTTTTAATCACCGTACATTTATGTTTTTACTAAATGCCGGTTTGTTTCCTTTCAGGTTGTACCCTCAGTAGCTATCGGGTTTACTGTGTATGATGTTATGAAGTCAAACCTAAGAGTCCCATCACGAGATGAGGCTGGGATTGAAGTAGAGTTGAAAGAACGGAGTGGTCATGCATCTTCGTTGCACTCTTGAGGACGCTGATTGTTAATATTACGAGGCAATCAGAGGACTCCATTTTACAGCTGGCTTTTGACTATGTTTGAATGCTTTGTACCATCAGGTCATTGGTTGTATATTTCATTTTCCCTCGGACATCATATGATGCTCCGAGCTGCAGCATCCAAAAGGACCTCATTCGAGGTCCATTATTGAAGGAATAGTCAATAAGGTGCCATACGGCAATCTTTAGGATTCGGATGCTTTAACCATCCAGATTACCTGTATACTAGGATAGGATTGACATGCAAGTTGTACATACGTAAGGTGTAACCACCCGGATTTCCTAGTGTGTTAGAATAAAGCACCATAATCTGTTGTTCTCGTAGCTTCTGATCTGATTTCCTTGCCTCCTGAACATGTTCTATTTTATGCGCTTGACACTTTATTCTTCAATATATCGCATCATCAGTTATTTGCGAAAGCAGAGTGGGAAGATCTTGTTATGCGATCAGCTCGAAAATTTGAGCTAGACATTGTAGCGCTTTGCAGACTTTGGTGAACTATGACAAGGAGACTATGCAAAGATTTCCTTCTGCAGAAAGAAGCAATCTATTGCCGGTTGTCCTCGCATAATTGAAAAGCAGTTTGCAACCTACTTGCTTTGGAAAAAAGCGACAGAATCAATCACTTCCGAACCCGGGCATATCGATTATAGGTGTTGTCATTGTTCACAAAGGAGAGAAAGCATTCCCCAAACTCATGGAGGAGGCGAAAATTGTACAGATGAAAAAGGGACGCCAAAGCGAAAAACATTCATACTGCCTTCCAAGATCTCACCCATAATAAAGGTGCTAATGTCATCACTATAGGTCCGTGAATATGAGCATCATGTACAAGATCAAACTCACATGTCTAGACAATCATTTGATCCTCTACAAGAAAGGACCATATAGGGCACTTTTTATGTGGTAGAACTTGCACGAAACAAGAGCTCCCATCACTGAAGAAAACCGACTTCACCAAAAATCTCCACAGGAGCACTGGCCATCCCTAAAATGATGGAATCGTTTGTTATCTCTCACAATCAATTCCCTCCCCACGATTCTAGACATGATTTTGATCGCATTGTGACAGTCGCCACAAATTCGGAGATTCTTCATGATCCTCAGAGTCGTTCTTGGTGGTGTGCTGATCAAACCATAGGCAATGGCCAAGCGCTCGCTGTGATATTGCAGGGCCTGCTCTTTTGCCTCCTCATCAATGTCGTGAAGGACGTATCTCGTGTCGGGTACATACCCTGCTTCCCTCATCTGCCCATTCAAGCCTCTTGAATTCACCTCTTCCTTGTATGGTTCGATGCATCGATACTCGCTCAGCTTGTTCTTCTCCCCAATCATATTGACTGCAGAATGCTTCCTTCTTGGAGGTAATGGAAGTTTTTTAGCAATTGCCTGGGAAGGATCAAGAGCAACCAACAACTCCTCGGCTCGGTCCTCGAGCTCAAGATCTCCATGAATCCGAGCATAATTCCTTAGTGCCTCCCAAATCTCCAAAGTGGGTTCGATTGGCATTTTCTCAACAAAATCCCATGCTTCGCACAAATGACCCGAACTTCCATACACATCAATAACCCCTAAATAATGCTCGACCCTTGGAACAATGCCGAATTCCTTCCTCATCGAATCAAAGTGCGCGAGCCCTTGTTTCACTGCTCCAGCGCTCGCACAAGCGGCCAAAACAGCCGTGAACGTCTCGCCATCGGGGAGCAGCCCCGCCTTCCTCATTTGCTCGAACAAAAGCAACCCATCATTTCCTTGGCTGCTCGCGGCATACCCATGGATCATCAAGTGCCACAAGCTCATATCCTTCTCGCGCATTCTGTCGAACACCCGGCGCGCATCTCTCATACTACCACAGTTCACGTACATCCTCACCACTTTCTCACTCAAATCCACAGCGCCCGGAAAGCGAGACCGCCTCAACAAATCATGCACTCTCTTGCCCAGATCGAGAGACTTCGAACTCCCGCACGATTCCAATAACGCGCCGAAAACAGCATAATCCGCACCAACCCCTTGTTCCATATACCCAACAGCTTCTTCCACCCTACCCTCCTGCAACAGACCCGTCAGATCAGCTCCCTCCAAACCCCCTCCAACCGACCCCAAACTCTGTTCCCTCGGCTCGCTACCCGCCCGATTCTCCGCCAAGTTACGGGCATCCTTCGAAGGAGCTTCGCGGCCCTGTTTGCGAGGTGGGCTTTCGGTCCTGTCCTTGGTGGTGGAGCGAGGGCCCGCGCCTTCTCCTACGCCGCGGTGGCGGCGGCGGCGGTAGATTCTGGGGTTGTCGGCGTTCGGGACGGCGTAGGAGGCGCAGAGGGGCCTCAGCCCGGGACTCTTCAGCGGCCGGAGAGGCGGCGTCTTGGGACGACGGAGGTTGATGGGGTTCGGCGTTCGTGGGTGTCCGAAGTCCGGCGAGATCCTGGAAGCGGAACTGTAGAGCGAGGGGGCGACGACGGAAGCGGCCATTGCTGCGCTTCGACGAAGAAACGTTAAAAGCGAGAGCTTTTATCGCGGGGGAGTGACTCTCAGATGTTTGTCATTTTGTCCCGCGGTCCAAAAGACTCGACTCGATATATCGCTCCAGATTTATCGATGCAGAGCGCATGATGTCTTGACCTATAATATAGAGCTGTAACTTTTTTAAGCACTAATGCTTTGTAAGCATAATTCTGTACTGGGTGCCCCCGTCACCGCCGGCTGTCCTGGCGGGGTGCGAGACCGAAGCTGTCACCACCGATCGCTGCAGTTTCCCCCGTGACCATGCCCGTCGGGTGGATTGAACGGGATCCTCTTGTGGATCTTCGCCGCCAGGTGTGCTTCCACGGCACGAAGATGTCTGAGATGGGACATTGGAGCGCGGGCACGAGTGGCCTCGCTTACGTACTGATTCCATGGCTTGTGTGCCGCTCGATGAGCTAGGCCTGCACGACCGACATATCGATTCATGCCATTGGTTAAAACAATCTCGTGAAAGACGGCGTGAACACTTTCTAGATCCAGAATTGTATATGATCAGACATCCTCGAGGATTCGCATTAGAGAAAAGATTGATAAGATTTCCAGACGGTAAGAAATTAAGATGAATCAATAGAAGTAAATCAATCAACAAAAGTTAAGCGACAGTACATTCTTCTCAATCTAAGCTGGACTGAATCCGAAGGTTCCGATAATTGATTTCGACTATCACAAACGCACAAATGAATCCCTGAAATACAAAGGCTCGGTATCCATGCATTGCGTTAGGGGCCCCGTCTTGGTGAAGTTACAGATTGTGAAAAGGTTGGTCAAATCCTGGAAAGAGCTGTTTGTCATTCGTTTCTTTTCCCATTTTGTTGAGGAGTCGGAGTTCCACGACATGGGGACGAGGCTATCGCAAGTGATACAAGGCATGAAGTTTCGCGATCTCCCACGAACAATCCTGTCTCTAGACACTCAAGATAAGTTTTTAGATAATCAATCTGCTTTGCTAGGTAACATGGCCGGGGATGAACTTAAATTGCAGATTTGCTGCCTCTCAGTTGAAGACACTCTCATTGCACTCTATTTAGCATATTCCCTCATCAACCCTGATTGATATTGTCTGTGTTTTAGCTGAAGAACTGCAGGAAGCGGCACGAAGAATCGGCTCCTCTTTCGACTGTGCCCCTTATTTTGAGGTCAATTTCCGAGTCCTTGCAGAAAATTGCTGTGAAAATACTCAAGTTTACTTGTCGGAGGTCCTTTTCTTTGTCCGTCTTATTTGTATGTTCATCTTCTTTTGTGATTGTTTGTCCTGAAACAGATGTTAACTGGAACAGACATAGAGAGGTCTGTGTACATCCCGAAGACCGTTGTAGTTCAAAAAGTTTCGAGCATCTTGTTAGCCTTTGGTATCCGAATAATCTGTCGACAAACCCCTCCTCCAGCAACACCAGTGAAGTGGTTCATGTCGAACCAGTCCACCGATTTCCACTTTTTCAAGTACAATAAAGCCACTATTTTTTTTTTTATAATTTCATGAGAGTTGCAGGTAAAATCACTGGGAACTTCTCAACTGACTTATCCTGGTAGATTTTCTCGGATTCTTCTATATTAGTATAAGACTAGTAGCGACTTGACATGATTTTCTTTCGAGGTAGTCAAGTTCAATTCTGGATGTCTGTCCACGTCATGAATTGAATTGAAATTGGCACATATGTACTCTGAAGTGTTGCATTTATAAATCAAGGAGAGCCATACGGACTTGACCAGAAATTCTCATTGGCTCTTTGCTTTTGCTTCTTTTCTCCAGTGGTTTATACATATTCATATCTTGCTCTGACTCTGTATTTTAATCGATGAGGTCTATATCGACGCTAGAGTCAACCAAGATTTCTGGGCATTATTCGGCTTTTCTTGAAGTAGTCATTGCTTTTCCTTTCAGTAGAAAAGGACATTTCAATATATAATGCCTGTGTTTATTGACTTGATATAATCACCCAATCCTTGGATACAGTTGGCCAGAAAATAATCTGTGATAATCAAATCAAAAACCCAAGGCGACCTGCATTACACTGTGGACTATCAAATAAACCTATATAGGCTTGTGCGCACACAATATGTATATGTAATCATATGGAGGGACGGTATGAAGTTGACAGATCTCTGTTTATTTTTGTAGCTTCCTTGAATTGGTCCTTATGAGGATGATGCTAAATAAGATGTCTGGTAAATACATTGAATGAACCTACATAGGTGTGTGCGCACACAATATGTACATGTAATCAGATGGACTGTATGAAGTTCACAGATCTTAGATTATCATTGTAGCTTTTCTTGAATTGGTCTTCATGAGGATGATGCTACCTCTGGTGCATACAGAACATTGCACCGAGTAACTCTCCTATAAACTGAGCATACAGTACCAGATCTTGTGTTGTTAGACAGATCATGCTCCCTCGCCTTATGGAGAAAAAGAAACAGGACATAAGTTGAAGTTGAACTTGTCCTTGCATGGTGTTTCGTTGAGTTGTATAATATGTCTGAACTTTGAACTGCTAAAAGAGACCGTTTAGTTTTTTCTGCAGAAACTAAGTTCTGACCTTTTGAAATTTGAAAGAATGCTATGCTTCTCTTCTGCAGGATACTAAAGTCAAATCTTTCGAAAGTTGTGACGTGATTGCTATGCAAGACGAAGCTATTGGCGCGAAAAAAGCTTATAAAAATTTCTACCTTTGTGGTAGCTTGGGAAGCAATCAATCAGTTCCTTGCTTTTCTCACTCTCTTTCTTGATTTGTTCTTGTTTTAGGAAAGTGACAAAGTGCATGTCCATTAGACATTGCAACTGCCGCACCCATTCATCTTTTTTTCTCCTATTTTAGGTCTCAAGTGGCAGTCCATTTTATATTGGGGTGATTTCCATTGAAATTGCACTTGCTCATATAGGACAAAGAGGGGTACATGTGCACATTCTATTCTTTTGAGCTTTGATCAATCAAAGGTTCTTGCTGAACAGCAATCTTCTGAAGTGGTCTTGAGTGTTCTTTAAGCTTTTCATTTCAATCCTCAAGTGGGTCTGTTCTTGTTCGTGTCTTGACCAATGACTGTTTTGTCAATGGCTGAAGTCGCAATCAACTTACTCCTCGCGTTAATTCTGCAAACCCTAGGAATTGGGAGCATGGCCGGATGCATCTTTGAGAGAATATCCTGACTCCCCGTTGGTGCCAATATATATCTTTTTGACAACCCATCAATCTTGTTTTAGTTGAAGTTAAGTCTTGACTCGTGATTAGGTTTATGCATAATGACGGGATACAGCTCTAATGGTGGCAACAAGGCACAATGTGTCGTACCTAACGCGCACATGCTTTAAAAGAATCTCAACTTGAACCCGGATTAGGGGTGAAGATTTGCGGCCAATCCAAACAAAGAAATGAAAATCAAGTATAAACCTCGTAAATTTCCCGTCCAAGTAACTTATCAATTCTTTTTCACATGACTCATCTGATTAGATCATGCGAATCTCCATCGCACAAGTAATTCTCGACCTCGCAAGAGGTGGTCATTGGGGTGGCTCCAAAAGAATGGCCTCTAATGCATTTAAATGGCACTTCATCTTGTTTCCTTCAATCCTCAATTCTGATAAATGTGAGAGAGATTCCATTGCAGATTCCTCATCCAAAATCACTGATGTCTTCATTGGCCTGCTGCTACCTACACTAAAATAATACTAAAAGAAAAAAAAATACCACATCTAAAGAATTGCCCAATTCTGTTGTCTGCTATTGTACTCATATGCCAAAACTTCCCCTTGATTTATTTTATTCTTAGTCAAACTAGGATAGAGCTAGCTTTTTATAATAATCAAGAAGCCTGCAACACAGAGAAATCCAAAGAGAACAGAGTTGATTCCTGCTTCAAACATGGGAAAAACTAAAATTATCCTCAACTTGCCTTCCATGATCAAATGTTTGATTAATTAAACTTAATCAAACCTTAATTACGTGCAAGTTGCCTCTACTTAGCAAAGTAATATCAAGGCAAGAACAAATCTTGTTTGAGAAGATATGTGTTAATTATGCAATTAGCCTGTGTCTTTCGAGTTTTAGTCAATTATTATTATTGTCTTTTGCTTGCTTGTGTAGCAAAGAGAATATTCTATTCCCCCCTTTCTTTATGTCGGCCCTGCTTTACATTATTGGCAATTATCCCAAAAATTAATTTTTTACTAGAATAGCCTTTTGGGTAGGCCTTACTATTTAGGTGCTTTTGTCACATGGAATTTGCTCATAAAGAATTCAACTGATGAGGTGCAGTGTAATCTAGTTTATCTAGTAATATATGATATGATTGATTAAAAGGACAAGTAATCGCCATCCCGAAACTTCAAATTACATTTAGTATAAACCTAGGCCGACCATGTCATTATCTCTTGTTAGTTGAAAATGCCATTTGTGGCTGCATTTCATTTGCCAAAGATAATGTTTTTCTCGAGCTAATTCTAACATCGCAAGCAACTGACTGTATCACCAAATTATCCTAATATATTTCTAATTATGCGGGGTCGATTAGATAAATCTTTTATTACGACATCGGGTCCGATTTAGTATAATCCCAAGATAATTCTACTCAAAATCTAATTAAGACATAAGAGAGGTTCAATTAGGTTACATCAACTTTTGGTTTGACCTCTTCCCTCTACACCTTTTTTCAAGATATTTATTTCATCGTATTTAATTATTTTCTCTTACATCAGAGAAAGCATTTGTCAGAATACAATTGTCAATTGTCTGCAATTCTTGACCTACCATAAAAATATATATTGAGACTCTCACGTTGACAGAACTGCCACGGAAAACAATATGAAGTCCAATCCTATTTAAAATAAATTTCTGGCATCATCACTGATACCAAGTCATAAAAATGTCTTTAATCTAATATGTATGAATAAAAAAGATAATTAGGGCTTTCCAGGGGCCAAATCCGCGAACCCGAAATCCGGTGATTGGAGAAAAGTAAAATAGGAAAGTATATTTTAATGGTCGATGTAATAGATGAAATAAATCCTAGAGAATTTATGTAGTCATTTTTTATTATAGATAATGATATTGGCGGTCCATAAACTTTTCTTCAATTTTCTTTCCGTTTAATCTAGTTTTGAACTTTGAAAAGTCCAGTTAGTGTAATCCCTCCATTTAAATTTCGAGCATTGTTAGTTGACATAGTCATAGTTTTGTTAAGTTGATGTTATATTTGATTTACATGTGGCGTGCACGTCATTTATCTCTCTCATATTGTTTTGGCCCACCTTCCTAAAAAAAAAAAGATTTGCCAACTTGGAAAAACAGCGCGACAGTCCACGTCATTATTTTGGTCCGGTAAACACTGACATAGTGGTCCGTGTTACGAAAATGCATGTGACACAACTTGATGAAAAGATTACATAGAACTAATTTTTGAAAATTTAGGGACAAAATTAAAGAGGTAAAAGTTGATGAATAAAATTGAACATGGGAAAATAGTTGAGAGACCAACCATATTAATTTTTTTTTGTATACCCTATTATAGATTCTCAACTACTTGATATGCACTACTAACTTAGGTGGAGAAAAAAAAATAAGGATAAAATATAGTTTTCCTCATAAGGATATGAGAAGAAGTGGGGGAAGAACAGTAATGGTGCCAAAAATTGTGTACGGAGGCCATTTTGGTGCCAAAACTTTCATTTGGATCACTTAAGTGCCAAATCGGAGAAAAAACGATCACTTAAGTGCTAACGGCGAGAAATTCCGACCAAATTTAATACGTGACTTTTATATTTAAAATTTAATGACACGTGGCATTTCCATGTGTATAATTCCATTTTTTAAATATTTTTTTCTGATTTTTTTCTTTTCTTTTTTTCTTTTTTCTTTTTTTTCTTTTCTTTTTTTTTCTTTTTTATTATTTCCGTTGGCCGGACGCCGGTGGCTGGACGACGGTGGCCGGTGGCCGGACGTCGGACGCCGGTGGCCGGACGTCGGTGGTCGGTGGCCAGACGTCGGTGGCCGGACGCCGGTGGCCGGACGCTGGCCACCAGAAATAAGAAGAAAAAAAAAAAAAAAGAAAGGAAAAAAGAAAGAAAAGGAAAAAAAAAGAAAAGAAAGGAAAAAAGAAAAAAAGGGAAAAAAAAAGAAAAGAAATACCACGTGTGCCTCCGGCGAGCCACATCAGCTTGAAAAATTAATAAAAAAACGCCACGTCGGATTTCCGGCGAAGTGACACTTAAGTGATCGTTTGTCATAACTTTTGGCACTTAAGTGATCCAAATGAAAGTTTTGGCACCAAAGTGGCCTCCGTACACAAGTTTTGGCACCATTGCTGTTCTTCTCCCAGAAGAAGTTAACTAGTCATTTTATCTATCTTTAGGTCTCATGATAAACGACTCAAGTTGGGATAAAATAAAACCATTTCAGCAAATAAACTATGTCCATCCAATCATCGTCCTTCAGTGTGCATCCAGTTTCCACCATATATACCAGCCAGACACACACATATAGTAATCTCTCTCTCTCTCTCTCTCTCTCTCTCTCTCTCTCTCTCTCTCTGAGTTTGGTCTTTGGGGGACTAATTTGGTCTGGGCAAAAATGGGCAGGAAGTGTTCACATTGTGGCAACATAGGACACAATTCTAGGACCTGCACAATCACTTACTCGTCACCTGCAACTGCTGGTGACGATAGTGTTGGGCTCAAGCTCTTTGGAATCCAGCTTGACATCTCCCCATCCTCTTCTTCTCTTGCCATCAAGAAAAGCTTCAGCATGGATTGCTTGCCCTTCACTTCATCACCTGCCTCGTCATCTTCTCCATCCTCCTCGCGAATCTCAAGAGGCGAGAACTCTGATAAAACGTCCCTTGGCTATCTGTCGGATGGCCTATTGGGTAGATCCCAAGAGAAGAAGAAAGGTGAGCTTTTGGAGACGCAAAAGACTCTGTTCTAATAATTTTATCAGCTGAATTGAAGCATAAATTTTGTTTGTTTCATTTGAATTTAGATGACTTCTGTTCTCTGATTAAGCTGAGCATTTTTGTTTTATTACTTTGTCTATTGTTTTACTTGTGTTGTTTTGACCAAGTTTGTTCTATCCTAAGTTCTTTCTGTCCACAAATATTTTCATCAACCTTACACTGTACAAACACTTTAAATGCGCTTCTTTTGCTTTTTTTTTTTTTTGGGGGGGGGGGGAACTTTCATTTGTTAAGCTGAGAGTTTTCAATATCTGAATTTTTGTTGGGTATATGACCAGGAGTTCCATGGACAGAGGAGGAACATCGGACCTTCTTGGTTGGGCTTGAGAAGCTTGGGAAGGGTGATTGGAGGGGCATCTCTAGGAGCTATGTGACCACGAGAACCCCGGCCCAGGTTGCAAGTCATGCTCAGAAATATTTCCTCCGGCAAGTGAGCTTCAACAAGAAAAAGCGGCGCTCGAGCCTCTTCGACATGGTAAAAAATCATTGCTTCCATCAACTATTACTATCATGTTGCTATCATCAATTAGCTTGAAGCGGTTTGATAAATTCTTTTTGTATAGGTTGATGTCAAAACCATAGCGGGTAATCGTTTAGGCAGTTTGACGGCCAAGCCGAGTGACTCAGTTCCTAATTGCAAGATGGGAAACTTAATGATGTCTCATTTGCAAGTTCTTGATGCCAGAACCACTCTGCTTTTAACTGCACTTGGTTCCTCGAAGGAGGATGGCAAGCTTAATGATCAAGAAAGTATGAGGATGATGACTGGCTCATCAAGCTGCGGATTGATCAGCTCCTCACAAAAACCATCCGATGCTCCAAAATCGATCGGCGTTTCACCTAATTCCGGTCTTGATCTTGAGCTCAAACTGGCTGTTTCAAGGCCCTTGGAACATAACAAGCCGTCGCTTGCAGCTCCTCTCTTTGTGGGACCTCTTGCTGTTACATGACAAATTGTTTGTAAGACTAGGAAAGAGATAATAGATACTCTTCCTTTTGTCTTTTTATTCCGTAAGGCTCGAGAAGAGGAGTGGACATTACCATTAATGCTAGCTTCGAGTGCTTTAGCTTCAGTTCATCTGTTTGGAAGAGAATTTTTTGTTATATCCACTTCAAAAGGAAATTTGCAGTTGTAGTTCAACTGATCATGATGATGACATTACCTTCATAATAAGTAGATTAAATTACTGTTAAAGAATGTTGCCTTTTGCTGTTTCCTCTTTCCATCTGACAAGTGTGCTAAAGCTAGCACACATATAAGGAATATTGATTAAAGATGATATTCCAGCTTATTTCCCATATGGCAACTTCAACTTTTTGTTTGCTTCATTTGGAGAAAGAAGAGTTGACCAACACCAACGTATAAACATAGAAAAGCAAAGATATTCACAAAAGAGTTAGGTAAAGAGGAAGAATGGCATCTTTCTATGACAGATAGTTTACTTGCCAGGCTCATCCAAATCTTTGAAGTTTCTTCCTCGGAATCTAGTAGTCCCTTACATTGTTTTCATGCTTTAACAACAATAGAATGTTGAAAAACACCTAAGGAATAAATTGTCTCCTACGAAATTTCCAGAGATTTCCCTTGCATAGAATTACAAGAAACAACATCATCAGTGCTGTGTTGAGTGTGGAAAAGATTGGGAAAACAAAACAAACTTAGACTCGACATCTAGCTTCTTGTTGATGAAAGAACAAACTTATGGATTGAATTGATAACCAATGAAAACATGCTTCATATGGCCAAATTAGCGAGAATTCCTTCTAGAGTAAAATGCACGGTATTTGCTTGCTCTTTATGTGAGTTATCAGTATGAAACTTCAAGACTAAGATTGAAGGGTATAATGTATGTAGTTGGTGTGTAGATTGGAGTTATATTCTTTTAATTCGAAATATTAGGAAAATATTTTTGAAGAAAAAAAGTACGGCTCTTTTAGTAGCCACTATCGCATTGCTGGAAAAACAGGTGGTTTTCAGAATTCCTCTCTTCAAAATTTGTCTAGATGAAGGATGAATAGAAATAAGGGAAAAGATTCAAGAAAATAAAAGAAACGCAAGCAACATCAAACCAACCCCGAGTTAGAACTTGCCTTTCCATTCTGCTTTGTTGAAAAAGAAAACACATGAACCAACACACTGCAAGAATTAAACTAACACAATGGACTCTATAAAAGAATGAACCAAGTAACTTTCTGAAGTTTTAAGGATAAGTTATGTTCATGCTCGTTCAAGTTTTCATTTTCTGGTTCTTTTTCTCGGCCAATTGGAATATGCTTGTTCACTTTACCATGAAAAGCATCAAGTTGAAGGTAACAGTTGATGCATGCAATAAATACAATGGTGACACAAGTTGACAAACATATTTGTCCTGTCATGAAGATTGGGCCACACGTCAATTGTTATTTCTATAGGCCGTTTTCTACTAGCCAAATTATAGAAGATTTCTTGAAGCTTCTTCTTTGGGTCAACTCTATGCATTTTGCAAGAAGATGGTAATAATAAAACAGATCTCTTCCCCAAACAAAATTCAAAATGCGTTGAAAGAACCCTTTGACTTTCTGAGTGTTTCTGTTTCCTTTTTCACCAATTTTGTCAAGCAAATGAAGGTTTCTAGGTGAAAGAAATGAAATCATATCTTCAAAGAGAGATTTATTTTATATAAAGTGAACATGAAAATCACTCATTCTACAAATGAAGCATGAGCACATCGAAAACCAAACGGCACGTTGCCGTTGTCTTTGTCGGCATTTGAAGAAAGGACAAACAACAAATTATGTGACTACAAAGCCGACACAATTCCAGACATCTAGTGATTTTGAGGAAGATAAGGAAGAACGCAGCTTGTCCACAAGCTCGCAACCAAACAATTTTATCATCTCCTCTCCCCAGGCATTTTCTGTTCCGTCATTTCATTGAAAAACAAGCCCTAGTTGTGCTATATCTTTCAATGGGATGGATGGCCAGCTGCTAAAAAACATATAGAGGCACATCATAAGTATAGAAACACTTTAATCGACTGTACTTCGCTAATCAAACTCGGGCTGAAATTATTTTCCCCACATGCAAATTACGAATGTAAGAAAATCCTTTTGTAGTGATCAACAACTTTCGGCAAAAACCTGCTTTACTACTGCAAGTGAAGTAAATCAATTAAGTATCTGCGTTCTCAGATCCAAATAATGTAGATAAAAAAAAACAGTCAGAAACATATAAATGTGTGTTCTTCCCCTTGCCCATCATCTTTCGCATGTTTATATCGAGTCCTCATCTCGAGCGTGGTCTGAGTCGACGGATTAGTAATGTGGGACCACGAGTGAAAGAGTATGAAGAGTTGTCCTAATCAAGTTCTTGGTCTATCCAGCTGGCTTCAATTAAACCATAACTGGTGATATGCACACGACTTCTAGCTTCTACCATCTCATTTGGGCACCTCTTGGACTGGTCCATCAGTGTCCGTATGATTTATCGTGCGATTATAGGTCACTTTTTGAAGAATGTGACCCTTCAACTAACCACTGTCTAGCTTTACTACCTGCAACCATCGCTGAGGTGTCAAGTCACTCCACATTGGATTCACCTTACAAAGCAAACTAATGCACACAACCATTTAAATTCTGCTCATGAATCATGTGGATGGTACAATTTTGTTTTCGAGCTAGAGATACAGATCTCCTAATATTGCTTTTGTACCCTTGTGTTCTTGTGATTCTAATAGAGTCCAAAACGGTCATTTTCGCAGTCATTTCAGGATTGTCGGAAAAACTTTAGTTTTTTCTTTAATCCCTCCATCCTCATATATGTGGTTTCTGCCGTCAACAAAAATATATGCAATGTTCTTTTCTTGAAAAAAGAATCTATTAATTGTGGGTCATTGAACCCCAAAGTCCCTTTGGTCATTGCATATTCTCTTATGTGTTCATATGGAGTCTCTGGCCTCTTATCTGTAGAAAGACCCAGCACAAGGCCATATCCTCTCAAGTAAAATCTGCAGGAAGTCAGGATGCTTGTGCTTTCACAAATCCCTTTTAACAACAGCAAAGTAGCGTTTGGCTTTTTCTGTTCTGTCAAGGGCAAGTTGCGTATCGAGCACCGAATATTATGCCAAAATGCTGCAATTCTAAACTTCTATACTTCCATTTTTTGCTGCAGACAAGAATCACCTATGACCACCTCCGACAATTCAACGGATTCAAAACTTAAGGCATGTCGCATTTTCTAACTAGCCGCCAGCTTACTTGGTGAAAATTTACATACCAAGGTATAGTAACAAATTAATATTCAGCTCACTAATCGCGCAACCTATTGAAGTTTCCTGGTCGGGTGTGGTAAAAGTAAGAACAATCATCAACTCGGAGTATTAAGTGTAAGAACACGTACCGACATAGATGTGAACAGGAAACTGCGGTTTTACTCAGTGGATCAGAGAATTGACCATCAGGACAAGATCTTACTCTAGGAAAAAATAGATGAACAGAGTCATCAGAAGCATGAGCGAGCACAACAGCAACTATTTGCCGATTCGTGCCTGAGCTGGTCCGATGGAAAGGAACTCACAGAAAGTGTTGCTAAGGAAAAGCATGTTGGGAACAATCTGTGGCTAAAAGTAACACGCTAACTGTAAGAGGAGACCAGAAAACCAGTACCAAATGGATGTCCAGGATGATGTCAAGATATATCTGCATGAAAAGGTATTGTTATCCTACATATCCAAACTTCTGATGTCAACCATTAACTGAACTTCATATTACTCAAAGAGCTACAAGCTCTCAATTCTTGCTAACCCAAAATTGCTACTTGCATTCCATGCTGAAGTTGAGTTCTTACAATATGCTCAGCTGCTGTCCACAAATTTCAAGCCATTTTGTATTGTCTAAAATTATCTCGAGACTCTGTTAACTGCATCGCGGTTCATGCGAGATCAACCAACACAACCATCTAACGAAGAAACGGCATTGATTGTTCTGCTTTGCCGATGCTGTAAGGTTCCGTATGATTCTTGGACTTGCGCAAAGTGCCGTCAGTCTCACTTGATTGGGCCTGTGGCCCTGGTGCTCTGTTTCCAGGAAGGCTTGGGACTTGAAACCAGCTTACAAATCCACATGATAACATACTCCAATCTTTGTAAATTTTTTGACAACTTTCTAAACTTTCCCATATCAGTTTTTATTTCAATCTTTCATTTTTCTTTACGAAGTCGCCACCATCCGTAAAAAAACCGAAAAATGTAATTGAAGCTTCTTCCTTTTGTTTTCTTTTTCGGCTTTAGAGTTAAAATAGTGTTCAGCCAGTTTTTGTGCATCTCAATCAGTCCAAGTGATCTTAAGGGGATCATCCCTCAACATCGCCTCATGCATTAAGAATTTTACTTATGGAGTGATTCCAACAAGAATTGAACTTAATCTACATGTCATGTTGGAAGAGTGTACTTCGCCTAATAATGCCCATGGCAGCTGCGGGCCATCTTGGAAGAGTGCAAAGAAAAGTTCGGCTTGTCCAAATCTATTGTGCCAGCCCACTACCCATGAGAGTCTAACTTGGTTGTAGATTGTGTTGCTAAAGCCCAAAGAATCAGGCTGCGCATGACAACTGTTCTATGCCCGGGAACAGATTTTGCTCAGAAATGATTTTTTTTTATTCTGTGTCTGGAATTGATTCTGAGCATTTTAAAGCGTTTGTTAACGGCCCGAAATTCCATCCTTGGAATAGAAAAAAACAGAAATATGTTTGGTAACACCACAAAATTTCTTTTTATTAATAATATTTTTAAATATTTTAATATTTATTTTTTTTTTCTTTTCTTTTTTTTTTCCTCCTTCTTAGTTATGCCTGCTCGCCGGCCATGACCGGTAAAATATTTTTTTATTAATAATATTTTTATTAAAATTATTTTTTTATTTTTTTTGCCATGGCCTGGTTGCCAGCCATGGTCGGTAAAATATTTTTTTTATTAATAATATTTTTTAATAAAATATTTTTATTAAAAATATACATTTTTATTTTTTTGGGCCATGACCTGGTTGCCAGCCATGGCCGGTAAAATATTTTTTATTAATAATATTTTTTATTAAAATATTTTTATTAAAAATATATATTTTTCTTTTTTTTGGCCATGGCCTGATCGCCGGCCATAGCCTGTAAAATATTTTTTTTATTAATAATAATTTTTATTAAAATATACATTTTTATTTTTTTGGGCCATGGCCTGGTTGCCGGCCATGGCCGGTAAAATATTTTTTTATTAATAATATTTTTATTAAAAATATATATTTTTATTTTTTTGGCCATGGCCCGATCGCCGGCCATGGCTGGTAAAATATTTTTTTATTAAAATATTTTTATTAAAAATATATATTTCTTTTTTTTGGCCATGGCCTGATTGCCAGCCATGGCTATGGCCTGTAAAATATTTTTTTATTAATAATATTTTTTATTAAAATACTTTTATTAAAAATATACATTTTTATTTTTTTTTTGCCATGGCTTGGTCGTTGGCCATGGCAGGTAAAATTTTTTTTTTTTTTGCCATGGCCTGGTCGCCGGCCATGGCCGGTAAAATATTTTTTATTAAAAATTTTATTCTCATCAGATTCGGCAAGGGCGGTTCTCGGGCCGGACATTAGAAGCTACATTAAAAATCAAGAAAAAGAAGAAAAAAAAATTGATTCTCAAAATTGTTTCCAGAATCAAGAATCTACTTTTTTTTTATTCTTGATTCTGCTCCAAAACTGATTCTGGGAACAATTTTTGGCAAAATTGTGCCCAAAATCAAAAAATTAAACAAATGCATTTCTGTTCCCAAACTGATTTTGGGAACAAAAGAACAGAATCAAACACTGTTTGGCAAGTTGTCATGCGCAACCTAAAGGTCCTTCCTCAAAATTGGTTATTAACGATACCTTTACCTCTATGGGATCTTTTATATTTAGAAACCCACAATCTATGTTATCCTTTTGATATTTAAGGAACGACCAAAAAAGAAAGATTGGCATTATAATTGTCATAAATTTATGAAATTCGAACAATATTTCAAATCTTGATGGGAAAGCCAAAAAAATACAAGTAAACAAATAGGGCGTACATTATGATAAGTAAGATTTCAGGATGCTCCAGTAAATGAGCAATTACTTTTATACAAATTGTCAAATCACTTTTTATATACACAAATTTTCTCCAATTAATCATGTCTGTTTTGCTGATAATAATTAGCATTAGAATGTAAGCTACTCGGCTACCTATTTATGGAAGTGTGAAGTAGAAGCACGGCACCTTCACTCAAAGAGATCATCAACTTTTTTCCGGATACAAGTTTCTAATGTGTCGATTGCCTGACAATTTAAGTTTTGAAAAGATTGGATCAAGGTGCAAGTTGGGGCTTCGAATCTTGCATAATTCTACTTTCTCATCTGCTCTAAGGTTGATTTTACGCTTAGTAGTCAGAATTCAAAACTCAACAACCCTGCTAGATGTTGCATTTCAATCATTGTCTAGTCTTACAAGCTTTTACTGAACTCCAACACAAACAATGGGTGGAAGATGAAAAACAAACCACTTAGACGTGATACTCGGTAACTCCTGATTTGCTGCAGATCTGACTCATTTATGTGAAAATCTGACAAGTCTGTCAGAAATGTGAAAAAAAAAACAAAAAGAAAAGTCTTGATTTTGATTGACACCAAACATTTCAAAAGGACATCCCGACCACTTGATTGTTTTACATGAGGGTCCTATTTGATTGATATCACTCTTAGGTTACATAATACTTTGGGAACTCTTTTTTAATTTTTTTATCAGAACAAAGGCTTTCCATTGAAATCTTGAACAGAGGAACCTAGAAATGGAGTCTCAAAATAAAGCAGTTCAATAAGAATCTGCGGAGGATAGGTCAACTAGTGTTCGGTAAGTTTTGTTTCCCTAAAGGTCTTCGCTGTACAGTCCGCCACTCTATTACTGTTCCTATTACAATATTGCAACTTTGAATAAGGAAATAAAGGAAGCTTCCCGCGTGCTTCACAGATCAGGGCACGCTGTTCCCACGGTAGAGACTGTGAAAACTTCATGCTGTTGACCATCGAAAGGCAATTTGACTCTAGAGTTATTCGTTCACTCGCACGAGAAGAGAGAAAATGAAGTGTTTCCACCAAGGCCAAACACTCTGCTTGCTGAGCGGAGGAACTCTTGATTTGATGCAAATCTGACTCTTTTTGGCCAACTTTGTAATGGGGTGGAGCTTCCCCTAAGACTTTGCCGAAAAGAAGAGTGCTTAGTTTACAAGCCATAGAAGACGACCCTGAATCACATGCCACTGAGGCACTGATGAAATGAAACAGCAATTCTTCAACCCAGGTTAGGCTTAATTTGTTACTCAACTTATTGATACGATTATCTGTGCAACAATAACGCACTTATCTTGAATCGGGGTTTTTTGGCTCAACTTTCCCAGTTTTGCCAAGGGAGTAATCCAATTTTTTACCTTGAATTGGTCAAGATATGTGGAATTTCTAACAATTTGCAAAGGATTAGATCAACCGGGGGTCTATGGCCGACTGATGTTGTTCAACTTCATATAGCTATTGAAATTCTTGTTTTTGATAGCAGGTCACATGTATAGGACCAATTGGGGCATTGCTCATATTGTAAATAGAGGCTCATAAGGGTCCATTTATAAAGTCCTATGCGAGATTCTAATATCGTCACGGCATGCTCAATTCTATTTTAACCTAGCCGTGTTTGGCTTTTTAACCATTGTTGTAGCTCACTATTGTTGGATTAGACTGGGCTCAACCAACCGAAGAAAGCGGGTTAACCAAGGGGTTGGAACACCGAAGCTTGAATTCCGAATTTACTCACCTGCCGCTTCAACTGAACGAGCCAATCCCCCAGCAACCTTAAAGAAAGCCACCCCATACTTTTTACGTGATTGACACGAAGGAGAAATTCAGAATCTATCTATTTGTGAAAACCTTTATGTCATAATAGTGGGATTTGGATCAAAACAACCTTTTTTTTTTTCTAGGATCACTGAAATGAGTCTTTTTCCTTGAATTCAGCCAGGCATGCCGTTTTGAGTGGTTAGCTCTAGACTAGCCACCTATCTTTCTTTCCCGAGCCACAACTCTTGTATAAGACGTTGATGCCCATTCTTTTTCCAAGCCCGGACCCTTTCCTTTTCCTAAAAGTTTCAAAAAATGTACGTTAAAAAATCACTAAACTTCCCCCATCTCCATCCGTACGTATACCTGGTCCATGAATCATCTCAATAAGCTTGTTAGAGAGAGTTCAGAGGTAAAGGAGGAAATCGAAACATGGAGATTCCTCTGATAGATTTGAGTGAGCTTGATGGTGAGAACAGGAGCAAAACAATGGCAATACTTCACCTTGCTTGTGAGAAATGGGGCTGCTTCAAGGTAACATTTCGTGATTCATCATCATCGAGAAGGTTCAATCTTTCTTTACGACCCAATTCACTCTCTTATCTTAAGAAATGGTTGTGATGATGGGATGATATGATGATGATGCTTTTCTTGCAGATTAAGAAACGCGGGGTTGACCTTGAACTGATGGAGAAAGTGAGAGGCATTTTGTCAACACCACTATGAGGAGAATTTGAAGGCAAGTTTCTACGAGTCAGAAACTGCCAAACGCTTGGAAAATGCCAATGGTACCGCATCTGATCTAGACTGGGAATGCCCATTCTTCATCTGGCACCGCCCGAAGTCGAACATCAAGGACTTCCCGAACCTCTCGAACGATCTTCGGTGCATGAGAAAATTAGTTCCAATTGCAAGTTTACAACTCCTGATCATTTGAGAACTTTCAGTTTCCAATCTTGCTTTAGTGACTAAGTAATCAGTAAAGATACTAAATCCAGTCTACCGAGCTGGTTTTAAAGGTGATATGGCAGATTAATCGCTAAGAATTTGTCACATCACTTTGTAGACCAAAATAGTCCACCGGCCTTAGCATCTATAATATTTACCTAGTGACTGACTAATGCTCTGTGCAATATTCTTTTAGGGCGACAATGGATGAGTACATCGCTCAGGCCATAAAACTAGCAGAGAAGCTCGTGGAGCTCATTTGTGAGAATCTTGGCCTAGACAAGGAACATGTTGAGATACATGTGTGAGTTGTTTTAAAGAAGTCTCATATCGGATAATTGATGTGGTGTTGAGCAATTAATATATCCTAATTAATTCATAATTCATTGGCTTAAGTTTTTTAATGAATGTGGTTTATGTTGACGAGGCTCAAGTCTAGATATGTTAATGGACTCGGACTTGGGCTCCCTCTTTGGCGATCTTTCCAGGTGAAGGTATCAGGCTTTTGCTGCTTGCTCTCAACAAGTGGTATTGGAGCCGATGGTTGATTAGTGGGCCTCTAATCTGTTATGGTGTTTGATGAATATCTCAAAAAAGAAATATCATGATCGACGCTTGTTTCTGATGAAAATTGTCATCACGATTGGTCTGGCGAGAAGTGATTATGGACAGTTGGTTGATGAGATACACATGTGGGTTGTGTTAGAAAAATCCCACATTGGATAATTAACATGGTGTTGAGCAATTAATATATTCTAGTTGACTCATAACTCATTGGCTTAAGCTTTTGAGTGAATGTGAGTCTAACTAGATATGTTGACGGGCTCAAGTCTGTATATATTGATGAGCTTGAACTTGAGCTGATGGGCTCGAACTTGAGCTTCCTCTTTAGCGATCTCCCTAGGTGAAGATATTGGGCTTCTACTGCGTGCTCCCAACATAAAGAGGGCATTCTCATGGACAAATGGACCTTCCGTGGGGACTAAGGTGGCAAAATACCTGGAATGACCTTACCCAGAGCGAATGAGGGGCCTCAGGGAACACACCGATGCAGGTGGGATCATAGTGATGCCTCAGGTTCACCGAGTCTCGCGCCTCGAGTTCCTCCACGACGAGCAATGGATGCAGTGGGGCTACCTAGGATAGGAGCCGAGTTTTGTGATTGTGACTCCTAAATAAGAGATGAGTTATGTTACCTTACCAAAAAAAAATTAAAATAAGAGATGAGTTGCTCGTTGGGAATTGATCTTGTCATGAAACTTGCTTGAAAAAAACCAGAGTAGACTTTGCCTACTAGCCAGCAAAATAGCACTATGAGTGATAATCTTATGTATCACTATAAGCAAACACGTGATTTGACGAGATACAACTGATTGTTGTCATGAGCTAAATAGTACTATGTTGTTTGAATTATTGTCTTTGCGTAGTGTCTTTGCATATTATCCAACCGCTAGTCCAAATGTTAAACATCATTTTACTTGTCCCAAGGAAAAGTTAGATTAGATCTACATTATCTTCTATGAAATTTTTCTACCAACTGTCAAACATATTGAGACGTGTCAAAAAGAACAAAAGAACCATCCGATAAATATTGGCATAAGGATACTAGAAATGTCAAAAGTTTCGTATGACGCTCACTTTAGTGTCAAAAGTTTTCGCCGACTCACTTAAGTGCCAAATAAAAAAAAAACGACCACTTAAGTAAAACCGGCAACAAATTCCGTCCAAAAGTATCACGTGGCTTTTATAATAAAATGTTTAATCTGACATAAAATTTTTAAATTTAAAACGAGTCCAACTTGGACTTCTGACGTGGCTGGCTTGCGCCAAATTGAAGTCGCATGCATGAAACCCATCTCAAAATAGACAAATTTGTGAAGTTTCGTTCAACGCTTGCGTTTTTTATCTTAATCCTAGATAAACCAAGACAAAAGGTTTTGAATTCTACCTCACCGAAGCGAAATCTTGATTGTGATTTGAAGGTCGTAATGACAGGAGGAAGTGCCGGAAGCTTTTTCAAGCTTGACGGCCGGAAAATAGACCATTCGTTGTGCTTACGTAGCCAAGGGCAATGACGCAAAAGATCAAAGTCTAAGTCCAAAAGTAATATTCAACCGAGATTCAAACTGCTCAAACCTCTCAACCACCGCAAAGGAAACAGAGCACCTTGATCTTATATGCCACGATCACTTGAAGGCGGTGATGACGAGCGATCGATCGGCGACTTTGTTAGGCGACTACCCAGAGAAAAACCCGAAGCTCGGTGTTCTTGCCGTGTTCTTTTCTCTCTAAAGTCTTTTACACCGCTCTCCTTGAGAGCACCTAATGCCCCCCTTCTCAATGACATCCACCAAACCAAGAGTTTGGTCGAAATGAATTTGAGCCGCTCGTCATGCTCCTACTTTCCGTCGCAAGATTTGGTTGTTAATCTTGGGGAAAACAACAAATCAGGGTTTTCCAATTTGGGAAAATGCTCGATTGTTTGATTCAGAGTTTTATATTTGCGGCAAAACATGATGATGACGTCATTTTAGGGGTATATATGCCGACTGGGAACGCCGACAAGCCAATCGGTTGAAAAAATTAATAAAATATTATTTCGTCAGATTTCTCACAATTAAAATAGGGGTTGACCCTTAAGTAATTGTTTAAAGTGGCACTTAAGTGATCTAACGAAATTTCTGGCAAAACGAGCACCATACAAAACTTTTGGAACTTATAGTGTCATTATGCCAACAAATTTTGCAATCCTAATTGTGATTTTTGTTGTTTAGCTGCAAAAAGAAATTGTTGATAAAATAACTTTTGTCCTAGTATTACATACTTGTATGCAGAAAAAGCTATAACCTGGTCTTGGTCAAAGTTACCTATACAGATTAAATGTTTGGACTTTATTAGTTAGTGAAGCTAGCGGGGTGTTTCATAGGCCTCCATATAACTAGGTCTCTATTTCCCACCTTGGATTATAAAAAAAAAAGTTGTTATTTTCCCACCTTGGATTATAAAAAAAAAGTTATCGTTGCGAAACATTTCATATTTATTTACTCTAAGTGTTTCAGAAGTCCTAAAATTTATTACAAAAACATGAGCAAATTCTAAAACTTTTAAATAAAGTAATTAGTCCCAAAACTTGTTCAAAAAGTACAATCAAATACTCTCGTTAACTCTGACCAATTTGAACGACGGAAAAATCCGATATATCATTTTGTAATGTGTCTTGAATGAATGAGACATTGATGTGGTGAGCACGAAAGAAGAGAGGCAAAAAATGAAGCAAAAGAGGTAAGGAAAAAAATAGTTGTATAGAGAGAAATCGCAAGGGGACGAAGGGTTGAACCTTGCCTGCTATGGTCCGGGGCGACCGACGGTGGCGCAGTCGTGAGGGCCTGCAAGCCCTCGCCCAAACCTCTCGCTGCTGTTGCTGAGTTTCCTTCCGGTTGATTCTTGCATTGAATTTCCAAGAAAGTGGACAATGCTTTCGTGGTCAGTTGGAGCGACTCACTTGTCTAGTCCCAATTTCACTTTTCTTCCACAAATCCTTCATCATCTCGTCCTTCATCGCTGTCTTTGCACTCTCGACTCAAGGATTTTCTAGACCAGATTATTAAAGTTAATGGGTTGGTGACGGCTGCCTGCCACTTAAAGTTCCTTTGCCCTAAACAATAACTTACAAGAGAGACACAAATAAGATCCCTTAATTGATGAGTTTAGGTATATGGACTTGTGTATTAAATCGCATCCAGGTTAATAAGGTAGGCAAACTAATGTTCATATATTGTTATAGATATATTATATCGGATTAAATGAGATGATTAAGTTCTTCTCTAGTTAATGTAGTATAATGTGTATAATTAATGTAAGGGAAGTGAGAGGGAATGGAGTTTTGCGATGACGTGGCTCAATCATAAAGTTCCATTATACCCCAACTTAATTATTATTTATAAATTTGGAATGGATGCTCATTTTTTTAACTGACATTCTACCGAAAACCTGTTGTGATCGTCTATAATCTATATGACAATTCTTGTTGTTTCAGCAGAGACTAGCCGTCGAGACAAGTCGAAGGTTTCTTATAGGAATAATAACACAAAATGGTCCCTAAACCTTGGCTTGATATGCAATGTGGTCCACGAACTTTTAATTTGTTTAATGTGTTCTATGAATTTTTGGTAAATGTTCAAACTAGTCCCTAGTCTATATGGAAAATATCTAATGTTATCCTTCTATTAATTTAAGTTCATGAATAATATTGAACATTTTCATATAATCCAAAAACTAGTTTGAACATGTATCAAGTTCAGAAATCGCATTGAACAAATTAAAAATTCAGAGATAACATTGCATATTAAGCTAAAGTTCGGAGCCCACATTGAACAAATTAAAAGTTCGGTGACTACATTATATATCGGGTCAAAGTTCAGAGACTATTTGCGTCATTTTCCCTTTCTTATATTTAGTGGAAGTCAAATAGCTTTGGTTGAAGAAAGAGTTGACCTCGAATTAGGCAAAAATGAAATTATTTATATATTTATGGGTATTACTTTGCCTGCTCTCAAGATCTTCATCATCAGATTGTGTTCCCCCTCCTGATTTCAAGAAGCTTAACGTCACCTGGAAACAAGAAGGTCAAATTTAATTTAGTGTTTTGCATCTGGGATACTTCCCCTCCCCTTTAAGCTTCTTCTTTAACTGAACTTTCTTGGGAAATGTCTCATGAAATTGATTGTGTTTTAATCCACATGAAAGTCAGATCTCTTACATGAATGTGGAGGATTTTGCAGAAGTTTCATGCATGTCTCCAGTGTCGGCACAGCACCTTCGGTTTCAGCGTTCTGGTGTCAGTTTTATTGTCCCGAAACTGTCTAAAACGGGAAAATTTTAAAATAAAAAAGGGTTTTGTAGCATTACAAAACGATGAGATGCCAGAGCTTTTCAATTACAAGTCGGTTCCTGTATAAAATATAATCGAGTCTTGAATCTTTCAATTGATATAATCAAGTCCTGCACCCATATTAAAAAGGGCAATTCAGGGCTTCTATTTAGGCAATTTTTTTTATACCATATGCAATTTCCAATAATGCTCATTGAAAGAGCTGAATTGCACTCTTCACAAGAGGTTTAGCACTTGATTCCACCAGTCGGAAAGTCAATTACGTTCCCTCATAAATATTTTGTGTATTATTTAACCTATGACATGAGGATAAAGTTTTGCTAATTGCTCACAATCTTTGATTGGTCATTAAGTCATTCGGATCCATGAGTCTAACTTGTATATATGTTTTTTGGGGGAAAGCCTTGCGGATTACATAAATCAACTTTTTCTAGTGCGGGTTCCTAATGTGTCGACTTCCCGACAACTTAAGTTTTGAAAAAAAAAACTAGATGTCGAACATGGCCTTAGGGTGCACGTTAGAGGTTCAAAATCTTGCATTATTCTACTTTTTATCTGCTCTTTAGGTTGGCGGTTCACATGAGGTCCAATTTTACTGGTCTTAGTCCTTGGTCAGAATTCAAAGCTGAACAACCCTACTAAATGTTGGATTTCAATCATTGTCTAGTCTACAGGCACTATTGAATCTCTAACTCAAACAATGGGTGGAACTTCGAAGATGCAGAACAAACCACTTTGAAATTATGATTGGCATCTCCTGATTTGATGCAGATCTGACTCCTTACGTGAAAACCTGATAAATCTGTCAGAAAAGGGAACAAACGAGAAAAGCAAAGTATTGATTTTGCATGACTCCAAATATTCCAACAGGAAAAAGGACACCCCAACCATTTGAGAGAAGTCAAATCGCCCATTGGGAAGATCTTGAAATGGAGCTGAGCATCCCCTAGTTTCGATTGAGCTGTTTTAGCTTCACACACTGCCCACAGGTTCTTTTCACTGCCCAATGATTTGCAATTCAAGGAACCGTGAGTGACCCAAATTAGGGCCTAATCGGCAGATTATAACTCTTGTCCTACGTATAGGTGCATATCTATGTCTGTCCATGCATGTGAAATTATCTAGTTAGAGAGAGAATTCATTAATGGATTTGAGTGCTATATAATAATGTCAATGATTAACAGATTGAATTTTAAAAAGGACCACCAGCTCAGGGAGAACTAGATCTTTGGTTATCGGTTTTGAATTCATGTACGTAGTTCCGAAATTGGGTTCTAATCCATGTGTCGAGTTTAATGCGTGAAAACTTGGTTAACGTGAGATGAGGTACTAAACAAGTACTCCGAAGATGCTTTTGGTGTGTTTCCTAATAAGCTGAGTGTATTAATGCTTTGCCAAAAAGAAGGGTGCTTAGATTACAAGACATAGAAGTGACTGAATCTCATGCCCCGGGGCACTGATGAAATGAACTTGGACTGTTCAGCTTTGCCTTTTTAAAGGAACAGCAACCCTCCAACCCAGGCGACGGTTAATTTGCAACTGAACTAATTAATATAATTATCCTTGTATAATAATTACATTGACCCCTCAAATGTGGGCAAAAAAATAAACTAAATTTAACCCATCTTCACCCCTATATATACCCCTGTCCATCAACTATCTCAATAAACTTGTCAGAGAGAGTTCAGAGGGAAAGAAAGAGGGAAAGCTAAAACATGGAGATTCCTATAATAGATTTGAGTGAGCTTGATGGTGAGAACAGGAGCAAAACAATGGCCCTACTTCACCATGCTTGTGAGAAATGGGGCTGCTTCAAGGTAACATTTTGTGTTTCATCGTCACCGAGAAAGTTCAATCCCTTTTGTCAACCCAACTCACTCTATTATCTTAAGAAGTAATTGTGTGATGATGGTGGTGGTGCTTTTCTTGCAGATACAGAACCATGGGGTTGACCCAGAACTGATGGAGAAAGTGAAGCATTTTGTTAACACCCACTATGAGGAGAATTTGAAGGCAATTTTTTATGAGTCAGAAACTGCCAAATGCTTGGAAAGTGCCGATGGTACTACATCTGATCTAGACTGGGAATGCACCTTCTTCATCTGGCATCGCCCAAAGTCGAACTTCGAGGACTTCCCGAACCTCTCGAATGATCTTCGGTGCGTGAAATTAGTCCCTATCACAACTTTACACTTCCTGATCATTTGAGAACTTTCAATTTCCAATCTTGCTGTAGTGACTAAGTAATATCGCTAGAGATGCTAATCCCAGTTTAGTAAACCGGTTTAAAAGATAATTTGGCAGATTAACCGCTTAAGGTTCGTTACATCACTCTGTAGATCAATTTAGTCTGCCGGTCTTAGTATATACAATATTACTCAGTGACTGCCTCATACTTTGGGCTATACTTTTTCAGGGAGACAATGGATGAGTACATTGCTCAGCTGATTAAACTAGCAGAGAAGCTCTCAGAGCTCATGTGTGAGAATCTTGGCCTAGACAAGGACCACATAAAGAGGGCATTCTCTGGGAAAAATGGGCCGACTGTGGGGACGAAGGTGGCGAAATACCCGGAATGCCCCTATCCGGAAAGGGTAAGAGGACTCAGAGAGCACACTGATGCAGGTGGGATCATATTGCTGCTTCAGGATGACCAAGTCCCAGGGCTTGAATTCGTCCATGATGGCCAGTGGGTTCCAATCCCACCATCCACAAACAGCACCATCTTTGTCAACACTGGAGACCAACTTGAGGTGCTGAGCAACGGTCGGTACAAGAGCGTCTGGCACCGTGTCATGGCCGTGGAGAGCGGGAGCCGGCTCTCTGTGGCCACGTTCTACAATCCTGCGGGCGACGCAGTCATCTCGCCGGTGCCAAAGCTCCTGTACCCCGAGAAGTACACTTTTGGGGAGTACCTGAAGCTTTATGCTAGCACCAAATTTCAAGAAAAAGAGCCCAGATTTGAGTCGATGAAGAAAATGATGAGCAATGGATGCAATGGAGTTGTCTAAGAACCCCCAATAACTAAATGGATGAGGCCCATTTGACTCTGTTTGGATTTTGTTTTTACTTTTCTTGCTTTGATAGAAACATGGTCTTGTGGTTGTAACTTCCAGTTGTCTGTTTTACAGTGAGTTTTTTGTAACTTCTACAGAAGAGATGGTATAAGTCTTTCTTTCCTTTGTCAGCTTTCTTGGCCCTCTTTGGGGTGATGTTGAATGGGCTTAAGTTAACTTTGGTCCTTATGTTCACTGTCCATTTGAGTCAAATAGAAAAAGAAAATACCACATATGTTCTTGTGATCACCATCCATTTTGACTTAAATTTGAGCGTTTTCCCAGGCTCTCACTTTCAGCTTTGACCACCTATTTCTTATCTTATGTCAGAGAACCCCACAACAGACATCTTCACATGCTGTAGCTGACATTGAGGGTGCCATCTTTGATTGATTACTTGAGCTTTGATTAGCCATGTGAGATTCCAACAAACGAATGGTCTTCAGCTCAAGACATTGTTTGATAGTTCTCCCTCCGATCATATGGCCTTCCAAGAAGACGGAATCAAGGTATACTCACTCGAAGAGAACGAAAACAAGTAAAAAAACAATCCTTGAGTCATTTGATTTTGAACTATCTAATTTTAGGAATTACTCAGGAGCCGGATAATAAGTTTTCTCGGGTCCACAGTGATGCCAATCACGTTAAAGGAGAGGAATCGTTAGTGACATGCAAGTAAAGATCTATCTAATTAGTTTTGGGGTGAACCGGGCAACAACTCATCAAGAATTAACCCGATCATGATCAATTTCTTCCTCAAAACTAAACCGACCGAAATCAACTTAACCCAGTAACAATTATCAATACCACCTCGCGATATGAAAATATAATACCAAAATATAAAGGAGATAAAGGCAACACCAACATCAAGATTTTACGTGGAAACCTAACGCTGGAAAAACTTCAGACAGCCCAAAAACTTTCACTAATCATAAAGAATAGTAGAATATACAAAGTGTTCTTATCTAATCACAGACTAGAGGCTCAACATCAACAACATAACAGTATTTCTATCACCGTGAGGATGGATTAATACAAACGAAGCAAGAAACTCTAACCGCGATTGAAGAATTCAGAGAAACCTCTCAACGAACAAACCCGATCTAATAGTAGCCAGTAGTCTCACGAACAACATACTAAAATTCGAGTCAATTTCGACAACCTTTGGCATTCGAATTGGAACCGCAAATTCGCAGTCCTTTTTCTTCCTCTCCTACGTTCACTCTCAGTGATACATCTCTCCCTCGCTCTCTTTTCTCTCTCCTCTTGCTCTCCACGCACGAAGCTCTCCTTCTTTTCTCTTTTAACTATTTCTCTTTTGTTTTTTTCTTTTGTAGTGTAATCAGCTGGGCACCACAAAGGGGGCGGACCCAGCCAACCACTAGTTCCAACCAGCTACTGAGAATTCTTACATTAAACTTCACAATTTCATACCTTACATGGTATTGAAAATTGCCATACATCGACTGTGCACAGAGATAGAGACAGATGTCAAGGCAAGCATCTTTAATCAGTAGACCTTGCTCTCCCTTATTATGCGACTTGTTGAACTTTCTGGTTTAATAATGATTTACAATGACTCTCTGGACACTCACTAATATGAACCCAACAAAGAATCCTTTGCCCTACCGCTTAGCCAATCCCAAAATCAACCAACCAACACTTCCTTTTCACTCTTTCCCACGCCTCCCCACATCCTTAAAGTCCTATTGCACTTTCCCCACGTAGAACTTCCCAGATCCCGTCTTCTCAAATCTCACTCTCTCCTTCACAAAATTCCCAGTTCTCTCAGCACCAAAATCATGGGTGTGAGCAACAAAATCACAGCGCTGCTCAACTTCGTAGCCCTCCTCAGCTCAATTGCCATAATTGGTGCAGGCTTCTGGCTTTCTTCAAAGGCAGACAACCAGTGCACCCACTTCTTCAGATGGCCAGTCCTCATCCTGGGCATTCTGCTTTTGGTAGTCTCTCTCTGTGGCTTCATTGGTGCTTTCTGGAACAAGAAAGGGTTCTTGATCTTCTACCTCTTCTGTATGGCACTGCTCATAGTCCTCATCCTCATACTCCTCGTGTTTGCCTTTGTGGTGACAAGGCCTGATGGGAGCTACTCTGTGCCTGGGAGAGGGTATAAAGACTACAGGCTTGGTGGTTTCTCTTCTTGGTTGAGGGACCACGTGACAAATTCTGGGAATTGGGGAAAGATCAGGAGGTGTATTGCTGAGTCTGATGTTTGTGTGAAGTTGGATCAGGAGTATGTGACTGCTGATCAGTTCTTTGCTGCTCATATCTCCCCTCTTCAGGTAAAAGGCTGTGTGTTTGCTCTGTTTTGGGTGATTTTGATGGAGGTGCAACTGCTTTTTTTGGCCTGGAATTCTTGATTTTGAGGGTTTCGGCTTAGAATAGAGAAACACTCTTCGATTTAAAGCTGAAATTTGGAAGTGCAAGTCATGGCCGATGATTTTATCTGCTGTTTTTCCTGCATTTCATCAGAATTATGGAGCTACATTGTTTCAAGATTAGACATTAGAGTGGCTGTAATTTCTAGCCCCAAGATGATTTGATTCTTGCTCATTCTTATCCCTGAAGTGGCCAGGAAAGAAAATGAGAGAAAGAAACAAAAGGAAACAAAAAGCTGGGTACACGTGGCATTTAGTTCTTAGGATACCAGACACAAGAGACACTGACACTGCCTTCTAGTTGCGCACAGCCACATAGCACCATGTGATTCAGTGAATTCTAGGTAACAAACTGTACTTAGCAATGTCAGAAGGGGCCCTACCAAAAGTATAGATTCTATCAAGTACATGTGAAATTTTTACCCTTCTTATTCTAGTTAATACAAATCACGAAAAAAATGGAGATAATTGATTACTTGATTTGTGACCCCCTTCATCTTTTCTTCTCCTATCATACTGTGCAACCCTTTAGCTTCCCTACTGTGAATCAAAGAATAACAACAATCAGAATCTCTGGGAGTCTGATATTATGGAAATCATTTTGCCTCACAATCACAAGTCATGAACAAGTATCTTGGGGGACCACTTGTGCAAAATATGGAGGAAAAAGAACAATTTCAAGATAAGATTTTTAATGCCTAAGTTTGGCCCCTCCTCCTTGCTTCCTATTGACATTGTTTCTTTCTTGTCCTTTTTCTTTGGGCACAGTCTGGGTGTTGCAAGCCACCAACAGTGTGTGGCTACACATACATGAACCCAACAATGTGGCTGAACCCAGTGAACCCCAATGCAGACCAAGATTGCTACTTGTGGAACAACGACCAGACCCAACTCTGTTACAATTGCCATTCATGCAAGGCTGGTCTCTTGGGCAACCTGAGGAGTGAATGGAGGAAGGCCAATGTTATCCTGATCGTGGCCGTGGTTATCCTCATCTGGGTTTACCTCATCGCCTGCTGCGCCCTCCGGAATGCGCAGACCGAAGAGCTCTTCCGCCGCTATAAGCAGGGTTGGAGTTGATCTATGCCTGATTACAACGGCACCCGGATTCATTTCTCTTTCTTTGTTTTAATTTCTCCACTTTTCCCACTCTGTCAATTTCCCACTTTTTTAGATTCCCAGTTTCTCAGGACAGCCTAGTTATGGAGTATTGTGTTGTATATTCTTTATCCTCTTCTATCTAGAGTATACAAGCCAGAGCAGAAAATAAGCAAAGGACTGATTCCGACCAAGTCCGAATTTTGTCCTGAATAATGTAAAGCAAGAACTAGCGGCATGCCAATTGTGGAAGCTCTTAGTTTACTGGCACACGCTTATGTTTCATGTCTAAATTCTACCATGGTTCTGCCTATAAAAATGATGCAAATTCGTGCTGCAAATCGACGTGCCGAAGATACTGCTTGAACAATGGGTTGTTTAAACCATTTGTGATTTATCACCTAGGAAATCTCTGTGGTTTTTCCTTAATCTTTTCAAGGCGGAACAATGAACCGAATACTCCCGTGACCTAGACTCGACCCGTTCGCTGATGTCATTAGGAGTAGGAAGACCGTATATAGGCAAGTAGAATTCTTGTACGAGACCTCTGCACATTTTCAGCTAAATCTGTGGTTTTGCACATTTTCGGCTATACCTCTGCAACTTTACACACCTTTCGCTCCCTTCCTAAAAAACAGGGAAAAAATCCCCTATTCCTCTCTCTCCCTTCTTTGTCCCATTCCTTTTCACTCCCAAACTCGAGAACAAATGACAACTTATGGAACCATACCATCACCTTTATCACCCCCACCGTCGTCCGACCTAGAGTTCATCTCCCGAGCCAAAGCGCGGATCAGGTCCGGCCTCGCCACACGCCGGCCATGGAAGGAGATGTTCCTGCTCTCCGCAATGGCCCCTCCAGACGCCCTCGGCGCGTCCATCGGGCGGATCCAAATGAATGTCGCGATCTTCCGTGTGAACTACGCCATCATCGTGCTGACGATCCTCTTCCTGAGCCTGCTGTGGCACCCCGTGTCGCTGATCGTGTTCGTGGTGATGATGATCGCGTGGCTGTTCCTGTACTTCCTGAGAGATCAACCATTGACCTTGTTCGGCCGAGAGATCGATGATCGGGTGGTGATGACGGCGTTGTTCCTGGGCACCGTCCTCGCGCTTTCTTTCACTCATGTGACCGATAACATAATTGTGGTGCTGTTTATCGGAGTCGTGGTGGTCGTAGTGCATGGAGCATTGAGGGAGACAGATGATCTGCTGGCGGACGACGATCCACAAGCCACCGGATCCGGCGGCGGAGATGCCTCGAATATGCAGTTCCGGGGTCCTACACCGGCTGCTTATACCTTGTCTTAGGAAATACTGATTGTATTCTGCACATTTTCAGGCTACTGGGACGATCCATTATCAGTCTTATGATTCGTGAGATTAATACCATCACAGTAACATTGTCTTTTGTAGCTTTAGCCTAAAATACAAAAGTTCAAGATTCCTGGGGAGTTTTGGTCCACCCTTTTTAGTTGTGAATAATAAACTAAATAGAGCTTTGCCATTTCAATTCGGATTTTAATTCTAATTCCAGCTCTAATTTATGTTTTCTACTGCACACAACAACTATTTCATGTCTTGGTTCTAATATCAATCTACACCTCTTAGTTTTTTTTTCTGTTTTTTTCATCATCCATTTATGGAATAATTATCAAAAAAGTCATAAACCCAATGCACATGTGCCGATTCAATTCTAAACCTTTTAATTTGTTCAATTTTTTCGGATCAAGAATTTGGTCGATTTAGTCCTGAACCTTTTGTCATAAGTTTTTCTACAACTTAAACTTATGTTGAGTACAAGAAAGAGCGATCCATTTTATATACTAAAAAACTAATTCTGTCCTTATTTTAAATAATCATGAACTAGGAAATGTTCAAAAGAGGCCCTCCAACTAGTATAGAAGAATGCTAATAGCATGACCATCTGCTGTCATTTCTACTAATCCTGGGATACAAGAATTTTTAGATATAAATTGACAAAACTGCTCTTATACTTTACCTTTCATAGAAAGAGTTAGAGACTTTTCTGTATTTTCTTCTTCTTTTTATCTAGGGTGAAAACTCAGCTACCTAGAGGCCGATAAAATACCGTGCACGTCCCGTAAACCAATTAAGTCTAGATTTTGACTTGTGCAGGTGGACTTGTCCTAGTGGAGTTTGCAACATAGTGGTGGGATTTTAACCGGCAATCTCAAATTCCTCCGTTTGAAATCTTTCTACAACGAATCAGCTGTGTTTAGAGATAGAGATTTCTCTTTATCAATTCACCTTTTCATGCAAAATGCATTAGATTTATTTTCACTGGACAAATTAATTTATCCGCACTAAAATATTTAATTTTCTAATTAGTATAATATCATCGAAAAACGATTTTTGGATTATGACACATTGAATTCAATTTACAGCGCAACAAAACACCAGTAATACAATCGTAAACATGGTTTTCGATTTCTTTTTTCTTAAAATTTCATAAATCACGTGATTAAAATTGCACAAAAAAATTAATCAAAGATTCATTTTATATTTTGATGAAAAAGGTTAAAAAGGATTTTTTTTTTTGTTAGCTCATTTATTTTCTAATTTCAGGGACATCTTATTTGCATTTTTTTTTCGCTTATTTTTCTTGTGTCCGCGCTCTTCCTCGTCGTCCTCCTCCTTCCCGGGAAGGAGAGCCGCTCCTTCTTCGCAAACTTGCAGGCGAGCGTCTGTACATCCCTCTTCTCTTTCTCCGTTTGCTTTCGATTCATCGTTTGTGGGTCGCCCTCTGTTCTTCGTGGTTTCCACTAATCTTGTTTTTTAAGCGGACAATTCGTCTTGCCCATTGCATGCTTGTGGAAATTATCGGAAAAAGTTCGATCATTTAAGCCTGAAATCTGTTTGGTAGATGGGTCTGGTCGTGCAAGTTTTCCCATTTAATCGATTCTTTTATCCAATCTGTGCATGCCCGCGTTGTTGGTCGACGACAGCGATGATGCGAGATGGGTTTCGATGAAGATGCATATCAGGTGTTCGACGGAATGACCATTTAGGCGGTGTTTCTGTATTGACTCAGTTTCTGATTTAGCCAAAATGTGTGGACTTCTTGCTGTGCTCAACTTTAATTCTTATTCTACTCTCCAGCTCGGTGAGGACTAACGTGAGAGGGCGGCGAGAATGACGAGTTATCTATGGAGGAAGTACGCCGATTACTTGTACACCAAGTGGGAGAAGAACATCCTGTGGACCATGGTCGATCCGTATCGACGGCCTAAATCTTTCACGCCTCTGGTCACCATCTACGTCGCTGCCTTTTATACCGGCGTCGTTGGGGCAGCAATCACCGAGCAACTGTACAAGGTGCTCCTCCAACAGCCCATAATTAGTCGCGCTGGAAATTTGCCATTAGTTTCTTGATTCAGTGGCAATTGTAAAATGAGTCTATGTTTACTTCTGAGTCCTCACAAGTTCTTGCCTATCTTATAATAGTAGAGTTGATGCTATCCTTTCAACCTTGAACGTGATTATGGAGCTTTTAAAGAGATTATCGATTATGCAAGATCTTTGGATGGTTTCCGTCAAAAGTCTGTGCAAATTAAAATAGACATTGATGGACATGATTTTGGAGAGCAGGGAATTAGGCTAGAAAAGAGAAGTCGCCGTTTTTTCCATCTATTTTTGGCGCACGCCCGAGACTTTCCGGTATTCGATTTCTTTAGGCTTTGACTGAAGCACGTGTTATGATGCTGAACAGGAGAAGTACTGGGAAGATCATCCTGGGCAAGAGGTTCCTCTCATGATGCCAAAGTTCTATAAGGGACCCTGGAGGGTGTACAGAGGCGAGGCCATTCGGTCGGAAAAGTGAGAGAAGTCGGCGAATGCCTGGGTTCTGTGCTTACACCTTCCATGCCACACTTCTATTCTTGCTCAAGTCCGCTGATTTTACAGATATGAATTCTCATATTACTTTGGTTTAAAGCATAGGAAGTGACACCTGCTGTTGCTATGTTAGAACAGATTGAAGATGCTTTAATAGGAATTGGGGTTGTGTATTAATAAACGGACTCAGTTCTCCTTTGTCAACGATACCCTTATCTGATAATGTGACTTGTATGTACACATGCTCCTGCTTTATGATTATGATATCGATTAGGTTTTTTGCCGAATTGTTATATCTACCAGTTAGTTCCTTCTCTCATTTCAAGTTTAGCTAGCAATAACGTGCAGATACTTGTGCCTACACTTCAAACACATGGCACGTATTCGAATCTCGACCCATCAAATGCGTAAGAACTCTATAATTCTACCAATCAATCATGTTTACTAACACATTTTGATAGTTACTAACTTAATAGGAATGAAATGAACACCAACTTTAAATTACCTCATCTATTGAAGATCGTTGTATTATGCCCGTAATTGAGCAACCGACTCATAGAATTTTGTGAAAAACCTCATTTTCGAGCTTCACTAACACGAAATATACTTGCTGAAGGTTGGTTTCCTCGTCCTAGGAGGTGGTCATCTGTACGGTCAACTTGAGTTGTCACCAGTATCGACTCACTAGGTTCTTTGAGAGGAGGCGCAGAATTTCATTTCTTCATGATAATTGTATATTAACCTCCGTAATTACATAATGGGTTATTTAAGCGGCATTCGAATTATATATATACCACATGAAACGATGGATGGCAGGAATATTCACAAATGGAAGGCTTAACAAATGGATTCTTTAGTTGAAAGCTGGTCATAAAGAACAAACAGTAAAGTTACTGCAATTCTCATAAGTCACGTTCTTTATTAGCTCTTTGCTATAACACAGATATATCATAGACAATATTGAATGACAAAATGCAATGCGCAGAATTTGCCATCAAGTCATCTTACAAAGAGCAAAGACATTGTGTAAAGCATTAATCGAGAGTAATTCTTTTATGTACAATATGGACAGTGATAATGCCCAATATGGCTATATAACCCTTAAGAAGGTCCTAAAACGAAGTAGATCCTGTTTGATTGTCCTTCAGAAGAGACTTCACATCAAGATTGAGATCTCCCACTCCCTTCGGCGGGCCAGCGCTGGACCGAGCCGTGCCGTGCTTTTCAATCGCATCCTTTATCTTCTGAAACTGCACATTATCCCACAAAGAAACAATGAGATGCGAACATGACAGGCACGAGCTGCAGGTTACTTATTTTGCAACCACTGCAAGCATGCATTAGTTATCGATTTTACCATTATTCAAGCAAGTCTAAAGAAATAAAGGAACATTATCACTGATCCTACCATTTGCATACCCAACTTAGGTAAGTGTTAACTATTTTCTCCAATTATGCAAGAATCTTTTGGCATCCCTTTGGATACCCAGAGGAATGCAAAATCTAATCCCTGAAAGATTATCAGCCGGTCAAGGGTTCTGATTGAGCTCGTTTACCATCTAAGCTTTTTCTACCTTTCAATAACTACACTGCTTTTTTCCTCAAAGTTGTAACACAACATATACCAAAAAAACAAAAACGGTGGTGTTGAATTATCACAAGATTCACTAAATAAAATATATACACCTCAACTTACCTTAGCAAGGGAACATGAAAAGGATTCCACCTGGCCATCAGCGCCACGATAGAAGTGGAAATATGGTAGCACCTTAACATTCATGCTCTTGCACATTGGCTTATTCTCGTCGAAATTGACTTTCAAGAACAAAATCTCAGGGTGTTCTTGAGCTGTCTTGCAGAGCTGATACACATAGACAATCAGATAAATATATCACAATGATGCTTGATGGATCAAGAGCAATTGCAACAATAGATACTCCTGAGGCAAACGGCAGTTGAGACAAATTTAATAACACACTTTACGGAAAAATTGCACTTTATTTTCTTTCCCAAAACCTAGTGTCTCCTTGGTTTTCAAGAAGCCCTCTTAATCTTAGATACATTAAGTTCCTTAAACTTTTAAGATCCCAAATATTCAGAAAATGTTTGTAGAAATAAAAGTCTGTCCACAGGCGCGGCGCAGATCCAGAAGGCCATTACATTTTCATTCAACGTTCTCTGGTCATGAATGGTGAAAAATGCAACCAAACACCCCAATAAACGTTAGGGCAGAATAAATCTCAAATGGCAAAGATCACCTTAAGAGCGTTAGCAGTCTGAGACACACACCCACACCCCCCCCCCCCTCCTCACACACGCACACACAAAATATTCATACAACATGTATGTATCACCCATCAGAGTTTCCTCTTCCAATGCTATGTTTCCAAGTGGGATAAAGCAAAAATGACAGACAAGTTGAGAATTACCTTTGGAAATAATGCTCGGCAAGAAGCACACCAAGTTCCATAATATTCAACAATTACTAATCTATCTCCTGCTTGACTTAAAGCACTCAGAAATTCTTGTGTAGAATGAATATCGACCATATTTGGTCCTGCATTCTTCTCCCACCATTTTGGCTGATCAGTTTCAGTAATTGTGGCATGCACCTGAAGTGAAGCCAACAATAGGACAGAGAATGAGAAGAGAAACTAAGAAATGAAAAGTACTCCTTTGAATGTTGGACATACTGTAGCATAAACAATCGAATAATGAGAACCAAAGCTCATCAAAGATAGTCAACAAAGACATCCTTTCACCTGCTCAACGCCCCAAACAAAAAACATTAAAGATTTCCATGATGGAAAAGTATGATTATGTATAGCTCCTACTATTGTTGCCCCAAAACTAATGATTGAGAAAGCTGTGAAAAAAAATGACACTACAGTCTTACAAGTTTCTCTTTCCACAAGTCCTGTGTCCAAAATTCTTTCGTTACAGACAGAACCAAAATCAGGCTCCATCATCAAGAACAATATGTGATAACCATTGCGCATATATCCTTGTTTTAAATGAAGCTTCAGTTAGCCAGAGGCCAGAGCAGATGGAGAATGGATTGGCGTAAAATGAAAACGTGAACAGGGAACATTGCTTGTCCTAGACGTGGCACAACAGGGGTAGAGGCCACTGCAATCGTTTAATTGAAAAGGAGACATCTTGAGATACCAGATGCTCAGGTAAAAGGGTCGAATTTCATGCTAAAATAGAAACTTCTATGTGGAGTCTACTTTAACATCCGATGCATGATATGATACCAAAGTGGTCTGGGTAATTTCAATACTTGGACACCGGGAGTATCAGTTTAACGGTTTCAGATTGCCAGATTCCAACTTTGCAAACGATATTCTTTCATCCAGAATCTGAATTTCAACTACAAATGACAACCCATTACTATCATCGGTGAATTGAAAAAAGAAAAGCCGGATATTCAATTGAAACTGCACGAAAAGCACCACTTGCAGACAAGATTGCAGAATCAGACCACAGTATTAGCAAATGGCCCCCTACCAAATCAACCCAAAAGAATCCGAAACTGTCTCCACAAGCCCACTGATTCTCGCAATACCAGTGCCCAATCATTAACAGTTCAACAAAAAATTGAGTGGGCGATAACAGACAACAGCAACACAAAAAGGCCAAAAGCATGCAAGCAATTGAAGAGAAACGACACGCAAAAAGGCAAGAGACCCTTTATACCTTCAAAGAAGCAAAATGCTTTCTGGGTCTGAACGCAAGTGGCGAAACATCGCCGATCGACCAACTTGCGACTGACAAAACCCTCTTACACGATTTCAAATTGGGGACCACAGAAATAACAGAAGCTGGGAAAGACGCCGACAGCGGATTGGAGAGCCGGTGACTGTACAGGGACGCCGACCTCAGAACATCCGCCATCTTAAAGATTAGAAAAACCCACCCCCACAAAAGGCGAGACAGCGAGGCGGATATCGAAAGAGATTCAACAGGTTAGATTCCACTTCCGCCGGAAAAGAAAAGTGAAAAGATGAAGAACCCAACTCCTGGGTTGTTGGGATTAGAACGGAACGGCGGCCTGGCAGGAAAGGCACGGACAATTCATGGTGATTTGAGGTGGTGGTGGGTGTTCCGGGTCTCGATTTTCCGGGAAAATTCGCAGAAGAATCTGCCGAGTGAGCTTTGTGGGTGCGTTCGGTCTTTGGTTCGTGTACCGGCAGAAAAGAGAGAGGAACAAGAAAGAGGGCGGTGTCATGAGCGTCTGTTTTTAATTTTATATCGGGTTCCTCGTCGACATGTTTTGCTTCTTTAACGTGCGGTCCTGGAAGTGTTGGTAGTTCTTTTGATGTTCGAGTCCTGAAAACGTAGTTTTGGGCGCATGGAAAATGGGGGCGATTTATAATCGGGGGTTTGAATTTTATGTTTCACAAAATTTTGGCCACGAATTCGGGAGATTCAGCTGGTTTGATGTAGAGGTGAGCATCGATCGAGGGTAAGCGCACAAGTTCAGAATGGACCTTCGAACCGGACCAGGCTAACTTTATCCGACCGGTTCTAGTCCGATTTTAGGGTGTATAGGATAGGTTTCAGGTTCTAAAAGCTCAGAACCGGCACAAAAAGATAGGTATCGGGCTTGGAATCACCTAGAATCTACCAACCTTGGATCCTACTCATCACGTAACTAATATTTGTCTTGATTGTAAATAAAGATATGTTTTACTAAAGTTTGTCCTTATAAAAAATAAAAACAAAAAAAGGAGTTAGTAGGTTTCCGGGTAGACTCAAGCTGCATTCAGTGTAGCGTAATTAGCTTTCTATGACAATCCATCACTAATTTCTGTATCATAAATATATTTATTTCGATGATTAGTTATAAGTAGAACCCAAATCAATAATAGATGAGGTGAAGTGACTTTGGAGCATTTTAATGTGGTTTGATTATTAATGCAAACAAGAAACAGCCCAAAATAATTTAGACTAGTTAACTGGGTACATATCTTGGTTTTCTTTTGTCCCCATGAAGGTGGACATGTTTCACTGTTTATTTTCTCTTCTTTTCCCTTTTCCTTGTTCCACATGTTGATTTGCATTATTAATTTTATCTAACCTCCAGAAGAAAAGATGGAACTTCCCCCCCACTAGAATGGCCATGGCTTTGACAAATGAGAGTAACAATCTTGGAGCTATTTAAGTGTTTTTGTCGCTTTGTATTTGGCATATGAATTTGCTGATAACTGTGTTGGCGTCTGTAGAGGTTGACATCACGGCACACGAAAGATGTCCGTCACGTTTGCTTTTATCTTATTGGGTCCCTCGTGAAGACATCTCGTGCTGATTCACACAGACATCTCGTTCATGCGCCTGCTTCGTATGACAGATTTTCCTTTGCTTTTGGTGTCCTCAGGGATCTGAAATGGGGATGTGCTCCGCTTTAGCTGAGATAATCAGGGTCTATGAGCCATATCCAATTGGTTAAAAAAAGAAGGCGACAACAAAAAAGAATCGATCCAAAGTGAGTCATGACGACAGAAAGATAGATTATTGTTCTCTAGTATAAGAGAATGGATTTGTGTGCGAAACAGGCGCATGACACGGCTTCAACAAACGATTTCATGTCTAGGCCACCCACCTAGGCTTTGGCTCGAGTCCTTGCATTATCCATGATGTTCGTGAGATGCGTCGTGGATTCGAGATTTACCTACTCGAGGAGGAGTTTCTCGTTGTTGAAAATTTACAGCAGGAAAGACGTGATGGAAAGCAAGAAACTCAAAGGATCGATCTTCTACACAAAACGGTTTTCTCATCAGAAAAATTCTGCAGATGTATTGTAAGCAAAAGGAAGCGCTCCACAAGCTAATAAGAGCACATTTGAGTTGTAATTTCGCCTTCACCACCACTTCACCAGCCGCTGCGGCGCTACCACCCCGCCCCCATTTAATTACCACTGTCTTCATCTCCAGTTCTGCTCCCGCCCCTGTCAATACAACCACCAGCGAGCCACAGTTGCTGCCACCAGCCCACCGCCACCACCCCAACCCCACATGAAACCCCCCGTCTAACTCAGCCAACTAACGCTCAAAAAGCTTTTGGCGTGTATACGCATGAAATCTTGACATTTATTATCTCGAAATCTATGTTCCAGAACGGGGTACTGGAAACAAACCATAACCAGAACACAAGAATCGTGACAAAGAAATCGCTGCCACCGAATGCTGCGTTGGCGACATATATTCACCGGTCTCACATAAATCATTTATTTTCTTACAAATTGAGCTCATGATGAATGGAAACGACTTAGGAAAATTAAAAGCATTCCACTACTAAACATATATGCCACATTACTGACCAATGAAGGATCCAAAGCATTCTAGAACCTTACCTTCCTAATGAACCGCCTGCTTTCTAGATCCGTGCCCGTTACCTAGGCGAACTCCTAGATACATGTCCTTTGCATTATATTACAATGCTCGCTTTGCTTCGGTGACATCCTAGAACCAGTGAGGCAAAGCTGATCTGCAGCCGCTGTAGAGATAAACATCATGGGCTAGACAAAAGAACAGATTCTGAAAAGGAAGCAGATCCATTATTTGGAGCACCCTGTATCTTCAAAATCGAAGTGACCAAGTTGTATATCTGAACGTTTTCAAAAGAGGGGACTTTTCGCCCCCTAGCGAACTCAGGACCATGACCAATAAAGATCGTTCTCATGGAGAAGATATCGTTGTCATAGCCGTGCGCTCCTCCACATTCCTGGCGCTTTGTTTTCTTCAGTTCCACCTTAAATCCCTCTGCAATCAACCCTATTATGGGCGAAATCCGATCACTCGCCGCATAGTGAAGCCTACTCGGCAAGTCTTCCTTGAGATACACCTTCAAATACTGTCCATTCCCAACTTTGCCCGATCTCAATCCCTCATTCATCTTCTCAACGACATCAGCCTGCGATACACCTGCGGGCGGACGGATCGCCAGCAATGGAGTGTAAGATTGCACCCAATTTGCTGGGATTTCAATCCAAGATGACAAATCATCCAAGAAGATCAGCTTTTTATCGCAAGTCCCAACCATCCCATGATCACCGACCATGATTATATTAACATCCTCGAAAACCCCTCTCTTCTCTAGACCCTCGATCAATCTCCCAATCATCCTATCAATCCTAGCAACTGCCTCGGTGATCTGAGGATCATCAGGCCCGACCTGATGACCCTGATGATCAGGATCCTCGAAATACAGAGTCATGAACGCAGGCATCTCGCTACTGGGCATGTCAAAGTACTTCAAAACCGTATCGACCCGCTCCTCAAACGGCACTGAGCCATTGTAAAACCGGCAGTAACTCTCAGGGCAATCCCACGATCCCTTATTAACCTCAGACCCTGGCCAGAAGTAAGTGGCGGCCTTCAACCCATGATTCACCACGGTTTCCCACAGGGGCTCGCCGAGCCACCACTTGGGATCATGACTACCCATATTGAAGGAGTCTCCAGTATGAGGATCCACAAAGTGGTTATTGATGATGCCATGATAAGCAGGGTACAGGCCAGTGACAATTGAGTAATGATTAGGGAAAGTGAGAGTAGGGAACACCGGAATCAGGCCCGCCTCGGCCTCGGTCCCGTTCGCGATCAGCCTGCCGATGTTCGGGGTCGGGGTCTTGAATTGGTACCCGAACCGGAACCCGTCGGACGAGATCAGAAGAACCACCGGCTTCTGCAGCTTCTTGAGAGGGCGAGCCGCGGTTTCAACTGAATCGGAATCGGAACCAGACGCGTTCGACGCCAAGGCCGTCGCGGGAGCGGAAGGAGGCGGAAGAGGTGGTTTAGAGAAGAAGAGGAAGGCGAAGGCGGCGGCGGCGGCGAGAGCGATGCCAGTGATGAGGAGGAGGGAGATGAACACGACGGTGGTGGCCACGGGTCTTTGAGCCGACAACAACTTGGGTTTCGTCGACTCGGACTCGTCGACCGAGTCAGTGTCGAAGGAGAGGAGAGCGGTGGAGGGGTTCGGAGGGTCTTCTTCCTGGGTGGGACTCGGGGGCTGCTTGTCGGAACCCATGTCGCAAAATCGAAGCTTCTTTCCCCCCGCGGAGGAAAGCTTCAGAGCCTCCGACGGGTCCAAGGAATTGCAGGAACTTTCAAGAATCGGGTCCAAGAATCGCAGGAAAGTTTCAAGAATCGGGTCCAAGAATCGCAGGAAAATTTTTCAAGAACCGGGAAAACGAAGGGGATCTCGATCTTGGTTTGAAGGGAGCGAGCGAGATAGGAAGAGAGAGAGAGAGAGGGAGAGAGAGGTAGGTCAAGAAATGAAGTGAAAACGAAGGTGGGTTTGGAGGGGGAGATCGACGGGTGAGAGGTCGCCGTCGGAGAAGACCAAGGAAGAAGGGTGGTGGCGGTGGCGGTGGCGGTGGCGGTGGTTAGTGGTGTTGCGCTCCCGCTCCTCCGCCACGTGTGTGTTTTCGGCTGTGATTGGCTAGTATTTGGGCACCGTATTTTCAAGAATTGTTTCAATATATTTTTTGAGTACTTTTTTCTTGGAACAAATAAATAAATAGAATGTTTTAAAACTTGTCACGAAAATATAATTAACTGACTTTCAGAAAGTACAATTAAATCATAATCATAAAACTTATTACGAAAATACAATTGACTCTTAAGACTTTCAAAAAGTGTAATTAAGTTAAAAAATTTATCACAAAAAAGTATAATCAATTCTTAAAACTTTCAGAAAATGCAATATAAATCCTAAAACTTGTTAAATTCGTCCAATCAAGCCCTTCCGTTTCTAACAAAAAAAAAGTTAAATTACACTTTTTGAAAGTTTTAAAACTCGATTATATTTTTCATAACAAGTTTTAAGACTTGATTATACTTTCTGAAAAATTTATAACTTAATTACATTTTCGTGATAAATTTTAAAATTTTTAATACACTTGTACCTTCTTAGAATATTCGGCCTTGTATTTGAAGACCTTTAGAGAAAGTTTAGGTCAAAATTCTGGGAAGTTGTTGAAAGAACTGAAATGATAATGACAACCTAATTGCTAATAGTTCATCCAACAACTTCCAGGTCTTGTGACAACTACAGATTGGACATTCTTTCTAAGATTCCAGTTTATTTCCTCACCTACAAGTACAAGCATGCTTCATAATGCAATAAAGAAAAGCACAACCAACCAAGCAAACCAGAAAATTGAACCTGATGCTTCAGATGAAATTCACAAGTTCAGACTCCAAAAGTATCTATATGTGCATTAACTTATACCGATGCTCATGATTAAAAGACCTCAAGTTACCAAACATTCCAAAATTTGAGGATGGCTGCCAAAACCAAATATTCTACTGAAAACTCCCAGAGACCCTCGGATCGGGAAAACGTCACAAGAGCGGGAAAATGAAGCTAATGAGCATAGCAAGAGAGACAAACTGTAAAAATGTAAAACAGACACAACTTGCGGTTATGAGCACGACTTGTACAGTGTACACAGAAAGTTGCACTGCAACTCCACGGTTGGGAAGCATTTAGGCCTGTGTCCTTTGAGGAAGTGCGGCGGGTATTGTTCGGTCTTGGTCAAAATTCAGGCAACATCTGAAGGAAGAGTGCTCTGTATGTTCGAGGGCATCAGGATGTTAAAACCGTCCGCCGCAGTAGATACAATCATTCCCGGAATCTGAGCATGCCAATGCAGTTCTTTCAAGTCTTTTTGTCCCTGTTAAAAGAGTAGTGATGGTTGAGCACGAGGAAATGAAAAATGGCTGCTTCTAGAGTATGCCTAATACCCATGCCTGCAATATGTATCGTACCTGGTGAACAAAGAGGAGCTGTGGAGGTAAATCCTCGGGGGCATTCACTTGCTCTTTTGTTTTGGCTTTAAACTCTGCCTCCTCTTCCTCATCCTTTTCCAAGGAAAGATCCCATATTCTGTTCGTCAAAGCCCAAGAATGAGAGAATTCAGTGAGAGCATCAAATCATTTACCATTTATCACATTGGATAATTGCCATTTGTTTTGGTCTGTGGATAATTGACATTTTATGCTGCATATGTAGTCCCCAATATGCATGTTAACTTACGTGAGCTGGCAGTCAGACGATGATACTGCCAATGTGGAGGCTTCATGTGGGCTCCATTCGATTGAGGTGACCGGGTGTTTATGATACTGGAAATGAGCAACCACAGAATCACCTTCCTGCCAAAAGAAAAAACATACAACAAACATAGTAAGGACCTAAAAGTTTTCAAGTACTTTAGCAAGAAAATTTATGGTGCCGTCTTGAACAGATCCCTTTAAAGTCCTAGGTTTGTCATATAATAAAGTAAAGAAAAGATACGACCGAAAAGTCCAGCGAATAAAAAGAGCATCCTCATGAGGAACAGACCATATTCACAAGATTAAGCATGTGTATCCATAAAATGAGAGTGAAGAAGCTTTGATGCATACCAAGGCAGGAAATTTCTTCTTGGATGATATGAAAGAGAGAAGAAGAATTAATGAGAAAGAACTAAAGACGAGAAACTGTTGTTAGCTGCCATACTAACTTGACAGGAAGCTGCCAATGGACTATCACGTATAGATCAGAATTAACTTCTGCAGAACACAGAACACATAGCAGATGAAGACGAGCTACTTACTACAGAAAAAGCTAGACAAAGAAAAGGATTGAAAAAACTTTTTTTGTGAAAGATAACACTTGAAAAGGCAAGTTGTATCAAAATAAGTAAAGCTTTTATCGAGGCTCATGCAGTTGTGCTCTAAAGTGTTTCCACAAGATGTCACCTCTCTCCGAAAACATTCCTTGATGACTTCCTATGTCAATAATAAAGATTAGAAATACCTTGAGTAATCTAAGATCATGAATTGAAAATGTCCCGTCATCACACCCAGAGGCCAACATACAGGTAGCCAGCCTAAACAGATTCAAACCATTCCATGGTCACCAATAAGATCAGCAATGCAGGGGTATAAATGAGCATGCATATCGGACATACTAAGGGTAAACAAACCTGTTCCATGACATAACATTAACATCGGCATTGTGCGCCTTAAAAGAAACAGCTGGTGTCTTCCCTAAACGGGTATCCCATATCGCAATACTTCCGTCAACTGAACTAGAGGCGAAGACATTTTCTTCTGTGGGGCTCCACTGCAGAATTCATAGTAAGAAATTGCTTAATATTAAACGGGATGAAAGTTGGTGCTCAAAATTCTATATTTAACTGGAGTAAGTGTTTATTGATGTACTTGCAGATCTTCAACACTTGCAGCATGTCCAATAAACGGAGTGGAATCAACATTCCATGTTGAACTAGATGTCGGTTCCCATAGATGGATGCAATTCCTGCAATCCCCTGCCAAGTGCAATTAATGCAGAGACAATCAATCACACTTAGCGAGGACAGATTAAAAAATAGATCTGACTGGAACTTCTGTTGACACTACCAGACACAAGCCTCCCAGGTACAAGAGGACTCCAATCTATGGCGTAACCTTCATCTTTGTGGCCACCGAACTTCATTAAAGGAGCCTGGTTAAAAACTGAGGAAGCTCCCTGGTTGACGTCCGTTTCTGATTCAGCCAAAGCATTCAAATGGGAACTGAAGTCCCATATCTGCAATAACACAAGCATAGACAATTATATAAATATAACCAACGTCACTGAAGTGTCCTTGAATATTTCATAGTCCAAGAATAAATCAACCAACACCACCTCCACCCACACAACATACACACAAAATTCCACAACCAGAACATTAAAAAATTTCTCTATACTGTTTAGAATAGTTTTAATAAGAAAACCCTCTTAATCACCATTTATTATGCCGTTCATACGTTCCCAATTGCCTTACACCAGTAACAGTACATGAATACCCGAGGGAAGTTCCACAAGCAATACTTGTAATTTGCAGAGCAACAAAATGCAGTCCAAATAGCCATTCTTCTCTTCCCCCATAACATGTGATGCATTTAAGGATTAAAAAATGATCATAGGCTTCACTATGATATTGCCAATGTGGATTGGTGCACTCTAAAACTGTAAGCAAAATGAAAGTTCTATGGGGATGCAAAAGATGATCGCTTAGATAGGCACTGGCACGCTAGAGAAGGTGGTAAAAACAATGTCAATGCTTTCATTTACACAGCGACAATATTGATATGCCAAGGCCCAACAGTTATGAGATCTCTCAGCATGTAATGGAAGAAATGAAGAACTTATCTAATACTAGCTGGTGATAGCTGGTGTTTACGTTCCTTGTACATAAGAAGAAACTGGTGATCAGAGTAGGCAAGTGCACATAAAGAATGATGGCCAGATCAGGTCATGCTACAAATAATACCCTGGATGTGACAAATGAGAATATCTGTGAACAAGCCAAAAAAAAAAATGCTTCTTCTTTGTCTAGAAAAGTTCGAGGCTACGATTGGTTTGTTGTTAAGCAAAAATGACCTAAATAAGCAAAGAGAGAGCATTTAAACCCATCACACAACCGCCTTCTTCTATTAAGTATCTCAAGTGTGGCATCAAGCCAACAACCAAAAAGAATCGAATGCGCAAAACCAACTCACTTGCACATGACCAGAGTCTGCCCAAGATGCACAGATATGGGGATTTTGATTCATAGCTCTTATTCGATTAATACATCCTTCATGGCCCACTTTTCTTAGCTGCCAATAAAACCAAAGATTAAGAGTCAAAATCACCATGCAAAATCACACCATATTTCATAAGCTTTCATAAGGCTCAGGCAAATGCCATAAGGGAACAAGGGATTGCCTGCAAAACTGGCGTCCCAGATCCACCTGCTTCATCATCGCTATCTTCGTCACTATCACTGCTGTCACTCTCCTCATCGGCATCATCGATAGATTTGGACGGCACTAGTTCACGCCTTTTACCAGTAATGTTGCTTACTTTGAATATCCCAATTGAGTTCCAAGCAGCTTTCTCCGCCTGTAAACAACAGTAGCACCGTAAAGATGGAAACTACATAGCCAGTGATAAAAATAGATAATGTGGTGACTGACACAAATAGATAATACTCCTCTCTAATAGGCCAAGAGCTTCATGAAGCAAATTTTTACTCTACCCATTAATGACTAATGAAGGATGATACCACTCCTAATAATGAGATTTCTAGGGGACAAACAAAAGCTCCAAGCAGTAAAAAACGCAATGCCCAGAAAGACAGCATAAAAAGTACTCGGACCTTTCCAGAGACAATATCTGGCATCCATACAAATCAACCAAAACTGAATCAGCAAAGCTGCTCACCTGAGTCCCAGCAACAAAGTAAACTTGATGGGGAAATTCAGTCCGAACCAAACCCAGTGTATCGCGGACAATATCGAAACTGCAAATGCAAGCAACAAACAAGACTAAGTAGCAGAAGCAAATACAATCATCCGAGAATTTCCATTGAGATAAAAGAAACATTCGAGAATCAATTCTCAGGACTCGCTCTTTCCCAGCATTTCCTAGGCAAGCAAACAGGGACAAAATCACAATCCAAAGCACCTGAGGCAAGGCCAGCCAATGTGGAAGGCGTGAAGGGAATTGTAAGCAGAAGGGTCACACTGAAGCTCCTCTCCTTCCTCCAACTTGTCCACGCCTGGCTGCCACACCTTTGCAGGCATTGAAGGAATTGAGGAAGATGAAGACGACCCATCTCCCTTCTTTGATCCCTGCACCCCAAAAACCACCAAAAGAGCAGCCCTTTAGAAACCGGAATCCACGAAACACCCTTTTCTGTTAAAGGGTAAGCGCGAATTCTCTAATTCGTCATGGATGTCAGATCGAAACGATCCTTGCAAATACAGAGGGCAAAAGCTCGGACCTTGCTCTTCCTTTTGGCTTTCTTGGGGTTCTTTATGCTTCGAACCATGTTTGGTTTGTGGGTCGCTCGACGGTACGCGTGCAGAGAAGCGCAGTGACAACCAACGTATGTGTTGAACAGTGAGGGTTTTGGGATGTCTATTGCTAGGGTTTAAGCAACCGCTCTCTCTCTCTCTCTCTCTCTCTCTCTCTTATGCTTCATCAACTGCTGAACCGCTCTGCCTTCAAGGCCAAACAGCTATTCCTTGTTTTTAGAGTTTCGCCCCATTTAATTCATGGATTTGCAAATTGGCCCCGTTGTGAATTATCGTTATAAATGGTAGGAATGAGCAAGAGAGACCGAACCAGAAATCGCCCACACTGACCCGAGCTAGCCCGTTGAGTCCGATTCCTAAGAGTGCTAATTCAGTCTCAGTTCCTAGAAGTGAAATCGGTGTCCAGATGATTCGGTTCTCGATTATAAGGAAGAACTGGATCGGACCAATTTTATATATATGTTATTTTATTTCTTCGAAAAATCAAGGGAAGAGAATGGCATGATTAGTCTCGCTGATTTGTTTCGCTCTCGTTAGTGCTTAAATCTCTTGCCCTCTTTCTTATTATTCATATTTTCTTTTAATTCCTCACCTGTTGACCAACATTTCCCATTATCTCATAAAGAGAATATCCCACTCTATATGCTCTTTCCCTCACGGCCAGATTCCCTTGCCAATTTGTTGCCAAGATAAAATGGAGACCATCTCCTTTGCTTCCCTCTTTGATAATTGCCACATTTGTCACCCCTTTTTACGTGGTCCGGAGGAATTAATTCCTCCTATCATGCTAGCCGAAAGTTGCCATGGAAGATTTCTCTTCTTTAACCTCTTTCTTTTTGCAGGAGAAAAGCCAAAATCTCTCGCCCTTTTTCTTTTTAAATTTCATTTTCATGTTAAATAAATTATCAATTCCATTAGATCGGAACCGGATTGACCGGGAACAGATTACCCATAATAAATGTAATTTTGGTTTTGCACACCGACCTCTTTTTTGGGGGGGAGGGGGGTTATAGGCACTCGGCTGAGGTATATCTGAAATTTTTGTGAAAAGAAAAAAAATACATATTTTAAATCTTTTTTTCCTTTTTTTAGATATCGAGATGATTAAGGTGAATTTAAATTTTGTTAAGTTATATTAGATGTAAATTTTTGAGGTGTTAAAGTTTAAATAAAATTTTGATTGTCGAACTCGGAAAGTGAGGAAAGTGCAAAGAAAGTATTGGCAAGATAGCTATTGACCCGCTACAACATTGCATGTTGTCAAGATGATAAATAAGTCTAATATGTTGATTATAAACACAACTTTTTCTAATAACTTCGAGGCGTCTTCTTAACCTCTTAGCCCCGGATTTATCAGGTCACGATAGGACTCTCCTCTCATCCCGTTGGGTAAATAGTAGGCGGTAACCCTCAATAATTGTTCTTGCACTATATTTCACAGTTCGAGCAGAATATTGTGCGATCTAATTGATATCACTAATCATGTTTAACCTTAATGATTGTCGAAAGATTGCCATTGATTATCTATATCACGTTCATTGGACCGTTTTAGCACAAAAGTCAGAGGAGAAATTTAGATTTAAATTTCAGTTTTATGATATACCGTGAGAAATCTCACTTCTTTCTTACAACAGACATTTGAACTGCAAGGTGATTGTCTAACAAAACTAAATATGATCAGCACTGGTGGAGATGGTGAAGAAAGAGCGGGCTCCGAGAAGAAGATGATCTGCATTCAAGATCATCGAGTCGCTTCAAGGAATGTACAGTTACAGCTCAACGGGGCTTACATAAAGATCTTTTACCCGTGTAAATCAGGCAAGAAGAAAGAGGGTGCTGATATCTTTGGCCGATTCTAAAGAATATGAACAAGCAGATGTGAATCCATAACCAGACACTATTTGTAGCTCGATCGTGTGAAATTTCCTCCGCTGGCTACTTCACCACGATGCAATGTTATCTGCAATGCAGCGATATTGGCCGACATCAGCATCGAGATCAACTAAGCATGCTGATAAAACTATCATATATTTAAGTGACTACTGACTAGTGCAATTATGAAATGTTTTCACGGGATGCAGTCAATTGTCATGATCGCGGATGAGATTTTTCAGGACGAACTGTCGAGGATAAATGAGCTGGGCTAAGGAGAAGTACAACAAGTACCTGTCTTTTCTTTGCCTGGTGAGCAGAACAAGAGCCCCAAATCCCACCATAACTGCAACTTTCATCACCTAGCAAGGAGGGAGAAACATTTAACAATTGACGGGATTTTCGTTCTTTCAGCTCGAGTTGTGTTTTTCCGCTGATTATAATGTACTGATAATTGAGTCCAGTTAATTCGCAAGTCACTGAGAGCAATAACACATGCGACTGACAACCAATCAGTCGCAACCTTATCTGCGGATTTCTCACCATTATTTGCCATGTATGAAACATAACAATGAAGATCTCACCGAGAACTAATGATCCATATTAGCCTTTTCTTATGAATATTCAAATCAAAATAGAAAAATTCTGCGAATTTCCACCTGTCCGAACGGTCCTCCTGAAGGATCGACGTCCGTTGAACTGTCTGTTTTTGGTCTAATCATCCCGTAAGATTTCTTCTGGTCTTTCTTCACCTCATTTTCATTTCTTCTCACCTTCATATGCTGAAAATCACTAATAAGACATTCACAAGGCTCCAAATCCATGCGCTAATTTACGCAGGTATGAAGGATCGTCAAAAACAGCTCTTTAAGATCTTATATTCAATAATGTAGTATGTCAATCACAGTCATGAATGCGTCTAATGCCTATGTGTACTTGCTAAATTAGTCTCGTTCAACAAAGCCGAGATTAGCAATGCTTATAATATAGGCCAACCAAGCATAAAGTTAAATTAGTCAGAGAAACCCCAACATATGAAAATCTCCAACTGCTTTCATACCCTACTAATGAAGTAAAACATTGATTTCAATCCAAACTTAACATTAAGAAAAGATGAAAGGCACACCGTGTTGCTAACAGCCAGACATAATAAAAAAAGAACTGTCCAAGAATTTACCACAACGTAATAACTATACCAACACGTCCTTCAAATTCCATATTTTCATAAAAAGGTTCCCTCGGGCTCTATGATCTTAAAAGTGCAGGGTCAGACTAAAGTCTTTAATTGGGAAGTTGGACATACTTTAGTTTTTCTGTCTCTAAGATATGCAACCCCGTACGCACACACCCACAATCAAATTTTGTTCTTTCAACTCTTCACAATATTGTCCTGCTCTAACAGTTTTGAACCTCAGAGTATAGATGATTGCAGCCAATTTATGGACCAAAAGACTGGAAGCTAAGAGTCGTAAGTATACCTCTCCAGCATTTTGGGGGATTGAAATCCTACTCTTCCCCCTCCATGTACTCATTTCAATACTGCAGCATCCCATCAGATGCATCACCTGTTTCCCTCCTGTAGTAATACAAAGGTTTCTGGGTTCGTCGGGAAATATCCACGCACCTGACCTCTCAAATACATCATGTTCCCTTTGGCAGCAACTCATTGACTTCACTTTATCGTTCAAAGCTCTTCGAAAGTTGATTTTTGGTGAATCTATGGAATCTATTGCTTTTCCACTCATTCCAACCACATTGCCACTAGAATCATGTTGCTCGGAAGACCAATCATGTGAACTATCTGGCTGATTCTCCATCGCTTTTAAATTCGAGTGCCCAGTGTCATGAGAAGATTTAGTACCGCGCAGTGGTCTACTTGGACCAATTCCTGTTTCACTTGGTGATGCAGCTTGTTGCGACTCTTCCTTAAGAAAAGGACTATGGACCTTCTGTGGAATCAGCTCAGCTCCTTTACTATTCTCTATCTTAGTTCTTTTAAATTGATGGTTAGCAATATTTTCCGTTCCAGACATGCATGGTTCTGTTTTAGCCGGTGGTGCTTTTGTACGAGGTTGCATATCCTGATAATTGTGATTGAGGGTAACATATCATGAACATAAAATGTACTGAGCTCACAGCAACGCACTAAAATAAATTTTGGAGGTGGCATGCTAGATATACCTGAGCTAGACTACTTTCAAACACACTTATCATTTTCCTTACATTGCTTGGAGTAGTCTCGAGAGGATCTTGTGCCTCGGTATTGTGAGCGATGCCTTCCCCAAGTCCAGGAAAGACTGAAGAGGTTTTCACAGCAGAGGAGGTTGACGTTGCATGAGGAAACAAAGAATCCTCTTCTCCTTTAGAAGCTGCTGCAAGAACAGCATTATTTGGCGACTGGTTCTCAATCTTTTTGAAAATTTTCTTTGAACTAACTCTGGTTGGGCTTGAATCAATTCTCTGAGATGGATTTCTTGGTGAAGTATCTTCACTTCTATCTGTATGCTTCATGAACAGTCATAGAAACCATTAGAAAGAATTGATACTTGCACTGCTCTTCATCTTGTCCCGACCGAACAACAGAAAAAAAGCTTACACTGTGTATGATCCTTAACTGGGATTATTTGCTTCTCACTAGGCTGAGTCAGTTTATGAATTCCAGATTTTGCATCAGCTACTTCAAAAGAATCTGATACTGAAGCGCCTTGTGCCATTTCTGCTTTGATCTTCTCGGATCCAACTTGAGGGTGTCCAAGTGATCCTTTGAAGAGAGACGTGTGAACATCAGATAAACATGTTCTAAATGCTAAAAATCACTTCAAGGTTTCTGTTCTTATCTGCTGTTTCATAAAAAAAATTAAGAGCAAACCTGAAGTTTCTACATTCCCTTCGGTGGAAACTTTTCTCTGAACAGCTGAAGCACTCTCAGCAACTTTAGCAGTGGGGTTGAGAAGTTCACCATGCTTCTTCTTTAGGGCAGATAGTCTCTAAATGGGAATATTAAGCACACATATCAAAGAACAATAGACGATTTAGTAAACTGATCGATTCCAGTGTATTGAGTCAAATCCTTCACCTTTTAAGAGAGAGAAGAATACTAGAAGTGCAAAAACTTATTTACAGCACTCACTTTAGTGCCAAAAATTTTAGCTAGATCACTTGAGTACTAAATAGGAGAAAAAATGATCACTTAAGTGTCAACGGCAAGAAATTCCGACCAAATTAATACATGAATTTTATAATTAAAATTTTAATCTGAGTTGGGTTTTTTTAAAATCAATCTATGTGGCATTTCCATGTGTATATTTCAATTTTTTAAATATTTTTTTCTTTTTTTCCTTCTTTTCTTCTTCTTCTATTTTTAACCAGTGACCGGACACGGACACTGACAATGGCCAGCAACCTAGCCTCATTTGGATGAGGCTGCTGATGCTCGCCACAGGTGAAGCCCGGCCAACCCTCGCCTGAGCGAGGACGGGCGAGCCCTGGCAAGGCTGGCCCTCGCCCAGGGCACGGTGGCCTCGCCCAGGGCATGGTGGCCTCGCCGAGCATCGCTTGCCCCTTGCCTAGGCCATGGCGGCTCCGCCGGGCGTTGCCCGGGGGAAGGCGAGGCAACCGTTGCCCTAGGCGAGGCCACCCTCAAAAGCCACAAGCAAGGGCCGGCCTCACTTGGGCGACGTGTCTCTTTGGCCACCCATCGCCCATGTGAGGCCAACCCTTGCCTATGGCTTTTGAGGGCGACGGTCGCCTCGCCGAGGCGAGACTGGCCTCGCCAGATCGGGCGATGGCGACCCTCGCCCAGCCCTTCCCGGGCTTTGCCGGTGGCCGGGGTGGCCACTGGCAAAACAAAGAGAAGATCAAAAAAGAAAAAAAGAAAGAAGAGGAAAAAAAAGAAAGGAAAGGAAAAAAGAAAAAAAATAAAATTATTCAAAATAAAATTAAACCAAAATAGGGCTGAATAAGCAAAACTGCGTCGTTTTGAAGTGTACATGCTGATTAAACCTCCGGCGAGCCACATCGGTTTCAGAAATTAATAAAAAAATGCCACGTTGGATTTCCGGCTAAACTGATCGGAATTGACACTTAAGTGATCCAACTGAAACTTTTGACACTAAAGTGAGCGCCGTACATAAGTTTTAGCACTTGTAGTGCTCTTGTCCATCTTTTAAAACTAAAACCAACAAATGAGGGGAGAGACGAAAAGAGTTTAGTCCTGAATTATAAACATTGCAAGCCTAGAGAGATGAAGTGAAGATTACCATCACCCGTATTCGATTCTGCTCTTCCTCACTGAGGGTGAACTGGATCTTCAAATGCACTTCCCCGCCGCCTTCAAAAGGGAAGAAATCATCCCAAATGCCTTTCTCAACAACCAATCTGGTCTCAACACCTTCCTCCAAACAGAATAATTAAATCCCGCTATTCTTACTCCACCAGGAAATCAGAAGTTCGTATTCTTTTAAATCTAGAAATACCCACCGTACCTGTTCGAGACACCTCGTTCCCATCCTTGTCCAGTAGTTTCACAACCAAATTCTCACGGAGGGTAGTTAATGGACTGCACCAACTCAAAACCACGAGGAATGCCTAATCAAAACATCTAATGTCGCAAACTCAAACACCCGACAAAGGGACAAAACATTTGAATTAATTACAAGTAGCTTTACATTGAGAAATCGCCATCATCTCCAATCTGATACTCCCTTTTCCCCATTGTTACTGCACCGCCCAAGAAAAACCTTAAATCAAAAACTTCAGAATCCAAACACTTCAATTTTGATGCTTCATGATGACAATGAACGAGCAAAAAGCAAGGAAAAGAAAATACTAACCTTGGATGGACATGGGAGAGGGAGGTGATGGAGGGGGAAGATTAATAATATCCAGAACTGGAGCAGAACTCAAAGACCGGCCTCTATATTAGCATGAAACTGAATGGAGTACCATAAAGTAATGAAGATCAATTGGCGCAACAGTACCTGAAATTTGAATTGCTCCCGGCATTGAAAAAAACGCAGTTCTCAAGAAAACTTCCTAGTGCAAAAGGTGAAGAGTTACGAAAATAGGGAGTCTACTCTGTTTTGCAACTGGACCTGCCTGCCTGGAGGGGCGGAGAGAGAGAGAGAGAGAGAGAGCGGAAGGAGAACGAGTGTATGTGGTTGGACTTGAGGTAAGGTTGCATTGAAGGGTCCCACAATTATAAAATTGCAGGTTATCCACCTCAAAATCTAGAAATGCAAGATCTCACATTTGTCTCACTCGGTCATTTCTTGAATTTTAGCTTGACCATGAGCGTTCTCTCCAAATGGCAGTTATTGCAGTTTGGGTCATTTGGTTTTCTAATCTGAGCACTAACTTTATGTCATTTGTACATGGTATATGGTTCTACCTGCGGGGAACCGCCGATGATGGTCAACCACATATTATCCGAATTGCGGCTGTAGACTACTTCTGCATGATTGGATCTGGATTTTAGAGGAAAACTCAACTTGTCGATCCCGTATTTTCATTTCATACGAAAGAGGAGAAAGGTTACTGTTTAACTTGATCTTCTTCCCTCTCAAGATTTAAAATGTTGGGGTTGGAAATCCGACTTCAACATTACCCAAAAATGCACTTCAACTGAAATTGACGCAATGACTGCGCTTTATTCCAGTCATTAAAGCTTAGTGATTTTCATTTGTATTTATGTAAAATTTGGAAAATTAAAACACAAATTCTCATTACCAACAGCAACAAGAGTCGAGAGAAAGTTTCTGATATGTCCTGCCTGAAGTAGCTCCTGAAATGGAGCGTAGTAACACCGTAGAACGACACTGTAACAATTGTAAAGAGATAAAATTTCATCCTTACTAGCAAGGCTCATATGTAAGAGTTGATTAGTGGTCAAAGAAATAATGCTCTAATAATTGTTAGGTTTCTCTTGAGGAGGTTCTGGTGACTCTATATCAGCTCCCATGCACTGTGTACAGCCCTCGCATGACCGAAGACGCTGATATTGAAGGCTTGAGTAGTTTGCATCTTGCATGCCGAGAAACCACCGAATAATGTGATGTCAGGCTCTCCCAGAGCTCGCAAGAATGATAACTTTTTCCAGCTACAGCTGCAAAACCCGCCCATTTAGGGTAAGTAAGTGCAGCTCATGCAGCTCAAGCACAGCAGAAAAGCCTCAGCCAACCAATATAAATTCAACAGTTATTGATCTACAAAAATGTGCATATCCTGAAAGCAGCTCTTGTAAGTTAAAATGTTAACTAACAATCCACCGAGGAGGAATTGGAACAATTAGCTATAAATCCGGGATAGATTCTGCACGGATGAACTGTTTAAGGATGGCCTTTTCCTCATCAATTTGCCTTTTCTCTTCATGGTTCTTGGGTTTCACTGTCCTTTTCTCTTCTAGAATCCATTTGAATAGCTCCCGTTTTTCTTCTTCAGGAATGGGCAGATGAATTTTTACAGGCTCCGTGGCCAAGGACCGAAGAAGGGATTCCTCTGCATAAGTATCCATATTTATTGGTGGAGAAGCAGAAACTTCTTTTGCCGCTTTGCTCTCTTCTACCCCATGGTCAGCAGTTTTAATCTTGTTCCTTCTCCCAGCTTGTGAGAAGATATAAGCTGCAATGCTCAAAGTCGAGAACTTCACAATCTATAGCTATGCTTCGTCTCTACATGTGTATGCAGTGTCTACTCCGATTATTCAACAAATAGGGAAGCAAAATCTCAGAAATGCAGTCCACAACAATGAGGAATATATCACTTTCAAGCTACATAGGTTACAAACCTCCATGTAAAAGGCGAAGATGGTAGAATCAGACAATTTCATTCACGGAACACCCCTCATCTAAGATTCGGGTTTATCCATCAACTCCCTGGAGGGACTACAAGTCAAAAAATTGAAATTTGTCTTTCCAAAGACTGTAGTTTACTCCATAGCAATACACTGATAAGATGACTGCATATTTCCATAATTAGAATCATCATTGGGGTCCCCTGTCGAGCCAGACTAAACATTAGCCGATTCATCTGGATAATTTCTCGATGAGAAGAGGTCATCATTGTTGGTGTTTTGATCTACAAACTTGAAATCAGCTGACACCAGGAAGACACTATATATCTATATCTGTTAAATACTAAAAGAGATGAAGTAAGTATCACGAAGAGAAAGATAGCTGTAAAATAACCAACAATCTCCCCAGGCCTTTTACGACAGCTCTAATGATCTCCTCATCATTCACGAAAGCACCTAAATAACTAGACTGTAGGAGCCATGAAGCAGTAATGATTCTTTCCATTTACCTTGCAACCATCTGAAGTGCCTCGTTATCAAGGCTGTGACAGCAAAACATGAGCATATACGCATTGTTTAAATAGCATTTTCCATTATACCCAAGAAAATCCCCTCATACATTTCTCATCCCAAAATTTCCGAAATGAAATGATCAGAGTCCTCCTAAAACTCGGTCCCTATTTATCAAGAATGGCAACAATGACTCCAAGATAAGAGCAGCATAAATTGCCATTTTGCAATGAACAAAGGTGCTTTTTTGCATTTAAGCTACTGGCATAACATGTGAATATTGTGAAAATTATTAAATTAGAAGGAGGAGGCACTAATATGCGATGAAACTTTTATTGATAGAGAAATTCATACAACAGTCAAGAAACTTTATACAAGATTACCCCCACATAGAAAGACACTCTCAAAGCTGAATCCCTTCAAGATACCTCACCAGCTCATCTCTGGAGTTCTTAGACTGACTTCCCTAGTTACTCTCAATGGGTGGAAGAGTTAAGGTATTTATACAAGAAGGAGAGGACATTGAGAAGTGGTTGGTGAAATGAGGGATCCTTGTTCCTTAGTGTTGAACTTAGTAGGTGAAATTAATGGTGTAAATTCAATAAGAGGCAAGTTAGGTAAGTTCGAATAAAGCACGGCCAAGATCCGTGATACGAAAGCCAAGATCAGAAACCTAAGTAGTAGTGATAACAACCCCTCAAGGCGAAACGAATTGTTCTCAAATCGGCCTCTTTGTTGTTTTTGGGCACTCAAAGTAGTTCTTAGGCAGCAATTCTACATCCTTCGAGAAACCCAGAGTAAAGACAAAGTTTCACTAGTTCGCTACTTTGCTAGGTAAGAAAACTCTATAGTAAGGGTCCAATAGCTATAAAACCAGGACTGCAGAAGAATAAGAAAAGAGGAAGGTCTTCCCACGACGAGTTCTGGAACACCCCGTTGCTAGTGGTGATGCAACAGCCCAAAAACCCTTCACTATTGGAAATGAAAAACCTAAAATGATTTTCCACAAGGGTTTTTCGTGCCGCAGCACAACTTTAACAAACAAAAGGATCAGCTCAGCTAAACCCATCACACAAGCATTTCATCAAACGGGTAATACGCGAAACTCCAGGCCCACGATCAAAAACCGCCATTTCCGCGCGCAATGTGCGAAAAAGATCGAAACTTACGACATGGTCAACACGTTCTAATACGAGGAACCGGAAGTTAAAGTGACCCCAACAAGTCAAACGCAATCAGAGACCCCAAACAAGAACGCGGGATTCGCCAGCGTAGACAGCGAGAGGAAACAGAGAAGCGAACTGACCGCCGAGGGCGAGGTTTGAAATCAAGAGGAGGCGCCAAATGGGCTTGTAGCGACCTGCGTGCGATGCCGCCGGAGAAGGCGCGTCGAATGGCGGCGGCGGCGGCGGCGACGGCGGCGGAGGAGGAGCAGGAGCAGGAGGGGTCTCCATATGAAAATGGGGGGTGTCCAAGATTTCAAACTTTTTGTCGCTTACTCGCAAGTGCGTGGGATTAACTCGATTCAGACACAATCATCTCATCATTGATTGTAGTTAACAGCTAAACATGGGATTGAGAGTCTGCTGCTTTCCTAGGAAACAAGAGTTTCTTTTCGAGAAAGAAAAGCGTAGTTTTAAATAAAAAAATTTTCTAACTAATGATGTTGATATAAAAAATATATATATGACAATGTTTGCCCTCTTGCTCGACAATTGATACAATATCGTATTGTATATCATTAAAAGCTGCGTTTGGTTATCCGGATTTGAATTCGGATAAAATAACAAAATATCATTTCCAATGTCTGGCAACGTCTTCTAGATCGGATAAACTCAAATATACCCGAATATAATGTCAAATAAGAAATCCGGGCTAAGGGGTGGGATAGATCCGGGTTGGATAAAAAAAGTAAGAAACAAAAAACATAACAATTTTCTTTCAACAATGGAGATGGAGTCCGACGAATAGCCACCACAACAGCCTCAACCACCGTGCAATCGTCATCGTCTTCGACCAGCGCTGATTGTCATTACCGTCCAGCCAATTGTCTTTCGATGACTGTTGAATCGAACTGGCGTGATGCTTCAACGTATGTTGGTCTTGAACAGTGGTCACCTGATTTTGGCATGATGCTTCTACGTTCGATCGCGTCATCTACTCAAATCTAAGACTCTATGCTAACAATTGGAAGATTTCAAAGGAGAAGGAGGAGGATCTCCGGCAAAAACGGTAATCGCTCATAATGGTGCTGGTCTCGGCCGTGCGAGATTACATTAGGAGGATGCTATCATAGATTTGGAAAGTATTACCGGTATGAGCAAATGATTTTTTATAATCCGGAAGATATTTGAAGGTTTTCTTATCCCAACTTATCATATCCTATCCTAATCCAAATCTAGGCAACCAAACGCAGCCTAAGGTTAATACCACAAAAAATCACAAAATGGTACATTTGTGACAAATTTACTCAAAACTAATTTTTGATAATAAAAAATCCCAAAACTAGTACATCTGTGACAAATTTTTCCTAAAATAATTTTTTGACCACCAAAAACCTCAAAATTGATATATTTATGACAAATTTACCATCAATTAAATTACATTAATATCATGAAAAATCGCAAACTGGTACATCTGTAACAAATGGATGGTAAAACCCCAAACTTGTTTGGCCATCAACTACTACATGTTATCCAATTTAGAAATTTGACGGTAAAATTTAACGTAAACTAACAGAAGGTAAAATTATCACAGGTGTACCAGTTTGTGATTTTTTGATTTGAAGTAAATTTGTCGCATGTGTACTAATTTGAAATTTTTTGCAGTATTAACCATATTTATAATCAAAGTATTCACTTCAAGTATTCTTTAAAAAGCCTATTGTGAAAGAGGCTCCTTTTCAAGATTTTCATATTTAATTTTCTTTAGAGACTGTTTGGTACAATTTTTGTGCACAATTGTACTGTTTTAGTCCTAAACCTTTAGACGATTTGTCAATTTAGTCATAAATCTTTCTTTGTGTCAATATAGCCTAAACCTTTTGAAGATTTGCCGATTCATTCATAAACCTATTATTTGGATATTTGGCCAGAAGAACTATAATGATAAATTTTCAAAAGATTTAGGATTAAATTGACAAATTATTAAAAGGTTTATGACTAAAGTGGCAAAATGGAAAGGTTTAGGATTAGGACTAAATTGACTAATCGTTAAAAATTTTATGACTAAATTGACACAAATGAAAGGTTTATGACTGAATTAGCCTCCGTATAATAAGTTTATGACTTTTTGGATAATCTTCTCCGATTTTCTTCATTAGTTGTTTAACAAATGGCCCAAAGGCTGAAATCACATGTTTGCTACCTTTTTCTAAGTAGAGATATAACAAGATTTCAAGTCTACTCCACGCTTTTTGTGAGTGGTAGAACTAGAATTTGTTACATAAGCTTTCATGTACTTTAGATTATGATAGATCAAGTAAGTTCATTAGACTCCAGATCCTCATCGAATACGTGAACTAATCTAATTGAATTATAGCATTCCTCAAACAAGCATTGAGGCATTGCAGAGTACAATATTCAAGAAGCCTATAACCCAAAACTTGGCAAGAACTCCCAAATGATTAGACTCCTTCCAAGCATCTCTATGCTCATGATATGAATCTATCATTATGCAACATCCTTTGTTCACTTTACTTTGATGACCTTACTTTAATAATCTAAGTTCCGATACCATCTTAGTTGCATTTGGAACCTAAGTAAATTGGAGGCACAAAACATTAGACATGAGAAAACCCCAAATCGTCAAAGAAAAGTACTGGATTATAATACAAATTAACATATATTTTCGTGCAAGTGCTCATGTGAGAAGTTTATTTCTTCTAGAAATATTATTTAGGGTTGTAATTGCATGAGCACCGAACGGTATCGATATTAAATGACCAAATATATTTTCACTTTTTCAATAATATCTAAAATAATGAAATGAGTGTCATGGTAATATAAGATTAAAGTATCGAAAACTCCATAAGAGCACTAACAATTTTGCTTTCTCAAGTTAATTTTGAAGTGTTGCAACTTTAAAGGCATCCAGGACTTAGAAGTGTGCCGTCGAACAGTTTGACAGAAGAGCCGCAACATCGTAATGGAAAGTCCAACTAATGTCCCACTGTATTTCAGACATCAGCTTACTGAAATTAGGGTTTCTAGCTCTCCTCGTCTAAAAGCGAAAAATCTGCCATGATAAGGGTTGGCTCATCTCTTAAAAGCTCACAGCCCTGCATGAGAAAAATCAAACTTTGAAAACCCTTATGCATCTTCTTCTCCACAGCCAATGTATCTCTCTTCTCGCAGCTTGGGACCATCTGGTTCTGAACTACTGATATAACTTTAAACACACACACACACACACACACACACACACACACACACACACACACACACACAAAGTGCAAAATAAAATTAAAAATGCAGAAAAAAAGTAAAATCTAGCCAATGCAATGCATGGTCTTCCCCATCTCATGATGAGCATACAATCCTATAGCCTTTCTCTTACACCTGGGACAACCCTAATTGAATATTACTGATCAGACTCGAGTACAGACAACGTCTGTGACAATGGGTACTATCTTTTTAGGTTCTTTTAGCTCTGAGGGGTCAGAGCAGGAAAAAAAGAAAAAAGCAGTGATGGGCCTGCTTGAATCATCACCATCATGATTGAATGTGATCCATGGTCCTAGTTGTCTTTGCCAAACTCTTAGTTAGCTATGGAAAATAGACTATAGTATAAAGTACTGTTAGTTTGCTTGTTGTTGCTTGTCTTTCCTGCTTACCGCATCGTCGTGCTCCAGAAATGGCAAGACTAGAAGCCGTAGCTAGAAAATCCAGCCACAAAATTTAAGAAGTGAACAGAAGTAGCAAGCACATCCCAAAAATGGAGACTCTTAACTAACAATTACAATTTACATGCTTGTGTATCTTACGTAGATTTTGTTCATCGTACACTGTAAATGATCATCTGGTAACATGAGTCATTAAATGTCTGAAACTTGATTGCATGTCCTGAAGATGAATACAGCAATATCTAGGATCTAAGTTCTAACTACAAGCATAAATATGGCTTATATATGAAAAGAACCACGAATGAGCCTTGTTAGCAAACTGAGTTCACTTTGTTCTCTACCCATTAGACAGTAAAGTCGTGATTAATTAAGCCTAGGGAGGGTCCTCAAATAAAAATAAATTTAGAAATGGAAAAACAAGTGCTTAATCCCAATTTATGGACCAGCAAGAAACCGCAAAACGAAAAATTCTAACATGCGCTGCGTATGTGCACCCAATGCACGTGAACATCAGATTACGTGGATTTCATATATGACCGATCTGATTTAAGAAAACAAATATAGTGAGCAAAAAAATAAGTACATATAAGGGGGCATAGAATAAGTAGATCTTTTATATCAATTCTCTTGTTGATAACCTTCAAAACCAACATGTAAACAAACGGGAGATCCACACTTTGGTTATCATCTTGCTGAACTACAACTTGAACACGACGAGACCACATCAATAATTATTATGTCTGACACATTACAATTATTCAGTTCACTAATCCTCATCTGGGTCCAACTCACCCCCTCCAACCTACATCGACTCAAACTAAGTAAAACATGTCACTTCCTGATAAGGTCGTTCAAGTACTAAACGAAAATATATGAATCGAACCGTTCTTGTAAGAAAAACTCTGTCTCTTTCTTGCAAACTGATCATTGTCGTCAGTCATCAGCCATGAACGAGTCCATAGGATAAAGCCATGAGCAAGATGGCAGCTTCCTTCTCTTCCTGAGGGAACACTCGCTGGGAAGCTAAATGCTTGCTCAACCTTATGGCAAACTCTTCCAAGCAAAGCTTTCTTCCACTGGCGGATGCATGATTATTATGTGGTTTCGCTTTGCGCTGCTTTTTTATCGGCTCTTGTCCACAACCTGCCGCCCTGCTTGACCTTTTGTTCTTGTGTTGTTTCAACTTGCTCTTTGGAGATGGCATTGTGGCCGGAGGAAGAGCTCCACTTTCTGCGGCAGCGGCAACCGCAGCGGCGGCGGCCATGGCTCGTCTTGCCTTCCTTTGCCGGATCCCGCAAGCATTGCAGAGAGACTGCACCGAGTTGAGAAATCAAAAATCGCGCATCAATTTTTTGAGGTCATATATTGAGCTGAGTTAGGACAAGATAACACGGAAAATAAGTTGAACTCAAGATCACAAAAAAGAACTCGAGTGTAATTATATAATAATTAACTTGACTATAATTAAAATCTTTATGATCTATCTCAAACTCAAAAAAACAAAAGATTCGAGTATTAAAGCTAATTTTAATGTCTATCATGGTTATCAAAACTTTTCAGCTCAGGAGAACCTTTGCTTATCTGTGATACTCTTGCGGAATCTACACTAGAAAGCAACTTGAATTCGACGAAATTTAGTTAAAGCTATAATAGATCATATATATATATATACCTTTGGACCTCTTGGCCCGCTCCTCCAAAGTGGAGTCTTGGTGGTGTTACAATCTGAGCAGACCCTAATTGGGTTGGTGTTGTAGGAGGAGCTGTTGCTGCTGCTATCAGTCTCGAGAGAAGATGATGATGGTAATTGCTTGTGATCTTCGACGAACAACTTGTGATTGCCACCAGCTGAAATTGAACCACTAGCCATCATCGGGGTGTTGTCCCGTGATTGTTCATGGTGATCTGAGCTCATGATCTTCTTCATGATCCTCATCTTCGAAGACATCCACTTCAGAGAGTAAAACTTGTCCACTTGGTCACTCTCATCTCTCACTCCTCCTCCTCCTCCTTTCTTCCACAAGGTTACGTTGAGTCCATGAGCACCATGAGACTCTCCTTGTGAAACGGGCTTGTGATCAACCTGCACATGTGAAGTTTTCTAGATGTCAAAATACGACTAGAAAAATTTGTAAGTGCAACTATATACAAACATTTATGTCTGTGTATATATTTTGATTAGTGGATTTTATATTTAGTATTTACCTCCTGAGGGTGTTGGAGCTTCTCAAGCTGATGATGATCTTCATATTTGCATGACCCGCCTTGATGATCTTGACCTAATAAGTTGTAGAAGATGGGACTTGGTGATGAGAGAGGGAAGGAAGATGAAGATGAAGCTTCAGATTTCGGTGGGCTCATCAAGAAGAGTTCATGGCTCTGATGATCCTCATTAAGGTCAAGAACAAGGCGCGAAGGCAGTATTATGCGGTAATTAGCTGAATTCATTGAGAGAGATCAAACGGACCAGATCACAAAAAGAAGAAACAAAAAGTATATGGTAAACCTTTTTCAGGCAAAAGTGGAAGGAAATCTGAAGAAGAAGAAGAAGAAGGGATCAGAGAGAGAGAGAGAGAGAGAGAGAGAGGGGCGCAAAAAGGGCCTATGTTAAAGACTGTTCAGGCTCTTTTAAAGGGGAGAGAATAAGAGTGAACCCTACCAAGTCATTCACGTGAGTGCTCTTGTTTCCTGAAGGACCCAAGCAGATGTGAAAGAGATAAAAAACACCAGAAGAGGGGTGAAGAAGAAAATTGGTCCTATCTTTTCAAGACTCTTATTACGTTCCAAAATAAAAACTATTTTACCCCTACCTCTTTGCAATAATTTAGATAGTTTGAGTTGATATGAAGCAAATATAAGCCAAGAAGTAGGAGAACACTAGCTAGCCAGATATTGATTGATGGCCGCACGGAAGGGACGGAAGAGATGCATATCCATCAATCGTGACCTGTGGTCAAGGTCATAGTAAGTTTAGGGAGGAGATAAATTAAGATGGTGTGGTTTAGAATCTTTGCAGAAGACAATTTGCAAACACGTTTATCCAAGAGACTAAGTTATCAGGTGGAGAAAGAAAGCGTTTGTAAGATCAACTAAAACAAATCGAAAAAGGGGTAAGATCTTTCGTTGGATGTCGTGATTTTACAGTATTAATTATTAGGGCAAAGTAACTCTATAGAGAAAATAAACTGTAGGATTATGACAATCATGAGAATGGTTAATTATCCCTAAAAAGTATTTCAAAATCAAAACATTCAGTCTAAAGGAACCACCAAAAGCCTATATATAATCTTCCCAAAAAAATAATAAATAAATAAATAATGGTTTTTCCTAACCACGGAAAAGACAATAATAAATATTTCGTTTTCCTCCGCCAGAGGAAGATCCCAAAAGACATTAATTATTAATATTGGCATTAACTGGTGGTCAATGTTTTATAAAAGGAATATTTGAGGTAGACGAGAGAAGAGACAGATCAGAATTGCATGGAATATCTTGCCTCTTCCCATAATATTGCCAAATTCTATTCAATGCTTTGTGCAGGCAAGAGACGAGTGATGCACACACCCTTTTCCTTCCACCGTTTCATATTTATATATAATTTCTTTTAGGATTTCAAATTCTATTCAATGCTATAAAATTTACGAATTGCCATTGGCAAATGAGTGGAATAATAGAAAATTGGACATTTTTTAACCTAATTGGCTGCGATTATATCGATCTTCCGTCATCATTGAAAAGGTGAAAAAAGAAAAAGCTCACTCTTCTCGCACTAATTAATCTTGTCATTCGACACGTAGCTCGTTATACTTCCAATGAAAAACACAAAAAGATAAAATAAAATAAAAACAAATTTGTCGAATGAAAGGAGAAGGGAAATATAATATTACCCAAAAGAGAAATGTACGAAAAGCAGCATGTTCTAGCATGCAAAACCAGTTTTGTTCTTTGGGGAAATTGTTTCTTTAAGATTTTGTCTATAATGTATAAGAAGATCAACCTCAGCTGGTGAAGTGAATGACAAACGTATGCAGAGATCTATTTTGCTGAGCAGCTCACATGAAATGGCAATGATTGCTTCATCTGTTGAAATATTATTGCGCTCTCTCTCTCTCTCTCTCTCTCGCTCTCTCTCTGAAGCCGTTATATTCCAGAGTTAAAATTAGGGTTAGTCTTCACAATTTTATACTGTTTTTAGATTCTTCTAAATAATACCCCTCTCTCTCTCTCTCTCTGCATACTGTACTTTTAGTCTTCCCGTTTTTTACTATTTTGAAATTCTTCTAAAGTTTATTCTGTACAATCAAGTCTCTTAGCCTATTCAACATGACATTCTCCTTACAATTGCCGACAAGGTTAAAGCGACCATCGTCGGCCACCGGCAAGCTGCAAGCACAGTCACCGATGATGATGCCCCCTTTGGATTTTCCTCCCTCGCTCGGATAGACAAGGGTTCGATCAATCCTTCACTTGCAGCATGGCGAGCGTCGAATCCTACCCTTGCTTGGCGAGGTGTGCGGGTCTTCAATAGAGTCTAGGCGCGATTGCCCAACCGCACCTATCTCCTCTTCCTCTATTCTTTCTGTCATTTATTGATTTTTTTCATTTAACGTCATATGTGTAACTGTGACCACATTAACAATATTGCATCAGCAAATTGCAGTTGTAAACCATTTGATTGAATCAATTGAAAGAGTTAGATGATTCAATTTCACAAAATAAGAGCAGGTGAGTGCAAATTATGTTACGTGAGGACTTAAGGTTTTATTTTGGTCAATTTAGAACTTGACACATGTTAAAAGAGCCCCAATCATGTCTTGCGATCGCCGCTTGTGGAATTCAAGCTTTGGAAATCTGACATGGTTCCGACGTGGAATATTTGGGCTGAATACAACCGGCGGGAAGCTCGAAGACTTAATTGGAGGTTTCTTAAAACCTTAAGTCCCCTACTGATCAATGGCCAAAATCTTTAGTTCTGAATCTGGACTAATCCGGAAGAAAAGTTAGAAAGAGTGAAGACTGAATATGAGATGATACGATAGGATTACCTTACTTTTATGTATAATCAAGTTGGGTCTTATCAAAAACTTAAAAAGTAGTGAAAAAGTGGGTTGCTCATCAAAATCTTGATGGTATGAAGATAGGCGAAAGCGACCTCATGTATGGTACCCAAGACCAACAGGAATCGAACTAATACCCGCGCCTCCTTCCTAACAAAAGCAATCGATGTCAACATACGTAACGAAACCAAAACGAAAGTATCCGGAGGCCGCAGACAACATAACCCATAATCAACCCATTGAAGGGTGCTTTTATCTGGAAAAAAAAGAAAGAAAGGCCCAGAATCAACAGGACACATGAACCTAACGAGATGACATTCTAGAAACACAAACGTAATTATAACCAGGAGAATATACCGTTATTTATTACGATGAAGGAGTAGGCTACGTATGCGCGTCAAGGATCACAAGCACCGAGCGAACAAGTTGGATGTGGAGGTGGGGTTTTCTCTTCGCATGATTTCTGTGGATTGGAAATCGAGGGTGAGTCCAAATCTGGTGTAGTTTTCAAACGGTGCTTGCATATCGTGAGGCCATGGCCCCTTTTGTGCCACCTGACACTGTCTCAATTGCCCACAGGCCCCACACACACACACACACACACACACACACACACACACACATATATCTATATCTATATATATATATCATTAATTAAATAATTACGGATATTCAGTCTTGGCTAAGATTACGTTAAGTTATGATTGTATGATTAAATTTAGACAAGTAAATGTTAGGCTGACGAAACGAGGGTACTTCAAAGAAATTAGGGAAAATTGTTCAAAAGCCATAAAATTATTGTACGGAGGCCAATTTAATATTAAATCTTTCAATTGTGCCAACGTAGTCCCAAACCTTTTAACAATTTACCAATTTAGCCGTAAATCTTTCAATTGTGGAAATTTATTCCTAAACATTTCAATGATTTATCAATTTAATCTCGAGTATTTTGACAATTTGCCAATGCAGCCTTCCGACCAAATATCCAAATAATATGTTTAGGATTAAATTGACATAATTGAAAAGTTTTATGACTGAATTGGCTGCACTGCAATAGGTTGGAGGCTTTTTGGACAAATATCCTAAGAAATTAAGTTGATTAATCCATATTACATCAATTTGTCACTAAAATTAGGTGTTCAATCACGATGATTTCTCATCAACACTCATTGACTAGAGCGCATTCAAGTGGTACGCCTCGCTCTTTGTCTTCAAATGTGCTCACCTAGGATTCATCGAAATTTAAATTAGGGGCATATTCATTTGAGTGAAAGAATTTTCTACAAATTAATTTTCCACATTTTTGTGTGTTTAGTTTGTTGAAAATGATTGGTCAACAGAAAAACCATTTACAGTCAAAGAAAATATGCATACTTAAAGTGAAGAAAATAAATTCCCTATGAAAACCATGTTTCTTTATCATGAAGTAGTCGCTGAAGCAAACCCTAGATTCGATTGTCCTTGATTAATGTAACTAGGGCATTTTACACGTGTATTTTGTGTGATTCAAAGTGCTAAGTATTCCACATCCTTTGTCTGTACGAGATGTATAATTTGCGCTAAGCACATATATAGTCTTCCTCGATCCGTCTAACTAGTTATACTTTTGAAATCAAGATTTCCAACCCAAAAATTGCAATCCCTGTGATGGGTCCATCATTCAGTTCTCTCTCTCTCTAGCCAAGACCTCTCAATGTAAAGCCTGTTCACATGCATTATAATCATTAACATTGGCCTTCGGATAAAGGTTGAAACATACGATTTGTTTTCATAATTCAGGAGAGCACAAGCTCAGAGCCGAGCTATACAGAGGATCATAGAACATTCACTGGCCGTGTGGATCTGTTAAATTTGTTAGATTTTGTATAACCACAACCAAATGCTCTAAAAGTTTAAGTTGCATTGTTAAATGAATGCATTATTTAATATTTAATTATTCTAACATTCTCCATGAAGCTTAATCTTGTCTTTTTGTGTAGTACTAAGCGTAGACATATTAAATAGGAGAGCTAAATGGGGCCTAGAAAAATTTTAACTCAAGACCTCATATTCCGATATTATGTTAGATTTTGTGAGACCACAGACAACTGTTATAAAAGTTTAAGCTGTTAGATGAAACTATGGTTTAATATTTAATTATTTTAACAATATTTAGGATTTAATTTACTGACTCGTGATTTTCATGATTTGTATTTATGATCTCCAATTCTTGAACTGAAAGACCCTGACGCCTCAGCAACACCGCCAAACCCGACAGCCAAAATATCCTATTAGCCGAATGACCAACACACATTCTCTCTGTCTCGCTCTCTCTCTCATCCATATGGGCAAAAGACTGGACACAACCAGTAAAGGGGTGCATGGTGAGGTGGACACCGGACGTGGAACACCTGAGGATCGATCAGGATCATGTACACACCCTTCAGGTATGTGGAATGGGGAGACAGCGTGGGGGGACGATGGTCTTCTGCGCGTGTGCGCACGTAAAAAGAGAACAAATGATCCGAGTGCACTGACCAATCCGGAACTTTTAGGTTCACTCGCTTGCTTTTCACCTTGACCATTAGCGACAACCCACGGAGAACACAATTATTTCTTGTGGTCCTGAGAGTACATTTTTGGACTCTTGTCGTGCGATGTCGTTATGGGGTCATGGTCTGGTTCAAGTGTGTTTGTTCTGCATCATTTAAATTCGAAGGGCTCAGGTTGAGATAATGCAATTACGCAGTGCACTCTTGTCTTGTCTTAGAGGCCAGCTAGGGCATCCCGAGGGTCGTATTAGCGATTAAGGACCACATGCGTGTGTGGATTAGCCTCGTGACGCCGCGGAAGCAAATTCAGCGCGATTCTAGAACAATAGGAAATCCAGTAACTTGAGTGGAAATTAAACTTGCAAACATACAAATTCACATGATAGAGCGGAGAAATTTTCTGATTATATACGGAATAATGATGAAGAATATTATATATCTTCTTCAGTAAAAAAAAAAAAGAGTTCTTCTGCTACATAGTTGGGCGACGGCTACGAGTCCTCCCCCAGTGGTTGGCGAGGGCTCGCAGCCCTTGCTCAAAGCTGGACAAGGGCCTGCTGCCCTCGTAGCGGCTAAGATGAGCATGATTTCAAGGCCAAACTTGGAACCGGAAAACCAGCCTGATGGGAACATGTCCTGTTCAAGGTTCCAGGGTATATCGGGTAGGTTCCAGATTCCAAAAATTGGGGAACATATTTTCATAGGCAGGTTCCAAGTTCATGGTGGATGGAACCTTAAGCAAGTTTTTTTGTGTTTTTCTTGGTCTATGTCTTCGTATGATCCTGCGGTATTACATGGTATCCGATGATGAGTGTATAATCTGTAACCACTAGTCTGAGTTTACATTTTATAATCGAGACTTTCACTTTGTTAATGTTTCATATTTTTCATGTGTCGAAATATAAGTTGTGGTCAATAGATTGTAACAGCAAGTAGTGGTCATTAAAAGTGATGATTAACTGCAATCATTCATTAAATAATACAAGTGAAACCTGGGTAGACCCTGTAACCGACCCTAGAACTTGTGACAAGGTAAGTTTCAGGATATGCAAGGTAGGTTCTAGTTTTCAAAAAATGAAGAACATGTTCCAACAGATAGGTTCCGTACAAAACGTGTAACCGTTCACACCCAGTAGCAACCGATGAGGATCGCAAGTCCTCGCTCAAATTAGGGCAAGGGTCGCGGCCCTCGCCCGCAGTTGGTGATGGCTCGCAAGCCTTCGTCTAGTGGCCGGCAAGGGTCGTTGGGCCTTGACTATTGGCTGATGGCCCCTACCAGCCTTAACAATTAAAAAAAGAAAAAAAAGTAAAGAAGGAAAAAGAAAACGAATAAAATAAAATAAAGGATAAAATATTAAAAATGATTGAAAATCATCTACATCAATACCGGTCGTGCCACGTAAGACGACCAATGTCCATGTCAGCAATCTCCAATCAAAATTCGTCAGATGGACTTAATTGGCAAATCTTGAAAAGGTTTAGGACTAATTAGTGCAATTAAAAGGTTTAAAACTGAATTGGCAGAAATACAATAAGTTTAGAACTTTTTGGACAATTTTTCAATATATGAAATTACAAGAGAATTAAAAAAATGAGGTGAAGCTAAGCAGATAAAACAGGCGCAAATTGGAATAGAAAGGTACTATGGAGCCATATGAAAACAATGGATTAATTTTGAGACCGTAAATCGGATTGTCACTTTGGAGGAGTTCTCCGAATTGATATCACCGACCCCATAACTATTCTTGGATAGAAAGTATTTACGTATTTTCCGAAAGGTTGTGCGAACTCTTGTCGCAAGGTACCTTTTGCATTTCTGCTTGTTCGAACGCTTCAAAAACTCTTCATTAGTCATATATGCGCATCGAAACATAAGGCACCGCAGCTTCCTCGGTTGGTCCGGCCATATATAGATTTCCGGCTCTAGACGGCCCCGCAGCTTCTTCACTTGGAGCAGCTGCCTCCACTCATTTTTTTTCCTTCCTTTTTTTTTTTTGTATAAATGTTGTTTTTCTTGAGAGATATTAACATGTTTTGCTATTTTTTTTTATGGTTTGACCCAACTAAAAAATGTCAACCCACTGAAACATTGACCCATAAAGCCTCATGTTAAGTCTTTGTTTTGGTATGGGACTTTGCTTGGAGTTCGGGACGATCTTCAACATTTCATGCATTTATGCAGATATGAAAATAACCAAATAATATTTGATTGATGAAAATTAAGTCTTATCGATTTGTCAAGGCATCCACCTTTAAAACGTTTTAGCTTCGTTCATGGCGATCTTTCCTAGTTTTGATACCTGTATATGATATGTATCCACTGTTAGAATATTTCAATGCAATCATGGAGAAAGGTGCCAAAAAAGCCCTAAACCTATTGATTGGTATTAATTCAGTTCTAAATCTATTAATTGGACCAATTTAGTTCAACACTCTTTGTATTTGTGTCAATTGAGTTCATCCAGATAATTTTGATCAAAACTTGTTAACATGAACGTTAACTGTCCTACGTAGCACAACCGGCACTGTGTTGGAGAAACATAAAATTGATTATTGGTGTGATTGAGCACGTCGGTTGCTGGAAGCTACAAGCGTTAAAGAAGAGTCATAAAAACTTCAACGTGGCTTCGGTTTTCTTCAACAAATTAAGCTGTTTTATTGTCTTTCTTAATAATTATGGATTGTTATGTTTCTTTATTAAATATAATCATTGGAGTTTGTGAACTTCAATTCCTATATAAAGGGATGAAGTCGTGAGTTGTAAATCAAGCCAAACACGAAGCCACAAAGACAAAGCATTCTAAACAAAAGTTCTCCCTCCAATAATTATTTGTGCTCTTATTCCAAGTTTCCAAAGTTTATTATTATTCTTTTGGTTCCAACATTTGGTATCAGAGCTAGAAATAACATCTACTAATTCCGTTCAGTTACAACTTCCAAAGTTGAATGGGAGGAATTTCAATAACTGGTCCGTTCATATGAAGGTTCTTTTCAAATCGCAAGATTTGTGGAACTTGGTGGAAAACAGCCACACCGAAGTGGCCAATGCTGAAGAATTCGATGCTTTGAGAAGGGAGGAGAAAGACTCTTTGGTGGATCTCGGAAAAAAGATTAGAAAGCATTGTTTGCGATCTTTCAATCCGTAGAGGAAATGATATTTGAAAAAATATTGAGCGCGGAAACCGCGAAAGCAGCGTGGGATATTTTGCAACAATCCCACAAAGGCGATGATCATGTCAAACGTGTGCGGCTTCAAACACTTCGAGGAGATTTCGAGTCTTTACGTATGAATGACTCTGAATCAATCTCGGCGTACTTTGATCGTGTGCAGACCATTGTTAACCAATTGAGGGTTAATGGTGAACAACTCCAAGATGTGCAAGTTGTAGAAAAGATCTTGAGGTCTTTGACCGAAAGATTTAATTACGTTGTTGCGGCGATTGAAGAAGGGCAAGATGTGTCAACCATGACGTTGGAGCGGTTGATGGGTTCAATGTGCTCGCATGAGCAAAGAATGAATCAAAAGTCCGTTGATTCGACTCCCGAGCGAGCATTGCAGAGTCGGGTCACTCAATCAAGCCGAGGAGGCTATCAAGGTAGCCGAGGTCATGCAGGTGGTCGAGGACGTGGACGTGGAAATTTTAATTTCACTGGAAAATATAAAACACGTGACAAATCAAAGGTCAAGTGTTTTAAGTGTAACAAATTTGGACATTACAAATCCGAATGTAAAGCAAAGGTGGCGTACGAGCAAGAACAACAAGCACATGCCATTGATGCCGAGGAAAATGTGGTCCTAGCGTGCAAGAAGGATGACTCAAGCATCGTGGACACCGACATCTGGTACCTTGATACTGGGTGTAGTAATCATATGTCTGGCCGAAAGAAGTTATTCTCGCAATTGGACGAGACGGTTCGTGGTGAAGTTAATTTTGGGAATAAATCCAAAGTTCTCGTAATGGGCAAAGGTAACATTAATATCAAGTTAAAAGATGGTACTAATGTTACTGTTGCAGACGTTTTCTTTGTACCGGGACTTTTTTGGAATTTGTTAAGTGTTGGACAATTTTCCGAAAGAGGCCATAAAGTCCATATTGAAAATGGAGTTTGCACCATCAAAGGTGTGAATGATAAGTTGATTACAATGGTGCAAATGATGAAGAACCGAATGTTCCCTTTGACTCTTCAGACGAAGAATCTTTTGAGTTTTCAAGCGATGATGAAAAATACAAATTGGTTGTGGCATCTTCGATTCGGTCATCTAAATTTTCGTGGACTAAAATTACTAGTCCAGAAAAAGATGGTGACCGGCATGCCTCTGATTGACAGTCCAGATCGACCATGCGAAGGATATCTTGTTGGAAAACAACATCAAGAATCTTTTCCAAACATCAAGAATCTTTTCCAATTGGAAAAGCCAGAAGAGCAAAACAACCATTGGAGTTGGTACATACAGACATCTTTGGCCCTGTTGAGGTGGAATCAGTGGGACAAAAAAGGTACACGTTAATTTTTGTGGATGATTTTACCAGAAAAACATGGGTATATTTTCTAAGAGAAAAATCTGAAACTTCTGGCAAATTTAAAGAATTTAAAGTTTATGTTGAAAAGCATAGTGGCTTTATTTTAAAGACGTTGAGATCAGATAGAGGGGGAGAATTCACTTCGAATGAATTTGACAAATACTGTAAATTTCATGGAGTGAAACGTCAATTGACTGCCAGCTATACTCCTCAACAAAATGGTATAGCAGAAAGAAAGAACAGGACAATTTTTGAAATGGCAAGAAGTATGCTAAAGGCCAAAAATTTACCCAAGAAGTTTTGGGCAGAGGCTGTTGCATGTGCCGTATTTGTGCTAAACAGGTGTCCAACAAGGAATGTTCTTGGAAGAACCCCAGAAGAGGCTTGGAGTGGCAACAAGCTAGATGTTTCGTTCCTACAAGTATTTGGGTACATGGCATATCGCCATATACCAGATGAACGGAGGAAAAAGTTGAATGAGAAAAGCCAGAAGTGCATCTTCATCGGCTACAGTGACATGACTAAGGGTTATAAGCTATATAATCCAGTCACTGAGAAGGTAATCATCAGCAGGGATGTCCAGTTTTTTGAAGATGAAGCCTGGGACTGGAACCAGAAGATTGACCAGAAAAGCATCGCCATCGAAGACGAACTATTGGTGGGAGAGACAGAAAAATCTTCAACTGAAGATCCATCATCTTTGCCTGGTACTTCATTTTCTTCACCAAGAGCAGTTTCAGAACCGCCGATACGTCGTTCACAACGATTGCAGGAGATGCCATCAAGATTCAAGGATTATGTTGTCACAAGAGATGATGATAGTGCTAGTGATAGTGATAGTGATGGTGATGGAATCACTGATGAAACTATGATAAATTTTTGTTTATTTGCAGAATGTGACCCCGTGTCCTATGATGATACAGCAGCAGATGAGAAGTGGATCCTAGCAATGGATGAAGAAATTCACTCCATTGAAAAGAATGACACATGGGAGTTAACTTCTTTATCACCTGGTAAGAAGCCCATTGGTGTCAAGTGGCTATATAAGACAAAGTACAAGCTTGACGGTCAAGTGGACCGACATAAAGCCAAGTTGGTTGTAAAAGGCTACAAACAAAAGTCATGTATTGATTATTTTGAAGTATTTGCACTAGTGGCTCGAATGGATACCATTCGGATGATCTTAGCACTTGCAGCTCAAAATCGTTGGAAGATCCATCAAATGGATGTGAAATTAGCATTTCTCAATGGTGTTCTTGAAGAGGAAGTCTATGTGGAGCAACCGCCGGGTTATGAGAAGAAAGGGCATGAAAATCAAGTTTACAAACTAAAAAAGGCATTATATGGGCTAAAACAGGCACCTCGAGCGTGGTACACGAGGATTGACACTTACCTATTAGAGCATGATTTTCAAAAGTGTCCGTATGAACATACACTGTATATCAAGTCAAATACTAACAATGACATAATAATTGTGTGCCTTTATGTTGATGACTTGATATTTACAGGGAGCTGTCCAAAAATGTTTGCTAAATGCAGGGAGGCTATGACTAGCCATTTCGAGATGACAGATTTAGGATTGATGTCCTATTTTTTAGGCCTTGAAGTGAAGCAAACAAATGATGGCATATTTATTTCACAGCAGAAATATGCTAATGATATTTTGAAGCGATTGAAAATGGAATCACTCAAATCAATACGAACTCCCGTAGCAGAACGATTGGAGCTAAAGAAAGAAGGAGCCGGTGAACTAGTAAATCCCACTTATTTTAAAAGCATTGTTGGCAGTTTAAGATATTTGGCTTCTACTAGACCAGATATTACTTGGTGTGGGAATTATTAGTCGGTTTATGGAGAAACCAAACCAATCACATTTGCAGGCAGCAAAGAGAATTTTACGGTATGTCAGTGGAACTCGTAATCATGGAATTTTATATTCTTATACTGATAATTTCAGTTTGGTGGGCTACACAGATAGTGATTGGGCAGGTGATATGAAGACTCGAAAGAGTACTTCTGGAAATGCTTTCTTTCTTGGATCAGGAGTAATTTCTTGATCCTCGAAAAGACAACAAGTCATTGCACTTTCGACAGTTGAAGCAGAATACATAGCATTATCTTCAGCGGCATGTCAAGCAATATGGCTTCGCGGGATGTTGTGTGAATTAATGCATGAACAGACAGGTCCTACCAAAATATTGTGTGATAATAAATCGGCTAAGGCTTTAGCCAAGAATCCAGTTTTTCATGGCTGGAGCAAACACATCGACATCAAATATCACTATATTTGTGATAGAGTCAAAGATGGCGAGATTGAACTTAATTTCTGTAGGTCAGAAGATTAGATTGTAGATATTTTGACGAAACCATTGAAGACAGAGATGTTCAAAATATTAAAGATGATGCTTGGTATTGTTGAATTCCAAAATCAATTTTAAGGGAGGCTGTTGGAGAAACATAAAATTGATTATTGGTGTGATTGAGCACGTCGGTTGCTGGAAGCTACAAGCGTTAAAGAAGAGTCATAAAAACTTCAACGTGGCTTCGGTTTTCTTCAATAGATTAAGCTGTTTTATTGTCTTTCTTAATAATTATGGATTGTTATGTTTCTTTATTAAATGTAATCATTGGAGTTTGTGAACTTCAATTCCTATATAAAGGGATGAAGTCGTGAGTTGTAAATTAAGCCAAACACGAAGCCACAAAGACAAAGCATTCTAAACAAAAGTTCTCCCTCCAATAATTATTTGTGCTCTTATTCCAAGTTTCCAAAGTTTATTATTATTCTTTTGGTTCCAACACACTGAAGTTGACAAATTTTAATAATTTTGAATTCATTTTTCTTTTGTTTTCATTATGGCCGCCTGGTAAAGCCACAAGCAAGGGCTTGGTCTTGCAAGGGTCGAGCCCTTGCCAAAGGCTGCGAGGGAAGTCTATGGGGATGTTGGAAACTTGTTGGACTTTCGCTGAAAACTCTATGGCGGACGTTGGAAAACCTGCAAAGGAGCTAAGCATGATGGAGATCTGTGGGTATTACTGGATTTTGCAAACAAACTGGTACCGTCGGGATTGGAGATCAAGGTGCCCTCGCGACCTTTGGCAAGGAGTCAACCCTCGTAACCGGGCAAGGGCCGCCCTCACTTGGTCGTTGGCAAATCTCACTAGTCACAATGAAAAAAAAAGAAAAAAATAAATAATAACAATTTATAAAAAAAATTCAAATTTTGTCCACCTCACTGCCGGTTGTGCCACGTGGACAGCTATCTCCATATCGGTGATTTCCTGTCAAAATTGACAAGATGGACTCAAGTGGAATAAACGCAAAAGGTCGAGAACTAAATTTGTCAATATAAAGGTTTAAAACTTTTTTGGTACTTTCCCCTGCAATTATGTCTCTATTTTATCATTTTAGGGTTTTAAATGCATGCCATAAGCAAAATTTGTATAAGTCGAATATGCACAACCACTGGGGTTTGCTTTAGTAGCCACCATTTCTACTTGAGAAGAGGGAGGTAGGGAATTCAAATCCCCACTTTCTCAGGGGGCTAGGGGTGGGACGTGTAGTTTCAGATATGGGTTTCAACTCCTACACCTTGCAAGAGGCAAGGCAAAAGTCTGAGAGTGAGTTGAGAGTTAGGGTATGACATACAAAAAAAAAATATGCAGTATCATTATTATTTATTATACATACTATGCAAAAGAAGTCTTACAAAAAAACCTTCTAGTTGGGGATCTTGCATTCCTTTCTCCAAACAAATTGGGTGGACAGCCCCAGATTCTAAGTAAATACAAAAAAAAGAGAGAGAGAAAAAAAAAAGAGCAGGCCTAAGCAGAGAGCTTGTTTTCTGAATAGCTAGGGGATGAGATAGATACTACTTTGACTTCATATGCTTGAAAGTGTTATACAATGTCTAAAGTTGTTAATAGGGCTGCTTTAAATTTACAACGGCACCTATCTTTGCCAACATAAGATTAAGGTCCCGGAAAGCTTGTAAGAAGTTGCAGCTCGCATCTGCGACCGACACTTCCTAAAAGTTAGCTTCAGAGTTTCGGGTATTCAAAACAATTTGTGAATTTTAGACACGTTATCAATTCACCAAACACTTCCAAAAGAGTGAAAAACATCTCTTAAAATGAACTCTTTGCATATCTAGTTGAAGAGGGACTAGAAGAACCGTGAAGGGACCGTGGAAGCAACCGCTAAATCACACGAACCACGACGAGAATGGTTGTATTTCTGTGTGTTGTCCGTGCGTTGGTTTAGGCTTTAGCAAGATGCAAACTCCAGTCGTTTGGGGCAATTTTCCAAAGTGTGTTTTTGTACATTGACGGGGTCCTCAGAAGGGGGGCAACCTCGGCCCATTAAGGATCATTTTTGGGACTAACTTGGGCCTCCAAGTCTTCATTCTCAAGAAGAGAGTTAGCTAGCCTTTCAATTCGAAGTGATAGTCACTAGGACTTTGCATTCGATTGTACACTCTAGTGGGCCCTTTAGGGTTTCTTGGCTGACAAGTCGTCCTCCTCAGATAGCAACAAAGGCACTTTGAGAGGAAAAATTCGAGCCAAGCAAAAGATGATAGTGGGACGAATTGAGTACATCACGAGTCGCGCTCGACAGGTAGTTTTCGTTCAGTCTATCGTTTTATTAATGGGCAATTAACTGAGTATGAAAAAGGTCTAGAGGATATGTGAGACTAACTCATGAACGGACGGAATGGAAGAGTTGTTTTTTCTTCTTTTTTTTTCCATTGTGGCCAGCAAGGGTTGTACTTGTCGAATCTGGCGAGGGCTCGACTATCGTGGCTTGAGCTAGGGCTTGACAGCCCTCGTCCACTGCTGGCAATGGCTTGGGTGGGGACCGCGAACCTTGTCCGCCGCTGCTAGTAATTGGCAAGGGCTCATAGGCCCTCGCTTAGTGTGCACAATGAAAAAAATAATAATAAGTCAAAAAATTCAGAAAAAAATTATTAAATTTGTCCGCATCAATGCCGCCCATGCCACGTAGGACGGCTAGCATTCATGTTAGCAATTTCATGCCAAAATTGACCGGATGGACTCACTCGATTGACACAAATATAAAAAGGTTTATGACTAAATTGATCAAATCGAAAGGCTTAAGACTGAATCGGTACCAATACGATAGATTCGGGACCTTTTTTTATACTTTTCCCAACAATCGGATAACGCAGCTCATGTGTCCCGAGCCGATCCACATCGTCGTCGCATTGAGCATAGCAATGAAGGGTAACACCATGAGATGCAGCCGCAGTTCTCCTGGAGAATAAGCCTACATGAATCGTCGTCCCTCCCGTGTCAAGCTCATCCTCTTACGCGCATAATCTTTTGTTGTTGGAGAGATAAGGAATCGGTCCGAACGGGTGACTAGGAACGATTTGAGCTGTCTGGTTTTTCTCTTCTTATCCTTTTTGAAAAGATGGAGAAGTTCGCAAGCAATGGCAAATCCTTCAAAACAAACCGTTGCTGACTAACTAATCCAATCCGATAACCGCCGTGCATGTCGCTTTCTGCAACCCTCTGATGGGCAGATCAGACGGGGATGGTGATCTTTGTTTGGGCTGTTGGATGTGCCACGTTTCTTGCCCCCACTGAACAACTTGGATGATTTTTAGACTCGTTTTGCCTTGGCAAGGTCGTGTTTAGGTTGGCTTTCACGTACCGGACTAAATCCACCTCTTGTCGGGACCGAAAGATTCGCATGAATGTTTCCTCGAAGCTTGACCCCATGCTATATGATCAAGTACCAATCGAATTTAAGACTTCACGCTTCTCAAATATTTTACATTAGAGATGTGTATATATGTCCAGGAGATTCTACATATCTCCTTTGAAGATCCATATCAATAAGGAATATGCGCAATCAAGAGAAATATCTGCATAAAACTTAAAGGATACGGAGAATTATTGAAAATATTCAGGATTTCCTAAATATTTCTTAAACATTTCAAAGTATCGTTCTTTTTAATATTTTAAATGTTGGCAAAGAAAAAGAGCACTTGGAAAGTTGGTCTAGTAGGAAACCCTTCCTTTATTTTTCTGAGACATAAATCTTCTCGATTTACAAAGCAAATTACAGGTTTGATATAACCGAATTTTAAAACTGTTTTTTTTCTTTTTCATATCAACTGGCACATCTTAGCGACCACTCATTTCCTCGTTGATGTGTCGTGAGTCCTTTTGTCTGAGAACAAGACGATAAGTTCTTCTGAAAACAACGTGGATATCTCATTTATCAATATCTCGAGGCTCTGGTTTTTTTTTTTTTGAGAAAAATGAATAATTTAAAAAATATTTTCGTAAAAATAATAATTTATATCAATTGAAATAATTAGTTAACGAAAAATAATTTCATTATCAATATTGATTTATGTCTCAAAATTTTCGTGAATACTTTTCATTTGTTCATTTTTGTTTGTGTTTCAAATAATTGTCCTTAGAAAAATATTTTCCAATCACTCATTTTTCAAGAAAGAAACGGATGGCTCCTAAATTGAACTATACTTTCTAGTGTTCACATTGTTAGGCCGTCTGAGTACCTTTTTTTTTCATTGATCCAAGAGAATCGTGAGCTTTATGTCGTTCAATCCATCGTCACCAATATAACAACTCTCTTCAGCAACCAGAGCTCATAAGTATGGAAGATAAGATGAACCATTTGTCCTTTGGTGGTTGGGGAAGATATTAATTTTTTTTGTATAGATTGATATTGACATGGGTTTGGTCTCAATGTCAACAAACAAAAGCAATGTACGTTGAGTATGATGTAGGACGGCTCTTGAGTTAGAGAAAATATACTTTTTTACTACCAAGATGATTGGCCTATGTGTGCGTTATTCTCAAGTTATTTCGAGAAGTCTTTAGTCCGAGGTTATGTTCCCATTCGTCATCAATCTCAAGAAGTCTCGGTTCATCAATAAAGGATTCGCGAACTCCGGAAGCCTCCGATTTTGCATTGCACTTATATTGCGGCGTGGCTATTGTAACAAGCATGTCCTTCTGGGCAGTGGTTATGGCTTAGTTCGAGCATTTTATAAGTGGCAAAAAATTCCAATTGTCAGACCCAAAGGGTTGTCGATGTTGATCGTTCAATCTTCCCTATTCAAGCACCATAAGCATAAGGTATAATAGCCATACCGTGGTCACGAGATATCACCAAATCAGTCAATTGTTTGTTTAGAAGACACCGGCCTCATGTATTTCACTACGCCTGCCATGGGATTCCCTTAGGAAACTCATTGGATATATGAATTAAGCAATATTTGAATAACCCTCCCCACGAGTTGGCCTAGTTTGTTATGGATATTGAGGGATTTCCAACTCGTAAAACTAAAAGTAATTCGTTCTGATCTTAGTAACCCTCACCTTAACCAGTTCATAACATTTGCAAAGTGTTTCGTAGGCCTCAAGGTAACCAGATCTCCATGCCTATGCCCTCGGATTATAAAAAGAGAAAAAAGGGATATTTAAGTGAATTTCGTGTAGATCTTAAATGCACTTTGTGAAGTTCCTGAACATGAAAGTTTGTAATCCATCCTCGTGATATATTCATTAGTGTTCTAAAAATCAAATATTACTTTTCAAGTAAGGCTAACAAATGTCTTTAGCATAATCATTACCATGATCCTAGCTAAAGTATCACTACAAAAAAACTGGATTTTTGACACGAAAATTTACGACGAAAAAATTTTCGTTGGAAATTTGCGACAAATTTTCCAACGAAAAGTAAAATTCGTCGGAAATTAGCGACGAAAAATTTTTCGTCGCAAAATTCGTTGGAAATTTCCAACGAAAAATTTTTCTTCACAAAATTCGTTGGAAATTTCCAACGAAAAATTTTTCTTCGCAAAATTCGTTGGAAATTTCCAACGAAAAATTTTTCATCGCAAAATTCGTTGAAAATTTCCAACGAATTTTGCGACGAATTCAAAAAAACCCGGTATTATTCGGCATTTTTTAAATTCGTGGGAAAATTCGTTGGAAATTTCCAACAAATTTTCCCACGAAATTAAATTTTCCAGGCAATTATTTTAGTGTGTGCAATTTTCGTTGCAAAATTCGTTGGAAATTTCCAATGAAAAATTTTTCTTCTCAAAATTCGTTGGAAATTTCTAACGAAAAGTTTTTCATCGCAAAATTCGTTGGAAATTTCCAACGAATTTTGCGATGAATTCAAAAAAACCCGGTATTGTTCGGCATTTTTTAAATTCGTGGGAAAATTCGTTGGAAATTTCCAACGAATTTTCCCACGAAATTAAATTTTCTAGGCAATTATTTTAGTGTGTGAAATTTTAGTTGCAAAATTCGTTGGAAATTTCCAACGAAAAATTTTTCTTCGCAAAATTCGTTGGAAATTTCCAACGAAAAATTTTTCGTCGCAAAATTCGTTGAAAATTTCCAACGAATTTTGCGACGAATTCAAAAAAACCCGGTATTGTTTGGCATTTTTTAAATTCGTGGGAAAATTCGTTGGAAATTTCCAACGAATTTTCCTACAAAATTAAATTTTCCAGGCAATTATTTTAGTGTGTGCAATTTTCGTTGCAAAATTCGTTGGAAATTTCCAACGTAAAATTTTTTGTCGCAAAATTCGTTGGAAATTTCCAACGAAACATTTTTCTTCGCAAAATTCGTTGGAAATTTCCAACGAAAAATTTTTTGTCGCAAAATTCGTTGGAAATTTCCAACGAAAAATTTTTCGTGGGAAAATTCGTTGGAAATTTCCAACGAATTTTCCAACGAATTCAAAAAAAACCCGGTATTGCTCGGCATTTTTTAAATTCGTGGGAAAATTTGTTGGAAATTTCCAACTAATTTTCCCACGAAATTAAATTTTCCAGGCAATTATTTTAGTGTGTGCAATTTTCGTTGTAAAATTCGTTGGAAATTTCCAACGAAAAATTTTTCGTCGCAAATTTCGTTAGAAATTTCCAACGAATTTTGCGACGAATTCAAAAAAACCCGGTATTGTTCGGTATTTTTTTAAGTATCCGCCTCAGGCCTCACCGGATACTTATTAACCCTCCTCTCCTCTCTCTTCTCGTCGTCGCTCTGGCTATCCCCATTCTCCTCCTTCTCCTCGTCGCTGCCACTCTCTCCTACGCTCTTGCCATCGCCGTCCTCCGCCCCGCGAGCGTCCGCGTCCGCGCCCGAGCTCTTCTCAGCTCCTCCTCCGTCTTCGACGACCGACGGTTCCGATGCTCCCCCAACACAGAGGCGCGCCAACTCCTCCGCCAGCTAGCTCTTCGCCGCCCGATCGGGATTGGGCGTCGTGGGATCGGCCCTGGCGATCGATTGCGGCTGCTGCGGCGGGGGCGGCGGTAGGCACGGCGGGTCGGGGCTGCCGTCGGGGTCAGCCATGGTGGGTTCTTCAGAGGAGGGGGCCTCCTTGGAGTTGAAGATCCATCTAAGCATAGCCTCCCCACTTCTTCTCCTCCTCCTCCTCCTCCGAGTCGGCTCAGCAGGCCTTGACTCGCCCGACCCTCTTCGAGATGATGTCCCAAGAACAGCACTGCCTGGAGTCCTCCAATGCCCTCAAGTCCAGACTATCGAAGATTCTGTCCAAGGCGCCGTTCGGCCCTCGCCATGCCTGGCGACCTCGAGCTCGCCCATAACGCTCGCCATGGCCGGCTAGCTCGAGGTCGCCTAGATCTAGGCGACCTCGAGCTCACCGGCAACGAGGCTGACCCTCGCCGGTCATGGCGAAGGCCGAGCTCGCCATGGCCGGCGAGCTCGAGATCGCCCAGAACTCGCCCAGATCTAAGCGAGCTTGAGCTCGCCTAGATCTGGGCGACCTCGAGCTCGTCGGCGATGAGGCTAGCCCTCGCAGGCCATGGCGAGGGCCGAGCTCGCCATGGCCGGCGAGCTCGCCGGCGGCGAGACTGGCCCTTGCCGCACGATTTTTGTCATGACGAAACTAATTTTGCCACGTTTTTTCGACAAAAACAAAATTTGCCACATTTTTGCAACAAATAATTAGCAAAACTTTATAACGAATTTAGGTACGAATTTTGCAACGAAAAAATTTCGTCGGAAATTACCAACGAAAATTCATATTTTTTGTCGGAAAAATTTTTCCGAAGAATTTTTGTTCGTCGGAAATTTCGTTGGATTTTCAAATTTTTTGTTGGAAAAAAGTTATTTTTTGGTAGTGATTTCCAATGAATTTAGCCATGAATTTTCCAACGAAAAAATTTTTCGTTGGAAAAATTTGCGACGAAGAATTACCAACGAATTTTTTTTCATTGAAAAATTCGTTGGAAATTCGTTTTCCAAAGAATTTTTCTCAATTTTTCGTTGGAAATTTCGTTGGAAAAAAGATGTTTTTTTTTGTAGTGTATGGTGATACTACAAAGAAGGAGCCAGCTTCTCTCTCATTAAGAGAAGAAAAAATGTTTCTTCAGTTGGGAAACTGGTTGGTGGGCAAGTGCAATGAGAAGTGCAGCAATTTGCCAATGGGTCACCAAAACTTATCTCTTATGGACCTTTGGGGGATGTGTAATGTAATTGGTGGCTAAGTGGTTGAACCAAAACCAATGCCCATCTGCTTCAATGTCAACAGAGAAAACTGCTGTTTACTGACCATAGAACTACTCCAAGATAAGCAAACTTTGAAGAGGCTTATCTGCTGATAGGTCAAAAGTCAAAAACCTCCACTGAGCAATATTGTTAATTAAGAAATCTTGGAGTTCGTTAAGGCTTCTGTTAGGGAACCTAATTCCCATTATGAAAGCACTAATCAATGAGGCAATGATGGTGCCATTCACTAGACAAAACTTCGCCATGAATGCTATCGTTCATTGAACAAAAAGTTTAAATTTGGGATAGGTACCACGTAGTAGCATGACACGTTTCTTAGTCACCATTGCCATCATCAGAAGCTGACCAATTTTCACTTTTGAATGTGACTAATCAGATGCTAATTGATGAGCTTCTAGTAGGGGGGAAATCGGGTAGGCTATGACGAGAGATTTGGTGTGAAATTCCTCGCTTGTCCGTACTGCGACATTATGGGCACGAAGGAAAAAAGAACAAGTCCGATACGGGTTGTTGTCCTCGTGGTTCATCAATCATAAGTTGTAATCGATTCCTAAAAAATTATCAAAACATTTTACCCTCTCTCTCTATCTAGTTTGGATAGATTATACTCATATTCTTACAATCGCATTCTTGAAAAGAGAGTTTATTTCTCTTTTATGTCACTTATTAAATATATTTTCAAGAAAACAGAAATTTTAAAAAAATTATTAATACTTTCTGAAAACCAATAGCCCTCTCAAACAAGGGTGTAGCTAAACTTTTTTTTTATTTTTTTGTTTTATTTTTCAATGACAAGTATAGCTAACCATGTTTTGTTTTTGCCTTATCCAACCGTCACCATGTTGGCCCCATCGATTGGCCATGAGTCATTCTATAATTTTTTTATCCAATTAAACATCTCTATCCGTTCGCCATCGAAAACGTTGAAAGCCGGCCAACTTCATGTGGAAGTAACCCATATTTTGTTTGGAGAATCTATTCTTTCACATAAAATATGAAAAATGAGTTTAAAAAATTTCAAATAATTTTACAAAATCGGCCAACCTCAGACTTTCACTGTTTTCTTTTTTTGTGAAAGACGTAGCATGGCCGGCCAATTTTTATCTTTTAATTTTTTTTATACTTCGTCTTGAAAGTAGAAACCTCACACCCTCATTTCATAAAGGAAAAGAAGAGATAAATGAAATGTTGAAGCAATGATATAGAAAACAAAAGTTTCGTACGATTGATATCATTGATATCGAGCCCGAGTTGTTGGGAACAATTAGCTGCTCGTGACGGTGCATGTTATTTTTAGGGTTTCGATCGATGATGATGCTTCGATACTCGTTGCAATGAACTTGATTTTGTCTCTGTCGCATGGTAACGATCGGTCACCAAAACACAAATTCTTCTTTTTTTATAAATCCAATAAGAGGAAAAATGAGGTCGAAAATGACATTTTGTGGGTCCAAATTGGAGAAATTGTCACGCCTAAAGAAGAGGGGGGGGCAAATGGGGTTTTTATGAAAAAAAATAGCACAAAAATTGTTAAATAGGCCGATCCACACGAGCATATATTGAATTGTATTGGGTGCATTTAATTAATATGATAGTGATCTAGACACGTCTCCGCACCCAGAAGAATGGAGTCAATCTAATTGGGTATACAAAATTGAGGAAAATTATCCAATCAGTCCTAAACATTTTGTATGGATGTCAATTCAGTTCTAAATTTTTCAAATTTACTCCTAAACCTGTATGAAATTATAATGTAATCATCCCAGCCAATTTTTTGTCGGAAATAGCTAATATGGTGGTCTAGTTATCGTTGGTCGTCCTACTTGCCATGATGCCATATCAACAAATTCCCGGTGAAAATTAATCGAAATGACTATATTGGAAGAAAAAACTTATAAAACAAGAAGGCATGACACACGCATGATTGCTTCGCCAAAACTTTATTCATTGATGGTTGCTCGATCGGATTTCTATTTCGCTATTATTGTTAGAGCCGAGATCAGATAGTATTGTGGGTCAAATTGCACAAACTTTGTGCCATGGGTTAAATTTCAATCTTCTTCTAAAAGTTTTCAGCCATATCTCATCGGTTCAACATTAGCCAAACTTTGCCACTTTTAGGTTACTTATACGGATGAAAAGCCCGCAGCGGCTGCGTTGGCTTGCGCTCTGATCCCCTCACGAAGGGATCAGAGTTCGAATCACAGCGTAGTCGTTAGGGAGTCTTAAGTGTGGCGCCGTGGTGGTGGGTCCTGCGCTAGCGTCACCCCGGGTTTAGTACCGAATAGCCTGTCGGGCGAAAGGGAGGTTCCCGGGTCATCAAAAAAAAAAAATTTAAAAGGGCCAATCACGAAATAGTTAGGCAATCTTTCAACTAGTGAATTATTGCACTTCAACTAATTGTGAGTTGGAGAAAAATTTGGATTTGGATTAGATCGATAGCCAATCAAGAAGTCACTATCATCAGTACGTGGCCCCCGCATCCATTACAATATACATTTTGGCCATTTTGCATGGATTTGGTAGAGCGTGATGTCGTTCTCTTTCGCACGAGGACATCATGGGAGGAATTGCTTGACATCAATTGATTTCATTGCATGAAAGCAAAAATTGATGTGAGAAAGATAAGTTCGATGCCACCATGTCCCCCGTCCAAATTCATCAATCGGGCATCGAAGTTCGATCAACCCGAAAGCAACTGAAAAGCCGACCGCTCGCCCTTCATCGAAATTCATCTTGCATCCCTACGATGATCTCTACATTACAATTACTAAATTGTTTCGCGAATACATGTGCCATTGTACGAATATGAGGAGAAAATGGAGTGATGCATGTGATGATTGTACTAAGTAGTATGAAAATGAAAATCAGAACCTTTTGAAGATAAGCAACGTCCAATCGACTTGGAAAGGCCGGTCGATTGGAGGTTGCTTTTTTTTTTTTTCTAGCAAAAAAAAGCAACGTCCAATCGACCGGCCTTTCCAAGTGGATTTTGCGTGAGGTTTTTAAACTTCGCGGGCTTAGGTGGACCCAAGCACCAACAAAGGCGATAGACTTTGGAGCAAATGCCGCCGCCCTTCCTTTCCTTTCTTTTCTTTTTGTTTTATAATAACACTTTCCTATTTTCGAAGCAAAAAAAAAACAATAAATTCGGTTTTTCTCATTGTGATCTTAGAGATTTTAAACGTTCCGTTACGATTAGGGATGAGCATCAACCCAAGTAAGGATTGGAACCGGTTGAATCAGGTAGATTTTCGACGAGCAAAAATAGCTTCCCGCTTCAAGTTGATTCCATGGTAGATCGATCTCGAAATTGTTTTGGTACTGTTTGGAAAAGCCAAAAAAAAAGATAATCTGACTTGAATTTGCAAAAAAAAACATATTAAAAATGTTGTTCGACTTAACTACTTTAATCATTTCCCATCCATGGTATAGTCAATACTCTCGAAAAGGTCGCTTTTACCCGAATCCAAAATTCGGGAAACTTATCGGGACCGGGTAGGCTCGTCTTCGTTTATGAGTCCAAGACCACGGGATTTAGCTTCTAATACTGCTGAACAATTAGTATTACCATGTTCCTATTCTTCATTCCATTCAAAACCCAGAGGAAATTTAGGATACCTTGGTGAAGAAAATAGTTAGGTAACATTAAATATTATCTCTCGAATATTTTTTAGTACTCTTTTTTTGTATTTTCTTACCCAAAAGGAAAGATGGTTTTAGAACGATAGACCAAAGAATCGCCAAAGCCAATCCAATTTTCACGTGAACCGAAGTTTTTTGACTCTCCACGACACTACAAACGTCCGGAAAAGTAAAATGGAAACAAAGGCATAAAAATGAAAAATAAAAACAATTCTCGAGAAATTATTTTCCACGTGGCCAAACACGAGCCGTGCGGGGCCCGCATTTCCGCCGGCGTGGACTAGATGAACGTACGATGAGATCGGATTTTATTTAATTCGTGCTGTTTAGGAATTAGGGTGATGAGAGAGTATTTGTTTTAATCATTTCGTGGTTTTTGGATATCGTAATTGTACAATATTATATAATGCATGATTATTGCCAACAAGAGAATTATAAATTAGAAATTGGATGAGCTTTTTTAATTTTAAATGATTTAATTTTTTTTTCGCACGTGCTTTAGCTGCATGGCAATTGACGAGAGAGCAACAGCCTCCTAACCCCTTTTTGGAACCAACAATATTCTAATCTTCGTACATATTATTGTAAGTTTTTTTCAACGACACAGATGTTGACCGATTGATAAATAAGTTAATAAATAAACGGAAAGCAAAAAACTAGGCTATTGACACACCAAACAGCTTGTAAACGAGATAAGAATTGAATGTCATTCGCTGTTGTATCGGCCTAAACCTAACCAAGCAAAGACGGGCCGGATTTTCGCGATAATTATCGTCTCTTTTCCTTAATATTTGCACAACAAAAAACACTGGATTGTTTTCGTGCATGAAAAGTGCTACACCGACCTGTCAGATTTCCCGAACTACTTGACTATATGCTGTTTTCCTTAGCGTTGCAGTCGGATAGCGTCACGGGTCAAATTAGCCAAGCAGTTGTATCACGAGTTCAATTATCGCTCTTCTTATCGTCATTTTCGGTTGTATCTCATCGGATCTCGAGATAACTAGCTAGGTTTCCATGCCCATATTGTTGGATTATAAGATAAAGGGAACGTTCAAATAATTTTCAAGGGATCTGAAAGGCACTTGTGAGGATTCCAAACACGACAGTTCGTAGTTCAATCGGCACGGGATGTTCGTCGATGTTTTAAGAAAATCGAATATACCGAGGTTGGTAAGTGTCTTTAGGATGATCATTAACATGATCCTAACTAATGTAATGTGGTACTTCAAGAGCAAAGCCCAATCAAATGTCAATCTGCTTCAATGTCAAACAGAGAAAGCTGCTGCCTACTGACCACACATAACGAATCAAGATGGCTTATCTGTTGATGGGTCAAAAACCCCCAACTAATTAACTGTGTTAATCAAGAAACTGGAGTTCGTTAAAGCTGCTGTTGAGGAGGAACCTAATCCCACTTTCGAAGCACTAATCAAAGAGGCAATGATGGTGTCCTCCTCGTTTTATAGTTTAGTTCTAAACCTATTAACAATTTGCCAATTTAGTCTTTCCGATCAATTTTGACCGTAAATCGCTGACGTGACAGTCTAGTCAGCGCTACGCCTGGGGCTAACATGGATAATTTTTGTATTTTTTTAAAATTTTATGAATTATTTTTTTTTATACGTCAGCGTCAGCCATACCACGTAAGACAGTTGACGTTGACCAGATCGCTAAGTCAGCTGTTTCCGGCAAAAATTAGCTTGAAGAACTAAATTAGCAAATCATCAAAAGGTTTAGGACTAAATTGATATAATTAAAAGATGTAAGACTAAATTGGCAAGTTATTAAAAAGTTTATGACTAATTTGATATAATTGAAAGGCGTAATCAAAAGGTTTATGACTAAATTGGCCGCGGTACAATAAATTTAAAACTTTATGAATAATTTTCTCCACATTACGGGCATGACGATTGAGAAAACCGATCGAATAAGGGTCGTTCTCATCACGACTCACTCGCGCTTATCCGCGTCTACAGAAGGAGAGATTCGTCGACCATTAGTCAAGATCGATCTCTAAGAATCATCAAAAACCTTTAATGTTCAGTCCCGTTTTGGGAACGAGAACGGCTCGCAAATCATTTGGGAATTTGATGGGGATTGGATTGGATCAATGACCAATCGACAAGTCACTCTATCATTACGTGGCAACACTCATCCACAACAAGATGGAATTTTTGGGCCATTTCGAATGAATTTGGCAGCGTGGATGTTTGTTCTCTTTTGGAATAATGACACATAATTTTTGAATTTTGATTCAATGTGCAATTTTCTCTTTGAACTTTAGCATAATATTCAATATAATCCTTAAACTTTTAATTTGTCCAATGTTCAATTGAACATTTTCATATAGTTCAAAAATTAAATTGAACATTTACCATAAGCCTAGAGATCACATGAACAAATTAAAAATTCAAAGATCACATTGAACGTTAAGCTAAAGTTCAAGGAGTATATTAAATAAATCAAAAGTTTATGGTTTAAATTGTATATTTAGCCAAAGTTCAAGGACTGTTTGTGTTATTTTCCCTTCTCTTTTTGCATGGGGGACATCGTAGGAAGGTATGCTAACATCAATTGTGTTTTTTGTTGCGTGAAAGCAATTGTTGTGAGAAAGACAGGCTTGATATTGCGCCAAATCCTTCTGTCCATTCTATCAAATTGGGCACCAAAGTGATTGGACAAAAGGCAAATTGGCCAGTCACAATCTGGAAAGCCGACCGCTCCACTTTTACATAATCTGAAAACTCTTTGTGTACACGATGAGCGACCGTTTAATTTCTATATCGAAATTCATCTGCAACGCTTGTATGATTCGCATACGATGATCTCTACGTCCTTCCTTATATGATGTGCAAATTATTATGTAGTTCTAGAGATGCACGTATGAGTAATAAACTCGATTCTTGTATGCGTTCTGCAAATATGGGGAGAAAATGGAATAATGATTCATGTCGCCCTTTTCTCTCCTCCTACAACAAGCCGATTTAGCTCTAATTGAATCGAACCTTTTCTTTCTTTTTGTTCTAATTTGTATGATTCGATTGTTTTTATTATTTTCTCATACGCAGTTTATAAATATTTTTTTGGAAAAAGTCACCTATACCCAATTCAAAATTTTAAGAATCTATTAGGTATGGGGAATCTTTTTGATTCGACTCGATGAATCGGACTACCTAACTACTCATTAAGAAAGGATCGTCTTCGCGTGTGAGTCCAAAACTGCAAGATTACGCTTCTATTGCTGCTTAACAACTGGCATCACCATGCTCCTGTTCTTCAATTCATTCAAAACCCAGAGGAAATTCAGGATACCTAGTTGAAGAAAATAGTTAGGTAAAATTGCATATTATGGTCATTTTGAAAAATATATTTATCGATTTTTTTTAGTTCTCTTTTTGTATTTTCTTACTCAAAAGTCAAATGGAAGACCAAGATAGTCACATGAACCGACGGCTTTTGGACTCTCCACAACACACGCGTGGAAAAGCAATATACACAGAGGCACAAAAATGAAATAAAAATTCAAGAAAATTGATTTTTCCAAGTGGCCAAATATTCTTAGATTGGGACCCACTTTTTCTATCTGACGTGGATTAAAATTATGCCCTCTTAAATGGTCAAGTTCAAGATTAAATTTTAATCAATTTGTGATGTTCAGTTATTAGGGTATGGAGGAGAACATTTTTACTCATTGCATGGTCTGTGGATACGTAATGGGTTATATTACATAGTTCATGATTATATGCCAAGAAGAAAAAAATTATATATTAGAAATTGGATAAGGCTTTTATATATATTCAAATGATTTAATTAATTCTTCATTTTCTGCGTGCTTTAGCTGCATGATCAAGAAAGCGGGGAGCCTCCTAATCACTTTTTGGGAACCGATATTTTAAATGGGTAGATGTTGACTGATTAGTGGAACGACTCAAAAGCAAGAACTAGGCTATTAACACGCTAATCCGCTTCTAAACGAGATAAGAGTTGCAAAATGAGTTTATTAGGTGAACACAGGATCCAAGGCTGTTAACACGCCAATCTGCTTCTAAACGAGATAAGAATTGGCAACAAGTTTATCGGGAATTCGTTGTCATGTATCTGCATAAGCTCTAATAGAGCAAGATGCACATGATTATCGCGATAATTATCGTTTCTTTTCCTTGATATTGTACCGGCAAAACTTAATTATTTTCGTGCATGAAAAGCGTTATACCTGACATGTCAGCCGAGTAGTCATGTTAGCAATGAAACACGGATGGCGAGGAGTTTGAATTAATCGAAAGAATTACAATTAGTAGCTAATTCTTGCATGTTGAGTGAAAGGGAACATTCATTTCAATGAGTAAACAAAAAGAGTATGGAAGGTGCAAAAGATAGGGATCGAATTTTTAAGGAAATAATCCATCAGAATGATAATTAAGCTGCCATAATGTTGATAATAATCTAGAAATCCTCCAGTTGGATAAGATCTTGGAAGATAGACATGCCAAGCAAGCAAAAATTTGACAATAAAATGGTTCGGAAGAACTTCTGAACTAATTGTGGAAAGATGTTGCTTTTAAACATTGCTAATTTAGCCACCATAAAATGCCCCGGAAATTCTTTTTAAAGATAAGATTGTGTGAGATAGAGATGCTTACTAAGTACAATTGTGTAGGCGAATACTCACACGTGGCACGATTTCAAAGCTAATTAGGAAAACAGCATGCTATTACAATTAGCATCCTCTAATCAAATAACCCAAAAAGAGCAAGAAGGAGACATACATTTTATCAAGGAAATAATCCATCATACTGCTTAACTAAGCTACCATAAGATTGATAATGATCTAGAAATCCTCCAAATTTGATAAGAACCTTTGAAGATAGACATGCCAAGCAAGCCAAAACTCGATATAATTTAATGATCAGGATGAACTTTCGAACCAATTGAGGAAAGAGTTCGCCTTTTATTATCATAAAAAGGGTAGGTATAATCTCATCCCAATAAGGAAAATATGATTTAGTAACATTGACATATTAAGTCTAGCCAAATACCAAAAATTAAAATTAAAATTAAAAAGAAAATGTGGGCATGCCAGCAAAGGAAAATGAAAGAGCCTAATCTTCACAAGCAGCAGACTTTCATGACTAATTACAAGGGAAAAAATTTCCATTAATATGAAAAGTAATTAATAGAAATTAGGTGGGATGGTTGTAGATATCAGACATAAATAACCTACGTGAATCTTTCGCTGTAGATTTACTTTCGGCGACGGCCGGTGGCGTCCCTCTCGTGGGCTGACGTGGCGGGTCGCGATTGGGCGGCCACGGGGGGGGAGAACGCTGCTTGGAGTCAAAGGTACTAACGTCAGGTCCAGGCGGTACACGGCTCTGCTGACGTGGCGGTTTGTTGACTTTCTGTCAACGGTAGAGGTTGGGCAAATTGTGGTTGCCCATACTCAAGTATTTTGCATTTCATGGCTGTTCCCACAAGAAATGTACTCTTTTTGTTAGTTTCTTTTCCCTTCCAAAGGCATAGAATACTTCAATTTTTTTCTCCTTTTCTTCCATCATAAGTCATGATTTTTTCTTTGGTCGCCGAAGATTATGCCCCCCTCCCCTCCCCCCACCGTCGCACCGGTTGATCTCGATGCTCGAAGTCATATCTCGAGATGTGTAGAACGTCGGGTATTCAAGCACTAAAAAGATACGGCAAGCCCGCGTATCTTTAGACTCGTTACTCGCGCGCAGCTGGAATCTCAACGCCTTAGTCAAACCAGAGCTCCGACCATAGTCGAGCAAGAACAACTTCCCAGGGCAGTACACGTTTGCAGTAGAAGAAGGGCGGTTCCAAATCGGCCTGAAATTCTCGAAAAGAAAAACACACAGAACCAGAAGGGGTCTAATTGAATGCTTTTGCTTTAAAACTCGATGTCAATCTGGAATACCAATTTATTGCGGCTGCCAAAGTTACCGTGGCAGATGCAACGAGACCCCTCGGAAGGCAACCAGAAATGGACCCACGAGAGAGAAAAAGGGAGAAGCCGAAACCTCCTCCCTGTTCAAAATTTTTATAAATTGGAACTGCAAGGCTTCCCTCTCTCCTGCACAACACCAACCAAGCTCTCAACCAGAACCCTCTCTCTCTCTAGTTCTCATTGCATTCTCAATAGAATAAAGGACAGTTGTCTTTTGCATGACCAAATCCAAAATCCCCAGCATACCAAAACCCAAACACCAACGACACATCGAACACCCCCTCATTGGCCCCTTTTCTTGATATCAGGAGCAAGACTAGTCACTGGTTTTTTCTTGGGTTAGGCAAACATATGTCTTGAAGGGGTCGGACCTTGGGAAAGAAAGTCCATTTCCTTGGTTGGTTTGTAGAAGAGGGTCATCATGGGTTCAAAGATTCAAACGTGGAACATGATTGGGCCAAAACTGATGCTGGCATTGATGCTGCTCTCTTGGGCATCTTCAGTGTCATGCTCTGTTTCTTACGACAGAAAAGCAATTATCATTGATGGCAAGAGGAGGATTCTCATCTCTGGTTCCATTCACTATCCCAGGAGCACGCCCGAGGTAGTGACAAACCCAATTGCAGTTCCCAACATGTCTCTTTTCATACCTTTTTTTTTCAAAAAAGAATTGTATTTTATTTGGTTTATGGCTTTTGGGTGGTTGCAGATGTGGCCTGATCTCTTATGGAAGGCAAAACAAGGAGGGTTGGATGTTATCCAAACCTATGTTTTCTGGAATGGACATGAACCTTCTCCCGGAAATGCAAGTGCAACTTATGATCTTCTTTGGATTATAACCATTTTGTTTCACTGATTATAAGTTTTCCCGTTTTCTTCTTAAAATTAATGAAGTTTCTTTCTCTCTCCTTCTTTTCTATTTCCCACCCTTTGTGCAGTATTACTTTCAGGACAGGTTTGATCTGGTTCGGTTCATCAAGCTGGTGCAACAAGCTGGTCTTTATGTTCATCTCCGGATTGGGCCTTATGTCTGCGCTGAGTGGAATTTTGGGTACCAATTCCATCGGAAAAAAATAAAAACGAAAGTTTTTTTATGTTGCTGTGTAATTTCTAATTGATGTACTCTGTTTTTTGTGCCGGTTTGTGATGCAGAGGCTTCCCTGTTTGGCTGAAATATGTTCCGGGAATTGCTTTCCGGACGAACAATAAGCCATTCGAGGTTATCTATTTTCTCAAATAAATACCCTCCTCAGTCTTTTTTCATATATCTAAACTTTTGATTCAATATTTATTAATCATTCATCAATTATTTAATGAAGGATGCAATGCAAAGGTTCACGCAGAAGATAGTCAACATGATGAAGGCAGAGAGGTTGTTTCAGTCCCAGGGAGGTCCAATAATATTATCTCAGGTGAGAAAAGTTTTACCATTCCCAGAACCCCTTCTAGAAGTTGGAACAATTCAGTTGGTTTTTTTCCTCAACGATGAAGAAAAGGTCTTTGACAATATAGGAGATTATTTTCTGTACATCCTTGGGATTAGATAGATGTTTTTATTTTGCTGATAGCTTGGATCCATGTTTTTGTTGACAGATAGAGAATGAATATGGACCAGTTGAATGGGAAATTGGAGCACCAGGTAAGGCATACACAAACTGGGCAGCAAATATGGCTGTGGGACTGGGCACTGGTGTTCCATGGGTTATGTGCAAGCAAGATGATGCTCCTGATCCTGTGGTATGCACTTTTCTGGATTTTGTCGGTTTAACTTATATTCGTATAAGATATATGTACAGATACATATAAGTTGGTAGTATGTCATCTGTTTTGTGATCAATGTGGGCCGCCTAGGCTGGTGGGGTCTCCTTAAAAGTATTTTTCTCTACTATGTCATCTGTTTCGTGATCAATGTGGGCCGCCTAGGCTGGTGGGGTCTCCTTAACAGTATTTTTCTCTACTTTAGGTGGTCTTTTATGGTCCTAAACAGGTCCCCGTTTTCCATATGCCATGTACTTTTAATTTTTCGTCTTCCTTATTCTTTCTTGCTCTTCATGGTTTCCTGTTGAATCAGGAAACCATCTCCTCAGGTTCTTAATTCTCGTGTCTCGAAACGATAAATATGCCTCTAATCTGGTTTGGCTCAACTTTGCTTGTTTTCCTTCATTTAAATGGCATGACAATGACGTCCGAACTTGAGAGGAATGGGTTTATCGGTATATTATAGTTGTTAAATCTTGACTTATTCATAAAAGTTATCTAAGATTGAGTAAGACGGCTTCTAGAAAATAATTTTTCGTGTCCTTGACTTACGTCGATTCGTTATGTGACAGATTAACACCTGCAATGGCTACTACTGCGAAAATTTCAAACCAAACTCCAATAATAAACCGAAGATGTGGACTGAAGCCTGGACCGGCTGGTACGTGAAGTAGCGGATGTCTGCCCATGCTGAACTTTTCTTCCCCTGTTTCTCAGTTGTGTAGATTCAAAGTTGATTATTGTAATGATTTCCAGGTATACTGAGTTTGGGGGAGCGCTGCCTCATAGGCCAGCAGAGGATATGGCGTTCTCGGTCGCGAGGTTCATTCAGAACGGTGGTTCGTTCATCAACTACTATATGGTAATCTTGACTTCCGTAGCATCTGTGACTCTGCATCAGTCACTGGATTTTGCCTTTTCATTCTGCTGTGAATTATAATCATTAGCTAACCTCCTTTTTTGTCTCCTTTTAAACGATTGCATACTTGCTTGTTCTTTATATGGGTTTTGTTTTTTTGTCTCTAGTATCACGGGGGAACCAACTTTGGCAGGACAGCTGGTGGTCCCTTCATTGCCACCAGCTATGACTATGACGCTCCTCTTGATGAATTCGGTATGTGACTTGTGAGTATAGTTAGCATCCTAGCGGGGGGCAAGGCTAAATGTGCTCATGTGCCTCAATTTGTTCACTTTGAGCATTCAATGGATCTAACTATTCTAAGACTGGTAACACTTTCAGAAGTTAAATAGAGAAGAGGCAAATCTGCATCTTGCTAGTTAAACATTTTGCCTTTTAAAAGTAAGTCTAGGAGTAAGTAACTCATGACATCCTATCATGGCGATTATTAGGTAATCTTCCTGACGACAGAATTCGCGAAAATGTCGCAGGTTTACTGAGGGAACCAAAATGGAGTCACTTGAGAGATTTGCACAAAGCCATTAAGCAAAGTGAATGGGCTCTAGTTTCTGCTGATCCAGCAGTGCAGTCACTTGGAAGCAATCAAGAGGTTTGGTTTCTCAAGCCCCCTTAAAATGAATATGCATAAAAGCGCTCTCACAGCCTTGTGGGTTGTTAATTAAACTTCTACCTGTCAAATTCTATTTTTTCTTAGGCTCACGTGTTCAAAGCTGGAAGCGGTTGCGCGGCCTTCCTGGCAAACTACGACACGAAGTATTCTGTCAGAGTCAATTTCGGAAACGGGCAATATGACTTGCCGCCTTGGTCCATCAGCATTCTTCCGGACTGCAAAACTGCTGTTTACAACACTGCAAGGGTAAGGCAAAGACCATTCAGTTCCACGACATCTCGCATCAATTCTTTCTGATTTAACACGTTCCGTTACTTTCCCTTAAACAATTTTTTTTAAGAGGATTAAGTTCAAGGATGACACGATACTATCAATTTTCAAACAGGTCGGTGCACCGACTTCTCAGATCAAGATGGTGCCGGTGGGTGGATTCTCTTGGCAGTCGTACATCGAAGAAACTGTCTCTGCCTTTGGCGACGACACGACTACAAAGGATGGACTGCTCGAGCAAATTAGTCTCACTAGAGATGCTTCAGACTATTTGTGGTACACGACAGAGTGAGTGCTGTTTGCTACTTACATCTCATAAGCATTATCAGAACTTCAATAGAGTGGACTGCCATGTGCTTACAATTTTACTTTCCTGATCTTTTTGATCGTTCAGCATCACGATAAGTCCGAACGAAGCATTTCTGAGGAGTGGCCAATATCCCATCCTCACCATATGGTCGGCAGGACATGCGATGCATGTTTTCGTCAATGGCGAACTAGAAGGTAGATCAATTTCTGCCTTAATCCCAAAATGCAATATCACTTCAGTACCTGAAATCTCAATACATAACATGTGTTGCTTTGGTGATTGTCTGTCCGTAATACAGGGTCAGTCTATGGATCATTAGAGAATCCAAAATTATCATTTAATGATAAAGTGAAGCTGAGGGCTGGCATCAACAAACTGTCGATATTGAGTGTAGCTGTCGGGCTTCCGGTCAGTATTTCCCCAATCGACATGATATTGTTAAGCTATATACAGATAAGGATCTTAACATCAGTACTTTCTCCTCTTCTGTTTCAAACATTCAGAATGTTGGCTTGCATTTTGAGACGTGGAATACCGGGGTTCTTGGGCCAGTCACATTGAAGGGTCTCAATTCTGGGACATGGGACATGTCGAAATGGAAATGGTCTTACAAGGTATCTACACTCAGTCCGCTGCTCCTTTGTTTTTCTTTGGCTTTTCATAAAAAAATTCAGCAGCAAAAGATACCATATCAAAGCAGATTCATTGTTGTTAGAACAAAAAACTAAATTACAGTAAAAATACGTTTGTACTCAAATTTCTTGATGGTTGAGTAGCCCTGATTATCAATGGTTTGTGGATGTATATTGGCTTTAGACATGAATCATACTTGCCATAGAAGATCAAGAATAATCTGTTACGCCATCTTCATATATCAAAACCTAAATATTTGCTTTTCCTGAACAGGTGGGTCTCAAGGGCGAAAGTCTGAGTCTCAGCACCCTAAGTGGTAGCGCCTCAGTTGAATGGCTTGAAGGTTCGCTGTTGGCCCAAAAGCAGCCCCTGACCTGGTACAAGGTGAAGATCGACTCCTGAAAACTTCACTCGATAATAACTGCTAGTCCCGTTTCCCTTTGAAAAACAATTTATGCTTTGTTTGCAGGCAACGTTCAATGCTCCCCCAGGACGTAGTCCATTAGCCTTGGACATGAGCAGCATGGGAAAGGGTGAGATATGGATAAACGGTCAGAGCATCGGACGCCACTGGCCTGCTTACACAGCTCGTGGCAGTTGTGGTGGCTGCAGTTATGCCGGAACGTTTGATGAGAATAAGTGCCGAAGTAATTGTGGAGAGGCTTCTCAAAGATGGTGAGAAAAGTTGAACTGCACTTTTCTTGATAAATTTCTGTTTTGATTTGAACTCCTATTGATAAGCTTTTATTTTCAGGTACCACATTCCAAGATCGTGGCTGAAAGCCACAGGCAATCAATTGGTCATTTTTGAAGAATGGGGTGGCAACCCGACTCAAATTTCTTTGGTCCAAGCAACAAGGACTTCGTAGCAGCAGAACCTCTAGATTGGTGCAGTTTATAGCTGAAATTAAGCAATTTCCGTAGTTTGCAAAATAAGTGATATGCAAGAGCACAGCGTTCATCTTCTTTTTTCAGTATTGAGAAGCTTGTACATGCTAAGGATGCCGTTACAACTACCTAGACTTCAACAAAGGGAAGTGCGAAGTCAAGCCATACTAGCACACCATTTTGCTGAAGTCATATACAGATATACAGGGGGCAATAAACTGCAGAAACATGCCAGTGCATATAATCATATTGTCACTAGTTAGAAATAGCTTCGACTTCATACCTAGTTTGTGCTACACATATGAATACAATCAAGTGGAATTTCTCAGCCTTTCAAGTGTATAGATGTCGTGATTGAGTGTCTCTAGGAAGCAGGACTGTCATTTCGTTGCCTAGTTAAGAAAGACACCGAAATGCAGTGATTGTAATAAACTGAAATTTAGTGCCTTCTGCTTTTAATCTGTTCTGCCTCATTTTATAGATAACTCATTTAGTTCTCTTGCCTTCTATAATTCAATATCTGGAAAATGAACTGTATACTGGACAAAGCCACATCGCTTCCTGGTATGGGACCCGAAATGCTAGCATTTGAGAAAGCAAGGTGCAAGATTTCGTAGGCGGACAAACTTAAATACTATAATTTTTGCTTATCTTTGCAAAGTTTTCATTTGGATAGCATTCCAAATGTATGATTACTAGATACATCCTAAGTCCACCAACAAAGAAAGCTGTTCCAAAATCAAGATGTAGCGTCCATATAGTCTATTACCATAACTTACATCAATGCTAGCAACCTGTTTCACCGGCCACCATGGAAACACCGAATCGAGAATACCGAAGCTGAGCTCTGTTATGATGAGCGAAGGGAAGTTCAAGAAGCTAGGCGATGGTATTAAGGTCAATAGGCCACAAAAAGCGAGATGCAGCTCAGTCAGAGATGTTTGAGCCGATGTAGCACTTTGGTTCACTCAGAACCAGCCACGGAGAGGTCCACATTGCATGGAGTAAGATACTTACAAAGAACCTAGAGCGACTATCCACGTTACATTTAAACCACGGAATTCCCATGAAAGATCAAGGCACATGACAAGCTCGACAAGTTTCCTAGATTTTGAGCAATTCCCCTGCTGTATACTCCATATTCTCCAAGCATCCAAGATATTCAGGAAAGAGATTGCCATTAAATGCATTGAAGCTCAAGCCCATATATCTCAGAGACTTGAGTCTTACCGTGAAGGCCTGGTTTCCAATGACCGTGCTTGATTTAGGAATCATAGCCCTCAGGATACGGGTAGTTTGTGAAGATCAACTGTAAAATCTGCTTCTGTGTTGTCCTACCACAGCCAATTCGTCGCTATTCACAGCAGCTGTTTCCTCTGCATGATGGTAGGAGAGCTTCAGGAACTTCAAGGCCGTTCTCAACAGCGATCAACGATAGCTTCTCTATCCATGAAGTTGATGAACTGCACAAGATGAGGCAATTATGTGTCCAAGAAGTTGATGCACTGCAAGTCCATCAAGTTTTCCTGGATTTTCAGATCACCAAATTTCGCACATCACAAGAAACGATGGCGATCAAAGATTTCTTGTGTATGTGCGTCAAGATATTCTGAACTTTCAAGAAATTGACACCTAATCCAAAAGGTGACTATATAGTAATATAGGCAGATATATAGATAGATAGATAGAAGAGAAGTTAGCCAAGTATTACAAAAATATAAAACGGGATGAATCAATATAACAAAAACACCAAGATGACTTTAGTTTATTTTCGTCAAGCTAATTATATAAAACCAATGCAATCACATATCAAGAAATTTTACAACTCACATTAAGACCCACGGAGAACACATGTTCTTGTATCAGATTTTTAGAGCAATTAATTTCTATCTATTGCATCATCCACATAACAAAAAACCCGCCCTTCATCGGTAGTCCAGCACTGAAAAATTTCTATTATTTATAGGCTGAAGAACAATGGTAGAATTTTCATTGCATTACTAGCAAAGAAAATACCTACTTGTGTACATGTGCTAAAGATTGAAGAACGAGAGTTTGTCTTGTACGTTGCAGATGCAAACAATGATGTTCAAGAAAGCAAATTCTCGTACCTTATACAGGTAGACATTATCTGATATCGTCAAATGTTTCTAGCTGAATCAGTTACTTGATGCACTTGACCAAGTACCCATAGGTGCCTATGTTTTCACTCGACAACTTCATTATGTTATGGAGTATTTGGGCAAGATACCTGATTAACAATCCCATATCTTTGCATATGAATTAAGAAATCTACTGGGTTGAACTCTGCTCCTCCATCATATGGAAAGATTTTAATATGCCCTCTAAATTGCCTTTCCCAATATTTCTCAAAATTGAATGAAAAACACGCATAAAAGTTAGATTTTTGCAATAATGAAAACAACCAAGTATATCGCGTATAATCATCCACAAAGCAAACATACTGAAGCCTTTGAAATGAGAATATCGGAACCTTTCCCACAAATCAGAATGTGTCTTTTCAATAGGCCTAGTAGTACTATATTTGGAAGGCAAAAAAGGAAGTATAGATGCTCGACCCATTTGTCACAACTACTACATATGGTAGTAGGTTTATTCCAAGCGGTGATAGTAACATCGCCTCATTAGTCAAATTCCATGTTCTGTAATCACTTTATGTGGTTTAGGAATTAGGGTAACGAGAGAGTATATTTAATCATTTCACGGTACGTGGATAGGTAATGAATTATATCATAATTCATGATTATATGCCAAGAAAGGAAAAAATTATAAATGTAAGCTTATTTTATCTTCAAATGATTTAATTAATATTTCATTTTCTACGTGCTTTAGCTGCAGGAAAAGAAAGCAGGAGCCTCCTAATCACTTGTCGGAACCAACATTTTTAATGGACAGATGTTGACTGATTAGTGGATTAAATCAAAAGCAAGAACCTAGGCTGTTAACTCGCTGATAATCCGCTCTTAAACGAGATAAGAATTGCAAAATGAGTTTATCAGGTGAAAACAGGACCTGAGGCTGTTAGCACGCAGGCTGCCAATCTGCTTCGAATCGAGATAAGAATTGAGAGCAAGTTTTATCAGGAATTCGCTGGTGTATTTGCCTAAATCCTAATCAAGCAAGACACACGTGATTTTCGCGATAATTATCGTCTCTTTTTCCTAATATTGTACAGCAAAACTTGGTTGTTTACGTGCACGGAAAGCACTGTATCCGACGTGTCAGCCAAGTAGTCATGTTCCAATTCTAGGAAAATAAACAAATCAGAATGGACTAATTGAAAAAAATCCACATTATATCCAAAATTACCAGGTCAGATACAGCGAGACCCTCCGAAAGGCAACCGAAAATGGACCCACGAAAAACGGAAGAAACCTTAACCTCCTCCTCTTCAAAATCTTTATAAATTGGATTTGCAAAGCTTCCCGCTCTCTTCACAACAGCAACCGAACTCTCAACCAAAACCCCCCTTCTCTCTCTCTCTCTCTCTCTCTCTCTCTCTCTCTCTCACTATCTAGCTCTCATTGCATTCTCAATAGAATAAAGGACAGTTGTCATTGGTCCCTTTTCTTGATATCAGGAGCAAGACCTGTTACTGGTTTCTTGGGTCAGGCAAACATATATGTCTTGAAGGGGACAGACTTTGGGAAAGAAAGTTCATTTCTTTGTTGGTTTGAAGAAGAGGGTCATGGGTGTAAAGATTCAAACGGGGAACATGATTGGAGCTAAACTGATGCTGGCATTGATTCTGCTCTCGTGGGCATCTTCAGTGTCATGCTCTGTTTCTTATGACAGGAAAGCTATTGTCATTGATGGCAAGAGGAGGATTCTCATCTCTGGTTCTATTCACTATCCCAGAAGCACGCCTGAGGTAGTGACAATCCCAGTGCAGTTCACAGCATGTCACCCTTTTACGCCTTTTTTTTTTCACAAGAGAATTGTATTTTATTTGATTTTTGGCTTTTGGGTGGTTGCAGATGTGGCCTGATCTCATATGGAAGGCAAAACAAGGAGGGTTGGATGTTATTCAAACTTATGTTTTCTGGAATGGACATGAACCTTCTCCTGGACAAGTAAGTGCTACTTATGATCTTCTTAGGATTATAACCATTTCGTTTCACTGATTTTATGTTTTCCCTCTTTGTTTATTAAAATTATTGAAGTTGCCCTCTCTTTTCTTTTTCCTATCCTTTGTGCAGTATTACTTTGGGGACAGATATGATCTGGTTCGGTTCATCAAGCTGGTGCAACAAGCTGGTCTTTACGTTCATCTCCGGATTGGGCCTTACGTCTGTGCTGAGTGGAATCTTGGGTACCTATTTCATTGCATAAAAATAAAAGAGAAAAGTTTTTTATGTTGCTATGTATTTTTTAATTCAGGTACTCTGTTTCTTTGGCTGGTTTCTGATGCAGAGGATTTCCTGTTTGGCTGAAATATGTCCCCGGGATCGCTTTTAGGACGGACAATAAGCCATTCAAGGTCGACTATTTTCTAAAACAAATAGCCCTTCTCAATCTTTTTCATATAACTAAACATTTGACTAATAAAACATTTATTAATCATTTTGTCAATTATATAATGAAGGATGCAATGCAACGGTTCACGTATAAGATAGTCAACATTATGAAGGCAGAGAGGTTGTTTCAGTCCCAGGGAGGTCCAATAATATTATCTCAGGTGAGAAACGTTTTACCATATCTGGAACCCCTTCTAGAAGATGAACCTATTCAGTTGGTTTTTTTTCTCAACAATAAAGAAAAGGTTTTTGACAATAAAGGAGATTATTTTCTATACCTCCTTGGAATTATATAGATGTTATTATTTTGCTGATATATTGGATTTATGTGCTTGTTGACAGATAGAGAATGAATATGGACCAGTTGAATGGGAAATTGGAGCACCAGGTAAGGCATACACAAACTGGGCAGCAAATATGGCTGTGGGACTTGGCACTGGTGTTCCATGGGTCATGTGCAAGCAAGAGGATGCTCCTGATCCTGTGGTATGCATTTTGTTGATTTGTTGGTTTAACTTATATTTGTATGAGATATATAAATATGTATAAGTTGGTTAGTGTGTCATCTGTTTTGTGATCAATGGGGGCCTCCTAGGCAGGTGGGGTCTCTTTAACAGTTTTTTTCTCTACTTTAGGGGGCCTTCATTGTCCTAAACAGGTCCCCATTTTTCATATGTCATGTGCTTTTAGTTTTTGCTCTTCCTTACTCTTTCTCTTCATGGCTTCCTAATAAATCAGAAAGCTATCTCCTCAGGTTCTTAATTATTGTGTCCCGAAACGATAAATATGCCTCTAATCTGGTTTGGCTCGACTTAGCTTGTTTGCCTTCGTTTAGATGGCACGACAACGACATTCGATCTTAAGAGGGATGGATTTTTCCGTATCATTGTTGCTAAATCTTGACTTGCTTCATACGAGTTATCTAAGACCGGGAGTAAGACAGCTTCTAGAAAACAAATTTTCCTGTCCTTGAGTTTTGTTGGTACGTTATGTGACAGATTGACACCTGCAATGGCTACTACTGCGAAAATTTCAAACCCAACTCAAATAATAAACCCAAGATGTGGACTGAAGTCTGGACGGGCTGGTACGTCAAATAGCGAATGTCTGCACATGCTGAACCCACCCCCCCTCCCCCCTTCTCAGTTGTGTAGATTCAAAGTTGATTGTCATAATGATTTCCAGGTATACTGAGTTTGGGGGAGCGCTGCCTCATAGGCCAGCAGAGGATTTGGCATTCTCGGTCGCGAGGTTCATTCAGAACGGTGGTTCGTTCATCAATTACTATATGGTAATCTTGACTTCTGTAGCATCTGTGGCTCTGTATCAATCACTTGATTTTGCCTTTTCATTCTGCTGTGAATTATAATCACTATTTAACCTTCCTTTTTGTCTCCTGTTAAATCATTGCATACTTGCGAGTTCTTTATATTGGTCTTGTTTTTTGAATCAGTATCATGGAGGAACCAACTTCGGCAGGACTGCCGGTGGTCCTTTCATTGCCACCAGCTATGACTTCGACGCTCCTCTTGATGAATTCGGTATGTGAATGGAATAGATAGTTAGCATCCTAGCACGGGCAAGGCTAAATTTGCTCATGTGCCTCAATTTGTTCACTTTGAGCATTCAATGGATCTAACTACGTTAAGACTGGAGTAATTGGTAACGCTGTCAGATGTTTAACCAAGCAAAGGCGAATCCACATCTTGTTGGCTAAATATTTTACCTTTTAAAACAAAGTCTAGGAGTAATTCATGACGTCCTATCATGGAAATTATTAGGTGATCTTCCTTGACATGAGAATTTGCATATATGTCACAGGTTTACTGAGGGAACCAAAATGGAGTCACTTGAGAGATTTGCACAAAGCCATTAAGCAAAGTGAATGGGCTCTAGTTTCTGCTGATCCAGCAGTGCAATCACTTGGAAGCAATCAAGAGGTTTGGTTTCTCAAGCCCCCTTAAAATGAATATGCATAAAAGCGCTCTCACAGCCTTGTGGGTTGTTAATTAAACTTCTACCTGTCAAATTCTATTTTTTCTTAGGCTCACGTGTTCAAAGCTGGAAGCGGGTGCGCGGCCTTCCTGGCAAACTACGACACAAAGTATTCTGTCAGAGTCAATTTCGGAAACGGGCAATATGACTTGCCGCCTTGGTCCATCAGCATTCTTCCGGACTGCAAAACTGCTGTTTACAACACTGCAAGGGTAAGGCAAGGACCATTCAGTTCCACGACATCTCGCATCAATTCTTTCTGATTTAACACGTTCCGTTACTTTCCCTTAAACAATTTTTTTTAAGAGGATTAAGTTCAAGGATGACACGATACCATCAATTTTCAAACAGGTCGGTGCACCGACTTCTCAGATCAAGATGGTGCCGGTGGGTGGATTCTCTTGGCAGTCGTACATCGAAGAAACTGTCTCTGCCTTTGGCGACGACACGACTACAAAGGATGGACTGCTCGAGCAAATTAGTCTCACTAGAGATGCTTCAGACTATTTGTGGTACACGACAGAGTGAGTGCTGTTTGCTACTTACATCTCATAAGCATTATCAGAACTTCAATAGAGTGGACTGCCATGTGCTTACAATTTTACTTTCCTGATCTTTTTGATCGTTCAGCATCACGATAAGTCCGAACGAAGCATTTCTGAGGAGTGGCCAATATCCCATCCTCACCATATGGTCGGCAGGACATGCGATGCATGTTTTCATCAATGGCGAACTAGAAGGTAGATCAATTTCTGCCTTAATCCCAAAATGCAATATCACTTCAGTACCTGAAATCTCAATACATAACATGTGTTGCTTTGGTGATTGTCTGTCCGTAATACAGGGTCAGTCTATGGATCATTAGAGAATCCAAAATTATCATTTAATGATAAAGTGAAGCTGAGGGCTGGCATCAACAAACTGTCGATATTGAGTGTTGCTGTGGGGCTTCCAGTCAGTATTTCCCCCCAGTTGATTTCGGTATCACCCTATATTGTTAAGCTGTATGCATATATGGATCTTAACATTAGTACTTTCTCCTCTTTTATTTTGAATGTTCAGAATGTTGGCCTGCATTTTGAGACATGGAATACCGGGGTTCTTGGGCCAGTCACATTGAAGGGTCTCGATTCTGGGACATGGGACATGTCGAAATGGAAATGGTGTTACAAGGTATCTTTACTTGGTCTGCTGCTCCTTTGTTCTTCTGTTGCTTTTCAGGAAGATATGGAGAAACAGAAAATAAGGTACCAATGCGGATTCATTGTTGTTACAGAAAAATTGAGTAAACCAATATTTCGGAGCTGTTGAAACGAAAAAATTTTAAAACCACATATCTGCTAAAATTTTCTTGATGGTAGAGTAGTCCTGATTGTCAATGGTTTGTGGATTTACTGTTGTTCACTCGACTAATTGTAATGATGTGTGGATATATAAAGGTTTTGGACACGACTCATACTATGCCACTGAAGATTGAGAATAATCTGTTATGCCATCTTCAAAATTCGAAACCTGAATATTTGCTTTTCCTGAGCAGGTCGGTCTCAAGGGCGAAGCTCTGGGTCTTCACACCCTAAGCGATAGTTCCTCTATTGAATGGCTTGAAGGTTCAATGTTGGCCCAAAAGCAGCCGCTGACCTGGTACAAGGTGAAGATCAACCCCTTAGAACTTCACTTAATCATTGTTGCCAGTCCAGTTTCCCTTTGAAAAACAATTTATGCTTTGTATGCAGGCAACTTTCAATGCTCCCCTGGGACATGCTCCATTAGCCTTGGACATGAACGGCATGGGAAAGGGTCAGATATGGATAAATGGTCAGAGCATCGGACGCCACTGGCCTGCTTACACAGCTCGCGGCAGTTGTGGTGGCTGCAGTTATGCCGGAACTTTTGATGAGAATAAGTGCCGAAGTAATTGTGGAGAGGCTTCTCAAAGATGGTGAGAAAAGTTGAACTGCACTTTTTCTTGATAAATTTCTGTTTTGATTTGAACTCCTATTGATAAGCTTTTATTTTCAGGTACCACATTCCGAGATCGTGGCTGAAAGCCACAGGCAATCAATTGGTCATTTTCGAAGAATGGGGTGGCAACCCGGCTCAAGTTTCTTTGGTCCAAGCAACAAGGACTTCGTAGCAGCAGAGCCTCTAAATTGATGCGGTTTATAGCTGAAATTCAGCAATTTTTTGTAGTTCACAGAATAAATGATATGCAACAGCACAGAGTTCATCTTCTTTTTTCAGTCTTGAGAAGCTTGTACATCCATAAGATGCCGTTACAACTACCTAGACTTCGACAGAGGGAAGTGTGAAGTCAAGCCATACTAACACACCATTTTGCTGAAGTCATATACAGAAATACAGCAGGGAATATAAATTGCAGAATGCTGGTGTATCATACGTAGTTTGTGCCACACATATGAACGCAATTAAGTGGCATTTCTCAGCCTTTCAAGTGTATAGACGTTGTGATCGAATGTCTCTAGGAAGCAGGACAGTCATTACGTTGGCTTGCTAAGAAAGACACTGAAATGCAGTGCTTGTACTAATGAACTGAAATTCAATGCCTCCTGCTTTTTATACATTCTTGTTTAGTTCTCTTGCCTTCTATTATTCTATAACTTGAAGATCAGGTGTGTACTGAACAAAGCCACATCTCTTCCCGGTATGGGACCCGAAATGCTAGCATTTGAGAAAGCAAGGTGCCAATCTCGTAGGCTGACAAACTTAAGTACTTCAATTTGTCCTCATCTTTGCAAAGTTTTCGTTTGGATAGCATTCCAGATGGACGTTTATTAGACACATCCCAAGTCCACCAACTCAGAAAGCTGTCCTAAATCAAGTTGTAGCGTCTGTATAGTCCATTACCATCACTTATATCAATGCTAACGACACTGTTTCACCAGCCACCATGGAAACACCGAGTCAAGAACACTGAAGCTGAGATCTGTTACGGTAAGCGAAGTGAAATTTAAGAAGCTAGGTGATGGTATGAAATTTGATAGGCCAGGAAAAGAGAGATGCAGAACAGTCAGTGATGTTTGAGCCGTAGTACTTTTTTTTGGTCAGAAGCCAATATAGTACTTTGATTCACTCTGAACCACCTATAGAGAGGTCCTCATTACATGGAGTAAGATACTTAAATGAACGTAGAGCGACTATCCATTTAACATTCAAACCACAGAATTCCCATGAAAGACCAAGATATCACAAGCAAGCTCGACAAGTTTCCTAGATTTTGAGCAATTGCCCTGCTATATCCTCCATATTTTCCAAGCATCCAAGAAATTCAGGAATGACATTGCCATCAAATGCATTGAAGCTCTGGCCCAGATATCTCAGAGACTTGAGTCTCACCAGTGAAGGCCCGGTTTCCAATGACCGTGCCTGATCTAGGAATCATAGCCAGCGTGATATGGGTAGTTGGTGAAGATCCACTGTAAAAACTGCTTCTGTGTAATCCTACCACAGCCAATTCATCGCTATTCCCAACTGTTGTTTCCTCTGCACGACGATAGTAGAGCTTCAGGAACTTCAAGGCTGTTCTCGACAGCGATCAAAGAGAGCTTCTCTATCCTATTCCAAACAACTCAAGAAACCGATATCGAATTCCTTTCCATGAGGTCACTGCACAAGATGAGGCGAATGTGTGTCCAAGAAGTTGATGAACTGCAAGTCCAAGAAGTTTATCCTGGATTTTCAGATCACCAAATTTCGTACATCACAAGAAACGATGGTGATCAAAGATTTCTCATATATGTACATCAAGATATTCTGAATCTTCAAGAAATTGACACCAACGCAGTCACATATTAAGAAATTTTAGAACTCACGTTAGGACCCACAAAGAACACATTCTTGTAAAAGATTTGTATTAGCAATTAATTTCTATCTATCATATCATCCACATAACAAAAAACTCGCCCTTCCTTGGTAACTCAATACTGAAAAGATTCTGTTAAATAAATAAATATATATTTTTTTCTTATTTTCTTTTATATGCTGAAGAACAATGGTTAAATGTTCATTGTATTACTAGCAAAGGAAAGACTTACTCGTGTAGATGTGCTAAACATTGAAGAACAAGAACATGTCTTGGACGTGCATATGCAAACAATAATGTTCAAGAAAGCAAGTTCTTGTACGTGGTACTGGTAGACATTGTCTGATATCATCATAACACATAACAGTTCTTAAAGTAGAGACGAAAATCAGAAAGCATGCAACAGGAAAAGAGAAAATTTAACTTAACCGCCGGCTAACTCCCTTTCTGTTCTACTCCACTTTATAAGGTGCATCATCCCTTTCGACTTCGGGCATCGCAGAACGCCGCCACTTATGACCTGACCAATCTTCAAGATTTGTTCCACCGAGAAAAAACACAGGCCTCGCAATACAAGAACGGTCTGAAGAATTAATATCTTCTCATCTTCTTCATCAGAACCATCGTCCCCCTTCGACTTTGGTCATCAGACGACACCGTCACTTATGCGCATCTGTTGTGATGTGCTAAGCCGAAGGGGACGATGGTTTCTGGTGAAGAAGATAAGACGGCATTAATTCGTTCCAACCATTCCTGAAGTGAGGCTTGTTCTTTTTTTCGAGGGACGAATCTTGAACAATTGGCCTGTTGAACGTTGCAATCTCTCTCTCTCTCTCTCTCTCTCTCTCTCTCTCTCTATATATATATATATATATATATATATATATATGCACATTCAGGGTATGGGAATGGATTTTGGGAAGGCAAAGAGACGAGGTGGGGAACAGAGAGGTTTATACAGAAAAGCTCAACCATGCCTTTCTTTTTTATAGGCCCCAAGTTTGTGGCGGTTAGAGGTAGTTTTCAAATTACTAAATAGAAGTGCACCAAAATACGAGATCTCTCCTAAAATTACACGCCTTATCCTGCAAATCTTGAACAGAAAAATTAACAAAAAAAAAATAAAAGAATACCGCCCCAATCAGTATGACAAAATATGAAAAATTAGCAAAAGGCCCGTCGGAGCTCGGTCGCTGCTATATCGACGAAGATCGGAGGTTCCCCTTTGAGAGGTCACACGAATTTGAAATGGTATAGTAAGACAGTCCCATGATTCCTTTCTTTCAAAGACTAATTTACATTAAGTTCTAAAGACCTTTTCATCTCCCTAACAGAGTTCTGATCCCAACTTTAAGACATGGGAAGCTGCTACGAGCTGTGACCCGATCCACAAACATGAGTTTGTTTCCATGTCCTCGCTTTCTTTTCAATACACAAGTTATGTAATCCTCAATTCTTTGTCGAGGTGTTTTTCATGCCAGTCCTCAATGTGTTTTGTTGGACAAGTTTCATGACCACATTGGCATACATGATTTGGCAATAAAAAGTGGGGGTGGGATTGCATAGTGCAAAGCTTAGTAAAGAATAACCTATAGCTGTAAATCCACATGGACAGAGCACAGAAATGAGATTGATGATCGATCCCACTTGCTTGGATCAATGACCGAAAAAAAAGAAGAAAATTGCATTGCATTCTACATCTTTACCTTTTAACTTTACAGCTACCTTGACAAATTCAGTCATGTTGTCGATATTTTATGATTCAATTCAAGTGTGACGTGATCTAGATCTTCGGGAATCTTGAATTGTTTTTGCTCGTTACGCTTCCACTGCAGCAACCTACGATGTAGATCCGATAGCATAGAAGATTTATCCTCAGATGTTTCCAGCTGAATCAGTGACTTGATGCACTTGACCAAGTACCCAACAGTCCGTTCTTTCAGTCGGCAGATAAAGCCTACTTCACTCTCTTCAGTCTCACACATCGATGAGGACATGTTCTCAACAATATCCGTTAACTTGAAGACGAGACAGGCACCTCTAATTGCCTCTTCCTCAACACAATCATCATTCCATAGAGCTGATACTGGTCCTTCAGAATAGCTTCTGATGTGCTTCAGTCCCGCTCTCTTGGTTTTCCCTGGCTGAAGTATCCTGCCAGTCGAGGCATAATGCAGCAACAGCTCGCACACATCTTCCTCCATACAACTCGACTGTCCAATCAAGATACCTAATAAAATTTCCCTGAACATCATACTCTGCTGCAGGCACCCATCAATTGATTGTCCTTCACATGATGCAGGAGAGTTCAAAAATTGAGTGCCATACCACCAATACAGGTTCTGGAAATCATCAACCCAGTTCTCCATGCTTTGGCAATTATGCTCCTCCTCCTTTAAGTTATTATTGGCATTATTCTCAGAAAGCCTGGGTTTCTTGAGCTTCTTCCGCAAGACAGCTTTTTCTTCATCCTGTACACCTGAGGAAATTTGATTCACAGCCCAAGACTCTGATTGCTTAATCAAATGATTGACTAGCAATTCCTGATGAGTTATATTGATCGGGCACAAAATCCACGCAATGTACCTCGCAGCAGCAGTTCGACAGGACAAGGGTTTCATGTTATGCATCTGGTCAAATGTGCAATGCATGTGTAAACTTTTATCGCATAGAAGAGTGAGGGAAGCAAAATAGAACCAAACTGGGAAGTTGATTGCCTGTGCCCTACAAGGCAATGACAAAAATTACTTCTCGGGCATTGTTGTATCTGAAATTGACAAATAAATAAGTATTGAGTAGAAACTCACCACATAGACTTGTGATCCACCCTTGCCGCCTTTGTCGCATCTGAGTTCGCAGTTGAACTCTTGTTGCTAGTAAAATCAACGAAATTTAAAAGCGCCGCACATGATATAGGTCCCGTGAAAGATCTCAATAATTGGCGGTGAAAGGGAAAATATGCATCAGAAAAGGGCAGCTTCATTCCTGTTTCCATCGTTATCCCCCACCACATTGGCCTAGAAATTACATCCAGAATCACCGAGACTAATACAGTTGAAAACTCCAGCACAAAAGCCAAACCCCTGTTACGCATGTGAAATGAGAAAAAAAGCATCAAGAAGCTTATAGACGAAAAGAGCATCAGTAAAGCATGTACGATAGTAAACATGAATGCCATTTTGAACCTTTTTCAGTTGATGAATAAGAGATGTTTGAGAAACATCAGAATCTTGTCCTCAATCAGTGAGGTAAGGGATAAAATATTTCTGACTGAAAGGAAAACAAGATTATGTTTATTCAAGGAGATGTGGCATAACAGATATACAATAAACAAATGACGTTTCTTCACCAGCAAAATCCACCTCAACTTCATAAACTGAACAAAACACTGTTTTCACTCCAGCAAAACTAGGGAGTTGAGTTGCAATCTATTAGAAGCAACAAAGCTAGGTTCTAAGAAAGCCTCTGGGCTTAGTATTTTCCCTTTCACAGTCAGATGCAATCTTCCATTTTTTGGAGGCTGCAACAGAACTTCCCTAAGCATTCTGGACCACCTCTGCTCGAGTTACTTATAAAACTCATCTAACAGGAATGCTAGAATCCAAGAAAATTGGTCAAGGCCCCTATCTCACAGAAGAATGTTGAAACTAGGTATATCAATACAGTGTACACAGATACTTTCACAAGCACAAAATTCACAAAAAAATCAGTAAAGTAGGCCGAAATCTTGAGGCACATTGCAAGCAGGACATGAGAAAAATCAAATAAGAGCCTGACAATAGTGAGCATGAGTTGAATGCTACTGCATACTCACTATCAAATAGAGCTAGAACTTTCAATATGAAATTCACAAGATACAAGGACCATTAACTCACGTGTCCAAAAACCATCTATGTAACAGAGCCCTTGCCTCGAAAAACATTATAGGAGAAAGTACCAAGCAAACAACAATATTCCGCCAGGACATCCTCTCATGCAATTCCTTATGCAAACAAAGGAAAGGTCTTTCCATCATTTCTTGCAAAATCTTAGAAATGTCATTGCTCAGAATCAGTGGATCAAGGTACCAGAATAACAGCCTGAAAAAGAAAAAAAAAAGACAAAGATTGAGATAACAGGTCATCATACCTAAAGTTAAGACGAATACAGTCCTGAATAGGTTGACGAAATACAGATAAATATAGACAAACTCCCTTTGCCTCATTTATGCCCAAGGACAGAATGGAAGAGAAGTTGAAAAGTTCTTATATTAAAGAAAGCATGCTTGGGGCATGCTTTCAATTAACATATGCACAGATAGCCAAGTCAATGCCCATAGCAGCTTTGTTTGCAAAGTACCTTAATGGTGTTTCATGGTTCTTAAGACAAAATCCTTGGGGTACATAGTCAAGGAGCTTTGAAGTTGCAATTATTCTCCCGCTAACTGATTTTACATCAATAATGCGAGTCAAAGGGAACAAAAGCTGACTGTGAGATGCTGAAACTGCTACGCGCAGGACAGCATGCAGTAGTAGATGAGAAAGTGTTCCTGCAATGTTTCAATCAAACTTGAGGTCTTAGCTCATAAATTAAAGACACACTGACCAATTGTAGATTTGAAGAATGAAACCCAAATAAAGGTGTCAATTCTTGCATCTCTAACCAATCTCTTCTGCAAAAAATGTTCTTCTCATGGAAAGGGCAAGTTCACAGGAAATGCTATTGAACCCAGCAAAGTTCGTGATCTATTCAAAGTAAAACCCAACATCAAACTATTACCAGAAATCACAATCCTATGCTCTATCGCGAAGAAAAGCACTGTGGTAACCTACAAATACCAATCACTATAGGCGCAAGCAAGTGACAGGAAGACTCCATCTGTTTTTTTTATTTCGCCTTTTCTTTTAGCTCAGCGTTTATCAAGGCAACTAATTACAAGACCAAGCAGAAAAGGAGAAGAAAAAATCAACAGACCTTCTCTCTGCAATTTCGGGAGGATGTCACTGCACGCCGCGACCACTTCGACGCAATCGCGCCGCGAAATCGAGCTCCCTATCTGCAAAGCTTCCTCTTTTCGGAAGCTAACCACCTCGCAGCTAATCGACGAGGTCAAAACCGCAGCGATCGTCTTCACCGTGTACTCGACCACCGAATCAAACACCTGGAGAGCATCATCACCGCCTCTCAACACTCGGAACTAGAACCATAAAAAAAAAAAAAAACGGCACAAAACACCCAGCTTTCGCATCATTTCCAGACCTGAGGAGCTTTGAAGCACATGAGGGACAGCGCGGTATCCAGGAACCGAACCGCGGGATCTTCGTCGCCATCGCCCTCGCCGCCGCCGCCGCCGCCGTCGCCGTCGCGGAGGTTCAGCGACCGGTTCAGCCGCGAAATCGCGGCGTCCAGCGGTCTCTCCGAGTCCTCCTCCCCTTCTCCTCCGTCGCCGATCGCGCTGGTCCGGCGAAGGGTTTCGAGGCGAGACGCGAGCGATGCGAAGAGATTCGTGATGTCTTCTTGGCGCGAGCTCCCGTCCATGGCGAGCGAGCGACCGAGAGAAGGGAGAAGATCGGGACCGCGATGTTTCCCGCCAAAAAAAAAACATAAGGGCTTTTAAAGCTGGTTCGTGGGCTTTGGGAATGGGCCTGGGCCGAAATCGCAACGGGCTGGGCTCGAGGAGGCCCAATAAGGTGATGGACGCTTTTATAATTAAAAATTACTAAAAACGAAAAAAAGGGGAAATTCCAAATAATTTATATTGGGCCAAAAAAATAATAATAATAATTTATGGAATTTTTTAGTACATTATGTATATCCCAGAAATCTGCGCATGGGAAACGACGTTGACTTTGACCGTGACGTCCGTGGATGGATGCCATCTCTATATTTATTTACCATTTTTTCGGGGAAATGAAAATTTCTTTGCCATTCGAAAAGTTAGACCCAAAACAAAAAAAATAAATTTCTCAAAAGCGCAAGCGAAATCCCGGGACGACACGTGGCGGCCGCGGGGTGGGGCTCGGGTGGGGCCAGTCGGATCCCCAGGAAAAGGGCCGTACATCGAAATCACATCGAGCGGGAGGGGGTGGGGCCCCACCAATAAAAATTTCAAATAAATAAAGTGTAGAATTATTATTCATATTTTTTTATATCAAAACCTTAAAAGAGAGAAAGGGGCAGGACCAGCTACGCCTAATTTAATAAACCACCCCCGCCCATAAAAACATTTATTATGTGCTCTTTTCAATAAACGGGCAAAAGGGGTTTTGATAATTCAACCCACCTCTTTCATTTCACCAACATATAATTTCCATTCCTTCTTATAAGGATAAATTTTCATTTACATCTCGGTCGGACACCCCCGAAGCGCCCGGGCTGGCGGGCGGTGTGCGTCATGTCGTGTTTTTTTCCCGGGTTTTCTTTCAATCGCGAATTCACGGCGAGAACCATTTTTTAAGCCAAGATGATGTCGAAAGAGGCACGATTTTTCTCTCTTGTTTGTTTGGGCTTTTTGAACTTCACTCTTCTAATTGATTGATATCCCTCACTACCTTATCACCAATGTCCGTAAAATGAAGAGAGATTTGCTAACCGAGCCAACCCCCCAAGCAGAAAAGCAAAGAGACAGAGACAGCATCTGCAAAAATTTGCCAAATCAACAGCACAGGGAAAAAAAAAAGCTGCTACTGAGAGAAAATGAACTTTACATATCCATAAAGAAAAGAGAGGAGCAGCATCAATTTTGCACTTTCCATTTTCCCATTTCTGTCCACATCTTTTCCCCCCCAGACAAGTAAAGACAAAACAACAAAAGGGAAGGAAAAACGCTCTCTTTCTCTCACTCTCTGTGCCACTTTCTCTCTCTACCTGCAGAACCCACCATTTCCCAAGAAGGACTTCCCCAAAAACAAGAACCATAGTCTCCCAACTCCTCCTCCTTCCCACTCTGTATTCTCTGTTCTCTATACCAAACCTTCCTTCTACTATTCACAGTATTAAAAGCCCTAGAAAGAAAAACCCTAAAGAAGAAGAAGAAGAAGAAGCCCCACCAAGAAACCAAGAACAAGGAGCCTAACCCTAGTCCACCCACCCGCCCACCCACCTGCATTCCTGCATTTACTTCAGTCCAGTCAAAAGCAGTTCCTCCTCCTCCTCCTCCACACCCAGAAACCCTGCAACAGCATCGTCGTCAGCATCCCCGCCAAACAAGCAGTCCCAACCCTCCAGCACCACCCCGCACCCGCGCGGCGCCTCCCCCTCCTCCGAGCCCGAGGCCCACGCGCCTCCCACCTCTGGCCCCCGGTCCCGGCCCGCTTCCGCGTCGCCGCACCCCCCGCGGAAGGCGCCGATGCCGCGCGTGTCGATGCTGGCCATCACCGTGGACTCCGACTCCGAGAAGGACGACCCGCAGCTCTCCTCGTTGCCGTTGATGGTCACGAACGACGACGAGGACTGGAAGACCACCGGCGACGCGTACGGGTCGTCGATGAACCTCACCTTGAAGTTGAAGGCCGCGCCGCCCCCCGCCGCCGACGACGACGGCGACGACGAGCAGGGCGGCGACTCGGCGGGCTCAAGGAGGTTCAGGAGCTCGGACACCGCGTCGTCGCCGAGCGCCAGCCACGCCAGTATGCAGTCGTCCTCGTCCTCGTCCTGGCCGGCGCCTCCTCCGCCGCTCTGGGGCTCCGCCCGCGCTTCGGCCGGCCTCGGCTTCTTCGCGGCGGATTCCCCGCCGCCGCCGCCGCCGCCCGCCGCTCCGTCGGCTTGCCTCTTGCGCGCCTCCTCCATACGAGCTAGAGAGAGAAAGAAGAGAGAGAGAGAGAGCGTGCGCGCTTCTTCTCGCAAGGGAGAGCAGAGTATAAATATATAGGCGGGGGGCAGTTGCAGGATTTTGTCGAGGTTGCCAGGCGACGGAGACGATGCCACGTCGGACGGAGCGGGGCCCCACCGGAACCAAAAAAACAGAGGGATTTTCTCACCCGGCAAAATTAGGAAAAAAGAAATTGAAAAAAGGGAAAAATGGCGAGGGCCCGGATTTTTTTTTTTATTTCTTTTTGCAAGTTTTTCACCGTTTTTTTTTCCATTTATTGCCTGGCAAAATTAATTGAGCATCTGATTTTTAGGTCGAGCTGGCGGCTCGGATGCGAATGCAATGACACGGCGACGCGAATTGCCGACCGCCCCGCGATTAGAAACCATAGCGCGTTTTTAAGGAAGATGGCGAAAAGAGGCCCGGTTTTCATATATGTCAACCGTGGATTCTAGTGCGTATCGAGAAAAAAATAAAAGGGAAATAGGTTAAACGTGGAAAAATCTAGAAATTGCTGACCACCCCGCAATTAGAAACCATAGCGCGTCTTTAAGGAAGACGGTGAAAACGGGCCCGGTTTTCATATATGTCAACCGTGGATTCTAGTGCGTATCAAGAAAAAAAGTAAAAGGAAAATAGGTTAAATGTGGAAAAATGTGGAAATTGGGCAAATGGAGGGAAGAAAAAGGAGAAAAAAAAGAGGGGGAAACAAAGGTGACAGCGTGGGGTGCCACGTGTCGAGCGGAGGGACCGGGAGGTGAGGTGGCTGCCTCCATATGGATTTGCCAGTTGTGTCATTTCTTTGTTTATTGTTTCTGTTTTATTGTTGTATTTTCCCATTTTAATTATTGGATAGAGATAAAATAAGATTACTACTTAGCCTTTAAGCAAGGCATAAAGGGAAAAAAAATGACCTTCCAATATAATTCATGGACACTAAATCTTTTTTTCTATTTCTTTCTTATTTGTTACTAGATTAGATCGGGAAAAAATTTCTCTTTTTCTAAGCTTGGGGACATGTTAAGATTTTCATGTCGACGGTGTATGTTTGCATGCGTGATGGTTTACAGAAGTTTCGTGACGCAAAAAAAGAAATCGTTATTTTTGTCTTTAAACGATGCCGAATGCAGGTTTGTTTTTTTTTTTTGGGGGTCGAATGCGGGGGTTAGGAAAGGAGGGAGACGACTAAAAAATCGTAAAATTTATATATAAGAGAAATTTCATTGGCCTATTTTTTTTTGGGTCGAAATCGGCCTATTAGTATTTACTAACATTCTCCATCACAAATTAAATAAAAAGGCTTTTAGAATGAAAAATGAGAAAAATTTCGGTGCACATAAAAAGCAATTATTTATTTTTTTTGGCAGGGCATAAAATGTATTTATTAGGTGAGCTGATGGTGCATATCTTTTTCTTTTCTTTTTTTCATAAATACAAGAAAAAGGAGTTGGGGAATTTGGGTCTTCTATAAAGAGGTGTGGCATCATTCTCACGCATTAGGAGGATTCGGTGTGAAGATCCCATTACATTAAAACGAAGTACAAGGGACAAAAATACAATCGAAAATCGAAAAACAAAACGGTCATCATATAATTTTTTTTTCTTCTCGTCGGATATCCACCCGGGTTTTTGGTCGCGCATCCTTGGCACGATTGAGAATAATCGGATGCGGTCGAGTTCCAATTTCTCTCATTCAAGCATGTAGTCCGAAAAGAGCGTGTCGACACGAGACGACACATTTCTACCGCAAGGAAAAGTTCCAAAATCAATGGGTCAATTTCCTCGCAGGGATAATGACGCCAAAGTCCCAGGACTTTGGCAAAATGTGTAGTGTAATGTAATCCATGAACTTTTTATTTGTTCAACATAGTCCCTGAACTTTAGCCTGATATTCAACGTGGTCTCTAAACTTTCGATATGTTTAATGTGGTCCCTAGACTTTTTGTGCATGTTTAATGTAAGGATTACTAAACATTGTCATGTACTTCAGGGACTAAATTGAACTTGTATTGAAAGTTAATGGGCGACATTGAACAGAATAAAAGTTTCGGAACCACACTATACATTCGATTAAAATTCAAAGACTACATTAAATAAATTAAAATTTTAGAGATCACGTACATTATATGTTTTGCTAAAGTTGGTGACTTGTTTGTGTTATTTTCCTAGTTTTTTGAGCAATGAGTGGGTCTCTCTATCAAAAGCAAAAGAGGCGAGCTGCTGAAACTGGTCCTCTGGGGGCGAATCGGGTCTTTGCCCTTGGCTGCAAGTACTGACCGCGACATCGCCACTTTGCCTCGCAGCTGCACGGCTGCCCTCTCCACTTTGTACGATGATAATCATCGTGTTTCGCCAGAAAGCCAAGACCCCTGTCTCTGTTTCCCTGCACGATTCGGCCGTAGTTACCAAGAACTTCCCTGCGCCCCCCTTGGGATTTTGCTTTTGATCAAATTTACCTAAAAACGGAAGTTGCTCTCGGAATTTCGAAAAGCGAAAGATACCGTGCACGCGACGGGTCATATTTGACCCCGGTACTTTGTTATTTTTATGTTGAGATAACGATGCAAGCGGTTCGTAAACTTTAATTCGATATGTAATGTGGTTCAATGTAATCCATGAACTTTAGCCTAATATTCAATGTGGCCCATGAACTTTCAATTTATTCAATGTGATTCATGGCCTGAATATTTTTATATAGTTCGGGGACTATATTGAACATGTACCAAAAGTTCATGAATCACACTGAACAAATTAAAAATTGAAGGATCACATTGCATATTTAGCTAAAATTCAAAAACTATTTTTGTCAAATACCTTTTATTTTATGGGTTAATACTATGAAAAATCCCAAACTGGTACACCTGTAATAATTTTACTCCATTTGACCACAAAAAACCTCACACTGGTATATCTGTGACACTTTTATCCTGAACTATTTTTTTTATCATAAAAAACCCCGTACTGGTACACCGGTGGTAATTTTACCCTAGAAATAATTTTTTGATCATCAAAAACTTCAAACTAGTACACCGGTGACAAATTTACCCTCCATTAGTTTCCGTTAAATTTTACTATCAAATTACAAAGTTTAATGACATGTAGTAACTGATAAGTGTACCGATTTTGGGTTTTTACTTCTCTGTTTGTCACAAGTTTATCAATTTGTGATTTTTCATGATATCAATCCAATTTAACGGGCATTAACGGAAGGTAAATTTGTTACAAATGTACTAGTTTGGGGTTTTTAGTGGTAAAAAAATTAGTTCGTAGGTAAAATTATCACATGTGTATTAGTATGAGATTTTTTATGGTAAAAAAAATAGTTCGGGGTAAAATTATTACAAGTGTACCAGTTTAGGGTTTTTGGTGGTAAAAAATATAGTTCGTGATAAATTTATCACAGATGTATCAGTTTAGGGTTTTTTGTGATAAAAAAATATAATTTATGGTAAAATTATCACATATGTATCAATTTTGAGTTTTTTGCGGTATTAATCCTTATTTTATTAAAAGATCTCATATCAAATAGTAGTTGAGTTGCAGGGGATCCCAATAGTTGTTCCATGGTCGCCAAACGGAGGCTATCCTCTCTTCCTCGACCGACAAAGAGCTCCTCCGAAGTCGATGAGGAGCTTGCATGCCGCGGTCAACCGATTGGCATTGGGAGAGTAGCGGGATGATGATGAGAAGCCAGCCGACTCGAAGGGGGCGGTGCCGGAATGGAGCAACGACGCTTTCCGATCATCGAACAAGGGCGACTCCGTCCCTAAATGTGACGGGGCATCGTCGGTTCTGATGGTACGGATGCATTTACCAGCCCCCCCCCCCCCCCCCCCACACACACACACACACACACACACACGTATATATCTACCTAGACACACCCCACCCTACACGATTCCTAACCAGGAGTCGTGTGGAGATAAGACTGGGATTTATGCTTTTGGGGGCGGGGGGTTTCAGATTTGGTGGTCCCAAAAGCCGAAAAAGAAGGCAAAAAGGACCCGCAGTGCAGCGGAAGTCGCTCGTGTCCTTCATCATCTTTCGCTCAAAAAGCTGGGCAGAAAGGCACCGAGAGAGAGAGAGAGAGAGAGAGAGAGAGAGAGGCTTTTCATGGGGGAAACGTGGTGTTTGGGATTCGGACGGTACGAACGCGCATGCAATTGCAAACTGCACGTGACGTGCATTCAGAACATGCTTCCCAAATTACTCCTGCTTTTGTCTCTCATAATCCCACATGTTCAAGAGACCGTCGCCGAGCTCCCGAAGAGCTCCGCCTTATAATTTCCATTCTCGATGGAACTTATACGTTGCTAAAACCTGCGCGCGAAGCTAAGCTAAGGCGAAGACATATGAAGCGAAGTAGGATGAAAAGTCTATCTATTTGGTAATCCCGTTACATCTTTCCTCTGTTTCTCACCTGAGAAGGCGGACCTGCGAAAGGTTCGGCCAATGCCGTATCCACACCTCTACTGGCTACATATGCCAATATCTTTGAAACCAGCTTCAGTTCATCATCTGCATAAAAGCGAGTCCTGGCACTCGCGGATCAGTTCAAACGATGACTAAATCCCTACAGATCTTAACAGCAGCAACAGCCGGCGAAAACCCGCTTGTCTGATTAGTACTTGAGACCCCGAGAGCTGTTCTCGAGACACTCTCATGTCTTCGAGCATTCCAGTACATGCGCCTTGAAATTCTCGAGCTCAGCCAAAACCTCTTCTTCCGGTCTGTAGATCAAATCGCTCATTCGCCATATCTGCAGAGATGGACATGTGCACTGAGTATCCCTATTCGATTATACTTTTAGAAATAACATGCACCCGGTGAGATGATGGCCAAACAAGTGTACCTGCAATGTACCACCTCCTCCGGCGGTATCACAGTCATCGGATACGCTCACCATTGTCCATGGATCAGCCGAGTTCCAGTGGAAGTCAACAATTTTGTCCCTGGATGACACAGCATAAAGGCAAATATGTTAATTACAAATGAGCCACTCGAGGCCTTAGATAGGTGAAATACAGATAAACGAGCAGGATAATAGTTTGGTCATAGTACAGAATATTTCCATCTAACATCCATATCAAACCAGCCACCTCATAGAATCCCGTCGTAGCTTTCACATCAAATCACTCATTTACGTTTCCCTCAAGTCGGATGCCTTAACAACACTCCCCAACACTAAATCAACCGTAGCCCTCGACTTTAAATAGAATCCCCTTCATAGCAAATGTGCCTTATTGGTATCAGAACATACAGCTGACAGACAGATATAGTGATACAACTTAGAAACACCCTGATAATTAGACATCATTGGTGAAGGCAGGGGTCTGGCCAAACAACGAAGCAAGAAACTAAACACAATATATAGTTTATTGTTATTAATCCATCTTTTTACTCCCTAAGTTTTCCCTACCTCCTGATTATGAGAGAGCTCCAACCAAAAAAAAAACAAAAAACAAAAGAAACATTAAAACAAAGAAAGAAATAACTAATGGGTTAGACTAGACTTACTGATTGAGGAAAAAATAAAATAAAAGAATGCTGGTACACCAAGATCAAATCCTAAGAGTAACTGAAACGTTTAGAGCACTCTTAAGGTTAAGCCAAAGCTTCAAAATCGTACAATGAAATACTACTTACTTAGATTGGACTTAGATTACACTATAATTTGACATTTGAAAGCTTAATTCACCTGTGCCCAGCATGCTGGAAAAACAATCCCGCAGGAGCATTTGCAGCCCTGTCGACCTTTTTATCAATCTGCAAGACAAAAATTTCAGTACAAATTCCTGCATATACTCCACATGAAAGTAAAGAACCACAAAATTCAATTTTATATCAAGCCAAAGTATCGAACACTGCAAGAGACATAAAACATGCAGATATTGAGAAACCAAGTCTGGCAAGACGAAAAGACAAACTGCCTCACCCTCTCATAATCCCAAATGTTCAAGAGACCATCTTCAGCGGAACTCCCAAAAACGGAAGGCTTGTCTGGAGACCACTGGAATATGCATGAAAAATCAAGCACGGTGAATACTACAAAGCAATCTTATACAGAGAACATATATTTCGAAAAGCTAACTCTATAACAATAGAAGAGAAGGAAAATCCATGGACACCTGCACACAAAGAACAGCTGCCTTATGGCCCTCAAACTTGTAGACTGGTGAACCAACTCCATTAGAAGTGAGATTTCGCCGATCAAACATGTTAACAGAGTTATCTGCCGACCTAGGGAAATGTACCATATAATTCAAAGAAAAGAATTATGTCATCATCGAATCTATACAAAGCATAAACTTGTCGACTTGATCCATAATTACTTCTAAAAGTAAACCACATGATAATTAGAACTTGCCACAGGAGCATACCCAGTTAAAATTAGGTTATTGTCATGGGGATTCCAATCCACACAATGGAGGTCACCATCATGTGCCTTCTCAACCTGATTCAACAAAAAGTGAGGCAGCCAACATATAACGTCAGAATCAGGCCAAAGAAAGGCATATATCATCAGAAGCAATAACATTTGAATATTACAAAGAAAGATTCAGTCCAGACAAAGGTCAACAAGAATGGAAAAGCAGCAATGTACACAAGGGCATCAACTGGATAATAAGGAAAAATAATTTTCTCAGTATAAATCCATTTGTATGCTGTTAAATTAACTGCGCAGTATCACGTACACAAACGAGAGGGAATTAGTTAGCACATACATCATGGCACAATCTGTAACATGGCATTTAACACAAAATTGACATGTCCAAACCGCTTCTAAATCTCTTCCTTCATCAGCCTGTATGCAGGGCCAAAGTGAAAAAAAAAAGGCCAAATTATTTTATCTAACTAATCATATTGCAGCTTTATCAGCATATATTTGTTGCACTGACTTAGTCAATTCTTCTATCCTGGTTGGAGAGAGAGGGAGAAGGAGAGGTGAAGGGGACAGATAGAATGAAAGAGGAAGTTAGTTAAAACATGCTGCATCACTCTAGCACAAGACACAAAAGATGTGATATCATTATTACTGAAATCATGCATAGACAAAAGCAGGTAGAGAGCACAAACAATATAAAACAATAAGATTAGAGGGCAAGGAAGAAGTGAGACATAATATGGAGACCTTCGCAACTGGATTAGTGCCAACTCGTGCATCCCACAATATAAGGCATGAATCATCACCAACGCTACAAAATTCCTGTGCACTTTAGAAGACAAAAGTAACCATCAGACAAGGAAGACCTCATGTCCATCTATAGCAGCTAAAATTTCAAATTCAAATCTCACAGTAAACATATATATCAGCTTCCGACAAAATAATGCATATTTCCTTTAACTATGCCGCTTACGTGGATGGACAAAAAGCCACATCTTCAACAGTGTCCTCATGTCCACAGTAGATTCCTCGTGGTCCAACAGAAGGGCCATTACCATCCTCATTACCTTCCCCGGTCTTCTTAATGATGGATCCTCCAGATCCTGGAGATTTATTTGTTGTTTGATCTGTTGCAGATGCTGTTATATGGTCTTGAATACTCCACAAAACCACCGTTTTATCCTTTCCTATGAAAAAGGCATTTATTATATTCTTTTTAATTAACCAAACAAATGTAATTGTGGGTACAAGGAAAGGCACTCATTCGCGCAAACGGTAACCAAACTAATTTCTCGAATACGTCTTCCAAGTTTCAAAATCAGTAGATCACAAAATTACCGACAAGATAATATTAGGCAGCTCCCTGACAACTAAATGGAAAAACCAAAGAAAAAGAAAGAAAAGAAAGGACAACAAGGGAAAAGCCATCCTACTCTGCACAGCACCTTCATTTTTCAATGCAAATTCTTCTCTTCAAAACTGTTTCTATGCCAATTCATTCAGCATGCATAGTCATAGTCGTTCCTAAATAAATTTTCCCTTATCGATGGGCCACAAATACGGAAAATTCCAATCCTTGACAAACAATATCAAACCAATAATATCCTACCTCCAGAAAGAACGAATGGTTCAGCTGGACACATTGCAAGGGCAAATTCAGCATTCTCTTGATGTCCAGTTAAAATCTGCCAAAAATAGCCAAAAGGCATATATTAAAAGAGATGCAAACATCCGGGCCAGCATGGAACTATAACCTTGGCCGAAGCCTGGCAAATCAGCCGGTGCAATAGAACATTTCGAGAAATTCGAAGCTCAGGGCATCTGGTGAGTTAATATAAGTTCACGAAGGCAGACGAGCCTTGCATTCAGAAATTATTGCAACTCTGAGACATAACCTTTCTTTTTTCGGGATAATTGCAAAATCACCTTCAACATTGCTCTTCATATCAAATACCCTCATCACATTTCAAAACGTAACAATTAGCCTCTCCCTGACCTAAAAAGACCATTTGTCCTCATGCACACCCAAAATCTACACCCACAAATGAAACCTAATGTTGAGGAAGGGGAAATTTGGGAAAGAAAGGCAACATATTAAATTTTATGTAGCTAGGAGATGCAACTTGAAAACCAATGCAAAATTGAGAATGATGATTGTATTTTTTTTTTTTTTGTTAACCCGGGAACCTCCTTTTCGCCCGACAGGCTATTCGGTACTAAACCCGGGGGAAGGCTAGCCCAGCAACCCACCGCCAGGGCCCCCCACTTGAATCGCTAGCGACGCAGAGTTTCGAACCGCTCACCTCCTGCGATGGCGGGAGAGCTCAAACCAACTGCG